>OX493397.1:15000-1277680 GCA_950371165.1 Lacanobia oleracea
TGCTGAAAACCGTGAAAAAGACGAGCCAGGCGCCTGAAAATTTGCAGCCAGCATCACTAAGGACAGCATAGCCGGTATCTAAAATTATTTTTACTCTACCTACATCAGCCGATTTTTAAGCAGAGTTAGAAAATCAGGAAATCACACATCCGTATCTCCGGACCTGATGAAGATATTGGAAAAATTCAACTGCAGTCTCTGGCGCTCTTCTTAGTAGAACCCGTATTTTAAATACTAGATTTTTAGTTTGATTAGTTTTTAAGTTACAGGGAAATTTCTAAAAATAACAGTTTTTCACAAAAATTTTCAGCTTTTCTTTTGTTTTTCAAAAATTTTTATATTGCATTGTATAGCTTGAGTTTTCTTTCATTTTTTAACATTTTTTCTGGATTTTTCGGATCGGTGGATCGAGAGATATTAAATTTTTACTGTTTTTCGGTTTTTATTCTAAATTTAATAGAAATAATCTATTTTTGACCCTGGGGATGGGCTCAATATACATATTGCACCTCATATGAGCCCAAACTTGGACGATATACTGTTAAAATTGAGATTTTCGGTAGAATCACCATTTTCAGGTTTTTATTTTTAAAACTTTAACTTGCGATATCTCGGGAGCCGATGATCCGAAAGACCTCGGATTTTCGGAGATAGGTGTGCCATACTGCCTAGAATAGGCACATATGGTTTTCAGGAGTTTTCAGGCGACCAAGTTTTTTATCGCTGAAACAACTTTCAGGACATACCCGAAGTGAAGCCAAGCTGTGCGCCCAAAACCCTGACTCTCTGCGACAAAGGGTTCATAAGTTACGGGCATTTAAAGTTAACATCTGACAGTTCGGCGCCATTTTTGTTTAGCTTCGGACCGCAATAACTTCAGAACCCAGGGTCGTACGAAGTTGCGATTTTCGGTGGGGCATTCTGGGACTCTTTGGCTAGATTGCCTCATAGTTTCAGGCGGTTCGGAGCTGAAAAATTTTGGGGTCCTGAAAGTTGTTTCAGCGGACGGTCGAGATCGGGCCAAGCTTGTTGAGCCCAAACTCGGGTATTCTGCGGCTTTCCGGAAGGGAGCTATCCGCTGTCAAAGTACGACTTTGACAGCCGCGCGGCCATCTTGCGAAATTTTTGAATTGACATAGCTCCTGAACGGGAGGTCGTAGAGACTCGGGACTTTCTTCAGACGTACCGGCCGACCTCTGGCTATAGTATAGACTGTTTTTCAGGCTTTTTCAGGAAATAAAAATTTTTCAGCCTGAAAACTTTCTCAGTGGATGGGTCTCATCGAGCCAAGTGCAGCGAGCCCAAGCACGAGGTTTTTTGGGCTGGTGGTTGCGGAGAAATCACAAATCACCACTTTTTGGCCACTATACCGAATAAAAACCGTCTTTTTAAAGTTTGGATATCTCCGGGACCCCTTGGCTTGATCGTACCGTGTTTGGTATCGTTGTAAAGGGCTCGGAGGGAGCCATCCATTGAGGGGGACAGAACAGTGAAACGACGACTCTACATAGAGCAAATTTGTAAAAAGGGTTGGGAACGACTCCTGGAGCAGAAATTTGATAAATATAAAAGGGAGGACAAGAAATTTTTGAGAAGGTTGACTGAGCCTGACTCTATAAAACATAGAGTCAGTAAATAATTAAATATAGTGTTAACATTGGAACTGACTGTATTCTCACAGAGGCTGTAATTTGTTTATTAGTTTAAGTACTGGCTGCCTCTACCATTGCTTCCCCCTTGTGACTGTGGGGAATCAAAAATCTGTTCCACTGACCTATTGCATTTTGCATTTGACAAGGAACACTCTTAGTAGAGAGGACGGGGTTCTATTGAATCCTTTTCATTTGTTTATCGTGTTTTATTTTAATTTATTTTATTTAATATTGTTTAATTTTATTTTGCGTATTTTATTGACTGGGGTACTCTATACATACCCCATATATTGACGACAGACTAGCCAGAACTAAACTCAAACGCGAAACATGATTCTGGGATACCGTACGCCTGTCAAAAAGCCGGCAAGCCAGCCAAACAAGAGCCCGAACACCACTCAAGAGGCCGGACCCTCAGCACAGAGTGTTAGGAGAAGTGTGGGTGAGTGGGAGGCTGGGAAGCCGGCAAAGAAGGAGACACCCCCGGTGAAAGTGGTTGCACGGAAGGTGTCGCCTAAAACGACACCAGAGACGACACGAAGGCCATCGGTAGAGATTGTCTGCCTGAGCCCGCCGGCGACCAAGACAA
This sequence comes from Lacanobia oleracea, assembly GCA_950371165.1. NCBI lineage: Eukaryota > Metazoa > Arthropoda > Insecta > Lepidoptera > Noctuidae > Lacanobia > Lacanobia oleracea. The sequence goes on from OX493397.1 coordinate 17,242, forward strand.
GAGTTGCGGAGGCTAGGATATGCCTCAATAAGATCAAGGCGCATATGACCAACTCCAAAACTACAAAGAAGGAGATTAAGGAAGAGGTCAAAGCTCAGGCAGACCGGCTCTACCTCCTTATAAAGGAGTCGGAGCAGGAGAAGGAGCGGGCCCCACTCCCGAAGGTAATGACACATTCGCAAGGGACGCAAGCGCAAATTGTGGTGGAGAAGGAACCGGAGGTGATTCTCAGCCCGGGGGTAGAAATGGAGTCCCTTAGAAAGGCATTGGAGGACCACAGCCGGAACTTGCGGGAAAACAGCGAGAGGATGGACAGGTTGAAAGAGGCGCTTAAAAGAAGCGAAGAAAGTCAAGAAAAGCTCTCTTATGCCAGTGTAGCGGCAAATCACCCTGTCCGGCATCCCCCAAAGCAGACTGCACTCCACTCCATTTTGGTGTCCTCCACCAAAGAAACAGAGACCGGGGAAGAAGTTCTTGACCATATAAGAAAGGCGGTAAACGCGAAGGAAGGATGGGTCACGGTGGACAGAGTTAGGAAGGCTAAAGATAGGAAAGTGGTTCTAGGTTGTAAAACGGAAGAGGAAAGAGAGAGAATAAAGGAAAGGTTAGCGAGTGCAGGAGAGGTGTTGAGAGTGGAGGACGTAAAAAACAAGGACCCTCTGGTGATAATGAGGGACGTCCTAACCTATAACACCGACGAGGACATCCTGAAGGCTCTTCGAAACCAGAACCGTGACGTGTTCGAAGAGCTAACCAAGGAGGAGGACCGGGCAGAGGTGCTCTTTAAGAAGAAGACAAGGAACCCTCACACGCAGCACGTTGTCCTTAGGGTCTCCCCAAAAATATGGAACAAACTGCAGGTCAGGCAACACGTCCATATTGACCTGCAAAGAATTAGAGTTTTCGACCAGACGCCACTGGTCCAGTGCTCCCTATGTTTAGGTTTTGGGCACGGACGACGGCTCTGCAAGGAGACAGTGGAGAAATGTAGTCACTGTGGGGGCCCTCATATGAGAGCGAAGTGTGCGGACTGGCTGGCTGGAGCAGTTCCAACGTGCTGCAATTGTAGGCATGCGAAGCTGGAGAACACTGAGCATAATGCCTTCAGTGAAGAATGCCCAGTCAGGAAGAGGTGTGAGGTTCTGGCCAGAGCAAGAGTGGCCTACTGCTAAAGTTGATACAGGCGACCGAGCAGGCACCCCAGCCGGAAGATATGTAGTAGCCCAGGCCAACCTACAAAGGAAGGAACTGGCGACCACCGAACTCTTTTTAGAGGCCAGTGAGCGAGGAATCGCATGGGCACTGATCCAGGAGCCATATGTGGGGGGGGCTAGGAGTATGAAGAGCTACCGTGGTGCGAGAGTCTACCAGTGCGAGGTTCAAGGAAGTGGGAGGGTTAAGGCAGCAATAGCTGTCTTTGATAATGACCTGGATGTCATTCCCTACCCGAAACTCACCAACAACAACATCGTTGTGGTGGGGATCCGAACCAAAGCCTGGGAAATCGCAGTAGTGTCTTACTACTTCGAGCCGGATCAACCCATAGGGCCTTACTTGGATCAGCTGACCAGAATAAAGTTGGAACTGGGCACTGGAAAACTAATAATAGGCGGCGATGCAAATGCCAAGAGTACCTGGTGGGGTAGCACCATGGAAGACCACAGGGGAGAAGAGATGTCCGGGACCCTGGAAGAGTTAGAGCTTCAGGTATTGAACACTGGAGACACGCCGACTTTCTACACGGTGAGAGGAGGCGTAGTGTACAAGAGCCATGTGGACGTCACGGCATGTTCGATCGATCTCTTCGACCTGGTGAGCGGTTGGCGGGTAGATACAGGGGCTACGAGCTCGGACCACAACACCATCATTTTTAACATCGGATTTAAAAGGGAAAAAGGGATGTGCGTAGTTAGAACTACTAGAAAGTACAATACCAAAAAGGCGAATTGGGAAAACTTTAAAATTAAATTGGGGGAACAAAAAAGTGATAAGGGTATAAATTTAAATAGCATTAGCCAAATAGAAAATAAACAAGAACTGGAACGATTTATCATTGGATACAGCGAAATTATTAAAAAAGCATGCGATGAGGCAATCCCTAAAATAAGTAAGAAAGCAAAACTTAATATCCCATGGTGGTCTGAGGATCTCGCTGCCAAGAAGAAAGAGGTGACAACTAAGAAGAACCGCATCCGCAACGCCGCGCCGGTCCGTAGATCCATGGTCGTTGACGCGTACCTGAAAGCCAAGGAAGAATATGAGTGCCTAGCCAAGAAAGCTCGAGTCGCCAGCTGGAAGAGCTTCTGCGAAAAGCAAGATGGAGAAGGCCTGTGGGAAGGGATCTACAGAGTGATAAGAGGGACCACCAGGAGACAAGAAGATCTGACCCTAACTCGCGATGGTGCATTCCTAAACCCGAAGGAGTCAGCAGCCTTACTCGCCGACACGTTCTATCCGAAGGACACAGCGGACAACGAAAATGCGGACCACAGGACCATCAGAGAAGCAGCCAGACGGGTAAACGACTGGCAGCATGATGAGTATCATGATCCACCGTTTACGCCGCTGGAGCTGCGGACGGCTGTGGAACGCTTCAACCCGAAAAAGGCCCCCGGAATGGATGGATTCACGGCTGACATCTGCCGTCGAGCGATCTGCCAGGACCCGGACGCATTCCTTGCCCTGTACAATAAGTGCCTAGAATTGGCACACTTCCCGGACATCTGGAAAGAGGCAACGGTGGTGGTCCTCAGAAAACCGGGCAAGGAAGACTACACGAACCCCAAGTCATATAGACCGATAGGTCTCCTGCCGGTCTTGGGGAAGGTCCTGGAGAGGATGGTGGTAGCGAGAGTGAAATGGCAGCTTGTGCCGCGGCTTAGTACTCGCCAGTTTGGCTTTATGCCCCAAAAGAGCACCGAGGACGCCCTCTATAATCTAATAAAACACGTACAGGACAAGTTGAGGCTGAAAAAGCTAATTGTCCTGGTGTCGTTGGATATAGAGGGCGCTTTCGACAGCGCGTGGTGGCCGGCGATCAGAGTCAGACTGGCCGAGGAAAAGTGCCCGGTTAACACTAGGAGGCTACTGGATAGCTACCTCGACGGCAGAAAAGTAAGGGTAAGGTATGCTGGGGAAGAATGCACGAGAGAGACAAATAAGGGCTGTGTCCAAGGGTCAATCGGTGGTCCCATTCTGTGGAATCTCTTGCTGGACCCGCTACTGCACGAGTTGGGAAAGGAGGGTTACTTTGTCCAGGCCTTTGCTGACGATGTCGTTCTTGTGGTAGATGGTGACACGGCGGTTGAGGTCTCCAGAAGCGCTAATGCGGCTCTCGCCCGTGCTCATAGCTGGGGTGTCAGAAACAAGCTTAAGTTCGCACCGCATAAGACGTCGGCGATGCTTGTAACAAATAAACTCAAGTATGACACACCAGCTCTGAGCATGGCTGGGGTCGACATTGGCATGGTAAAGTGTATAAAACTGCTGGGACTTGTAATTGACGACAAACTCACGTTCAACCAGCACACCAAAATTCTCTGTAGAAAGGTCGCGGATATCTACAAGCAATTGTCGCGTGCGGCTAAGGTCAGCTGGGGCCTGGACAAGGAAATAATCCGAATAATATACACGGCGACGATAGAACCGATAGTCACCTACGCGGCTGGAGCCTGGGCTCCCGCTACGAAAAAGCTGGGAATACGGAAGAAGCTGGGATCCGTCCAACGAGGTTTCGTCCAGAAGCTCTGCAAGTCCTACCGTACAGTCTCGCTCAACTCGGCTCTGGTGCTGGCGGGGATACTGCCTCTAGACCTCCGCATACAAGAGGCAGCTGCCTTGTATGAGGCAAGGAGAGGGTCGTCTCAGTTTGTGCCAGGAGACCGGGAGATCGAGGGTATGGTGGGATTTGCAGAAACGCCTCACCCTGCTAAGCAAATGGCTTTGGAGTTCGTGTGCCTCGCAGACCAACAGCTCACAAACAGTAGCGATGTGCAGACAGTGCGAATCTTCACTGACGGCAGCAAGATTGAGGGGAAGGTCGGAGCCGCATTATCCATGTGGGATAACGAAGGTGAAGTCCAGAACCTCAAGCTCAGCCTTGCCGCGTACTGCACGGTTTACCAGGCGGAACTTCTGGCCATTTGCAAGGCAACGGACGTTATCCTCAAGCGTAAGGAGACGAGCTATGGAGTGTACAGTGACTCAATGTCAGCGTTGCAGACACTGACAAACCATGGCTCTCTCCACCCTCTGGCGGTCCGCACACGAGCAAATTTGGCTCAGGCATTGACTCAGAAGAAAGCTGTGTCTTTGTTTTGGGTCAAAGCCCACGCGGGCCTACCGGGGAACGAACGCGCGGACGAGCTGGCAAAGGAGGCAGCATTGTCGTCACGGAGGAGGCCGGACTACGACCAGTGTCCGGTTTCATACATCAGGCGTCAAATCCGTTTGGATTCGCTTGATGAGTGGAATCGGAGATATGTGTCGGGCGAGACTGCCTCCGTGACGAAGATGTTTCTTCCAGATGCCATTGCTGCCTACCGTATTGTAAAACAGGTGAGGCCAACGGGTGTACTGACGCAGGTTTTAACGGGGCACGGTGGCTTCTCCGAATACTTGAATCGCTTCAAGTGTAAGGAGAGCCCATCGTGCACTTGCGACCCCGATGTAGCGGAATCAGTCCCGCACATCATTTTGGACTGTCCAATCTACGGGAAGGAGCGGTATAATTTTGAGCAGAGAGTGGGAAAGAGGCTATGTAGGGACATTATAAGGGAAATAATGGTTGGCAAAAATAGGAACATATTTATGGCCTACTGTGAGGATATAGCCCAAAAAGTTATAAACAAAAATAAAATAGTCTAATAAAACTATGCTTCTTTTATATTGTGTTTATAATTAAGCAAGCATAGGTAATAAGTGTATTTTTAAGATAGTATAAGCAGTAGGTTAAGGATATCATGTTTAGAATATATAAAAATAAGATTGTAATAAGTTAGCTTTAATAACCATGTTTAAAATTAAGAACTGTTAGAGATAAGTTAAAATATGTAAAATAAAAATTGGTTTGGTTTATTTTCCCTAATAATAAGTTTAAAGTAAGAAATAAAGAAATAAAATAGATAGATTAGATTAGTTAAGTAGTAAGACGTGGGAGTCCCACCCACAGTATGATTGAGGATGGATAATAGAAAGATACAGTATGCAGCATGAAAGTACGAGAGGCATTAAAGCGAGAACTAGTATAAGATATAGAATAGGCGCCAATATCGTTGGCGGAGCTAGTCTGGAAAAAAAAAAAAGTAAAAAAAAAAAACCTAACCTAACCTTTTTTTTTTTTTTTTTTTTTTTTTTTTTTTTTTTTTTTTTTTTTTTTTTTTTATACTGGGAAAAAATGCATTACGCATACCCTCCCGTCGGGGGAACGGGAGGGGTATGTGGGACTCCCCGGGCTGACCCGGTATACCCACTAAAATAACCCAGCGGCATTCCCGCATCGTCCGAGTGGAAGAGGACTGGGAGATCGGCGCAGCCTTAGCGTCCAGTCCTCCTCCGACGACAACCCGCCTAAAGCGGCGGGCCCCTCAAGTCCTCCCCGTTCAGGGGGAGGGCTGGGAATGACCGGCGGAGGTGGTGTGGAGTGCAATGCGGGCGGAGGCGCCCCCGCGCCTATCGCCCGCCCATCACCACCATGAGGAGGGAGAAGACGGCGTCTTCTCCGACCTCTTCTGCGCCTGCGGAGCGGCGCAGCGAGAGGGTCGTCCTCCCGCGCACGCTCTGCCGCCTCCTTTTGCGAGATGACATCCTCGCAAAAAGAGGCGACTGCTGCCCAGGACCCCTCACTCTCCAGCATGGCGTTGACCACGCCGGGAAGCGAGAGGTCCTGTCCGATCTCCGCTGTTAGACTGCGGCGCGGCTCAGACCAAGCCGGGCACACCTCGAGGGTGTGCTGAGCCGTATCCTCCGCCGCGCCGCAGTCGTGGCACGCCGGGGTCTCCTCCCTCCCGATCCGGTGCAGGTGCTTGCCGAAACAGCCGTGGCCTGACAACACCTGCACCAGACGGAATGAGAGGAACCCGTGGGAGCGCTCGAGCCAGTCTCGCAGGACCGGACCGAGCGCGTCCAACGTTCGGCGGCCAAAGGTGGCGGAGGCGAGGTCGTCCGTCCAATGGACGATGATGGCGTCCCTCGCCTCCCGCCGCACGGCCTCCCGCTCCTCCGCGACGGGGCGCTCCCCGAGGGCCTTTCGTCGCGCCGTCCACTCGTACACTCTGGCGAGCACCCACGCCTCCAACTCCCAAGGTGGGGTGCCCGCCAGAGCGCACGCCGCCGAAAAGCCCACCGAGCGGTAGGCCCTCGCCACCCGCAGTGCAATGGCCCTTTGGGGCCTCCGCATCAAAGTAGCGTTCTCCCTCCTGTTGAGGGAGTCCGACCAGATGGGGGCCCCGTACAGGGCCATGCTCCGCAGGATGCCGGCATATAAACGCCGGCATCGTGCGTTCGGCCCCCCCAGGTTCGGGAGGAGCCAGGAGAGGGCGTCCGCAGCCCTCAGCAGGCGCGTCGACAGCCCGCTAAAGTGCGGGCCGAAGCGCCACCTGCTGTCCAACACCAGGCCCAGATACTTCATCTGGGCCTGGACGCCCACCCTGACGCCCTCCACCACAATGTGGGCGTCTGGAGGGCAGCGCTGCCGAGGCCCGTGAAAGAACACGGCCTCGGTCTTGTTCAGCGCCACCCTCAATCCCAGGCGGCGGATCCTCCCTGCCACCAAGGACCCGCCAGCCGAGGCCAGACAGGCCGCCTCCCCGAAGCTCTTCCCCCGGGCAGTGAGGAGAGTGTCATCCGCGTAGCAGATGACACTCGTGCCCTGGAGAAGAGCTCCCCGCAACAGCCAGTCGAAGCCGATGTTCCACAGGGGGGGCCCTAAGACTGACCCCTGCGGAACACCGGACTCCGCGCTGTATCTCCGCATCCTGGCCAGTTTATCCACAAGGAGGACCTCTCGGTCCTCCAAGTAGCTGGCCAGGAGGCTCCTCAAGTATTGGGGCACTCCGTGGTACCGGAGTGCCTCCAATATGGTGGAGTGGGGAACGGAGTTGAAGGCGTTGGCGATGTCAAACGACACCGCCAACACTCCGTCCCCCGCCTCGACCGCCTCTTTCACCTGGCCCTTAAGAAGGGCCAGCGCGTCGATGGTGGACCGGCCCTGTCGGAAACCGAACTGGGCGTCCGACAGGTCCGGCCCTACACCCTGCAAATGGCTCCTGAGCCGGCCGGCGATGATCCCCTCGAACAATTTACCGACCTCATCGAGCAGAACGATGGGCCGGTATGCCGAGGGGGAATCCGCCGGGCGTCCCTCCTTTCGGAGGAGGCATAGCTGCCCCTCCTTCCACAGTTTCGGGAACCTTCCAGCCGTAAAGCACGCGCTGAAGAGTTCCCGAAACCTGTCCTCCATTTGAGCGGCAGCTATGGCCACCACCCGTGCGGGGACGCCGTCCGGCCCAGGAGCCGTCTTCTTCGCGCGGAGGCTAAGAACCCCCGCGCGAAACTCCTCCTCCGTCAATGGAGGTGCCATCTCCTCCTCCTGCGGAGCCGCCGACTGTGGAGGGTCCATCGCTGGAGGGGTGAAGTCGGTCCTGCGCGGAAACAGAGACCGGACCACCCCATCCAGCAACGCCGGCTCGAGGGTTTCCGTCAATGGGGGACCATGGGGCCGCAGTTGGTTCCGCGCCGCCCTATATGGTCTCCCACACGGATCCCTGTCGAGACCCTCCAGCATCTCGGCCCTCGCCGAGTCCTTGGCAGCGCCCATAGCCGACTTGAGGACCGCCTTTGCCTCTCGGTAAGAGGCGTAGAGGCGGTCCTCCTCTGCCTGATTACGGGCGCTGCGCCGGCGGCTCCGCGTGTAGGCCCTTCTGGCCGCCACGCAAGTGGCCCGGAGGCCTGCCAGCTCCTCCGACCACCAATAGACGGCCCGGCGGGGAGGCGGACGCCGAGACCGAGGCATGCTGGAGTTGCACACCTCGGTCAAGGACTCCCTCAGCCGGACCGCTGCTGCGTCAACGTCCGGGGCCTCAACAGGGGGCGACAGCCAATCTTGGAGGAAGGCCGCCTCCCTGGCTGCCTCCCGGTCCAAGCGAGTGAGAGCCCACCGTGGGAAGGGAGACCTGCCAGAGCGGGCCATCTCCCCACGGGGGCTCTGGGTGGAGATGTCGAACCGCACATAACGGTGGTCCGACAAGGTCTCCACCAACTCCACCCGCCAGTTCACAATGCGTGCGGCTAGCACGGGGGTGGCGAACGAAACGTCCACCACCGACCCTCCCCGTTGCCGCACACAAGTGTGGACCGCCCCCCTGTTGAGGAGGGACACGCCGCATGACGCCGCCCAAAACTCGACGGCGCGACCCCGGACGTTGCAGGAGGCCGCTGGGTTGCCCCAGGCCACCGACTTGGCGTTCAGGTCACCCAACACCACGACCTGGCGTGGCGCCGCCCTCCCTACGGCTGCAGTGAGGATCTCCAAGAAATCCTCAAAGTCCGAGAGAGGGCGGTTTGGGGAGAAATAGACCCCAACCAGGGCCAAATCTCCCCACGCGGCGGCCACGTATCCCGGTCCCCTCTCTAAAAGCGAGAGGGGAGGGGAGTCTGTGGAAGACCGCGACACCATTGCCACCAGGCCGTCTCGGTCGCCCAGCCAATTGCCAGGGACCGAGTAAGGCTCGGCGACCACCGCCAAGTCCACCAACCACTCAGCCATGGTCTGCATCAGGAGATCCTGTGCAGCCCGGCAGTGGTTGGTGTTCGCCTGGAGGATGCGATGTTCGATCGACATCAATCGGACATCGCACCCCCCTCCTCCGCAGCCACCGCCGTTCCTGCCTCGGGAACGGCGTTGCCAGCAGCAGGCCCGACTGGCACCTGCGCTTTTCCCCTCTTAAGGGGGGGGTTGCACAACCTCCCCCGCATGATGTGACCTGCTGGGCGGCCACTGGCAGCACACACTACGCAGTGTGGCGTGGCGACCATGCAGGCGGCGGCTTTGTGGCCCTCCTTGCCGCAGCGGTAGCAGGCGTCGGACCTGTCGACGGCGGACGGACAGAGGGCTCGGGTGTGTCCGATGCCGCAGCACTTGAAGCAGCGCAAAGGCTGCTCCCCAAGTGCTCGGACTGCACTCGAGCTGAATCCGACGGCGAGCCGACCTTTCTCAAGGACGGCTTTGGCAGCGAAGACCGGGCACTCGAGCCGGATAGTGCCCATGCCGCCGCGGCCAGGCCTGATGTCCCGACCCCGTACCTCCGCGACGCTGCAACCCCCGATCGCTGCGACCGCCGCCACCACCTCCTCCTTGGTGACCGAGTCGTCAAGATCGGTCACCTCGAAGGCAGCCGACTTGACTGGTCGGGCCACCTTGGCAGCGTCCGCGATGACCTCCTGCAGCTTGGCTGCAAAGAGGTCAGCGCTGGCGCTGCCCTCCGCCCCCGGGAACTCGAAAATTCGAGCCCCGGTTTCCGTCCGCCGGCAAGAAACTTTGCCGATCCCCAATTGGGTAGGATCGGCATTTGCACGCGCCCGCAACAGGATCGACGCGTAAGTTTCCCCGCGTTCCGCAGCCTCCGCGGTGAGTGTCACCACGACGGCTGCGGACTTTGGGGGAACGAGTTTCACCTTCCTCTTCTTCTTGCCCCTGCCAGCCGCCTGCGACTGACTTGGAGGCGTGGTGGCGGGGACGGCAGGGGCGGCCGCTGCCGCCTTTCTGCCTTTCCCCTTCCTCCCCCTCCCCCCAGTCGCCTGCGACTGGCCGGGATGCGTAGAGGCGGGGACGGCAGAGACGGCCGTCGCCGTCTTTTTCCCCTTACCCTTCCCCTTCCCCTTCCGGACCACTTCAGTCCAACCCGGCTGGTTGGACGGAGTGGTGGAAGGGAGAAGGGCATCCTCCACTTGCGAGGACGGCCCCGGCTTGGCTCGCCTCTTGTCCGCCGCGAGCGGCGGTCGGAGGCGCTTCTCCGGCAGGAGCCGGTCCTCTATGCCTGCTAGGCAGGCTCTGGTGAAGGCCCGCTCCTCCATAACCACCTTGCGGATGACATCCTCAAGGTTGGTGGAGGAGGGAGCCTCCGCCGCAGGTCTCGGTTCGGCCTGACTCGGCCGGGCCATGACATCAGCCAGCTTCTGATGAAGCTGGCTGACCTCCAGCTTGAGGCGATCGACGGTCGCCTGCAATTGGCGAGTCTCGTCGCTCGCCTTGCGCTCCACGAGCTCCGCAACGATGCCGCGCATGCTCGCAGCACGGCACTTAAGGGCCTTTTGAAAGGTGCCCTTAAGGTTTGAGGACTTGGAGGCGACCTCCGCGATCTCCTTCTCGTCCTCCTCCGCCATGCGCGCCAGCTCGGCCAAGGAGTAGTCCGAGTAAAGCACGCGGGACGCACCGTACCCGGACTTGGCCCGAGCAGCACGCACCCGCTGCTCCTTAGCAGCAACCTGCTCCTCCAGGTCCTGCTGCTGCTGCGCCCGCCGAGCCAAGTCCAGATGCCGCTGAGCGTCCGCGAGACCCACTACGTGGGTGTCTGCGGCTTTCGTCGGCCTCTTGGCCTTGGACCTCCTTGCTGAGCTCGAGGAGCCCTCGGACCCTTCCTTAAGGAAGGCCCGCTTACGCGACCTTGAGTCGCCTGCGTCCGAGACGCTAAGTAGGGACTCGTCGTCGGAATCTGACGGGTCCACCCTTCCGAAGAAGCTAGCCGCAGACGGCGCGCGGCTAGCTTCAGACGCTGAAGCGTCAGATTGGCCCTGAGAAGGGCCTTTTGGTTGGCCCTGAGAAGGGCCTTTGGGTTGGCCCTGAGAAGGGCCTTTTTTAAAACGCCCGCAGGCGTCCCGCGGGGGCGTAGGCATAGCCTTCCGCATGTTCGCAGTCAACAACGCAATTAAAATGAAGCTACGAGATCACAGAGCACTTTAGCCGTACCCAGTCTGCCACTCCGTTACGGTGACAAACTGGGCCGTTTCCAGGGGACGCGACGTGGACGCAAGCTCTGTGGGGGGTCCCCCAACCTAACCTAACCTAACCTAACCTAACCTAACCTAACCTAACCTAACCTAACCTAACCTAACCTTTTTTTTTTTTTTTTTTTTTTTTTTTTTTTTTTTTTTTTTTTTTTTTTTTTTTTTTTTTTTTTAAGCTGGGAAAAAATGCATTACGCATACCCTCCCGTCGGGGGAACGGGAGGGGTATGTGGGACTCCCCGGGCTGACCCGGTATACCCACTAAAATAACCCAGCGGCATTCCCGCTTCGTCCGAGTGGAAGAGGACTGGGAGATCGGCGCAGCCTTAGCGTCCAGTCCTCCTCCGACGACAACCCGCCTAAAGTGGCGGGCCCCTCAAGTCCTCCCCGTTCAGGGGGAGGGCTGGGAATGACCGGCGGAGGTGGTGTGGAGTGCAATGCGGGCGGAGGCGCCCCCGCGCCTATCGCCCGCCCATCACCACCGTGAGGAGGGAGAAGACGGCGTCTTCTCCGACCTCTTCTGCGCCTGCGGAGCGGCGCAGCGTGAGGGTCGTCCTCCCGCGCGCGCTCCGCCGCCTCCTTTTGCGAGATGACATCCTCGCAAAAAGAGGCGACAGCTGCCCAGGACCCCTCACTCTCCAGCATGGCGTTGACCACGCCGGGAAGTGAGAGGTCCTGTCCGATCTCCGCTGTTAGACTGCGGCGCGGCTCAGACCAAGCCGGGCACACCTCGAGGGTGTGCTGAGCCGTGTCCTCTGCCGCGCCGCAGTCGTGGCACGCCGGGGTCTCCTCCCTCCCGATCCGGTGCAGGTGCTTGCCGAAACAGCCGTGGCCTGACAACACCTGCACCAGACGGAATGAGAGGAACCCGTGGGAGCGCTCGAGCCAGTCTCGCAGGACCGGACCGAGCGCGTCCAGGGTTCGGCGGCCAAAGGCGGCGGAGGCGAGGTCCTCCGTCCAATGGACGATGATGGCGTCCCTCGCCTCCCGCCGCACGGCCTCCCGCTCCTCCGCGACGGGGCGCTCCCCGAGGGCCTTTCGCCGCGCCGTCCACTCGTACACTCTGGCGAGCACCCACGCCTCCAACTCCCAAGGTGGGGTGCCCGCCAGAGCGCACGCCGCCGAAAAGCCCACGGAGCGGTAGGCCCTCGCCACCCGCAGTGCAATGGCCCTTTGGGGCCTCCGCATCATAGTAGCGTTCTCCCTCCTGTTGAGGGAGTCCGACCAGATGGGGGCCCCGTACAGGGCCATGCTCCGCAGGATGCCGGCATATAGGCGCCGGCATCGTGCGTTGGGCCCTCCCAGGTTGGGGAGGAGCCAGGAGAGGGCGTCCGCAGCCCTCAGCAGGCGCGTCGACAGCCCGCTAAAGTGCGGGCCGAAGCGCCACCTGCTGTCCAACACCAGGCCCAGATACTTCATCTGGGCCTGGACGCCCACCCTGACGCCCTCCACCACAATGTGGGCGTCTGGAGGGCAGCGCTGCCGAGGCCCGTGAAAGAACACGGCCTCGGTCTTGTTCAGCGCCACCCTCAATCCCAGGCGGCGGATCCTCCCTGCCACCAAGGACCCGCCAGCCGAGGCCAGACAGGCCGCCTCCCCGAAGCTCTTCCCCCGGGCAGTAAGGAGAGTGTCATCCGCGTAGCAGATGACACTCGTGCCCTGGAGAAGAGCTCCCCGCAACAGCCAGTCGAAGCCGATGTTCCACAGGGGGGGCCCTAAGACTGACCCCTGCGGAACACCGGACTCCGCGCTGTATCTCCGCATCCTGGCCAGTTTATCCACAAGGAGGACCTCTCGGTCCTCCAAGTAGCTGGCCAGGAGGCTCCTCAAATATTGGGGCACTCCGTGGTACCGGAGTGCCTCCAATATGGTGGAGTGGGGAACGGAGTTGAAGGCGTTGGCGATGTCAAACGACACCGCCAACACTCCGTCCCCCGCCTCGACCGCCTCTTTCACCTGGCCCTTAAGAAGGGCCAGCGCGTCGATGGTGGACCGGCCCTGTCGGAAACCGAACTGGGCGTCCGATAGGTCCGGCCCTACACCCTGCAAATGGCTCCTGAGCCGGCCGGCGATGATCCCCTCGAACAATTTACCGACCTCATCGAGCAGAACGATGGGCCGGTATGCCGAGGGGGAATCCGCCGGGCGTCCCTCCTTTCGGAGGAGGCATAGCTGCCCCTCCTTCCACAGTTTCGGGAACCTTCCAGCCGTAAAGCACGCGCTGAAGAGTTCCCGAAACCTGTCCTCCATTTGAGCGGCAGCTATGGCCACCACCCGTGCGGGGACGCCGTCCGGCCCAGGAGCCGTCTTCTTCGCGCGGAGGCTAAGCACCCCCGCGCGAAACTCCTCCTCCGTCACCGGAGGTGCCTCCTCTTCCTCCTGCGGAGCTGCCGACTGCGGAGGGTCCATCGCTGGAGGGGTGAAGTCGGTCCTGCGCGGAAACAGAGACCGGACCACCCCATCCAGCAACGCCGGCTCGAGGGTCTCCGTAAGTGGGGGACCATAGGGCCGCAGTTGGTTCCGCGCCGCCCTGTATGGTCTCCCATACGGATCCCTGTCGAGACCCTCCAGCATCTCGGCCCTCGCCGAGTCCTTGGCAGCGCCCATAGCCGACTTGAGGACCGCCTTTGCCTCTCGGTAAGAGGCGTAGAGGCGGTCCTCCTCTGCCTGATTACGGGCGCTGCGCCGGCGGCTCCGCGTGTAGGCCCTTCTGGCCGCCACGCAAGTGGCCCGGAGGCCTGCCAGCTCCTCCGACCACCAATAGACGGCCCGGCGGGGAGGCGGACGCCGAGACCGAGGCATGCTGGAGTTGCACACCTCGGTCAGGGATTCCCTCAGCCGGACCGCTGCGGCGTCAACGTCCGGGGCCCCAACAGGGGGCGACAGCCAGTCCTGGAGGAAGGCCGCCTCCTTGGCTGCCTCCCGGTCCAAGCGAGTGAGAGCCCACCGTGGGAAGGGAGACCTGCCAGAGCGGGCCATCTCCCCACGGGGGCTCTGGGTGGAGATGTCGAACCGCACATAACGGTGGTCCGACAAGGTCTCCACCAACTCCACCCGCCAGTTCACTATGCGTGCGGCCAGCACGGGGGTGGCGAACGAAACGTCCACCACCGACCCTCCCCGTTGCCGCACACACGTGTGGACCGCCCCCCTGTTGAGGAGGGACACACCGCATGACGCCGCCCAAAATTCGACGGCGCGTCCCCGGACGTTGCATGAGGCAGCTGGATTGCCCCAGGCCACCGACTTGGCGTTCAGGTCGCCCAACACCACGACCTGGCGTGGCGCCGCCCTCCCTACGGCTGCAGTGAGGATCTCCAGGAAATCCTCAAAGTCCGAGAGAGGGCGGTTTGGGGAGAAATAGACCCCAACCAGGGCCAAATCCCCCCACGCGGCGGCCACGTATCCCGGTCCCCTCTCTAAAAGCGAGAGGGGAGGGGAGTCTGTGGAAGACCGCGACACCAACGCCACCAGGCCGTCTCGGTCGCCCAGCCAATTGCCAGGGACCGAGTAGGGCTCGGCGACCACCGCCAAGTCCACCAACCACTCAGCCATGGTCTGCATCAGGAGATCCTGTGCAGCCCGGCAGTGGTTGGTGTTCGCCTGGAGGATGCGATGTTCGATTGTATCCATCAATCGGACATCGCACCCCCCTCCTCCGCAGCCACCGCCGTTCCAGCCTCGGGAACGGCGATGCTAGCAGCAGGCCCGACCGGCACCTGCGCTTTGCCCTTCTTAAGGGGGGGGTTGCATAACCTCCCCCTCATTACGTGGCCTGCTGGGCGACCACTGGCAGCACACACTACACAGTGCGGCTTGGCGACCGTGCAGGAGGCGGCTTTGTGGCCCTCCTTGCCGCAGCGGTAGCAGGTCTCTGACCTGTCCACCGCTGACGGGCACAGGGCTCGGGTGTGCCCGATGCCGCAGCACCGGAAGCAGCGCAGAGGCTGCTCCTCTAGGGCCCGGACTGCACCCGAGCTAAAGCCGACAAGGAGGCGTCCTTTTGAAAGGACGGCTTTGGCAGCGGCGACAGGGCACTCGAGCCGAATAGTGCCCATGCCGCCGCGGCCGGGCCTGATGTCCCGGCCTTGCACCGCTGCGACGCCGCAGCCCCCAATGGCTGCGACCGCCGCCACCACCTCCTCCTTGGTGACCGAGTCGTCAAGACCGGTCACCTCTATGGTTGCCGACTTCACCGGTCGGGCCACCTTGGCAGCGTCCGCGATGACCTCTTGCAGCTTGGCTGCAAAGAGGTCAGCGTTGGCGCTGCCCTCCGCCCCCGGGAACTCGAATATTCGAGCCCCGGTTTCGGTCCGCCTGCAAGAAAGCTTGCCGATCCCCAGTTGGGCGGGATCGGCATTGGCACGCGCCCGCACCAAAATGGAGGCGTAGGTTTCCCCGCGTTCCGCAGCCTCCGCGGTGAGCGTCACCACGACGGCTGCGGACCTCGGGGGAACCAATTTCCTCTTTCCCTTCTTCTTGCTCCCGCCAGCCGCCCGCGACTGACTGGGAGGCGTGGTGACGGGGACGGCAGGTCCGGGCGTTGCCGGCCTTTTGCCCTTCCCCTTCCCCTTTCCCTTCTCAGACGCCCGCGACCGGCTGGGAGTCGTGGTGGCAGGGACGGCAGGGACGGCTGTTGCCGTCTTTTTCCCCCTGCCCTTCCCCTTCCGGGCCACTTCGGTCCAACCCTGCTGGTTGGACGGAGTAGTGGAAGGGAGAAGGGCGTCATCCTCTTGCGAGGACGGCCCCGGCTCGGCCCGCCTCTTGTCCGCCGCAAGCTGTGGTCGGAGGCGCTTCTCCGGCAAGAGCCGGTCCTCAATGCCTGCCAAGCAGGCTCTAGTGAAGGCCCTCTCCTCCATTACCACCTTGCGGATGATATCCTCAAGGTTGGTGGGGGTAGGGGCCTCCGCCGCAGGTCTTGGTTCGGCCTGACTTGGCCGAGCCATGACATCAGCCAGCTTCTGATGAAGCTGGCTGACCTCAAGCTTGAGGCGATCGACGGTCGCCTGCAATTTGCGCGATTCGTCGGTCGCCTCACGCTGGACCAACTCCTCGATAATGGCGCGCATGCTTGCGGCACGGCACTTAAGGGCCTTTTGAAAAGTGCCCTTAAGATTAGAGGACTTGGAGGCGACCTCCGCGATCTCCTCCTCGTCCTCTTCCGCCATGCGCGCCAGTTCGGCCAAGGACTGGTCCGCGTATAGCACGCGGGACGCGCCGTAACCGGACTTGGCCCGAGCAGCACGCGCCCGCTGCTCCTTTGCAGCGACCCTCTCCTCCAGGTCCTGCTGCTGCTGCGTCCGCCGAGCCAAGTCCAGCTGCCGCTGGGCGTCTGCGAGACCGACCAGGTGGGTGTCCGCGGCTGTCGTCGGCCTCTTGGCCTTCGACCTCCCGGCCGAGCCCGAGGAGCCCTCGGACCCCTCCCTGAGGAAGGCCCGCTTCCGCGACCGGGAGTCGCCCGCGTCCGAGACGCTGATGACAGACTCGTCGTCGGAATCTGTCATGTCCCTTCCGAAGAAGCTAGCCGCAGACGGCGCGCGGCTAGCTTCGGACGCTGACGCGTCGGAGTGGCCCTGAGAAGGGCCTTTTGGTTGGCCCTGAGAAGGGCCTTTTGGTTGGCCCTGAGAAGGGCCTTTGGGTTGGCCCTGAGAAGGGCCTTTTAAAAACCGCCCGGAGGCGTCCCGCGGGGGTTTTGGCATAGCCACAGCAGGTTCGTAGAAAGCAGGCAACAATAAAATACGTAGCTACGAAGGTACAGAGCTCTTTGGCCGTACCCAGTCTGCCACTCCGTTACGGTGACAAACTGGGCCGTTTCCAGGGGACGCGACGTGGACGCAAGCTCTGTGGGGGGTCCCCCAACCTAACCTAACCTAACCTAACCTAACCTAACCTAACCTAACCTAACCTAACCTCACAAGTTACGGTCGTTTAAAGTCAACATCTGACAGTTCGGCGCCATTTTTATTTAGCTTCGGACCGCAATAACTTCGGAACCAGTGGTCGTACGAGGTTGCGGTTTTCGGTGGGGTATTCAGGGATTCTCTGGCCAGCCTGCCTGAAAGTTTCAGGCGGTTCGGAGCTGAAAATTTTTGGGGTCCTGAAAGAGGTTTCAGCGGATAGAAGAGCTCGGGGCTGGCTCGTTGAGCCCAAACTCGGGTGTTCTGCGGCTTTCCAGACGGGAGTTATCCGCAGTCAAAGTGAGACTTTGACAGCTGCGCGGCCATATTGGGCAGTTTTTAAACCGACATAGCTCCTGAACGGGAAGTCGTAGGGACTTGGGGTTTTCTTTGGGCATACTGGCTGACCATTAGCTGTAAGATAGAGTGTCTTTCAGGCATTTTCAGAAAACAAAAAATTTTCAGGCTGAAAACCTGCCCGGTGGGTGGGTCTCATCGAGACAAGTACAGTGAGCCCAAGCACGGGGTTTTTTGGACTGGTGGTTGCGGAGATATTGCAAATCACCACTTTTGGTAGCCAAATTGAATAAAAACCATCTTTTTTCAAGTTTGGATATCTCCGGAACCCCTGGGCGTGATCGTACCGTGTTTGGTATCATTGGAAAGGGCTCGGGGAGAGCCATCCATTGACGCTATCAAAACAGCGGAAAGACGACTCTACGTAGAGCCATTTTTGTAAAGGGGTTGGGAACACTTCCTGGAGCAGGAAATTGACAAATATAACAAGAGTACATAAACAAATGAGAGAGTTGACTGAACCTGACTCTATGAAACATAGAGATAGCAAACTATTAAGTTTTTTGTAAATAAAACGTGACTGTATCCTCACGGAGGCTGTACTTTTGTTTTTAAGCTTGAGTACCGGCTACCCTCTGCCATTGTTCCCCTTATGATAGTAGTTGTGCCAGGTAGTACAAACTGTCGGTGTGGGTAGAGTCCTCTGTGGGGAACCTAACATCTGTTCCACTGACCTATTGCTTTTGCATTTGACAGGAACGCTCTATTTGGAAAGGACGGGGTTCTATTGAACCCTATTTATTTGTTTTATTGTGTTTTATTTTATTTTATTTTATTTAATATCTATTTTAATTCTATTTTTGCGTATTTTACTGACTGGGGTACTCTATACATACCCCATATATTGACGACAGACTAGCCAGAACTAACTCAAACGAGAAACATGATCCTGGGATACCGTACGCCTGTCAAAAAGCCGGCAAGTCAGCCAGGCAAGAGCCCGAACACCACTCAAGAGGCCGGACCCTCTGCACAGAATGTTAGGAGAAGTGTGGGAGAGTGGGAGGCTGGGAAGCCGGCAAAGAAGGAGACACCCCCGGTGAAAGTGGTTGCCCGGAAGGTGTCGCCTAAAACAACACCAGAGACGACGCGAAGGCCATCGGTCGAGATAGTCTGCCTGAGCCCGCCGGCGACCAAGACTAGAGTTGCGGAGGCTAGGATTTGCCTCAATAAAATCAAGGCGCATATGACTAACTCCAAAACTACAAAAAAGGAGATTAAAGAAGAAGTCAAAGCTCAGGCGGACAGGCTCTACTTCCTTATAAAGGAGTCGGAGCAGGAGAAGGAGCGGGCCCCACTTCCGAAGGTGGTGACACATTCGCAAGGGACGCAAGCCCGAATTGTGGTGGAGGAGGAACCGGAGGTGATCCTCAGCCCGAGGGTGGAAATGGAGTCCCTTAGAAAAGCCTTGGAGGACCACAGCCGGAACCTGCGGGAAAATAGCGAGAAGATGGACAGGTTGAAGGAGGCGCTTAAAAGGAGTGAGGAAAACCATGAGAAGCTCTCCTATGCCAGCGTAACGGCAAATCATCCTGTCCGGCAGCCCCCTAAGCAGACAGCACTCCACTCCATTTTGGTGTCCTCCACCAAAGAAACTGAGACTGGGGAGGAAGTCCTTGACCATATCAGAAAGGCGGTAAACGCGAAGGAAGGATGGGTCACGGTGGACAGAATCAGGAAGGCTAAAGACAGGAAGGTAATTTTGGGCTGTAAAACGGAAGAGGAAAGGGAAAGAATTAAAGAAAGATTAGCAAGTGCAGGAGAGGTGTTGAGAGTGGAGGACGTGAAAAACAGAGACCCACTGGTGATTATGAGGGATGTCTTAACTTATAACACCGATGAAGACATCCTGAAGGCTCTTCGGAACCAAAATCGCGATGTGTTCGAGGAGCTTACCAGGGAGGAAAACAGAGCAGAGGTACTCTATAAGAAAAGAACAAGGAACCCTCACACGCAGCACGTTGTCCTCAGGGTCTCCCCTAACATTTGGAATAGACTGCAGGCCAGGCAACACGTCCATATAGACCTGCAAAGGATCAGAGTGTTCGACCAGACGCCACTGGTCCAGTGCTCCCTATGTTTAGGTTTTGGGCACGGACGACGGCTATGCAAGGAGACAGTCGAAAAGTGCAGCCACTGTGGGGGCCCTCACATGAGAGCGAAGTGTGCGGACTGGTTGGCTGGAGTGGCACCAACGTGCTGCAACTGTAGGCATGCGAAGCTCGAAAACACTGAGCATAATGCCTTCAGTGAAGAATGCCCAGTCAGGAAGAGATGTGAGGTTCTGGCCAGAGCAAGAGTAGCCTATTGCTAAAGTTGATACAGGCGACCGAGCAGGCACCCCAGCCGGAAGATATGTAGTAGCCCAGGCCAACCTACAAAGGAAGGAACTGGCGACCACCGAACTCTTTTTAGAGGCCAGTGAGCGAGGAATCGCATGGGCACTGATCCAGGAGCCATATGTGGGGGGGGCTAGGAGTATGAAGAGCTACCGTGGTGCGAGAGTCTACCAGTGCGAGGTTCAAGGAAGTGGGAGGGTTAAGGCAGCAATAGCTGTCTTTGATAATGACCTGGATGTCATTCCCTACCCGAAACTCACCAACAACAACATCGTTGTGGTGGGGATCCGAACCAAAGCCTGGGAAATCGCAGTAGTGTCTTACTACTTCGAGCCGGATCAACCCATAGGGCCTTACTTGGATCAGCTGACCAGAATAAAGTTGGAACTGGGCACCGGAAAACTAATAATAGGCGGCGATGCAAATGCCAAGAGTACCTGGTGGGGTAGCACCATGGAAGACCACAGGGGAGAAGAGATGTCCGGGACCCTGGAAGAGTTAGAGCTTCAGGTATTGAACACTGGAGACACGCCGACTTTTTACACGGTGAGAGGAGGCGTAGTGTACAAGAGCCATGTGGACGTCACGGCATGTTCGATCGATCTCTTCGACTTGGTGAGCGGTTGGCGGGTTGATACAGGGGCTACGAGCTCGGACCACAACACTGTCATATTTAACATCGAACTTAAAAGGGAAAAAGGGATGTGCGTAGTTAGAACCACTAGAAAATACAACACTAAGAAGGCAAATTGGGAAACTTTTGAGGTCAAACTGGGGGAACAGAAGAATGAGAGGGGTATAAGCGTATATAGTATTAATCAGATAAATAATAAGCAAGACCTAGAACAGATTGTCGTTAGATATAAAGAAACCATTGAAAAAGCGTGTGACGAGGCAATCCCTAAAGTAAGTAGGAAAGCGAAAATTAATATCCCATGGTGGTCCGAGGATCTCGCTGCCAAGAAAAAAGAGGTGACAACGAAGAAGAACCGCATCCGCAACGCCGCACCGGTCCGTAGATCCATGGTCGTTGACGCGTACCTGAAAGCCAAAGAAGAATATGAGTGCCAAGCCAAGAAAGCTCGAGTCGCCAGCTGGAAGAGCTTCTGCGAAAAGCAAGATGGAGAAGGCCTGTGGGAAGGGATCTACAGAGTTATAAGAGGGACCACCAGGAGACAAGAAGATCTGACCCTAACTCGCGATGGTGCATTCCTAAACCCGAAGGAGTCAGCAGCCTTACTCGCCGACACGTTCTATCCGAAGGACACAGCGGACAACGATAATGCGGACCACAGGACCATCAGAGAAGCAGCCAGACGGGTAAACGACTGGCAGCATGATGAGTATCATGATCCACCGTTTACGCCGCTGGAGCTGCGGACGGCTGTGGAACGCTTCAACCCGAAAAAGGCCCCCGGAATGGATGGATTCACGGCTGACATCTGCCGTCGAGCGATCTGCCAGGACCCGGACGCTTTCCTTGCCCTGTACAACAAGTGCCTAGAATTGGCACACTTCCCGGACATCTGGAAAGAGGCAACGGTGGTGGTCCTCAGAAAACCGGGCAAGGAGGATTACACGAACCCCAAGTCATATAGACCGATAGGTCTCCTGCCGGTCTTGGGGAAGGTCCTGGAGAGGATGGTGGTAGCGAGAGTTAAATGGCAGCTTGTGCCGCGGTTTAGTACTCGTCAGTTTGGCTTTATGCCCCAAAAGAGCACCGAAGACGCCCTCTATAATCTGATAAAACACGTACAGGACAAGTTGAGGCTGAGAAAGCTAATTGTTCTGGTGTCGTTAGATATAGAGGGCGCTTTCGACAGCGCGTGGTGGCCGGCGATCAGAGTCAGACTGGCTGAGGAAAAGTGCCCGGTAAACACTAGGAGGCTACTTGATAGCTACCTCGACGGCAGAAAAGTAAGGGTAAGGTATGCTGGGGAAGAATGCACGAGAGAGACAAATAAGGGCTGTGTCCAAGGGTCAATCGGTGGTCCCATTCTGTGGAATCTCTTGTTGGATCCGCTACTGTACGAGCTGGAAAAGGAGGGTTACTTTGTCCAGGCCTTCGCTGACGATGTCGTTCTTGTGGTGGATGGTGACACAGCGGTTGAGGTCTCCAGAAGAGCTAATGCGGCTCTCGCCCGTGCTCATAGCTGGGGTGTCAAAAACAAGCTCAAGTTCGCGCCGCATAAGACGTCGGCGATGCTTGTAACGAATAAACTTAAGTATGACACACCAGCTCTGAGTATGGCGGGGGTCGATATTGGCATGGTGAGAAGCATGAAACTTCTGGGACTTGTGATAGATGATAAGCTCACATTTAACGAACATACCAAGAGTCTCTGCAAAAAGGTCGCAGACATATATAAACAGCTGTCGCGGGCGGCTAAAGTCAGTTGGGGCCTGGACAAGGAGATAATCCGTATAATATACACGGCAACGATAGAACCGATAGTCACCTACGCGGCTGGAGCCTGGGCTCCCGCTACGAAAAAGCTGGGAATACGGAAGAAGCTGGGATCCGTCCAACGAGGTTTCGTCCAGAAGCTCTGCAAGTCCTACCGTACAGTCTCGCTCAACTCGGCTCTGGTGCTGGCGGGGATACTGCCTCTAGACCTCCGCATACAAGAGGCAGCTGCCTTGTATGAGGCAAGGAGAGGGTCGTCTCAGTTTGTGCCAGGAGACCGGGAGATCGAGGGTATGGTGGGATTTGCAGAAACGCCTCACCCTGCTAAGCAAATGGCTTTGGAGTTCGTGTGCCTCGCAGACCAACAGCTCACAAACAGTAGCGATGTGCAGACAGTGCGAATCTTCACTGACGGCAGCAAGATTGAGGGGAAGGTCGGAGCCGCATTATCCATGTGGGATAACGAAGGTGAAGTCCAGAACCTCAAGCTCAGCCTTGCCGCGTACTGCACGGTTTACCAGGCGGAACTTCTGGCCATTTGCAAGGCAACGGACGTTATCCTCAAGCGTAAGGAGACGAGCTATGGAGTGTACAGTGACTCAATGTCAGCGTTGCAGACACTGACAAACCATGGCTCTCTCCACCCTCTGGCGGTCCGCACACGAGCAAATTTGGCTCAGGCATTGACTCAGAAGAAAGCTGTGTCTTTGTTTTGGGTCAAAGCCCACGCGGGCCTACCGGGGAACGAACGCGCGGACGAGCTGGCAAAGGAGGCAGCATTGTCGTCACGGAGGAGGCCGGACTACGACCAGTGTCCGGTTTCATACATCAGGCGTCAAATCCGTTTGGATTCGCTTGATGAGTGGAATCGGAGATATGTGTCGGGCGAGACTGCCTCCGTGACGAAGATGTTTCTTCCAGATGCCATTGCTGCCTACCGTATTGTAAAACAGGTGAGGCCAACGGGTGTACTGACGCAGGTTTTGACGGGGCACGGTGGCTTCTCCGAATACTTGAATCGCTTCAAGTGTAAGGAGAGCCCATCGTGCACTTGCGACCCCGATGTAGCGGAATCAGTCCCGCACATCATTTTGGACTGTCCAATCTACGGGAAGGAGCGGTACAATTTTGAGCAGAGAGTGGGAAAGAGGCTATGTAGGGACATTATAAGGGAAATAATGGTTGGCAAAAATAGGAACATATTTATGGCCTACTGTGAGGATATAGCCCAAAAAGTTATAAACAAAAATAAAATAGTCTAATAAAACTATGCTTCTTTTATATTGTGTTTATAATTAAGCAAGCATAGGTAATACGTGTATTTTTAAGATAGTATAAGCAGTAGGTTAAGGATATCATGTTTAGAATATATAAAAATAAGATTGTAATAAGTTAGCTTTAATAACCATGTTTAAAATTAAGAACTGTTAGAGATAAGTTAAAATATGTAAAATAAAAATTGGTTTGGTTTATTTTCCCTAATGATAAGTTTAAAGTAAGAAATAAAGAAATAAAATAGATAGATTAGATTAGTTAAGTAGTAAGACGTGGGAGTCCCACCCACAGTATGATTGAGGATGGATAATAGAAAGATACAGTATGCAGCATGAAAGTACGAGAGGCATTAAAGCGAGAACTAGTATGGATGAGTTTAAGATATAGAATAGGCGCCAATATCGTTGGCGGAGCTAGTCTGGATAATAAAAAAAAAAAAAAAAAAAAAAAAAACCTAACCTAACCTAACCTAACCTAACCTAACCTAACCTAACCTTTTTTTTTTTTTTTTTTTTAAACTGGGAAAAAATGCATTACGCATACCCTCCCGTCGGGGGAACGGGAGGGGTATGTGGGACTCCCCGGGCTGACCCGGTATACCCACTAAAACGACCCAGTGTTATTCCCGCGTCGTCCGAGTGGAAGAGGACTGGGAGATCGGCGCAGCCTTAGCGTCCAGTCCTCCTCCGACGACAACCCGCCTAAAGCGGCGGGCCCCTCAAGTCCTCCCCGTTCAGGGGGAGGGCTGGGAATTACCGGCGGAGGTGGTGTGGAGTGCAATGCGGGCGGAGGCGCCCCCGCGCCTATCGCCCGCCCATCACCACCATGAGGAGGGAGAAGACGGCGTCTTCTCCGACCTCTTCTGCGCCTGCGGAGCGGCGCAGCGAGAGGGTCGTCCTCCCGCGCACGCTCCGCCGCCTCCTTTTGCGAGATGACATCCTCGCAAAAAGAGGCGACAGCTGCCCAGGACCCCTCACTCTCCAGCATGGCATTCACCACGCCGGGAAGCGAGAGGTCCCGTCCGATCTCCGCTGTTAGACTGCGACGCGGCTCAGACCAAGCCGGGCACACCTCGAGGGTGTGCTGAGCCGTGTCCTCCGCCGCGCCGCAGTCGTGACACGCCGGGGTTTCCTCCCTCCCGATCCGGTGCAGGTGCTTGCCGAAACAGCCGTGGCCTGACAACACCTGCACCAGACGGAATGAGAGGAACCCGTGGGAGCGCTCGAGCCAGTCTCGCAGGACCGGACCGAGCGCGTCCAACGTTCGGCGGCCAAAGGTGGCGGAGGCGAGGTCGTCCGTCCAATGGACGATGATGGCGTCCCTCGCCTCCCGCCGCACGGCCTCCCGCTCCTCCGCGACGGGGCGCTCCCCGAGGGCCTTTCGTCGCGCCGTCCACTCGTACACTCTGGCGAGCACCCACGCCTCCAACTCCCAAGGAGGGGTGCCCGCCAGAGCGCACGCCGCCGAAAAGCCCACCGAGCGGTAGGCCCTCGCCACCCGCAGTGCAATGGCCCTTTGGGGCCTGCGCATTACTGTCGCATTCTCCCTCCTCTGCAGGGAGTCTGCCCAAATGGGGGCCCCGTACAGGGCCATGCTCCGCAGGATGCCGGCATATAGGCGCCGGCATCGTGCGTTGGGCCCTCCCAGGTTCGGGAGGAGCCAGGAGAGGGCATCCGCAGCCCTCAGCAGGCGCGTCGACAGCCCGCTAAAGTGCGGGCCGAAGCGCCACCTGCTGTCCAACACCAGGCCCAGATACTTCATCTGGGCCTGGACGCCCACCCTGACGCCCTCCACCACAATGTGGGCGTCTGGAGGGCAGCGCTGCCGAGGCCCGTGAAAGAACACGGCCTCGGTCTTGTTCAGCGCCACCCTCAATCCCAGGCGGCGGATCCTCCCTGCCACCAAGGACCCGCCAGCCGAGGCCAGACAGGCCGCCTCCCCGAAGCTCTTCCCCCGGGCAGTGAGGAGAGTGTCATCCGCGTAGCAGATGACACTCGTGCCCTGGAGAAGAGCTCCCCGCAACAGCCAATCGAATCCGATGTTCCACAGGGGGGGTCCTAAGACAGACCCCTGCGGAACACCGGACTCCGCGCCGTATCTCCGCAACCTGGCCAGTTTGTCCACAAGGAGGACCTCTCGATCCTCCAAGTAGCTGGCCAGGAGGCTCCTCAAATATTGGGGCACTCCGTGATACCGGAGTGCCTCCAATATGGTGGAGTGGGGAACGGAGTTGAAGGCGTTGGCGATGTCAAACGACACCGCCAACACTCCGTCCCCCGCCTCGACCGCCTCTTTCACCTGGCCCTTCAAAAGGGCCAGCGCGTCGATTGTGGACCGACCCTGTCGGAACCCGAACTGGGCGTCCGACAGGTCCGGCCCTACACCCCGCAAATGGCTCCTGAGCCGGCCGGCGATGATCCCCTCGAACAATTTACCGACCTCATCGAGCAGAACGATGGGCCGGTATGCCGAGGGGGAATCCGCCGGGCGTCCCTCCTTTCGGAGGAGGCACAGCTGCCCCTCCTTCCACAGTTTCGGGAACCTTCCAGCCGTAAGGCACGCGCTGAAAAGTTCCCGAAATCTGTCCTCCATTTGAGCGGCAGCTATGGCCACCACCCGTGCGGGGACGCCGTCCGGCCCAGGAGCCGTCTTCTTCGCGCGGAGGCTAAGCACCCCCGCGCGAAACTCCTCCTCCGTCACCGGAGGTGCCTCCTCCTCCTCCTCCGGAGCCGCCGACTGCGGAGGGTCCATTGCTGGTGGGGCGAAGTCGGTCCTGCGCGGAAACAGAGACCGGACCACCCCATCCAGCAACGCCGGCTCGAGGGTCTCCGTAAGTGGGGGACCATGGGGCCGCAGTTGATTCCGCGCTGCCCTGTATGGTCTCCCATACGGATCCCTGTCGAGACCCTCCAGCATCTCGGCCCTCGCCGAGTCCTTGGCAGCGCCCATAGCCGACTTGAGGACCGCCTTCGCTTCTCGGTAAGAGGCGTAGAGGCGGTCCTCCTCTGCCTGATTACGGGCGCTGCGCCGGCGGCTCCGCGTGTAGGCCCTTCTGGCCGCCACGCAAGTGGCCCGGAGGCCTGCCAGCTCCTCCGACCACCAATAAACGGCCCGGCGGGGAGGCGGACGCCGAGACCGAGGCATGCTGGAGTTGCACACCTCGGTCAAGGATTCCCTCAGCCGGACCGCTGCGGCGTCAACGTCCGGGGCCCCAACAGGGGGCGACAGCCAGTCCTGGAGGAAGGCCGCCTCCTTGGCTGCCTCCCGGTCCAGGCGAGTGAGAGCCCACCGTGGGAAGGGAGACCTGCCAGAGCGGGCCATCTCCCCACGGGGGCTCTGGGTGGAGATGTCGAACCGCACATAACGGTGGTCCGACAAGGTCTCCACCAACTCCACCCGCCAGTTCACAATGCGTGCGGCTAGCACGGGGGTGGCGAACGAAACGTCCACCACCGACCCTCCCCGTTGCCGCACACACGTGTGGACCGCCCCCTTGTTGAGGAGGGACACGCCGCATGACGCCGCCCAAAACTCGACGGCGCGACCCCGGACGTTGCAGGAGGCGGCTGGGTTGCCCCAGGCCACCGACTTGGCGTTCAGGTCGCCCAACACCACGACCTGGCGTGGCGCCGCCCTCCCTACGGCTGCAGTGAGAATCTCCAGGAAATCCTCAAAGTCCGAGAGAGGGCGGTTAGGGGAGAAATAGACCCCAACCAGGGCCAAATCTCCCCACGCGGCGGCCACGTATCCCGGTCCCCTCTCTAAAAGCGAGAGGGGAGGGGAGTCTGTGGAAGACCGCGACACCAACGCCACCAGGCCGTCTCGGTCGCCCAGCCAATGGCCAGGGACCGAGTAAGGCTCGGCGACCACCGCCAAGTCCACCAACCACTCAGCCATGGTCTGCATCAGGAGATCCTGTGCAGCCCGGCAGTGGTTGGTGTTCGCCTGGAGGATGCGATGTTCGATTGTGTCCATCAATCGGACATCGCACCCCCCTCCTCCGCAGCCACCGCCGTTCCAGCCTCGGGAACGGCGATGCTAGCAGCAGGCCCTACTGGCACCTGCGCTTTGCCCCTCTTAGGGGGGGGGTTGCACAACCTCCCCCGCATGATGTGACCTGCTGGGCGGCCACTGGCAGCACACACCACGCAGTGTGGCGTGGCGACCGTGCAGGCGGCGGCTTTGTGGCCCTCCTTGCCGCAGCGGTAGCAGGCGTCGGACCTGTCGACGGTGGACGGACAGAGGGCTCGGGTGTGTCCGATGCCGCAACACCTGAAGCAGCGCAAAGGCTGCTCCCCAAGTGCTCGGACCACACCCGAACTGAAGCCAACAGCGAGCCGTCCTTTGTCAAGGACGGCTTTGGCAGCGGCGACCGGGCACTCGAGCCGGATAGTGCCCATGCCGCCGCGGCCAGGCCTGATGTCCCGACCCCGCACCGCCGCGACGCCGCAGCCACCAATCGCTGCGACCGCCGCCACCACCTCCTCCTTGGTGACCGAATCGTCAAGATCGGTCACCTCGATGGCCGCCAACTTGACTGGTCGGGCCACCTTGGCAGCGTCCGCGATGACCTCCTGCAGCTTGGCTGCAAAGAGGTCAGCGTTGGCGCTGCCCTCCGCCCCCGGGAACTCGAAAATACGAGCCCCGGTTTCGGTACGCCGGCAAGATAATTTGCCGATCCCCAGTTGGGCGGGATCGGCATTGGCACGCGCCCGCACCAAAATCGAAGCGTAGGTTTCCCCGCGTTCCGCAGCCTCCGCGGTGAGCGTCACCACGACGGCTGCGGACTTCGGGGGAACCAATTTCCCCTTCCCCTTCTTCTTGCCCCCGCCAGCCGCCCGCGACTGACTGGGAGGCGTGGTGACGGGGACGGCAGGTCCGGGCGTTGCCGGCCTTTTGCCCTTCCGCTTTCCCTTTCTCCCACCAGTCGCCTGCGACTGGCCTGTATGTGTGGTGGCGGGGACGGCAGGGACGGCCGTCGCCGTCTTTTTACCTCGGCCCTTCCCCTTCCGGACCACTTCAGTCCAACCCGGCTGGTTGGACGGAGTAGTGGAAGGGAGAAGGGCGTCCTCCCCTTGCGAGGACGGCCCCGGCTCAGCTCGCCTCTTGTCCGCCGCGAGCGGCGGTCGAAGGCGCTTCTCCGGCAGGAGCCGGTCCTCTATGCCTGCTAGGCAGGCTCTGGTGAAGGCCCTCTCCTCCATGACAACCTTGCGGATGACATCCTCAAGGTTGGTGGGGGTGGGGGCCTCCGCCGCAGGTCTCGGTTCGGTCTGCTGTGGCCGGGCCGTGGCTTCAGCTAGCTTTGTGTGGAGCTGGCTGACCTCCGCCTGCAAGCGATCGACGGTCGCCTGCAGTTGCCGCGTTTCGTCGGTGGTCTTGCGTTGGACTAGCTCCAACACAATGCCACGCATGCTCGCGGCCCGGCTCTTAAGGGCCTTCTGGAAGGTCCCTTTTAGATTGGAGGACTTGGAGGCGACCTCCGCGATCTCCTCCTCGTCCTCCTCCGCCAACCGTTCCAGGTCGGCTACAGAGTAGTCCGCGTACAGGACGTGGGACGCGCCGTAACCGGACTTTGCTCGGGCGGCGCGCGCCCGCTGCTCCTTGGCAGCAACCTGCTCTTCTAGGTCCTGCTGTTTCTGTGCTCGCCGAGCCAGGTCCAACTGGCGTTGGGCGGTCGCGAGACCCACATCATGTGTGTCTGCGGCTGTCGTCGGCTTTTTGGCCTTCGACTTCCTCACCGAACCCGAGCCCGAGGAGCCTTCTGACCCTCCCTTCCGATACGCACGCTTACGCGACCGTGAATCGCCCGCATCTGAGACGCTTATAATGGACTCATTTTCGGAGTCCGAAACGTCGTCCGCTCTTCCAAAGAAGCTAGCCGCAGACGGCGCGCGGCTAGCCTCTGACGCCGAAGCGTCGGATTGGCCCTGAGAAGGGCCTTTTGGTTGGCCCTGAGAAGGGCCTTTGGGTTGGCCCTGAGAAGGGCCTTTTTGAAAACGCCCGCAGGCGTCCCGCGGGGGCATAGGCATAGCCTTCCGCATGTTCGCAATTAAAAAGGCAAGATAAAAACAGTAATTACGAGATCACAGAGAACTTTGGCCGTACCCAGTATGCCACTCCGTTACGGTGACAAACTGGGCCGTTTCCAGGGGACGCGACGTGGACGCAAACTCTGTGGGGGGTCCCCCAACCTAACCTAACCTAACCTAACCTTTTTTTTTTTTTTTTTTTTTTTTTTTTTTTTTTAAACTGGGAAAAAATGCATTACGCATACCCTCCCGTCGGGGGAACGGGAGGGGTATGTGGGACTCCCCGGGCTGACCCGGTATACCCACTAAAACGACCCAGTGTTATTCCCGCGTCGTCCGAGTGGAAGAGGACTGGGAGATCGGCGCAGCCTTAGCGTCCAGTCCTCCTCCGACGACAACCCGCCTAAAGCGGCGGGCCCCTCAAGTCCTCCCCGTTCAGGGGGAGGGCTGGGAACAACCGGCGAGGGTGGTGTGGAGTGCAATGCGGGCGGAGGCGCCCC
Source organism: Lacanobia oleracea (assembly GCA_950371165.1). Classification (NCBI taxonomy): domain Eukaryota; kingdom Metazoa; phylum Arthropoda; class Insecta; order Lepidoptera; family Noctuidae; genus Lacanobia; species Lacanobia oleracea. Next base: position 47,047 of record OX493397.1, read on the forward strand.
CGCGCCTATCGCCCGCCCATCACCACCATGAGGAGGGAGAAGACGGCGTCTTCTCCGACCTCTTCTGCGCCTGCGGAGCGGCGCAGCGAGAGGGTCGTCCTCCCGCGCGCGCTCCGCCGCCTCCTTTTGCGAGATGACATCCTCGCAAAAAGAGGCGACTGCTGCCCAGGACCCCTCACTCTCCAGCATGGCGTTGACCACGCCGGGAAGTGAGAGGTCCTGTCCGATCTCCGCTGTTAGACTGCGGCGCGGCTCAGACCAAGCCGGGCACACCTCGAGGGTGTGCTGAGCCGTGTCCTCCGCCGCGCCGCAGTCGTGACACGCCGGGGTTTCCTCCCTCCCGATCCGGTGCAGGTGCTTGCCGAAACAGCCGTGGCCTGACAACACCTGCACCAGACGGAATGAGAGGAACCCGTGGGAGCGCTCGAGCCAGTCTCGCAGGACCGGACCGAGCGCGTCCAGGGTTCGGCGGCCAAAGGTGGCGGAGGCGAGGTCGTCCGTCCAATGGACGATGATGGCGTCCCTCGCCTCCCGCCGCACGGCCTCCCGCTCCTCCGCGACGGGGCGCTCCCCGAGGGCCTTTCGCCGCGCCGTCCACTCGTACACTCTGGCGAGCACCCACGCCTCCAGCTCCCAAGGAGGGGTGCCCGCCAGAGCGCACGCCGCCGAAAAGCCCACCGAGCGGTAGGCCCTCGCCACCCGCAGTGCAATGGCCCTTTGGGGCCTCCGCATCATAGTAGCGTTCTCCCTCCTGTTGAGGGAGTCCGCCCAGATGGGGGCCCCGTACAGGGCCATGCTCCGCAGGATGCCAGCATATAAACGCCGGCATCGTGCGTTCGGCCCCCCCAGGTTTGGGAGGAGCCAGGAGAGGGCGTCCGCAGCCCTCAGCAGGCGCGTCGACAGCCCGCTAAAGTGCGGGCCGAAGCGCCACCTGCTGTCCAACACCAGGCCCAGATACTTCATCTGGGCCTGTACGCCCACCCTGACGCCCTCCACAACAATGTGGGCGTCGGGAGGGCAGCGCTGCCGAGGCCCGTGAAAGAACACGGCCTCGGTCTTGTTCAGCGCCACCCTCAATCCCAGGCGGCGGATCCTCCCTGCCACCAAGGACCCGCCAGCCGAGGCCAGACAGGCCGCCTCCCCGAAGCTCTTCCCCCGGGCAGTGAGGAGAGTGTCATCCGCGTAGCAGATGACACTCGTGCCCTGGAGAAGAGCTCCCCGCAACAGCCAGTCGAAGCCGATGTTCCACAGGGGGGGCCCTAAGACTGACCCCTGCGGAACACCGGACTCCGCGCTGTATCGCCGCATCCTGGCCAGTTTGTCCACAAGGAGGACCTCTCGATCCTCCAAGTAGCTGGCCAGGAGGCTCCTCAAATATTGGGGCACTCCGTGGTACCGGAGTGCCTCCAATATGGTGGAGTGGGGAACGGAGTTGAAGGCGTTGGCTATGTCGAACGACACCGCCAACACTCCGTCCCCCGCCTCCACCGCCCCTTTCACCTGGCCCTTCAAAAGGGCCAGCGCGTCGATTGTAGACCGACCCTGTCGGAAACCGAACTGGGCGTCCGACAGGTCCGGCCCCACACCCCGCAAATGGCTCCTGAGCCGGCCGGCGATGATCCCCTCGAACAATTTACCGACCTCATCGAGCAGAACGATGGGCCGGTATGCCGAGGGGGAATCCGCCGGGCGTCCCTCCTTTCGGAGGAGGCACAGCTGCCCCTTCTTCCACAGTTTCGGGAACCTTCCAGCCGTAAAGCACGCGCTGAAGAGTTCCCGAAACCTGTCCTCCATTTGAGAGGCAGCTATGGCCACCACCCGTGCGGGGACGCCGTCCGGCCCAGGAGCCGTCTTCTTCGCGCGGAGGCTAAGCACCCCCGCGCGAAACTCCTCCTCCGTCACTGGAGGTGCCTCCTCCTCCTCCTGCGGAGCCGCCGACTGCGGAGGGTCCATCGCTGGAGGGGTGAAGTCGGTCCTGCGCGGAAACAGAGACCGCACCACCCCATCCAGCAACGCCGGCTCGAGGGTCTCCGTAAGTGGGGGACCATGGGGCCGCAGTTGGTTCCGCGCCGCCCTGTATGGTCTCCCATACGGATCCCTGTCGAGACCCTCCAGCATCTCGGCCCTCGCCGAGTCCTTGGCAGCGCCCATAGCCGACTTGAGGACCGCCTTCGCCTCTCGGTAAGAGGCGTAGAGGCGGTCCTCCTCTGCCTGATCACGGGCGCTGCGCCGGCGGCTCCGCGTGTAGGCCCTTCTGGCCGCCACGCAAGTGGCCCGGAGGCCTGCCAGCTCCTCCGACCACCAATAAACGGCCCGGCGGGGAGGCGGACGCCGAGACCGAGGCATGCTGGAGTGGCACACCTCGGTCAAGGATTCCCTCAGCCGGACCGCTGCGGCGTCAACGTCCGGGGCCCCAACAGGGGGCGACAGCCAGTCTTGGAGGAAGGCCGCCTCCTTGGCTGCCTCCCGGTCCAAGCGAGTGAGAGCCCACCGTGGGAAGGGAGACCTGCCAGAGCGGGCCATCTCCCCACGGGGGCCCTGGGTGGAGATGTCGAACCGCACATAACGGTGGTCCGACAAGGTCTCCACCAACTCCACCCGCCAGTTCACAATGCGTGCGGCTAGCACGGGGGTGGCGAACGAAACGTCCACCACCGACCCTCCCCGTTGCCGCACACACGTGTGGACCGCCCCCCTGTTGAGGAGGGACACGCCGCATGACGCCGCCCAAAACTCGACGGCGCGACCCCGGACGTTGCAGGAGGCGGCTGGGTTGCCCCAGGCCACCGACTTGGCGTTCAGGTCGCCCAGCACCACGACCTGGCGTGGCGCCGCCCTCCCTACGGCTGCAGTGAGAATCTCTAGGAAATCCTCAAAGTCCGAGAGAGGGCGGTTTGGGGAGAAATAGACCCCAACCAGGGCCAAATCTCCCCACGCGGCGGCCACGTATCCCGGTCCCCTCTCTAAAAGCGAGAGGGGAGGGGAGTCTGTGGAAGACCGCGAAACCATTGCCACCAGGCCGTCTCGGTCGCCCAGCCAATGGCCAGGGACCGAGTAGGGCTCGGCGACCACCGCCAAGTCCACCAACCACTCAGCCATGGTCTGCATCAGGAGATCCTGTGCAGCCCGGCAGTGGTTGGTGTTCGCCTGGAGGATGCGATGTTCGATTGTATCCATCAATCGGACATCGCACCCCCCTCCTCCGCAGCCACCGCCGTTCCTGCCTCAGGAACGGCGATGCTAGCAACAGGCCCGACCGGCACCTGCGCTTTGCCCCTCTGAGGGGGAGGATTGCACAACCTCCCCCTCATCACATGGCCTGCCGGGCGTCCCCTCGCGGCACAGACGGCGCAGTGCGGCTTGGCGACCGCGCAGGAGGTGGCTCTGTGGCCCTCTGTGCCGCAGCGGTAGCAGGTCTCCGACCTGTCCACCGCCGACGGGCACAGGGCTCGGGTGTGGCCGATGCCGCAGCACCTGAAGCAGCGCAGAGGCTGCTCCTCAAGGGCCCGGACTGCACCCGAGCTGAAGCCGACGCAGAGCCGACCCCCGCTAACGACCGCTTTTGCAACGGCGACTGGGCACTCGAGCCGAATAGTGCCCATGCCGCCGCGGCCAGGCCTGATGTCCCGGCCTTGCACCGCTGTGACGCCACAGCCCCCAATGGCTGCGACCGCCGCCACCACCTCCTCCTTGGTGACCGAGTCGTCAAGACCGGTCACCTCTATGGTTGCCGACTTTACCGGTCGGGCCACCTTGGCAGCGTCCGCGATGACCTCTTGCAGCTTGGCTGCAAAGAGGTCAGCGTTGGCGCTGCCCTCCGCCCCCGGGAACTCGAATATTCGAGCCCCGGTTTCGGTCCGCCTGCAAGAAAGCTTGCCGATCCCCAGTTGGGCGGGATCGGCATTGGCACGCGCCCGCACCAAAATGGAGGCGTAGGTTTCCCCGCGTTCCGCAGCCTCCGCGGTGAGCGTCACCACGACGGCTGCGGACCTCGGGGGAACCAATTTCCTCTTCCCTTTCTTCTTGCTCCCGCCAGCCGCCCGCGACTGACCGGGAGGCGTGGTGACGGGGACGGCAGGTCCGGGCGTTGCCGGCCTTTTGCCCTTCCCCTTCCCCTTTCCCTTCTCAGTCGCCCGCGACCGGCTGGGAGTCGTGGTGGCAGGGACGGCAGGGACGGCTGTTGCCGTCTTTTTCCCCCTGCCCTTCCCCTTCCGGACCACTTCAGTCCAACCCGGCTGGTTGGACGGAGTAGTCGAAGGGAGAAGGGCGTCTTCCCCTTGCGAGGACGGCCCCGGCTCGCCACGCCTCTTGTCAGCCGCAAGCGGCGGTCGGAGGCGCTTCTCCGGCAGGAGCCGGTCCTCTATGCCTGCTAGGCAGGCTCTGGTGAAGGCCCTCTCCTCCATAACCACCTTGCGGATGACATCCTCAAGGTTGGTGGAGGTGGGGGCCTCCGCCGCAGGTCTTGGATCAGCCTGACTTGGCTGAGCCATGACATCAGCCAGCTTCTGATGAAGCTGGCTGACTTCCAGCTTGAGGCGATCGACGGTCGCCTGCAATTTGCGCGATTCGTCGGTCGCCTCACGCTGGACCAACTCCTCTATGATGGCGCGCATGCTTGCGGCACGGCACTTAAGGGCCTTTTGAAAAGTGCCCTTAAGATTAGAGGACTTGGAGGCGACCTCCGCGATCTCCTCCTCGTCCTCTTCCGCCATGCGCGCCAGTTCGGCCAAGGACTGGTCCGCGTATAGCACGCGGGACGCGCCGTAACCGGACTTGGCCCGAGCAGCACGCGCCCGCTGCTCCTTTGCAGCGACCCTCTCCTCCAGGTCCTGCTGCTGCTGCGTCCGCCGAGCCAAGTCCAGCTGCCGCTGGGCGTCCGCGAGACCCACCACGTGGGTGTCCGCGGCTGTCGTCGGCTTCTTGGCCCTGGGCTTCCTCGCCGAACTCGAGGAGCCCTCGGACCCTTCCTTGCGGAAGGCCCGCTTTCGCGACCTGAGGTCGCCTGCGTCCGAGACGCTTATGTCGGACTCGTCCGAATCGGACAGGTCCGCCCTTCCGAAGAAGCTAGCCGCAGACGGCGCGCGGCTAGCTTCAGACGCTGACGCGTCGGAGTGGCCCTGAGAAGGGCCTTTTGGTTGGCCCTGAGAAGGGCCTTTTGGTTGGCCCTGAGAAGGGCCTTTGGGTTGGCCCTGAGAAGGGCCTTTTAAAAACCGCCCGGAGGCGTCCCGCGGGGGTTTCGGCATAGCCACAGCAGGATCGTAGCAACACGCAAGATAAAATTCTACGAAAGCACAGAGCTCTTTGGCCGTACCCAGTCTGCCACTCCGTTACGGTGACAAACTGGGCCGTTTCCAGGGGACGCGACGAGGACGCAAGCTCTGTGGGGGGTCCCCCAACCTAACCTAACCTAACCTAACCTTTTTTTTTTTTTTTTTTTTTTTTTTTTAAACTGGGAAAAAATGCATTACGCATACCCTCCCGTCGGGGGAACGGGAGGGGTATGTGGGACTCCCCGGGCTGACCCGGTATACCCACTAAAACGACCCAGCGTTATTCCCGCGTCGTCCGAGTGGAAGAGGACTGGGAGATCGGCGCAGCCTTAGCGTCCAGTCCTCCTCCGACGACAACCCGCCTAAAGCGGCGGGCCCCTCAAGTCCTCCCCGTTCAGGGGGAGGGCTGGGAATTACCGGCGGAGGTGGTGTGGAGTGCAATGCGGGCGGAGGCGCCCCCGCGCCTATCGCCCGCCCATCACCACCATGAGGAGGGAGAAGACGGCGTCTTCTCCGACCTCTTCTGCGCCTGCGGAGCGGCGCAGCGAGAGGGTCGTCCTCCCGCGCACGCTCCGCCGCCTCCTTTTGCGAGATGACATCCTCGCAAAAAGAGGCGACAGCTGCCCAGGACCCCTCACTCTCCAGCATGGCATTCACCACGCCGGGAAGTGAGAGGTCCTGTCCGATCTCCGCTGTTAGACTGCGGCGCGGCTCAGACCAAGCCGGGCACACCTCGAGGGTGTGCTGAGCCGTGTCCTCCGCCGCGCCGCAGTCGTGGCACGCCGGGGTCTCCTCCCTCCCGATCCGGTGCAGGTGCTTGCCGAAACAGCCGTGGCCTGACAACACCTGCACCAGACGGAATGAGAGGAAACCATGGGAGCGCTCGAGCCAGTCTCGCAGGACCGGACCGAGCGCGTCCAGGGTTCGGCGGCCAAAGGTGGCGGAGGCGAGGTCCTCCGTCCAATGGACGATGATGGCGTCCCTCGCCTCTCGCCGCACGGCCTCCCGCTCCTCCGCGACGGGGCGCTCCCCGAGGGCCTTTCGCCGCGCCGTCCACTCGTACACTCTGGCGAGCACCCACGCCTCCAGCTCCCAAGGAGGGGTGCCCGCCAGAGCGCACGCCGCCGAAAAGCCCACCGAGCGGTAGGCCCTCGCCACCCGCAGTGCAATGGCCCTTTGTGGCCTGCGCATGGCGGTTGCGTTTTCCCTCCTGTGGAGGGAGTCCGCCCAGATGGGGGCCCCGTACAGGGCCATGCTTCGCAGGATGCCGGCATATAGGCGCCGGCATCGTGCGTTGGGCCCTCCCAGGTTGGGGAGGAGCCAGGAGAGGGCGTCCGCAGCCCTCAGCAGGCGCGTCGACAGCCCGCTAAAGTGCGGGCCGAAGCGCCACCTGCTGTCCAACACCAGGCCCAGATACTTCATCTGGGCCTGGACGCCCACCCTGACGCCCTCCACCATAATGTGGGCGTCTGGAGGGCAGCGCTGCCGAGGCCCGTGAAAGAACACGGCCTCGGTCTTGTTCAGCGCCACCCTCAATCCCAGGCGGCGGATCCTCCCTGCCACCAAGGACCCGCCAGCCGAGGCCAGACAGGCCGCCTCCCCGAAGCTCTTCCCCCGGGCAGTAAGGAGAGTGTCATCCGCGTAGCAGATGACACTCGTGCCCTGGAGAAGAGCTCCCCGCAACAGCCAGTCAAAGCCGATGTTCCACAGGGGGGGTCCTAAGACTGACCCCTGCGGAACACCGGACTCCGCGCTGTACCTCCGCATCCTGGCCAGTTTGTCCACAAGGAGGACCTCTCGATCCTCCAAGTAGCTGGCCAGGAGGCTCCTCAAGTATTGGGGTACTCCGTGATACCGGAGTGCCTCCAATATGGTGGAGTGGGGAACGGAGTTGAAGGCGTTGGCGATGTCAAACGACACCGCCAACACTCCGTCCCCCGCCTCGACCGCCTCTTTCACCTGGCCCTTAAGAAGGGCCAGCGCGTCGATGGTGGACCGGCCCTGTCGGAAACCGAACTGGGCGTCCGACAAGTCCGGCCCTACACCCTGCAGATGGCTCCTGAGCCGGCCGGCGATGATCCCCTCGAACAGTTTACCGACCTCATCGAGCAGAACGATGGGCCGGTATGCCGAGGGGGAATCCGCCGGGCGTCCCTCCTTTCGGAGGAGGCATAGCTGCCCCTCCTTCCACAGTTTCGGGAACCTTCCAGCCGTAAGGCACGCGCTGAAGAGTTCCCGAAATCTGTCCTCCATTTGAGCGGCAGCTATGGCCACCACCCGTGCGGGGACGCCGTCCGGCCCAGGAGCCGTCTTCTTCGCGCGGAGGCTAAGCACCCCCGCGCGAAACTCCTCCTCCGTCACCGGAGGTGCCTCCTCTTCCTCCTGCGGAGCCGCCGACTGCGGAGGGTCCATCGCTGGAGGGGTGAAGTCGGTCCTGCGCGGAAACAGAGACCGGACCACCCCATCCAGCAACGCCGGCTCGAGGGTCTCCGTAAGTGGGGGACCATGGGGCCGCAGTTGGTTCCGCGCCGCCCTGTATGGTCTCCCATACGGATCCCTGTCGAGACCCTCCAGCATCTCGGCCCTCGCCGAGTCCTTGGCAGCGCCCATAGCCGACTTGAGGACCGCCTTTGCCTCTCGGTAAGAGGCGTAGAGGCGGTCCTCCTCTGCCTGATTACGGGCGCTGCGCCGGCGGCTCCGCGTGTAGGCCCTTCTGGCCGCCACGCAAGTGGCCCGGAGGCCTGCCAGCTCCTCCGACCACCAATACACGGCCCGGCGGGGAGGCGGACGCCGAGACCGAGGCATGCTGGAGTTGCACACCTCGGTCAAGGATTCCCTCAGCCGGACCGCTGCGGCGTCAACGTCCGGGGCCCCAACAGGGGGCGACAGCCAGTCTTGGAGGAAGGCCGCCTCCTTGGCTGCCTCCCGGTCCAGGCGAGTGAGAGCCCACCGTGGGAAAGGAGACCCGCCAGAGCGGGCCATCTCCCCACGGGGGCTCTGGGTGGAGATGTCGAACCGCACATAACGGTGGTCCGACAAGGTCTCCACCAACTCCACCCGCCAGTTCACAATGCGTGCGGCTAGCACGGGGGTGGCGAACGAAACGTCCACCACCGACCCTCCCCGTTGCCGCACACACGTGTGGACCGCCCCCCTGTTGAGGAGGGACACACCGCATGACGCCGCCCAAAATTCGACGGCGCGTCCCCGGACGTTGCAAGAGGCAGCTGGATTGCCCCAGGCCACCGACTTGGCGTTCAGGTCGCCCAACACCACGACCTGGCGTGGCGCCGCCCTCCCTACGGCTGCAGTGAGGATCTCCAAGAAATCCTCAAAGTCCGAGAGAGGGCGGTTTGGGGAGAAATAGACCCCAACCAGGGCCAAATCTCCCCACGCGGCGGCCACGTATCCCGGTCCCCTCTCTAAAAGCGAGAGGGGAGGGGAGTCCGTGGAAGACCGCGACACCAACGCCACCAGGCCGTCTCGGTCGCCCAGCCAATGGCCAGGGACCGAGTAGGGCTCGGCGACCACCGCCAAGTCCACCAACCACTCAGCCATGGTCTGCATCAGGAGATCCTGTGCAGCCCGGCAGTGGTTGGTGTTCGCCTGGAGGATGCGATGTTCGATTGTATCCATCAATCGGACATCGCACCCCCCTCCTCCGCAGCCACCGCCGTTCCAGCCTCGGGAACGGCGATGCTAGCAGCAGGCCCGACCGGCACCTGCGCTTTGCCCTTCTTAAGGGGGGGGTTGCATAACCTCCCCCTCATTACGTGGCCTGCTGGGCGACCACTGGCAGCACACACTACACAGTGCGGCTTGGCGACCGTGCAGGAGGCGGCTTTGTGGCCCTCCTTGCCGCAGCGGTAGCAGGTCTCTGACCTGTCCACCGCTGACGGGCACAGGGCTCGGGTGTGCCCGATGCCGCAGCACCGGAAGCAGCGCAGAGGCTGCTCCTCTAGGGCCCGGACTGCACCCGAGCTAAAGCCGACAAGGAGGCGTCCTTTTGAAAGGACGGCTTTGGCAGCGGCGACAGGGCACTCGAGCCTAATAGTGCCCATGCCGCCGCGGCCGGGCCTGATGTCCCGGCCTTGCACCGCTGCGACGCCGCAGCCCCCAATGGCTGCGACCGCCGCCACCACCTCCTCCTTGGTGACCGAGTCGTCAAGACCGGTCACCTCTATGGTTGCCGACTTCACCGGTCGGGCCACCTTGGCAGCGTCCGCGATGACCTCTTGCAGCTTGGCTGCAAAGAGGTCAGCGTTGGCGCTGCCCTCCGCCCCCGGGAACTCGAATATTCGAGCCCCGGTTTCGGTCCGCCTGCAAGAAAGCTTGCCGATCCCCAGTTGGGCGGGATCGGCATTGGCACGCGCCCGCACCAAAATGGAGGCGTAGGTTTCCCCGCGTTCCGCAGCCTCCGCGGTGAGCGTCACCACGACGGCTGCGGACCTCGGGGGAACCAATTTCCTCTTTCCCTTCTTCTTGCTCCCGCCAGCCGCCCGCGACTGACTGGGAGGCGTGGTGACGGGGACGGCAGGTCCGGGCGTTGCCGGCCTATTGCCCTTCCCCTTCCCCTTTCCCTTCTCAGTCGCCCGCGACCGGCTGGGAGTCGTGGTGGCAGGGACGGCAGGGACGGCTGTTGCCGTCTTTTTCCCCCTGCCCTTCCCCTTCCGGGCCACTTCGGTCCAACCCTGCTGGTTGGACGGAGTGGTGGAAGGGAGAAGGGCGTCATCCTCTTGCGAGGACGGCCCCGGCTCGGCCCGCCTCTTGTCCGCCGCAAGCGGTGGTCGGAGGCGCTTCTCCGGCAAGAGCCGGTCCTCAATGCCTGCCAAGCAGGCTCTAGTGAAGGCCCTCTCCTCCATTACCACCTTGCGGATGATATCCTCAAGGTTGGTGGGGGTAGGGGCCTCCGCCGCAGGTCTTGGTTCGGCCTGACTTGGCCGAGCCATGACATCAGCCAGCTTCTGATGAAGCTGGCTGACCTCAAGCTTGAGGCGATCGACGGTCGCCTGCAATTTGCGCGATTCGTCGGTCGCCTCACGCTGGACCAACTCCTCGATAATGGCGCGCATGCTTGCGGCACGGCACTTAAGGGCCTTTTGAAAAGTGCCCTTAAGATTAGAGGACTTGGAGGCGACCTCCGCGATCTCCTCCTCGTCCTCTTCCGCCATGCGCGCCAGTTCGGCCAAGGACTGGTCCGCGTATAGCACGCGGGACGCGCCGTAACCGGACTTGGCCCGAGCAGCACGCGCCCGCTGCTCCTTTGCAGCGACCCTCTCCTCCAGGTCCTGCTGCTGCTGCGTCCGCCGAGCCAAGTCCAGCTGCCGCTGGGCGTCCGCGAGACCGACCAGGTGGGTGTCCGCGGCTGTCGTCGGCCTCTTGGCCTTCGACCTCCTGGCTGAGCCCGAGGAGCCCTCGGACCCCTCCTTGAGGAAGGCCCGCTTCCGCGACCGGGAGTCGCCCGCGTCCGAGACGCTGATGACAGACTCGTCGTCGGAATCTGTCATGTCCCTTCCGAAGAAGCTAGCCGCAGACGGCGCGCGGCTAGCTTCGGACGCTGACGCGTCGGAGTGGCCCTGAGAAGGGCCTTTTGGTTGGCCCTGAGAAGGGCCTTTTGGTTGGCCCTGAGAAGGGCCTTTGGGTTGGCCCTGAGAAGGGCCTTTTAAAAACCGCCCGGAGGCGTCCCGCGGGGGTTTTGGCATAGCCACAGCAGGTTCGTAGAAAGCAGGCAACAATAAAATACGTAGCTACGAAGGTACAGAGCTCTTTGGCCGTACCCAGTCTGCCACTCCGTTACGGTGACAAACTGGGCCGTTTCCAGGGGACGCGACGTGGACGCAAGCTCTGTGGGGGGTCCCCCAACCTAACCTAACCTTTTTTTTTTTTTTTTTTTTTTTTTTAAACTGGGAAAAAATGCATTACGCATACCCTCCCGTCGGGGGAACGGGAGGGGTATGTGGGACTCCCCGGGCTGACCCGGTATACCCACTAAAACGACCCAGTGTTATTCCCGCGTCGTCCGAGTGGAAGAGGACTGGGAGATCGGCGCAGCCTTAGCGTCCAGTCCTCCTCCGACGACAACCCGCCTAAAGCGGCGGGCCCCTCAAGTCCTCCCCGTTCAGGGGGAGGGCTGGGAACAACCGGCGAGGGTGGTGTGGAGTGCAATGCGGGCGGAGGCGCCCCCGCGCCTATCGCCCGCCCATCACCACCATGAGGAGGGAGAAGACGGCGTCTTCTCCGACCTCTTCTGCGCCTGCGGAGCGGCGCAGCGAGAGGGTCGTCCTCCCGCGCGCGCTCCGCCGCCTCCTTTTGCGAGATGACATCCTCGCAAAAAGAGGCGACTGCTGCCCAGGACCCCTCACTCTCCAGCATGGCGTTGACCACGCCGGGAAGTGAGAGGTCCTGTCCGATCTCCGCTGTTAGACTGCGGCGCGGCTCAGACCAAGCCGGGCACACCTCGAGGGTGTGCTGAGCCGTGTCCTCCGCCGCGCCGCAGTCGTGACACGCCGGGGTCTCCTCCCTCCCGATCCGGTGCAGGTGCTTGCCGAAACAGCCGTGGCCTGACAACACCTGCACCAGACGGAATGAGAGGAACCCGTGGGAGCGCTCGAGCCAGTCTCGTAGGACCGGACCGAGCGCGTCCAATGTACGGCGGCCAAAGGTGGCGGAGGCGAGGTCCTCTGTCCAATGGACGATGATGGCGTCCCTCGCCTCCCGCCGCACGGCCTCCCGCTCCTCCGCGACGGGGCGCTCCCCGAGGGCCTTTCGCCGCGCCGTCCACTCGTACACTCTGGCGAGCACCCACGCCTCCAGCTCCCAAGGAGGGGTGCCCGCCAGAGCGCACGCCGCCGAAAAGCCCACCGAGCGGTAGGCCCTCGCCACCCGCAGTGCAATGGCCCTTTGTGGCCTGCGCATGGCGGTTGCGTTCTCCCTCCTGTTGAGGGAGTCCGCCCAGATGGGGGCCCCGTACAGGGCCATGCTTCGCAGGATGCCGGCATATAGGCGCCGGCATCGTGCGTTGGGCCCTCCCAGGTTGGGGAGGAGCCAGGAGAGGGCGTCCGCAGCCCTCAGCAGGCGCGTCGACAGCCCGCTAAAGTGCGGGCCGAAGCGCCACCTGCTGTCCAACACCAGGCCCAGATACTTCATCTGGGCCTGGACGCCCACCCTGACGCCCTCCACCACAATGTGGGCGTCTGGAGGGCAGCGCTGCCGAGGCCCGTGAAAGAACACGGCCTCGGTCTTGTTCAGCGCCACCCTCAATCCCAGGCGGCGGATCCTCCCTGCCACCAAGGACCCGCCAGCCGAGGCCAGACAGGCCGCCTCCCCGAAGCTCTTCCCCCGGGCAGTAAGGAGAGTGTCATCCGCGTAGCAGATGACACTCGTGCCCTGGAGAAGAGCTCCCCGCAACAACCTAACCTAACCTAACCTTTTTTTTTTTTTTTTTTTTTTTTATGCTGGGAAAAAATGCATTACGCATACCCTCCCGTCGGGGGAACGGGAGGGGTATGTGGGACTCCCCGGGCTGACCCGGTATACCCACTAAAACGACCCAGCGTTATTCCCGCGTCGTCCGAGTGGAAGAGGACTGGGAGATCGGCGCAGCCTTAGCGTCCAGTCCTCCTCCGACGACAACCCGCCTAAAGCGGCGGGCCCCTCAAGTCCTCCCCGTTCAGGGGGAGGGCTGGGAATGACCGGCGAGGGTGGTGTGGAGTGCAATGCGGGCGGAGGCGCCCCCGCGCCTGTCGCCCGCCCATCACCACCATGAGGAGGGAGAAGACGGCGTCTTCTCCGACCTCTTCTGCGCCTGCGGAGCGGCGCAGCGAGAGGGTCGTCCTCCCGCGCGCGCTCCGCCGCCTCCTTTTGCGAGATGACATCCTCGCAAAAAGAGGCGACAGCTGCCCAGGACCCCTCACTCTCCAGCATGGCGTTGACCACGCCGGGAAGTGAGAGGTCCTGTCCGATCTCCGCTGTTAGACTGCGACGCGGCTCAGACCAAGCCGGGCACACCTCGAGGGTGTGCTGAGCCGTGTCCTCCGCCGCGCCGCAGTCGTGGCACGCCGGGGTCTCCTCCCTCCCGATCCGGTGCAGGTGCTTGCCGAAACAGCCGTGGCCTGACAACACCTGCACCAGACGGAATGAGAGGAACCCGTGGGAGCGCTCGAGCCAGTCTCGCAGGACCGGACCGAGCGCGTCCAGGGTTCGGCGGCCAAAGGTGGCGGAGGCGAGGTCGTCCGTCCAATGGACGATGATGGCGTCCCTCGCCTCCCGCCGCACGGCCTCCCGCTCCTCCGCGACGGGGCGCTCCCCGAGGGCCTTTCGCCGCGCCGTCCACTCGTATACTCTGGCGAGCACCCACGCCTCCAACTCCCAAGGAGGGGTGCCCGCCAGAGCGCACGCCGCCGAAAAGCCCACCGAGCGGTAGGCCCTCGCCACCCGCAGTGCAATGGCCCTTTGGGGCCTCCGCATCAAAGTAGCGTTCTCCCTCCTGTGGAGGGAGTCCGCCCAGATGGGGGCCCCGTACAGGGCCATGCTCCGCAATATGCCGGCATACAAACGCCGGCATCGTGCGTTAGGCCCCCCCAAATTCGGGAGGAGCCACGACAGGGCGTCCGCGGCCTTCAGCAGGCGCGTCGACAGCCCGCTAAAGTGCGGGCCGAAGCGCCACCTGCTGTCCAGCACCAGGCCCAGATACTTCATCTGGGCCTGGACGTCCACCCTGACGCCCTCCACCACAATGTGGGCGTCGGGAGGGCAGCGCTGCCGAGGCCCGTGAAAGAACACGGCCTCGGTCTTGTTCAGCGCCACCCTCAATCCCAGGCGGCGGATCCTCCCTGCCACCAAGGACCCGCCAGCCGAGGCCAGACAGGCCGCCTCCCCGAAGCTCTTCCCCCGGGCAGTAAGGAGAGTGTCATCCGCGTAGCAGATGACACTCGTGCCCTGGAGAAGAGCTCCCCGCAACAGCCAGTCAAAGCCAATGTTCCACAGGGGGGGTCCTAAGACTGACCCCTGCGGAACACCGGACTCCGCGCTGTACCTCCGCATCCTGGCCAGTTTGTCCACAAGGAGGACCTCTCGATCCTCCAAGTAGCTGGCCAGGAGGCTCCTCAAGTATTGGGGCACTCCGTGATACCGGAGTGCCTCCAATATGGTGGAGTGGGGAACGGAGTTGAAGGCGTTGGCGATGTCAAACGACACCGCCAACACTCCGTCCCCCGCCTCGACCGCCTCTTTCACCTGGCCCTTAAGAAGGGCCAGCGCGTCGATGGTGGACCGGCCCTGTCGGAAACCGAACTGGGCGTCCGACAAGTCCGGCCCTACACCCTGCAGATGGCTCCTGAGCCGGCCGGCGATGATCCCCTCGAACAATTTACCGACCTCATCGAGCAGAACGATGGGCCGGTATGCCGAGGGGGAATCCGCCGGGCGTCCCTCCTTTCGGAGGAGGCATAGCTGCCCCTCCTTCCACAGTTTCGGGAACCTTCCAGCCGTAAGGCACGCGCTGAAGAGTTCCCGAAATCTGTCCTCCATTTGAGCGGCAGCTATGGCCACCACCCGTGCGGGGACGCCGTCCGGCCCAGGAGCCGTCTTCTTCGCGCGGAGGCTAAGCACCCCCGCGCGAAACTCCTCCTCCGTCACCGGAGGTGCCTCCTCTTCCTCCTGCGGAGCCGCCGACTGCGGAGGGTCCATCGCTGGAGGGGTGAAGTCGGTCCTGCGCGGAAACAGAGACCGGACCACCCCATCCAGCAACGCCGGCTCGAGGGTCTCCGTAAGTGGGGGACCATGGGGCCGCAGTTGGTTCCGCGCCGCCCTGTATGGTCTCCCATACGGATCCCTGTCGAGACCCTCCAGCATCTCGGCCCTCGCCGAGTCCTTGGCAGCGCCCATAGCCGACTTGAGGACCGCCTTTGCCTCTCGGTAAGAGGCGTAGAGGCGGTCCTCCTCTGCCTGATTACGGGCGCTGCGCCGGCGGCTCCGCGTGTAGGCCCTTCTGGCCGCCACGCAAGTGGCCCGGAGGCCTGCCAGCTCCTCCGACCACCAATACACGGCCCGGCGGGGAGGCGGACGCCGAGACCGAGGCATGCTGGAGTTGCACACCTCGGTCAAGGATTCCCTCAGCCGGACCGCTGCGGCGTCAACGTCCGGGGCCCCAACAGGGGGCGACAGCCAGTCTTGGAGGAAGGCCGCCTCCTTGGCTGCCTCCCGGTCCAGGCGAGTGAGAGCCCACCGTGGGAAAGGAGACCTGCCAGAGCGGGCCATCTCCCCACGGGGGCTCTGGGTGGAGATGTCGAACCGCACATAACGGTGGTCCGACAAGGTCTCCACCAACTCCACCCGCCAGTTCACAATGCGTGCGGCTAGCACGGGGGTGGCGAACGAAACGTCCACCACCGACCCTCCCCGTTGCCGCACACACGTGTGGACCGCCCCCCTGTTGAGGAGGGACACACCGCATGACGCCGCCCAAAATTCGACGGCGCGTCCCCGGACGTTGCAAGAGGCAGCTGGATTGCCCCAGGCCACCGACTTGGCGTTCAGGTCGCCCAACACCACGACCTGGCGTGGCGCCGCCCTCCCTACGGCTGCAGTGAGGATCTCCAAGAAATCCTCAAAGTCCGAGAGAGGGCGGTTTGGGGAGAAATAGACCCCAACCAGGGCCAAATCTCCCCACGCGGCGGCCACGTATCCCGGTCCCCTCTCTAAAAGCGAGAGGGGAGGGGAGTCCGTGGAAGACCGCGACACCAACGCCACCAGGCCGTCTCGGTCGCCCAGCCAATGGCCAGGGACCGAGTAGGGCTCGGCGACCACCGCCAAGTCCACCAACCACTCAGCCATGGTCTGCATCAGGAGATCCTGTGCAGCCCGGCAGTGGTTGGTGTTCGCCTGGAGGATGCGATGTTCGATTGTATCCATCAATCGGACATCGCACCCCCCTCCTCCGCAGCCACCGCCGTTCCAGCCTCGGGAACGGCGATGCTAGCAGCAGGCCCGACCGGCACCTGCGCTTTGCCCTTCTTAAGGGGGGGGTTGCATAACCTCCCCCTCATTACGTGGCCTGCTGGGCGACCACTGGCAGCACACACTACACAGTGCGGCTTGGCGACCGTGCAGGAGGCGGCTTTGTGGCCCTCCTTGCCGCAGCGGTAGCAGGTCTCTGACCTGTCCACCGCTGACGGGCACAGGGCTCGGGTGTGCCCGATGCCGCAGCACCGGAAGCAGCGCAGAGGCTGCTCCTCTAGGGCCCGGACTGCACCCGAGCTAAAGCCGACAAGGAGGCGTCCTTTTGAAAGGACGGCTTTGGCAGCGGCGACAGGGCACTCGAGCCGAATAGTGCCCATGCCGCCGCGGCCGGGCCTGATGTCCCGGCCTTGCACCGCTGCGACGCCGCAGCCCCCAATGGCTGCGACCGCCGCCACCACCTCCTCCTTGGTGACCGAGTCGTCAAGACCGGTCACCTCTATGGTTGCCGACTTCACCGGTCGGGCCACCTTGGCAGCGTCCGCGATGACCTCTTGCAGCTTGGCTGCAAAGAGGTCAGCGTTGGCGCTGCCCTCCGCCCCCGGGAACTCGAATATTCGAGCCCCGGTTTCGGTCCGCCTGCAACCTAACCTAACCTAACCTTTTTTTTTTTTTTTTTTTTAAACTGGGAAAAAATGCATTACGCATACCCTCCCGTCGGGGGAACGGGAGGGGTATGTGGGACTCCCCGGGCTGACCCGGTATACCCACTAAAACGACCCAGTGTTATTCCCGCGTCGTCCGAGTGGAAGAGGACTGGGAGATCGGCGCAGCCTTAGCGTCCAGTCCTCCTCCGACGACAACCCGCCTAAAGCGGCGGGCCCCTCAAGTCCTCCCCGTTCAGGGGGAGGGCTGGGAATTAACGGCGAGGGTGGTGTGGAGTGCAATGCGGGCGGAGGCGCCCCCGCGCCTATCGCCCGCCCATCACCACCATGAGGAGGGAGAAGACGGCGTCTTCTCCGACCTCTTCTGCGCCTGCGGAGCGGCGCAGCGAGAGGGTCGTCCTCCCGCGCACGCTCCGCCGCCTCCTTTTGCGAGATGACATCCTCGCAAAAAGAGGCGACTGCTGCCCAGGACCCCTCACTCTCCAGCATGGCGTTGACCACGCCGGGAAGCGAGAGGTCCTGTCCGATCTCCGCTGTTAGACTGCGGCGCGGCTCAGACCAAGCCGGGCACACCTCGAGGGTGTGCTGAGCCGTGTCCTCCGCCGCGCCGCAGTCGTGGCACGCCGGGGTCTCCTCCCTCCCGATCCGGTGCAGGTGCTTGCCGAAACAGCCGTGGCCTGACAACACCTGCACCAGACGGAATGAGAGGAAACCGTGGGAGCGCTCGAGCCAGTCTCGTAGGACCGGACCGAGCGCGTCCAAGGTACGGCGGCCAAAGGTGGCGGAGGCGAGGTCCTCCGTCCAATGGACGATGATGGCGTCCCTCGCCTCCCGCCGCACGGCCTCCCGCTCCTCCGCGACGGGGCGCTCCCCGAGGGCCTTTCGTCGCGCCGTCCACTCGTACACTCTGGCGAGCACCCACGCCTCCAGCTCCCAAGGAGGGGTGCCCGCCAGAGCGCACGCCGCCGAAAAGCCCACCGAGCGGTAGGCCCTCGCCACCCGCAGTGCAATGGCCCTTTGTGGCCTGCGCATGGCGGTTGCGTTCTCCCTCCTGTGGAGGGAGTCCGCCCAGATGGGGGCCCCGTACAGGGCCATGCTTCGCAATATGCCGGCATACAAACGCCGGCATCGTGCGTTAGGCCCCCCCAAATTCGGGAGGAGCCACGACAGGGCGTCCGCGGCCTTCAGCAGGCGCGTCGACAGCCCGCTAAAGTGCGGGCCGAAGCGCCACCTGCTGTCCAGCACCAGGCCCAGATACTTCATCTGGGCCTGGACGTCCACCCTGACGCCCTCCACCACAATGTGGGCGTCGGGAGGGCAGCGCTGCCGAGGCCCGTGAAAGAACACGGCCTCGGTCTTGTTCAGCGCCACCCTCAATCCCAGGCGGCGGATCCTCCCTGCCACCAAGGACCCGCCAGCCGAGGCCAGACAGGCCGCCTCCCCGAAGCTCTTCCCCCGGGCAGTGAGGAGAGTGTCATCCGCGTAGCAGATGACACTCGTGCCCTGGAGAAGAGCTCCCCGCAACAGCCAGTCAAAGCCGATGTTCCACAGGGGGGGCCCTAAGACAGACCCCTGCGGAACACCGGACTCCGCGCTGTATCTCCGCATCCTGGCCAGTTTATCCACAAGGAGGACCTCTCGATCCTCCAAGTAACTGGCCAGGAGGCTCCTCAAGTATTGGGGCACTCCGTGATACCGGAGTGCCTCCAATATGGTGGAGTGGGGAACGGAGTTGAAGGCGTTGGCGATGTCAAACGACACCGCCAACACTCCGTCCCCCGCCTCGACCGCCCCTTTCACCTGGCCCTTAAGAAGGGCCAGCGCGTCGATGGTGGACCGGCCCTGTCGGAAACCGAACTGGGCGTCCGACAGGTTCGGCCCTACACCCTGCAAATGGCTCCTGAGCCGGCCAGCGATGATCCCCTCGAACAATTTACCGACCTCATCGAGCAGAACGATGGGCCGGTATGCCGAGGGGGAATCCGCCGGGCGTCCCTCCTTTCGGAGGAGGCATAGCTGCCCCTCCTTCCACAGTTTCGGGAACCTTCCAGCCGTAAAGCACGCGCTGAAGAGTTCCCGAAACCTGTCCTCCATTTGAGCGGCAGCTATTGCCACCACCCGTGCAGGGACACCATCCGGCCCAGGAGCCGTCTTCTTCGCGCGGAGGCTAAGAACCCCCGCGCGAAACTCCTCCTCCGTCACTGGAGGTGCCTCCTCCTCCTCTTGCTCTTGCGGAGCCGCCGACTGTGGAGGGTCCATCGCTGGAGGGGCGAAGTCGGTCCTGCGCGGAAACAGAGACCGGACCACCCCATCCAGCAACGCCGGCTCGAGGGTTTCCGTCAATGGGGGACCATGGGGCCGCAGTTGGTTCCGCGCCGCCCTATATGGTCTCCCATACGGATCCCTATCGAGACCCTCCAGCATCTCGGCCCTCGCCGAGTCTTTGGCAGCGCCCATAGCCGACTTGAGGACCGCCTTTGCCTCTCGGTAAGAGGCGTAGAGGCGGTCCTCCTCTGCCTGATTACGGGCGCTGCGCCGGCGGCTCCGCGTGTAGGCCCTTCTGGCCGCCACGCAGGTGGCTCGGAGGCCCGCCAGCTCCTCTGACCACCAATAAACGGCCCGGCGGGGAGGCGGACGCCGAGACCGAGGCATGCTGGAGTTGCACACCTCAGTCAAGGATTCCCTCAGCCGGACCGCTGCGGCGTCAACGTCCGGGGCCCCAACAGGGGGCGACAGCCAGTCTTGGAGGAAGGCCGCCTCCTTGGCTGCCTCCCGGTCCAGGCGAGTGAGAGCCCACCGTGGGAAAGGAGACCTGCCAGAGCGGGCCATCACCCCACGGGGGCTCTGGGTGGAGATGTCGAACCGCACATAACGGTGGTCCGACAAGGTCTCCACCAACTCCACCCGCCAGTTCACAATGCGTGCGGCCAGCACGGGGGTGGCGAACGAAACGTCCACCACCGACCCTCCCCGTTGCCGCACACACGTGTGGACCGCCCCCCTGTTGAGGAGGGACACACCGCATGACGCCGCCCAAAATTCGACGGCGCGTCCCCGGACGTTGCAAGAGGCAGCTGGATTGCCCCAGGCCACCGACTTGGCGTTCAGGTCGCCCAACACCACGACCTGGCGTGGCGCCGCCCTCCCCACGGCTGCAGTGAGGATCTCCAGGAAATCCTCAAAGTCCGAGAGAGGGCGGTTTGGGGAGAAATAGACCCCAACCAGGGCCAAATCTCCCCACGCGGCGGCCACGTATCCCGGTCCCCTCTCTAAAAGCGAGAGGGGAGGGGAGTCTGTGGAAGACCGCGACACCAACGCCACCAGGCCGTCTCGGTCGCCCAGCCAATGGCCAGGGACCGAGTAAGGCTCGGCGACCACCGCCAAGTCCACCAACCACTCAGCCATGGTCTGCATCAGGAGATCCTGTGCAGCTCGGCAGTGGTTGGTGTTCGCCTGGAGGATGCGATGTTCGATTGTATCCATCAATCGGACATCGCACCCCCCTCCTCCGCAGCCACCGCCGTTCCAGCCTCGGGAACGGCGATGCTAGCAGCAGGCCCTACTGGCACCTGCGCTTTGCCCCTCTTAGGGGGGGGGTTGCACAACCTCCCCCGCATGATGTGACCTGCTGGGCGGCCACTGGCAGCACACACCACGCAGTGTGGCGTGGCGACCGTGCAGGCGGCGGCTTTGTGGCCCTCCTTGCCGCAGCGGTAGCAGGCGTCGGACCTGTCGACGGTGGACGGACAGAGGGCTCGGGTGTGTCCGGTGCCGCAACACCTGAAGCAGCGCAAAGGCTGCTCCCCAAGTGCTCGGACCACACCCGAACTGAAGCCAACGGCGAGCCGTCCTTTGTCAAGGACGGCTTTGGCAGCGGCGACCGGGCACTCGAGCCGGATAGTGCCCATGCCGCCGCGGCCAGGCCTGATGTCCCGACCCCGCACCGCCGCGACGCCGCAGCCACCAATCGCTGCGACCGCCGCCACCACCTCCTCCTTGGTGACCGAATCGTCAAGATCGGTCACCTCGATGGCCGCCAACTTGACTGGTCGGGCCACCTTGGCAGCGTCCGCGATGACCTCCTGCAGCTTGGCTGCAAAGAGGTCAGCGTTGGCGCTGCCCTCCGCCCCCGGGAACTCGAAAATACGAGCCCCGGTTTCGGTACGCCGGCAAGATAATTTGCCGATCCCCAGTTGGGCGGGATCGGCATTGGCACGCGCCCGCACCAAAATGGAGGCGTAGGTTTCCCCGCGTTCCGCAGCCTCCGCGGTGAGCGTCACCACGACGGCTGCGGACTTCGGGGGAACCAATTTCCCCTTGCCCTTCTTCTTGTTGCCCCCGCCAGCCACCCGCGACTGACTGGGAGGCGTGGT
Source organism: Lacanobia oleracea (assembly GCA_950371165.1). Taxonomy (NCBI): domain Eukaryota; kingdom Metazoa; phylum Arthropoda; class Insecta; order Lepidoptera; family Noctuidae; genus Lacanobia; species Lacanobia oleracea. The sequence goes on from OX493397.1 coordinate 68,311, forward strand.
GACGGGGACGGCAGGTCCGGGCGTTGCCGGCCTTTTGCCCTTCCCCTTCCCCTTTCCCTTCTCAGTCGCCCGCGACCGGCTGGGAGTCGTGGTGGCAGGGACGGCAGGGACGGCTGTTGCCGTCTTTTTCCCCCTGCCCTTCCCCTTCCGGGCCACTTCGGTCCAACCCTGCTGGTTGGACGGAGTGGTGGAAGGGAGAAGGGCGTCATCCTCTTGCGAGGACGGCCCCGGCTCGGCCCGCCTCTTGTCCGCCGCAAGCGGTGGTCGGAGGCGCTTCTCCGGCAAGAGCCGGTCCTCAATGCCTGCCAAGCAGGCTCTAGTGAAGGCCCTCTCCTCCATTACCACCTTGCGGATGATATCCTCAAGGTTGGTGGGGGTGGGGGCCTCCGCCGCAGGTCTTGGTTCGGCCTGAATGGGCTGAGCCATGACATCAGCCAGCTTCTGATGAAGCTGGCTGACCTCCAGCTTGAGGCGATCGACGGTCGCCTGCAATTTGCGCGATTCGTCGGTCGCCTCACGCTGGACCAACTCCTCTATAATGCCGCGCATGCTCGCAGCACGGACCTTAAGGGCCTTCTGAAACGTGCCCTTAAGGTTTGAGGACTTGGAGGCGACCTCCGCGATCTCCTCCTCGTCCTCCTCCGCCATGCGCGCCAGCTCGGCCAAGGTGTAGTCCGAGTAAAGCACGCGGGACGCACCGTACCCGGACTTGGCCCGAGCAGCACGCGCCCGCTGCTCCTTAGCAGCAACCTGCTCCTCCAGGTCCTGCTGCTGCTGCGCCCGCCGAGCCAAGTCCAGATGCCGCTGAGCGTCCGCGAGACCCACTACGTGGGTGTCTGCGGCTTTCGTCGGCCTCTTGGCCTTCGTCCTCCTTGCTGAGCTCGAGGAGCCCTCGGACCCTTCCTTAAGGAAGGCCCGCTTTCGCGACCTTGAGTCGCCCGCATCCGAGACGCTAATCTGGGACTCGTCGTCGGAATCCGACGGGTCCACCCTTCCGAAGAAGCTAGCCGCAGACGGCGCGCGGCTAGCTTCAGACGCTGAAGCGTCGGAGTGGCCCTGAGAAGGGCCTTTTGGTTGGCCCTGAGAAGGGCCTTTGGGTTGGCCCTGAGAAGGGCCTTTTTTAAAAAAAAACGCCCGCAGGCGTCCCGCGGGGGCGTAGGCATAGCCTTCCGCATGTTCGCAGTAGAAAGGCAAGATAAAATAGCAACTACGAAATCACAGAGCACTTTAGCCGTACCCAGTCTGCCACTCCGTTACGGTGACAAACTGGGCCGTTTCCAGGGGACGCGACGTGGACGCAAGCTCTGTGGGGGGTCCCCCAACCTAACCTAACCTAACCTAACCTAACCTAACCTTTTTTTTTTTTTTTTTTTTTTTTTTAAACTGGGAAAAAATGCATTACGCATACCCTCCCGTCGGGGGAACGGGAGGGGTATGTGGGACTCCCCGGGCTGACCCGGTATACCCACTAAAACGACCCAGTGTTATTCCCGCGTCGTCCGAGTGGAAGAGGACTGGGAGATCGGCGCAGCCTTAGCGTCCAGTCCTCCTCCGACGACAACCCGCCTAAAGCGGCGGGCCCCTCAAGTCCTCCCCGTTCAGGGGGAGGGCTGGGAATTAACGGCGAGGGTGGTGTGGAGTGCAATGCGGGCGGAGGCGCCCCCGCGCCTATCGCCCGCCCATCACCACCATGAGGAGGGAGAAGACGGCGTCTTCTCCGACCTCTTCTGCGCCTGCGGAGCGGCGCAGCGAGAGGGTCGTCCTCCCGCGCGCGCTCCGCCGCCTCCTTTTGCGAGATGACATCCTCGCAAAAAGAGGCGACAGCTGCCCAGGACCCCTCACTCTCCAGCATGGCATTCACCACGCCGGGAAGCGAGAGGTCCTGTCCGATCTCCGCTGTTAGACTGCGACGCGGCTCAGACCAAGCCGGGCACACCTCGAGGGTGTGCTGAGCCGTGTCCTCCGCCGCGCCGCAGTCGTGGCACGCCGGGGTCTCCTCCCTCCCGATCCGGTGCAGGTGCTTGCCGAAACAGCCGTGGCCTGACAACACCTGCACCAGACGGAATGAGAGGAAACCATGGGAGCGCTCGAGCCAGTCTCGCAGGACCGGACCGAGCGCGTCCAGGGTTCGGCGGCCAAAGGTGGCGGAGGCGAGGTCGTCCGTCCAATGGACGATGATGGCGTCCCTCGCCTCCCGCCGCACGGCCTCCCGCTCCTCCGCGACGGGGCGCTCCCCGAGGGCCTTTCGCCGCGCCGTCCACTCGTACACTCTGGCGAGCACCCACGCCTCCAACTCCCAAGGAGGGGTGCCCGCCAGAGCGCACGCCGCCGAAAAGCCCACCGAGCGGTAGGCCCTCGCCACCCGCAGTGCAATGGCCCTTTGGGGCCTCCGCATCAAAGTAGCGTTCTCCCTCCTGTGGAGGGAGTCCGCCCAGATGGGGGCCCCGTACAGGGCCATGCTCCGCAATATGCCGGCATACAAACGCCGGCATCGTGCGTTAGGCCCCCCCAGGTTCGGGAGGAGCCAGGAGAGGGCGTCCGCAGCCCTCAGCAGGCGCGTCGACAGCCCGCTAAAGTGCGGGCCGAAGCGCCACCTGCTGTCCAACACCAGGCCCAGATACTTCATCTGGGCCTGGACGCCCACCCTGACGCCCTCCACCATAATGTGGGCGTCTGGAGGGCAGCGCTGCCGAGGCCCGTGAAAGAACACGGCCTCGGTCTTGTTCAGCGCCACCCTCAATCCCAGGCGGCGGATCCTCCCTGCCACCAAGGACCCGCCAGCCGAGGCCAGACAGGCCGCCTCCCCGAAGCTCTTCCCCCGGGCAGTGAGGAGAGTGTCATCCGCGTAGCAGATGACACTCGTGCCCTGGAGAAGAGCTCCCCGCAACAGCCAGTCAAAGCCGATGTTCCACAGGGGGGGTCCTAAGACTGACCCCTGCGGAACACCGGACTCCGCGCTGTACCTCCGCATCCTGGCCAGTTTGTCCACAAGGAGGACCTCTCGATCCTCCAAGTAGCTGGCCAGGAGGCTCCTCAAATATTGGGGCACTCCGTGGTACCGGAGTGCCTCCAATATGGTGGAGTGGGGAACGGAGTTGAAGGCGTTGGCGATGTCAAACGACACCGCCAACACTCCGTCCCCCGCCTCGACCGCCTCTTTCACCTGGCCCTTAAGAAGGGCCAGCGCGTCGATGGTGGACCGGCCCTGTCGGAAACCGAACTGGGCGTCCGACAGGTCCGGCCCTACACCCTGCAAATGGCTCCTGAGCCGGCCGGCGATGATCCCCTCGAACAATTTACCGACCTCATCGAGCAGAACGATGGGCCGGTATGCCGAGGGGGAATCCGCCGGGCGTCCCTCCTTTCGGAGGAGGCATAGCTGCCCCTCCTTCCACAGTTTCGGGAACCTTCCAGCCGCAAAGCACGCGCTGAAGAGTTCCCGAAACCTGTCCTCCATTTGAGCGGCAGCTATGGCCACCACCCGTGCGGGGACGCCGTCCGGCCCAGGAGCCGTCTTCTTCGCGCGGAAGCTAAGCACCCCCGCGCGAAACTCCTCCTCCGTCACTGGAGGTACCTCCTCCTCTGGCGGAGCCGCCGCCTGCGGAGGGTCCATCGTTGGTGGGGTGAAGTCGGTCCTGCGCGGAAACAGAGACCGGACCACCCCATCCAGCAACGCCGGCTCGAGGGTCTCCGTAAGTGGGGGACCATGGGGCCGCAGTTGGTTCCGCGCCGCCCTGTATGGTCTCCCATACGGATCCCTGTCGAGACCCTCCAGCATCTCGGCCCTCGCCGAGTCCTTGGCAGCGCCCATAGCCGACTTGAGGACCGCCTTTGCCTCTCGGTAAGAGGCGTAGAGGCGGTCCTCCTCTGCCTGATTACGGGCGCTGCGCCGGCGGCTCCGCGTGTAGGCCCTTCTGGCCGCCACGCAAGTGGCCCGGAGGCCTGCCAGCTCCTCCGACCACCAATAAACGGCCCGGCGGGGAGGCGGACGCCGAGACCGAGGCATGCTGGAGTTGCACACCTCGGTCAGGGATTCCCTCAGCCGGACCGCTGCGGCGTCAACGTCCGGGGCCCCAACAGGGGGCGACAGCCAGTCCTGGAGGAAGGCCGCCTCCTTGGCTGCCTCCCGGTCCAGGCGAGTGAGAGCCCACCGTGGGAAGGGAGACCTGCCAGAGCGGGCCATCTCCCCACGGGGGCTCTGGGTGGAGATGTCGAACCGCACATAACGGTGGTCCGACAAGGTCTCCACCAACTCCACCCGCCAGTTCACGATGCGTGCGGCTAGCACAACCTAACCTTTTTTTTTTTTTTTTTTTTTTTTTTTTTTTTTTTTTTTTTAAACTGGGAAAAAATGCATTACGCATACCCTCCCGTCGGGGGAACGGGAGGGGTATGTGGGACTCCCCGGGCTGACCCGGTATACCCACTAAAACGACCCAGTGTTATTCCCGCGTCGTCCGAGTGGAAGAGGACTGGGAGATCGGCGCAGCCTTAGCGTCCAGTCCTCCTCCGACGACAACCCGCCTAAAGCGGCGGGCCCCTCAAGTCCTCCCCGTTCAGGGGGAGGGCTGGGAATTACCGGCGGAGGTGGTGTGGAGTGCAATGCGGGCGGAGGCGCCCCCGCGCCTATCGCCCGCCCATCACCACCATGAGGAGGGAGAAGACGGCGTCTTCTCCGACCTCTTCTGCGCCTGCGGAGCGGCGCAGCGAGAGGGTCGTCCTCCCGCGCACGCTCCGCCGCCTCCTTTTGCGAGATGACATCCTCGCAAAAAGAGGCGACAGCTGCCCAGGACCCCTCACTCTCCAGCATGGCATTCACCACGCCGGGAAGTGAGAGGTCCTGTCCGATCTCCGCTGTTAGACTGCGGCGCGGCTCAGACCAAGCCGGGCACACCTCGAGGGTGTGCTGAGCCGTGTCCTCCACCGCGCCGCAGTCGTGACACGCCGGGGTTTCCTCCCTCCCGATCCGGTGCAGGTGCTTGCCGAAACAGCCGTGGCCTGACAACACCTGCACCAGACGGAATGAGAGGAACCCGTGGGAGCGCTCGAGCCAGTCTCGCAGGACCGGACCGAGCGCGTCCAGGGTTCGGCGGCCAAAGGTGGCGGAGGCGAGGTCGTCCGTCCAATGGACGATGATGGCGTCCCTCGCCTCCCGCCGCACGGCCTCCCGCTCCTCCGCGACGGGGCGCTCCCCGAGGGCCTTTCGCCGCGCCGTCCACTCGTACACTCTGGCGAGCACCCACGCCTCCAACTCCCAAGGAGGGGTGCCCGCCAGAGCGCACGCCGCCGAAAAGCCCACCGAGCGGTAGGCCCTCGCCACCCGCAGTGCAATGGCCCTTTGGGGCCTCCGCATCAAAGTAGCGTTCTCCCTCCTGTGGAGGGAGTCCGCCCAGATGGGGGCCCCGTACAGGGCCATGCTTCGCAATATGCCGGCATACAAACGCCGGCATCGTGCGTTAGGCCCCCCCAAATTCGGCAGGAGCCACGACAGGGCGTCCGCGGCCTTCAGCAGGCGCGTCGACAGCCCGCTAAAGTGCGGGCCGAAGCGCCACCTGCTGTCCAACACCAGGCCCAGATACTTCATCTGGGCCTGGACGCCCACCCTGACGCCCTCCACCACAATGTGGGCGTCTGGAGGGCAGCGCTGCCGAGGCCCGTGAAAGAACACGGCCTCGGTCTTGTTCAGCGCCACCCTCAATCCCAGGCGGCGGATCCTCCCTGCCACCAAGGACCCGCCAGCCGAGGCCAGACAGGCCGCCTCCCCGAAGCTCTTCCCCCGGGCAGTGAGGAGAGTGTCATCCGCGTAGCAGATGACACTCGTGCCCTGGAGAAGAGCTCCCCGCAACAGCCAGTCAAAGCCGATGTTCCACAGGGGGGGTCCTAAGACTGACCCCTGCGGAACACCGGACTCCGCGCTGTATCTCCGCATCCTGGCCAGTTTGTCCACAAGGAGGACCTCTCGATCCTCCAAGTAGCTGGCCAGGAGGCTCCTCAAATATTGGGGCACTCCGTGGTACCGGAGTGCCTCCAATATGGTGGAGTGGGGAACGGAGTTGAAGGCGTTGGCGATGTCAAACGACACCGCCAACACTCCGTCCCCCGCCTCGACCGCCTCTTTCACCTGGCCCTTCAAAAGGGCCAGCGCGTCGATGGTGGACCGGCCCTGTCGGAAACCGAACTGGGCGTCCGACAGGTCCGGCCCTACACCCTGCAGATGGCTCCTGAGCCGGCCGGCGATGATCCCCTCGAACAATTTACCGACCTCATCGAGCAGAACGATGGGCCGGTATGCCGAGGGGGAATCCGCCGGGCGTCCCTCCTTTCGGAGGAGGCATAGCTGCCCCTCCCTCCACAGTTTCGGGAACCTTCCAGCCGTAAGGCATGCGCTGAAGAGTTCCCGAAACCTGTCCTCCATCTGAGCGGCAGCTATGGCCACCACCCGTGCGGGGACGCCGTCCGGCCCAGGAGCCGTCTTCTTCGCGCGGAGGCTAAGCACCCCCGCGCGAAACTCCTCCTCCGTCACCGGAGGTGCCTCCTCCTCCACCTCCGGAGCCGCCGACTGTGGAGGGTCCATTGCTGGTGGGGCGAAGTCGGTCCTGCGCGGAAACAGAGACCGGACCACCCCATCCAGCAACGCCGGCTCGAGGGTCTCCGTCAATGGGGGACCATGGGGCCGCAGTTGGTTCCGCGCCGCCCTGTATGGTCTCCCATACGGATCCCTGTCGAGACCCTCCAGCATCTCGGCCCTCGCCGAGTCCTTGGCAGCGCCCATAGCCGACTTGAGGACCGCCTTTGCCTCTCGGTAAGAGGCGTAGAGGCGGTCCTCCTCTGCCTGATTACGGGCGCTGCGCCGGCGGCTCCGCGTGTAGGCCCTTCTGGCCGCCACGCAAGTGGCCCGGAGGCCTGCCAGCTCCTCCGACCACCAATACACGGCCCGGCGGGGAGGCGGACGCCGAGACCGAGGCATGCTGGAGTTGCACACCTCGGTCAAGGATTCCCTCAGCCGGACCGCTGCGGCGTCAACGTCCGGGGCCCCAACAGGGGGCGACAGCCAGTCTTGGAGGAAGGCCGCCTCCTTGGCTGCCTCCCGGTCCAAGCGAGTGAGAGCCCACCGTGGGAAGGGAGACCTGCCAGAGCGGGCCATCTCCCCACGGGGGCTCTGGGTGGAGATGTCGAACCGCACATAACGGTGGTCCGACAAGGTCTCCACCAACTCCACCCGCCAGTTCACAATGTGTGCGGCTAGCACGGGGGTGGCGAACGAAACGTCCACCACCGACCCTCCCCGTTGCCGCACACACGTGTGGACCGCCCCCCTGTTGAGGAGGGACACGCCGCATGACGCCGCCCAAAACTCGACGGCGCGACCCCGGACGTTGCAGGAGGCGGCTGGGTTGCCCCAGGCCACCGACTTGGCGTTCAGGTCGCCTAACACCACGACCTGGCGTGGCGCCGCCCTCCGTACGGCTGCAGTGAGAATCTCCAGGAAATCCTCAAAGTCCGAGAGAGGGCGGTTAGGGGAGAAATAGACCCCAACCAGGGCCAAATCTCCCCACGCGGCGGCCACGTATCCCGGTCCCCTCTCTAAAAGCGAGAGGGGAGGGGAGTCTGTGGAAGACCGCGACAGCACAACCTAACCTAACCTAACCTAACCTAACCTAACCTTTTTTTTTTTTTTTTTTTTTTTTTTTTTTTTAAACTGGGAAAAAATGCATTACGCATACCCTCCCGTCGGGGGAACGGGAGGGGTATGTGGGACTCCCCGGGCTGACCCGGTATACCCACTAAAACGACCCAGTGTTATTCCCGCGTCGTCCGAATGGAAGAGGACTGGGAGATCGGCGCAGCCTTAGCGTCCAGTCCTCCTCCGACGACAACCCGCCTAAAGCGGCGGGCCCCTCAAGTCCTCCCCGTTCAGGGGGAGGGCTGGGAATGACCGGCGGAGGTGGTGTGGAGTGCAATGCGGGCGGAGGCGCCCCCGCGCCTATCGCCCGCCCATCACCACCATGAGGAGGGAGAAGACGGCGTCTTCTCCGACCTCTTCTGCGCCTGCGGAGCGGCGCAGCGAGAGGGTCGTCCTCCCGCGCGCGCTCCGCCGCCTCCTTTTGCGAGATGACATCCTCGCAAAAAGAGGCGACTGCTGCCCAGGACCCCTCACTCTCCAGCATGGCGTTGACCACGCCGGGAAGTGAGAGGTCCTGTCCGATCTCCGCTGTTAGACTGCGGCGCGGCTCAGACCAAGCCGGGCACACCTCGAGGGTGTGCTGAGCCGTGTCCTCCGCCGCGCCGCAGTCGTGGCACGCCGGGGTTTCCTCCCTCCCGATCCGGTGCAGGTGTTTGCCGAAACAGCCGTGGCCTGACAACACCTGCACCAGACGGAATGAGAGGAACCCGTGGGAGCGCTCGAGCCAGTCTCGCAGGACCGGCCCGAGCGCGTCCAGGGTTCGGCGGCCAAAGGTGGCGGAGGCGAGGTCCTCCGTCCAATGGACGATGATGGCGTCCCTCGCCTCTCGCCGCACGGCCTCCCGCTCCTCCGCGATGGGGCGCTCCCCGAGGGCCTTTCGCCGCGCCGTCCACTCGTACACTCTGGCGAGCACCCACGCCTCCAGCTCCCAAGGAGGGGTGCCCGCCAGAGCGCACGCCGCCGAAAAGCCCACCGAGCGGTAGGCCCTCGCCACCCGCAGTGCAATGGCCCTTTGGGGCCTCCGCATCAAAGTAGCGTTCTCCCTCCTGTGGAGGGAGTCCGCCCAGATGGGGGCCCCGTACAGGGCCATGCTTCGCAGGATGCTGGCATATAGGCGCCGGCATCGTGCGTTGGGCCCTCCCAGGTTGGGGAGGAGCCAGGAGAGGGCGTCCGCAGCCCTCAGCAGGCGCGTCGACAGCCCGCTAAAGTGCGGGCCGAAGCGCCACCTGCTGTCCAACACCAGGCCCAGATACTTCATCTGGGCCTGGACGCCCACCCTGACGCCTTCCACCACAATGTGGGCGTCGGGAGGGCAGCGCTGCCGAGGCCCGTGAAAGAACACGGCCTCGGTCTTGTTCAGCGCCACCCTCAATCCCAGGCGGCGGATCCTCCCTGCCACCAAGGACCCGCCAGCCGAGGCCAGACAGGCCGCCTCCCCGAAGCTCTTCCCCCGGGCAGTGAGGAGAGTGTCATCCGCGTAGCAGATGACACTCGTGCCCTGGAGAAGAGCTCCCCGCAACAGCCAGTCGAAGCCGATGTTCCACAGGGGGGGCCCTAAGACAGACCCCTGCGGAACACCGGACTCCGCGCCGTATCTCCGCAACCTGGCCAGTTTGTCCACAAGGAGGACCTCTCGATCCTCCAAGTAGCTGGCCAGGAGCCTCCTCAAGTATTGGGGCACTCCGTGATACCGGAGCGCCTCCAATATTGTAGAGTGGGGAACGGAGTTGAAGGCGTTGGCTATGTCGAAGGACACCGCCAACACTCCGTCCCCCGCCTCCACCGCCCCTTTCACCTGGCCCTTCAAAAGGGCCAGCGCGTCGATTGTGGACCGACCCTGTCGGAACCCGAACTGGGCGTCCGACAGGTCCGGCCCCACACCCCGCAAATGGCTCCTGAGCCGGCCGGCGATGATCCCCTCGAACAATTTACCGACCTCATCGAGCAGAACGATGGGCCGGTATGCCGAGGGGGAATCCGCCGGGCGTCCCTCCTTTCGGAGGAGGCATAGCTGCCCCTCCTTCCACAGTTTCGGGAACCTTCCAGCCGCAAGGCACGCGCTGAAGAGTTCCCGAAATCTGTCCTCCATTTGAGCGGCAGCTATGGCCACCACCCGTGCGGGGACGCCGTCCGGCCCAGGAGCCGTCTTCTTCGCGCGGAGGCTAAGAACCCCCGCGCGAAACTCCTCCTCCGTCACCGGAGGTGCCTCCTCTTCCTCCTGCGGAGCCGCCGACTGCGGAGGGTCCATCGCTGGAGGGGTGAAGTCGGTCCTGCGCGGAAACAGAGACCGGACCACCCCATCCAGCAACGCCGGCTCGAGGGTCTCCGTAAGTGGGGGACCATGGGGCCGCAGTTGGTTCCGCGCCGCCCTGTATGGTCTCCCATACGGATCCCTGTCGAGACCCTCCAGCATCTCGGCCCTCGCCGAGTCCTTGGCAGCGCCCATAGCCGACTTGAGGACCGCCTTTGCCTCTCGGTAAGAGGCGTAGAGGCGGTCCTCCTCTGCCTGATTACGGGCGCTGCGCCGGCGGCTCCGCGTGTAGGCCCTTCTGGCCGCCACGCAGGTTGCTCGTAGGCCCGCCAGCTCCTCTGACCACCAATAAACGGCCCGGCGGGGAGGCGGACGCCGAGACCGAGGCATGCTGGAGTTGCACACCTCGGTCAAGGATTCCCTCAGCCGGACCGCTGCGGCGTCAACGTCCGGGGCCCCAACAGGGGGCGACAGCCAGTCTTGGAGGAAGGCCGCCTCCTTGGCTGCCTCCCGGTCCAGGCGAGTGAGAGCCCACCGTGGGAAGGGAGACCTGCCAGAGCGGGCCATCTCCCCACGGGGGCTCTGGGTGGAGATGTCGAACCGCACATAACGGTGGTCCGACAAGGTCTCCACCAACTCCACCCGCCAGTTCACAATGCGTGCGGCTAGGACGGGGGTGGCGAACGAAACGTCCACCACCGACCCTCCCCGTTGCCGCACACACGTGTGGACCGCCCCCCTGTTGAGGAGGGACACGCCGCATGACGCCGCCCAAAACTCGACGGCGCGACCCCGGACGTTGCAGGAGGCGGCTGGGTTGCCCCAGGCCACCGACTTGGCGTTCAGGTCGCCCAACACCACGACCTGGCGTGGCGCCGCCCTCCCTACGGCTGCAGTGAGGATCTCCAGGAAATCCTCAAAGTCCGAGAGAGGGCGGTTTGGGGAGAAATAGACCCCAACCAGGGCCAAATCCCCCCACGCGGCGGCCACGTATCCCGGTCCCCTCTCTAAAAGCGAGAGGGGAGGGGAGTCTGTGGAAGACCGCGACACCAACGCCACCAGGCCGTCTCGGTCGCCCAGCCAATGGCCAGGGACCGAGTAGGGCTCGGCGACCACCGCCAAGTCCACCAACCACTCAGCCATGATCTGCATCAGGAGATCCTGTGCAGCCCGGCAGTGGTTGGTGTTCGCCTGGAGGATGCGATGTTCGATTGAATCCATCAATCGGACATCGCACCCCCCTCCTCCGCAGCCACCGCCGTTCCTGCCTCAGGAACGGCGATGCTAGCAGCAGGCCTGACCTGCGCTTTACCCCTCTGAGGGGGAGGATTGCACAACCTCCCCCTCATCACATGGCCTGCTGGGCGTCCTCTCGCGGCACAGACGGCGCAGTGCGGCTTGGCGACCGTGCAGGAGGCGGCTTTGTGGCCCTCCTTGCCGCAGCGGTAGCAGCTCTCCGACCTGTCTACCGCTGACGGGCACAAAGCTCGGGTGTGCCCGATGCCGCAGCACCGGAAGCAGCGCAGAGGCTGCTCCTCAAGGGCCCGGACTGCACCCGAGCTGAAGCCGACAAGGAGGCGTCCTTTTGCAAGGACGGCTTTGGCAGCGGCGACAGGACACTCGAGCCGGATAGTGCCCATGCCGCCGCGGCCGGGCCTGATGTCCCGGCCTTGCACCGCTGCGATGCCGCAGCCCCCAATGGCTGCGATCGCCGCCACCACCTCCTCCTTGGTGACCGAATCGTCCAAATCGGTCACCTCGATGGTCGCCGTTTTTACCGGTCGGGCCACCTTGGCAGCGTCCGCGATGACCTCCTGCAGCTTGGCTGCAAAGAGGTCAGCGCTGGCGCTGCCCTCCGCCCCCTGGAACTCGAAAATACGAGCCCCGGTTTCGGTCCGCCGGCAAGAAATCTTGCCGATCCCCAGTTGGGTGGGATCGGCATTGGCACGCGCCCGCACCAAAATTGACGCGTACGTCTCGCCTCGCTCCGCGGCCTCCGCGGTGAGTGTCACCACGACGGCCGCGGACTTTGGGGGAACCAGCTTCCCTTTCTTCTTACCCTTACCAGCCGCCCGCGACTGACTGGGAGGCGTGGTGACGGGGACGGCAGGTCCGGGCGTTGCCGACCTTTTGCCCTTCCGCTTTCCCTTTCTCCCACCAGTCGCCTGCGACTGGCCTGTATGTGTGGTGGCGGGGACGGCAGGGACGGCCGTCGCCGTCTTTTTTCCTCGGCCCTTCCCCTTCCGGACCACTTCAGTCCAACCCGGCTGGTTGGACGGAGTAGTGGAAGGGAGAAGGGCGTCTTCCCCTTGCGAGGACGGCCCCGGCTCGCCACGCCTCTTGTCAGCCGCGAGCGGCGGTCGGAGGCGCTTCTCCGGCAGGAGCCGGTCCTCGATACCTGCTAGGCAGGCTCTGGTGAAGGCCCTCTCCTCCATGACCACCTTGCGGATGACATCCTCAAGGTTGGTGGAGGAGGGGGCCTCCGCCGCAGGTCTTTGTTCAGCCTGGTATGGCCGAGCCGTGACATCAGCCAGCTTCTGATGAAGCTGGCTGACCTCCAGCTTGAGGCGATCGACGGTCGCCTGCAATTTGCGCGATTCGTCGGTCGCCTCACGCTGGACCAACTCCTCTATGATGGCGCGCATGCTTGCGGCACGGCACTTAAGGGCCTTTTGAAAAGTGCCCTTAAGATTAGAGGATTTGGAGGCGACCTCCGCGATCTCCTCCTCGTCCTCTTCCGCCATGCGCGCCAGTTCGGCCAAGGACTGGTCCGCGTATAGCACGCGGGACGCGCCGTAACCGGACTTGGCCCGAGCAGCACGCGCCCGCTGCTCCTTAGCAGCAACCCGCTCCTCTAGGTCCTGCTGCAGCTGCGTCCGCCGAGCCAAGTCCAGCTGCCGCTGGGCGTCCGCGAGACCGACCAGGTGGGTGTCCGCGGCTGTCGTCGGCCTCTTGGCCTTCGACCTCCTGGCTGAGCCCGAGGAGCCCTCGGACCCCTCCTTGAGGAAGGCCCGCTTTCGCGACCGGGAGTCGCCCGCGTCCGAGACGCTGATGACAGACTCGTCGTCGGAATCTGTCATGTCCCTTCCGAAGAAGCTAGCCGCAGACGGCGCGCGGCTAGCTTCGGACGCTGACGCGTCAGAGTGGCCCTGAGAAGGGCCTTTTGGTTGGCCCTGAGAAGGGCCTTTTGGTTGGCCCTGAGAAGGGCCTTTTGGTTGGCCCTGAGAAGGGCCTTTTGGTTGGCCCTGAGAAGGACCTTTTTTAAAACGCCCGCAGGCGTCCCGCGGGGGCGTAGGCATAGCCTTCCGCAAGCTCGTAGTTAAAACCGCAGAATTATAAATGTAGCTACGAGAGCACAGAGTTCTTTAGCCGTACCCAATCTGCCACTCCGTTACGGTGACAGATTGGGCCGTTTCCAGGGGACGCGACGAGGACGCAAACTCTGTGGGGGGTCCCCCAACCTTTTTTTTTTTTTTTTTTTTTTTTTTTTTTTTTTAAACTGGGAAAAAATGCATTACGCATACCCTCCCGTCGGGGGAACGGGAGGGGTATGTGGGACTCCCCGGGCTGACCCGGTATACCCACTAAAACGACCCAGCGTTATTCCCGCGTCGTCCGAGTGGAAGAGGACTGGGAGATCGGCGCAGCCTTAGCGTCCAGTCCTCCTCCGACGACAACCCGCCTAAAGCGGCGGGCCCCTCAAGTCCTCCCCGTTCAGGGGGAGGGCTGGGAATTACCGGCGGAGGTGGTGTGGAGTGCAATGCGGGCGGAGGCGCCCCCGCGCCTATCGCCCGCCCATCACCACCATGAGGAGGGAGAAGACGGCGTCTTCTCCGACCTCTTCTGCGCCTGCGGAGCGGCGCAGCGAGAGGGTCGTCCTCCCGCGCACGCTCCGCCGCCTCCTTTTGCGAGATGACATCCTCGCAAAAAGAGGCGACAGCTGCCCAGGACCCCTCACTCTCCAGCATGGCATTCACCACGCCGGGAAGTGAGAGGTCCTGTCCGATCTCCGCTGTTAGACTGCGGCGCGGCTCAGACCAAGCCGGGCACACCTCGAGGGTGTGCTGAGCCGTGTCCTCCGCCGCGCCGCAGTCGTGACACGCCGGGGTTTCCTCCCTCCCGATCCGGTGCAGGTGCTTGCCGAAACAGCCGTGGCCTGACAACACCTGCACCAGACGGAATGAGAGGAACCCGTGGGAGCGCTCGAGCCAGTCTCGCAGGACCGGACCGAGCGCGTCCAGGGTTCGGCGGCCAAAGGTGGCGGAGGCGAGGTCGTCCGTCCAATGGACGATGATGGCGTCCCTCGCCTCCCGCCGCACGGCCTCCCGCTCCTCCGCGACGGGGCGCTCCCCGAGGGCCTTTCGCCGCGCCGTCCACTCGTACACTCTGGCGAGCACCCACGCCTCCAACTCCCAAGGAGGGGTGCCCGCCAGAGCGCACGCCGCCGAAAAGCCCACGGAGCGGTAGGCCCTCGCCACCCGCAGTGCAATGGCCCTTTGGGGCCTCCGCATCATAGTAGCGTTCTCCCTCCTGTTGAGGGAGTCCGACCAGATGGGGGCCCCGTACAGGGCCATGCTCCGCAGGATGCCGGCATATAGGCGCCGGCATCGTGCGTTGGGCCCTCCCAGGTTGGGGAGGAGCCAGGAGAGGGCGTCCGCAGCCCTCAGCAGGCGCGTCGACAGCCCGCTAAAGTGCGGGCCGAAGCGCCACCTGCTGTCCAACACCAGGCCCAGATACTTCATCTGGGCCTGGACGCCCACCCTGACGCCCTCCACCACAATGTGGGCGTCTGGAGGGCAGCGCTGCCGAGGCCCGTGAAAGAACACGGCCTCGGTCTTGTTCAGCGCCACCCTCAATCCCAGGCGGCGGATCCTCCCTGCCACCAAGGACCCGCCAGCCGAGGCCAGACAGGCCGCCTCCCCGAAGCTCTTCCCCCGGGCAGTAAGGAGAGTGTCATCCGCGTAGCAGATGACACTCGTGCCCCGGAGAAGAGCTCCCCGCAACAGCCAGTCAAAGCCGATGTTCCACAGGGGGGGTCCTAAGACTGACCCCTGCGGAACACCGGACTCCGCGCTGTACCTCCGCATCCTGGCCAGTTTGTCCACAAGGAGGACCTCTCGATCCTCCAAGTAGCTGGCCAGGAGGCTCCTCAAGTATTGGGGCACTCCGTGATACCGGAGTGCCTCCAATATGGTGGAGTGGGGAACGGAGTTGAAGGCGTTGGCGATGTCAAACGACACCGCCAACACTCCGTCCCGCGCCTCGACCGCCTCTTTCACCTGGCCCTTAAGAAGGGCCAGCGCGTCGATGGTGGACCGGCCCTGTCGGAAACCGAACTGGGCGTCCGACAGGTCCGGCCCTACACCCTGCAAATGGCTCCTGAGCCGGCCGGCGATGATCCCCTCGAACAATTTACCGACCTCATCGAGCAGAACGATGGGCCGGTATGCCGAGGGGGAATCCGTCGGGAACCTAACCTTTTTTTTTTTTTTTTTTTTTTAAACTGGGAAAAAATGCATTACGCATACCCTCCCGTCGGGGGAACGGGAGGGGTATGTGGGACTCCCCGGGCTGACCCGGTATACCCACTAAAACGACCCAGTGTTATTCCCGCGTCGTCCAAGTGGAAGAGGACTGGGAGATCGGCGCAGCCTTAGCGTCCAGTCCTCCTCCGACGACAACCCGCCTAAAGCGGCGGGCCCCTCAAGCCCTCCCCGTTCAGGGGGAGGGCTGGGAATGACCGGCGAGGGTGGTGTGGAGTGCAATGCGGGCGGAGGCGCCCCCGCGCCTATCGCCCGCCCATCACCACCATGAGGAGGGAGAAGACGGCGGCGGCGTCTTCTCCGACCTCTTCTGCGCCTGCGGAGCGGCGCAGCGAGAGGGTCGTCCTCCCGCGCGCGCTCCGCCGCCTCCTTTTGCGAGATGACATCCTCGCAAAAAGAGGCGACAGCTGCCCAGGACCCCTCACTCTCCAGCATGGCGTTGACCACGCCGGGAAGCGAGAGGTCCTGTCCGATCTCCGCTGTTAGACAGCGGCGCGGCTCAGACCAAGCCGGGCACACCTCGAGGGTGTGCTGAGCCGTGTCCTCCGCCGCGCCGCAGTCGTGGCACGCCGGGGTCTCCTCCCTCCCGATCCGGTGCAGGTGCTTGCCGAAACAGCCGTGGCCTGACAACACCTGCACCAGACGGAATGAGAGGAACCCGTGGGAGCGCTCGAGCCAGTCTCGCAGGACCGGACCGAGCGCGTCCAGGGTTCGGCGGCCAAAGGTGGCGGAGGCGAGGTCGTCCGTCCAATGGACGATGATGGCGTCCCTCGCCTCCCGCCGCACGGCCTCCCGCTCCTCCGCGACGGGGCGCTCCCCGAGGGCCTTTCGCCGCGCCGTCCACTCGTACACTCTGGCGAGCACCCACGCCTCCAACTCCCAAGGAGGGGTGCCCGCCAGAGCGCACGCCGCCGAAAAGCCCACCGAGCGGTAGGCCCTCGCCACCCGCAGTGCAATGGCCCTTTGGGGCCTCCGCATCAAAGTAGCGTTCTCCCTCCTGTGGAGGGAGTCCGCCCAGATGGGGGCCCCGTACAGGGCCATGCTCCGCAATATGCCGGCATACAAACGCCGGCATCGTGCGTTAGGCCCCCCCAAATTCGGGAGGAGCCATGACAGGGCGTCCGCGGCCTTCAGCAGGCGCGTCGACAGCCCGCTGAAGTGCGGGCCGAAGCGCCACCTGCTGTCCAGCACCAGGCCCAGATACTTCATCTGGGCCTGGACGGTCGGGAACCTAACCTAACCTTTTTTTTTTTTTTTTTTTTTTTTTTTTATGCTGGGAAAAAATGCATTACGCATACCCTCCGTCGGGGGAACGGGAGGGGTATGTGGGACTCCCCGGGCTGACCCGGTATACCCACTAAAACGACCCAGCGTTATTCCCGCGTCGTCCTAGTGGAAGAGGACTGGGAGATCGGCGCAGCCTTAGCGTCCAGTCCTCCTCCGACGACAACCCGCCTAAAGCGGCGGGCCCCTCAAGTCCTCCCCGTTCAGGGGGAGGGCTGGGAATTACCGGCGGAGGTGGTGTGGAGTGCAATGCGGGCGGAGGCGCCCCCGCGCCTGTCGCCCGCCCATCACCACCATGAGGAGGGAGAAGACGGCGTCTTCTCCGACCTCTTCTGCGCCTGCGGAGCGGCGCAGCGAGAGGGTCGTCCTCCCGCGCGCGCTCCGCCGCCTCCTTTTGCGAGATGACATCCTCGCAAAAAGAGGCGACAGCTGCCCAGGACCCCTCACTCTCCAGCATGGCGTTGACCACGCCGGGAAGTGAGAGGTCCTGTCCGATCTCCGCTGTTAGACTGCGGCGCGGCTCAGACCAAGCCGGGCACACCTCGAGGGTGTGCTGAGCCGTGTCCTCCGCCGCGCCGCAGTCGTGGCACGCCGGGGTCTCCTCCCTCCCGATCCGGTGCAGGTGCTTGCCGAAACAGCCGTGGCCTGACAATACCTGCACCAGACGAAATGAGAGGAAACCGTGGGAGCGCTCGAGCCAGTCTCGTAGGACCGGACCGAGCGCGTCCAAGGTTCGGCGGCCAAAGGTGGCGGAGGCGAGGTCGTCCGTCCAATGGACGATGATGGCGTCCCTCGCCTCCCGCCGCACGGCCTCCCGCTCCTCCGCGACGGGGCGCTCGCCCAGGGCCTTTCGCCGCGCCGTCCACTCGTACACTCTGGCGAGCACCCACGCCTCCAACTCCCAAGGAGGGGTGCCCGCCAGAGCGCACGCCGCCGAAAAGCCCACGGAGCGGTAGGCCCTCGCCACCCGCAGTGCAATGGCCCTTTGGGGCCTCCGCATCAAAGTAGCGTTCTCCCTCCTGTGGAGGGAGTCCGCCCAGATGGGGGCCCCGTACAGGGCCATACTCCGCAAGAAACCTAACCTAACCTTTTTTTTTTTTTTTTTTTTTTTTTTTTTTTTTTTTTTTTTTTTTAAGCTGGGAAAAAATGCATTACGCATACCCTCCCGTCGGGGGAACGGGAGGGGTATGTGGGACTCCCCGGGCTGACCCGGTATACCCACTAAAATAACCCAGCGGCATTCCCGCATCGTCCGAGTGGAAGAGGACTGGGAGATCGGCGCAGCCTTAGCGTCCAGTCCTCCTCCGACGACAACCCGCCTAAAGTGGCGGGCCCCTCAAGTCCTCCCCGTTCAGGGGGAGGGCTGGGAATGACCGGCGGAGGTGGTGTGGAGTGCAATGCGGGCGGAGGCGCCCCCGCGCCTATCGCCCGCCCATCACCACCGTGAGGAGGGAGAAGACGGCGTCTTCTCCGACCTCTTCTTCGCCTGCGGAGCGGCGCAGCGAGAGGGTCGTCCTCCCGCGCGCGCTCCGCCGCCTCCTTTTGCGAGATGACATCCTCGCAAAAAGAGGCGACAGCTGCCCAGGACCCCTCACTCTCCAGCATGGCGTTCACCACGCCGGGAAGCGAGAGGTCCTGTCCTATCTCCGCTGTTAGACTGCGGCGCGGCTCAGACCAAGCCGGGCACACCTCGAGGGTGTGCTGAGCCGTGTCCTCCGCCGCGCCGCAGTCGTGGCACGCCGGGGTCTCCTCCCTCCCGATCCGGTGCAGGTGCTTGCCGAAACAGCCGTGGCCTGACAACACCTGCACCAGACGGAATGAGAGGAAACCATGGGAGCGCTCGAGCCAGTCTCGCAGGACCGGACCGAGCGCGTCCAGGGTTCGGCGGCCAAAGGTGGCGGAGGCGAGGTCGTCCGTCCAATGGACGATGATGGCGTCCCTCGCCTCTCGCCGCACGGCCTCCCGCTCCTCCGCGACGGGGCGCTCCCCGAGGGCCTTTCGTCGCGCCGTCCACTCGTACACTCTGGCGAGCACCCACGCCTCCAGCTCCCAAGGAGGGGTGCCCGCCAGAGCGCACGCCGCCGAAAAGCCCACCGAGCGATAGGCCCTCGCCACCCGCAGTGCAATGGCCCTTTGGGGCCTCCGCATCAAAGTAGCGTTCTCCCTCTTGTGGAGAGAGTCTGCCCAGATGGGGGCCCCGTACAGGGCCATGCTCCGCAATATGCCGGCATACAAACGCCGGCATCGTGCGTTAGGCCCCCCCAAATTCGGGAGGAGCCACGACAGGGCGTCCGCGGCCTTCAGCAGGCGCGTCGACAGCCCGCTAAAGTGCGGGCCGAAGCGCCACCTGCTGTCCAGCACCAGGCCCAGATACTTCATCTGGGCCTGGACGTCCACCCTGACGCCCTCCACCACAATGTGGGCGTCGGGAGGGCAGCGCTGCCGAGGCCCGTGAAAGAACACGGCCTCGGTCTTGTTCAGCGCCACCCTCAATCCCAGGCGGCGGATCCTCCCTGCCACCAAGGACCCGCCAGCCGAGGCCAGACAGGCCGCCTCCCCGAAGCTCTTCCCCCGGGCAGTGAGGAGAGTGTCATCCGCGTAGCAGATGACACTCGTGCCCTGGAGAAGAGCTCCCCGCAACAGCCAGTCGAATCCGATGTTCCACAGGGGGGGCCCTAAGACTGACCCCTGCGGAACACCGGACTCGGCGCTGTATCTCCGCATCCTGGCCAGTTTGTCCACAAGGAGGACCTCTCGATCCTCCAAGTAGCTGGCCAGGAGGCTCCTCAAATATTGGGGCACTCCGTGATACCGGAGTGCCTCCAATATGGTGGAGTGGGGAACGGAGTTGAAGGCGTTGGCGATGTCGAACGACACCGCCAACACTCCGTCCCCCGCCTCGACCGCCTCTTTCACCTGGCCCTTCAAAAGGGCCAGCGCGTCAATTGTGGACCGACCCTGTCGGAACCCGAACTGGGCGTCCGACAGGTCCGGCCCCACACCCCGCAAATGGCTCCTGAGCCGGCCGGCGATGATCCCCTCGAACAATTTACCGACCTCATCGAGCAGAACGATGGGCCGGTATGCCGAGGGGGAATCCGCCGGGCGTCCCTCCTTTCGGAGGAGGCATAGCTGCCCCTCCTTCCACAGTTTCGGGAACCTTCCAGCCGTAAAGCACGCGCTGAAGAGTTCCCGAAACCTGTCCTCCATTTGAGCGGCAGCTATGGCCACCACCCGTGCGGGGACGCCGTCCGGCCCAGGAGCCGTCTTCTTCGCGCGGAGGCTAAGAACCCCCGCGCGAAATTCCTCCTCCGTTACTGGAGGCACCTCTTCCTCCTCCTGCGGAGCCGCCGCCTGCGGAGGGTCCATCGCTGGAGGGGTGAAGTCGGTCCCGCGCGGAAACAGAGACCGGACCACCCCATCCAGCAACGCCGGCTCGAGGGTCTCCGTAAGTGGGGGACCATGGGGCCGCAGCTGATTGCGCGCCGCCTTGTATGGTCTCCCATACGGATCCCTGTCGAGACCCTCCAGCATCTCGGCCCTCGCCGAGTCCTTGGCAGCGCCCATAGCTGACTTGAGGACCGCCTTTGCCTCTCTGTAAGAGGCGTAGAGGCGGTCCCCCTCTGCCTGACTACGAGCGCTGCGCCGGCGGCTCCGCGTGTAGGCCCTTCTGGCCGCCACGCAAGTGGCCCGGAGGCCCGCCAGCTCCTCTGACCACCAATAAACGGCCCGGCGGGGAGGCGGACGCCGAGACCGAGGCATGCTGGAGTTGCACACCTCGGTCAGGGATTCCCTCAGCCGGACCGCTGCGGCGTCAACGTCCGGGGCCCCAACAGGTGGCGACAGCCAGTCCTGGAGGAAGGCCGCCTCCTTGGCTGCCTCCCGGTCCAGGCGAGTGAGAGCCCACCGTGGGAAGGGAGACCTGCCAGAGCGGGCCATCTCCCCACGGGGGCTCTGGGTGGAGATGTCGAACCGCACATAACGGTGGTCCGACAAGGTCTCCACCAACTCCACCCGCCAGTTCACGATGCGTGCGGCTAGCACGGGGGTGGCGAACGAAACGTCCACCACCGACCCTCCCCGTTGCCGCACACACGTGTGGACCGCCCCCCTGTTGAGGAGGGACACACCGCATGACGCCGCCCAAAATTCGACGGCGCGTCCCCGGACGTTGCAAGAGGAGGCTGGGTTGCCCCAGGCCACCGACTTGGCGTTCAGGTCGCCCATCACCACGACCTGGCGTGGCGCCGCCCTCCCTACGGCTGCAGTGAGGATCTCCAAGAAATCCTCAAAGTCCGAGAGAGGGCGGTTTGGGGAGAAATAGACCCCAACCAGGGCCAAATCCCCCCACGCGGCGGCCACGTATCCCGGTCCCCTCTCTAAAAGCGAGAGGGGAGGGGAGTCTGTGGAAGACCGCGACACCATTGCCACCAGGCCGTCTCGGTCGCCCAGCCAATGGCCAGGGACCGAGTAAGGCTCGGCGACCACCGCCAAGTCCACCAACCACTCAGCCATGGTCTGCATCAGGAGATCCTGTGCAGCCCGGCAGTGGTTGGTGTTCGCCTGGAGGATGCGATGTTCGATTGTATCCATCAATCGGACATCGCACCCCCCTCCTCCGCAGCCACCGCCGTTCCGACCTCGGGAACGGCAGTGCTAGCAGCAGGCCCGGCCGGCACCTGCGCTTTGCCCTTCTTAAGGGGGGGGTTGCACAACCTCCCCCTCATTACGTGGCCTGCTGGGCGGCCACTGGCAGCACACACCACGCAGTGTGGCTTGGCGACCGTGCAGGCTGCGGCTTTGTGGCCCTCCTTGCCGCAGCGGTAGCAGGCGTCGGACCTGTCGACGGTGGACGGACAGAGGGCTCGGGTGTGTCCGATGCCGCAGCACCTGAAGCAGCGCAAAGGCTGCTCTCCAAGTGCTCGGACTGCACCCGAGCTGAAGCCGACGGCGAGCCGTCCTTTTTCAAGGACGGCTTTGGCAGCGGCGACCGGACACTCGAGCCGGATAGTGCCCATGCCGCCGCGGCCAGGCCTGATGTCCCGACCCCGCACCGCCGCGACGTCGCAGCCACCGATCGCTGCGACCGCCGCCACCACCTCCTCCTTGGTGACCGAGTCGTCAAGACCGGTCACCTCGATGGTCGCCGACTTCACCGGTCGGGCCACCTTGGCAGCGTCCGCGATGACCTCTTGCAGCTTGGCTGCAAAGAGGTCAGCGTTGGCGCTGCCCTCCGCCCCCGGGAACTCGAATATTCGAGCCCCGGTTTCGGTCCGCCGGCAAGAAACCTTGTCGATCCCCAATTGGGTGGGATCGGCATTTGCACGCGCCCGCACCAAAATGGAAGCGTAGGTTTCCCCGCGTTCCGCAGCCTCCGCGGTGAGCGTCACCACGACGGCTGCGGACTTCGGGGGAACCAATTTCCCCTTCTCATTCTTTTTGCCCCCGCCAGCCGCCCGCGACTGACTGGGAGGCGTGGTGACGGGGACGGCAGGTCCGGGCGTTGCCGGCCTTTTGCCCTTCCGCTTACCCTTTCTCCCACCAGTCGCCTGCGACTGGCCTGTATGTGTGGTGGCGGGGACGGCAGGGACGGCCGTCGCCGTCTTTTTCCCCTTACCCTTCCCCTTCCCCTTCCGGACCACTTCAGTCCAACCCGGCTGGTTGGACGGAGTAGTCGAAGGGAGAAGGGCGTCCTCCCCTTGCGAGGATGGCCCCGGCTCGGCTCGCCTCTTGTCCGCCGCGAGCGGCGGTCGAAGGCGCTTCTCCGGCAGGAGCCGGTCCTCTATGCCCGCTAGGCAGGCTCTGGTGAAGGCCCTCTCCTCCATAACCACCTTGCGGATGACATCCTCAAGGTTGGTGGAGGAGGGGGCCTCCGCCGCAGGTCTCGGTTCGGCCTGAATCGGCCGAGCCATGACATCAGCCAGCTTCTGATGAAGCTGGCTGACCTCCAGCTTGAGGCGATCGACGGTCGCCTGCAATTTGCGCGATTCGTCGGTCGCCTCACGCTGGACCAACTCCTCTACAATGGCGCGCATGCTTGCGGCACGGCACTTAAGGGCCTTTTGGAAAGTGCCCTTAAGATTAGAGGACTTGGAGGCGACCTCCGCGATCTCCTCCTCGTCCTCTTCCGCCATGCGCGCCAGTTCGGCCAATGACTGGTCCGCGTATAGTACGCGGGACGCGCCGTAACCGGACTTGGCCCGAGCAGCACGCGCCCGCTGCTCCTTCGCAGCAACACGCTCTTCCAGCTCTTGCTGGTGCTGCGTCCGCCGAGCCAGGTCCAACTGCCGCTGGGCATCTGCGAGACCCACGACGTGGGTGTCCGCAGATGTCGTCGGCCTCTTGGCCTTCGACCTCCTGGCTGAGCCCGAGGAGCCCTCGGACCCCTCCTTGAGGAAGGCCCGCTTTCGCGACCGACAGTCGCCCGCGTCCGAGACGCTTAAGAGGGACTCGTCGTCGGAATCCGACAAATCCACCCTTCCAACGAAGCTAGCCGCAGACGGCGCGCGACTAGCTTCCGACGCTGAAGCGTCAGAGTGGCCCTGAGAAGGGCCTTTTGGTTGGCCCTGAGAAGGGCCTTTGGGTTGGCCCTGAGAAGGGCCTTTTTTAAAACGCCCGCAGGCGTCCCGCGGGGGCGTAGGCATAGCCTTCCGCATGTTCGCAGTAGAAAGGCAAGATAAAATAGCAACTACGAAATCACAGAGCACTTTAGCCGTACCCAGTTTGCCACTCCGTTACGGTGACAAACTGGGCCGTTTCCAGGGGACGCGACGAGGACGCAAGCTCTGTGGGGGGTCCCCCCAACCTAACCTAACCTAACCTTTTTTTTTTTTTTTTTTTTTTTTTTTTTTTTTTTTTAAACTGGGAAAAAATGCATTACGCATACCCTCCCGTCGGGGGAACGGGAGGGGTATGTGGGACTCCCCGGGCTGACCCGGTATACCCACTAAAACGACCCAGTGTTATTCCCGCGTCGTCCGAGTGGAAGAGGACTGGGAGATCGGCGCAGCCTTAGCGTCCAGTCCTCCTCCGACGACAACCCGCCTAAAGCGGCGGGCCCCTCAAGTCCTCCCCGTTCAGGGGGAGGGCTGGGAATTAACGGCGAGGGTGGTGTGGAGTGCAATGCGGGCGGAGGCGCCCCCGCGCCTATCGCCCGCCCATCACCACCATGAGGAGGGAGAAGACGGCGTCTTCTCCGACCTCTTCTGCGCCTGCGGAGCGGCGCAGCGAGAGGGTCGTCCTCCCGCGCGCGCTCCGCCGCCTCCTTTTGCGAGATGACATCCTCGCAAAAGGAGGAGACAGCTGCCCAGGACCCCTCACTCTCCAGCATGGCGTTGACCACGCCGGGAAGCGAGAGGTCCTGTCCGATCTCCGCTGTTAGACTGCGGCGCGGCTCAGACCAAGCCGGGCACACCTCGAGGGTGTGCTGAGCCGTGTCCTCCGCCGCGCCGCAGTCGTGGCACGCCGGGGTCTCCTCCCTCCCGATCCGGTGCAGGTGCTTGCCGAAACAGCCGTGGCCTGACAATACCTGCACCAGACGGAATGAGAGGAAACCGTGGGAGCGCTCGAGCCAGTCTCGTAGGACCGGACCGAGCGCGTCCAAGGTTCGGCGGCCAAAGGTGGCGGAGGCGAGGTCGTCCGTCCAATGGACGATGATGGCGTCCCTCGCCTCCCGCCGCACGGCCTCCCGCTCCTCCGCGACGGGGCGCTCGCCCAGGGCCTTTCGCCGCGCCGTCCACTCGTACACTCTGGCGAGCACCCACGCCTCCAGCTCCCAAGGAGGGGTGCCCGCCAGAGCGCACGCCGCCGAAAAGCCCACCGAGCGGTAGGCCCTCGCCACCCGCAGTGCAATGGCCCTTTGAGGCCTGCGCATAACGGTCGCATTCTCCCTCCTTTGGAGGGAGTCCGCCCAGATGGGGGCCCCGTACAGGGCCATGCTCCGCAGGATGCCGGCGTATAAACGCCGGCATCGTGCGTTCGGCCCCCCCAGGTTCGGGAGGAGCCAGGAGAGGGCGTCCGCAGCCCTCAGCAGGCGCGTCGACAGCCCGCTAAAGTGCGGGCCGAAGCGCCACCTGCTGTCCAGCACCAGGCCCAGATACTTCATCTGGGCCTGGGCGTCCACCCTGACGCCCTCCACCACAATGTGGGCGTCGGGAGGGCAGCGCTGCCGAGGCCCGTGAAAGAACACGGCCTCGGTCTTGTTCAGCGCCACCCTCAATCCCAGGCGGCGGATCCTCCCTGCCACCAAGGACCCGCCAGCCGAGGCCAGACAGGCCGCCTCCCCGAAGCTCTTCCCCCGGGCAGTGAGGAGAGTGTCATCCGCGTAGCAGATGACACTCGTGCCCTGGAGAAGAGCTCCCCGCAACAGCCAGTCAAAGCCGATGTTCCACAGGGGGGGCCCTAAGACTGACCCCTGCGGAACACCGGACTCCGCGCTGTATCTCCGCATCCTGGCCAGTTTGTCCACAAGGAGGACCTCTCGATCCTCCAAGTAGCTGGCCAGGAGGCTCCTCAAATATTGGGGCACTCCGTGGTACCGGAGTGCCTCCAATATGGTGGAGTGGGGAACGGAGTTGAAGGCGTTGGCGATGTCAAACGACACCGCCAACACTCCGTCCCCCGCCTCGACCGCCTCTTTCACCTGGCCCTTAAGAAGGGCCAGCGCGTCGATGGTGGACCGGCCCTGTCGGAAACCGAACTGGGCGTCCGACAGGTCTGGCCCTACACCCTGCAAATGGCTCCTGAGCCGGCCGGCGATGATCCCCTCGAACAATTTACCGACCTCATCGAGCAGAACGATGGGCCGGTATGCCGAGGGGGAATCCGCCGGGCGTCCCTCCTTTCGGAGGAGGCATAGCTGCCCCTCCTTCCACAGTTTCGGGAACCTTCCAGCCGTAAAGCACGCGCTGAAGAGTTCCCGAAACCTGTCCTCCATTTGAGAGGCAGCTATGGCCACCACACGTGCGGGGACGCCGTCCGGCCCAGGAGCCGTCTTCTTCGCGCGGAGGCTAAGCACCCCCGCGCGAAACTCCTCCTCCGTCACTGGAGGTGCCTCCTCCTCCTCCTGCGGAGCCGCCGACTGCGGAGGGTCCATCGCTGGAGGGGTGAAGTCGGTCCTGCGCGGAAACAGAGACCGGACCACCCCATCCAGCAACGCCGGCTCGAGGGTCTCCGTAAGTGGGGGACCATGGGGCCGCAGTTGGTTCCGCGCCGCCCTGTATGGTCTCCCATACGGATCCCTGTCGAGACCCTCCAGCATCTCGGCCCTCGCCGAGTCCTTGGCAGCGCCCATAGCCGACTTGAGGACCGCCTTTGCCTCTCGGTAAGAGGCGTAGAGGCGGTCCTCCTCTGCCTGATTACGGGCGCTGCGCCGGCGGCTCCGCGTGTAGGCCCTTCTGGCCGCCACGCAGGTGGCTCGTAGGCCCGCCAGCTCCTCTGACCACCAATAAACGGCCCGGCGGGGAGGCGGACGCCGAGACCGAGGCATGCTGGAGTTGCACACCTCGGTCAAGGATTCCCTCAGCCGGACCGCTGCGGCGTCAACGTCCGGGGCCCCAACAGGGGGCGACAGCCAGTCTTGGAGGAAGGCCGCCTCTTTGGCTGCCTCCCGGTCCAGGCGAGTGAGAGCCCACCGTGGGAAGGGAGACCTGCCAGAGCGGGCCATCTCCCCACGGGGGCTCTGGGTGGAGATGTCGAACCGCACATAACGGTGGTCCGACAAGGTCTCCACCAACTCCACCCGCCAGTTCACAATGCGTGCGGCCAGCACGGGGGTGGCGAACGAAACGTCCACCACCGACCCTCCCCGTTGCCGCACACACGTGTGGACCGCCCCCCTGTTGAGGAGGGACACACCACATGACGCCGCCCAAAATTCGACGGCGCGTCCCCGGACGTTGCAAGAGGAGGCTGGGTTGCCCCAGGCCACCGACTTGGCGTTCAGGTCGCCCAACACCACGACCTGGCGTGGCGCCGCCCTCCCTACGGCTGCAGTGAGAATCTCCAGGAAATCCTCAAAGTCCGAGAGAGGGCGGTTTGGGGAGAAATAGACCCCAACCAGGGCCAAATCTCCCCACGCGGCGGCCACGTATCCCGGTCCCCTCTCTAAAAGCGAGAGGGGAGGGGAGTCTGTGGAAGACCGCGACACCATTGCCACCAGGCCGTCTCGGTCGCCCAGCCAATGGCCAGGGACCGAGTAAGGCTCGGCGACCACCGCCAAGTCCACCAACCACTCAGCCATGGTCTGCATCAGGAGATCCTGTGCAGCCCGGCAGTGGTTGGTGTTCGCCTGGAGGATGCGATGTTCGATTGTATCCATCAATCGGACATCGCACCCCCCTCCTCCGCAGCCACCGCCGTTCCTGCCTCAGGAACGGCGATGCTAACAGCAGGCCCGACCGGCACCTGCGCTTTACCCCTCTGAGGGGGAGGATTGCACAACCTCCCCCTCATCACATGGCCTGCCGGGCGTCCCCTTGCGGCACAGACGGCGCAGTGCAGCTTGGCGACCGCGCAGGAGGCGGCTTTGTGGCCCTCCGTGCCGCAGCGGTAGCAGGTCTCCGACCTGTCCACCGCTGACGGGCACAGGGCCCGGGTGTGCCCGATGCCACAGCACCTGAAGCAGCGCAGAGGCTGTTCTCCAAGTGCTCGGACTGCACCCGAGCTGAAGCCGACAAGGAGGCGTCCTTTTGCAAGGACGGCTTTGGCAGCGGCGACAGGGCACTCGAGCCGGATTGTGCCCATGCCGCCGCGGCCGGGCCTGATGTCCCGTCCTTGCACCACTGCGACGCCACAGCCCCCAATGGCTGCGACCGCTGCCACCACCTCCTCCTTGGTGACCGAGTCGTCAAGACCGGTCACCTCGATGGCCGCCGACTTGACTGGTCGGGCCACCTTGGCAGCGTCCGCGATGACCTCTTGCAGCTTGGCTGCAAAGAGGTCAGCGTTGGCGCTGCCCTCCGCCCCCGGGAACTCGAATATTCGAGCCCCGGTTTCGGTCCGCCGGCAAGAAACCTTGCTGATCCCCAATTGGGTGGGATCAGCATTGGCTCGCGCCCGCACCAAAATGGAAGCGTAGGTTTCCCCACGTTCCGCAGCCTCCGCAGTGAGTGTCACAACGACGGCTGCGGACTTTGGGGGAACGAGTTTTCCCTTCCTCTTCTTGGTCGCCTGCGACTGGCTGGGAGGCGTGGTGGCTGGGACGGCAGGTCCGGGCGTTGCCGGCCTTTTGCCCCTCCCCTTCCGCTTTCCCTTCTCAGTCGCCTGCGACCGGCTGGGAGTCGTGGTGGCAGGGACGGCAGGGACGGCTGTTGCCGTCTTTTTCCCCCTGCCCTTCCCCTTCCGGACCACTTCGGTCCAACCCTGCTGGTTGGACGGAGTGGTGGAAGGGAGAAGGGCGTCCTCCCCTTGCGAGGACGGCCCCGGCTCGGCTCGCCTCTTGTCCGCCGCGAGCGGTGGTCGGAGGCGCTTCTCCGGCAGAAGCCGGTCCTCGATACCTGCTAAGCAGGCTCTGGTGAAGGCCCTCTCCTCCATGACAACCTTGCGGATAACATCCTCAAAGTTGGTTGGGTTGGGGGCCTCCGCCGCAGGTCTCGGTTCGGCCTGACTCGGCCGAGCCGTGACATCAGCCAGCTTCTGGTGAAGCTGGCTGACCTCCACCTTCAGGCGATCCACTACTGCCTGCAACTGGCGAGTCTCGTCGGTCGCCTTTCTCTTTACGAGCTCCGCAATGATGCCGCGCATGCTTGCACCTCGACACTTAAGGGCCTTCTGGAAGGTACCCTTAAGGTTCGAGGATTTAGAGGCGACCTCCGCGATCTCCTCTTCGTCCTCCTCTGCCATCCGCTCCAGCTCGGCCAGAGAGTAGTCCGCGTACAGCACGCGGGACGCGCCGTAACCGGACCTGGCCCGAGCAGCACGCGCCCGCTGCTCTTTAGCAGCGACCCTCTCCTCCAGGTCCTGCTGCTGCTGCGTCCGCCGAGCCAGGTCCAGCTGCCGCTGGGCGTCCGCGAGACCCACCACGTGGGTGTCCGCGGCTGTCGTCGGCCTCTTGGCCTTCGACCTCCTGGCTGAGCCCTCGGAGCCCTCGGACCCCTCCTTGAGGAAGGCCCGCTTCCGCGACCGACAGTCGCCCGCGTCCGAGACGCTTAAGAGGGACTCGTCGTCGGAATCCGACAAGTCCACCCTTCCAACGAAGCTAGCCGCAGACGGCGCGCGACTAGCTTCCGACGCTGAGGCGTCGGAGTGGCCCTGAGAAGGGCCTTTTGGTTGGCCCTGAGAAGGGCCTTTGGGTTGGCCCTGAGAAGGGCCTTTGGGTTGGCCCTGAGAAGGGCCTTTGGGTTGGCCCTGAGAAGGGCCTTTTAAAAACCGCCCGTAGGCGTCCCGCGAGGGCATAGGCATGACACCTTCGGCAAATTCGCAGTCAGCAAGGCAGGATAAAATGATAACTACGAGAGCACAGAGTACTTTGGCCGTACCCAATCTGCCACTCCGTTACGGTGACAAATTGGGCCGTTTCCAGGGGACGCGACGTGGACGCAAACTCTGTGGGGGGTCCCCCAACCTAACCTAACCTAACCTAACCTAACCTAACCTAATAGTAAATGTATGCTATATATATATTAATTTAGAATATATAAGATTAGCATAATTATAAGTATAGATGTAAAATTAAAAAATAAGGCAATAGAAAACTAAGGCAATAGCAGTAAGTACAAAACATAGGAAATGTTAAGATAGAGTAGAGAATACATTATACTATAAGGATAGGCATAAGAATAGATAAGTGAAGAATAGAAGATTAATCATAAGGTAAAGATTGGAGTAGGATGAAGACACCTGCAGACGCATTTCATCCATACAGCATAAAAAAGGACTCTGATTATGTCAGGACACCTTGAAAGGCAAGAGGTGGTTTTAGCCGGTAAGAGTCCGGCACTGCCCCAACCGTGTCATTCGTGAGGCGGTTGGGGCGTTTTAAAAAAAGAAAAAAAAACCCTAACCTAACCTTTTTTTTTTTTTTTTTTTTTTTTAAACTGGGAAAAAATGCATTACGCATACCCTCCCGTCGGGGGAACGGGAGGGGTATGTGGGACTCCCCGGGCTGACCCGGTATACCCACTAAAACGACCCAGCGTTATTCCCGCGTCGTCCGAGTGGAAGAGGACTGGGAGATCGGCGCAGCCTTAGCGTCCAGTCCTCCTCCGACGACAACCCGCCTACAGCGGCCCCTCAAGTCCTCCCCGTTCAGGGGGAGGGCTGGGAATGACCGGCGAGGGTGGTGTGGAGTGCAATGCGGGTGGAGGCGCCCCCGCGCCTATCGCCCGCCCATCACCACCATGAGGAGGGAGAAGACGGCGTCTTCTCCGACCTCTTCTGCGCCTGCGGAGCGGCGCAGCGAGAGGGTCGTCCTCCCGCGCGCGCTCCGCCGCCTCCTTTTGCGAGATAACATCCTCGCAAAAAGAGGCGACAGCTGCCCAGGACCCCTCACTCTCCAGCATGGCGTTGACCACGCCGGGAAGTGAGAGGTCCTGTCCGATCTCCGCTGTTAGACTGCGGCGCGGCTCAGACCAAGCCGGGCACACCTCGAGGGTGTGCTGAGCCGTGTCCTCCGCCGCGCCGCAGTCGTGGCACGCCGGGGTTTCCTCCCTCCCGATCCGGTGCAGGTGCTTGCCGAAACAGCCGTGGCCTGACAACACCTGCACCAGACGGAATGAGAGGAACCCGTGGGAGCGCTCGAGCCAGTCTCGCAGGACCGGCCCGAGCGCGTCCAGGGTTCGGCGGCCAAAGGTGGCGGAGGCGAGGTCCTCCGTCCAATGGACGATGATGGCGTCCCTCGCCTCCTGCCGCACGGCCTCCCGCTCCTCCGCGACGGGGCGCTCGCCCAGGGCCTTTCGCCGCGCCGTCCACTCGTACACTCTGGCGAGCACCCACGCCTCCAACTCCCAAGGAGGGGTGCCCGCCAGAGCGCACGCCGCCGAAAAGCCCACCGAGCGGTAGGCCCTCGCCACCCGCAGTGCAATGGCCCTTTGGGGCCTGCGCATGGCAGTTGCGTTCTCCCTCCTGTGGAGGGAGTCCGCCCAGATGGGGGCCCCGTACAGGGCCATGCTCCGCAGGATGCCGGCATATAAACGCCGGCATCGTGCGTTCGGCCCCCCCAGGTTCGGGAGGAGCCAGGAGAGGGCGTCCGCAGCCCTCAGCAGGCGCGTCGACAGCCCGCTAAAGTGCGGGCCGAAGCGCCACCTGCTGTCCAACACCAGGCCCAGATACTTCATCTGGGCCTGGACGCCCACCCTGACGCCCTCCACCATAATGTGGGCGTCTGGAGGGCAGCGCTGCCGAGGCCCGTGAAAGAACACGGCCTCGGTCTTGTTCAGCGCCACCCTCAATCCCAGGCGGCGGATCCTCCCTGCCACCAAGGACCCGCCAGCCGAGGCCAGACAGGCCGCCTCCCCGAAGCTCTTCCCCCGGGCAGTAAGGAGAGTGTCATCCGCGTAGCAGATGACACTCGTGCCCCGGAGAAGAGCTCCCCGCAACAGCCAGTCAAAGCCGATGTTCCACAGGGGGGGTCCTAAGACTGACCCCTGCGGAACACCGGACTCCGCGCTGTACCTCCGCATCCTGGCCAGTTTGTCCACAAGGAGGACCTCTCGATCCTCCAAGTAGCTGGCCAGGAGGCTCCTCAAGTATTGGGGCACTCCGTGATACCGGAGTGCCTCCAATATGGTGGAGTGGGGAACGGAGTTGAAGGCGTTGGCTATGTCGAATGACACCGCCAACACTCCGTCCCCCGCCTCGACCGCCTCTTTCACCTGGCCCTTAAGAAGGGCCAGCGC
Organism: Lacanobia oleracea; assembly: GCA_950371165.1. Lineage (NCBI taxonomy): Eukaryota > Metazoa > Arthropoda > Insecta > Lepidoptera > Noctuidae > Lacanobia > Lacanobia oleracea. The sequence goes on from OX493397.1 coordinate 99,907, forward strand.
GTCGATGGTGGACCGGCCCTGTCGGAAACCGAACTGGGCGTCCGACAGGTCCGGCCCTACACCCTGCAAATGGCTCCTGAGCCGGCCGGCGATGATCCCCTCGAACAATTTACCGACCTCATCGAGCAGAACGATGGGCCGGTATGCCGAGGGGGAATCCGCCGGGCGTCCCTCCTTTCGGAGGAGGCATAGCTGCCCCTCCTTCCACAGTTTCGGGAACCTTCCAGCCGTAAAGCACGCGCTGAAGAGTTCCCGAAACCTGTCCTCCATTTGAGCGGCAGCTATGGCCACCACCCGTGCGGGGACGCCGTCCGGCCCAGGAGCCGTCTTCTTCGCGCGGAGGCTAAGAACCCCCGCGCGAAACTCCTCCTCCGTCACTGGAGGTGCCTCCTCCTCCTCTTGCGGAGCCGCCGACTGCGGAGGGTCCATCGCTGGAGGGGTGAAGTCGGTCCTGCGCGGAAACAGAGACCGGACCACCCCATCCAGCAACGCCGGCTCGAGGGTCTCCGTCAATGGGGGACCATGGGGCCGCAGTTGGTTGCGCGCCGCCCTGTATGGTCTCCCATACGGATCCCTGTCGAGACCCTCCAGCATCTCGGCCCTCGCCGAGTCCTTGGCAGCGCCCATAGCCGACTTGAGGACCGCCTTTGCCTCTCGGTAAGAGGCGTAGAGGCGGTCCTCCTCTGCCTGATTACGGGCGCTGCGCCGGCGGCTCCGCGTGTAGGCCCTTCTGGCCGCCACGCAGGTGGCTCGTAGGCCCGCCAGCTCCTCTGACCACCAATAAACGGCCCGGCGGGGAGGCGGACGCCGAGACCGAGGCATGCTGGAGTTGCACACCTCGGTCAAGGATTCCCTCAGCCGGACCGCTGCGGCGTCAACGTCCGGGGCCCCAACAGGGGGCGACAGCCAGTCTTGGAGGAAGGCCGCCTCCTTGGCTGCCTCCCGGTCCAGGCGAGTGAGAGCCCACCGTGGGAAAGGAGACCTGCCAGAGCGGGCCATCTCCCCACGGGGGCTCTGGGTGGAGATGTCGAACCGCACATAACGGTGGTCCGACAAGGTCTCCACCAACTCCACCCGCCAGTTCACAATGCGTGCGGCTAGCACGGGGGTGGCGAACGAAACGTCCACCACCGACCCTCCCCGTTGCCGCACACACGTGTGGACCGCCCCCCTGTTGAGGAGGGACACACCGCATGACGCCGCCCAAAATTCGACGGCGCGTCCCCGGACGTTGCAAGAGGAGGCTGGGTTGCCCCAGGCCACCGACTTGGCGTTCAGGTCGCCCAACACCACGACCTGGCGTGGTGCCGCCCTCCCTACGGCTGCAGTGAGAATCTCCAGGAAATCCTCAAAGTCCGAGAGAGGGCGGTTAGGGGAGAAATAGACCCCAACCAGGGCCAAATCTCCCCACGCGGCGGCCACGTATCCCGGTCCCCTCTCTAAAAGCGAGAGGGGAGGGGAGTCCGTGGAAGACCGCGACACCAACGCTACCAGGCCGTCTCGGTCGCCCAGCCAATGGCCAGGGACCGAGTAAGGCTCGGCGACCACCGCCAAGTCCACCAACCACTCAGCCATGGTCTGCATCAGGAGATCCTGTGCAGCCCGGCAGTGGTTGGTGTTCGCCTGGAGGATGCGATGTTGGATTGAATCCATCAATCGGACATCGCACCCCCCTCCTCCGCAGCCACCGCCGTTCCCACCTCGGGAACGGCAGTGCTAGCAACAGGCCCGACCGGCACCTGCGCTTTGCCTTTCTTAAGGGGGGGGTTGCACAACCTCCCCCTCATTACGTGGCCTGCTGGGCGACCGCTCGCGGCACAGACGGCGCATTGCGGCTTGGCGACCGTGCAGGAGGCAGCTTTGTGGCCCTCCTTGCCGCAGCGGTAGCAGGTCTCCGACCTGTCCACCGCTGACGGGCACAGGGCTCGGGTGTGCCCGATGCCGCAGCACCCCCAACCTAACCTTTTTTTTTTTTTTTTTTTAAACTGGGAAAAAATGCATTACGCATACCCTCCCGTCGGGGGAACGGGAGGGGTATGTGGGACTCCCCGGGCTGACCCGGTATACCCACTAAAACGACCCAGTGTTATTCCCGCGTCGTCCGAGTGGAAGAGGACTGGGAGATCGGCGCAGCCTTAGCGTCCAGTCCTCCTCCGACGACAACCCGCCTAAAGCGGCGGGCCCCTCAAGTCCTCCCCGTTCAGGGGGAGGGCTGGGAATTAACGGCGAGGGTGGTGTGGAGTGCAATGCGGGCGGAGGCGCCCCCGCGCCTATCGCCCGCCCATCACCACCATGAGGAGGGAGAAGACGGCGTCTTCTCCGACCTCTTCTGCGCCTGCGGAGCGGCGCAGCGAGAGGGTCGTCCTCCCGCGCGCGCTCCGCCGCCTCCTTTTGCGAGATGACATCCTCGCAAAAAGAGGCGACAGCTGCCCAGGACCCCTCACTCTCCAGCATGGCGTTGACCACGCCGGGAAGTGAGAGGTCCTGTCCGATCTCCGCTGTTAGACTGCGGCGCGGCTCAGACCAAGCCGGGCACACCTCGAGGGTGTGCTGAGCCGTGTCCTCCGCCGCGCCGCAGTCGTGGCACGCCGGGGTCTCCTCCCTCCCGATCCGGTGCAGGTGCTTGCCGAAACAGCCGTGGCCTGACAACACCTGCACCAGACGGAATGAGAGGAACCCGTGGGAGCGCTCGAGCCAGTCTCGTAGGACCGGACCGAGCGCGTCCAATGTACGGCGGCCAAAGGTGGCGGAGGCGAGGTCCTCCGTCCAATGGACGATGATGGCGTCCCTCGCCTCCCGCCGCACGGCCTCCCGCTCCTCCGCGACGGGGCGCTCCCCGAGGGCCTTTCGCCGCGCCGTCCACTCGTACACTCTGGCGAGCACCCACGCCTCCAGCTCCCAAGGAGGGGTGCCCGCCAGAGCGCACGCCGCCGAAAAGCCCACCGAGCGGTAGGCCCTCGCCACCCGCAGTGCAATGGCCCTTTGGGGCCTCCGCATCAAAGTAGCGTTCTCCCTCCTGTGGAGGGAGTCCGCCCAGATGGGGGCCCCGTACAGGGCCATGCTTCGCAGGATGCCGGCATATAAACGCCGGCATCGTGCGTTCGGCCCCCCCAGGTTCGGGAGGAGCCAGGAGAGGGCGTCCGCAGCCCTCAGCAGGCGCGTCGACAGCCCGCTAAAGTGCGGGCCGAAGCGCCACCTGCTGTCCAACACCAGGCCCAGATACTTCATCTGGGCCTGGACGCCCACCCTGACGCCCTCCACCACAATGTGGGCGTCTGGAGGGCAGCGCTGCCGAGGCCCGTGAAAGAACACGGCCTCGGTCTTGTTCAGCGCCACCCTCAATCCCAGGCGGCGGATCCTCCCTGCCACCAAGGACCCGCCAGCCGAGGCCAGACAGGCCGCCTCCCCGAAGCTCTTCCCCCGGGCAGTGAGGAGAGTGTCATCCGCGTAGCAGATGACACTCGTGCCCTGGAGAAGAGCTCCCCGCAACAGCCAGTCGAAGCCGATGTTCCACAGGGGGGGCCCTAAGACTGACCCCTGCGGAACACCGGACTCCGCGCTGTATCGCCGCATCCTGGCCAGTTTGTCCACAAGGAGGACCTCTCGATCCTCCAAGTAGCTGGCCAGGAGGCTCCTCAAATATTGGGGCACTCCGTGGTACCGGAGTGCCTCCAATATGGTGGAGTGGGGAACGGAGTTGAAGGCGTTGGCGATGTCAAACGACACCGCCAACACTCCGTCCCCCGCCTCGACCGCCTCTTTCACCTGGCCCTTAAGAAGGGCCAGCGCGTCGATGGTGGACCGGCCCTGTCGGAAACCGAACTGGGCGTCCGACAGGTTCGGCCCTACACCCTGCAAATGGCTCCTGAGCCGGCCGGCGATGATCCCCTCGAACAATTTACCGACCTCATCGAGCAGAACGATGGGCCGGTATGCCGAGGGGGAATCCGCCGGGCGTCCCTCCTTTCGGAGGAGGCACAGCTGCCCCTCCTTCCACAGTTTCGGGAACCTTCCAGCCGCAAGGCACGCGCTGAAGAGTTCCCGAAATCTGTCCTCCATTTGAGCGGCAGCTATGGCCACCACCCGTGCGGGGACGCCGTCCGGCCCAGGAGCCGTCTTCTTCGCGCGGAGGCTAAGCACCCCCGCGCGAAACTCCTCCTCCGTCACCGGAGGTGCCTCCTCCTCCTCCTCCTGCGGAGCCGCCGACTGCGGAGGGTCCATCGCTGGGGGGGTGAAGTCGGTCCTGCGCGGAAACAGAGACCGGACCACCCCATCCAGCAACGCCGGCTCGAGGGTCTCCGTAAGTGGGGGACCATGGGGCCGCAGTTGGTTCCGCGCCGCCCTGTATGGTCTCCCATACGGATCCCTGTCGAGACCCTCCAGCATCTCGGCCCTCGCCGAGTCCTTGGCAGCGCCCATAGCCGACTTGAGGACCGCCTTTGCCTCTCGGTAAGAGGCGTAGAGGCGGTCCTCCTCTGCCTGATTACGGGCGCTGCGCCGGCGGCTCCGCGTGTAGGCCCTTCTGGCCGCCACGCAGGTGGCTCGTAGGCCCGCCAGCTCCTCTGACCACCAATAAACGGCCCGGCGGGGAGGCGGACGCCGAGACCGAGGCATGCTGGAGTTGCACACCTCGGTCAAGGATTCCCTCAGCCGGACCGCTGCGGCGTCAACGTCCGGGGCCCCAACAGGGGGCGACAGCCAGTCTTGGAGGAAGGCCGCCTCCTTGGCTGCCTCCCGGTCCAGGCGAGTGAGAGCCCACCGTGGGAAAGGAGACCTGCCAGAGCGGGCCATCTCCCCACGGGGGCTCTGGGTGGAGATGTCGAACCGCACATAACGGTGGTCCGACAAAGTCTCCACCAACTCCACCCGCCAGTTCACAATGCGTGCGGCCAGCACGGGGGTGGCGAACGAAACGTCCACCACCGACCCTCCCCGTTGCCGCACACACGTGTGGACCGCCCCCCTGTTGAGAAGGGACACACCGCATGACGCCGCCCAAAATTCGACGGCGCGTCCCCGGACGTTGCAAGAGGCAGCTGGATTGCCCCAGGCCACCGACTTGGCGTTTAGGTCGCCCAACACCACGACCTGGCGTGGCGCCGCCCTCCCTACGGCTGCAGTGAGGATCTCCAGGAAATCTTCAAAGTCCGAGAGAGGGCGGTTTGGGGAGAAATAGACCCCAACCAGGGCCAAATCTCCCCACGCGGCGGCCACGTATCCCGGTCCCCTCTCTAAAAGCGAGAGGGGAGGGGAGTCTGTGGAAGACCGCGACACCATTGCCACCAGGCCGTCCCGGTCGCCCAGCCAATGGCCAGGGACCGAGTAAGGCTCGGCGACCACCGCCAAGTCCACCAACCACTCAGCCATGGTCTGCATCAGGAGATCCTGTGCAGCCCGGCAGTGGTTGGTGTTCGCCTGGAGGATGCGATGTTCGATTGTATCCATCAATCGGACATCGCACCCCCCTCCTCCGCAGCCACCACCGTTCCTGCCTCAGGAACGGCGATGGTAACAGCAGGCACGACCGGCACCTGCGCTTTACCCCTCTGAGGGGGAGGATTGCACAACCTCCCCCTCATCACATGGCCTGCCGGGCGTCCCCTTGCGGCACAGACGGCGCAGTGCAGCTTGGCGACTGCGCAGGAGGCGGCTTTGTGGCCCTCCGTGCCGCAGCGGTAGCAGGTCTCCGACCTGTCCACCGCTGACGGGCACAGGGCCCGGGTGTGCCCGATGCCACAGCACCTGAAGCAGCGCAGAGGCTGTTCTCCAAGTGCTCGGACTGCACCCGAGCTGAAGCCGACGGCGAGCCGTCCTTTTGCAAGGACGGCTTTGGCAGCGGCAACAGGGCACTCGAGCCGAATAGTGCCCATGCCGCCGCGGCCGGGCCTGATGTTCCGGCCTTGCACCGCTGCGACGCCGCAGCCCCCAATGGCTGCGACCGCCGCCACCACCTCCTCCTTGGTGACCGAGTCGTCAAGACCGGTCACCTCGATGGTCGCCGACTTCACCGGCCGGGCCACCTTGGCAGCGTCCGCGATGACCTCTTGCAGCTTGGCTGCAAAGAGGTCAGCGTTGGCGCTGCCCTCCGCCCCCGGGAACTCGAATATTCGAGCCCCGGTTTCGGTCCGCCGGCAAGAAACCTTGTCGATCCCCAATTGGGCGGGATCGGCATTTGCACGCGCCCGCACCAAAATGGAAGCGTAGGTTTCCCCGCGCTCCGCAGCCTCCGCGGTGAGTGTCACCACGACGGCCGCGGACTTTGGGGGAACCAGCTTCCCTTTCTTCTTACCCTTGCCAGCCGCCCGCGACTGACTGGGAGGCGTGGTGACGGGGACGGCAGGTCCGGGCGTTGCCGACCTTTTGCCCTTCCGCTTTCCCTTTCTCCCACCAGTCGCCTGCGACTGGCCTGTACGTGTGGTGGCGGGGACGGCAGGGACGGCCGTCGCCGTCTTTTTACCTCGGCCCTTCCCCTTCCGGACCACTTCAGTCCAACCCGGCTGGTTGGACGGAGTAGTCGAAGGGAGAAGGGCGTCCTCCCCTTGCGAGGATGGCCCCGGCTCGGCTCGCCTCTTGTCCGCCGCGAGCGGCGGTCGAAGGCGCTTCTCCGGCAGGAGCCGGTCCTCTATGCCTGCTAAGCAGGCTCTGGTGAAGGCCCTCTCCTCCATAACCACCTTGCGGATGACATCCTCAAGGTTGGTGGAGGAGGGGGCCTCCGCCGCAGGTCTCGGTTCGGCCTGAATCGGCCGAGCCATGACATCAGCCAGCTTCTGATGAAGCTGGCTGACCTCCAGCTTGAGGCGATCGACGGTCGCCTGTAATTTGCGCGATTCGTCGGTCGCCTCACGCTGGACCAACTCCTCTATAATGCCGCGCATGCTCGCAGCACGGACCTTAAGGGCCTTCTGAAACGTGCCCTTAAGGTTTGAGGACTTGGAAGCGACCTCCGCGATCTCCTCCTCGTCCTCCTCCGCCATGCGCGCCAGCTCGGCCAAGGTGTAGTCCGAGTAAAGCACGCGGGACGCACCGTACCCGGACTTGGCCCGAGCAGCACGCGCCCGCTGCTCCTTCGCAGCAACACGCTCTTCCAGCTCTTGCTGGTGCTGCGTCCGCCGAGCCAGGTCCAACTGCCGCTGGGCATCTGCGAGACCCACGACGTGGGTGTCCGCAGATGTCGTCGGCTTCTTCGCTGCCGTGGACTTCCTCGTCGAACTGGAGGAGCCCTCGGACCCTTCCTTACGGAAGGCCCGCTTTCGCGACCTAGTGTCGCCAACGTCCGAGACGCTTACGACGGACTCGTCCGAATCGGACATGTCCGCCCTTCCGAAGAAGCTAGCCGCAGACGGCGCGCGGCTAGCTTCAGACGCTGAAGCGTCGGATTGGCCCTGAGAAGGGCCTTTTGGTTGGCCCTGAGAAGGGCCTTTGGGTTGGCCCTGAGAAGGGCCTTTTAAAAACCGCCCGGAGGCGTCCCGCGGGGGTTTTGGCATAGCCACAGCAGGTTCGTAGACGCAAAGCAAGATAAAATAAAATTTCTACGAATGCACAGAGCACTTTAGCCGTACCCAGTTTGCCACTCCGTTACGGTGACAAACTGGGCCGTTTCCAGGGGACGCGACGAGGACGCAAGCTCTGTGGGGGGTCCCCCACCCCCAACCTTTTTTTTTTTTTTTTTTTTTTTTTTTTTTTAAACTGGGAAAAAATGCATTACGCATACCCTCCCGTCGGGGGAACGGGAGGGGTATGTGGGACTCCCCGGGCTGACCCGGTATACCCACTAAAATAACCCAGCGGCATTCCCGCATCGTCCGAGTGGAAGAGGACTGGGAGATCGGCGCAGCCTTAGCGTCCAGTCCTCCTCCGACGACAACCCGCCTAAAGCGGCGGGCCCCTCAAGTCCTCCCCGATCAGGGGGAGGGCTGGGAATGACCGGCGAGGGTGGTGTGGAGTGCAATGCGGGCGAAGGCGCCCCCGCGCCTGTCGCCCGCCCATCACCACCATGAGGAGGGAGAAGACGGCGTCTTCTCCGACCTCTTCTGCGCCTGCGGAGCGGCGCAGCGAGAGGGTCGTCCTCCCGCGCGCGCTCCGCCGCCTCCTTTTGCGAGATGACATCCTCGCAAAAAGAGGCGACAGCTGCCCAGGACCCCTCACTCTCCAGCATGGCGTTGACCACGCCGGGAAGTGAGAGGTCCTGTCCGATCTCCGCTGTTAGACTGCGACGCGGCTCAGACCAAGCCGGGCACACCTCGAGGGTGTGCTGAGCCGTGTCCTCCGCCGCGCCGCAGTCGTGGCACGCCGGGGTCTCCTCCCTCCCGATCCGGTGCAGGTGCTTGCCGAAACAGCCGTGGCCTGACAACACCTGCACCAGACGGAATGAGAGGAACCCGTGGGAGCGCTCGAGCCAGTCTCGCAGGACCGGACCGAGCGCGTCCAACGTTCTGCGGCCAAAGGTGGCGGAGGCGAGGTCGTCCGTCCAATGGACGATGATGGCGTCCCTCGCCTCCCGCCGCACGGCCTCCCGCTCCTCCGCGACGGGGCGCTCCCCGAGGGCCTTTCGTCGCGCCGTCCACTCGTACACTCTGGCGAGCACCCACGCCTCCAGCTCCCAAGGAGGGGTGCCCGCCAGAGCGCACGCCGCCGAAAAGCCCACCGAGCGGTAGGCCCTCGCCACCCGCAGTGCAATGGCCCTTTGTGGCCTGCGCATGGCGGTTGCGTTCTCCCTCCTGTGGAGGGAGTCCGCCCAGATGGGGGCCCCATACAGGGCCATGCTTCGCAGGATGCCGGCATATAGGCGCCGGCATCGTGCGTTGGGCCCTCCCAGGTTGGGGAGGAGCCAGGAGAGGGCGTCCGCAGCCCTCAGCAGGCGCGTCGACAGCCCGCTAAAGTGCGGGCCGAAGCGCCACCTGCTGTCCAACACCAGGCCCAGATACTTCATCTGGGCCTGGACGCCCACCCTGACGCCCTCCACCATAATGTGGGCGTCTGGAGGGCAGCGCTGCCGAGGCCCGTGAAAGAACACGGCCTCGGTCTTGTTCAGCGCCACCCTCAATCCCAGGCGGCGGATCCTCCCTGCCACCAAGGACCCGCCAGCCGAGGCCAGACAGGCCGCCTCCCCGAAGCTCTTCCCCCGGGCAGTGAGGAGAGTGTCATCCGCGTAGCAGATGACACTCGTGCCCTGGAGAAGAGCTCCCCGCAACAGCCAGTCGAAGCCGATGTTCCACAGGGGGGGCCCTAAGACTGACCCCTGCGGAACACCGGACCCCGCGCTGTATCGCCGCATCCTGGCCAGTTTGTCCACAAGGAGGACCTCTCGATCCTCCAAGTAGCTGGCCAGGAGGCTCCTCAAATATTGGGGCACTCCGTGGTACCGGAGTGCCTCCAATATGGTGGAGTGGGGAACGGAGTTGAAGGCGTTGGCTATGTCGAAGGACACCGCCAACACTCCGTCCCCCGCCTCCACCGCCCCTTTCACTTGGCCCTTCAAAAGGGCCAGCGCGTCGATGGTGGACCGGCCCTGTCGGAAACCGAACTGGGCGTCCGACAGGTCCGGCCCTACACCCTGCAAATGGCTCCTGAGCCGGCCGGCGATGATGCCCTCGAACAATTTACCGACCTCATCGAGCAGAACGATGGGCCGGTATGCCGAGGGGGAATCCGCCGGGCGTCCCTCCTTTCGGAGGAGGCATAGCTGCCCCTCCTTCCACAGTTTCGGGAACCTTCCAGCCGCAAAGCACGCGCTGAAGAGTTCCCGAAACCTGTCCTCCATTTGAGCGGCAGCTATGGCCACCACCCGTGCGGGGACGCCGTCCGGCCCAGGAGCCGTCTTCTTCGCGCGGAGGCTAAGCACCCCCGCGCGAAACTCCTCCTCCGTCACCGGAGGTGCCTCCTCCTCCACCTCCGGAACCGCCGACTGTGGAGGGTCCATTGCTGGTGGGGCGAAGTCGGTCCTGCGCGGAAACAGAGACCGGACCACCCCATCCAGCAACGCCGGCTCGAGGGTCTCCGTCAATGGGGGACCATGGGGCCGCAGTTGGTTCCGCGCCGCCCTGTATGGTCTCCCATACGGATCCCTGTCGAGACCCTCCAGCATCTCGGCCCTCGCCGAGTCCTTGGCAGCGCCCATAGCCGACTTGAGGACCGCCTTTGCCTCTCGGTAAGAGGCGTAGAGGCGGTCCTCCTCTGCCTGATTACGGGCGCTGCGCCGGCGGCTCCGCGTGTAGGCCCTTCTGGCCGCCACGCAAGTGGCCCGGAGGCCTGCCAGCTTCTCCGACCACCAATACACGGCCCGGCGGGGAGGCGGACGCCGAGACCGAGGCATGCTGGAGTTGCACACCTCGGTCAAGGATTCCCTCAGCCGGACCGCTGCGGCGTCAACGTCCGGGGCCCCAACAGGGGGCGACAGCCAGTCCTGGAGGAAGGCCGCCTCCTTGGCTGCCTCCCGGTCCAGGCGAGTGAGAGCCCACCGTGGGAAGGGAGACCTGCCAGAGCGGGCCATCTCCCCACGGGGGCTCTGGGTGGAAATGTCGAACCGCACATAGCGGTGGTCCGACAAGGTCTCCACCAACTCCACCCGCCAGTTCACGATGCGTGCGGCTAGCACGGGGGTGGCGAACGAAACGTCCACCACCGACCCTCCCCGTTGCCGCACACACGTGTGGACCGCCCCCCTGTTGAGGAGGGACACGCCGCATGACGCCGCCCAAAACTCGACGGCGCGACCCCGGACGTTGCAGGAGGCGGCTGGGTTGCCTCAGGCCACCGACTTGGCGTTCAGGTCGCCTAACACCACGACCTGGCGTGGCGCCGCCCTCCCTACGGCTGCAGTGAGGATCTCCAAGAAATCCTCAAAGTCCGAGAGAGGGCGGTTTGGGGAGAAATAGACCCCAACCAGGGCTAAATCTCCCCACGCGGCGGCCACGTATCCCGGTCCCCTCTCTAAAAGCGAGAGGGGAGGGGAGTCTGTGGAAGACCGCGACACCAACGCCACCAGGCCGTCTCGGTCGCCCAGCCAATGGCCAGGGACCGAGTAAGGCTCGGCGACCACCGCCAAGTCCATCAACCACTCAGCCATGGTCTGCATCAGGAGATCCTGTGCAGCCCGGCAGTGGTTGGTGTTCGCCTGGAGGATGCGATGTTCGATTGTATCCATCAATCGGACATCGCACCCCCCTCCTCCGCAGCCACTGCCGTTCCAGCCTCGGGAACGGCGATGCTAGCAGCAGGCCCTACTGGCACCTGCGCTTTGCCCCTCTTAGGGGGGGGGTTGCACAACCTCCCCCGCATGATGTGACCTGCTGGGCGGCCACTGGCAGCACACACCACGCAGTGTGGCGTGGCGACCGTGCAGGCGGCGGCTTTGTGGCCCTCCTTGCCGCAGCGGTAGCAGGCGTCGGACCTGTCGACGGTGGACGGACAGAGGGCTCGGGTGTGTCCGATGCCGCAACACCTGAAGCAGCGCAAAGGCTGCTCCCCAAGTGCTCGGACCACACCCGAACTGAAGCCAACTGCGAGCCGTCCTTTGTCAAGGACGGCTTTGGCAGCGGCGACCGGGCACTCGAGCCGGATAGTGCCCATGCCGCCGCGGCCAGGCCTGATGTCCCGACCTCGCACCGCCGCGACGCCGCAGCCACCAATCGCTGCGACCGCCGCCACCACCTCCTCCTTGGTGACCGAATCGTCAAGATCGGTCACCTCGATGGCCGTCAACTTGACTGGCCGGGCCACCTTGGCAGCGTCCGCGATGACCTCCTGCAGCTTGGCTGCAAAGAGGTCAGCGTTGGCGCTGCCCTCCGCCCCCGGGAACTCGAAAATACGAGCCCCGGTTTCGGTACGCCGGCAAGATACTTTGTCGATCCCAAGTTGGGTAGGATCGGCATTGGCACGCGCCCGCACCAAAATCGAAGCGTAGGTTTCCCCGCGTTCCGCAGCCTCCGCGGTGAGCGTCACCACGACGGCTGCGGACTTCGGGGGAACCAATTTCCCCTTCCCCTTCTTTTTGCCCCCGCCAGCCGCCCGCGACTGACTGGGAGGCGTGGTGACGGGGACGGCAGGTCCGGGCGTTGCCGGCCTTTTGCCCTTCCGCTTTCCCTTTCTCCCACCAGTCGCCTGCGACTGGCCTGTATGTGTGGTGGCTGGGACGGCAGGGACGGCCGTCACCGTCTTTTTACCTCGGCCCTTCCCCTTCCGGACCACTTCAATCCAACCCGGCTGGTTGGACGGAGTAGTGGAAGGGAGAAGGGCGTCTTCCCCTTGCGAGGACGGCCCCGGCTCGCCACGCCTCCTGTCAGCCGCGAGCGGCGGTCGGAGGCGCTTCTCCGGTAGGAGCCGGTCCTCTATTCCTGCTAGGCAGGCTCTGGTGAAGGCCCTCTCCTCCATAACCACCTTGCGGATGACATCCTCAAGGTTGGTGGAGGAGGAGGCCTCCGCCGCAGGTCTCGGTTTGGCCTCACTCGGCCGAGCCGTGACATCAGCCAGCTTCTGATGAAGCTGGCTGACCTCCAGCCTGAGGCGATCGACGGTCGCCTGCAATTTGCGCGATTCGTCGGTCGTCTCACGCTGGACCAACTCCTCTATGATGGCGCGCATGCTTGCGGCACGGCACTTAAGGGCCTTTTGAAAAGTGCCCTTAAGATTAGAGGACTTGGAGGCGACCTCCGCGATCTCCTCCTCGTCCTCTTCCGCCATGCGCGCCAGCTCGGCCAAGGACTGGTCCGCGTATAGCACGCGGGACGCACCATACCCCGACCTGGCCCGAGCAGCACGCGCACGCTGCTCCTTCGCAGCAACGCGCTCTTCGAGCTCTTGCTGATGCTGCGCCCGCCGAGCCAGGTCCAACTGCCGCTGGGCATCTACGAGACCCACGACGTGGGTGTCCGCAGATGTCGCCGGCTTCTTTGCGGCCGTGGACTTCCTCGTCGAACTCGAGGAGCCCTCGGACCCTTCCTTACGGAAGGCCCGCTTTCGCGACCTAGTGTCGCCAACGTCCGAGACGCTTATGACGGACTCGTCCGAATCGGACAGGTCCGCCCTTCCAAAGAAGCTAGCCGCAGACGGCGCGCGGCTAGCTTCAGACGCTGAAGCGTCGGATTGGCCCTGAGAAGGGCCTTTTGGTTGGCCCTGAGAAGGGCCTTTTGGTTGGCCCTGAGAAGGGCCTTTGGGTTGGCCCTGAGAAGGGCCTTTTTTAAAACGCCCGCAGGCGTCCCGCGGGGGCGTAGGCATAGCCTTCCGCATGTTCGCAGTAGAAAGGCAAGATAAAATAGCAACTACGAAATCACAGAGCACTTTAGCCGTACCCAGTCTGCCACTCCGTTACGGTGACAAACTGGGCCGTTTCCAGGGGACGCGACGTGGACGCAAGCTCTGTGGGGGGTCCCCCCCCCCCAACCTAACCTTTTTTTTTTTTTTTTTTTTTAAACTGGGAAAAAATGCATTACGCATACCCTCCCGTCGGGGGAACGGGAGGGGTATGTGGGACTCCCCGGGTTGACCCGGTATACCCACTAAAACGACTCAGTGTTATTCCCGCGTCGTCCGAGTGGAAGAGGACTGGGAGATCGGCGCAGCCTTAGCGTCCAGTCCTCCTCCGACGACAACCCGCCTAAAGCGGCGGGCCCCTCAAGTCCTCCCCGTTCAGGGGGAGGGCTGGGAATATCCGGCGGAGGTGGTGTGGAGTGCAATGCGGGCGGAGGCGCCCCCGCGCCTATCGCCCGCCCATCACCACCATGAGGAGGGAGAAGACGGCGTCTTCTCCGACCTCTTCTACGCCTACGGAGCAGCGCAGCGAGAGGGTCGTCCTCCCGCGCGCGCTCCGCCGCCTCCTTTTGCGAGATGACATCCTCGCAAAAAGAGGCGACAGCTGCCCAGGACCCCTCACTTTCCAGCATGGCGTTGACCACGCCGGGAAGCGAGAGGTCCTGTCCTATCTCCGCTGTTAGACTGCGGCGCGGCTCAGACCAAGCCGGGCACACCTCGAGGGTGTGCTGAGCCGTGTCCTCCGCCGCGCCGCAGTCGTGGCACGCCGGGGTCTCCTCCCTCCCGATCCGGTGCAGGTGCTTGCCGAAACAGCCATGGCCTGACAACACCTGCACCAGACGGAATGAGAGGAACCCGTGGGAGCGCTCGAGCCAGTCTCGTAGGACCGGACCGAGCGCGTCCAATGTACGGCGGCCAAAGGTGGCGGAGGCGAGGTCCTCTGTCCAATGGACGATGATGGCGTCCCTCGCCTCCCGCCGCACGGCCTCCCGCTCCAGACCTACCCGGTCTATCCTTCTTCTTCTCCTCCGAAGTGAACTGTGACCGACCGACTGCGTCCAGCCGCGCTGACGTCCTGTACCGGAAACTGAGGTTCTCCGCACCTGACGTACAACGTTCTTCTATCTTGCCAAGTACGTGCTGTCTTCGGGGTAGATTGGGGTGCAGGGTGAATGCTTACCAGGGTTAAATAATAGGCAGGAATTTGACAACACTGCAGCTAATGGTTTTAAGGGCAAATTCGCGAGTACTGTGATTCTATTTATAGATTCTATATTTCTTCTGCCGGTGACTACGAGTTTGCTATTTTTGTCAATTTACTAAGGTACGAGGTTACCTTACCGTAACGAGGCCCAAAAACCACTAACTGCTTCAGTTTATTTTAACTGTTAAATTTAACTATGGTTCTACTACATTTCCGGCTATATCTAGGTCTATTCTAGGTCTGGATAGGGGTTGATGCACCTCTATACAAATCCCCCGAAATTCCCCGTCGAACGGGGTGGAAACCAACCCTTCAACCCTGCCCACTAGTGGGCTTGTTGCATTTAACTGTCGAAACTGTTACAAGTTTTGAACTTGTTTACTATTTAGGGTTGATTTCCCGGACAACTGTGCCCCATGGGCTATGAAACTATCTATATTCGGGTAGATGCATCATCCCTCTATCCAGATACACAACCTACCAAGCCACCCCTCCAAGGGTAGAAGTACTATAGGTCAGGAACCCGGAAGGGGATAAAAATCTGTGTTTTCCCTTTTATCTATTTTGCGGCTTTATGCCTTGCCTGACCATGAAGATGTGCACATATCTGGATAGGGCTGAATGCCAGGTTTCCAGTGCCTATGGTTCAAGACCTAAATTCCCAGATGCCCTAAAGACTTAGCACTGAAGGTGCGTGTACATGGTGGTTTTCTTCAACCACCCTACTATCTTTGAGTGTGAAATGTCTATTTTTTATGTACCTTCGATTTGGTTGATTTCCATCAGCTAATCAGAACACGCCCTCTGGGTGCTATCGGGAATGTGTAGGGGAAATGTGTAGCCCTACCTATTTGTTATAATTTTCTATGAACATAAGTTTTCCCCAGAACATCTTTTACGTGTTTGGGGAAAAACGACAAACATACGGGTAATTTCACGCAGGCACAATTTCACGCAGGCACAATTTCACGCAGGCACAATTTCACGCAGGCACAATTTCACGCAGGCACAATTTCACGCAGGCACAATTTCACGCAGGCACAATTTCACGCAGGCACAATTTCACGCAGGCACAATTTTTTGCTAATTTCGGTGGTATTTTTTATTTATAGGTTTTCGGATAAAATAATAAACTTGTTTTATTCTTGAACACATTAGTATTCTAGTTATTTTAGTAGGAAATAAATAACCGTAGTTGATTTAAAAATATGACGGCCACCGAAATTACCAGCCCACCGAAATTGAAAAGTTTACACCGAAATTGCCAATCTTACACCGAAATTGCAGATCTTGCACCGAAATTGCAACATCACATCAAAATGGATGTTTTGTAATGCACCGACAGTTATTACAGGGCTGCTTGGACATAAGGTATTAGATACAGGGCTGCTTGGACATAAGGTAGATACAGGGCTACTTGGACACAAAGTATTTAAAGGGCTACTTAGACATAAAGTAGATCCAGGGGTTTGAATTCTGCTGACAGCTGCAGTTATTCGTCCAGAAGGCAAATAAGAATGAACGGGACTACTAGTGAATATTTTGTTTTTAGAACGTAGACAACGAGAAATGCTTGAATGAGGACTAATGCTGCGAGAACGTTGAAAGTTGGAATTGAAGTTTCCATCATGAGAAGGTCCTGGTTGTGGACTAAGCGAGCGAGAACGATTTAGAATGGAAGGACTCGTGGGAGATGACGCGCCTGTCATATCGTCACCCTATGTTTCAGGACGGTCATTGGTTTTTTTAGGTGGAACATTTTTGGATGGTAAATTTTCTTCCCGTGATAATTTTGTAGTTCTTTTTCGTCTTTCATAAAATGCTTTAAAGTTAGCTCTGTTTATTTTTTGCTTCAATCTTCGGGCACGTGGAGTCATTTCAGCCATCGATAAAATTTTTCCTTCCGCTTTTTTCTTTTTATATCGTTCTCTATCTTTTCTTCTTAGTTCTTCGCCTAGTACTGGATCATCTTTTATTCTTTTCTTTCTTAGTCTTTCAGCCTGTTTTTTTTTTTCTAAAGTCTCTTCTCTTGACTGTTTTTCCTTTCGCCTTCCCATCCTAAAATAAGAAAAAATTGAGCAGGTATAGTCTATAGAGTTTATGCATATATTGCACAGCTCTAATGCAGGCCCGGTTAACAAAAAAAAAATTACATGACCCTTGACACGGATAACTTTACCGACAGAGTGATGGCAGTGAAGATTGGATTGAATTATGACTCGAAAAAAAAAGAAAAAGAAAAAAAAACCAGAGAAATTCGTAGACAAACATACATTCATACAAACAAACATACATATACACTTATGACATTTGGCACATTCGTTAAGAAGCCTACATAGACTATATACAAGAATATTCAATTATCATATGGGACGAATTAATTATTTCCTTTTTTTGAAGCCGGTTAAAAACGTTTTTGTAAAATATGTACTAGGTACCTACTTATAATACTACCCTCCAAAGTTTGTCGGATTAATTTTGTTTACCCTCAGCGTAAATATCTTACCAAAGTCACATGAACCCACAGCCACTTTACTATTAATGCAATATCGGTGGAAATAAACTTACCACCGAAACCACCGATATTGCACCACCGAAATTAGAAATATGAACAAAAAATTAAATAAAAACAAAACTATTTATACTTTCGTCACTTAAAATGTGATTGCCAAGGGTACCTAATAACATAATAACATACTCGCGAAACGTAACGTAAAAAAAACAACATAAATTCGTACAGTAACCCATCGAGATTGCATTATTTCGTATTCCCTCTTAGATTCAAAAAGTACTTACGTATTGGCGCGAAAACTCAGCAGGATCGGACACGTCACTACTGCGAGAATACAAGAGCACGACTGGGTCTTCGTGTGCGTAAGGAGATAGTTCGTTAAAATAGACGTGTTTACGTTATAGATCGATTTTAATAAAACGCACCGAAATTGCACTTTTGGCGCGGACGTTCGTTATCACAATGGTCCTGATGTCTGCATGATAACAGAAGTAACGGAAGTATTAAATATGGTTGCTTTATGTATTGACCAACATAATAATGTTTAATTTAAGTACTAAACTTGCCATCGCAATTTATTTATAGAGGTAAATGCGCTTAAAAGTTAATCACGGACATACCACCGTTATTGAGAAACAGACATATTTCTTTTTTTTTTTTATTTATATTTAAGAGAAATATATTTATACCAGTGCCATCATATGAGCTAGTTTTCTTATTACAAGAAAAAATATAGAATGGTCATATATAAACATTTTACATAGTGATTTCACGCGAAGAACCTCTAAAAACGCTATCGGTGAAACCACCCATACGATTTTTAATCGATTACATAGCTACCACTAACACTATGCAAGTACATAAGCTTCTAAGTTCAGTACATGGGTACTATCTATGCGAGTTACACAATGCTAAATGCTTCTCCGCGAATATTTCTATGACTATTTGAGTATATAAGCTCCTAACTTTAAAATATATAAGCTTACGACTATAGGTACATAAGGCTGTTTATGCGAGTTAAATAAAGCAAAATGCTCCGTCGCGAACATTTCTCCCGCCGTGCAGCGCAGTGACGACTCGTTGCGATGTCGGCGCGGCGCTGCATCTCGCCGGTGAGCGACGACTGTAGCTGCGTCGCCCGTTGCCACGGTGACCGTTGTCTCGACGCGACGCTCGCCGCCCCGGCGACCGTTGCCTCGATGCTCGCCGACGCGACGCCCGTCACTCCGGCCCGTAGCTCCGACGCTCTGGATCATTTCGGCAGCGGGATCAGCCTCTTCGCCGGACGCTTTAGAGTGCCGCCAGATGTGCGCACCTCAGCGGTCCGGACCTCTCCATCCGCCCCAGGGAAGACTGCGGTGATGCGGCCTCGCAGCCACGTGTTGCGAGGCAGCTGGCCGTCTGCGATGAGCACAGGGTTGCCCACCTGCAGACCAGGGCCACGGCTGTGGGGCTCCCGCCGGTGTTGGAGCTCGGGTAAGTACTCCCTCACCCAGCGGCGCCAGAACTGGTCGGCGAGCGCTTGTGAGCGCCGCGCTTCCTGCTGTCGACGTCTTGCTCGGTGAACACGCCGGGTGATGGCAGTCTGGCCGAACCACCGAGTAGGAAGTGGTTCGGCGTGATGGATTCGTCGTCTTCGCTGTCGACTGACACATGTGTCAGCGGGCGGCTGTTTACCGTATACTCTGCCTCACACAACAGTGTGGACAACACCTCTTCGTGCGGGTGTTTTTCTGTGAGTACGGTGTACAATGCGGACTTCACGCAGCGGACTAGGCGCTCCCAGGCGCCTCCCATGAATGGCGCGGACGGAGTTTTGAAGCGCCTTGTGATGCCTCGACGACTAGCCTCTTCTCTGCAGGCGTCTCGAAGCTCGTTGTCGGCGCCGTGCATGTTGGTGCCGTTGTCGGAGTATATTTCTGTTGGGCAGCCCCGGCGCGCAGCGAAGCGGCGCAGAGCTAGAATTGCCGAGTCTGCGCTGAGGTTGGCAGCAATTTTGAGATGTACTGCCCTGGTGGTGAGACACGTGAATAGGGCCACGTATCTCTTCTGGTGCTGACGACCGACGGTGACGGACAGTGGACCAAAGTAGTCGAGTCCAGTGTACGTAAATGGCCTCTGGTGGTGAGCCAGGCGAGTCTTCGGGTGGTCGCCCGTGGCGGGCACAGGAGCGTGTGCCTTTCGAATGCGACACTGCAGACAGCGTGTCACCATCATCTTCGCTGTGGGCCTCAGCTTGACAACCCAGTAGTGTTGACGTACCTCGTTGATTGTCATCTCGGTTCCACTGTGTTGCAGACTTCTGTGTGTCCAATCTATGTATAGCTGAGTGATGCGGTGATCGCCGTGTAGTATAGGCGGACGCTTGACTTCGTCGGCTATCTCGTCGGTTTTTTCTATGCGACTTCGCAGATGTATGACGTCATCTGTGAGTTCTATTTGCAGCGGGCGCAATCGACTGTCGTTTTCTATCTGTTTGTTCTCTCGCAGACTCGTCAGTTCTCGGTCGAACATTTGTTCCTGTACTGTTTGCACGAGTAACCTCTGCGCTTGTCGGAGGTATTCGGCTTCTATTATATTATATTTTGACGTCACTGTGGACGTCACTGATGCTTTAGGAGGGGGCTTAGCCGTCTTTGTACGTTTCCTCCAATCTGGATCCGATTCCTTGCCTTTCTGTGTTCTTTTGTAGAACGTTTTCTCTGTTGATCCTCGAGTGATTGAGACAAAGCGCAATACGTTCGCTGTCGCTCTTAGGAGTCGTTCCCGGATCGGGTATGACCTCGGAGAGTCTTCGGTCTGTTTTCTGTTTGTCATTGACGGTTAGGGTTCTCTCTTCACCCGTCTGATCGAGTGAATCGAGTTTCCACCTGTCCAGCCCCGGATTCTCGGCGCTTTGCGCGATCTGAAAATCCGATCGGTCGCTGAAAACTCGATTTTTGCCTGAAAAAACTGTTTTTTTGATAACCCTGCACATTTTTGTTCTTTTCAAAATTCTGAAAACGGTCTAGCTAGCTTGCCCGCGCCGAGACGCGTCTTCCGACACCTCAAACGTGCGGCTGGCTCGCATAGAACTCCATAAAAATTTCAATTTTCTCTAAATTAATTCGCCAGTACTTACATCAAAATTCACCTAAGGGAGCCCTGCTCAGACAAAAGTTGCAATATTTTTGTAACCAGAACAGCTATTTTGACACGGTTTTCTGCGGGAACGTTGTCCGGTGGGCTATCACTAGCATCCCGACACGTTAAAATTGACCTACCTGAAAAATATTTTTTCAGTTCCAGTACTTGTGAATTTTTTACAAAATTTTTATACTTACCTATTTTTATTAGCACAACCCTACATCCGAATTTAGTTCTGTTTGCGGAATCGAGTTTCCACCTGTCCAGCCCCGGATTCTCGGCGCTTTGCGCGAACTGAAAATCCGATCGGTCGCTGAAAACTCGATTTTTGCCTGAAAAAACTGGTTTTTTGACAACCCTGCACATTTTTGTTCTTTTCAAAATTCTGAAAACGGTCTAGCTAGCTTGCCCGCGCCGAGACGCGTCTTCCGACACCTCAAACGTGCGGCTGGCTCGCATAGAACTCCAAAAATTTTCAAATTTCTCTAAATTAATTCGCCAGTACTTACATCAAAATCCACCTAAGGGAGCCCAGCTCAGACAAAAGTTGCAATATTTTTGTAACCAGAACAGCTATTTTGACACGGTTTTCTGCGGGAACGTTGTCCGGTGGGCTATCACTAGCATCCAGATACGTTAAAATGGACCTACCTGAAAAATATTTTTTCAGTTCCAGTACTTGTGAATTTTTTACAAAATTTTTATACTTACCTATTTTTATTAGCACAACCCTACATCCGAATTTAGTTCTGTTTGCGGAATCGAGTTTCCACCTGTCCAGCCCCGGATTCTCGGCGCTTTGCGCGATCTGAAAATCCGATCGGTCGCTGAAAACTCGATTTTTGCCTGAAAAAACTGTTTTTTTGATAACCTTGCACCTTTTTGTTCTTTTAAAAATTCTGAAAACGGTCTAGCTAGCTTGCCCGCGCCGAGACGCGTCTTCCGACACCTCAAACGTGCGGCTGGCTCGCATAGAACTCCAAAAAAATTTCAATTTTCTCTAAATTAATTCGCCAGTACTTACATCAAAATCCACCCCAGGGAGCCCTGCTCAGACAAAAGTTGCAATATTTTTGTAACCAGAACAGCTATTTTGACACGGTTTTCTGCGGGAACGTTGTCCGGTGGGCTATCACTAGCATCCAAACACGTTAAAATTGACCTACCTGAAAAATAATTTTTCAGTTCCAGTACTTGTGAATTTTTTACAAAATTTTTATACTTACCTATTTTTATTAGCACAACCCTACATCCGAATTTAGTTCTGTTTGCGGAATCTAGTTTCCACCTGTCCAGCCCCGGATTCTCGGCGCATTGCGCGATCTGAAAATCCGATCTGAACCGGACGGGCGTGATCGACTGGAACGGGGGTTGTGATGAGAAGAAGAAGGATAGACCTACCCGGTCTATCCTTCTTCTTCTCCTCCGAAGTGAACTGTGACCGACCGACTGCGTCCAGCCGCGCTGACGTCCTGTACCGGAAACTGAGGTTCTCCGCACCTGACGTACAACGTTCTTCTATCTTGCCAAGTACGTGCTGTCTTCGGGGTAGATTGGGGTGCAGGGTGAATGCTTACCAGGGTTAAATAATAGGCAGGAATTTGACAACACTGCAGCTAATGGTTTTAAGGGCAAATTCGCGAGTAGGTACTGTGATTCTATTTATAGATTCTATATTTCTTCTGCCGGTGACTACGAGTTTGCTATTTTTGTCAATTTACTAAGGTACGAGGTTACCTTACCGTAACGAGGCCCAAAAACCACTAACTGCTTCAGTTTATTTTAACTGTTAAATTTAACTATGGTTCTACTACATTTCCGGCTATATCTAGGTCTATTCTAGGTCTGGATAGGGGTTGATGCACCTCTATACAAATCCCCCGAAATTCCCCGTCGAACGGGGTGGAAACCAACCCTTCAACCCTGCCCACTAGTGGGCTTGTTGCATTTAACTGTCGAAACTGTTACAAGTTTTGAACTTGTTTACTATTTAGGGTTGATTTCCCGGACAACTGTGCCCCATGGGCTATGAAACTATCTATATTCGGGTAGATGCATCATCCCTCTATCCAGATACACAACCTACCAAGCCACCCCTCCAAGGGTAGAAGTACTATAGGTCAGGAACCCGGAAGGGGATAAAAATCTGTGTTTTCCCTTTTATCTATTTTGCGGCTTTATGCCTTGCCTGACCATGAAGATGTGCACATATCTGGATAGGGCTGAATGCCAGGTTTCCAGTGCCTATGGTTCAAGACCTAAATTCCCAGATGCCCTAAAGACTTAGCACTGAAGGTGCGTGTACATGGTGGTTTTCTTCAACCACCCTACTATCTTTGAGTGTGAAATGTCTATTTTTTATGTACCTTCGATTTGGTTGATTTCCATCAGCCAATCAGAACACGCCCTCTGGGTGCTATCGGGAATGTGTAGGGGAAATGTGTAGCCCTACCTATTTGTTATAATTTTCTATGAACATAAGTTTTCCCCAGAACATCTTTTACGTGTTTGGGGAAAAACGACAAACATGTAATACGATTTTTAATCGATTACATAGCTACCACTAACACTATGCAAGTACATAAGCTTCTAAGTTCAGTACATGGGTACTATCTATGCGAGTTACACAATGCTAAATGCTTCTCCGCGAATATTTCTATGACTATTTGAGTATATAAGCTCCTAACTTTAAAATATATAAGCTTACGACTATAGGTTCATAAGGCTGTTTATGCGAGTTAAATAAGGCAAAATGCTCCGTCGCGAACATTTCTCCCGCCGTGCAGCGCAGTGACGACTCGTTGCGATGTCGGCGCGGCGCTGCATCTCGCCGGTGAGCGACGACTGTAGCTGCGTCGCCCGTTGCCACGGTGACCGTTGTCTCGACGCGACGCTCGCCGCCCCGGCGACCGTTGCCTCGATGCTCGCCGACGCGACGCCCGTCACTCCGGCCCGTAGCTCCGACGCTCTGGATCATTTCGGCAGCGGGATCAGCCTCTTCGCCGGACGCTTTAGAGTGCCGCCAGATGTGCGCACCTCAGCGGTCCGGACCTCTCCATCCGCCCCAGGGAAGACTGCGGTGATGCGGCCTCGCAGCCACGTGTTGCGAGGCAGCTGGCCGTCTGCGATGAGCACAGGGTTGCCCACCTGCAGACCAGGGCCACGGCTGTGGGGCTCCCGCCGGTGTTGGAGCTCGGGTAAGTACTCCCTCACCCAGCGGCGCCAGAACTGGTCGGCGAGCGCTTGTGAGCGCCGCGCTTCCTGCTGTCGACGTCTTGCTCGGTGAACACGCCGGGTGATGGCAGTCTGGCCGAACCACCGAGTAGGAAGTGGTTCGGCGTGATGGATTCGTCGTCTTCGCTGTCGACTGACACATGTGTCAGCGGGCGGCTGTTTACCGTATACTCTGCCTCACACAACAGTGTGGACAACACCTCTTCGTGCGGGTGTTTTTCTGTGAGTACGGTGTACAATGCGGACTTCACGCAGCGGACTAGGCGCTCCCAGGCGCCTCCCATGAATGGCGCGGACGGAGTTTTGAAGCGCCTTGTGATGCCTCGACGACTAGCCTCTTCTCTGCAGGCGTCTCGAAGCTCGTTGTCGGCGCCGTGCATGTTGGTGCCGTTGTCGGAGTATATTTCTGTTGGGCAGCCCCGGCGCGCAGCGAAGCGGCGCAGAGCTAGAATTGCCGAGTCTGCGCTGAGGTTGGCAGCAATTTCGAGATGTACTGCCCTGGTGGTGAGACACGTGAATAGGGCCACGTATCTCTTCTGGTGCTGACGACCGACGGTGACGGACAGTGGACCAAAGTAGTCGAGTCCAGTGTACGTAAATGGCCTCTGGTGGTGAGCCAGGCGAGTCTTCGGGTGGTCGCCCGTGGCGGGCACAGGAGCGTGTGCCTTTCGAATGCGACACTGCAGACAGCGTGTCACCATCATCTTCGCTGTGGGCCTCAGCTTGACAACCCAGTAGTGTTGACGTACCTCGTTGATTGTCATCTCGGTTCCACTGTGTTGCAGACTTCTGTGTGTCCAATCTATGTATAGCTGAGTGATGCGGTGATCGCCGTGTAGTATAGGCGGACGCTTGACTTCGTCGGCTATCTCGTCGGTTTTTTCTATGCGACTTCGCAGATGTATGACGTCATCTGTGAGTTCTATTTGCAGCGGGCGCAATCGACTGTCGTTTTCTATCTGTTTGTTCTCTCGCAGACTCGTCAGTTCTCGGTCGAACATTTGTTCCTGTACTGTTTGCACGAGTAACCTCTGCGCTTGTCGGAGGTATTCGGCTTCTATTATATTATATTTTGACGTCACTGTGGACGTCACTGATGCTTTAGGAGGGGGCTTAGCCGTCTTTGTACGTTTCCTCCAATCTGGATCCGATTCCTTGCCTTTCTGTGTTCTTTTGTAGAACGTTTTCTCTGTTGATCCTCGAGTGATTGAGACAAAGCGCAATACGTTCGCTGTCGCTCTTAGGAGTCGTTCCCGGATCGGGTATGACCTCGGAGAGTCTTCGGTCTGTTTTCTGTTTGTCATTGACGGTTAGGGTTCTCTCTTCACCCGTCTGATCGTCAATCGGCGGTTTTTCTGTTGGCCACGACATCGGTTCTTCATGGAGAAAGCTGGGGCCACGATACCATTCATGTGATGAATTGAATTCTAATGGTACGTCACGAGTGGCAATGTCTGACACGTTCCTTTTTGTGGGTACCCATCGCCAGTCTTCGACTTTGCTATTTTCTTCTATAGCGGCTATTCTGCGGGCTACGAAGGGCTTGTACACTCGAGCTCCGCTTCTAATCCAGGTCAGCACGGTTTTGCTGTCTGACCAGTAGGTTACGGAGTCCGATTTTACTCCGTGTTCGCGTATCACGGCTGCAGCCACGCGGGTTTCCATCACCGCGGCCTGCAGTTCGAGACGAGGTATCGATTGCAGCTTGAGTGGTGCCACCTTTGCCTTTGCCATGACGAGGCTCACGTGCGTCATGCCATCTGACGTAGAGATCCGCCAATATACTGCTGCGGCGAATGCTTTCTCGCTGGCGTCGGTGAAGACATGGACTTGGGTTTCTGTTGCTTCGCTATATCCCGGGTAACATCTCGGTACTGTGATGTCTTTGAGGTTTTCCAAATGGCGGATCCAACTTCTCCATGATGTGGCCAGGTCTGTATCGAGTGACTGATCCCAGTCGACTCCTCTTCTCCATGCTTCCTGGAGTATTTGCTTGGCGCGTACTGTGACTGGTGAGGCTAAGCCAAGCGGGTCATATAATGACATAACTATTCCGAGTGCCTCTCTTTTAGTGGGTGCGTCTTTCTCTAAGACTCCACTCGGTAGACGCGCTAGGGCCAGGTTGAAACCCAGCGTGTCTGCACTTGGTCTCCAGATCAGACCAAGTATCTTTTCTATGTTTTCTGTGTCGCCGATATTGACGACATCTGTTGGCGTTTGCGACGGCTCTATTTCTTTTATGACGTTGGCGTCATTCGATACCCATTTTTTAACCTCAAAACGGGCCTGTTGGTGTATTTTCTTCACCGCTTTTGCTATGCGCGTCGCTTCTTCTGTGGTTCTGTAGCTATCCAGGTAATCATCCATGTAATGATTATGAATGATGGCTTCAACTGCTTCTGGATGCTGTTCTATGTGCATTCGCGTTCGCGTTCCAATCTTTTGCGAAGATAGCTGTACATGGTGAGCCGGCCGCGCCGAATATGATTGACGTCATTCTATATTCTTCGGGAGCTCCCACTCTTCTGTCGCCTCTCCACAGATATCGGAGGGCGTCTCTGTCCTCTTGTCGGACTTTCACCTGCATTAACATTTCGGTAATATCACCCGAAATGGCTATGGGGTGTCTACGGAACCTCATCACGAGGCCGGGCAGCGACTGTAACAGGTCTGGTCCTGTGAGTAGGAAGTCGTTCAAAGACATTCCATTCGATTTAGCTGCGGCGTCGTGCACTATACGGAACTTCTCTGGCTTCATTGGGTTGAAGACATCGAAATGAGGTAAGTACCAGGTTCGACTTAGGTGACTACTCATCCGCAAAATATTTCATCCGCGGATGAAACGTTACCCTTTTAAAATTGTAAAGCGACGAATCATCCGCAAGTTCGCATAGTTAATATTGATGTGGTCATATCGGCCAAATAGACGAACAAACATATTTTGTGTATAGGAACATTTTTTGTGTATAGGAATGTTTTGATAAATACATAGAGTCTGTTGAGGATGGTATAAAGGACGATGTTAAAATTTTTTGGACATTTATAAAAACTTTTCATAAAAAATCCGGCATTCCATCTTCTATGTCATACAATGATCATGTATCTGATCAACCAGAACAAATTATGGAATTCTTTTCTCGCTTTTTTGGATCAGTATATGAACCCTGTGGGTTGGCAATAGACCCTGAGTCTTCTCCTTTCAGTGACAGCTGTGATTTTATTTTGTCAGATATGAATATATCCAAAGACCTTATTATAAAAGAACTGAAAACTTTGGATATTACTAAAGGTCCTGATGGCCTAACACCATTTTTTCTAAAATGTACCGCTAATACAATTGCAATTCCACTTCATATTCTGTATAATAATAGCTTGCGTGAGGGTACACTTCCTGATATATGGAAGTTGGCCAATGTCACTCCTGTATTTAAAAGTGGTAGCAAGAATGACGTCACCAATTACCGCCCAATCTCACTTCTGTCCACTCTGTCGAAAGTCCTGGAACGTTTAGTACATAATTACATTTATCCCCATTTACACAAAATAATAATAGAGGAACAGCACGGATTTGTAAAACAGCGTTCAACAATTACCAACCTAGTTTTGTATGTCAACTTCTTATTTGAAAACATGGACAAGAGGGTACAAATAGACTCTATTTACACTGACTTTTCCAAGGCTTTCGATAGGGTGGATCATGAATTATTATTACAGAAACTTGCATTCAATGGTATCCGTGGCAACCTACTTCGATGGTTTACATCTTACATAAAAAATCGAACCCAGCGAATTATATTAAATGGTTTCGTATCTGACAACATTATAAACGTAACTTCTGGGGTAGCTCAGGGTTCAATCTTGGGACCTTTACTTTTTGTGCTATTTATTAATGACATAAAGAAATGTTTCAAACATACACACTTTTTATTATATGCTGATGACCTTAAAGTCTATCGAGTAATCACTTGCTTAGATGATTGTAGGAAACTTCAGGACGATTTGAATCGCTTATCTACCTACTGTTTAGATAACAAACTTCAATTAAGTACTCAAAAATGTAAAGTTATAACATTTACCAAAAAAATTAACACTTTTAAATATTGCTATGTCTTACAATGTAACGAATTAGAAAAAAAACCGTTATTAAAGATTTGGGTGTATATCTAGATAGCAAACTGCATTTTGACGTTCATATTAACCATATTGTTAATAAAGCGTACCAGCTATACGGATTTGTGATGCGGACTTGTAAAGTTTTTAAGCGTCATGCGTCTTACCTTCTACTGTACAAGTCCTTAATTCGGTCACAGTTGGAGTATGCCACATGCATTTGGAACCCTCATTACTCTAAATACATAGAGCAAATCGAGTCAGTACAGCGAAAGTTCTTACGTACTACGAACTATCGGTGTTACCGCTCTAGGTCCTCTTACGACAATCTTTTACAAAAATTCTCTTTACCAAAATTAAAGCTGAGAAGAACGCTTTTAGACATAATGCTCTTATATAATATTGTACGTAACAAATTTAACTGTAATATGCTAGTAAACCAAATATATATCTGTATACCCTATCGTTCAACCTCAATACGATCCACTAGAAAACACTGTTTGTTTGCACCTAGGAATTGTAAAACAAATGCAGGCAAACGCGCCCCTTTGCGTAGAATAATGTATTCCTTTGATATTCACGTTCATAATATAGATATATTCACAAGTTCACGATCAAGTTTTAGGATCCAGATTAATAAATTGCTATTATCTCCTTAACTTCTTGCTCAAAAATATTGTAAAATAGACTAAAATTGTTATTGTAAAGGGTAATTTGTAGGTAAACATCCTTTATATATCAATTTGTGGACTACGTTGCTGGTTACACTGTAAGAATTTTTTTTATAATGTTTTAAGCTAATAAGAAAGCCGTCAGTGTAATTGTTTGTGGTCCTAAATAAATTAAAAAAAAAAAACATTGTCTGTTCTTTAGTTTCATCGGTTTCGCTAGCTGCTATGTGTAATAATATCGTGGTTAATCGAACAAAAATACTTCTATGCATAAGAATCGTTTTTATTAAGAATATAATTTTTTATACTGCTGAATCAGAATAATAAGCAATTTCCCTAAACAAATGACAGGTAGTTACTGTTTTACTGCGAAAACTGAGTTGATGTTATAAATATGAGTACATTTCAATAGTTTGATAATACTTAAATAACCAAATATTTACGACTACCGACGTTTTGTGCAACTTGTATCAGCGGTTTAAAAAACTATAATTCACTTTCACTTCATCTATCTCACTTTAGCGGCAGTTATAGGGATTGGTTAGAATTCAAAGAGATTTACATTCAGTCAAAAAAGTATCGGGAATGGATGATTTGTTTATGGTTCCAAATTCAAATTTTTGTTTTTTTGTAGTTGTTAGATTGGCACACCTGTTTTCCATTTTGGCGCGGAGTTTGAGCTGCATCTGTTATTTATATTAAATACAGTGCTGGTTTTAGTAATATCATATATAGTGTGTATTGCGAATTTCATAATGGAAAAAAATATCGAACAAAGAGTTTGTCTTAAATTTTGCATCGCCAATGGAATTTCGTGTTCGGAGTCACTGAAAATGTTACAGAAGGCTTACGGTGAATCGACTTTATCAAAAACTCGTGCTTATGAGTGGATCAAAGCGTTCAAAAGCGGTCGAGATGTGATGGAAGATTTGCCTCGCTCTGGTAGGCCGTCAACGTCTGCAACTGAAGTTAACATCGCAAAAGTGAAGGAAATAGTGACTGAAAATCCCCATTCAACTCTGAGAGAGATAGCCGCCGAACTTTCTGTATCTCACGAGTCGATCCGTACCATTTTAACTAATCATTTGGGTATGAAACATGTTGCTGCTCGGCTAGTCCCAAAAGATCTGAATTTTCTCCAAAAACTCAATCGCATGAAAGTCGCTGAGGACATGCTAGAACGAGTCAGTTCGGACCCAACATTCATGAAACGCATTGTTACTGGTGACGAGACGTGGGTTTACGAGTTTGACATGCAAACTAGTCAACAAGCTTCGGACTGGCGCCTTCCAACTGAACCGAAACCGAAAAAAACACGCCAAAGTCGATCAAAAGTCAAAGTCATGTTGACTGTTTTTTTTGACTATCGCGGTGTTGTGCACTCTGAATTCTTACCGAAAGGTCTAACGGTAAATAAAGAATATTATTTGAGCGTTATGCGGCGTTTAAGAGAGCAAATTCGACAAAAAAGGCCAGATTTGTGGAAAGAAAATTCTTGGATTTTGCACCACGACAATGCGCCTTCGCACAAGGCTATCATTGTGAACGAATTTTTAACCAAACACTCAACAAATACCATCCAGCAACCACCATATTCACCAGATATGGCTCCTGCTGACTTTTTTCTTTTTCCTAAACTCAAATTACCACTTCGTGGCACCCATTTTCAATCGATAGAAGACATAAAGGAGAATTCGCGGCGAGAACTGAACTCAATTCCGGAAGCAGCGTTTAAAAAATGTTTTGATGAATGGATTATTCGTTGGCGCAAGTGTACCTATCGTTTCTAAAGGAGCATACTTTGAAGGTGATAAAATAAATTTGGATGAATAACAGACATTTTGTGTATTATTGATCTTTTCCCGGTACTTTCTTGACAGAGTAGTATGTATCACTGATTCATGAAGAGCCAAGTATTGACAAAATTAATAAATTTCACTACTTGCGTTCATCACTTAATGGCAGTGCAGCACTGGTTATTAAAAGTTTGGATTTTAGAGGTGACAACTACAACAATGCGTGGCAATTGTTATGTGAGAGATACGACAACGAACAGTTGTTAGTAAGCAATCACATTCAGGCTTTATTTAATGTGGAGCCTCTTCAAAGGGAGAGTAGCCAGGGTTTACGACAATTTGTCGATGAAACCAACAAAAATTTACGATCGTTGGCGACACTAGGGTTCGCCGTAGAACATTGGTATCCCATGGTGATACATTTGATGTCATCAAAGTTAGACCCAGTTACTAGCAGACAGTGGGAGGAACATAGGAACTCTCTAACTAAATTTCCTTCCTTAGACATTTTCACTAAATTTATTTCTAGCCGTTGCAATCTTTTAGAAACGCTTGAGGAGGCAAAGAGTTTAAAATCGAAGCCAGAGTCGTCACACAATAAACCGAAAAGCTTTTCGGTATCAACAAGTAAGGGTAAATTTAATACTTTATGTAAACAAAATCATTACTTATTCAGCTGTGAACAATTCAAGAAACTAGCAGTCACTGAACGCTTATCTAAAGCAAAGGAATTTAAACTTTGTTTTAATTGTTTACGCCCAGGTCACTTAGAGACTACTTGTCCACTTGGTCACTGCAAATATTGTAAATCTAGGCATAATACAATGTTACATTCTCATGAGGATGATCCCAGTTCTTGTAAGGAGCATATAACTTTAGCTGGCACTAACCGTGATTATTCATCTCGTCATGTGTTGCTTTCCACAGCATTGGTAAGAGTCACGGACCAATCCGGGACGCCGCACAGCGCCAGAGTCTTACTTGACAATGGAAGCACCGCCAATTTTGTTACCAAGGACCTTTGTGGTAAGCTACATTTACCTATTCATAGTGTAAGCTCACACGTAGCAGGCATCAACAGTCAAGTGTCCACCATTACGCAATCTTGTTCGCTACATTTGCAGTCGTGTGATGGGACATACAACATTGACATTGATTGTTTCGTCTTGCCCAATATAACCTCTCTAAATCTCTATCTAACTCACATACCTCAATCTAACTCCAAAATCTAAATCTAACTCACATACCTCATACGTACATAGACTTAGCTGACGTACAACTACCAGCAGGAATAAGTCTGGCCGACCCATCTTTTAATGTCCCATCCTCCATCGACATACTTGTGGGAGCCGACATTTTTTGGAGTGTGATTGGTCGTAATCGCATACAGTTAGGTAGACATATGCCGACGCTCTTCGAAACTAAGCTCGGATGGCTCATATCTGGCGCCTTAATTCAGCCTAACTCAGCCCACTCAGTGTGCATGTTCACGAATGACAAGCACGCCACACACACTCAAGAGCCCATGGATCTTTCAAGATTTTGGGAACTTGATTCCATCTCGCCTAAGTACAACTTCACGTCCGAAGAGCGAGCTTGCGAGCATAACTTTAAGACCACTACTAGACGCAATGCTGATGGACGTTTCGTGGTCACCATTCCCTTAAACTTTAAAGGAATCATCTGAAGCGTTAGGAAATTCTTTTGAGATGGCCAAACGTCGCTTCCTGTCGTTAGAGCGTAGACTCGAAAGAGACCCGATACTGAAGCAGCGCTACGTAGAATCCTTGCAGGAGTATGAAGCATTAGGTCATATGAGCGACGTCACTCAACCTTCTTCATCTCACTCCTATTATCTTGCACATCATAGTGTTTTCAGAGAGTCCAGTACAACGACAAAGCTGCGAGTTGTCTTCGACGCATCAGCCGTAACAACTTCTGGTAAGTCGTTAAACGACATTCAAGGCATAGGCCCTAGGGTTCAGGATGACTTGGTATCCATCTTGTTGAGATTTCGCCAACACAAGTACGTCATATCGTCAGACATTGAAAAGTTCTTTCGACAGATTGATGTCGACGAATCGCAGCGATCTCTACAACAGATATTATGGCGCTCTGACCCATCGTTACTTCTGAAAACTTACACACTGAACACCGTTACTTACGGAACAGCATCTGCTCCGTTCATTAGTACACGATGTCTGTCTCAATTGGCAAAGGAGGCAGCACACGCACGTACACAGCAGTCTATACGTCATGATTTTTACGTAGATGATTATCTATCAGGAAGTGACTCTATAGAGAGCACTATCGCTTTGGGCAAAGATGTCATCAGTACTCTTAAGTCTGCGCAACTCAACCTCCGGAAGTGGCAGTCAAACAACGCACACATACTACAGGCAATCACTACAACCGCACATTCATCATCGTCTCAAGACACATCCACAAAAATACCTACAGACACACCTGAAACAGTCAGTTTAAGTAGCGACGAACCAAGTAAGACCCTCGGTCTTAATTGGCATTGTCATACTGACTCATTAACGTTCTCCATTCACATACCAGCACATACAAGTACTATAATCACCAAACGACTCATTTTGTCCACAATAGCGCAAGTATTTGATCCTTTGGGACTTGTCTCTCCCTGTATTGTCGAGGCTAAGATAATACTGCAGAAATTGTGGATAGACAAGTGCCCATGGGATGATGAGGTAAACGAAGACATTAAAAAATTATGGGTAAAGTTCACGCAAACTTTACCTCAACTCAATCTCCTCAGCATACCACGCAGGGTAGTATGTGATACCCCATCATCCGTGGAAGTGCATACATTTACCGATTCATCAGAGAAAGCGTATGGGGCAGCCATATACGTACGGTCTGTGACTAGTAGCGGCACCGTTCACTCCTATCTGCTCACATCAAAAAGTAAGGTTGCACCAATCAAATCGACTACAATCCCAAGGCTGGAACTTTGTGGTGCCTTATTAGGGTCTAGGTTGTGTGCAAAGGTACTTGAGTCTTTAAACCTTAAACCTGACAACTGCATATTCTGGTGTGACTCAATGATCGTCCTAGGTTGGCTGTCTACTTCACCTGCTACACTTAAGCCGTTTGTTAGGCATCGAGTTTCGGAGATACGGGACGGTTTTGGTGATTACACCTGGCGATATGTGCCCTCTAAGGACAACCCCGCAGATCTGATCTCCCGTGGTCTGAGCGCTGACCTCATAGGACCATCTTCCTTGTGGTGGTCAGGGCCTTCATTTTTACTAACAGATCCAGCTCTTTGGCCTTCAATGCCTAACACAGATGTAAAAACGACACTACCAGAATTATTAAAATCACACACTATAAACATTCTTAATAATAATCAATCATTACCTACTTATATCAAATACTATTCCTAATACAAATAATAATCTATTTCAGACCTTAATTAATAATTCATCTAATTACTTACATTTACAACGTCTATTAGCATACGACAGATTAATTAATCGTTGTAGAAGGTTACATAGTCATAGTCTTGCACTTACTAATTCAGAGCTATCTCACAGCGCTGAGTTCATAACTAAAACAGTTCTGAAGGAAATGTTTCTTGAAGAATACGAGCTGCTTTCATCAGGCAAAACATTACCAAAGAAAAATCGCTTAAAGAAATTGTCACCTTTTATTGAGGCAGGTATTATACGAGTCGGAGGAAGATTAGATAATTCTTGCTACGATTATAATGTCAGGCACCCAATTATTATCTGCAGCAAACATAACTTTACTAAACTTATATTTAATACATTTCACTTACGCCTATTTCATGCTGGTCCACAGCTACTATTAGCTACAATTCGACACGAGTATTGGCCTTTAGGTGGTAGAAACCTTGCCAAATCAACTGTTCATAAGTGCGTGAAATGTCAGAGATTCAACGGTAGAACAGTTCAACCCATCATGGGTAACTTGCCTAAGGAACGAGTTCAGTTAGAGTTTCCTTTCTTAGAGACTGGCACAGACTATGCCGGACCCATCCTCCTAGCCGACCGCAAAGGTAGAGGATGTAGATTAACTAAATCATACATTTGTGTATTTGTTTGTCTAGCCACAAGGGCGGTTCATTTGGAGCTTGTCTCAGACCTAACAAAATATGCCTTTATTGCAGCACTGAACAGGTTTATTGCTCGTCGTGGTAAACCGAAGACCATTTACTCTGACAATGGCACTACCTTTATTGGCACCTGTAACGAAATAGCTGACATATTAAAACAGGACTTTTCTTCAGAAATGGCAAATACAGGTATCAACTTCTCCTTTATTCCGGCCTACACCCCACACTTAGGTGGCTTATGGGAGTCTGCCGTGAAGTCCATAAAACATCACCTGAGGCGTATATTAGGTTTTGCACATCTCACTTACGAAGATATGTCTACTTGTCTGATTCAGGTTGAGGCAATACTAAACTCTCGTCCTCTCACTCCTATTTCCACTGATCCATCTGACCTATACCCCTTAACTCCTGCCCATTTCCTAATTGGGAGATCTCTCACATCCCTGCCGCATCCGCAAGTCGTAAACCAGAACATCTCCAGTCTGAAACGTTTCCAGCGTATAGAACATCTCAAGCAACAGTTCTGGAACAGATTCTCTAACGAGTACATCTTACCTCAAACAGAGAACCAAGTGGACGGACTCCGATGGGATACTCGAAGAGGGATCAATGGTGGTACTCAAGGAGTAACACTCACCACCACTGATGTGGCCACTTGGCCGAATCGTCCGGCTCATACCTAGGAAAAACGGAATAAGCAGAGTCGCAGACGTGAAGACGAAGAAGGGAATAGTCCGACGAGCTTTTAACACCATCTGTCCTCTTCCAGTATAAACCTTGAAGACAAGTTTTCAACGCCGGGAGCATGTTGAGAACATCACTACGCGCCGGGCGACCGCGCGGGACGCCTGCAGTCGCGGAGGGGGTCAACCTGCAAGCTCGCACCGGCCGGCGGCGGCGGCCGACGAAACTGCGTCATCGTCCGCCTCACTGAGCGCACACTCATTCATTTATTTAAACCTTAGTTTCGAATTATTGTTTGATCGCTTTTTTTTGACAAGCCCGCCACACATTCCCAACCACTGCAACTCCTGAAAGCCAGAATCAACAGTGGCGACCACCAGAAAAACGCCGAGCCAATGAAACCCGACGAGTCCCGGAGAAACGATTCAACTGTCTTGGATCCTGCAACGAAATTAATCAGAAAAGTACAGCGGAGGAGTAGGAAAAAAAAAATTTATATATAATTTCCACTTCCCTCCGTATCAAGCAGGAGACAGAATAGAACTAGGCCAATAGGCACCAAGGGACAAATACAACTGGGTTAAGCCCAGTTGCCAAGCACCACGGATTATATTTTACCACTTAAACTAATGGGTCCTAAATTGTGAGCTACTTTTGATTCCAGTAATAGGTATGGCAAAATCGCTTGAACGCACGGAAATTTGTTCTGGTTTCAACAAGATCCGTATAGTAAACTACCCCAGATGTAACCTTAATACTATCTAACATAATATTGCGTTCAGTTTGCCAAAGACTACACTCCCATAAGATGTGATGTGCGGATTGTTCGTATTCATGGTCAGCTGTAGAACATTGACATAAAGGCGAGGCCACAAGCTTAAAGGAAAATAATTTACTCTTAAAATTGCCATGACCTGTGAGAAATTGGGCAACACAGTGATCCACCTCCAGCCATGTCCTGTCCAGCCGCTCACGAACAGATGGAAAAAATTGGTGGAGGTGACGGCCTTTGATGGAATTTTCCCACCTACATTGCCACTCGGATAAAAGTTCCTCCCAGACATCAGTCTGGGGTTTTAGTAATCTAGAGATCTTAGCACGGCCGCGTTGCGGTAAGAACTCTGGGTCCGTAATCTTTCTAGCGTAGTAGTACATTGCAGCACGCCGTTGCACTTCTAGATCGACTGGGAGAACACCCGCCAGCACTGGTAAGGCTTCAGTACTAACCGTCCTATACGCCTTGCATAAGAATATCAAAGCCAAACGCTGGCTTTGAAGCAATTTACGTCGTACCGCACCTATGGTGGCCCTATCGGCCCAGACAGGTGCCCCGTAGCACATACAACCCAAGTAGGTAGCCCCATAAATAGTTTTTAAGGTTTGAAAAGATAGACCCCAAGTAGCTTTGGATATTCTCGTCAAGGCGTAGAAGTTCTTTTTTGCTTTCTCACCTACTGTTTTTATATGATCAATAAATGAAAAGTTATTTTCTAATAGCATACCGAGATAGCACACGGATTCTTTTCTTTTAACGGGTACGTTATTGAATTTAATACTAGGCCAGGATTTAAGGTTTCCTTTTAAAATAAGTTGATAGGTTTTATGCGGTGCAAAGGTCAGACGGTTTCGATCGCCCCACTGAGATATTAATCGTAGGCATGTGTCAGCCAAATTCTCAAGGCCAGCACGAGTACTTGCCTGAATGAGAAGCAAGCCATCGTCCGCGTAACCGGTTAATGAGCAGCCGCATGGGAGCGGAAGCGCGAGGAAATCATCGTAGCCAATATTCCAAACATATGGACCGATAACTGAGCCCTGAGGACATCCCATGGTTAGAGACTTAGTAATGGAATGATGTCCTAGTTTGAGTTTCACGGAACCGTTTAGAAAGTAAGAAAGAATCAGATTATAGATGTTTTTGTAACAACCACGGTTTTTCATTTTAAGTAGTAGCATCGGCCACCATGCGTTATCAAAAGCGCCAGAAATGTCGAGAAAGATTCCAACCACATATTTATGTTCCGATAAGTTAATAATTTTACGAACAGAGAGCACCGCGTCGACGGTGGACTTACCAATAGTGAAACCAAATTGATTATTATGAAATTTAGGTCCATTCGGTAGTAAGCGCGGAACGATTAGTCGCTCTAAGAGTTTTCCCAAAGATGGAAGTAGGGTTATGGGCCGATAGGACTTAGGGTCATCCGGGGGCTTATCGCCACTCTTCGGAATAATGCGTATAAAGCCCTGTCGCCATATTCGAGGAAAAATACCTTCCGCAATGCATCGGTTATATACTGATAAGATCGCGTCTCCGGCTGTCTTACACGCTTCTATAATCATTCTATTAGATATTTTATCTTCACCGGATGATTTGTTAAGAGGTAGTTTCTTCACAACGTTTATGAATTCGTCAGTGGATGGAAGATCTGACTCCGGCGATTCAGGTGGCACCGTGGCCCACGCTCTGATCTGTTGGTGGTATTCATTATCATTTACTGATGAATCGTCTGGTATAAGGGATTCAAGCAGAGCATCAGTTGTTTCTTCAATGCCGGTTGTATGTTTATTGTTTACTTTAATGTTTTGAACGTACGCAAGGTCGACAGATCTATTAGCTTTGAACTCGTGGTACAAAGGAGACCACGGACCCTCCCTATCAAGTTTATCAATAATTTTCCGCAATAAATTACCCTTAGATTTTTCAACAAATGCTCTGTAGCGTGACTTGGCAACTCTAAAAGTACTTAAAGCAAGATTAAGGAGGTCCCCGGTAACCTTACGTTTTTTTAGCTTGTTAAGCTGTCTACGAGCTCTACGAAAGCTTCTACGTTGTTCAACAAGGTAGTCACTCCACCAATCACATCTACGAATATTGGTCATGGATGCGCGACCAATAGCAATGTCAGCACAGTAAGTGAAGGCGTCCGACATTATCTCAGCACTTTCCTCAGCTGACAGTCCGTCGCGAGTGAAGTCTTTGACATGACCAGAAAAAAGTGAGCCGAAGAATTCCCAATTCGCGCCCTTACTTTTATATCTAAAATTTCCAATTAAGTGTGACGAACCTTGAGTAAACATAGGAACAAACTCGTACACGATCAGGCGATGATCACTACAAGACGCGTCAGGAAGGACACGCCACCTATCCAAGCGTACGTCTGCACTAGAAAGTGTGACGTCAATACAAGATTCGCCCATTTGGCTACAAAAAGTAGGTGGTGCGTCTGGGGTGTTATGAATTGATAAATTCATCTCAGCAATAAAATCTTCAACCGCACAACGTCGTTCAGAATCAGTGGATCGAACTTTGCCATACCACAGGGAAGAAGATGCATTTACATCAGCACCTACTATAACTTTGCAGCCCGCGAGCGACCGCAAGACGTGACGGAGATTATGTATATGTGGAGTAACTGGGTCTGAGTATTGAAAGTAGCAGCTCACAACGTAAACCTTAAAGGTAGGCGATGATACTTCCGCCAAGGCGCAATGAGGCGTCATGAGATTACTTATAGATGTTACAGTAAAGCCCGAAGAACGCGCTACATAAATTCCGGCCCGCGCCCTGCAGTCCAGCTGAACCACCCTGTGACGTAAGCGCGCGTTTTGATATTGTTCCTGAATAAGCACTATGTCAAGATTATAATCCACAATCAATTTATCCAGCTCAGATGTCGCCACCCTATCGTTATGGAGATTTAATTGTCCTATGGTTAAAATATCCATTATTAGTAGTTAGTGTTTAGGATTAATTGTTCGAGTTTCAGTTTGTAGGTAGTACACTCTTGAGATCCGCAGCGATGATCACACGGTTTTTTAAAGCGTTTGCACGCCACGCAAGTCGGTTTAAAATGTTTGATCGCTTGTTCGCTTCATTCAAATTAATACAGTCCACTATTTTATTGTTACCGGAGTTTCTCTGCTGTCCTAATACCACCCTTAGGATTTAACCCACTCCTTTCTAATATGTAATATTTACTGTGGTGAGAAATAAATAAATAAATTCAAATATCAGAGCTATCTATCCACTCACACACACACGGCTTCGCACCGCGTCCATCCCCCGCATATCTTAGGTCAAAGTGAGATGGCAATAAGCCGCGAACAAATTTTGTGCGCGCCTCATCTTTTAGTTGCGAGTGTTGTCCGCCGGGCTCTCAAGTCGAAGTGTTGTTGGAATGTTTGTTTTAAGATGTATACTTGCTTTTGTTTTATCTACGCTTACTGGCAAAAAACATTTTTATAAATCAAGAGTGAATAAGTTATTTCTAGGCAAGCGAGCTCCATCTTCGACCACATCATCGCTTACCATCAGGTAAGATAGTGGTCAAACGCGTGCCTATCAATAGTAAAATAAAAAATAAAAAAAAACCTATAATTTATGTTTTCTCTATAAGTAAGTGAATTTGTTAGTCTTTTGAGAAATAAATATCTCGTAAATTTTTAGCTTAGGAAAATTTGCTACAGGACCCGTGCCAGCTTAAGGTGGATGCTCCAGGGTAGCCCGCGAAATTCAAATATTTTTATGTTTTTTGCAATTTGCCGGTCAGGGTGAAGCTGTATGTAGACCAAATGCGATCTGCGACCGTAACGCGTATTTATCTAAAGAATTATAACCATTTTAATCATCAATATAGCCCTCTAAGTTCAGGTAGTTCGAAAGAATGATTATTTCTGAAATATTCATCGCATTCACCTTAATCCGGCACTGCCTCTCTGGCAAAAGCTGAGATTTTTTTTTGCCATTTGTTACTAGTGGTAACAAAATCGGTAGGACAACTGGGAACAGATGTTGTTTGAGTGGGCAGTAAACAAGTAATAAAAAGGCGTAGGTATTTTAATTGTTTTTATTAAAAATGATAAAACTTTTGCACAATTTAATTTCGTTGAAAAACGTATAACATTACATTTTATTCAACAAAAATGGATTGTTTGTATATCTCAGCACCGACTAGCGAGTGTCGCCGCCGCGCTCGTCTGTGACCAGTGGCGGCGCGCGGCGGCCGCCGCAGTCGGGGCTGCACAAACGCTTCAACAGCAATATAATTTGTATTTTATTACAATACAGTCCGTAGCATAGCCTACAACAGGCCACAAGTGACGTCATCGTCTGCAGAGAGCGCCCAGTGTTGCCATTGTAATCCTCTTAAAGTTCTATCTTTATTTCCTTATGATAATAACATCCTACTTAATTCAATATAAAACTTATTTCAAACTGTTATATTTCTAGGTAATTGTAGAGCGATCATCGTCGAGGTGCTCGCACTTATTGGTGCACCTTTGGTATAATTTTATGTATATTTGGTAATTAAAGCATAGTCTTAGTAGTACAGTACCTAATCTAGTCTATCGGCTGCAGCTGGCAGCAGGGCGCGCGCGACCGGCAGCGTGGTGGGCGCTACGCCGGCAGCTCTAGCAACAAGAGCCCCGAAATGGTGTAAATAAATTAATAAAAATATTTATTTGACACTTACAAAAATATGTTACAAGCCAGTTAAAACAAAATAGCATACGAATGTATTGCCTCAAATCTTATTCTAACCCCCAAACTAGGCCTGGACCTGTATTTTGAAGGTCAGCGTTCAGCCACGGGTACTATTTCCAATCTAACAACAATTTAAAGGAGTGTAACTACTTACAACCAAAGTTATAGTTGAGGTTATTGCCTTTTGATAATAACTTGGTAACACTTAAATGTCAAAATTTCTCATGTATTAGGTACAGACGAAGGTAAAATCACAAATAAGTATGTAGGGATTAAAATAACAAAAAGAAAGTAAGTAAGTAATAAAGCTAAAAAGCATTTGTAGATATGTCTGTGTGTGTGTGGAAGTGTGCAAGCGGTGTGAGTGTGCTGTGTGTGAGTATGGGAGTGAGTGAGCGCCTGGTTTGGTTCGCACCTTTGAATGTATGTAAGGATGAGAAAAAGTAAGAACGCATGGCAGTGTATGGATTTTGGATCAAGTTATTGACTACAGTTAAGATGTGCTACTGATCAGCTATAATTAAGATGTGCAAAAGCTATTTTTATCTAAACTTGCATTTAACAAATCATAGGAATTTTCATTAAAACTAATCTAACTTAACTCGTGTAGGTATTAGAATGATCCATGTCCCATGTTGAAATAAAAATTAAGTAATTAAAAACTCCCGTCAAAAAAAAACCTTTAAAAAGTAAAAAATAATTTCTTCCTTTTAGTTTAATACAGGTACGGTTCTTTGGGCCAAGCGTCTTTGCCTCGGGAGACCGCAAAAAGTTTGTATGTACAAAGTATAAGTATAATAAAATTAGCGGTCTAACGACGCAATGACGCTTGGCACAAAGAATCGTACCTATATTAAACTAAAAGGATCAATAGAAATTATTTTTTACTTTTTGAAGGTATTTTTTGTCAAGGTTCTTAAAAATTTTAAATAAGTTTTATTACATGCTTTTTAAACTTAATTTTTATTTATTTATTTAAAAAACTTGATACACTAGTCAAAAATACTGCACAAAGGCAGACTTAATGCCTTAGGCATTTTCTACCAGTCGACCTTAGGGTGGTGCAGAGACAACATGACAGGTGCAACTTAAAGGAAAAGAAATACAATCATAAATAGATACTAGTATTATTTTTGTATACATACAAAAATAATAACGACGTTTAGAAAAAACGAATTTAACGAATTAACGCTGTGATGATTCTACCAATTTTTAATTTCGTTCACTAATATTCCTCATTCCCTTTCATTATTCTACTAGTCAAGCCCTTTCATTTGATACCCATGTTGAGGGAGTTTTTTTTTTGCACGCTTGCCTCTAGGCAAATAAGTAATAGGATACTTCTAAGTAACCTATTCACTCTTGACTTAACGACTCCCAGGTTGTAGCTATCGGGAAACAGACTCCAGCAGGGAATTCCACTCCTTAGCTGTACGCATTATGAATGTGTTCCCAAAACGTTTTGTGCGCGTGGGTGGGATGTCCACCATGTACCGGTGGCGCATCGCCGTTCGTCTTGTGGTCCGATGGTGGAACGGGCTTGGCGGAATTAAATTATGGAATGTGCGACGACATTCCCCAAAATGCAACCGGTAGAAAACCGACAAGCTAGCAACTCGTCGTCGATGCTCAAGACTTTTGAGCTTCGTCGCGACGAGCCTCTCATTGCCAATGATCCTCTTGGCTCGTTTCTCAATTGACTCAAGGGCATCAAGCTGGTATCGGGCAGATCCGTCCCAAAGATCAGAGCAGTATTCCATACACGATCGAACTTGCGCTTGATAGAGTTTGAGCAGCTGTTCCGGCGTGAAGTAACGTCTCACCTTTGCTAGAATCCCTAACTTCCTTGCAGCCACTTGAGCTTTTGCCTCTAAGAAAGGGCAAAAATTGAGAGTAGATGTTAATGTAACCCCAAGAAGCTCAAGTTGGTCGGTTATCGGCACGGTTGCACATCGGAAAGATGGAGCTGGGTGGAATTGGCTCCTTTTGGCGGAAAATAGACACGCTTGGGTCTTAGCAGCATTGAACTTGACCAGATTGGCATCACCCCATCAGAGACAGCCTGTAGGGACACATTCGAGCGCTCAACCATAGCCTCCCGGAGAGACCGGATCTGCGACCCACCAGCTCGAGCGTTGGACACGTATTTCTCAGCAACAGTGCTGTCGTCTGCATACCCAAAGGTACCGGGTTTAAGCAGATTATTAATATGCAGCAAGAACAGTGTTGCCGAAAGCACCGATCCCTGTGGAATTGCCACTCGGATAGACCGATCCCTCAGGAAATCTGCAATCCAATCACACAAACCGGCGGGCAGACCGAAGGAAGGAAGCTTACTAATAAGGCTATCGTGCCAGACCCTGTTGAAGGCCTTCGAAATGTCAAGGGAGACCGCTAGTGCCTCCCCGTGCTTCTCTATGGCTTCACTCCATATGTGAATGGCATACGCTAGAAGATCCCCAGTTGACTGATTTGGGCGGAACCCGTATTGTCGGTCACTAAGGATATCATTCGCTTCTAGGTACGCCAGGAGCTTATTATTCAGCACGCGTTCCATAGTCTTACAGAGTATGGACGTTACCGAGATGGGTCTATAATTCGACGGGTCAGCTCGACTACCCTTCTTGGGCACGGGTTGCACGTTAGCTTGCTTCCAAGCCTTCGGTACTTTTCCAGTCTCGAACGAAAGGCGAAATAGGCGTGTCAAGATCGGAGACAACTCAGGCGCACAAGTTTTCAGAACAATTGCCGGTATCCCGTCGGGGCCACTAGCCTTGTTCACGTCTAGGTTACGCAGTACCCTACAGACGTCCTTCTGATGAATGCGAATGTTCGACATTGCCGACTCGCATTCACCAGGAGAAGCAGGGGGCCTCGCGCCACCAGGATCCAGACGCGAAGATTCCGCAAACAAGGAAGCAAGCAAGTTCGCTTTCTCCTCAGTGGAGTGGGCAAGCGTCCCGTCGGGTCTCAGCAGTGGTGGTAGTGAGGGGCGGCAGAAGTTCGATTCGACCGACTTAGCCAGGGACCAAAAAGCCTTACTACCTGCTGTGTATGAAGCAAGTTTGTTCCCTATTCGGCTGATGTGGTCAAACCGTGCCCTCCGCAACACCTTCTTGCAGGACTTGGCAGCCCTGTTGAAGGCTCTCTTCTTCCAAGTCACGTCATTTGCTTTGCGCGTGCGAGCGTCGACCCATGCCAGGTAAGCCGCGTGCTTAAGCGCATCAGCGCGATTGCACTCGTCACCAAACCCTGGACGAGCTTCGCCAGACATAGTTTTGTCAGAGAACGGAATGTAGTACGCCATTCCCCTCCGCAACACATCCGTTAACGGCGTCCGCGCACGACGAAGCATCAGTCGAAGAAAAACAAGAAGGCTGCCAAGGATAACATGCGAAGAAAGATCGCATTCCATCCCAATCTGTACCTGTATCACCATACCCGCTGTGTGCCTCTTGGGCTAGGATCGGGCGGGGAGTAAACGGACTCAGACTTCACCAGACAGTGGTCGGAACTGTCTGGATCTGTTGTCAGCAAAAGGTCCAAGCAATTGGCAGTGTGCGAATCAACATCCGGCACCCTCGTTGCCCCCCGGACCAGCTGGGTAAGATTCAGCGCTAGGGCTAGCTTTCTCGTTTCTCGTCTGCATGGTCTGTACACTGGTATGGGAAGAGCCAATCCTGATGGTGGGCGTTGAAATCCCCCAGTAACACCAATTGGGCAGAAGGGTATCCGCCACCTCACTCAGGTGCTATGTGAGCTCAGTTGTCTTCAAATCACCGCTGTGCGAACGGTAGACACAAGCGAAGACAATTTTATCCAGGCCTATGTCCACTAAAACCCACAGCATTGAGAACCTGGAGTCCTGAAGATTACGGAGACGCCGATAACAGATGTCGTCACGAGTCGTGAATTAAAATAATAATTCGCCATTTTGTGGTGGCGGCCATCTTGGATTTAAAATTTGTCATAGTGTATAGTATAGTACTAGTCAAGCTCTTTCATTTGATACCCATAATGAGGGAGTAGTGAAAAAAAATATTTTCCGCCATTCTGTCCCAATTTTCATCAAACATGGCTAAGAACACTCCCGAGTAATTGACCTTTCAAAAAAATTATTTAAATCTAAATCGG
The DNA here is from genome assembly GCA_950371165.1 of Lacanobia oleracea. Taxonomy (NCBI): domain Eukaryota; kingdom Metazoa; phylum Arthropoda; class Insecta; order Lepidoptera; family Noctuidae; genus Lacanobia; species Lacanobia oleracea. The sequence continues at coordinate 144,216 of OX493397.1, forward strand.
TTCATCCATACGGGAGCTACGATGCCACAGACAGACAGACAGACACACACACGTTTTTGCGTCGAGGGTTAAAAAGTAAAATATTTACACTCATTGACAAAACGGTATTCAATGATTTGATACAACGGTTAGTTTAAGGTTAGGTTAGGTTAGGTAAACTGGTTTGGTAGACTGTCGGGAGGACACGGCGCGGCATACCTACACTGGCAGAGTGTGCCGCTTGGGAGGGGCCACGCCGTGCCCTCATCTCTGTGGTAGGCAGTGATCTCTCGCTGCCGGCCGTAGTTCGTGCTATGGTCGACGGCGAGGAGTCCTGGGACGCGGTGGTCTCCTTCTGTGAAACAGTTGTCGCGCAGAAGGAGGCTGCGGAAAGGGAGAGGGAGATCTCCACCTCTCTCCCGGCCCGCAGTCGGCGCACCGGGCGTCGGAGGAGGGCATACGCTGCCCTCTTCCGGCCCCCCTAACTGGGTCCTGGGGCGTCGGACTTGGGGATATCCGTCGCCCCCCTTTCATTCGGACCCGAGGTGGCGGCGCGTGGTGTTCCCGTGCGCCCCTCTTTGACGTCGCGGGGGGAGTCAAACACCTCACTTCCCCCGCTGACCCGAGGTGGCCTGCAGAGGCGGGCCGGCACCAGCCGGGGATTACGGAAGTCGCATTAGTTCTCCTTTCCTTTTGTTTTTGTTTTAGGATTTATTTATATATTTTATTTGGCACCACAACATTTAAAAAAATCATTCCATACCCAAGTTTAAGTACCTCATCAGTTAAAGAGGAGCACCACATGCACTACACTGCACTCACACATGAAAAATTTCCACTCAGAACAACAGGTACACAACTACACAGTGACAGTAACAAAGTTCACGACAGCCAGGTGACTATCTTAGGATTGGAAATCATCAAATGTCTCCTCCCGATCTGGGTAAAGCAGGAGGGAGCGTCAGACTCTTACTGACTAAAACCCATCCGTGTTCCTCCTAGTGCCCTTTGCGTTCCAGGGTACGGTGCCTCTTTCGAACGAAGTCCGCAGAGGTGCCTATATATGTACCTACAGCAATTTGACATTGTCTAAGTATGCGCAGCGAGAAGATGCTTAAGCCTCAAATTCTTTAAGTAGCAAATATTGATGTAGCTAAAAGATTCTTATTTTAATTGAAGCGGTGTGTTATTTGTAGGTATTGTGCTCACACCATGATTTACATACCTACTGTCTCTATACGTGACTCGGCGACGGTTACTACTAAATCACTTATTGCTGAAGCAGAAAACTATTAAATAGTAGCTGTCCCGACAGACCTTGTTTTAACCGATTGTCGACCTATTCTCAGACCTACCAAATATACACAAAAAAAAACATAAAAATCGGTCGAGCCGTGTCGGAGGAGTTCGATAACATGCAACGTGACACGGAATTTTTAAACATTAGAAGAAGATATACAAACTAAGTGGTACAGAAATGGCGGACTGTCGCCAGTCATTGATCGGTCTTCCGTAGGCCCCGCTTGGTTAACAGTTGAAGACATCGTGTGTCGAGAGCACACCCACATCGGGACACACGTCGCGCGTGCATAGCAACGCCATGGCAACACTGGGCGGACACGAGCGCGCACGCCCGCTGCGCCCGCGCCGAGACCACTACAACATTTTTGCACTTAAAAATCTTTACATACAAGTTTTCAACTTATTTTATAACCCTCTGAAACAAATAGGTACATTTTTCAGGATCCGTTCTCAAAAGTGTGGAGCCCCTTATAGAAGATCAGTTCGTCGCTGGTCGTCCGACAAGAGCTCCGAGCTCGGGGCCGCCACCGCGCGCCGCCGCGTGTGGTAGCGAGTCAGCGACAGAAACGCCATGGCCAACCAAATCCATGTGCTCTATTGTGCACTAGCATGCGTATCGCCGCGCGTCATGTGCTCTATTGTGCACAAGCATGTGTAGCGCCGCGCGTCATGTGCTCTATTGTGCACTAGCATGCATAGCGCCGCGCGTCATGTGCTCTATTGTGCACTAGCATGTGTGGCGCCGCGCGTCATGTGCTCCTTTGTGCACTAACATGCGTAGCGCCGCGCGACATGTGCTCTATTGTGCACTAGCATGCGTAGCGCCGCGCGTCATGTGCTCTATTGTGCACTAGCATGCGTATCGCCGCGCGTCATGTGCTCTATTGTGCACAAGCATGTGTAGCGCCGCGCGTCATGTGCTCTATTGTGCACTAGCATGCATAGCGCCGCGCGTCATATGCTCTATTGTGCACTAGCATGTGTGGCGCCGCGCGTCATGTGCTCCTTTGTGCACTAGCATGCGTAGCGCCGCGCGTCATGTGCTCTATTGTGCACTAGCATGCGTAGCGCCGCGCGTCATGTGCTCTATTGTGCACTAGCATGCAAAGCGCCGCGCGTCATGTGCTCTATTGTGCACTAGCATGCATAGCGCCGCGCGTCATGTGCTCTATTGTGCACTAGCATGCGTAGCGCCGCGCGTCATGTGCTCTATTGTGTACTAGCATGCGTAGCGCCGCGCGTCATGTGCTCTATTGTGCACTAGCATGCATAGCGCCGCGCGTCATGTGCTCTATTGTGCACTAGCATGCGTAGCGCCGCGCGTCATGTGCTCTATTGTGTACTAGCATGCGTAGCGCCGCGCGTCATGTGCTCTATTGTGCACTAGCATGCGTAGCGCTGCGCGTCATGTGCTCTATTGTGCACTAGCATGCATAGCGCCGCGTCGTTTTATGGCTGACTAACCATTACATACTGAGGCTCCTTCTTGGTTTACGGCAAACAACTAAATGTCCCAAGTCAATCGCTTTGTGCCAATGACAGGTTTTCAGCAGTATTCGGTTAGACACGAGTCTGGCGGGCAGCAGGCCTGGCGCGCTGGCGTCTACACCTCCCATGTTAGACACGAGTCTGGCGGGCAGCAGGTCTGGCGCGCTGGCGTCTACACCTCCCATGTTGCGCTAATTATATTATTCTGATGTAGAACAAATTTCGAGAAAAACATATAATATAATCGTAAGGGGCGAGATCTTTTAAGAACGGAACCCATAAAGCACTCATTTGGACAATATGTAAACATGAATCATTAAAATTCCCTCGACTACAATGACACCTACTTATTCTGAATAATGATACAACACTTTGTTTTAAACATCAAAATTATGTGTTTCTCAGGATTTAGATAAACCCATAATCTATTAGTTTTCTGATTTATGAACTATATTTAAAGTGGATCGGTCTTGTATGAAAAAAATAAAAAAAGTAATAAATCGAAATGGAACTGTTACCGAATTTGGTAATAGTTCCACTTCGGAAATATCTAAATGTTTAAAAACAGGAATATTTTCGATATCGAACTATTAGAATACTGCCCCAGACTACTTGAAGTTTTAATTTTTTCTCTATAGTCGAGTAATTTTCTAACGTGGTTATTTCCATTAAATAGTCTGCGTGTTATAACATTAAACTTATCGTTTAAATGATGTTGCTTATCGGCTATCCCGTCATATTTCTACAGTGGTTACAAATCACTATGACACCCCCGCGACCACGCCACACGTTCTAGTTTTACATAACAATTTTAAAATGTAGTGCGTGCCGACTGTAGCACTGGAGTAGAAGTGCTGTTGTCGCGTTCATTATTAACAACAATGTCGCTGTCTATCATCTGAGGGCCAATGGGGTATTTTACTAAAAGATCGAATAAGTCCGTTTGATCGATTTTCAAAAAAATATTGGACACGTATTTTTTATTTTTTCACGTAAACAAAAAATAAAGAGGATACAGCGAGTTGAAGACTCGCGTGACGTCATCTGGCTTGGTAAATTTGGTACAATTTTACCAAGCCAGATGACGTCACTAAAAATACCCTATTTTACAAATTTTTAAGTTACGTTCTCAATCGCATCTCAGTCGTAATCTGTCGAAAATTTATGGAAATTAAGGGTTTTTGAGATGCGAATGCGAACGTAACGAAAATTGCTAAGTATGGGACTGTTGTTAAAATAAGATGAACATGTACAAGGCTATTACAGTGGTGTGTTTGCCAATAGCACGCCAATGAACTAGCGTTGCATTATTTATTCGTGAAACTTGACGTACCCAAAACGGGACCACGAAGCTGTATGGGAGTAATGGGCAAATCCATAAAAGATTGCGAAAATCTGTCCTTAGTAAGAGGTATGAAATGAATCGATCACATGCACTCTGCCGGATATGTCAAATACAGAGGAGTTAAGCACGGATCAATTATATCTCTTAGACATTTGTAAAGCGATTGATTCTGGTCATTGTAGTGAAAGTTTATCCAAGAATCATTCCGGAAATAACGTTTACTCAAGATGGCTTACCACGGCAAACCGAATACTTAAACTGTATGTTTTGATAGATTCTACCACAGAGGACATGACGCATTCGGTGACTTTTGCTGTAGCAGTTTATGCTCCGATGTGTTTTCCACTTAACAAAGTGGCAATTTGGCACAAAGCATTGACTAAGAACCATTCTTCTTTCAAGATACCTTCCAGACCAGAACATCTTAAGGTTAATAGTTGCTCCAGTCATTCAGAGAAATAGTCTTTTTGGACATTCAGAGAACATTTTATTGTCAATGTGGCTGAAAACATATTAAGGTGGCCTTGCAGAAGATAATTCAATCACGAGATACAGCCTGAGAGAGTTTAGACTTCCTGAATTTGATTTCAGAGCTGAAGATTATATTGATTTAGTAACTTGGAATGATGTGATTGTTACTGAGCCTCCACTTATGAGAAAAACAAGCGCTGCGGTCATCGTCGAGTACATACTGACGCCCGAAATAATTGATTCATTCATTGAACCCTTGTCACACACTATAGCCACTAAAAATGTGTGTAAATCGTGATGGAGCCCTTTGCTGCCGTTTGTGGTCCTGTTAGAAGTGATGGGTTTATACAAACGCACTGGTTTGAACGCAAAAAAAGGTTTGACATTTGATTAATTTCCGAGTTTTTTGGAATTATCAGAGCCATACAAATATAGGTAAGTATACTTATCTGTGTTTTATAGTAGTTTTAAGGCTTACTTATGGTTATTCTGGTAATTTTAAAGTTGATGTAAATAAATTTAAATACATTGCTGCTGTTTTATCAACCTGAACCGTACATCACAACAATGCCTAAAATAGTATTTTTTTCAAAGTTTCAGAGAGCTCGGGGCAGTATTTACTGAAATATATCAATCACTTTAATTATACCAATCCTTATGTTTGTACTAGTGTCAACTTTCGGCAATAACTAGTTCTTTTTCGAATTAAAAAAAAAAATAAGACTATCCACCCTTATATACCTAAGAAGGTATGCGGCCCGCACAGAGATCCTAAGGCACTGGTCTAGTTCACATTAGCGCACCTCTCGGCTGCCCGCGCGCTGCCGGCCGGAGCAGCCCGGACAGTAACGTGATGTTACTTACTTTACTAAACACGATCCTTCTCCGCACGATGCCGATAGCCGAGCCGTTCATACATTCATTCAATACACATTTTTTAATAGGTTTTTCTTAAATCTACAGAGTGATTTGTAATTGAATGCGTTCGTTCAAATGGGATGTTTTGAGCTAATTTGCAACGATTCTGTTCCAGATAATTTGAGGACCAAATTTATAAGTTTTATACCTAACTCACTACCAAAAGTTGCTAATTTCGTGAAATCTCCTCCACTTTGAACCTGTGGTAAACTAAACGACCCAATTTTAGAAACGCACTCAATTAGCAATCAGCCTGTATACAGTGAAGGAATTAACAAAAGAAGCAAATAATACTAGTCTGCCGATGAGAGGTGATGTCTAGGAAGAGTGTACCGGCGACACGCGACGTGTGCGACACGCGACGATTGCGACACGAGACGTGTGTATGGAATTTTATAACATTATTAATTAGATTTATTTTATAATGGCTACAAAGTTTAAAAATATACATGAAATAATTGAAATTGAGCCAAAATAGGGCATTCAAATAGTTCGGAGTTAAAATAACATTTGAAAAAAAAAAAACATCCTCCCGTGTTTCCTTCGACGTTCGACCGCGCTGCAAGTCGCTTCACACGCGGCCGCTATAAAACCCCGGGATGTCTAGTTTTACATACAATATACTTAATAGCTGTCGTGCGAGGTCTTGTGACTATTTATATGAAAGATGCAATGAGATGTGTCGTGCTATAATTTACATGTGTACATTACAGCTGCCGACTGCCGACAGCCGCGTGGAGCGCGCGAGCCTCGCGCCGCCGCGCTCGCTGCTCGCTGCTCGCTGCTCGCTATGGCAGCACACCGCGCGCACGCGACAATTAACATACTTAGCATTTGTTTTACTTAATCCTTATTGCATCAGTATACCACATTTTCTTACAACTATTTCTTAATTTGCGTAATTTGGAGCACAAACTTATTTTAGGTAGTCTTAAGTTTAAGATAGGATAGTGTAGTCAACAAATACTTTTTGTTCATCATTTTAGCATTCTTGCAAAAATATGAATAACGTGTCCTTCGATTCGGAATAGCAGGTAGATGATACTACAAAAAAATAAAGCTGCCTCGAAAAAATTGCAAAAGTTAAACAAGATGCTTTGGTTTTTTCTTTGCATACGTCACAAACTTATTATGATTTTGGAAATCTATTAAAAGATTCGACTCCCGGAACTGTAGGACCTATTTCCATAATTTTAACAGAGGGGTGAAAAGTACGGCCTAAAACGAGTTCTCCTTCTACGGCTTTCGCAAATGGGTATAATTTAGACGGTCACCAAAAATAATATTTTTAAGACTCTAAGCCTAGGCACCAAAATGGATCAACGGTCACCAAATTCTATCCAACTCAACTGTGATTGCCATAAAATGTAGGCTTGGGGTTACATACTGGATAAAATAGGTTAGGTTAGGTTAGAATTGTGACCAACCGCGCGCGAGCCGAGCGAGCGAAGCGAGCGGTGCCGCGGCAGCGGCCAGCGAGCGCTACTTCTCGAATATTATTTGGTGACCATTCATCTGTTTTGGTAACCGTTTAGAACTTTTTTGGTAGTAAAATAGGTACTTTTTTGGGCGGTGTTTAAACACAAGCCTTCGCAAATCACGCTCGCTTCCTACCTACATGTGATACAACAAAGTCCCCTGCCACGTCTATCTGTCTGTTCGCGATGAAGTCAAAAATTATTGAACGGATTTTCATGCGGTTTTCAGTTTCACTCATCAATAGGTACAGTGATTCATGAAGAAGGTAAATTGGCTGAAATATGACTATTATTATTGAAGAGGGCGGAAAAAAACGACCGAAAAAAATCGATTTTTTGTGAGGTTAGATGCCGTCTCAACATCGCTCGACAACCGTCAGCATATTGTCATGATCGCGTTCCAGTGCTTCGCCACTTCAGTGCTATTACGAATAATTAGGAAAAATTGTATACATAGTTTCTTGTGCAGTGTGTAGTAGTGATTTTAGTGATACCGAAACGTAAAAATAACGCTGATAATTACGATCAACTTGAAAGAAAATTACGCAAAATCGAGAGGAAATTGCAAAAAGTTCGGCACAGAGAACGACTGTATTCGAGTTCACCAAGAACTTACAATTATGAATCTGGGCCTGAGATTCGGAATTACGAAGGTATGTTGGAGTTCGCTACGTGTATTCGAAAGTTGTTAATTCGATTTTTATTATATCGAACACGGTATGTCGATAATTCAGTTGTACGATGTTTTATTACATCGATGCTTTATTAGTGCGATGTAACGTTTGTGCGAAACACCCTACAGCGACTGCTCATTAGTTCGACAGTGTGTCGGTTCGAAACGTCTACTGTTTTCCGTGACATTTTATTAATTATCTTATTTTGCATTATAGACGTAAAGGAAATACATTATAAATACCATAAGTACATATCTTCACACCTTTTTTCCTAAAATGAGGAAGACAGGTAACTAATTCAACACGTTTAGCTGTGGCATGGGCCAAAGATAACGTAGACAATATCAGTGACCGGTTGCTAGCCAATCGCCTGATACCCTCAAAAGCCAAAACCGTAATTACGGTTTTGGCTTTACGTAATGCACGTATAGACGTAAAGGAAATACATTATAAATACCAAACATATCTTCACGTCTTTTTTCCTAAATTGAGGAAGACAGGTAACTAATTCAACACGTTTAGCTGTGGCATGGGCCAAAGATAACGTAGACAATATCGGATAGTAGATAATATACGGTTTTGGCTTTTGAGGGTATCAGGTATCAAATGTGGTGAATGCCACAGCTAAACGTGTTGAATTAGTTACCTGTCTGTCAAGTTAGGGTGCTGATCGAAGGGTCGGTAACGAACCTAATCAGCGCCTATGCTCCTCAAACTGGTTGCTGTGAGTCTGAAAAGGAGGCCTTCTGGGATGAGTTCGAGGACGTACTACGCGCTATTCTGAATTAAGAAGGTGTTTTGGTTGGGGGGGATCTCAACGGTCACGTGGGTCAGTTTGCTGGAGAGTACGGACGTGTTCACGGTGGTTTTGGTTATGGCCAGCTAAATGCAGAGGGAGTCAGTATACTCAGCACCTGCGCTTTGTCTGACCTAGCCATCGCGAACATTTTCTTTCAGAAGAAGCCCCAGCATCTTATTACGTACCGTAGTGGTGCCTACTCAATCCAAATAGATAACCTGCTGGTGCGACGGTGCCACATTGGCAAGGTTACCAACTGCAAAGTCATCCCAGGCAAAAGCTTAACGGCTCAACACTGCCTCCTTGTCCTGGACTTTGCGGTTGTACCGAAGAAGAGAGTGATCGAGAAATGCAAACCCCGCACTAAGTGGTGGTTGCTTGATGGTCCTAGGCAGTCGGACTTCATCGCAGAGGTCGAGCATCTCGAGATCTGTGCTCCGCATGAGTCCGCTCAAGAGATCTGGAGTAGGATCCATTCAGCAATCACCGATGCGGGTAAGCGCGTCCTTGGCACTTCTCGTGGTGGCCGCACCATAGACAAGGAGACGTGGTGGTGGGATGACGGGGTTCAGGAGGCGACTCGGAAGAAGAAGGTTTTATTTAAACAGTGGCAAGGGTCCAACTCTCCGGATGACAGGGAGGCATATGGAGCGGCTAAGCGCGCTTGCAAAAAAGCTGTAGCCAGAGCCCGCAGCAAAAGTCTGGCGCCCTTATACGACAAGCTGGAAACTACGGAGGGGCAAAAGCTTATTTTTAAGCTGGCGCGTGCCCGGGAGAAAGCTACACGGGACATTAGCAAATGTCTCTGTGTAAGAGACGCCCAGGGTAACCTGCTCTACGATGCCCCCTCTGTTAAGGAGAGATGGTGTACATACTTGGCGGAGCTGTCTAACAAACAGCATCAACATAACCTTCCTCCGGAACCGCCTCCTAACCTATTTCCCCCGACGAAACCCGCATTGCTCTTCGTCACATGAAAAACCGGAAAGCGGTCGGGTCTGACAATGTGCCAACTGAAGTGTGGAAGGCGATGGGCCCACATGGTGTGGACCTTCTGACGGATCTTTTTAACCTCATCCTGATCACCAAGGATATGCCAAACCAGTGGCGATTTAGCCTGATTATCCCTGTTTACAAAGGCAAAGGTAGCGTACAGGATTGTAGTAGCTACCGCGGTATCAAGATCATGTGCCACACCATGAAGCTCTTCGAGCGCATCATTGACACACGGCTCCGTAGCGAGTGTACTGTCTCTGAGTGTCAATATGGCTTCCGGGCGGGTAACATCACCATGGACGCAGTGTTCGCCTTACGGAATCTGGCTGAGGCTTACAGAGAGAGAAAGAGAGCTTTGCATATGGCCTTTTTAGACCTGCAGAAGGCCTTCGACTGTATACCTCGGCAGTCCATCTGGTGGGCACTGCGCTTCAGGGGCGTTCCCGAGGCCTATATTGACATTATCAGAGACATGTACCGCGATTCCGTGTCCTCTGTCCAGACCGCTGTAGGCGAATCGAATGGCTTCCCAATATCTGTTGGCGTTCACCAAGACTCGGCTCTTAGCCCGTTCTTGTTTAACGTAGTGCTCGATGTAGTTACGGCAAACATCCAAGATCAGCCTCCATGGCTAATGATGTATGACGATGACATCGCCCTCGTTAATCAGAACAAAGCCCATCTTGAGCGCAAAGTCAACATTTGGAAGGACACGCTTGAAAACGGTGGTCTGAGACTAAATGTGGCGAAGACTGAGTACATGTCCTGTGGCGGCACGGATTCAAACACCATCCGAATAGATTCGGACCTGATCAGAAAGTCCGATACGTTCAGGTACCTTGGATTCGTGCTGCACGAGTCTGGCAACGTGGACGACGATGTCCAAGCACGTATAGGCGCGGCTTGGGCGAAGTGGCGCGAGGTAACCGGCGTTTTATGCTACCGCAAAATGTCTCCGAAGCTCAAGGGGCAGATATATAAATGCATCATACGGCCTGTCCTACTTTACGGCGGCGAGTGTTGGCCAGCACTAAGCAGACACACCCAGGAGCTTTGCGTCACGGAGATGAGGATGCTGAGGTGGATGAGCGGCGTAACGCGATCCGATCGCATACGCAACTCTTTCATCCGAGGTAGTCTTGGTGTCCGTGACGTGGGGGAAAAACTGCAAGAGTGTCGTCTGCGATGGTATGGCCACATTATGCGCCGCCCTATGGAGTACGTTGGTCGGAGATGCATGAATAAGGCTGTTCTTGGGATCCCGTGGTCGCCTTCGCAAACGCTGGCTAGACGTCGTCAAGTCCGACATGAGAGCCAATGGCCTGACTGAGAAGGATGTTCAAGATCGGGCAAAGTGGAGTAAGCTAAGTAGGAATGCGGACCCTGGCAATAGCCGGGATTAACGCCAGGTGAAGAAGAAGAAGAAGATTACATTCGGGATTCAATACGACACCCATAACATAAGACACTGCTTTATCCCCTCGCTGCATAATCTAGGACCAATTTAAACAGAAAAAAATCGATACAGCTGGACAGTAAAACTTTTTTACAAAAAAAAAGCAACTGAATTCCAAATGATAAAAAAAAAACTATAAAATAACTTTAATTTCGGAAGTCGATGTTAAAATACTAAGAAACGACTAAAAACGTCAGGCCTTTTTTCACTTCTTAGTTGTACCCCACACCTAACAAGACTGAAGGAAAGCAAAATAACCAATTTAATTATTAGCTATTTTGATTTTGATGAAATTTATACGGGACCTCTGAAGTATAATCTATCAAACAAAAAAAAAAGAATCATCAAACTAGATTCATTATTGGCGGAATTTTCACGTAAGCAAACGAAAAAACATACAATCGAATTGAGAACCTCTTCTTTTTGTGAGTCTGTTTCAAAAACTAATTATTGTTCTTATGAATAAAAGAACAGAATAGAATAGAATAAAATTTATTTAGCACATTCATGAAACACGCGTACAAAACCTAACTTAGAAAATAAAAAAGCCAAAAAACTAGTGTGTGTCTCACGGCTGCACTAAAAAGGTCTATTTCAGCAATATGTCAGACTGACTAATGTTGTCTGACGCTGATTTTCAGCAACGGTAATAGCATTCGCTGACGCAGCCGTAAGGTCCTCACATGTACGGCGTAGCACCACAGACGGTCCGAGACCCGTGTGCCACACGAACACTGATGCGAGCGCTGCCAGTGCGGACAGCCGCGACACGAACACTGATGCGAGCGCTGCCAGTGCGGACAGCCGCGACACGAACACTGATGCGAGCGCTGCCAGTGCGGACAGCCGCGACACGAACACTGATGCGAGCGCTGCCAGTGCGGACAGCCGCGACACGAACACTGATGCGAGCGCTGCCAGTGCGGACAGCCGCGACACGAACACTGATGCGAGCGCTGCCAGTGCGGACAGCCGCGACACGAACACTGATGCGAGCGCTGCCAGTGCGGACAGCCGCGACACGAACACTGTCTGCGAGCGCAGCCAGTGCGGACAGTCGCCACACGAACACTGACTGCGAGCGCAGCCAGTGCGGACAGTCGCCACACGAACACTGACTGCGAGCGCAGCCAGTGCGGACAGTCGCCACACGAATACTGACTGCGAGCGCAGCCAGTGCGGACAGCCGCCACACGAACACTGTCTGCGAGCGCAGCCAGTGCGGACAGTCGCCACACGAACACTGACTGCGAGCGCAGCCAGTGCGGACTGTCGCCACACGAATACTGACTGCGAGCGCAGCCAGTGCGGACAGCCGCCACACGAACACTGTCTGCGAGCGCAGCCAGTGCGGACAGTCGCCACACGAACACTGACTGCGAGCGCAGCCAGTGCGGACAGTCGTCACACGAACACTGACTGCGAGCGCTGCCAGTACAGACAGCCGCCACACGAACACTGACTGCGAGCGCTGCCAGTGCGGACAGCCGCCACGAATTGCCATGAATTGCCGCCAAGAATTGTACGGGGCGGTACTATTCATTGTAACTGATACCAACGATCTGCTGATGGAAATCATACAGGTAAGGGGTATAAGAGCAGTCAACTAAGAGAGCCAATACTCACTTTCATGATTTCCATCACCAAACCCTTGTTACCAAACCCCCCAATCTCCCTTACAATTACTCACAGGAACAGTACAATTCACAGGCATACTTGTAAGAGTGGATAAAGAATTACTTTTCTATACCTTGTCTAAAGAAATTCTCAAGCTCACATAATGATTTCTATGTGTTAGCCATCGAAATCGAAAAAAGAAATACATATTGTTGCTCTATTTCAAATGACGAAAAAAATACAAAATGTCTCAATTTTGTCGGACTCTGGGTAAGAAATGGCGACGAAAACGTTTGACCGCTTTCCACTTTTCTGCTCTTCATCATCAGACCCTTGTTGTCAACTATGCTGGGTGTGTGGGGGTCGTTAGACCTTACTGCCCACACGATAAGAATAAGAACTGTACATAATACCCATCGGGACGATTCTAATGAGCTCAGACACGACCGGCATACTTGTAAGAATGGCTGTAAAATAACTATTCGGGATTGCGTCTGCTGAAGAAATATTCAAGGTGATATATTTTTGCGACACCATCGAAATCGAAAAAAAATAGATAAGTATTCTTGCTCTACTTTAGATGACAAAAAAAATTACGATTGGTCTCAACTCTGTCGGCTTCTAGATCAGAAATTACCAATCGTCTTTGTATTTATGAATTAAGAAAAAAAAAATTGACCAATTTTAGATACCCTCTATCTCCTAAAGTATTGATCCTACAGTTAAATGTAAAGACATATGAATAGAAAATTTACTGTAAAAAATTGATGTAGAAGTGAGAAAGGAGATATTTTTAATGGTTTTGGAGATACAAGCAAAAAAACTGAAAAAGTACCTTTCCCCCCCTACCCACCACCGGTTCACCTTACACCCTCGGGACTATTAGTATACGAATTATTCGCTCTGACCGACATTCATAGAGCAAATTTTCCTGGACTATAAGTCAGTTAGTATTGTTAGTTTTCACAGATTATTTAATTATGTTGACTTATGACTGTCCCCACCCGGTGTCCTACCTAGATAAGAATAATTATTGAGACATTGTTACAAAAAAAAATCTTATTAATACTTAATACTAAGTTGGTTATTGTAAACAAGTTGAGTTTAACATAAAATTACACCGTGGTCCCCGAACTAGGCAGCGCCTGTATCTCGTCTCGGGGAGCAGAGCTGCGTCAACACTTGTTACACCGTGGTCCCCGAACTAGGCAGCGCCTGTATCTCGTCTCGGGGAGCAGAGCTGCGTTAGCACTTGTTACACCGTGGTCCCCGAACTAGGCAGCGCCTGTATCTCGTTTCGGGGAGCAGAGCTGCGTTAGCACTTGTTACACCGTGGTCCCCGAACTAGGCAGCGCCTGTATCTCGTCTCGGGGAGCAGAGCTGCGTTAGCACTTGTTACACCGTGGTCCCCGAACTAGGCAGCGCCTGTATCTCGTCTCGGGGAGCAGAGCTGCGTTAGCACTTGTTACACCGTGGTCCCCGAACTAGGCAGCGCCTGTATCTCGTCTCGGGGAGCAGAGCTGCGTCAACACTTGTTACACCGTGGTCCCCGAACTAGGCAGCGCCTGTATCTCGTCTCGGGGAGCAGAGCTGCGTCAACACTTGTTACACCGTGGTCCCCGAACTAGGCAGCGCCTGTATCTCGTCTCGGGGAGCAGAGCTGCGTTAGCACTTGTTACACCGTGGTCCCCGAACTAGGCAGCGCCTGTATCTCGTCTCGGGGAGCAGAGCTGCGTCAACACTTGTTACACCGTGGTCCCAAACTAGGCAGCGCCTGTATCTCGTCTCGGGGAGCAGAGCTGCGTTAGCACTTGTTACACCGTGGTCCCCGAACTAGGCAGCGCCTGTATCTCGTCTCAGGGAGCAGAGCTGCGTTAGCACTTGTTACACCGTGGTCCCCGAACTAGGCAGCGCCTGTATCTCGTCTCGGGGAGCAGAGCTGCGTCAACACTTGTTACACCGTGGTCCCCGAACTAGGCAGCGCCTGTATCTCGTCTCGGGGAGCAGAGCTGCGTTAGCACTTGTGACACCGTGGTCCCCGAACTAGGCAGCGCCTGTATCTCGTCTCGGGGAGCAGAGCTGCGTTAGCACTTGTTACACCGTGGTCCCCGAACTAGGCAGCGCCTGTATCTCGTCTCGGGGAGCAGAGCTGCGTCAACACTTGTTACACCGTGGTCCCCGAACTAGGCAGCGCCTGTATCTCGTCTCGGGGAGCAGAGCTGCGTTAGCACTTGTTACACCGTGGTCCCCGAACTAGGCAGCGCCTGTATCTCGTCTCGGGGAGCAGAGCTGCGTTAGCACTTGTTACACCGTGGTCCCCGAACTAAACAGCGCCTGTATCTCGTCTCGGGGAGCAGAGCTGCGTTAGCAATTGTTACACCGTGGTCCCCGAACTAGGCAGCGCCTGTATCTCGTCTCGGGGAGCAGAGCTGCGTTAGCACTTGTTACACCGTGGTCCCCGAACTAGGCAGCGCCTGTATCTCGTCTCGGGGAGCAGAGCTGCGTCAACACTTGTTACACCGTGGTCCCCGAACTAGGCAGCGCCTGTATCTCGTCTCGGGGAGCAGAGCTGCGTTAGCACTTGTTACACCGTGGTCCCCGAACTAGGCAGCGCCTGTATCTCGTCTCGGGGAGCAGAGCTGCGTCAACACTTGTTACACCGTGGTCCCCGAACTAGGCAGCGCCTGTATCTCGTCTCGAGGAGCAGAGCTGCGTTAGCACTTGTTACACCGTGGTCCCCGAACTAGGCAGCGCCTGTATCTCGTCTCGGGGAGCAGAGCTGCGTTAGCACTTGTTACACCGTGGTCCCCGAACTAGGCAGCGCCTGTATCTCGTCTCGGGGAGCAGAGCTGCGTCAACACTTGTTACACCGTGGTCCCCGAACTAGGCAGCGCCTGTATCTCGTCTCGGGGAGCAGAGCTGCGTTAGCACTTGTTACACCGTGGTCGCCGAACTAGGCAGCGCCTGTATCTCGTCTCGGGGAGCAGAGCTGCGTTAGCACTTGTTACACCGTGGTCCCCGAACTAGGCAGCGCCTGTATCTCGTCTCGGGGAGCAGAGCTGCGTCAACACTTGTTACACCGTGGTCCCCGAACTAGACAGCGCCTGTATCTCGTCTCGGGGAGCAGAGCTGCGTTATCACTTGTTACACCGTGGTCCCCGAACTAGGCAGCGCCTGTATCTCGTCCCGGGGAGCAGAGCTGCGTTAGCACTTGTTACACCGTGGTCCCCGAACTAAACAGCGCCTGTATCTCGTCTCGGGGAGCAGAGCTGCGTTAGCACTTGTTACACCGTGGTCCCCGAACTAGGCAGCGCCTGTATCTCGTCTCGGGGAGCAGAGCTGCGTCAACACTTGTTACACCGTGGTCCCCGAACTAGGCAGCGCCTGTATCTCGTCTCGGGGAGCAGAGCTGCGTTAGCACTTGTTACACCGTGGTCCCCGAACTAGGCAGCGCCTGTATTTCGTCTCGGGGAGCAGAGCTGCGTTAGCACTTGTTTAGGGTATTACAGTTTTATTATCAATGTGAGTTGGTACAGTTATCAAATTGATGAAGATGACAAAAGTTAAATTATAAGTTCTATTAAAGATATTTTGAGAGTGAGGGTTTACGGTTAAGAACGAGTCGATGTAGTTCTGGAGGTGGTTCACTGTGAGCTTACGAATCGAATGACATCTCGTTCATATTTTTCCAGACTGCTGAAAAAAGGGGAACAAAAAAGCGCTTGTTGACTAGTAAGCAAAGAGGACAAGAGGTTCGGATGCGGTCGACAACAATGTGGGTGTACCGCGACGAGTTGCGCAACGACATCATTAATATTACAATATTATACCTACGATACATTACAGTAGAGTCGCGCCGCAGACAGACCGCGCGCTGTCGTCCCCTACGACAGTAAGTTATCTATTGATACGGAAGTGTAGGTCTACGTCCTAAGAGCTAGCGTGATCTGTACATGAACACGCGCGGCTACACCAGCACGTCCATGCGCGAGCCGCGGCGCAGCAGCCGCGCGCCCCCCGCGCCCGCGCCCGCGCCCGCCACGCCCCCGGGAGCCGCGCCCACCGCGTGGAACGCCAGCGTCACCAGCTGCTGCCCGAAGTTCGCCTCGAACCTGCACAGCATCGCACGTCAGTGTCGGGCGGCGCCGGGCGCTCGCGCGCGCTCGCTCGGGTACTCACTCGGTGGCGATGTTGACGTGCGGCGGCGCGCCCACGGCGTTCTGTACCACCAGGAACAGCTTGGTGGCCAGCTCCAGCACGTGGCACGTGCGCACCACCACGTCGCCGCGCCGCCGCCACGCGCCCTCGCCCTGCACACACCGCACCGTTACACTCCGCGCCACAGCACGCGCACGCCCGCGCACGCCCGCGCACGCCCGCGCACGCCCGCGCACGCCCGCGCACGCACGCGCACGCACGCGCACGCCCGCGCGCGCCACTCACCCCGAACAGACAGCCGGGCGCGTCGGCCGCGTCGCGCGATGAGCACTGCGACAGCTCCTCCGTCGAACTCTCCAGCGCGCCGCTCTGCAACACAACAGTGTGGGCTACAGCGGGCGCGGGCGGGGCGGCGCGGGCGGGGCGGGCTCGACTCACCGCGCGCACGTGCACCACCAGCAGGTCGTCGGCGTAGGGCGACAGCGACAGGCGGTACACCGCGTGCGCCGGCACGCGCCGCTTCAGGCGCAGCGAGCGCGCCTCCAGCAGCAGCAGCGCGCCCGTCGACACCACGGCCAGGCAGCGCGCCACGCGCCCCGACGAGCGCGCCACCTTGCCCACCACGTCCGCGAACACCACGTAGCGGTCGCCGGCCGCGCCCAGGCCGCGCCGCCACGCCGCCGACGCGCGCAGCCGCACGTAGTCGCCCACGAACGGGTGCGCCACGCTCACGCCGTAGTTGGCCTTGCGCTCCTTGAACAGGATGCTGGCCGTCACCTTCTCGCGCATGCGGTTGCGCGCCGTCTGGTCGAAGGCGGCGCGGTACAGGCGACAGCGCCACGCGTGGTGCAGGCGGCGCAGCAGCGCGTCCGCGCGGCCCAGCAGGCGCGGCGCCGCGCACGCCGGCCACGCGGCGCAAGCCGGCGACAGCTGGCGCGCTGGCAGCCGCCGCCACAGGCGCAGCAGGTAGCGGCGCCGCGCCGCCGCGCACCACGCGCGCCACAGCACGGCGGCGGCGGCGCGGCCGGCGGGCGGCGCGGGGGGCGCGGGGGGCGCGGCGCGCGCTCGGTGCGCCCGCCACGCGCGCGCCAGCACGCCGGCGGCGCGCGCCCGCACGCGCGCTCTGTGGCGGCGCCAGGCGCGCTGCGCGCTCACCACGAGCTGCTGCACGCGCGCGGCCCGCAGCGCCTCCAGCTCCCACACGGTGCGCGGGCTACGCACGAACACGCGCGTGCGGCCGTACGCGAACTCGGCGCTGGGGATGGGCAGTGAGCGCAGCAGCGCACGCGCCCGGCGCACGGGCTCGTCGGCGCGCGGGCCGGGCGAGGCACAGGGCGAGGGCGCGGGAGGCCGCCCGCCGCCCGCCAACAGGCCGTAGCGCGCGAGCAGGGCACGCGCGCACATGGACTCGCACCAGCCGCTGCGCCGCAGCAGCGCCATGTCCATGATCCTGCGCACGTTCGAGTCAGTGTGCGGCCGTTACGTTACTTCCCGAGTTGCTCTACGCTGCCGAGCCGCTCGGATGCCTCGGTGTAGACGTATGGGACGATTGAAAAGTTGTTACTGTGTTATGAACCAATTCTTCACTTTATTAAAATCTATAGATACTTGTTATTTGGTATTTTTTAAAGTTTTACTACCTACACGTAAAGGGCGATGATTTTTTTTTTTGCAGAGAAAGGTCATTGGGCATATCTGACCCGCTTTGTGAAGAGTGGCGGACATTAATCAAAATACTTTCAAACTAAGGGGAATAATATGACCTTTCACTGAATATAGTTATTTAATTAAAAATCAATGGAGAAAAATGTATAGGACCGATTAAAAAAAATAATTTCAAAGGATTTTATTCCATATTATAAAGACATTAAAAGAATTTCGATACTATACGGCATAGTGTACGGATGAACCAATATTCAGAGGCATGTATACGCTGTCTCTTTCGCACATTAGACAGGTAGAACCAGTTTCGTTGCGCTCGCGCCGCTATCCGTGCAGTCCTTCGTAAGCTATCGTTGCGATCTGTACGTTAAATCCATTTTTATTTTATTTCATTAGCGTGTTTTATGGACTCTGGTTATTTGCTTTTAGATTGGATTTTCGTTGATATGGAAAGACAAAACAGTTGTGTATCGTGTAATCGATCTGTGTTACGTCGAAGAAAACACTGTCTTAGTACACAGTCTATATCTATCTACTCTAAAATAATCTCGATGTTTGATGTTTATATATATATGTACCGTATGTTTAATCTTGTTTCAGATTTCATTTGACGGCACAAGATCTATATGCCACCCTTGCTGGCAGCGATATGATCGAGTATTGCAAAACCAGCAATTAGATAATGTTCCCCCCCGTCTTTTGCCAAACGAGCCAGCCCGCGAAGCTGAGCCAGTAGTGACAAATATCTCCCTAAATAATGACATGACCCAGCCAGTCTCTTGCTGCCCCCCCCTAAACGACGCCGCTGAGCCGAGGTCCGTACCCCACAGGGGGTGCCCTCAGCGAGCGGAGTTCTAATAAATATAAATTTGTAGCCTCGGCTGGGGGCCTTAAATTCTAGAGGCCCACACAGGCAAGTCCGGTTTAGTAGTTGACAACCCTCTAGGGTTGATAACTGCGAGTGGCCATCGACAAAAAAAAAAAAAAAAAAAAAAATTAGATAATGTGCCACCCTAGCCAATACAAGAAGGAGCAAATCAAGAAGAATATGGAGAGGCGGAGGCGGTTCAACAAATAGAAGTTGGGGATCAACAAGGTCCTGGTTTTATTACTTTTACTGGATATAGACGTGTATCAAATACAGCGAGACGCTGTATATTTCTAAACTGCAGAGGTATGACTACACATCGTGTGCCAACTTACGCCAAGTTCTATCTGTTGCACAATCACAATTTGTATATACCGGAACTTGCTCGAGTTTGCCACACTCATTTAGTTCAAAATGATTGGGAAGAGCTTGTGAATGCCCCGACGTTACATGAAAGCTTTAGTAATGCTCATGTACTTGACATAATCAACTTGTATAAATGGGGATTAGAAAGAAAGTCTGAATTAGATTTTGAAAATATTGAAACAATTGATGACAACCACTTCCATTTTTGGACAGCTTTAACTAAAAATCAGTTTAAAACTATTTTAGAACAAACACCGTCTCTTCGCAACAGACCTGATCGTCCTGCTACCACTTTAGGAATTTATTTAACTACAGTAAGAACTGGTCAATGTGATGAGCGCTTAGCTACGAAATTACGAGTACAAATATCTAGAAGAACATTGGAGAGGAAGTTAAAAATAGCGAGAGAATGTTTAACTGAAGATTTTGTTCCACGTTACCTGGGTTTAAATCATATAACCAGAGAAGAAGTAGTGGCACGAAATCTTCGCATCCCATCTCATATTTTTGGTGGTAGCCAAAATGAACCGGCAGCCATTCTTGTGTTCGATGGAACATATATTTACCTTCAGAAGAGTGCGAATTTCCTTTACCAAAGAAAAACCTACAGCCTTCACAAATTCCGCAATCTGGTAAAGCCTTTTTTAATAGTTTGTACAGACGGCTATGTAATAGAAGTTGTAGGACCCTATTCAGCGACTACTTCAGATGTAACTATTATGCGCAGCCTGATGCGAGAAGATTCAGATTGGCATTGGTATCTTAGACCTAACGACGTGTTTCTATTGGACCGTGGTTTTCGAGATTCGATCCCTGCAATTGAAGAACGTGGCTATAATCCCCACATGCCGCCAACTAGAGGAAGAGGAGAACAATTATCTACACTTGACACAAATAAATCTCGATTAATTACAATGTGCCGTTGGGTGATCGAAACAATTAATGGTCGATTTAACCTCCTGAGCTTCCAATGCTCCACCGTTGTATCGCAAATGGAACCTTTTGGTTCCACCGGCGGACATAGAAGTTAAGAAAGATTTTAAAATATTTTGTCATACATATTTTAATGTTGCGATGCGGAATATGATGACTGATTTTAAAATGACCGCGGCAATTATCAACGCTCCTCGGCGGCCATACGAAGTTAATATATACGCCGAGCAGTTTGTGGATATTATAAATCAAAATATGAATAGAGAAAATGAGTTGGCAGAATACGTATCAGTGAATAACTTGAACAGACAAAGAGCCTCAAGATGCAAACAGTCCAGACTGAGAATTTTCCACAGCTGACCTTTGAAGATTTAATCTTATTTACGTTGGGCTCATACCATTTAAGAATCGCAAGGTCTTATTGTCACGAGCACATGCGACCAAACGGGGATTATATAATAGAAATGTATCGAAACCAACATTTAATCGATAATAAGATACTGATGAGAGGGCGAATCCAGTCACGTCATATCCGATCGAAACAATAATATACATATATTTTGTTAAACCCAACACGACACGGACGACAAAGTATAGAAGAGTACTACTGCTCGTGTATACACGCCCGCCGCACTGTAGGGAGCTGCGCCCATATCGCTAGCATAGTGTATTATCTGTCTTATGCCAGACATCAGGAAGCAACAGACGCCCCTGCTGCCTTTTTAAATGGTTTTATGATTGATTTGGATCAAATTGAATATAAAATATTTTAATGAACTAGCATTTTATTTAAATTCAGCATATCCGTTTATAACACTTGTTTTTTCGAGATTCCCGTGGCTCACATTGATGCGAGTAGTGCCATAGTAAATCAGAGCCCTACATCATTACACACTGCTATATTTCGTTTGTGTCCGCCATGGGTATGATTTCCATACTAAGGTGCCCAATTACCTTTGTGGTCAAAAAAATTCATTAAGAAATATTAAAGGGCGCCTTACAACCTACGCTTCGCTGATGACACAGTACTATCCTCGAAAACCGCATCACAACTTGAAAAAATAAAATAAAAAAATACTTTTTTTTTAGTTTACACACACACAGCGTGCCGGCGTGATGTCATGTTATGAACTGGTGTAAACCATCAACTGACGTGTGATTTCAGAAATCCCGATCCTTTTGCTATCATTTATTGAAGAGTTCCGTTGCCTATCTCCGAAGTTCTTCATCAGATCTTCACCAAATTGAAACGGGACCAGTCCAGGAAAATACACTTCCAAACAAAAACTGAATCATCCAAATCGGCTGACAATTGGGCGAAAATATCGCTGGACAAACATTTTTCATGGGATCTCAACATCAGATCCTAATTTATACCTTCCATCATCTACTATTGTTCATGAAGTTTAAATGAATAAATAAATTTCCAGGCATAAATATCTGAATTGCGTTAGAAAGTTAATGAAAATCATTGTATGCGCCTATAAAATTTGAGGGCTGCCCTCGATTTTCATGGGATCCCACCATCAGATTCAGACAAGGTGACAATGGGACCAATCGGGAAATATAACCTTTCAGATGAAACAAGAATTTTTTAAATCGGTTCATAAATGACGGAGTTATGAGGTAACAAACAAAAAAAATACAACCGAATTGAGAACCTCCTCTTGTTTTTGAAGTCGGTTAAAAATAACTTTAATTTCGGAAGTCGGTGTTTAAAAACAAAATAACCAAAAACACCGACTTCCGAAATTAAAGTTATTTTTGTTTTTAGTTGTTTGTTGTTTTTTTTAGTTTTTTTAAGTTGTTTTTTTTAGTTTTTTTGGTGCTAGCTCCGACTTCATAAGCTTATAGAAAGGCAAAGGTAAGTCCATTTGAATAAAACTTATAATAGTGTTATTTTGGGTTCCTAAACAATTAATTTGACATAGAAAAAGGTCATAATTATGAAAGCATAGAAGTACTTTAAAACTGCAATAAATCGACTCACACAATTTATTTATTTAAACTTCATGTACAATAGTGTTACATAGGCGGACTTAATGCAACAAGGCATTCTCTACCAGTCAACCTTTGGGTTAAAACAAAACACACTGTGGTAGGTGTACAGCAAATAAATAAAATATAAAATAGAATATTTTTCGGAAAAAAAAAGAAATATACAAAGAAATAACATATATAATACAAGTAAATGAATAAACTAAATATATATTACCAATAAAATACACATATATTGGTAAAATAATAAACTAATAAATATGATCAACATCTGCCTAGCCATTTCCCAACTATATTGGGGTCGGCTTCCAGTCAAACCAATACGACACACAATAGCGGTCATTTTATTTTTTTATTTCATTGATACATTTTGGTTGCTATGTATTTATATAACATACTAAGATAATTTTAATGTGAATTATAAAACAAATAATTTATTTAATGAAGTTTCGTATGACGCTAAATTCGGTACATGTTTTGTTCACTAGATTTAGAATGAGTTCGATTGTGAGCCTAGTTTACAATGTTAAGGTAGGTCAGTGCAGGAATCTTAAATTGTTAAGCATTTACTCAGAGATTGAAAAAAAAACATGGATTAACCTACATAGCCAGATAAATAATAAAAAAACAAAATTAAATGAACACATATAACCTGTCATAAGCTAACTACTTATAGAGAAAGAACATGATAAATATGAAATTGTCTTGCGCTTAACCCAGCGACCAACTATTCTTATCGTCTAAATAATCATTATTAGAATAGTATGCCTTCGAACAGAGGTTAGATTTAACTTTAGCTTTAAATGAGTTAAAAGGCAGGTCAAGAAAAGATAAAGGAAGTTTATTATAGGTATAAACGGATACCGAGCCCCACAAATGAGTCATGGACTTTACGAAGTCGGTGGGAAGGAGCATGTAGCTTGTGCTTGTTTCTGGTGTTAAAGTTGTGGATGTCACTCGTTTCATTGTATAAATGTATATTTTGCCTAATATATAAAATGTTTGCAAAAATAGATTGAGATGCTACCGTGAGAATTCTAATTTCTTTGAAAATATCTCTTAATGAAACTCTTGAACCTAGCTGATATGTTGCTCGCAGAGCACGTTTTTTTAAGACAAATATATTTTGTATATCAGCAGCTTTGCCCCACAATACAATACCGTAGAACATAACGCTATGGAAATAACTAAAATAGACCAACCGAGCTGTGTCAGCATCAGTAAATTGTCTTACTTTCCTGACGGCGTATGCGGCGGAGCTGAGCCTTCCCGATAGGCTTGATATATGTGGGCCTATCGGCACCTAAGCCTATATGACACTTAATGGAGTAACATCTAAAATATTTACAGTAAAATCTCCACATACAACTATACTTTGATTACTTGATTTTAATTTATTAAGTGATCATTACCGATTCGAAAAGACCAAAATCACCGGTATCCGGTATCGTTCGATAAACGCAAACTAAAACGTATCGCTCGAGTTCAACACAAGATAATTTAATAGTGCGCTCAATAGAAAGATTAACTACATCTAAACGTTGTTTACATTTCAATTTGTTTGAAACAAGGACAAGTGATCCACCGCGAATAGCACTTTTTCTTACAAACGCACTTTGTACGGTAAAGTAATCATCATTAATAAAAACTACTTCATGTTCTTTCAACCAACGCTCAGTTACACATATCCTGAACATCATAGTTCTCTACAAATAAAACTTAACTCAAGTTCCTTGCCGGACAAGCCTTGCATAATTATTTTGATGTACAGTATTCAACATATGAGGCTTCTCCGTTGTCGAGTTTAATAGTTTACACTGTTCTGTGTATCAATAGAAATGTTAGTATCAATACTAACAGTACGCGTTGGTACACCACAACCGGTGTCAGTGTCACACTGTGTATTGAATGCTAAAAGATTAGCAATATGTCTCCTACAATTAGGTGGTAGATACATCTCATAATTACGAGTAGTCAGTTTGTAATCAGTAATAAATTGATTACAATCAAAATATAAGATAGCGTCACGTTGACGATAGGTCCTACTCGTATTATAAACTAGCTTTTGCCCGCGACTTCGTACGCGCATACCGTTTTTTCCCATTCCTGTAGGAATTTCGGGAAATTCTCTCTTAGTTCTCGCCTTCACTCCCTAAGGAAACTACATGCCAAATTTCAGCGTTCTACGACCAGTAGTTTCGGCGGTGCGTTGTCTGGCAAGGCATTTCTGGCAATCACTCAGTAGAGGCGTATTTTATGTATTAGAATTAAAGTTTAACCGGTTTCATAGAATCTATTTATTATGTAGGTACCTATAATCGTTTTTTTTTAAAGATATTTAGTAGGTACTGAATGAGGAGACTGATTGATGAGGAGCTCGTAGTTAAGTTATAACAGTCACACGCGTCGATAGACCCGTCATCATCAACTTCCTGCCCTTATCCCATGTTTTTCTTCCATTCTGTTCTATCAGCTATCACGCTATCACTCACTCCCATATTCTCTTTCATATCGCTCCTCACACAATCCATCCATCTTTTCTTTGGCCTTCCTCTCCTTCTCCATCCATCCACATAATTATATTCGAGTGTCAATCGACCTGTGTGTATGTTAAAATGGTCACCCATCCTAAGACCGACCTCGGCAAGTGTTGCTTAACCTTGAATTGAAGATCGACCCGTGTGACTGGTTCACTGTTACATTCAAGGCACGCCTAAAATCTCGGAGTCTCAGAAACAAAATATTTAAATTTAAATGGTCACATTGGTTGGTCACCCATCCATCAGACTAACCTCGGCAAGCGTAGCTTAACCTTGATCGACACGTGGAATAACAAATTCGAAAGAAAATTTAAAGCCCATGGGCTGACGTCATATTCCTGAGGAGAATCTTAACACCGCGATTCAGAAAAACGCGTCATCAGTACATCGCCATCTTTCGAAAATGTAGTTAAACTGTCAAAAATGAGTTTGAACTTAGGAGGCCACATGTTGCGATAAATAATAATATGTATTATGATAATAACATGTTCACTTTTCTTTTGCTTGCTACATAATATTAAGAGTTTATCAAATAACTCAACAATATGTTTTGAAGTTCGTTTCACACATTTGTTACTACTATTATTCTCAATAGATGGCATTGCAAGTCTCTGGAGTCTCAATGAAAACTACCTATTTTAGCGCTCGATGAAGTTTCTTCCTAAACTTAAAAATTCAATATTTTTTTATTTTGTGGGTCGATTTTGATGAAATAAACGCTAAATGTTACTCGGGTTATCACTTAATATTTTTAAGTACCTAGATTTGTAACACAATCTGTAGTTTATGCGTGATGCTCCCTCAAACGCACAGACAAACAGATAAACAGACAAAAATTTCAAAAATAGCATATTCGTGTTTTGTATCTTTTTCCTAACTTTTCTATGTATTTTTTTTTGCAAAAATACTCAATGTACAGACACGGTTGGTTTACGATTTTATTATACATTCAGTCAAAAAATTATCGGGAATGGATGATTTGTTTATGGTTCCAAATTCAAATTTTTGATTTTTTGTAGTTGTTAGATTGGCACAACTGTTTTCCATTTTGGCGCGGAGTTTGAGTTGCATCTGTTATTTATATTAAATACAGTGCTGGTTTTAGTAATCTCATATATAGTGTGTATTGCGAATTTCATAATGGACAAAAATATCGAACAAAGAGTTTGTCTTAAATTTTGCATCGCCGAAGGCTTACGGTGAATCGACTTTATCAAAAACTCGTGCTTATGAGTGGTTCAAAGCGTTCAAAAGCGGTCGAGATGTGATGGAAGATTTGCCTCGCTCTGGTAGGCCGTCAACGTCTGCAACTGAAGTTAACATCGCAAAAGTAAAGGAAATAGTGACTGAAAATCCCCATTCGACTCTGAGAGACATAGCCGCCGAACTTTCTGTATCTCACGAGTCGATCCGTACCATTTTAACTAATCATTTGGGTATGAAACATGTTGCTGCTCGGCTAGTCCCAAAAGATCTGAATTTTCTCCAAAAACTCAATCGCATGAAAGTCGCTGAGGACATGCTAGAACGAGTCAGTTCGGACCCAACATTCATGAAACGCATTGTTACTGGTGACGAGACGTGGGATTACGAGTTTGACATGGAAACTAGTCAACAAGCTTCGGAGTGGCGCCTTCCAACTGAACCGAAACCGAAAAAAACACGCCAAAGTCGATCAAAAGTCAAAGTCATGTTGACTGTTTTCTTTGACTATCGCGGTGTTGTGCACTCTGAATTCTTACCGGAAGGTCTGACGGTAAATAAAGAATATTATTTGAGCGTTATGCGGCGTTTAAGAGAGCAAAAAAAAGGCCAGATTTGTGGAAAGAAAATTCTTGGATTTTGCACCACGACAATGCGCCTTCGCACAAGGCTATCATTGTGAACGAATTTTTAACCAAACACTCAACAAATACCATCCAGCAACCACCATATTCACCAGATATGGCTCCTGCTGACTTTTTTCTTTTTCCTAAACTCAAATTACCACTTCGTGGCACCCGTTTTCAATCGATAGAAGACATAAAGGAGAATTCGCGGCGAGAATTGAACTCAATTCCGGAAGCAGCGTTAAAAAAATGTTTTGATGAATGGATTATTCGTTGGCGCAAGTGTATCGTTTCTAAAGGAGCATACTTTGAAGGTGATAAAATAAATTTGGATGAATAACAGACATTTTGTGTATTATTGATCTTTTCCCGGTACTTTCTTGACAGTAGTATGTATAGAATAGATAGATAAGCATATTTAAATCAAAAATGTGCCTGTTTTAATCCTCAGATAAATATTGAGAGTAGGGCAAGGCACAGAACATAAATATTGAGAGTAGGGCAAGCACAGAACATAAATATACAAGTATTGATCTTACTTAAATGTAACATTAAATTGACAGTTTTAACTACTTATGTCTTTTTTACCTACAGCTAAACTAATCCCAAATAATATTACAATAGTTGAGTTGGGGTTTATCTTTGACAATTTAATATTTCTAATTAATTGGCAAAACCTGGCGCCGGTTAAACAATTATTTATTACACTACTGTGCCCGCGACGTCGTTCGCGTGCGCTTAGGTCGATGCCAGCTTACTAATAAATGCGAAAGTTTGGCTGGCTGGAAGTTTCTTACTCAATTACGACAATACAGCTGAACGGATCTGGATTAAATTTCGCACAGAGGTAGATTGTAGTCTGGAATACCACACATAAGCATTCTTATCTCGGGAGTACCAACTTTGGGAGATATTCAAGATTCAAACCATTTATTTACAGGTAGATACTTTGAATTGTTAAGATCAGTCTGTCAAAAACATGAAGCTATTTGCGAGTTTTAAAGCGTAAGTAGATCACTATGAAAAATTACGTGCAAGATACACGGCGGCCAGTCTTCTATATCATGATATGTGCCTATTATAAAAATACTGGTTGTACGGACAATTAACGAATCCCATTAAAGACAAGTCTGAGAAAATAGCGATATTGGTTTATCCCCTAACAAAGACTTTCAAGACCTAATACACAAAATCGTGTGAGGGTCGTTCTCCAGCAGAAAATCTTAACACCGCAATTCAGAAAAACGCGTCATCAGTGCAACGCCATCTATCGACCAACCGTAAGTAAACTGACAAAATGTTTAGCATTGGAAGACGTTAAATAAGGAGCCCGTATGACAACATTAAGGTATTAAAATGTTCACTTTTATTTTGCTACGTATAAAAGTTTCACAAATCTCAACAATGTGTTTTAGGGTAATATTAATGTTTTCATGCATTTTATTTTTCTCAATAGGTGGTGCTTTGCCTAATCACAATACATTAGGAAGTTTCCTACTAAACTTAAAAATCAATATATTTTGATTTGTGGATCGGTTGTTATGATAAATACCGATAAGATGTAAAAAACGTATTAAAAGTTTCACACAAAAGTCAACAATTTGTTTTGGTGTTTTATACATGCATTCATACATTTCATCTTTTTCAATAGATGGCGCTGTAATCAGAATACATGAGGAACAGAATACATTAGGAAGTTTCTTACTTAACTTAAAAATTCAATATCTTTTGATTTTGTGGGTCGATTTTGATGAAATAAACGCTAAATGTTACTCGGATTATCACTTAATATTTTTAAGTACCTAGATTTGGAACCCAATCTGTGGTTTATGCGTGATGCTCCCTCAAACGTACAGACAAAGAGACAAAAATCCTAACTTTTCTATGTAATATTTAGGCAAAAATATTCAATGTACAGACACGGTTGGTCTACAATTTTATTATAATATAATATGTATAGAAGATAATCGGTTGAACACTGGTTTAATACACTACCAAAACCCTGTCCAAATTTGTCAGAAAAAACATATGTTGTGTGAATCAAATTACTTGTATTAATGCTATTATTAACAGTACAACTACCTACAGGCTGAGCTACCGAGGGTGTGGGTGTAACATGTTGGGGCTGTGGTGCCTGGGAGCAAGCACAGCTGCAAGAGAGTTTATTTGTCAGAGACTCATACCTATCCGCATTGTACGTTACCAGGTCCACCAGCTCATTAGCCTCCTGCAAGCGTTTACTCAGATCCAGTTGAGAAGCCTCATATTTACTAAATATTTCCTTAAGAGTTTGTTCCCTTTGAGGAGCTCGTGGCTAAATAATAACAGCCGCACGGGTCGATCTTTAAGGTTAAGCAACGCTTGCCAAGGTTGGTCTGTGGATGGGTGACCATCTTAACATACGGAGTTTCCTCCGTGTCTCGGAAAGCACGTTAAGCCGTTGGTCCCGGCTGTCATTTGTAGATCTTTGGTAGTTGTTACGGATTTTTAGAAGCCAGTAAATCTGAGTCCAGTCTTGCCAAGAAGTACCGTGTTACCCAGTTAATGGGTTGTGGAGGTCTGGTAGGCAGCCGCCTGAATCCGGTTTGACTGGAAGCCGACCCCAATATAGTTGGGAAAAGGCTAGGCAGATGAGTTTGTTCCCTAACAAATAGTTCATCCTGAAGGTGCTGTGATTCCTTTTCATACCTAAGTTTACGTAAATCTAACTCATCACAACTATCTTTTAATTCAATCATTAAATATTTTTTTTGTCTTAGTTCTATATTTAATTTGTTGACTTTTTGTTTTTTTAATGATTTATGAAT
The DNA here is from genome assembly GCA_950371165.1 of Lacanobia oleracea. Taxonomy (NCBI): domain Eukaryota; kingdom Metazoa; phylum Arthropoda; class Insecta; order Lepidoptera; family Noctuidae; genus Lacanobia; species Lacanobia oleracea. The sequence continues at coordinate 173,900 of OX493397.1, forward strand.
TTTCCTAATAAATCTATTAATTTTAATATATTTTTTTTATTTTATTATGACCTCTTAATAAATTACATTTAGTAACGATTTCATTGGATAAGTCTATTGTAACCATTCAAATTGGTCTGGACCCGCTACCAAGAAACTCATCATAAAGTCTGCTGGTCTTCGCAGACTCTTCACCGGCCTTAAGACCTTCCAAGTGGGTAATAGAATTGTGGGCTCTGGTGAACTCCAATTCCAGCTCAGATATGCGCCTTAAAGCCTGTTGATGTGTGTCGCTGCAGTGCTGGAAATTTGACACAAGTTGACGGAGCTGTTGATGCTGGTCCAGTATGTCCACATGCTGAGTGTGTACTTCAGCCAACTGGTTTTCTAACAGAGTGTTCTTTTGATTGATGAGTTCAATTTCCATCAAATATTCAAGATATCTCTTTCAAAATATTAGAAATTGAAATGTTTTTAGAAAAAAAACTGGTTGAAGGATTACCAGATGCTAATTAGTTGTAGAAATTATAGTGTGAGCAGTTGTTTTAACCGCAAGTCTATGTTGCATGGTGGTTCCCTTATCTTAATTAAAAGATGCTTAAAATTCAAGCAACGTAATGACATTGTTAGCTTGTCAGTGGAACATTGCATCGAACCGTCCTGTGTTGAGCTAGATAAGCATATCATAGTGTGCGTGTACAGACCCCCAAACCCTCAAAACTTTACGTTATTTGAAACAACAATGGCAGATGTCCTTGCGAAACTTGCAGCAAGGTAGCAAATCCGTGATTATTTGTGGAGATTTTAATATTAATATTTTAGAAAATAATTCAAATAGCAGCAGATTTTTAAACCGTTCAATCTAGCTAATGTTTTTACAGAACCAACCAGAGTAACACCAACTTCTGCAACTTTTGATAACGTATTATGTAACATATTTTCGGGGTGGTTTGGGATCTACCTCCTCGCGGTCCACCCCGGGCAACGGCACCACAGGCTTGCCTGTGGTACGGCAGAACGATCCCACTTAAAGCGGTGGTAGGCTCCGCAAGGAGCCGCCTGGCTCGCGACCACCATCCCGCCGAAGTCCGGCGCCAAGCGGCTTGCTGTGTTCCGTCGGTGTGCGGGAGTGCCAGTGCCTTTGGGAGAGAAGGAGATTGTCAGTTGCTCTGCTCAGAACCGGTCTTGGTCACTGGGCTGGGCATTCCGAGTAACTCATTTTGGAGGGTAGCGGGATCCGAAGCACGGTGCCAGCCGTTGGCCGACCGCAGTTAGTAGGGGGCCCAAGTAACACGCCAGCCACGTGTGAAAGGCTGCCCCGCCAACTAGCGAAAAATCCCGGTATGCTCCACCGTGCCAGCCGGCGACTGGATGGGAGGACCCGGTGGCCATATCCGGGGGGGTTCGGGCGTCCCCGCAGTCTCCAAATGAATTCCCCATAGGTTAGTTTAGCTTTAGTGTTCCACTTGGTTCTCTGAGCAGAGCCTCGACCATTCGACTTTTCTCCCCGACGACTCAAAAAAAAATGACGAGAGCAAAAAGGAAACAGGTTAAACAACGGCTGCACTTCCTCCCACTCAAAGTGCACCTCACCAACATCAGAGGGTTACACTCAAATCTCGATCCGGTCCATCACCACCTTGAGATCGAGAAGCCGCACCTGTTTTTCCTAACGGAGACGAAGATAACAACCCCGTCGGACGTGGCGTACCTCAACTACCCGGGCTACTCTCTGGAACATAAGTTCAAGAAGCAGGCTGGGGTCTGTGTGTACGTCCGCGATGACATTTGTTGTCGTCGTCTCCGTTGCTTTGAGAAATCGGGTTTTTCTGCCATTTGGCTACTTGTGGACACTGGCGTGGAAAAAATTATCTACATCGGCGTATACCGATCGCACAGCGGTGACCAGGAGACAACAGCGCTGTTTAATTTCCTCGTGGAGTCGACCGACGTAGCCCAGCAACGGTACCCAACAGCGAAGCTCAATTTTCTGGGGGACTTTAACGCCCACCATAAAGAGTGGTTGTTCCCGTACCAGAGAACTGACCATGCCGGGTTAGAGGCGCGCAAGTTTGCAGTAACGCTAGATCTAACCCAGCTGGTGAATGTGGCAACGCGGGTACCGGAAGTTGACGCCCATACACCCAATTGCTTGGACTTTCTGCTGACAACTGATCCGGGCAATCAATCAGTATCAGTCTCAGCCCCGCTGGGAACGTCTGACCACTGCCTGGTGAAATCCGTGTTGGCCTGCTCTCCTCCTGATAAGAGTCCTAGAGGCACGAGACGAGTATGGCGATACGAGTCAGCAGATTGGGATGAAATGCGACACTTTTTTGCGTCATATCCTTGGCGGCAAGTGTGCTTCTCCTCGGGTGACCCTTCGTGCTGCGCTGATGTGATTGCGGACGTGATTCGGCAGGGGATGGAGTATTTTATTCCATTCTCCGACATCCCGCTCGGTCACAAATCTCGGCCTTGGTATAATGCAGAATGCGCCTACGTTGAGGCACGTAAAGAATCTGCTTACCAAGCCTGGATCAAGGCCCGCGACCGAAAGGCTAAAGCGCGTAGGATTCACGCGAGGAAAAAAGCCTTTAATTTTGCCGCGAAGTTCTGCAAGCGGGTTTTTCGTAGGGCACGTTTTGACCATGTCTGACGTATCGGGGCCAAACTAGCATCGCACCCTCCGGGTAGTAAGCAGTTTTGGTCCCTGTCGAAAGCGGTCGAAACGAATTTCTGTCGACCCACTTTGCCTCCAATGCTGAAACCTGATGGTTCGCTGGCTCACTCTGCAAGAGAGAAAGCAAACTCTCTTTGCAGGCAATTCGTGTCTGGACGGTGGCTCCAAGCAACCACCAACTTTACCTCGTTGTGATTCTTCGATGCCGGAGATCGCAGTTCATAATAAAGAGGTCTGTAGAGTATTGTGCAGTTTAGACGTGAATAAGGCCAGTGGACCTGACGGCATTCCAGCAAGAGTGTTGAGGCAATGTGCACCTGAATTGTCTCCTGTGTTGACACGCCTGTACCGCCTCTCTCTTGTAAAAAGAACGGTGCCGAGATCATGGAAGCTTGCGAATGTGCAACCGGTGCCCAAAAAGGGAGACCGTGCTGACACTGCGCATTACCGTCCGATCGCCATTACCTCCATCCTATGCAAGGTTATGGAAAGGGTTCTGAACAGTAAGCTGCTGACCTACCTTGAAGACAACAATCTCCTCAGTGACCGTCAATATGGCTTTCGCCGGGGACGGTCAACTGGCGATCTTCTTGTGTATGTCACGCACTGCTGGGGCGAAGCCATTGAGAGACACGGCGAAGCACTTGCCGTGTCGCTTGATATCTCGAAAGCTTTTGACTAGGGTCTGGCACGCAGGTCTACTCAGCAAGCTTCCTGCTTATGGTATCCCAGCTGGTTTTTGTAAATGGATATCAGACTTCATGAGTGAACGGTCGATCCGAGTGGTCGTTGACGGCTGCTCCTCTGACCTCATGGCTATTGATGCCGGAGTTCCTCAAGGGTCTGTTTTCTCTGCAACTCTTTTCCTGCTGCACATCAATGACCTACTTCAGCCTGGTCTTGTTGGGTACGCAGATGACAGTACGGTTTCAGAGAGATACTTGTCCAGCGCAGCAACCAGTGTGGTTGAAGTTTGTTCCTTGAGAGAGGCCATGGTAGAGCGGACAAATTTGACCTTAAGCGTTGTCTCCCAGTGGGGTGATGACAATTTGGTCACTTTTAACGCCACCAAAACACAGGCGTGTCTTTTTACCGCAAAAAGGAGTCGTTTTGACCAAGCTCCTACTTTTCGGGGTGCATCTGTTACTGTGACTGATCGGCTCGAGCTCCTAGGCATGGAGTTGACATCCAGTTTCAACTTCGGCGCCACCACCGAGTACAAAGCCCAAACTGCGGCCAAAAAGCTGGGCATCCTAAACAGGGTGAAGCGATACTTTAGGCCTGGACAGCTTCTAACACTATACAAAGCACAAGTCCGATCCTGCATGGAGTATTGTAGCCACCTTTGGAATGGCTCAGCTAAGTATCAGCTTGCCGCGCTTGACTCGGTGGAACGCAGAGCTAAGAGGCTCATCGGCGACGTTAAACTGGTGGATGCCAAGCTACATGCGCTGCTTGCGTTAAATCTTACCCAGCTGGTCCAGGGGGCAACGAGGGTGCCGGATGTTGATTCGCACACTGCCAATTGCTTGGACCTTCTGCTGACAACAGATCCAGACCGCTATTCGGTGTCGATTTCATCACCACTGGGTAGTTCCGACCACTGTCTGGTGAAGTCTGTGTCTGTCTACTCTCCGCCCGATCCTAGCCCAAGAGGCACCCGGCGGGTATGGCGATACAAGTCAGCAGATTGGGATGGCATGCGATCTTTCTTCGCATGTTACCCTTGGCAGCCTACTTGCTTTTCTTCCACTGATGCTACGTCGTGCGCGGGCGCCGTGACGGATGTGTTGCGGAGGGGAATGGAGTACTACATTCCGTTCTCTAACATAGCAATATCTGGCGAAGCTCGTCCTTGGTTTGGTGCCGAGTGCAATCGCGCCGATGCGCTTAAGCACGCGGCGTACCTAGCATGGGTCGACGCTCGTATGCGCAAAGCAAATGACGTGAGTCAGAAAAAGAGAGCCTTCAACAGGGCTGCTAAGTCCTGCAAGAAGGTGTTGCGGAGGGCTCGGTTTGACCACATTAGCCGAATAGGGAACAAACTTGCTTCATACCCAGCAGGTAGTAAGGCTTTTTGGTCCCTGGCTAAGTCGGTCGAATCGAACTTCTGCCGCCCCTCACTACCACCACTGCTGAGACCCGACGGGACGCTGGCCCACTCCGCTGAGGAGAAAGCGAACTTGTTTGCTTCTTTGTTTGCGGAATCTTCACGTCTGGATCCTGGTGGCGCGACGCCCTCCGCCTCTCCTGGTGAATGCGAGTCGAGTATGTCGAACATTCGCATTCATCAGAAGGACGTCCGTAGGGTACTGCGTAACCTAGACGTGAACAAGGCTAGTGGTCCCGACGGGATACCGGCAATTGTTCTGAAGACTTGTGCGCCTGAGTTGTCTCCGATCTTGACACGCCTATTTCGCCTTTCGTTTGAGACTGGAAAAGTGTCGAAGGCTTGGAAGCAAGCTAACGTGCAGCCCGTGCCCAAGAAGGGTAGTCGAGCTGACCCGTCGAATTATAGACCCATCTCGGTAACGTCCATACTCTGTAAGACTATGGAACGCGTGCTGAATCATAAGCTCCTGGCGTACCTAGAAGCGAATGATATCCTTAGTGACCGGCAATACGGGTTTCGCTGAAATCGGTCAACTGGGGATCTTCTAGCGTATGCCATTCACATCTGGAGTGAGGCCATAGAGAAGCACGGGGAGGCACTGGCGGTCTCCCTTGACATCTCGAAGGCCTTCGACAGGGTCTGGCACGATGGCCTTATTAGTAAGCTTCCTTCCTTCGGTCTGCCCGCCGGTTTGTGTGATTGGATTGCAGATTTCCTGAGGGATCGGTCTATCCGAGTGGTCATAGATGGCTGCTCGTCTGGACTGCTGGATATTAATGCCGGGGTTCCTCAGGGGTCGGTGCTTTCGGCAACACTGTTCTTGCTGCATATTAATGATCTGCTTAAACCCGGTACCTTTGGGTATGCAGACGACAGCACTGTGTTGAAAGATACGTGTCCGACGCACGAGCTGGTGGGTCGCAGATCCGGTCTCTCCGGGAGGCAATGGTTGAGCGCTTGAACGTGTCCCTACAGGCGGTCTCTGATTGGGGCGATGCCAATCTGGTCAAGTTCAATGCTGCTAAGATCCAAGCGTGTCTATTTTCCGCCAAAAGGAGCCAATTCCGCCCAGCTCCATCTTTCCGCGGTGAAACCGTGCCGATAACCGACCATCTTGAGCTTCTTGGGGTTACATTAACATCTACTCTCAATTTTGGCCCTTACATAGAGGCAAAAGCTCAATTGGCTGCAAAGAAGTTGGGGATTCTGGCTAAGGTGAGACGGTACTTCACGCCGGAACAGCTGCTCAAACTCTATCAAGCGCAAGTTCGATCGTGTATGGAATACTGCTCTCATCTTTGGGATGAATCTGCCAGATACCAGCTTGATGCCCTTGAGTCAATTGAGAAACGAGCCAAGAGGATCATCGGCAATGAGAGGCTCGTCGCGTCGAAGCTCCAACGTCTTGAACATCGACGACGAGTTGCTAGCCTGTCGGTTTTTTACCGGTTGCATTTTGGGGAATGTGCGACGGAATTGCATAATTTAATTCCGCCAAGCCCGTTCCATCATCGGACCAAAAGACGAACGGCGATGCGCCACCGGTACATGGTGGACATCCCACCCATACGCACAAAACGTTTTGGGAACACATTCATAGTGCGTACAGCTAAGGAGTGGAATTCCCTGCCGGAGTCTGTGTTTCCTGATAGCTACAACCTGGGAATCTTTAAATCAAGAGTGAATAGGTTATTTCTAGGCAAGCGTGCTCCATCTTCGACCACATCCTCGCTTACCATCAGGTGAGATAGTGGTCAAACGCGTGCCTATCAATAGTAAAAAAAAAAAAAACATAGCTTGGCTCATCGCCGTAAGGTTGCCTGCTTGTCGGTCTTCTACAGATTGTACTTCGGTGAGTGTGCCCAAGAACTCCACGACCTCATCCCACCGGCCCCCTTCTACCATCGGACATCCAGACGCACTGCATCTTACCATCCCTACCTTGTGGCTATTCCACCAATTCGCACTAAGCGTTTTCAAAGGTCTTTTATAATGCGCACAGCAAAGAAGTGGAACTCTCTGCCTGCGTCTGTGTTTCCGAAAGCTTACAACCCTAATCTCTTCAAAGTTAGAGTGAACAGGCTCCTTCTGGGTAGGCTCGTTCCATCGTAGACTTTGTCTCTGTCATCTCTGACATAGACTAGAGTCAAGAGCAAAACCATTACAAAAAAAAAAACATGATTGTGATTATTTTTATAAAGGCATAGTTAATTACCTTCAGTCTGATCACAGTGGACAACTGGTAACATTTAAGTATAAAGCAAATACAATTTAGGCTAATTACAATTGGCAAATTAGCTAAATTGAATGGGACCTTACAAAATAAGTTAAATGTTCTAGGCCATAATATTGAGGATGCGAATAAATTTTATGATTTTCTTTTTAGTGATACTAAAAAAAGTCTAAAGATACTTTCCCTAAGTTAATATTTAGTAATCGGGCGACTAAAGGCATTAGGATAAGTAATGAAAGACTATATGACCTATACGGCATTAAGCCTTTCATTAACACTGAATCCTTTAATAATTATGTAAACAAATATTCTAAGGTTTTCAGAAATACTTGCAAAGCAGCTAAAGCTCTGTACATTGGAAACAAGATCAAACTGGCAGATAATAAAAATAAAGACAGTCTGGAAAGTTATCAATAATGAAATTAACCGAAATAAAGTACGAAAAACTGACTTTTTACTAGAGACTGTGCATGGTACCTACCATAACCTCTAATTTAGAAGTCCTCTAATTCATTGCTTAGTCCTTACCAATCTGGTTTCAGACCTGGCCATAGCACTGTAACAACCTTAGTCAAAATTACTGATGACATTAGGCTTGCTATGGAGAACAAATGTCCAACAGTACTGGTTCTACTGGACTTCAGCAGTGCTTTTAACTCAGTTGACTTTGACATTCTCTTGGGTATCCTTTCCTCCCTTTATGTCTCCGCACCAGTAATTGAGTGGTTTAAATCTTATCTTCGGGGCCACTCACGCAGTCTGTTCGATCTGATAGGGATTCCACTGAATGGTGTGATTTGGCTGCGGGTGTTCCTCAAGGTGGCGTCCTCTCTCCTCTTCTCTTCTCAGTATTTATAAACGCTATCACTAAGGTCCTTACTTCTAACCTTCATCTCTATGCAGACGACTTGCAGCTTTATCGACATTTTAAAGGCGAACTGGCTGGGGCTGTGGCTGCCATCAACGATGACCTTGAAAATATCAACAAGTGGGCTAAATCTTTTGGAATCTTGCTTAACCCAACTAAATCTCAAGCGCTTATTGTGGGTGGCAGATACATGCTCAGCTTATTGGATCACCAGTCTCTGCCACCAGTAGTGTATGATTCAGTGCCAATTTTATACTCAAAAAGCGCTAAAAATCTAGGCGTCCATATTGATACTAACCTCTCTTGGGAGGTTCATATTGCTGATGTTAGTAAGAAGGTATTCTACACTTTTCAGTCTCTTAAACGTCTTCAAAAATTCTTACCATTTCACACAAAGGTCAGTCTTGCTCAATCGCTTCTTCTACCACTTATAGACTACGCGGATGTCTGTTTTCTAGATGCTACAGAGGTACTCCTGAACAAACTCGAGCGACTGCAGAACTTGTGCATTCGGTTTATTTTTGGTCTCCGAAAATACGACCACGTGTCGGAGTTTCGGACCAAATTGAAGTGGCTGCCGATTCAGCGTCGGCGAGATACCCATATCCTATCCCTTCTCTATACTATCCTTCACAATCCCAATTCTCCTCAATACCTTCGTGAACTCTTTGAGTACCTCGTCCCGAGGGGCAAACCATGTCGAACTGCCACTTCTCTTCTCCTTCGTACCCCGCGTCACACTTCTAGTCGATATGGTGGCTCTTTCACTGTTACTGCAGTACGTCTCTGGAACTCGCTCCCACACTCCATACGCGACAGCCCTTCTCTTGATGTCTTAAGTTAAAGAGCATTTCCTTTCGTTTTTGACATAATATACGTATATTTGTATGTGTATGAATATTTATAGTTATGTATGTAGGTTTATGTATTAATCTATATATATATATATATATAATAAAAAAGTAATTAAATGTAATAATGTGCACTGGATCCTACCCTCCATTGTCATCTTTCTCTATCACTCAAAGATTTGTTGGGAGAAAACTCATTTCTGAGTTAAGCTCGCCTTTGTACATGAACTTTCATTACTGTGTTTTGAATAATTCATTACTGTTTTGGTGTACAATAAAGAATTAAAGAAACTTGCACTCAATTTAGTGAGATCTTATTTAAATGTTCCTCTTCCCTTCGGACCGCTGCAAAGTGTTATCGTGTTCTGTAAGCCGCGATAAGGACGAATTTTAAATAAATTAAATCATCAATAATAGTTCAATTGTACTAGGAGTGCAAAAAGTCGAAGAAGTTCCTAATTAACGACGGCTGCGGCTCTACAGACGGATACTTGCCTGTGCGCCTGGTGCTTCGCATGCGGCGTGGGCAACAACCTCACTTACGTCACGTAAGATTTTCTATTATATTAAAATCTGCGCGTGTGACATACTCCACCTTTCCGAAGAAATAGCCACAACAATCTACGGCGACATTGGTTACGCGTGCAAAGCTGACCACGCCCACCGTCCCAAGGACAAGCAATTACGCGTGAGTTGAGGTCACCTAATGAGCTAATTAGCGTAGCCACACCCCCGAACTCGTCGACGTATCTAAGCAGCCAATTGCGAGACAGTTAGGGCATCCCAAAGCAATTAGTGACTATTCACTAATCGTCGTGTGCGCACGTAAAACCTCAATCATAAGGGAATAATGGCCGACAAAATGAATAAATCCCTTTCTGATACGAGCATTAACTTGATGGGATCTGAATGCAAAAACCCCGCCAAATTACGTATTTCAACGAGTGAGGACATGGAGGAGTCGCTCAGTGAACAGCTGGATGAATTTACGCTTGAAATCCTTAAAATGATGACAATATTCTCAGACAAACACGGCAACGAGATTCAACAAGTGAATTATACTTTAAAAGAAATACAACAGACCAACCTTAATATTGAAAATTCAATTACTTTCCTTACTGCCAAAACGAGGATCTCAAAAATATAATCAATCAGCTGGAGCACCAGTCTAAAGAAGACAAAAATTACATTAGGTACTGTTCTGGAAAACAAAGTTGAGGATCTGCTTATGTGATGTCGTAAAACTAATTTCAAGAATGTGCCCAGAATAAACAATGAAAATAAAGAAGTGCTCATAGAATGGCCATGTGCCTCTCTCGCAACTTAAACTTCAATAGTTCCAAATATGACGTGAAGGACATTTATAGAGTACGTGGGAAAAACTCCTACCAACAAAACTCTCCCATAGTTGTGGAAACTGGCTCCACTCTTCTGAGGACTGAAATCTTAAAATTGGGTAAGGCCTTCAATATAAAAAATAAAACTAAATTATGCTGTATCAGCATCTGGGATATAAGACTTTAGAAGACACCCCTATCTTCATATCAGAAAATTTAAGTCCAAAAGGATCACGCCTTCACTTCCTCGCCCGCGACTTAACCAAGTCAGGGGCATATAAGTTTTGCTGGACTGCGTATGGCAAAGTTTATTTAAAAAAAGACCTCACCCACCATAACTGTTCATTGTGAAGAGCAAATACAACCAACTCTTAGTGAAAACATGACTACTTACCATTATCAACAGATGTGTATGTTACCTACCTATTATAGTTATTATGTTACTGTTAAACAATACCTCAAAATTGCTTTTAGCTTGCCTTATTGTTACTTACTTGCAGTGTTCTGATATCATTTTAGTTCTAAAATCTAATAGTTTTTTTTAGCTTATATTCAAATTCTTACTTTTACATATATCTTACTCACAATAATATACTTGCTACACACATACATCTGAAATTAATATACTTTAAATTATGTTTATGTAAATGCTGTACACAAAGAAAGTTTTCCAATACGTGCTTGACTCATACGGTCATACCGCGAACCTACTCACGAATCTTATGGACACATTAATTGTAAACATTTACAATCTGAATGGGTGACACTTTACTAAATGTAAATGATATAGACAACATCTAAATCGCCCGTACCGTCGAATGTGATATTTCAGAGTTAAATAAACATGTTCACGTAAACAAAAACGATCTAACAATATTATTTCCCAAAATATAAGAAGCATTTACTGAAACTTTAGTGATTTTGTACTTACCCTCTCGACATTTAATTTTGAAACTGATATAATAATTCTGACGGAATGTAGACTTAATGCTCTTAAACCTAGTCCCCAATTATTATTTTTTTACTATTGATAGGCACGCGTTTGACCACTATCTCACCTGATGGTAAGCGAGGATGTGGTCAAAGATGGAGCACGCTTGCCTAGAAATAACCTATTCACTCTTGACTTAAAGACTCCCAGGTTGTGGCTATCAGGAAACATAGACTCCGGCAGGGAATTCCACTCCTTATCTGTACGCATTATGAATGTGTTCCCAAAACGTTTTGTGCGTATGGGTGGGATGTCCACCATGTACCGGTGGCGCATCGCCGTTCGTCTTGAGCAGCTGTTCCGGCGTGAAGTAACGTCTCACCTTTGCTAGAAACCCCAACTTCTTTGCAGCCACTTGAGCTTTTCCCTCTATGTAAGGGCCAAAATTGAGAGTAGATGTTAATGTAACCCCAAGAAGCTCAAGTTGGTCGGATATCGGCACGGTTCCACCGCGGAAAGATGGAGCTGGGTGGAATTGGCTCCTTTTGGCGGAAAATAGACACGCCTGGGTTTTAGCAGCATTGAACTTGACCAGATTGACATCGCCCCATTCAGAGACAGCCTGTAAGGACACGTTCAAGCGCTCAACCATTGCCTCCCGGAGAAACCGGATCTGTAACCCACCAGCTCGAGCATCGGACACGTATCTCTCAGCAACAGTGCTGTCGTCTGCTTACCCAAAGGTACCGGGTTTAAGCAGATCATTAATATTGGTTCGATTCGACCGACTTAGCCAGGGACCAAAAAGCCTGCTGGGTATGAAGCAAGTTTGTTCCCTATTCGGCTAATGTGGTCAAACCGAGCCCTCCGCAAAACCTTCTTGCACGACTTGGCAACCCTGTCGAACGCTCTCTTTTTCTGACTCACGTCATTTGCTTTGCGAGTACGAGTGTCGACCCATGCTAGGTACGCCGCGTGCTTAACGCATCAGCATGATTGCACTCAGCACCAAAACAAGGACGAGCTTCGCCAGATTTCGCTATGTCAGAGAATGGAATGTAGTACTCCATTCTTCTCCGCAATACAGCCGTCACGCGTCCGCGCACGACGAAGCATTAATGGAAGAAAAGCAAGTAGGTTGCCAAGGGTAACATGCGAAGAAAGATCGCATGCCATTCCAATCTGCTGACCTGTATCGCCATACCCGCCGGGTGGCTCTTGGGCTAGGATCGGGCGGGAAGTAGACGAACACAGACTTCACCAGACAGTGGTCGGAACTACCCAGTGGTGAAGAAATCGACACCAAATAGCGGTCTGGATCTGTTGTGAGCAAAAGGTCCAAGCAATTAATTGGCAGTGTGCGAATCAACATCCGGCACCCTCGTTGCCCCCTGGACCAGCTGGGTAAGATTAAACGCAAGCGCTAGCTTTCGCGTCTCTCGTCCAGCATGGTCTGTGCACTGGTATGGGAAGAGCCACTCCTGATGGTGGGCATTGAAGTTCCCCAGTAACACCAAATGGGCAAAAGGGTATCGCTGCTGAGCCGCATCCGCCGCCTCACTCAGGTGCTGTGTAAACCCAGTTGTCTCCAAATCACCGCTGTGCGAACGGTAGACGCAGGCGTAGACAATTTTTTCTAGCCCACAGCGTTGTGAACCTGGAGTCTTCAAGGTTACGGAGACGCCGATAGCAGATGTCGTCTCAGGCGTACATGCATACGCCCGCGCGTGGTCTGAAGTGGTGCTCCAGGGTAAACCCGGACAAGACGGGCAAGACAGGTATGACACGTCCGACGGACATCCGATCTGCGTCTCCGACAGGAACAAGAGTGCTGGTTTCTCGGTCTAAAGGTGACTGCGGCGAGATTTGAGTGCAGACCTCGTATATTAGAGAGGTGCACTATATGCGAAAGGGCGTGCTGCCGCTGTACAGCTTTTCTCTTTTTATTGCTGTTCATAAAAAAAATGATGGAGGTTGAGGACAAGGAAGTGAAATGAGGTTTCATGCTGCTAACCTTCAGGCACGCCCTGACAGGACAACATCTTTGGGGGACTAGTCTGGAGACTGCGGGGACGCCCGAGCCCCCCCGGGAATGTCCATCAGGCCTTTTCATCTGGTCGCCAACCAGCACGATGGTGCATTCCGGGATTTTTCGACAGTTGGCATGTGTGGCTAGCACCCTACTTGGGAACCCAACTACCTGCGGTCGGCCAGCAGCGCACCGTGCCTCGGATCCCGCTACCCTCCGCGACTAGTCTCCCGATACGCCCAAGCCAGGGCAAACCTGGTTTATCTGCCTGCATTGGAACAACTATTTCGACCCAACTCCTCTGAATTGGCTACACTGAGCATCGCATCGGAACGCAGCTAAGCCGCTTGGCGGTACGTCTTTGCCCAGTGGGTGGTCACAAGTCATCGGCCGAAGCCTACCACCAGTTAGTGTCACCTGATTAGCACCACCAGATTTGACCCACAGTGAAACCTTAAAAATAACCTATACTAGATACCGGAATCATTGCAATTATTTAATAAAAAAATTAAAGCGACAATATGAAAAAGATTTACTTAATTTAGACGGTCACCCAAACAATATTTTTAAGACTCTAAGCCTAGGCACCAAAATGGATCAACGGTCACCAAATTCTATCCAACTCAACTGTGATTGCCATAAAATGTAGGCTTGGGGTTACAAACTGGATAAAATAGGTTAGGTTAGGTTAGAATTGTGACCAACCGTTAGATTGTGAACTTTTTTGGTAGTAAAATAGGTACTTTTTTGGGCGGTGTTTAAACACAAGCCCTTACAAATTCAGTTACAAAGAATGAATTGCTCTGGAAAAATATTAAACATCTAACTTATTCTAAAAAATGTAAAAATCATAACTCTGAAATACTAAATATAAGAATATCGCCCCAGGAATCAATGAATTTTATTTAAAAACATATTGGTGATATAGGTAAACAATTAGCTCAAGAAATCCAGCATAATATATCTAACCCTAATAATCAACTAAATAACATACCGTCCCAAAAACTCACCTTCGTTCTTCTAGTAACCAACGATGATGAAGTTGATAGAACTTTAATGAGCCATAAATCTGACAGTGCCCCTGGGTGGGACAATATCCCCACAAAATTTATAAAATATGCTAGAATTGTAATTGTTCCCATAATAACCACCTGACTAACCTTTGTTTTCTACAGGGTGTTTTCCCTGATCTGATATAACAATCTATTATTACCCCTGTGCACAAAGGGGGGGACAGAGACGATGCCAATAACTACAGACCTATATCTGTTTTACCTTGCATATAAAAAAATATATAAAAATGATTAAATCATACGAGTAGATTAACTCAATATTTGACTAAATTCAATACGTTATCCCATTCGCGATTCGATTTTAATCAAAAAAATTATCCACTGAGGATGCAGTTATTGCTTTGAATTCTTTAGTAACTAAGCAATTTGACTCTGGTAATCAATGCTTAACTGTATTCTTAGATCTCAAGAAGGCATTTGACACCGTCTCTGTCCCTGTCTTAAAGGACAATACAGAGATTTAAAGTGGGTGAGTTTATCAGTGATCAAGCAGAGGTATTATTCGGCGTTCCACAGGGAAGTGTACTGGATCCAACACTCTTCCTGGTATATGTCAATGACCTTTGCAACATGAATAATGCAAAGCTCTTCTCATACACTGATGATACCGCTATAGTTTTCTCAGGGAACTCCTGGCACGAAGTGAAACAAAAAGCAGAAATGGGCATGGCCCAAGTAGCTAACTGGCTAAAAAATAACTTACTCACACTTAACACGTCTAAAACGAACTATTATGTGTTTTAGTATTAGCAAAAGTACCCAACCTAATAAAGACTGTATGCGGTGACATTAATAATACACAATGTAATTATTAAACAGGTCGCACAGACTAAATAACTAGGAGTGATACTTGGTCAACGTTTGTCCACCTTGATCAAGTCACAAATAGAATTAAAAGATTAAGCTAAATATCGCACCAAAGAAAATAAATACGAACAGTGCCCGAAATCCATCTAGAAATATTTTAAATGCGTACGCTACGTAGCTCTGGTCCAGTCAGTCCTAATATATTTCATTCCCATTTGGGATGGGGCTGCAAAAACTAAATTTATCATCGTCGAACGCGCCCAGCGCGCCCTAATTAATATTATGTATTTTAAAAACTTAAGACACCCTACTGAAAACCTTTATCAGATTAGCGATTTACTCCCAGTTCGTAAATTATACGTGATCCAAACTATTATAAAAACACATAAATCTTTAAAAAAGAAGAAGAAAGGACCTAATTGCACAAATTCCCCATACAAAAACTGTATTCGCCGGGAGACAGTACAATAAGCGATCAGCTATGCTTTATAATAAAATCAACAGGAAAATATACATATATCAAAAAACATACTACGATTGTAAAAAAACATTAATAAAATGGATAAAATCACTAACTTGTTGCACACGTAGAATGACAATGACACTGGAGATAGAGAATTTTAAGCCTGTTCGTGAAGTAATTTATTTCTCATTGTATAAAAGTAATAAGGAAAAGAAGTAAAGTTCATAAATTAGCTAGTTTAACTAAGTAAAGTAATACAGCGTCGACCTACTAAAATATTGGAAGTAAAAAACTCGTCGCCCCGTCGGACGTGGCGTACCTCAACTACCCGGGCTACTCTCTGGAACATAAGTTCAAGAAGCAGGCTGGGGTCTGTGTGTACGTCCGCGATGACATTTGTCGTCGTCTCCGTTGCTTTGAGAAATCGGGTTTTTCTGCCATATGGCTACTTGTGGACACTGGCGTGGAAAAAATTATCTAGATCGGCGTATACCGATCGCTCAGCGGTGACCAGGAGACAACAGCGCTGTTTAATTCCCTCGTGGAGTCGACCGACGTAGCCCAGCAACGCGAACAGCGAAGCTCAATTTTCTGGGAGACTTTAACACCCACCATAAAGAGTGGTTGTTCCCGTACCAGAAAACTGACCATGCCGGGTTAGAGGCGTGCATGTTTGCAGTAACGCTAGATCTAACCCAGCTGGTGAATGTGGCAACGCGGGTACCGGAAGTTGACGCCCATACACCCAATTGCTTGGACTTTCTGCTGACAACTGATCCGGGCAGTTAATCAATATCAGTCTCAGCCCCGCTGGGAACGTCTGACCACTGCCTGGTGAAATCCGTGTTGGCCTGCTCTCCTCCTGATAAGAGTCCTAGAGGCACGAGACAAGTATGGCGATACGAGTCAGCAGATTGGGATGAAATGCGACACTTTTTTGCGTCTTATCCTTGGCGGCAAGTGTGCTTCTCCTCGGGTGACCCTTCGTGCTGCGCTGATGTGATTGCGGACGTGATTCGGCAGGGGATGGAGTATTTCATTCCATTCTCCGACATCCCGGTCGGTCACAAATCCCGGCCTTGGTATAATGCAGAATGCGCCCACGCTGAGGCACGTAAAGAGTCTGCTTATCAAGCCTGGATCAAGGCCCGCGACCGAAAGGCTGAAGCACGTAGGATTCGCGCGAGGAAGAAAGCCTTTAATTCTGCCGCGAAGTTCTGCAAGCGGGTTTTTCGTAGGGCACGTTTTGACCATGTCGGACGTATCGAGGCCAAACTAGCATCGCACCTTCCGGGTAGTAAGCAGTTTTGGTCCCTGTCGAAAGCGGTTGAAACGAATTTCTGTCGACCCACTTTGCCTCCAATGCTAAAACCTGATGGTTCTCTGGCTCACTCTGCAAGAGAGAAAGCAAATTTATTTGCAACTCTCTTTGCAGGCAATTCGCGTCTGGACGCTGGCTCCAAGCAACCACCAACTTTACCTCGTTGTGACTCTTCGATGCCGGAGATCGCAGTTCATAATAAAGAGGTCTGTAGAGTATTGTGCAGTTTAGACGTGAATAAGGCCAGTGGACCTGACGGCATCCCAGCAAGAGTGTTGAGGCAATGTGCACCTGAATTGTCTCCTATGTTGACACGCCTGTACCGCCTCTCTCTTGTAAAAAGAACGGTGCCGAGATCATGGAAGCTTGCGAATGTGCAAGCGGTGCCCAAAAAGGGAAACCGTGCTGACCCTGCGCATTACCGTCCGATCGCCATTACCTCCATCCTATGCAAGGTTATGGAAAGGGCTCTGAACAGTAAGCTGCTGACCTACCTTGAAGACAACGATCTCCTCAGTGACCGTCAATATGGCTCGGGGACGGTCAACTGGCGATGTTCTTGTGTATGTCACGCACTGCTGCGGCGAAGCACTTGCCGTGTCGCTTGATATCTCGAAGGCTTTTGACAGGGTCTGGCACGCAGGTCTACTCAGCAAGCTTCCTGCTTATGGCATCCTATTTTTGCTGCTGGATATCAGACTTCCTGAGTGAACGGTCGATCCGAGTGGTCGTTGACGGCTGCTCCTCTGACCTCATGGCTATTGATGCCGGAGTTACTCAAGGGTCTGTTCTCTCTGCAACTCTTTTCCTGCTGCACATCAATGACCTACTTCAGCTTGGTCTTGTTGGGTACGCAGACGACAGTACGGTTTCAGAGAGATACTTGTCCAGCGCAACAACCAGTGGGGTTGAAGTTTGTTCCTTGAGAGAGGCCATGGTAGAGCGGACAAATTTGACCTTAAGCGTTGTCTCCCAGTGGGGTGATGACAATTTGGTCACTTTTAACGCCACCAAAACACAGGCGTGTCTTTTTACCGCAAAAAGGAGTCGTTTTGACCAAGCTCCTACTTTTTGAGGTGCATCTTTTCCTGTGACTGATCGGCTCGAGCTCCTAGGCATGGAGTTGACATCCAGTCTCAACTTCGGCGCCACCGTCGAGTAAAAAGCCCAAACTGCGGCCAAAAAGCTGGGCATCCTAAATAGGGTGAAGCGATACTTAAGACCTGGACAGCTTTTAACCCTTTACAAAGCACAAGTCCGATCCTGCATGGAGTATTGTAGCCACCTTTGGGATGGCTCAGCTAAGTATCAGCTTGCCGCGCTTGACTCGGTGAAACGCAGAGCTAAGAGGGTCATCGGCGATGTAAAACTGGTGGATGCCAAGCTACATAGCTTGGCTCATCACTGTAAGGTTGCCTGCTTGTCGGTCTTCTACAGATTGTACTACGGTGAGTGTGCCCAAGAACTCCACGACCTCATCCCACCGGCCCCCTTCTACCATCGGACATCCAGACGCACTGCATCTTACCATCCCTACCTTGTGGCTATTCCACCAATTCGCACTAAGCGTTTTCAAACGTCTTTTATAATGCGCACAGCAAAGGAGTGGAACTCTCTGCCTGCGTCTGTTCCAAAAGCTTACAACCCTAATTTCTTCAAAGTTAGAGTGAACAGGCCCCTTCTGGGTAGGCTCGCACCATCGTAGACTTTGTGTCTGTCATCTCTGACATAGACTAGAGTCATGAGCAAACCCATTACAAATAAAAAAGAAAATATACTTACCTACATTCTATCGTACGCCCTAAGGGTAGGACATAGCTGGTCCTAAATATTTAAATAACACCATTGTATTATGTACTTATGATCCACAATAAAGATGATTTGATTTTATTTGACATTTCTGTGCTGCCACCTATAGTATCTGCACGCTGCCTATTAAGGGGGTAGAGGGGGTATAAAGTTCGCGGAGTACCAACTAAAGCCGCGCGAATGAAGTCGCGGGCGATGTGCTATCATAAATAAAGGGGTTTTCTGTGCTTGTTATGAGGTGTACAATAAAGTATACAGGGTTATTTGTAAAACACCGGCAAATGTGTTTCATACATTTTCATTGGCTAAATATTGCATTTTGTATGAAACAGCTGATATTTTTCTCGAGATTTCGACGTTTTTCTAAAGTAAAAGTTGCTTATAATCATGTGTACTTTCACTGCCTAAGAGGTTGCTGGTATTTTACAAATAACTCTGTATAATAAATAAACAAAGAGGTGCTTGAAATTGTAGACTCGGCAGTAATTTTTTCGAGTTAGGGTTAAATATTTTTACGTATGTATATTTCTTTGGCACGCTCTGTAGCCGGCTAGGTGGATTTTAGCTCGAAAGGTGTCGTTAGATTCGTCTTGATTGTTAGAGTGACACTGGGTAGGCATATAAAATTAAAATGACCGTTTTTTGTCGCCATAATTATGTCTTCAAAATTT
Source organism: Lacanobia oleracea (assembly GCA_950371165.1). Lineage (NCBI taxonomy): Eukaryota > Metazoa > Arthropoda > Insecta > Lepidoptera > Noctuidae > Lacanobia > Lacanobia oleracea. Next base: position 193,068 of record OX493397.1, read on the forward strand.
TGATTTGAGAAACGTGATTTTACCGGTTTATGGTAAGGAACCTTTCGTGTGAGAGTCCGATTCGCACTTAGACGGTTTTATATAGCACTTCACAAATAGTCCATCTAGCTCCTTAGCTAGCTGGACTAATAGACTCCTTAGCTCCTTAGCTCCTTAGCGGCAGTCTGTCGACATCCGTGTTCCTCCTATTGCTCTTTGCGTTCCAGGGCCGAGGTGACTCTTTCGACAAAATATTCAACCCTTTTAGCGACTTACTTACCAAAGCGTACGAGTTAAGTTCAATATTTTTTGGTAATAGCGACATAATTATCTACGAAAAACAACATGAATTTTTCTAGGGAAATCTTGAGTGATCAGCTTATTAAATCACATGGATATGAAAGCTGATCTACAAATCATGTCGGATAAACAAATATTGTTTATTGTTAGGCGAGCATGGGCGCCGCTGGTCGAAGATATACATGTACACTCACCCCTGCGAGCGGATCTGGAGGCGCAGCAGCGCGGCGTCGAAGCGGTGCGGGCGCAGCGCGGCGTCGGCCCGCAGGCAGCGCACTAGGCGCGGCGCGGCGGGCAGACGCCGCACGAGCGCGCCCACCAGCGCGCGCTGCCGGCACGCCAGCGCGGCCGGGCGGCGCGGCGAGCCGCCGGCGCCAGTGCCGTCGCTCGCGAACAGCGCCGCCAGCAGCGGCGAGCGCGCGGCGCCCAGCACGCTGCAGCAGCGCCGGCACACGGCGTCGCGGTTCTTGTGCACGATGCCGCGCGCCGAGTACAGCACCGCGCCGCCGAAGTGCACCACCCTGCGAACCGCACCAAACGTCTTCAGCACTGGGAGTTCTATCTGCCCTCGCTACGGAACAGTTATTTGCAGTTCGGTACTTAAATCGACTGGGCTTTAAGCAATTGGGACGCAACCCATTTAAAAAATAATAGAAGACATTTATATCACGGTGATCACTTCACCCAAGCCTTCACTTCGACGTGTTAACAGAGACCGGCTGCTGCCGTTCCAGCTAGATCACTTCACGCGTGCTCCTCGTCACCTCACAAGGCGCACAAGGCGCACAAGGCGCACAAGGCGCAGGCAGGCATCACATGTGTCGTTGTTTTAGTTGTCAACTAACGTTTGTGAGTTTAGAATTGTGTTGCGCTATTTTGACAGATTTCCCATGGTACCGTACTATAAACCGTAATTAAAAGCTTTTATTTAACTTGCAATGTATGTATGTATGTTTGTTCGGGTGGAATCTTGCTACTCAATTTTGAAGCAGATATCTTCAACCGATTGAGCTGAAATTTTGTTGCTGAATAATAATAAATCTGTGGCTCGGCTGTCAACTGGAACGTCATAATATTTTCTCAATCCGCAATTTAAATGTATTTTATTAAATCATCATCATCATCATTATCTGCCTAGCCTTTTCCCAACTATATTGGGGTCGGCTTCCAGTCCAAACCGGATTCAGCTGAATACCAGTGTTTTACGTAGAGCGGCTGCCTACCAGACCTCCACAACCCATTAACTGGGTAACACGGTACTTCTTGGCAAGACTGGAGTCAGATTAACTGGCTTCTGACAATCCGTAACGACTGCCAAAGATCTACAAATGACAGCCGGGACCAATGGCTTAACATGCTTTCCGAGGCACGGAAATATAATTTATTAAATCACTATAATTAAAATGGCAAATATACTCAGTACAACAAAAAAGAAAACCAGTAACAATACAATAAAATCAAAGACGAAATCAATTACCGCTTTTTGGACCGACAACAAAATGTGAAATGCTGACAAGAAGCCGAGCTCAAAAACAAAACACACGACCAACATCTTCGGGTTCGTCGCTCAGCTCCGCCTCGCAGCCGCCGGGATCTGCGTTAGCCGCGAGTCCAGGGATTCTGGTAGCTGCAGTTGCGTCGAGTTCGAGCGAAGAATACTTCTCGCCACTGACGACACCACCACCTGCGCGTCGGCGCGAACGAGGCCGACCACCGGCCAGCTTAGGACTTCGAGGCCCACCGGCCTCTGACAGGGTACCCGCTACCGGTGGAAGTGTGCAGCGTATGAAGTGGTCCCAATCGATAAACGAGAATGTCATACGCTCATACTTTGGGGCTACAGAGGGGGAAACTAACCTGACTGCGTACCGTGGTCGGATGCTCTCTCTGTTTCAGGTACTTGAGCCAGCTGTCAACGTTTCAGCCCAGCGATTATCGGATCAGGTGCGGGTTATCTAGTGTAACCGTATGTTGGATGACGCCGTACTCGATAGACTGCGTCTAGAATCACGGAGTAGCTGTGTCTCACCTGCTTCACCACCGGTCGCGGTGGAAATACAACCCAGTATTTCAGCGCGACCCGACCTCGTTGGTGTAGATGATGATGACGGGGCTATATCCGTGAGTACCCAATGCAATGAGCGATCGAGGAGCGCTTTGGAGGACGCTTTTCGGGAGTATCGCTCCACACCGCTTGAGCTTAGACCCCGTCAACCTCGTTTGCCCATGCATAATAAAAATAGGGCGCTGGTGTGTGCTCTATATTCGCAACTAGGAAACTGTTTTGATAGCAGAAGACCTCGCCGATACTCACTCGATCTTGTACTGTCCGGCTGCAGCGGTATGTCGTGTAGCTCATGTCAAATTTCCTAACAATGACAGAGTTACACGAACAGCTGTACCAGCTTGGCAGTGCAGGATCGAGCGTCGTATCAGTGAGGCTAGAGCACTCATTGGCAAACTTATCTGCTTCAGGGAGGGCAACACGCGCCGAAGAGTGATGCGCATTGTGAGGCGGGCGTTCTCGAGGACTGATATTAGTCCTCGGGATTATCTGACCCGCGTCTCAGAGCGTATAGACTTCCTGAAGCAGAAAATCTATGCATGCGCAAACCGTATACGTCGGTACAAGCAGCGAGTGGAGCGGTACGCCCAGAATCGCACATTTTAAAGTAATGAGAGGTGGGTTTATAGGGCTTGGGAGCGACCAGACCAAGGTGTGACTGATACGCGCCTACCGGATAATGACGCCATGTGTTCATTTTGGCGCAGCATCTGGTCGGTGCCTGTCAGCCACACTGAGGGTGTTTGGATTCGTGAGGTCGAGCGAGCATGCGATCCGATACCAGAAATGGGGGCAATTAACATCAGCCCCCAAGATGTAGCTCGTGCAGTCCGTCCGTTGCCTAACTGGAAATCTCCGGACGGGCCGGACAACTTTTGGATTAAATGGTTCAAAAGATCGCACGCTCGCTTGGCATCTCAATTCCAGTCTGCGTTAGAGTCAGGGTCGCTGCCCCAATTTCTAACTACTGGAATAATCCACCTGCTCCATAAATCAGGATGAATCCTCCAATGATAAATCCTCTCAAAATGGATGTAAGACATAGCCATTAGCCAACAGGTTCGACGTTCCCGAAGAGATCTGTCGATATGCTGGATAGATTATAAGAAGGCCTATGACTCAGTGCCACATACATGGCTCATGACAAACTGTCTTGTCATTTATTATTAGTTCGGGTTCGGGACGCGTAAATACAAAGGCGGCTACAACACAGACATCCTATATGTTGGAGATAGCTTAAATGGCCCCGCTGTGCGGGCTCCTACGTCGGGGTGGTTTAAAAAAAAACCACGCAGGGCATAGAGGTGTTTTCCAGACCCCGCCATACCCTTTTAACCGAACCTATCCGAGTCGGGGTGCCTCAAGTCCCGTCATCTTCATCATCATCATCAACCAACATCAACATCACCATCATGTTCATCAGCTTTTGGAACATCTACTTATCACGGAAACCAGACATCATAAACCTGATTAATTGAAGGGTAGAAGATATCCCCCTAATGCCACTCAACGTGATCCTAAGTCCTATTGTCTGAGTTGGGGTGCCCTAAATCCCGTCATTTTCATCATCACCACCATCATCATCACGATCATCATCACCATCACCATCATCATTATCACCATCATCACCACCATCACCATCATCATCATTCTTCATTATCATCATCATTCATCATCAAAATCGTCATCATCAACATCATCATCGTCAACATCATCATCATTATTCATCATCATCAGCATCAACCAACATCATCATCACCATCATGTTCATCATCTTTTGGAAGATCTACTTATCACAGAAACCAGACTTCTGACTAAAACCCATGTCCCGTGCTCCTCCTAATGCCCTTTGTGTTCCAGGGCCGCATTTACTCTTTCGAACAAATTCCGCAATCCCGGAATCTTACACGAATGATGAACATTAGCTCCCGCCATCTCATTCGAACCTATCCTATCCGTGTCGGAGCGCCCTCAAGTTCCGTGTCCTAAGTTCCCAAATCACTTGGCTAAGTAAACGATATCGAATCAATTAATTTGCCTTTCTGTTCAATAGGGAACATGCAATATTTCCCTTTTTGGTTTAATTTTAAAGAACTCAATCTAGAATAGACCACCACATAATTAAAAAATGAAAACGCTTTGATTTATTGCCAAAATTGCGTTTTTATACCGACAGTTTAAAGGTTCGCGCGAAAACGGACGATGACGTCACTCGTGTCTATCACTGGTCAAGAACTGTCCCAACTCAAAGACATAAGGTTGCCTTTTCGTTGGCATAACAGCAGATACGTCACAAAATGCTGATTGTTATTTTTTAATACGTTCCGTTTCACGTTACTTTAATTCATTAGTTTTGTTAAAAATCGATATTAACCAAAATAAAAACTTTGTAATGGCATTTATTTTATACTTTTTTTGTCATTTTACTGACAACATTCTCATAAATTCTGTATTTGCATCTTCCCTATTGAATGCGGGGCATGTCACTTAGGCCGCTAATTAAACGGCTGATGAAGCTACGTGAACGAGTTTATTCGTTTACTGACAAAAAATATTTATTTTACACATTGCCGGTGGACCAGCAGGTATTCTATACAATCCCTAGGAATTGTATATGTCGCCGCGAAGATTATTTGGTTGATTGTCTTTTTAATTTAAGCTGATTTTGTTACCTATGTATTTGACTTAATTGATTTGCTTTAAAATAATTATCTCATTACAAATCACAAATATTTAATTAGTATCAATATTTAGAGAAGTTTTTATGTTTGTCAATAAATAACCTCTGATTTGGTAGGTTATGATTTTGAATTTAAATTAATGTCAAAATCGTGACCAATTAAATCTGATAATGCTACTAAAATTTAATACTGATTATTTTTTAAATAACTTGAATTTTTAGATCATTATTTTGTTAATTTGTTTGTTTTTTATTCTGTGGTAAAGTTGTTTGTGAGTGACGTTTGCCTTTGGTGGGGTGGCGTAGAGTTTATATAAGGCGCAACTTGAGTGCGGAGCTCACTTTTGTAGCCTCGGCTGGGGGCCTTAAATTCTTGAGGCCCACACAGGCAAGTCCGGTTCAGTAGTTGACAACCCTCTAGGGTTGAAACTGCGAGTAGAGAGAGAAAAAAAAACAGCGGAGCTCACTTTGCTGCCGAATTTTGGAGAGACAACATTGTGAGTAGAATCTATGTTTGTTTGATTAAAACTAATATTGCTCTAAAATGTTTTACTTATTTTTATTTGTTGAAATTTCTTAACTTTGCCTTCAGTTCAAATATAAAATCCGTTGTAGACCTAGCAGAACTGATGGCCAGAATATGGTCGGTGGTTCTGCGCATTTTTAAAAAAATAACAGCCCTGTCTAATTTCCGATATCAGAAGTGTGATGCTTACCCGCTCTTTCTGTCCGTTCTATTTTATTTTTCAGACTACCTACATTGAATCCTGCCTGACACAATGGATACACCGGACCAGAACGGATCAACGGCACCTAGCGTACCAAGGTGCTCCGTGTCCGGACCTGACGGCGGTGATGGTGGACCAACCACACCTGCCAACGTGGCACCGCTACAACAAAAGGGCGGTAACGTACCTCCTGAATTTTATTTGACACATGATAACGATGATGCAAAATATGAGTGAAAGGCTGTCGAAGTAGAGCGATCAAATTAAAATTACTGATGTATTTTTGCCTTCATATGACCCGGATGGTAACGTCGGGGTCCGTGAGTGGTGTAATCATATTTCGTCGGCTAAGACTAATTATAAGCTTAGTGATTATGATATCCGCATGAAAGTAACTAGCCTACTAAAAGGTCGGGCTAAGATGTGGGCTGATAACTGGCTCTTCACGACGTCCACGTGGGACGAACTGCGTCAAAATATTATTACAACCTTTGAACCTGAAAATCGCTATTCAAAGGATGTTCTAAGGTTTAGGGAACACAATTACGAACCTACCAAAGACATTGCCGAGTTTCTGTCACGATCGTGGATTTTATGGAGACGGGTTACTAAAGACAATCTTGACGATATTGACGCGGTAGAAGCGGTGATAGTTGCCTCATCTGTTCGTATTAAGCGTCCCAGTCATCAAAACTCCAACCAACAACCATCCAAACGGTTAATATACGCTATTGATAATCGAAACTTCCCTCATTGTAGCTTTTGTAAGAAGCCGGGACATGCTTCTAGTGATTGTCGTTATAAAAATACGCAGGTAACTGTAGAAAAACAAACGACTGAGAAAACCCCTAGTACCTCAGCGACTTCGTTACCAAAACAAAGTGAGAATAGGTTCTGTTCGTTTTGTTCAAAATCTGGTCACACTTTTGATACTTGTTTTCGCCGGGAGAAACAGATAACCTCTAATGTGAATTAATTTACAAAGGTATGCTTATAAGTTACCCGGAAAACGACGACAAGTAGTTAATTATTTACGAGGAATAGGCCCGTTTCCCGTGGTTCCCACGAGTATACATTCAGTCAAAAAAGTATCGGGAATGGATGATTTGTTTATGGTTCCAAATTCAATTTTTTGTTTTTTTTTGTAGTTGTTAGATTGGCACAACTGTTTTCCATTTTGGCGCGGAGTTTGAGTTGCATCTGTTATTTATATTAAATACAGTGCTGGTTTTAGTAATATCATATATAGTGTGTATTGCGAATTTCATAATGGACAAAAATATCGAACAAAGAGTTTGTCTTAAATTTTGCATCGCCCATGGAATTTCGTGTTCGGAGTCACTGAAAATGTTACAGAAGGCTTACGGTAATAATAATAAATGGACGAAGTTATCATGACGAATATGGACGAAGTTATCATGACGAATAACTACCGGAGATTTATTGTGAAAGACGGCACGGTCGACATATGTCGGGCATGTCACCGTCCGGGAGAATCAACTCGCCACATTGTCTCTGGTTGTTCTCGTCTAGCTAACGGAGAATACTTGCATAGGCACAACCTTGTCGCCAGGATTATCCATCAGCAACTTGCTCTGAAATACTCTCTTGTGGAGTCGGAGGTGCCATACTATAGGTATGCGCCCTAGCTCACCCAGTTCTCGATAATGACAATATCACATTGTACTGGTATCGGTCCATCATCACTGACAGGACTATTGTTGCCAATAAGCCTGATATAGTGGTGGTGTACCGAATTGTGAGGCGTGCAATGATTGTAGACATAACCGTCCCGCATGACGAGAACCTCGTGAAAGCCGAGAAGGACAAACGAATCAAGTATATTGACTTGGCTCGCGAGGTTGTCGACATGTTAGAAGTGGACTCCGCAATCATTGTACCGATAGTCGTGTCGGCCAATGGCTTAATAGCCACGAGCCTCAACCAACACCTTAAGAGGCTCTCGTTGGGCAGCTGGATCAAGGGCTTGATTCAGAAAGTGGTACTTCTGGACACGGCTCGCATTGTCAAGAGGTTCCTTTCTCTGGAGCCCTGACCACCGGTAGCTTGGACCCTGTTCGCGATATCGGTGGGCTACTATTTTTATATTTTTAAATGTTTTTTTATTTATTTTATTCAAATATTTAAAAATATAATTTATTTGTATAGTTTACTGAATAAAGGAGATAATAATAATAATAATAAATGTTTATTTCAATAACTTACAGTAGTTACATTTTTACTTTTAGAAATGACCTTTTAAGCAAAATAATTGCTTGTGTTAGGACATTCCGCCCTTCACTACATACAGTATCATTTGTATTCGGGTTATTGAAATATAAAAGTACTTAATTAACGATAACAAAATAAATCCTAAAATTATAAAGGAGGAGTCTAATCTAAATAAAACACAAAAACAAACGAAGATTATTTAGAATAAGTGTGCGCACTAGTGTGTGTGTGAGTGCTCGAGTGTGTGTGTGTGTGTGTGAGTGTGTAGGCGTGGGTGTGTGAGTGTATATGTGTATGTCGGGGGAGAGGATTGGTGCGATAGGTGTTTAGGAATTTTAAATGTGATTGCAATTTGGGGTATGAGTGGGATAAGCGTTAAAAGAGTTATGAGTTAGCCCTACGACATATCTTGGGATCGTAAGATGTTTTATGACTACATCTTACACTAACCGTTATTTAATGTTTGTATTAAACATTCAACTTGATCATACGACTTTGATTTTAGCCATTTCGTCATAATACTTTCGCAGTCGCGATGTGACCGGGAATAAATACCTAGTTCCTTGTTAAGTCGATTATATAAGCGTGAATGACTATCAAAAACTCGTGCTTATGAGTGGTTCAAAGCGTTCAAAAGCGGTCGAGATGTGATGGAAGATTTTTCTCGCTCTGGTAGGCCGTCAACGTCTGCAACTGAAGTTAACATCGCAAAAGTGAAGGAAATAGTGACTGAAAATCTCTATCAGCTATCTCTCTCAGAGTTAAATGGGGATTTAACTCTGAGAGAGATAGCCGCCGAACTTTCTGTATCTCACGAGTCGATCCGTACCATTTTAACTAATCATTTGGGTATGAAACATGTTGCTGCTCGGCTAGTCCCAAAAGATCTGAATTTTCTCCAAAAACTCAATCGCATGAAAGTCGCTGAGGACATGCTAGAACGAGTCAGTTCGGACCCAACATTCATGAAACGCATTGTTACTGGTGACGAGACGTGGGTTTACGAGTTTGACATGCAAACTAGTCAACAAGCTTCGGAGTGGCGCCTTCCAACTGAACCGAAACCGAAAAAACCACGCCAAAGTCGATCAAAAGTCAAAGTCATGTTGACTGTTTTCTTTGACTATCGCGGTGTTGTGCACTCTGAATTCTTACCGGAAGGTCTAACGGTAAATAAAGAATATTATTTGAGCGTTATGCGGCGTTTAAGAGAGCAAATTCGACGAAAAAGGCCAGATTTGTGGAAAGAAAATTCATGGATTTTGGACCACGACAATGCGCCTTCGCACAAGGCTATCATTGTGAACGAATTTTTAACCAAACACTCAACAAATACCATCCAGCAACCACCATATTCACCAGATATGGCTCCTGCTGACTTTTTTCTTTTTCCTAAACTCAAATTACCACTTCGTGGCACCCGTTTTCAATCGATAGAAGACATATAGGAGAATTCGCGGCGAGAACTGAACTCAATTCCGGAAGCAGCGTTTAAAAAATGTTTTGATGAATGGATTATTCGTTGGCGCAAGTGTATCGTTTCTAAAGGAGCATACTTTGAAGGTGATAAAATAAATTTGGATGAATAACAGACATTTTGTGTATTATTGATCTTTTCCCGGTACTTTCTTGACAGAGTAGTATTAACAACAGTGTGTGTTATTGATAATATAAACGTAGAAATTTAATTTCATATTTTGTCCGATTACGAAATGACGTCAGATGTGTTGATAGGTGCAAATCTTTTGAGCAAAACCGGATTAACTGTGATCGTAACTCAAAATAGCGCGATTTTATGCTCTCAATCTCGTGTCATGCACATGCGATCGACAGCCGGTCTATTTGATGATACAAAACCACGATTTAAACAACGTATCGGAGGTTGACCAACTATTAACTCTTCTCAATAAATACTCTACTATTTTCACGCGGGGTTTTTCCAAAACTCGTGTCAATACAGGTCAATTAGAGATTCGTTTAAAAAATCCAAACAAGTTTGTGGAACTAAGACCTTCTAGGTTAAGCCCAGTTGAGCGTGAAAAAGTTTAAGAAATCGTTAAAGAGTTAATAGATAATGACATTGTGCAAGAAAGCAAATCCCCATATTCGAGCCCAATTATTTTAGTAAAAAAGAAAAACTGTGCCTACCGCATGTGCGTAGACTACCGGGAGCTAAACTCAAACACTGTTCGTGATCATTATCGCCTTCCTTTAATCGCAGACCAGATTGATCAGTTAGTTGGTGGTCAGTACTATACAACCTTAGATATGGCATCTGGATTCAGCAAATTCCAGTTGCTGCTGATTCTATAGAGAAAACGGCCTTTGTCACTCCAGATGGTCTATTCGAGTACAAAACTATGCCTTTCGGCTTGTGCAACGCACCTTCAGTGTATCAGAGATGCATTAACCGTGCTTTAGGTCCCCTTTTGAACCCAGGCAGTGCAGGCAAAGCCCATAATGATAGCGTAGCTCAGGTTTATATTAATGACGTCATCAGTAAATGCCGCGATTTCTCATCTGGTCTCGGGTACTTGGAAAGAATCTTTATAGCATTACGCGAATCAGGATTTTCGGTCAACATTGATAAGTGTCTGTTCTTCAAACGGTCTATCGAATATCTTGTAACGTGATAGAGGATGGCCAGGTTCGTCCCAGTCCTAAAAAGGTGAAGCCTTACTGAAGGCCCCAGTACCGGCTAATGTTAAACAGGTTCGCCAATTTAACGGTCTTGCATTCATTGTCTTCCGATTTCGCTCGAACCATGGCTCCCCTTTACGAATTGACTTATTCCCCTTCTTGAAACAGGGCGCTAGGTGGCAATGGACTCACGTTTATGAAGAGGCACGTCAAAAGATAATTCATCACCTATTTTCGACACCGGTTCTAACAATATTTCAAGAAGGGGAACCCATTGAATTATTTACCGACGCTAGTAGTCTTGGCTTTGGAGCGATACTGGTTCAAATTATTAACGGATGGCAACACGTGGTAGCGTACTTCAGTATGCATACCACAGACATCGAAAGTAGGTAACACTATTATGAACTCGAGACACTGGCCGTGGTCCGCGCGATCAAGCACTTCCGGCACTTCCTCTATGGACGCCAGTTCAAGGTAATAACCAACTGCAATGCGCTTAAAGCCTCAAAGCTCAAAAAGGACTTATTACCCCGCATTCATAGATGGTGGGTCTATCTTCAAAATTTCGAATTTGAGATAGAATACAGGAAGGGCGAGCGGATGCAACATGCAGATTACCTAAGCAGAAATCCGGATCCTTTGACTGTCAACGTCTTGACCAATAATCTAGATTGGGTAAATATTGAACAAAGACGTGATCACCACTTGCGACCCATCATAGACGCTCTGCATAATGGTGAGGATGTCCCTGGATACCTCCTAGAAGGCAACGTCCTTAAATTTGAGAGGGTAGATTCTCTCTCAGGTTTACAAAAACTGATTGTTGTTCCAAAGTCTTTCCAGTGGAGCCTCATCAATACTTTCCATTGTTCTCTCAAACACCCAGGCTGGGAGAAGACTCTTCACAAAATTAGGGAGACTTATTATTTTGACAAAATGAGCACCACTATCCGTGACTTTGTCGACAACTGCATTGTATGCAGAACTTCAAATAAAACATCAGGAGCTACACAGGTGCAATTGCATCCTATTGCCAAACCTGTAGTTCCATTTTAAGTCATACACGTGGATATCACGGGCAAATTAGGAACTCCTAATGAACAAGAGTACGTTGTGCTTACGGTGGACACCTTCACTAAGTATGTGCTACTGCGCTACACTAATGACAAGAGTCAACACAGCACTCTGGCGGCCCTAAAACAAGTTATCCACTTTTTGGAGCTCCAAGGCAAATAATAGTCGACGGCGGTCGCGAGTTTTTAGGAGAATACAAAAATTACTGTGACATGTTTCGCATAGATATACACTCCATAGCACCAGGCGTTAGCAGAGCAAACGGACAAGTGGAGCGGGTGATGGCAACATTGAAGAATGGTCTCGTAATGATAAAAATTTATGAGACTCCAGACTGGCACACAGCACTGGAAAGCCTTCAACTTGCCCTCAACTGCACTTTCCGTAGAACGACAGGCGTGGCTCTACTTGCACTACTGACTCGACGTCAAAACTGTGTCCCACCACTGTTACTAAGTTTAGTTAACCTGGACAACGCATTAGTTAATATTGATGCCCTCGAACGTCATGTGCACCAAAAAATTACACAGATGGCTAATAAAGATAAGGAAAGGTTCGACCAAGGTCGAGCTAAAATTCATAGGTTTCAAAGGGGTGATTTTGTTTTAATAAAAAACAACCCCAGAAACCAGACTTCTCTTGACCTTAAGTTTAGTGTCCCTTACGAAGTTCACAGGGTTCTTGAAAACGACCGCTATCTTGTGAAGAAGGTAGTGGGACATCATGGGCGACCTCGCAAGGTGGCACATGATCAACTGAGGCGCGCCCCACAACCTGGAGGAACCACCCAGGCGGCCGTGTCGCCTCCAGACGATCAGCAAGCCGGGCCTTCCAGCGTCGGGGCAGCCTCGCAACCACTAACCACGTTAGATGCGTTGCCGCCCGAAGACGTACAGCAATGAAAAACAACGGTGAGAGCCTTCCAAAAAAAAAAAAAAAATCTACGTTGATTGTTCTTTCTACAAATAACAAAAATATGCTATGAGAATGGTGAGCCATCCAATTAGCCAGTTAACTTATGTTGCTATTGGCGCATGGAGCAGTCAAATAAGCTCAATAAGCTGACTTGTTTATTTTAACTAAAACAAAAAGATGCTATGGGCGTGTGGAGCCGTCCAATTAGCCATTTAAAAACCCTGTCCTAAAAGAATGAATGTCCCCTGTGTACCACGGCGTACGAGACCGCCCAGAGCACACCATTGACCTGTCCCATGATCCTTAGAGCCCTTGTTCTAAGCACCATCGACCTTTCATCCACCTATCCTTTCCTTTAACAAACATATTGAATTCTATTACTGTTGTCATGTGGAATGAGCAGAAACATTGTTAAAAATTACAGCTAAAACTAGCAATTATGCTTATGATAAATAATAGAGCTAAGCTTACTGTTTTTTTACATGTTATAAAAATAATATTTACTTGATCTGTAGTCACATTGAGTGAACAGTTCAAACATTTCTGTTGTAATCACATAATAGGCTTGTGTGTACTGTGGAAGTGCCTTGCCTCACAATGATTATTTCTCTATTAAAGAAGAGATCAAGAGCGATGCAGAGCACGCATCGCGCCGCAGAATGGCCGTCTCGCCGCAAAGATTATTTGGTTGATTGTCTTTTTAATTTAAGCTGATTTTGTTACCTATGCATTTAACTTAATTGATTTGCTTTAAAATAATTATCTCATTACAAATCACAAATGTTTAATTAGCACCAATATTTAGAGAAGTTTTTATGTTTGTTAATAAATAACCTCTGATTTGGTTGGTTATGATTTTGAATTTAAATTAATGTCAAAATCGATCAATTAAATCTGATAAAACTACTAAAATTTAATTCTGATTATTTTTTAAATAACTTGAATTTTTAGATCATTATTTTGTTAATTTGTAATATTTAAACAAACATCCGTTTATTCTGTGGTAAAGTTGTTTGTGAGTGACGTTTGCCTTTGGTGGGGTGGCGTAGAGTTTATATTAGGCGCAACTTGAGTGCGGAGCTCACGGAGCTCACTTTGCTGCCGAATTTTGGAGAGACAACATTGTGAGTAGAATTTGTTTGTTTTATTAAAACTAATATTGCTCTAAAAAGTTTTACTTATTTTTATTTGCTGAAATTTCTTAACTTTGCCTTCAGTTCAAATATAAAATCCTAGCAGAACCGAGGGCCAGAATATGGTCGGTGGTTCTGCGCATTACGAAAAAATAACAGCCCTGTCTAACTTCCGATATATACATTACCTAGGTAAAGTATAAAATCGACAATCATATTCATTATACAGAGTTGATATGACAGTGGGGCATAAATTCGATACGGTATAAAAATAAAAAGCGCCAAAAATGAGAAAATATTTTTTCAACCAAACTAAATAGCTTAAAAATCAGAATAAAACGCAAACACCCTTTGTAAATAAATTTGACTGACCGTAGAAACCTAGGTAACACAGTGGTAACGTCGCGCGCGCGCCGGAGCGCGGTGTGAGTTATCTCGTGCCGGGGCGGTGGGGCGGCCGGCGGCTTAGGCCTCCGCTCGCGCTGGCTTTTATGTTAGGTAAGGTTTTGAAGTACGCGCATACAAACAAACACACTAAATTTTTAAAGTCTCGATGTGTCCTCCATTCACATTAATTCACAAATTATACCGACGGAGAATAGTTATTTATTTTTCTAATTAAATCACTGTCCGTCACCAAGCACTTTTGTGGGCAATTGCGGCTGTCACCATACCTTTCTCTGTACGTTCGCAAAGCTAAAGCTGCGTTTCCACGTCATTCGCCATAAATTAAAATCATGTGAGTGTATTCTGACGCCGTGTAAGTTACACGAGGCATTGAAGAACATTTTAATTACACACACACAACCAAAGTTTAATTACGTGTCCTACCACCATGAAAAACAGTCAATCGCAAAAAAAAAACACTAATACAAAATAATAATAATCCCAAGTTACGTGTTCTGTCACAATAAAAAAAGAAATACAGTCTTAAACTTATTTAGTGTCCCATCACAATAATAAAACAAAATCACAATTGTAAGCGCGCGAATTCGACAAATCGTACGTTTCGAAAGGACAGCGTCGGCGCATTGAAAAAACAAGTTTTTTAGAGGCCCCGCTTACCAATCGCAAACAACTAGGATGCAACAAACTGACCTATTTTTGTTTCTTTTTCGAGCGGAACGTTTTACTATGTTTGTCACTCTCGTATTGAAAGTGCAAGTGTGTGTGTATTTATTCCTTCCTTGTTTGCATTGCCAACTTTTTAGTAAAATATTTTGTTGTACTTGCGACATGCGTCAGAGCGGCAACAATGCTTCGTAGATTTATCGTTGTAAGGTGCATGACCTATGCTTAGACACAATCAGCTGTTAGGAAAGATACATCGTGTTCAAACGGTGCAAAAGCTTAAACAATCATTTGCGACTATACTCATCATCATCTGCCTGGCCTTTTCCCAACTATATTGGGGTCGGCTTCCAGTCAAACCGGATTCAGCTGAATACCAGTGTTTTACGTGGAGCGGCTGCCTACCAGACCTCCACAACCCATTAACTGGGTAACACGGTACTTCTTGGCAAGACTGGAGTCAGATTTACTGGCTTCTGACTATCCGTAACGACTGCCAAAGATCTACAAATGACAGCCGGGACCAACGGTTTAACGTGCTTTCCGAGGCACGGAGGAAACTCGGTAAGTTAAAATGGTCACCCATCCACAGAACAACCTTGGCAAGCGTTGCTTTACCTTGAAGATTGACCCGTGCGGCTGTTATTATCTAGCCACGAGCTATCTATAAAATACCTGGGTATTCTATAGAATACCTGAATTATACAGATTGCCGGTAACATATAGATACACGTTAAGTTTGGAAGACAATACACGATAAGCTGTGTGACGTCTAAAACCAAATTGGCAGACCATCCAAGATGACGGAACAGTTATTTTTATTGCATTTCTACAATTTGGGTATCAAATGAAAGGGCTTGTTCAGAGTAAGTCGAAAAATAATGTGACTAAATCCAATATGGCGGAACACCCAAGAATGCGGGATAGGTAATTATTTCTTATGCACTTCTACAATATGGGTATCAAATCAAAAGGCTTGTTGAGAGTAACTCGAAAAATAATGTGACATCATCCTAAATTCAAAATGGCGGAACATCCAAGATGGCGGAATAGTTTTTTTTTTTGCTTAGGGAGTTTTAAAATAGCAAAGAAATACAAATTAGTCATATCTGGGCCATAAACCTAAACAGACTCTTCGCGTCATTTGGCGGAATAGTTATTTTAATGCACTACTACAATATGGGTATTAAATGAAAGGGTTTGTTGAGTCACTTGAAATAACTAAAAAGTAAAAAATAATTAAATGGAAAAAAAAGACTTAAGTATTTAAATGCTCTAAACAGAAGATGCTAAAATTTTCCTTTAAAATTGATCATAAAAGCTTGTCACGAGGTTTGCGTAAATACCTATAAGTATTTAAGTAATCAAACCTCGCGACAAGCTATTATGATCAATTTTAAAGGAAATTTTTATTTTCTTTTTAGAGCATTTAAATAAGTTTTTTTTCCATTTTATTTCTTTATTATTTGTTGTTATAGCGGCAATAGAAATACACAATATGTGAAAATTTCCACTGTCTACCTATTACGGTTCTTGAGATACAGCCCGCTGACAGACAGACGGACGGACGGACGGATGGACGGACGGACGGACGGACAATGGAGGCTTAGTGATAGGGTTTCGTTGGTTACCCTTTGGGCACGGAACCCTAAAAACGGAATCCTTAAAGGATCACTCGGGTGTATGTTTGCCGGGGTACGTATTTGAAAATCGAAGATTAAAATACCTACTCGTAACATAGCGACGCGACGTTCAAAACATCGAAACTTTAAATATCGATTGTAAAAAATATCGGAAATTGTTGTACCTACGCTTAAAACGTCGAAGATTGAAATGCCGAGTGATTAAAATATGGAATGGCATTATACCTAAGTTCAAAATGTCAACGTTTAATACATCTAAGTTCATAATATCTACGTTAAAAAAACTTAGGTAGTATGAGTGTATTCATAAAATGTAGGTAAATTTGAAATTGTCACACTCTGCAAACGCGTTGCTATTAGTCATTAGTCTGTCTACTACAAAAGTTTAACATACTTATAGTTTAGAGAATATTTATTTATTTATTCATTCATTATTATTATACCTTACAGACAAATCCAAGGCGCAATATTATCATGCCAGAACACGGATTAGAAGCACGCATTATGCAAGCAAGCATGCAATATGCAGCAAGCGTGGTTTCTGTCACGGCTCCGGCGCTACGGGGCTTCGGCAGTCCCACGTGAGCTTATCGTGGCAGATGGTTTAAACGCTCACCACCGCAGCTTCAGGTGGGTGTTAAAACCACCTGCTCCTCAGCTCACGATTCGTTTCTGTCCCTAACTTTTGAGACACAACATATTGACTTTTCAAGACATTTTTTTTTTATTTAATGACCTAAATAATACCTTCACAATTCATCTACGCTTGTACACGGCACACTGATTTTCATGGATAAAATAGGTCGAAATTGTTCCGAAACTGAATTGGGGCAGCCCGACTTTACGTAGTCTTGTCATCTTGTAGCTGTTACCCCTAGAGTGTATATAAAAATCCGGAGGCGCGAAGCTGCGGAGGTGAACATGGGTGCCTATCCTTTGTTACGCAAGGGCGAAGGGGTTACACTTCCCGTAGCGCTGGAGACGTTGCAGAAGCAGCTGCTTGCGTTGCTTAGGGAATGATATTTGAGCGATCGTAGTGAACGGACGTATCGAAAAATTATTTAATACTAGTTGACCCGTGCAACTTCAGCGTCTCAATTTTCATTACTGCTCCGCTTCTGGTCTTAGCGTGATGATATATAGCCTATAACCTTCCTCGACAAATGGGTTATCTAACACTAAAATATTTTTTCAAATCGGACCAGTAGTTCCTGAGATTAGCGCGTTTAAGTAAACCAACATACAAACAAACAAACTCTTCAGCTTTATATATTAGTATGGATAAATAAATAATCACTTGCGAAATCGTGACCTAATTTTTTTTATAAATAGCCGGTAGTAAAGCAAACTGAGTCATACTTTTTGATTTAAGTAAGGTGATGTTTATGAAGATGATGATCAGTATTTAATAAGCAAATAACCTGTTACACAATGGAGGATAGTCCCTTCAGCCCGAGGAGTAGGTGTGCTCGTTCCCCGCCACCTACAACCGCGCGAGCAGCTTTATCCGCTCCTGCCCCTCAAGCGCCGATCCAACGCCACGATGACTTCGAAGGTATACTGACGCCAAAAATTCAGAACTGGATCACGACCATTGACCAGAAGCTTCAGGAGGTGTGTGCTATTGCAGCAAAAGGCAAGATGAACTCTGACCAAAAGATGCATGATGATGCAAGTTGGGCATGGAACATCGCAGATGGCCGTACTGTATCAGTCTCTTAAATCTAGGGCTTTACAATCCCATAATGCTGTGAAATCACTAGAAAACCAACTCGACTTTTCGCAGCAACTAAAGGAGCTGAAGATGAAAGTAAACCTGCATTGGGAACTTCTTTTTCCGACATGGTGTAGAAAGGTGCCAACAACTTTATCCAGCCATCAAATATAAGTTCTGTGGCCATTTATTCGCGAGATAAATTGAGGACCAGTGATGAGACAAAGTCTCTTGTCCAAAAAAATATCTGCCCCGAACAGATGAAGCTTCACGTTAGAGGCCCGCGTAAGATCAAAAACGGCGGTGCCATCATCAGCACTGAGACGAAAGACGACATGAGAAGCTGAGACAATCGGAACAGCTAACTAAGTCAGGCCTAACAGTCGACGAGCCACATAAAAAGAAGCCTATGGTTGTGATCATAGGAGTGCCGTCATCCATGGCAGAAAATGAGGTTTTTACACTGTGGCGATCAAGGACACTCTATCAAAGAATGTCCAAAAAAAGGAGTTGAGCCAAAATGCGCTACTTGCTTTCACTATAAAAAGCCAGACAAGCACAACAGGCAGGCGCTGCTGACTGCCCGGCAAGAATAATGGCCGAAAAACGGTACATAAATTCTATAGATTATGCAGGCGCCTAAGAGTGCCGCCAATAAGTTATTTATTTAGATCACTTAAGTTTTTTCTTTCTATATTTAGGTATATTTTAGTTCCACAGTCATGATTAGCAATGTAATAAATGAGTTAGATCATTTCTCTGTATCTGAGTCAAAAGTCTGTGAAGCTGAAAATTGCAAACAATATCTTTCCGACTACAAAACTCCATTAACTGTACTAACACAAAATATTCGCAGTATTTTTAAGAATTTCGATAGCTTTTTTACTTTTTTACAACGGTTAAACATAAATTGTGACGTTATTGTTTTAACCGAATGCTGGCTTGTCAAGCAATATAACATACCACGAATACCGGGATTTAATATGTACAAAAGTAATAGGAATTACAATCAAAATGATGGGGTGATAGTTTATGTCAGGAATCATCTGAAGATCTCTGTTGAGGAACCTAATATAGACGACTGCAACAGCTTGGTGGTGAAGATTGGGTCACACATTGTGATATTAGCAATATATCGACCTCCCTCCTTTAAAAATATTAGTAATTTTACTGAATCAATGAGTGTTGTCTTGCAGAACCTGTCATCCATCAAAAACACGATTGTAATTGGAGATATTAATATCAACATCCTCCCAGGAAGTACAGATGCATCTGCTCAGGGCTACCTAAACCTATGTGCATTTCACGGCCTTCTCCCCGCGCATAGCTTTCCTACACATCATAGTGGCTCCTGCTCGGATCATGTCATGTTAAAATCAAATTACCCCTCACTGGCCCTTGTCTTTAACTCGACAATAACCGATCACAATGCTGCCCTACTAACTCTAGATTGTAACATGCTTAAGCAAAACACTCGCACACGACGGCCAATGGCATTATTGCCAAGAGCCTCGACCAACATCTCAAGAGGCTCTCGTTGGGCAGCTGGATCAAGGGCTTGATCCAGAAAGCAGTACTCTTGGACACGGCGCGCATCGTTAGAAGGTTCCTCTCTCAGGAGCCCTGACCACCGGTAGCTTGGACCCTGTTCCCGATACCGGTGGGCTACTAGTTTTTATATTTTTAAATGTTTTTTGTATTTTTTTTAGAAATATTTAAAAATGTAAATTATATGTTATTTTATGAATAAATGAAATAATAATAATAATATTTTATTGACATAAAAGTATGTCACATTAATATATGGAAACCCTGACTCCTGCGCTAGGTTGTAACCTGTGTTACAGGAATCAGTGTCTTCTCCCAGTAGTTTTACACAGAATTTATGCAATAAAATTTAAACAATTTTAAATTATACAATATCTGCTTGAGGTGTATGTGTGAGGGTGGGTGTGTGTACATGTGTTGTATGTGTGTGTGTGTGTGTGTGTGTGTGTGTGTGTGTGTGTGTATGTGTGTGTGTGTGTGTATGTGTGTATGTTTATCGGGCATGTTTATAATGGGACCTGCAAATTGCATGGTTTATGTTATGATTTTTTCTGTCTTTATGTAATCCAGTGTTTGTAGCCAGGTGTTTATTTTCTTTTTAACTTCATTTTTAGTGAATGGGTTAATATGTAGGGCCTTGTTTATTTTATTATATATATGCGTAGCTAGAAAAAGATTGCCGTCTAGCTGAGGCAGTCCTACACTTGACGTATTTACAAACGTTAGTGATTGTGCGTTTAACTTTGTAGCTGGTGTTTATCGGTGTTGCTTCAATGTAATATTGAGAATATATAGCTGTCGAACCGTGAGCACTGTACAGTTTTGGTACAACGATGTAGTCGGGAACCGATACGGTTTGAAGGTCATGACTTTAAGCAATGATCTTTGAGCTCTTTCAAGGTGGATCATTATTGTTGTACAGGCTCCTCCCCACACTGTGATACAATAACCAATTATCGACTGGGCTAGAGAAAAGTATAAAGTGCGAAGAAGGTTGAGATCAGCCACATGTCGGAGTTTCTTAAAGGCCCAAATAAGTTTTCTAACTCGAGAGGCAGTTAGTTCGACTTGGGGCCTCCAACTTAGTTTTTCGTCCACTAATACACCTAGGTATTTTATATTTGGTTTTTGTGATATAGTAAGACATGGGCACTGCAGCTTATTTTTAGGGAAATCGCAAGAATGCACCTTAAGGGTTATTGCTATTGGTTTGGTTTTAGCAAACCTGAACTGCACATATGAAGTTTTGGCAATGTTAAGGGTAAGTAGGTTTTCTTCCAACCAGTTACTGACTTTACAGAGTCCCATCTCTGCCATGCGTTGCGCCTCCTCCCAAGTCCCTCCATAAAATATCAGCGCGGTGTCATCAGCGTTGCTAAAAATTCTACCCTTAATAAGTTGTTGCTCACACAGATCATTTACATAAATCAGGAAGAGACTCGGGGAGAGGGCACTACCCGGCGGCACACTATAAGTAACGCTGGCTTCGCTACTGACGTTTCCACCTATCTTTACGCTTTGTCTTTGATCACACAGAAACTCAGTAAATATACTGAGAGCTTCTCCCCTAATTCCTATGTGGTCTAGTTTGGTCACAAGAGTGGGAATAGAGATGGTGTCAAATGCCTTCGCTAGGTCGAGAAAGACCCCTATGCATTTCTGTTTAGCACCGACCTTCTCAGCAACGTGATCAACGAGTTTACCAACTGCCTCTTCTGTGCTTTTCCCAGATCTAAAGCTGAATCGACCATCAGATAAAATTTTGTTTTTTTCTAAATAGCTAATGAGTCTAGTATTTAAAAGCTTTTCTAGTATTTTTGACAGCGCCGGTAAAACTGACATAGGTCTGTAGTTTTTAACTTCGACACGATTCCCACCCTTGTGAACAGGCGTGATTAGAGATTTTTGAAAGACTTTGGGGAAGACATCCTGCTCAAAACAAATCCCAATGGGTTTTGTGATCGGGGGTATAAAAATTGCCTTGCCAGCTTTAAGTAATTTTGCCGAGATAGTATCCCATCCTGCGGCGCAATCTGTTTTTAGATTGTTAACTACAGATTCAACTTCAGTCTCATCAGGAGAAAGTAGAACAAATGAATTAAGTGCTGACGGAGAGTTAAACTTATATGACACAGGTTGGGATCGTTTTTGACTGACGGTATCTGCAAGTTGTTTGCCTATATCAGCAAAATTCTTATTTATGGTCTCAATTTCTTTCGATGCATCCTTTGTAACAGGCAGTAGTTCAGTCGCCACTGTTTTTTTTCGACTTGGTTAGTAATGGATTTCACTATGCTCCATGTTTCTTTACTGGTTCGTGGAGATTTTAAAGCAGCCATTTCATGATTTATTCGTAACTTTCGAAGTAGTAGGAGATTATCCCTATGTCGGATGCATCGCAATAGACCTGGAGTTATCCATGGTTTGATAATTAGCTTGCGGTTAGGCACAGTAATAACTTTTGAGCGTAACGAAATTGCAGTCATCAAACAATCTACAAAGAGTGTAGCCACCTCATTTGCGTGTGAGTCATTCGTTATAAATGAGAAATCAGCATTTTTTAGGTATTCAACAGTAGCTTCCTTTAGCTTTTACCTTTGTAGTAGATTTGTTCTTATTGGTTTTACAAGGTTCATTATTTAAACATAATAATACAGAGGCGTGATCACTTACAGTAAAATCCATCACCACAACTGTCGAACCAGTTAAGGCATTTATCATGAAGTGATCAAGGCAATTGTGCAGTCTTGTTGGGTATGTGTGACCTGGTAGGAGACCCAGTTCTGCAGTTAGATTGAGGTAGGATGCACTATTTCTGTCTGAGTTATTCGGTTTTATATCTATGTTTATGTCTCCAGTTAGAATAATAGTTTTTCTGTTTAAACTGCCAATTATGTTTTCAAGGGAGTTAAGGAAACTGTCAATACAGTACGTCGATGGGGACCTATAGGCTGCTAGTATACATATATTTGTGCCTACTTTAACTAAAAGAAAGTTAGCACCCTCTGTATCTGGCTCTTCAACCGTACATTGAATATAATTCTTTGTGTATATTACAATACAGTCATTTTGATTGCGACATTTTTAGAGGAATGAGTGACGTAATTTTCTATGGCGGGAATAGGTTTTTCATTACTAAGCCAGCACTCCGTCAGAATTATAATATCTATTTCGAATGCTAGCCTAGCTAGTTGTGCTTGGAAGCCATCCAAGTTCTTATAGATGCTCCGAATGTTCTGCGTTATTATTTTAAGGGACTCATTTTTAATAACTGTGTTAAGATATTGATATTTGTATTAGCCATTTGTAGTCGTTTCTATTTTACTGCTGCCAATAAATTTCTCTAGTTTCAATCTATTTCCCTTTGGATAGTCGGGTAAAGTTTCAGTCTTTACCAATACCAAGCAGAGCCCAAATGTGTGAGAGCGGATGTAGGTAGGTGTTTGTAGGACAAAGTATAGTTGTTCTGTGTGTTTGTAATCTGTGTTGTTTTTTATGTAATGTAGTAAGTGGAGTTTTATGCGTTTAATTGTGTTATGTGTATACATTTTAAGAACGGAGAGTAGCTGCAGATATAAAAATAATAAAAGTAACAAAAATTTATAAGAAAAGTATTTAGCTTTGCCTAGTCATTGTGCTAGATTTATCTTAAGGTCGGCTTTACTTTTTACAAGTATGTCTTTCTGCCCTTTAGATTGACGCAGGAAAATTTTCCCATTTGAAGTCCAGCAGAACTTAAAGCCGTTGTCGGTAGCATATTTGCGAGCCAGGTAGAACAAATGCTGTGATTTCTGTGTCAGGCACTCAGATAGATATATTGGTTTTGTCTCACCTTTTATTTTGATATGAGCGGTGTTCAGCTTGTGTTGGTTATTCTTGCGATTGTACTGGCGGACGTTATCCAGCATATTTCCTTTTGTAGTGACTGAGCCGAAGTCGACGGAGTAGATGGAGTTCCTTCCTTTTTATATACTCGGAAAATATCTTTAATATCCTGGCGCTCAAGTGAGATTTTGAGAACACTTGCTGTCTCCGTAATAATCTGCCGAAGATCTTCCTTATTTTCTCCTTCTTTCTTTGGTCGTTCATTTTATCCTTTAACTCATCGTATTGCTGAGAGACGAAAATTAAAGAATTTTTTATTTCGGCGTTCTGTGCTATTATTTCTTTCATTGAATTTTGCAGTGCCAGATACTTAGTTTCAGATTGAGCAGACGACTGTAATAAATCTCTCATTTCCTGCATAAAGGAGGATAAGTCGTCGTCGCGTTTACGTTTACGCGTATTGACGTTCTCTTTCTCCATATGGCTTAGGTTAGGCGCAGAACCAGATAGCGTGATAGCTGAGACGACCCCACTGGGTGTGTCAAGTTCATAAGGTACACTAGCAGCAGGCGAGGCTGGCATCTGTAGCCGAGGCGGCGTTCGTCGGAGGGGCATACTATTTAGTTGTAAGTTGAAATTTAGTAGATTGGAGAATACCTTGCGTGTCGCCCTGGTGTGTGCTGAGCTTCGAATACTAGGCGCGCAGGCAACGAGTGGAGTAGTAGCGACGGCCCTCTTCACTGCGTAGTGACGCTGAGAACAGTTCTCGAGAGGTAGTAGCAGGGCGTGACTTGGGCGGAGTCCGTGCGCACACGCGGACCCTGGGCGGGGTCTTCTCAGCCAATGTCCGGAGTCCAGGTACCAGGCTCTCACGAGCGATGGAGTTAACACAGTGCTGTGCGCGATGTAAACACTTGTATTTAGAAACTTCTTCGGATCTTATGCACTCCTAATTTTTTAGTGAATTAAAATTTGAGTAATAATTAATTATATTTGGAAATTAAAAAAATACGGAGTCGAAAACACGTTAGCACCTTGCGGCGGTCCGGGGGAAGAGCCTATTTAATTTTATATAATTACGTGATTATTTCATAACATTTACCTCCTTTTTGCTTGAAACACAGATTTGATATCAAAATAATTTGTTCGCAATTTTAACTTGTAGGTATTTTTAGCGTGAATATAAATAATGAATGTGGTTTTACGTTGTTTTATAGAAGATAGTTTCATAGAATTTTGTTTCACATAAAAATTTTCTCGTTTATCATTTCATAGAATAATCAATACGCAGAATACTTACTTTAAATAAATTTAAATCATAGATTTTTGTTACAAATAAACTTTGTTTCGATATTTAGGTATGATATCATAGAATTACAAATCAAATATTATTTATCCGCATAAGGAGTAGTTAACATAAAACTTGTTACCAAGAAAAACATTTCACCAACTGACAGTTTCTAAACGTTTGACAAAATGCATACCCTCCTATAAAATTACATCACAAAAAAAATGCAGGTAAATTCTACTCAAGCAAGACTTTTCATTCGGGCCCGCTCGACGGAACCCCGCGAAGCGACAATGGTGGCAAATAGCGATGGGAATAAAAGACAAAACTATGCAAACAAGCATAACCATTAATGCAGTAAGCATACAGCTAGCATGCAGGAAACATACAGCAAACATGCAGCATGTAAGTAAGCAAGCATACAGTACATAAACTAGCATGCAACATGCATAATGCAAGCAAGCATGCAGTATGCAAGCGACCATGCAATATGCAGAATGCAAGCAAGCATGCAGTGTGCAGGCGAGCATGCAACAATCATGCAGCATGCAACATGCAGCATGCAGCAAGCATGCGGCATGCAACATGCAGCATGCAAGCAAGCAAGAATGCAGCACGCAAACGAGCAGGCAACATGCAGAATGCAAGCAAGCAACACAGTATGCAGGCAAGCATGCAACATGCAGCAGGCATGGTTTCTGTCACGGCTCCGGCGCTGCGGGGCTCCGGCGATCCCACGCGAACTTATCGTCGCAGATGGTTATAACGCTCGCCACCGCGGGTGAGGCTGAGGAAGCCGAAGCTGCACTGGTGCAATAACACCTGCTCCTCAGCTTGCGGGCCGCCTCGCCCCTCCGCACCTACGCGGGCTTAAATTAGATTCTAGGGGTAGGGCAGACAAGACCACGTGGGGTCGGTTTTACAGCGATTCATTTCTGTCACAATTTTTTTTAGCATACATGTTGATTTTTTAAGATCATATTTTATTTTGGTTAAATGCTATTTTAGAAAAATGCCAATATGTGTAGTTAAATTATTCCGAATAAAATTCTGTCATCTTTAAAGTATGCCATGGAGATATTATAAAACAATATTATTTAATTATAATTACATTTCACTGAAGTATAAAATACTGTGGAAAAAAACACCGGACAAACAATATTCGTTAAAAAATAATTCTACTGTTTGATAAGTTTGTTGAATAAAAAAATGTGATCATGAAATTCATTGAATTGTGTTTCTGTGAAATAGGTTTCATTCAAGTAAATAGTCTTTGAAATAATCATATTTGACATAAAATTACAACAATCAAATATTATGTGAAACATTTTCTGCGAAACGATAGTCTATGAAATTTCTGTCTACGAAACAAAGGTACACCAATGAATGTATTAAATGTTGAAAATTAACCCATTTTTACAAGTAGGTATTTTAATTTTCGATGTTTAAAAATGTACCCATTGAAATTTAGGACGTTCGATTCTTTGTACTTCGATATTTAGGACATTCGATTATCTGTGTTTCGATATTTAGATCTTTCAATGTAACTTTTGTAGATATTTAGATTTTAGATACATTGGACGTAGGTTATTTAACCATTCGATAAAATAAACTTTCGTTATTTTAATTTTCGGTTTTATGGTCGTTCGATATTTCCATTTTCGATGTTTTGAACATTGACATTTTAAGCGTAGGTATTTTAATCTTCGATATTCAAATACTTACCCGTCTGCCGGTCTGTTTGTCTGTCTGTCACAGACAGTTTTTGACCCAAACACGGACACGTTACATAAATAAATACATTTTTAGGAAGAAAACTTTTTTTTAATTTTTTGTTTGACCCCCAAAAGGGGACACTTTTGAAGGTCAAACTTGAAAATTGAAAAACAAGTTTTCCAAACTGCACCGTGTGGTATATCAAATGAAAGGACTTACGGAGAGGGTTTTAATTATATATTTTTTTCAATATTTTAAAATCATTAGTTTTGAAGTTATTCAAGAAATTAGACTAAAAATTACCATTCCCTCCCCTTTATCTCCAAAACTACTGAGCCTGAAATTTAAAAAAAAAGGAGATAATATGTAGTTCTATATCTAAAGATAACAGGAAAACCTATATGAAGTCTGTGTTGTTAAAATAACATGTTAAGAAATTTAAGTCGGTGGGGTACCCTTTGCACGCAAATCCCACTCGCACTTGGCCAGTTTTTTTATGGGTGGGAAATCATTAAATGACTCCTCCCGCTCTGGGCGAAGCAGAAGGGAACATCAGACTCTTACTGACTAGAATCTATCCGTGTTCCTCCTAATTCCCTTTGCGCTCCAGGGTCGCGGTGACTCTTTCAAAAAAATTCCGCAACCCCAGATTCGTAACATCCCTAGAAGGTTGCCTTAGTCAAACATTTTAAAACTAATTTGTTAAGAATGAGAGCTTTCCTTTAGTTTGCCATGTGTTATTACTTTTCTGAATTTGACCATTATTGGCTACATTGTTGATAGGGCCATTAGCCAACAGGTTCATCGTTCCCCGTGTATGGAGCTACAGAGGACAGTCCTTCGCAATCCAGGATGTCAAAATATCCAGAGAAATAGCGAACTGGTAAGGATCGAGCAGGGTATATTTCAGGGCGATAGTTTGAGTCCGCTTTGATTTTGCCTAGCCTAGAAGCACATAGCTGGAGTATTCAGGACTAGGCTATCGGTTGAAGGGAGGTGGTCAGGTTATATCTCGCCTCCTTTACATGGATGACCTGAAACTCTTTGCCCCTACTAATATCGACTCATGAAGCTACTGAAGGTAACTGAAACTTTCAGTAACGCAATTAGGATGGAGTTTGGTGTGGACAAATGTGCGGCTTTAGCGTGGAGAGATTAAAGAATATTACTTAAATGAAGCAATCGTTGAAGGAGCGCTTTTTTGGCTGCCAAACAAGGTGCGCGCCTTCAACAGTTGGGTCATGCCAGTATTGATGTACTCTTTCGAAGTACTCAAAAGGACTCAAACTTGACGCCCTGGATAGGCGGGTCCGTAAACTGCTTACTGCATATCGAACGTTTCACCTACGATCGTCGGTACTGAGACTGTATATCCCGCGAAAGTGTGGAGGTCGACGCTTTTCAAAAGCTAAGACTCTCGACAATCGCAAGATATGCAGTCTCAGGGAATATTTCCTGGCTATCGACGTGGGTATGCATCGAGTTGTAGTAACGGTGGACAAAGGACTCACCCCGCTTTCCTTGGAAAATGAGAACTGGCGCAAACCTACGGTGCTTGACACTAGAGATCGACTTTTAGGAAATAAAATATTTCCTTGTAATGTATAGATGTATTTTCTTGCAAATAAACCTTTGATTTGATCGCAGGGCGGCATGGCAGAGTAAGGAGCTTCACGGACGCTTTTGCCGGACCCTACATAGATCAACTAGCGTCTGTGGTCTGGCTGCGTATCGATGATCTTTTTGAAGAAACCAAAGGTTTTGTTTGTGCAATTATGGACGAAGTTATCATGACGAATAACTACCGGAGATTTATTGTGAAGGACGGTACAGTTGACATAATATCGGGCATGTCACCGTCCGGGAGAATCAATTCGCCACATTATCTCTGATTGTTCTCGTCTAGCTAACGGAGAATACTTGCATAGGCACAACCTTGTAGCCAGGATTATCCATCAGCAACTTGCTCTGAAATACTCTCTTGTGGAGTCGGAGGTGCCGTACTACAGGTATGTGCCCGACCTAGTTCTCGATAATGACAATATCACATTGTACTGGGATCGGTCCATCATCACTGACAGGACTATTGTTGCCAATAAGCCTGCTATAGTGGTGGTGGACCGAATAGTGAGGCGTGCAATGATTGTAGACATAAAGTCCCGCATGACGAGAACCTCGTGAAAGCCGAGGAAGATAAACAAATCAAGTATATAACCTCGCGAGGTTATCGACATGTGGGAAGTGGAGTCCGCAATCATTGTTATAAACAAATCTAAATTTCGGGTAAGTATTTGAATATCGAAGATTAAAATACCTACGTGTAAAATACCGACGTTCAAAACATCGAAAATTTAAATATCGATTGTATCAAAATATCGAAAATTGTTATACCTACGCTTAAAACGTCGAAGATTGAAATACCGAGTGATTAAAATATCGAATGTTTTAAAACATCGAATGACATTATACCTAACCTCAAAACTTCAACATGTAATACATCTAAGTTCATAATATCTACGTTAAAAATACCTACTAGTTAAATATCAAACTAACTTTTATATAGTATGATGAGTGTATTCATAAATGTAGGTAGATTTGAAATTGTAACACTCTGCAAACGCGCTCCTATTAGTCATTAGTCTGTCTATTGCAAAAGTTTAACGTATTGTTTAGAGAACATTATCATGTCGAAACACGGATTAGAAGCATGCAACATGCAAGAGAACACGCAACAAGCATGGTTTCTGTCACGGCTCTGGCGCTGCGAAGCTTCGGCAGTCCCACGCGAGCTTATCGTCACAGATGGTTTAAACGCTCACCACCGCAGCTTCGGCTTGCTGAACCTCCTCGCCTACGCGATTCTAAATTACTCTCTAGGGGTAGGGCAGACAAGACTACGAGGAGTCGGTTTGACAGCGATTCGTTTCTGTCACTAACTTTTGTAGCATAATATATTGACTTTTTAAGAAAATATTTTAATTTATAGACCTAAATAATACCTTCACGATTGACCTACGCTTGTACACTGGACACTGATTTACATGAATAAAATAGGTCGGCATTGTTCCAAAACCAAATTGGGGCACCCCAACTTTACGTAGTCTTTTGGCTGTTACCCCTAGAGTGTATATAAAAATCCGGAGGCGCGAAGGGAGGGCAACCTCCGCCCGCTGTAACAAAGCATAGGCACTCGTGGGAGCCGTAGCGGCTTAGCCTGGTCGCCACAGGCGACCAGCAAGCAGCAGGGGTTGCGCTTTCCGTAACACCAAAGACGTTGCAGAAGCAACCATTTTCCACTCATACTACTTATTTCAAAATTTGTTCGATACTTTAACTTGTACTTATTTTTAGGGTGAATTAAATAACGAATGTATTAAATGTTGAATATTAACCCATTTTTACACGTACGTATTTTAATTTTCGATGTTCAAATAATATTTGTACCTATCCATCGATATTTAGGACGTTCGTTACTTTGTACTTCGATATTCACGACATTCGATAATCTGTATTTCGATATTTAGATCTTTCAATGTAACTTTTGTAGATATTTAGATTTTATTCGATACTATAAACTTTCGTTATTTTAATTTTCGCTTTTATGGTCGTACGATATTTCCATTTTCGATGTTTTGAACATCGACATTTTAACAGTAGGTATTTTAATCTTCGATATTCAAATACGTACCCCATTCGATAATCTGTATTTCGATATTAAGATCCTTCGATGTAACTTTTGTACATATTTAGATATTAGATATATTGGACGTAGGTTATTTAACCATTCAATAATATAAACTTTCGTTGGACTCGCGTGGTTGCTCGCGATTTAACATTCTTATTTAAACAATATAGTCTTCTTATGGGTTTTCCTGTAAGATTAGGCAAAGATCAATAAATTCCATGTTTTTTCAAAAATTTAGGCTCAATAGTTTCGGAGATGAGGGGGGGGAATGGTCATTTTTCGTCTAATTTTTTGAATAACTTCGAAACCATTTATTTTAAAATTATGAATAAAATAAAAATCCCTCACGGTAAGCCCTTTCATTTGAAATGTCGTATGTAATTGTAAAAAAAAAATTTTTTTTTTTTTCAATTTTGTAGTTTAAAAAATTAAAAAAAGACGTTTTTTTTCAAACAAAACCAAAAAAAAATCGTAAACTCGTCTGTGTTTTAGGTCACAAAGTCCATATGTGTACCACAACAGAATCTATTCAGTGGATCCGGAGAACACTGGCTTTGACAGACGGACAGACAGACACCCGAGTGATCCTATAATGGTTCCGTTTTTGTTCGGAACCCTAAAAATTATAGACCCATTGCCATTGGGACGAAAGTTTAATAATGTAATGTTAATTTTGTATTAAAAACTTTAAAATTCATGGTACCTACCTATTCCTTTTATTTCTGACACTATGTTATTTGGCAAAAAATAATCCTTATGATGAAGCCTTTCGATCGGTATGATAAAGCTACAGGGTAATTTTTTTTTCGACGCCCCGGGCGTCGTGAATCGCATGACGATTCTCGGCTACCGTAGGCGCGGGTCTTCGGACGGCGAGCATTGGGTGGCTCGCCGTCTGATCAGAACCAGGCCCGGGTCGGCGGCGCGCTGCGATCCCAACGCGCCTCAAGGA
This sequence comes from Lacanobia oleracea, assembly GCA_950371165.1. NCBI lineage: Eukaryota > Metazoa > Arthropoda > Insecta > Lepidoptera > Noctuidae > Lacanobia > Lacanobia oleracea. The sequence continues at coordinate 224,259 of OX493397.1, forward strand.
GATGTCAGCACGGAAGACGGGGCCCACTAGGGCCAGTGCCTGCTGGGGCTGCGGACGTTGTTCGAAAGAGGTACCGTACCCTGAAACGCAAAGGGCACTAGGAGGAACACGGATGGGTTTTAGTCAGTAAGAGTCTGACACTCCCTCCTGCTGTACCCAGAGCGGGAGGAGTCATTTGATGATTTAATATCCTAAAAAGAGGGTAATTTTTTTCTTGTGCAGCGGGTTCGATTCCCGGTTTAACTACGTAATTATTTAAAAATCTATGAAATGCAGTTTAAATTGTTTTTTAAATTAAAATAATGTCTTCTTTCAGTGAAATGGTCCATCTACAATATTCAAGGTGCTTTCCTTCCATGTAGCATAGCCGTGGGGATCACTGTATACACCGACATGACGAAAGCGTTCGATTTTGTGAATCACAAGATTTTGCTAGAAAAACTGTTTGGCTATGGAATCCGAGGAAATATTTTGAAACTTTTGGTGTCATATCTGGAAGACAGATCCCAATGAAAAGAAATATCACAACTGTGCCAAAAACGCAATTTAGTAACCACTTACATATCTCAAACTAGATCTATAAAACACGGGGTATCTCAAGGTAGCGTGCTAGGGCCGTACTCATTTCTCAAAATATGGTTATTTTTACCGATGACAGTACATCGCCCAGCACACTGTCGGCGCCGGCGTCCAGCAGCTCGGCGTGCAGCTCGTAGTCGCGGTAGGGCAGCACGCCTAGCAGTGTGATGCAGGCATGTGGTGTGTGTATACTGACTGAAAGTGGTCGGGCGGCAGCACCAGCAGGCGCGGGTGGCGGCGGCGCTGCAGGCGCTGCAGGAAAGCGGCGTCGGTCGCGCCGCGCGCCGAGCAGTCGCGCAGCGCGCCCAGCACGCTGTCGGCGCCGGCGTCCAGCAACTCGGCGTGCAGCTCGTGGTCGCGGTAGGGCAGCGCTCGCCACGCCAGCCCCTCGCGAACGTACTCGTCCTGCTCACGCCGCAGGGTGGCGCCCGTGACGGCGGCCTGCACGCGCTCGGCCGCGTAGTTGATGAGCAGGCGCTCGAGCCCGTTGCGCGCCAGCGACTCGAAGCCGTACACGTCCAGGATGCCCAGCGAGCAGCGCTTGCCCGCCTCGCCCGGCTGTAACACACACACGGTGGACTCGCCCAGATTTAAAACACACACGGTGGACTCGCCTCGCCTTAGCTCTTTACTTGTCGGTGAACTCGGCAGTGCCAGTGTGCTACTCGTACATAAAATGCCTGCCATGTCGATATAAGCCTTCATTGTCAAGCTATCTATTGAAATTAATAAATTGAATAATGTAAGTAATGTTCCTGAAATTTAAATTCATAATAATTAATGTGAGCTATTAATATTTGATTTAAATGATTTGTGTTCGTTGACGCCATCTTGTATTTTAATGTTGAGTGTATTTTAAGTCATTTCCTTTGGAATTCTTATGACATTTTTACTTTTTTACGTACCCTTATTTCATAAGTAGGTTGGAGAGTTAGAGCATGCTCTAACTCACTTATAACCACGAAAAGAGCCCTCAGTGTTACAGGTAAAAGTTACAGTACGGGTTTATCAAGATATTAAAGCTGCACTAGAGCGTGTATTCATCGTCAGCTACTACTTTAACCGGTATTACCGTTGTAATACCGGGTTGGTAAACACTACTGGTGGTTGGAAAGCTTCGGATATGGATGCTTTGCCACTAAAAACTTCTTGATTACATTATATATCAACTGTTATAATAACTTTTAGCGTACATCAAGATTGAAAAAGCCTGTAACCTTACTAAAATTAAATCTGTTCGTAGTGGATGAGTTATGTCATCCATTATTCAACACAGCAGAATAATATATTACTGCCCTTATGATTTCACGGTAAATGTATACCGTGTTTCTCATCTCAATTTTAACGCGCCTAGGATTCATTAAAAATTTAAAAGAAAAGTTATGATAATAAAATAGACACCTCAAGCTAAACATTATTATTCATTCCTGCTTCCAGAGCAGTGGCATGTAAAATTAAGTGGTATTCATGAAACGCTTTAAATAATGTAAGAAATTTAGTATATTGTAGTCAAATGTTAAATAACTCGAAATAATATTAATTGTTAGGTTACCAAAATAATGGCGAACTTTACAAAAGTGAGGTTAGTGTTAATAACGACCCATACTTGCGTTGTTTGACACCAATACCTTTAGAACGTCTTTAAAAGAGTACTGCCTAACACAATAAGCTTTAGTTAAATCCTTCATTACAGGTTAAACCTAGATAGAGGAGTTGTTTGATACTTTTTGTATCTCGTGTTACTAAACTCTCTACAAACTCTATTATATAACCTATTTCTGCAATAATAGTCAATATAACAACTCAACTAGTATAAAACACTTCTTTGCAATAATCATACAACAATAAGTGTTGTGACTTGGGAGTCACAGAAAGGTTAAAGCAAGTATACATGCAGCTACTAGCGCCATAATAACTCTCAAAGCTGTATTACGTCGTCCATTAGTTTAAGTGCCGCGATTGAGTCTAAAACTTGTTTGTTAACTTCTCTATATCGTCTTTAGATATAACTGAGATAATTATAACCCTATTATATTACTTAAAGTCATAAAAAAGCCTGTAACTGACACCAAAATGTTAACAAGCTTGTAATGCCTACTTAGCTGTGATAGTTTTCCTTTGAACTTCGTTGGCTGTGTTATGGCTAAGGTTTGGATGGATGAATGGATGTTAGTTACAAAATCAAGCTAGAACGGCTGAACGAATTTGGAAACAATTTGGTACAAAGATAGATAGTCTGGCATACCACATACGCGTTTGGCTTTTTAAAGTTCCGTACGAAAATGGTAAAAAGGAACTCTTATAGCATACTTTAGCTGGATATCTCAGGAACTACTAATGCTATGAACTTGAAATATTATTTAATTGTTTTAGATGACGTTTGTTCAACTATTTTGCAAATAAGAAAGAAATATAAATATATATATTTTTCTTCCAACAGCGACTGAAAGGGAATATTAAAAACTAGTTGACCCGCGCAACTTTGTTTGCGTCACAATTTTTATTACTGCTCCGCTCCTATTAGTCTAAGCGTGATGATATATATCCTATAGCTTTCCTCGATAAATGGGCTATTTAACACTGAAAGATTTTTTCAAACCAGACCAGTACTTTCTGAGCGCGTTCAAGCAAACAAACACTCTTCAGCTTTATATATCAGTATAGATTAAAAGTGGGGCTATTTGGGCATGTGAGGTATATGAAAGAGCGCTGTTTACACATTCCTAAACACTTTTTTTGGGTTCCGAACAAAAAGGATCACGTGCGATGTCTGTTTGTCGGTCTGTCTGTCTGTCCGTCCGTCTGGCATAGTTTTCTTCGGATTCTCCTAGATCGAGTCTGTTGAAACTTGGTGCACATATGGACTTTTGTGACCCATATAAGTACGTGTTAAGTAAATTATTAAATTTTTAGTATGGGTCACTTCTGTGGGTCAAACTAGAAAAGTAAAAAAATATTTTTGAACAATATTGTGTGACATATCAAATGAAAGGGCTTACTGTGAGAGTTTTAAAGATATTTTTTTATAATTTTAAAATAACTTGTTTTGAAGTTATTCAAGAAATCAGACAAAAATTACCATTTCAGGTTTAGTGGTTTCGGAGATAAGGGGGGGGCCTTATCTCCGAAACTACTAAGCCTTCTTTCGGTTGCTCTTTACATTCCATGGCTCCAGGACCCTGTTTAAACAGTCCCGCGACGCCGGCTGTTGCAGTAAACCTAAGATATTAATTTAAATTGAATAGATAGTGTTTAGGGTTAATACTTTCTAAAATAGATATTGACGATAATTTATGTAGATTAAAACCAAAACCATACCTTAAATAAGCTTCTAAAATCTTTTTACGCAAAACTTAAAAGATGAAAATGGTTAATGTGACCAACTGTTACACCACGCCGCCATTTATGTTTCAATGAGAATGATATTTTCAGTCGCTTATAATTTTAATTCTGTGATATCTTCTAAATTATTAATTTAAATGATATACTGTAATTATTCATTTTTAATCTATATTCAATTATCAAGATAATGAATACATTTATTTGGACAAGGGTTAATGCTGTATTGCTTAAAATCACTTTGTAATAAGCCATTATTTCTTCTTGCGTGGTTTGGAGAGGCAAGTGCTGTTGAAAATTAAGTTAAATTGATCCATCTCAGATATAAAAAGGTCCGAGCTCATATCTAATCTGTTTTTGTTTAGATTATGACTGTTCAGAGTGAAGTCCTGACCCTTCAACAGGTAACCTTCCAGGTTCCATGTAAATGACCACAGCTTTGCTCAATTGTATCTTATCTATCTGTTCGCCGCAGATTACTTTGACGGCTTGTTTGTTGCAGCATTGGTAGTGACGGATTTGCAAGCGATGTCCATTGGTTTTCACATTTGGTCCTCGGTACCTTGCAAGTATCTGTGTCTCGGTCGAGATCACAAAAGTTGTTTTCATTGCAAAGATGGTATATCGGCTTTTACCAATCGCACATAAACATAAATCATCTTCCTGTTTGCATAATGCGAGTTCTTCCGGCGTAATGGTTAGGTATAAGTCTCTTTTCAGATCTATAGCGACGTATTCTGAAGACGGGATGAGCTCTAACATACTGTTGTTCGTCTGATGTGGTGGTGTGGTGGTGTGATGGATAGGTCCCTTACAACTTGAATCGGTCTCTAATGATAAGAGGGAATTTTATGTTGTTTTGCCATGACTTCTGTTCTTTTCAACAAATTGTACTCGGATTCGACAATTGACGTCTGATTCTTCCATAAACTGGCTAAATGATTTTCGTTTTGTTGTATCATGTTGATGTTGTCTCTCGGCTGTATTTTTCCGCAAATATGTTCTTCTAATACGCCGAATAGGGAATTTGTAATATTTCCAACTGCATTAATACGTCCCCGCCGCCGTCTGGAGTGTCCGCTTACGTGTTGCGTCATCAGGAGTTCATTGTAGTATTTTAGTTCATTACGCTCATGGATCAGCTGAGGGACGATCATGTTACACTGTTCGCTACCTGTTGTTTTGCATGTTTTGTCCAGATATGACGTAACTTTTTCAAACGCCTGCATACCTTCCCAATACGGAGACATGTTATAGAATACACTGTCTTTTACGAGACAATTCTGGATATTGGGTCAAAGTAGAAAGATTGGTTCACGTTCAGTGTTGTTATATTATAGCTGCAATTTGCAATGCTGCAAATTGACATAAAAAAGGTTAATGCGATGGTGACACACGATAACGTGCCAGGTGTCGCCATTCTTGTTTATTTTCTGTTCTTCTGGGTCTCAGAGCCCTGTTCAGCTGATCTGTCTGTTTCATTTGCACTGTTTTGTTTGCTATCTGTTTCGATTTCTACAGGCAATAGAGAAAGTTTGACTAATGGTCGTTTTATGATGCCATTTTTCGTCTTTAACGACACCACCTTGACGTAACCATCGTTACCGGGATGCAGTTCTATCACTCGGCGCATAATCCACCTGCTGGAATGTTATCCTCATGCACTACAACCATGTTGCCTATTTTTAAGTTTTCCTGAGGTTTAAACCACTTTTCTCTTGGTGTTAATTGGCTCAAATATTCATTCCTCCATTTTTGCCAAATCTGTTTAAAAATGTTTGTTGTTAAATGCCATCTTGTTCAAGCATCCTCTTTCGTCTCAATCATTGTTAAGTCGGATCTTCCCGTTAAAAAATGTGCCGGTGATAAATAATACAGATCCTCCATTTTTTCTGTGAGCGAACACAACGGTCTCGAGTTCAAACACGCTTCCACTTGTGTTAGTATAGTTGTGAACTCTTCGAACGTTAGTCTTTGTTCACCAACCACATTTTAGAAAGAAAGAAAAAGCGTTTATTTGCGCCAAGCATGACGCGGGTGTGTAATATATGCCATAATAACAGATAATATATTATCACTTGAAATAACATTCACACGATATAATTTTCATATGCTATAAAAACAAATAACCTAATTTCATGTAATCTAATATTACATTTCATATAAACTTCTTTTGCTCTAATTACATTTAGTATAATTTTCATCTCATATAATTTTCAATTAGTAGGTATATTGCTCTTTTTATATAACGTTCGGTTGACCTAATTTTCATTTGACCTAATTTTTTTATTTGTAATGGGTTTGCTCTTGACTCTAGTCTATGTCAGAGATGACATAGACAAAGTCTACGATGGAGCGAGCCTACCCAGAAGGAGCCTGTTCACTCTAACTTTGAAGAGATTAGGGTTGTAAGCTTTTGGAAACACAAACGCAGGCAGAGAGTTCCACTCCTATTTACTCATTTTGTGCTCAAATTCTGTAGTGAATAAGTAAATATCAGAAAACATCATACTGTTATAACCTCATCTAACTCAAATGATTCTGAATTTGAATAGAAAGGATCTGACGCTCGGCGGCCGCTGCCGCGGCACACTCGCTTCGCTCGCTCGCCTTCGCGCGCTAATGGTCATGGTTCTAACCTAATCAAACCCACATGATTCACCAGCCATAGAGGGGATCTGACGCAGGTATATATGAGGTGAATATGAAAGAACAAAAAAACATATTAATTCGTGGTTAATGTTAGTTCAAATGTGCATTATATAAAATGTTTATTAAATCATATAAAATTAGGTAAACTGAAATTACATCAATAATTCATTATATAATTTCATCGTTATACTAAAAAAAATTATATTAAATGAAATTAGGTCATGTGATCGTTAGAACTTTTGTTATTATGTCAAATGGTACGCACCCGCATGACGCATACCAAAAAATAAATAAATAGAAATTAAATAAAACTACTACAACAACAATAGAACTAACTAATAGAACTTCAGACTGCGGACGGCTCTTTCACACAGCCCGCCTGCACACGGCCAAGGTGGGGCGTTGAAATGCCATTGTATGTTTGTACTCGTTGGCGACTAGATGAAAGGGGCCGATGGATATTCCCAGGGGGGGCGGGCGTCCCCAGAGTCTCCAGACTAGTCCCCCAAAGATATCGTCCTGTCAGGGCGTGCCTGAAGGTTAGCAGCATGGAACCTAAATTTACTTCCTTCTCCTCGACCTCCTTCACTCGAATTTGTTTTTTTTATTTATGAACAGGAATAAAAAGAGAAAAGATTCGCATAAAGTGCACCTCTCTAACATACGAGGTCTGCACTCAAATCTCGCCGCAGTCCATCACCACCTAGAGACTGAGAAACCAGCGCTCTTGTTCCTGTCGGAGACGCAGATCGGATGTCCGTCGGACGTATCATACCTGTCTTACCCAGGGTTTACCCTGGAGCACCATTTCAGACCACGTGCGGACGTTTGTATGTACGCCCGGGACGACATCTGCTATCAGCGTCTCCGTAACCTTGAAGAGTCCAGGTTCTCAACGCTGTGAGCTGTAGTGAACACAGGCCTGGACGAAATTGTCTACGCCTGTGTCTACCGTTCGCACAGCGGTGATTTGTAGGCAATTGGGCTCACTGCACCTAAGTGAGGCTTTTTGCACTGCACCGGGATGCGGCTCAGCAGCACTTCTTAGCCCACCATCAGGAGTGGCTCTTCCCATACCAGTGCACAGACCATGCTGGACGAGAGACAACGAGGGTGCCGGATGTTGATTCGTACATTGCCAATTGCTTGGACCTTTTGCTAACAACAGATCCAGACCGCTATTCGGTGTCGATTTCTTCACCACTGGGTAGTTCTGACCACTGTCTGGTGAAGTCTGTGTCCATCTACTCCCCGCCCGATCCTAGCCCAACAGGCACTCGGCGGGTATGGCGATACATGTCAGCAGATTAGGATGGCATGCGATCTAACTTCGCATGTTACCCTTAGCAGCCTACTTGCTTTTCTTCGACTGATGCTTCGTTGTGCGCGGACGCCGTGACGGATGTGTTGCGGAGGGTAATGGAGTACTACATTCCGTTCTATGACATAACAATGTCTGGCGAAGCTCGTCCATGGTTTGGTGCCGAGTGCAATCGCGCTGATGCGCTTAAGCATGCGGCGTACCTAGCATGGGTCGACGATCGTACGCGCAAAGCAAATACGTGAGTCAGAAGAAGAGAGCCTTCAACAGGGCTGCCAAGTCCTGCAAGGTGTTGCGGAGGGCTCGGTTTGACCACATTAGCCGAATAGGAAACAAATTTGCGTCATACCCAGCAGGTAGTAAGGCTTTTCGGTCCCTGGCTAAGTCGGTCGAATCGAACTTCTGCCGCCCCTCACAACCACCACGGCTGAGACCCAATGGGACGCTGGCCCACTTCGCTGAGGAGAACGCGTACTTGTTTGCTTCTTTGTTTGCGAAATCTTCACGTTTGGATCCCGGTGGTGCGACGTCCCCCTGCTTCTACTGCTGGTTGCGAGTCGAGTATGTCGAACATTAGTATCGGTCTGCCCGCCGGTTTGTGTGATTGATCATAGAGTGGTCATAGATGGCAACACTGTTCTTGCTGCATATTAATGATCTGCTTAAACCCGGTACCTTTGGGTATGCAGACGACAGCACTGTTGCTGAGAGAAACGTGTCCGACGCACGAGCTGGTGGGTCGCAGATCCGGTCTCTCCGGGAGGCGATGGTTGAGCGCTTGAATGTGTCCTTACAGGCTGTCTCTGAATGGGGTGATGCCAATCTGGTCAAGTTCAATGCTGCTAAGACCCAAGTGTGTCTACTTTTCGCCAAAAGGATACAATTCCACCCAGCTCCATCTTTCCGAGGTGTAACCGTGCCGATAACCGACCAACTTCAGCTTGTTGGGGTTACATTAACATCTAGTCTCAATTTTGGCCCTTTCATAAAGGCAAAAGCTCCAGTGGCTGCAAAGAAGTTAGGGATCCTAGCAAAGGTGAGACGGTACTTCACGCCGGAACAGCTGCTCAAACTCTCAGTGCTGTCGTCTACATACCCAAAGGTACCGGGCTTAAGCAGATCATTAATATGCAGCAAGAAGAGTGTTGCCGAAAGCACCGACCCCTGAGGAACCCCGGCATTAATATCCAGCAATCCAGACGAGCAACCATCTATGACGACTCGGATAGACCGATCCCTCAGGAAATCTGCGATCCAATCACACAAACCGGCGGGCAAACCGAAGGAAGGAAGCTTACTAATAAGGCTATCGTGCCAGACCCTGTCGAAGGCCTTCGAGATGTTAAGAGAGACCGCTAGTGCCTCCCCGTGCTTCTCTATGGCCTCACTCCAGATGTGAATGGCATACGCTAGAAGATCCCCAGTTGACTGATTTCGGCGGAACCCGTATTGTCGGTCACTAAGGATATCATTCGCTTCTAGGTACGCCAGGAGCTTATGATTCAGCACGCGTTCCATAGTCTTACAGAGTATGAACGTAACCGAGATGGGTCTATAATTCGACGGGTCAGCACAACTACCCTTCTTGGGCACGGGTTGCACGTTAGCTTGCTTCCAAGCCTTCGGCACTTTTCCAGTCTCAAACGAAAGGCGAAATAGGCGTGTCAAGATCGGAGACAACTCAGGCGCACAAGTTTTCAGAACAATTGCCGGTATCCCGTCGGGGCCACTAGCCTTGTTCACGTCTAGGTTACGCAGTACCCTACGGACGTCCTTCTGATGAATGCGAATGTTCGACATGCTCGACTCGCATCCACCAGGAGAAGCAGGGGGCCTCGCGCCACCAGGATCCAGACGCGAAGATTCCGCAAACAAGGAAGCAAACAAGTTCGCTTTCTCCTCAGCGGAGTGGGCCAGCGTCCCGTCAGGTCTCAGCAATGGTGGTAGTGAGGGGCGGCAGAAGTTCGATTCGACCGACTTAGCCAGAGACCAAAAAACCTTACTACCTGATGGGTATGAAGCAAGTTTGTTCCCTATTCGGCTGATGTGGTCAAACCGTGCCCTCCGCAACACCTTCTTGCAGGACTTGGCAGCCCTGTTGAAGGCTCTCTTCTTCCGAGTCACGTCATTTGCTTTGCGCGTGCGAGCGTCGACCCATGCCAGGTAAGCCGCCTGCTTAAGCGCATCAGCGCGATTGCACTCGGCACCAAACCATGGACGAGCTTCGCCAGACATGGTTATGTCAGAGAACGGAATGTAGTACTCCATTCCCCTCCGCAACACATCCGTCACGGCGTCCGCGCACGACGAAGCATCAGTCGAAGAAAAGTAAGTAGGCTGCCAAGGATAACATGCGAAGAAAGATCGCATGCCATCCCAAACAGCTGACCTGTACCGCCATGCCCGCCGTGTGCCTCTTGGGCTAGGATCGGGCGGGGAGTATACGGATACAGACTTCACCAGACAGTGGTCGGAACTACCCAGTGGTGATGAAATCGACACCGAATAGCGGTCTGGATCTGTTGTCAGCAAAAGGTCTAAGCAATTGGCAGTGTGCGAATCAACATCGGGCACCCTCGTTGCCCCCTGGACCAGCTGGGTAAGATTTAACGCAAGCGCTAGCTTTCGCGTCTCTCGTCCAGCATGGTCTGTGCACTGGTATGGGAAGAGCTACTCCTGATGGTGGGCGTTGAAGTCCCCCAGTAACACCAATTGGGCAGAAGGGTACCGTTGCTGAGCCGCATCCGCCGCCTCACTCAGGTGCTGTGTGAGCTCAGTTGTCTCCAAATCACCGCTGTGCGAACGGTAGACACAGGCGTAGACAATTTTATCCAGGCCTGTGTCCACTAAAACCCACAGCGTTGAGAACCTGAAGTCCTCAAGATTACGGAGACGCTGATAACAGATGTCGTCACGGGCGTATATACATACGCCCGCACGTGGTTTGAAATGGTGATCCAGGGTAAACCCTGGGTACGAGAGGTAAGACACGTCTGACGGACATCTGATCTGCGTCTCGGAAAGGAACAAGAGTGCTGGTTTCTCAGTCTCCAGGTGGTGATGGACTGCGGCGAGATTTGAGTGCAGACCTCGTATGTTGCTGAGGTGCACTTTGTGGGGGAGGATGTGCTGCCGCTGTACAGCTTTTCTTCTTTTGTTCCTTTTGGCCATAAGTTTGAGTGAAGGAAGGAGAGGCGAAGAAAGTGAAATGAGGTTCCATGCTGCTACCCTCAGGCACGCTCTGACAGGACGACATCTTTGGGGGACTTTCAAATTCAAATTCAAAGCATTTTATTTCAAATAAACCATTCACAGGCACTTTTGAAACGTCAAGGTCGGTCAGTCAAAAACATGGAAGCTATTTGCACGTTCCAAAGCGTAGATCTCTATGGAGAAGAACGTGCAAGAAACTCCACGGAAACTCTTTTAAATCATGTTCTGGTTTTACAAAATTTCAAGTTACATATACTTGTTGCTTCTGCATGTGAGGACAATGCAAAGGAAAAAAAAAGGGCTTATTATAAGAATTTTAAATATAAAGATTAAAATAAGCCAATGGCAGTTAAGAGATGACCAGTCTCAACCGACGGCGCCTGTTCACGAACATGACGCGTGTATCGGCACCCTTCAGCTCAACCATTTCGAAGGGAACCGAATGATCAAACCCACGCGCCGCCATCAGCGAGACATTTGAGTGAGCATGACATGCTCTCAACCACCATGCTCGTTCATGTCCAACAAGTAAAACTATAACTACTCACATAAAATGTAAATGGTTTCATGGTACTCACATTTACAAAATTTGAAAAATATGCTTCTACTTTACACAAAACTATGGTTGTCAATGACCAAATAATGAAAAATAAATTAATAAAGAGAACGATTAAGATCTTACATCAAAAAGAATAAATAAGTAATTAATATAATAATATAATTTGTATGTATATAAGAATAAATAAACGAAATAATGTAAGAACCTCTAAAAGGAGCGAGCATCTCTTCCAAATATAAAAACATAGAAACCTAAAAAGTGGACCTAAGCAGCTGTGACTGTGGAGCAGGACCAGCATTTAGCCAAGCGTTTTTATCGAGGATATAATCTTCCAGTTTATAATACGCTTGTCTACATAGTGTGCGTTTTATGCATGCTTTAAATTTTCTCTCATTCAGTTCGAGAATATCAACTGGTATTTTATTATAAAATTTAATACAGTACCCCATAAAAGAAGTGTGTACTTTGTCCAACCTGAATCGGGGTTGATCTAATTTGTTCCTATTTCTAGTATTAAAATTATGCCTGTCACTAATCTTGCTAAAGAGATGGAGATTTTTCCGAACATACATAATATTTTCGTAAATGTATTGACAAGGTACCGTCATGATGTTGATATCCTTAAACAGTTCTCTTAGGGAATCACGCCGACGGAGATTGTAAATGGCTCTGATGGCTCTTTTCTGCAGGATAAATATAGACTCGATGTCTGCAGCACGTCCCCATAATAAGATACCGTAAGAGACCAGCCTCGCGGTATCTATATCGGTAAATTGACGGATTTTTCTGACAGCGTATGCTGCTGAACTTAGCCGTCCCGCAAGAGATGTTAAATGAGGATCCCATTGTAGCCTTGAGTCAAGCGTAATCCCCAGGAAAACCGTGTCTTCGACGAATTCAAGTTTCTCCTTGTTCAATACTATGTCGCAATCATTTCTTTTAACGTTCGGTAAGGCAAATCTGATGCATTTAGTTTTTTTTTTTCCATTTAATACTAAATTATTAGCAGTAAACCAATTTTGGACCTGCTGTAGGGCGTTATTTACGTCGTCAAGATTTATGGAACGTCTATCTATCTTAAAAATTAAGGACGTATCGTCAGCAAATAATACCATATGAGGTTGATTTTTTAAAAGATGGGTAGATCATTAATATATACTAGAAAGAGGAAAGGACCCAAAATAGAGCCTTGTGGTACCCCCATTTTGACTTTTAAACCCCGTGAATTGACACCATTTATTTGAACTTGCTGCTGTCTATCATTTAAGTAAGATTTTATTAGACTGAGTGCAAGTTTACCTAGTCCGTAATGTCCTAGCTTTAGGAGCAAGGTTTCGTGATTTACACAATCAAATGCTTTGGAGAGGTCACAAAAGATTCCTATGGCATCTTGTGCCTCTTCCCACGCTGAGTATATGTGTTTTAACAACGTGGCACCAGCGTCAGTCGTACAACGACCCCTGGTAAAACCATACTGTTGATCGTGTAAAATTTTATTGATGTTAAAATGATTGAGCATCTGATTGAGCATTACTTTTTCAAACACTTTGCTAAAAACCGGCAAAACAGATACAGGTCTATAATTATTGGTGTCTTTGCTGTCGCCCGATTTAAATAGTGGTATAACCTTACTATATTTCATTATATCCGGAAAGACTCCTTGGTCTACACATAAATTAAATATTAAAGCCAAGTATGGTGCTATAGTTTCAATTATGGACGTGCACACTTTAATAGACATTCCCCATATGTCTTCGGTAAATTTGATTTTGATTTGCCGGAAAGCTTTTATGACTGTCACAGGGTTGATATGTTTGAACTGGAATTCAACCGTACAACCTGGAACGTTAGCTTTTAATAAATTATATGAGACCTCAGGTGAAGAATTTAAATATTCCGTAGTTTTAGTTGGTATATTGGTGAAAAAATTTACAAATTCTTGAGCTACTTCTAAATTAGAGCTTTTGGCACCATGTGTAGTCTCCAGTAAATAATCAGTGTTTCGTTCTTTATTTCTATTAGTTTCATTATTAATAACTTTCCAAACTGTCTTTATTTTATTTTCTGACGATTTGATCTTGTTGCTAATATATAGGGCTTTAGCTACCTTGCAAGTATTTCTGAACACTTTAGAATATTTGTTTACAAACTTATTAAAAGAATCAGTGTTTATGACAGGCTTAAGGCCATATAGCTCATATAGTCTTTCCCTACTTATCCTAATGCCTTTAGTCGCCCAGTCACTAAATACATACTTAGGGAAAGTATCCTTAGACTTCTTTTCAAAAGTTGCATTGAATTCCTTTAGAACCACTGAAAAGAAATTATCATAAAATTTATTAGCATCTTCAATGTTATGGCCTAGAAAATTTAACTTATTTTGTAAGGTACCATTGAATTTAGCTAGTTTGCCAGTTGTAATTGGCCTATATTGTATATGATTTTTTTCCAAGGCTGCTTTAAACTGAAATGTTACCAATTGACCACTATGATCAGAGGGAAGGTAATTAACTATGGCTTTATCTAAATATTCACAATCGCAGAATACATTATCGATACAGGTTGAAGAAGTTGGTGTTACCCTAGTCGGTTCTGTAAACACATTAGACAAATTAAACGATTTAAAAAGGCTTATAAATCTGCTGCTATTTGATTAATTTCTAAAATATTAATATTAAAATCCCCACAAATAATCGCGGGCTTGTTACCTGCTGCAAGTTTCGCAAGGATATCTTCCATTGTTGACTCAAATAAAGTAAAGTTTTGAGGGTTTGGGGGTCTGTACACACACACTATGATATGCTTATCTAGCTCAACACAGGACAGTTCGATGCAATGTTCCACTGATAAGTTAACGATGTCATTACGTTGCTTAAATTTTAAGTTTTTTTTTAATAAGATGAGGGAACCACCACGTAACATAGATTTGCGGTTAAAACAACTGCCCACATTATAATTTTCATAACTAATTAGCATCTGGTAATCCTTCAACCAGTGCTCACTAAAACATACAATGTCAAACATTGTTTTTTCTAAAAACATTTCAATTTCTAATAATTTGGAAGAGACACCCTGAATATTTTGATGAAATAATTTCAAGGCATGCTGCTGACTCCCTTTTTGACAACTATTTACTAAAGAGCAAGAAGATACCTTGTTAATGGTAGGCATAACTATTCTGTCGCTGGTATCCTCTGTTGTCTTATGGACTAGTTTAAATGAGTATCTATAGAGATACATGGAAACTCCGTACAATTTTTATAAGTATTTGTAGCACTAGAGCTACCGTTACTAAGGCTCTCCACCTGATTCTTAGTAAAATTACTAAACATTGTGGATTTAATTAAACAAGACTGCGACATACTACTTATGTCTGAGTTAATAAAATAAGCTAATAGCCTTGCTATTGTGTGTCTAAAACTAATTGGCAAATACACTGTATCCCTAGTCGATTTTAAATTTTCCACAAAAATGTTTGTGTCAAAAAACATAAACTTGTCACTATAGTGACTTACTAAAAAGTGCATGTGTTTATTTAAACTATGAATATAATTATTTTGTCTACTTGACAATTGTTCAAAATAAGGAAATGCACACAATATTATTTTATTACAATTTAACTTTAACATCTCAGTTAGATTGTCCGTGATATCTGCTTTTTTTACATTTAAACTATTCCCTATAAACACTGTAATATTGGTATTAGAACTAAAATTATTGTTTCTTAATGACGCCATAATATGCTTGTATGATGAACTTGGCATACAGTAATTTTGTATAGGGTAACTCAGATTGTTACTTAATAATTTACCTAAACCTCTTCCTATGCTGTCTGAGAACATAACTGAATGATAACCACTTTTCACAGATAAGAAACTATTAATCTTGGGCTGTTCAATTTGAGATAAATCCTGTTCACAATCAATTACAACTTGGTTGATGACACAGCCTTGGGATAAATTCTCCGCCTGGGACGGGGCGTCCGATACCTCAGGCTGGACAGCATCAAGATTTGATACTGTCTGGCAAGTACACTGACACATGACTAACTCATTTGCAGCAAGAATGTGTTCTCTTATTTGGTTCTGAGATTGTATATATTTACTATTAAGAGAACTTAGTGAAGCTTCGAGTACCTGTATTTCAGACTGTAAGTGCTGTGTTTCAATTTCATTTCATTTTATGCTATCTTCAAGTTTAATTTGATAGTTATTTAATTTACTAATCAGGTCAACACGTTCCTTCCTGAGTGGAATATTCTTTAAAAACTGTTTATGTTGTATTTTGTACCGATAACATTTTTTAATAAACCTATTTAATTTTGCATACTTTTTTAACTTATTATGACTAGGATAGTTCTGTTTCAATAAGGAATCTTCAGTTGGGTCTATCGTGACTGTGGAATGAGAGTTACAATTATTATTTATACCTATTACTAGTCTCCAGACTAGTCTATTAGACTAGTCTGGAGACTACGGGGACGCCCGAGCCCCCCGGGAATGTCCATCGGGTCCTCCCCCGTCTGGGCGCCAGCCAGCACGATGGCGCACCCCGGGATTTTTCGACAGTTGGCGGGACAGCCTTTCATGTGTGGCTAGCACACTACTTGGGCCCCCAACTAACTGCGGTCGGCCAGCGGCGCACAAATTTTCACAGATTGTGTATTTCTATTGCCACTATAACAACAAATAATAAAAATTAAGGTTTATGGTACGGAACCCTTCGTGTGCAAGTCCGACTTGCACTTGGCCGGTTTTTTAATTTAAATATTGTAATTTTTTTGTACCTAGTGCGTACGTAAGCGTAGCGCCACTACGTTTAAGTAATAGGACAGGATGACTTTGCTTTTCGCAGTTCTAGTAATGTTAGGTACTTCGGTAAATGTTTACCCAAGACACGAGTTATTTTTATAAACGAATTATGTTGTAATAATAAATTATCTATCATGCTATAAAATATTTACATAGTATTTATCTATTATGCTGTTAATTGTTAGTGTCTTGAACAATGTTTACCAGCTTTAGGCTGCGTTTCCACCAGAGATGTGCAGGGATGCGTAGCGAGGGATGTGTTTGTAAAGAACCAATAGAATCGCTTCATTTACCTCGCCTCGGTCAGCACAGCTCTGGTGGAAACGGCTCAGTGGAGCTAGATTTTTGCGCATACAAAACAAGCGAGGGATGTGTCCGAGAGATATGTGCGAGGGATTTGTTGCGAGGGATGTGTACGAGGGATGTGTGTGAGGGATGTATTGCGAGGAATGTGTGTTGAGAAAGATGTGTTGCGAGGTTTGCGCATATTGTACCAGCCAGTCCATAGACGGAGTTTGTTGAAAGTAGAAGTGCGCAAAATAGATATGGATAATTGGAAAAAGAATATACTTTTTAACCGACTTCGTCAAAAAGGAGGAGGTTCTATGTTCGGTTGTATGTATCTTTTTTTTTATGTATGTTCACCGATTTCTCCGCCAATGCTGAACCGATTTTAAAAATTCTTTTTTTTTTCTCGAAAGCCTATAGGTACTCCTGAGGTGGTCCCATTGTCACCAAGTTAGAATCTGATGATGGGATCTCATGAAAATCGAGGGAAACCCTCAAATTTTATAAGCACATACACTGTTTTTCATAAACTTTCTAACACAATTCAGATATGTCTGCTTGGTCAATCATCATCTCATGTTGCTGAGCTGATGATGGATTGTATAAGTCAGGATCTGATGATGGGATCCCATGAAAAATATTTTTTCAACGATATTTTTGCCAATTGTTAACCAATTTGAATGATTCTTCTTTTTTTTGGAAGAGTATTTTCTTCGGAGGTAGGCAACGGAACTCTTCAATAAATGATAGCAAATGGATCGGGATTTCTGAAGTCGTATGTCTGTTGATTGTTTACACCAGTTCATAACATAACATCACGCCGGCACTCTGTTTGTGGTTTCACTTTTTAGTAGTACCTGCGTTCCACTAAAAAGTGAAAAATAAAAAAAAAGATTTTTTGCCAAAAAAATAAAACTGACTTCCAAAAACGAAACACTTCAAAGTAAAAATAACTTTAATTTCGGAAGTCGGTGTTAAAAACCGAAAAAACCAAAACTTCCGAAATTTAAGTTAATTTTACTTTGTAGTGTTTTGTTTTTGGAAGTCGGTTTTATTTTTATGTTAAAAAGTTTTATATTTAACAATTTGCGATGAAGAAATGGAAGCAGAAGATACGGAGTTTATTAGTTCTATAATTTTGAGCAATAGAAGAACACACAGGTTTTGGATACGTCACCATATTAAATATCATCGATTACATGGAGAATTCTTTACCTTTTTTATACGGCTGATGATGAAATATTCGAAAATTCTTATCGAGTATCTAGAAGTAACTTTTATGAGTTACATAATTTGATTGAAAACATTATCAAGAAGGAAAACACTCACTACAGAGAATGCATCAGCACCAAGGGAATATTGGCGGTATGTTTAAAGTAAGTCAAATAGTTTGAATCAATTTTGTCATTATTAAACATATTAATTATTGAAAAGTACAACATAATCTGCAAAATAAGTAGACAACAAGTTCCTCTTCTTCATGGTAAATTAGGCTCTGTTCCTATTTTGTTTGAAGTATTTGGCGTTTGTAGGTCTGAATGTTGTGTTCCCGGAGATGCTGGTTGTTCAGCTTCCAGTTGGAAAGACGAATCCATCTGGCCCGCTGGTTTATTTGTATTCCTAGTCCCCAGAGATGCTGGTTGTACAGCTTCCAGTTAGAAAGACGAATCCATCTGGCCCGCTGTTTTATTTGAATTCCTACCAGAGGTTGAAAAATAACCAAGTTGTCCATCTGGCCTGCTATATTACTTGCGTTGGTACCAGAGCTTGACGAATCACCAATATTTTGATTATACCACGACAGCATGTAAGATTCTTCGGCTTCGCTAATCATATTAAAAAGTTTCCTTTTTAAAGGAACTTGCATGTAATCGCCCTATTTTTATTATGCATGGGCAAACGAGGTAGACGAGGTCTAAGCCCAGGCGGTGTGGAGCGAGTGCAATCGCGCTGGTGCGCTTAAGCACGCGGCGTACCTAGCATGGGTCGACGCTCGTACGCGCAAAGCAAATGACGTGAGTCGGAAGAAAAGAGCCTTCAACAGGGCTGCCAAGTCCTGCAAGAAGGTGTTGCAGAGGGCTCGGTTTGACCACATTAGCCGAATAGGGAACTAACTTGCTTCATACCCAGCAGGTAGTAAGGCTTTTTGGTCCCTGGCTAAGTCGGTCGAATCGAACTTCTGCCGCCCCTCACTACAACCACTGCCCTTACTATTTCGCCTTTCGTTTGAGACTGGAAAAGTGCTGAAGGCTTGGAAGCAAGCTAACGTGCAGCCCGTGCCCAAGAAAGGTAGTCGAGCTGAACCGTCGAATTATAGACCCATCTCGGTAACGTCCATACCTTGTAAGACTACAACGCGTTAACGCGTGCTGAATCATAAGCTCCTTGCGTACCTAGAAGCGAATGATATCCTTAGTAACCGACAATACGGGTTCCGCCAAAATTGGTCAACTGGGGATCTTCTAGCGTATGCCATTCACATCTGGAGTGAGGCCATAGAGAAGCACGGGGAGGCCCTAGCGATCTCCCTTGACATCTCAAAGGCCTTCGACAGGGTCTGGCACGATAGCCTTATTAGTAAGCTTCCTTCCTTCGGTTTGCCCGCCGGTTTGTGTGATTGGATCGCAGGTTTCCTGAGAAATCGATCTATTCGAGTGGTCATAGATGGCTGTTCGTCTGGACTGCTGGATATTCCAATCTGGTCAAGTTCAATGCTGCTAAGACCCAAGCGTGTCTATTTTCCGCCAAAAGGAGCCGCAGTGAAACCGTGCCGATAACCAACCAACTCGACCTTCTTGGGGTTACATTAACATCTACTCTCAATTTTGGCCCTGCAAAGAAGTTGGGGATTCTAGCAAAGGTGAGACGGTACTTCACGCCGGAACAGCTGCTCAAACTCTATCAAGCGCAAGTTCGATCGTGTATGGAATACTGCTCTCATCTTTGGGATGGATCTGCCAGATACCAGCTTGATGCCCTTGAGTCAATTGAGAAACGAGCCAAGAGGATCATCGGCAATGAGAGGCTCGTCGCGACGAAGCTCCAAAGTCTTGAACATCGACGACGAGTTGCTAGCCTGTCGGTTTTCTACCGGTTGCATTTTGGGGTAGGCAAGCGTGCTCCATCTTCGACCACATCATCGCTTACCATCAGGTGAGATAGTGATCAAACGCGTAAGCGTACTCTCGGAAGTCGGAAGGCATCCTCCAAAGCGCTCCTCAATCGCTCATTGCATTGGGTACTCACGGATATGGCCCCGTCATCATCATCCTCACCGACGTAGCGACTTGCACTGGGTTGTATTTGCACCGCGGCCGGTGGCGAAGTAGGTGAGACGCGGCTGCTCCGTGATTCCAGATGCAGTCTATCAAGTACGGCGTCATCCAACATAGGTACGGTTACGCTGGATAACCCGCACCTGATCCGATAATCGTTGAGCTGAAATACTGACAGCTGGCTCAAGTACAGAGAGAGACCACAGTACGCAGTCAGGTTACTTCCCCCCTCTGTAGCCCTAAAGTATGAGCGCATGACATTCTCATTTATGGCTTGAGTCCATTTCATACGCTGCACACTTCCACCGATAGCGGGGACCCTGTCAGAGACCGGTGAGCCTCGAGGTTCCAAGCTGGCCGGTGGTCGGCGTCGTCCGCGCCGATGCGCAGGTGGTGGTGTCGTCGGCGGCGAGAAGTATTCGTCGCTCGAGGTCGACGCAACTGCAGCTACCGGAATCTCAGGACTCACGGCTGGCGCTGGTCCCGGCGGCTGAGAGGCGGAACTGAGCGACGAACCCAAAGATGGAGTTGGTGCGACTTGTATTCGAGTCCGGCTTGTCAGCATTGATTGTTGTGATATGTTTTAGTGTTTCCATTCAAATTTAACTAGCTTACTTGTATATTGTTTTTTTTTTATGTGTCCAGGATTTTCTTCATTTTGAGATTCGGTTTTTGTTTAAATTAATATAAAAAATCGGGATGAAAATATTTCTAGCCAGTCAAGTTGACAGCCGGACAATATTATTATTTGTTTTATAGCGTTGACTCTATTAGCAACGAATGGTCACCAACTAAGATGGGCAAATCCACCCACCCGGGTTTAAACCCAGGTGGGTATAAACAGGGTGGTTTGGGTGTTTTAGGATAAACACCCGATTTCCACCCAAATTTCGGGTGTAAATATTTTTTTTATTTAATTGACCTTTTGTTTTTAATTATTATTCTGTTATTTAATTATACATTATTAAGTGAAATCAAATAATGCAAGAAAAGACTTTTTTGCGAGCGCGATGATACAGCCGGCACGCCGCATTCCTTTAGGCTCAAATCACACCGAGATGGCAGCGAAGCGGCGAGCAGTTAAAGTGTCATATAATTTTAAACTTTATCTTCATTACTATAACACATATAAACGCGGGAGTCGTCGGGTTGCTCGCGGAGTCGCGGGCGGCCGCGCGACCGTTTCAAGTTTCTCAAGCGATCAAGCGATACTATGTGTTATATTAATGAAGATAAAGTTTAAAATTATATGACACTGAAACTGCTCGCCGCTTCGCTGCCATCTTGGTGTGACTTGAGCCTTAACCTTGGCTAGCTTAGTATGCGCGAACGCACGGTGGCGCACGTCTGTTTGCGCTCCTATAATTTGTATGTCTATCGTAAGTATGAGCTGCTACATCATTCCCCCGCTAGTGAAACGTACATAGGGCTTCGATGTTCTTCCTGACTTTGTGACGTATGCGTACGTATCTGTGACTGGCGATTCTGACTCGGTATCCATGCGGAAAGCAGGCTTTAGTCTGTCAACAGTGATGTTGGTGCGTCTATTGCATAACTGGATAGTGAAGTACTCGTACTTGTTGTTACGACTAATCACTTCGTACGGGCCATTATAGGTCGGCGTCAGAGGCTTTCTTGATGCGTCATTGCGCAGGTAAACATGCGAGCATTTATGTAGGTCATCGTGAATAAATGTCCCTCGGGATTGATTAGATTTCCGTTGCGCCTGGGCCTTCTTTAACGCTCCATTCAACTTATTCATGAAGTTTGAAACCGTGTCGCGATGTCTTGTAGATTCTTCGTAGAATTCTCCTGGTAATCGCAGCGTTTGGCCATAAAGTAGTTCAGCTGTACTAGCACCAACGTCTTCTTTTATCGAAGCGCGCAGTCCCAGTAGCACTGTAGGTAGCTCGTGTGACCATGTTGTAGATTTAAGTCTTGCGGTGAGTGCGGTCTTGAGTGAGCGATGCCATCGCTCTATCACGCCGTTACACTGCGGATGGTAGGCAGTGGTGCGGGTGCGGTGGATTCCCATCCGTTGCGTCAATTTATTAAATAGGTCAGATTCAAATTGCCTCCCTTGGTCGGTGGTTATGGTTACTGGGCAACCGAATCTCGCGATCCGACCATCATAGAACGCATTTGCAACCTTTTCTGCGGTTATATTTTCCTTCTGACAGCCGTCAGAAATAGGCAACGGGCCAACAATATCCATATGCACATGCTCCAGTCTGTTTGCTTCTTGGAAACTAGCAATAGGTGTCTTCGTGTGTTGTTGCACCTTAGCACGCTGGCACGCTCCTTTACGTTACTATTCATGGAGGGCCACCAGTAGCGGGCAGTGACTAGCTTCCTTGTCGCCCTTATGCCGGGGTGACTAAGGTCGTGAATAGCTTGAAATGCAGCTTTTCGAAAATCTGGAGGCAGATATGGACGAGTAGTCGGAGTCGGCGTCTCCGTAACCTTGAGGACTCCAGGTTCTCAACGCTGTGGGTTTTAGTGGACACAGGCCTGGATAAAATTGTCTACGCTTGTGTCTACCGTTCGCACAGCGGTGATTTGGAGACAACTGAGCTCACACAGCACCTGAGTGAGGCGGCGGATGCGGCTCAGCAACGGTACCCTTCTGCACAATTGGTGTTACTGGGGGACTTCAACGCCCACCATCAGGAGTGGCTCTTCCCATACCAGTGCACAGACCATGCTGGACGAGAGACGCGAAAGCTAGCGCTTGCGTTAAATCTTACCCAGCTGGTCCAGGGGGCAACGAGGGTGCCGGATGTTGATTCGCACACTGCCAATTGCTTGGACCTTTTGCTGACAACAGATCCAGACCGCTATTCGGTCTCGATTTCTTCACCACTGGGTAGTTCCGACCACTGTCTGGTGAAGTCTGTATCCGTATACTCCCCGACCGATCCTAGCTCAAGAGGCACACGGCGGGTATGGCGGTACAGGTCAGCTGATTGGGATGGCATGCGATCTTTCTTCGCATGTTATCCTTGGCAGCCTACTTGCTTTCATCGACTGATGCTTCGTCGTGCGCAGACGCCGTGACGGATGATTTGCGGAGGGGAATGAAGTACTACATTCCGTTCTCTGACATTACTATGTCTGGCGAAGCTCGTCCATGGTTTGGTGCCGAGTGCAGTCGCGCTGATGCGCTTAAGCACGCGGCTTACCTGGCATGGGTCGACGCTCGCACGCGCAAAGCAAATGACGTGACTCGGAAGAAGAGAGCCTTCAACAGGGCTGCCAAGTCCTGCAAGAAGGTGTTGCGGAGGGCACGGTTTGACCACATCAGCCGAATAGGGAACAAACTTGCTTCATACCCATCAGGTAGTAAGGTTTTTTGGTCCCTGGCTAAGTCGGTCGAATCGAACTTCTGCCGCCCCTCACTACCACCACTGCTGAGACCTGACGGGACGCTTGCCCACTCCGCTGAGGAGAAAGCGAATTTGTTTGCTTCCTTGTTTGCGGAATCTTCGCGTCTGGATCCTGGTGGCGCGAGGCCCCCTGCTTCTCCTGGTGGATGCGAGTCGAGCATGTCGAACATTCGCATTCATCAGAAGGAAGTCCGTAGGGTACTGCGTAACCTAGACGTGAACAAGGCTAGTGGCCCCGACGGGATACCGGCAATTGTTCTGAAAACTTGTGCGCCTGAGTTGTCTCCGATCTTGACACGCCTATTTCGCCTTTCGTTTGAGATTGGAAAAGTGCCGAAGGCTTGGAAGCAAGCTAACGTGCAACCCGTGCCCAAGAAGGGTAGTCGTGCTGACCCGTCGAATTATAGACCCATCTCGGTAACGTCCATACTCTGTAAGACTATGGAACGCGTGCTGAATCATAAGCTCCTGGCGTACCTAGAAGCGAATGATATCCTTAGTGACCGACAATACGGGTTCCGCCGAAATCGGTCAACTGGGGATCTTCCAGCGTATGCCATTCACATCTGGAGTGAAGCCATAGAGAAGCACGGGGAGGCACTAGCGGTCTCCCTTGCCATCTCGAAAGCCTTCGACAGGGTCTGGCACGATAGCCTTATTAGTAAGCTTCCTTCCTTCGGTCTGCCCGCCGGTTTGTGTGATTGGATCGCAGATTTCCTGAGGGATCGGTCTATCCGAGTGGTCATAGATGGCTGCTCGTCTGGACTGCTGGATATTAATGCCGGGGTTCCTCAGGGGTCGGTGCTTTCGGCAACACTCTTCTTGCTGCATATTAATGATCTGCTTAAACCCGGTACCTTTGGGTATCCAGACGACAGCACTGTTGCTGAGAGATACGTGTCCGACGCACGAGCTGGTGGGTCGCAGATCCGGTCTCTCCGGGAGGCTATGGTTGGGCGCTTGAATGTGTCCTTACAGGCTGTCTCTGAATGGGGTGATGCCAATCTGGTCAAGTTCAATGCTGCTAAGACCCAAGCGTGTCTATTTTCCGCCAAAAGGAGCCAATTCCACCCAGCTCCATCTTTCCGAGGTGCAACAGTGCCGATAACCGACCAACTTGCACTTCTTGGGGTTACATTAACATCTACTCTCAATTTTGGCCCTTTCATAGAGGCAAAAGCTCAAGTGGCTGCAAGAAAGTTGGGGATCCTAGCAAAGGTTAGACGGTACTTCACGCCGGAACAGCTGCTCAAACTCTATCAAGCGCAAGTTCGATCGTGTATGGAATACTGCTCTCATCTTTGGGACGGATCTGCCAGATACCAGCTTGATGCCCTTGAGTCAATTGAGAAACGAGCCAAGAGGATCATTGGCAATGAGAGGCTCGTCGCGACGAAGCTCCAAAGTCTTGCGCATCGACGACGAGTTGCTAGCTTGTCGGTTTTTTACCGGTTGCATTTTGGGGAATGTGCGACGGAATTGCATAATTTAATTCCGCCAAGCCCTTTCCATCATCGGACCACAAGACGAACGGCGATGCGCCACCGGTACATGGTGGACATCCCACCCA
The DNA here is from genome assembly GCA_950371165.1 of Lacanobia oleracea. NCBI lineage: Eukaryota > Metazoa > Arthropoda > Insecta > Lepidoptera > Noctuidae > Lacanobia > Lacanobia oleracea. The sequence continues at coordinate 249,252 of OX493397.1, forward strand.
CACGCACAAAACGTTTTGGGAACACATTCATAATGCGTACAGCTAAGGAGTGGAATTCCCTGCCGGAGTCTGTGTTTCCCGATAGCTACAACCTGGGAGTCTTTAAGTCAAGAGTGAATATGTTACTTCTAGGCAAGCGTGCTCCATCTTCGAACACATCATCGCTTACCATCAGGTGAGATGATGGTCAAGCGCGTGCCTATTAATAGTAAAAAAAAAAAAAAAAAGTAGTGCTTGATGACATCTCGCAGGTAACTTGGGCAGTTGAGTTGGGAATTGTGATTTTCTGGAATAGGTATTTTCCTTTGTTTGCTAGCATTTTTAATTCTTCGTCTTGGTCTTGTTTTCTTGCTAACTCGGTGTAATCCAGTGGTGTCGGGCATGTTATTGTCCTGGCCGGTTACGTGTTGTATATTTGACGTGAATTGACCGATATATTCAAGGTATCTAGTTCGGCGGGGCGTCTCAGACTTACTGTTTGAAGTTAATGCATTACACAGCGGTTTGTGGTCCGTGTAAACAATTAACTCTCGTCCTTCAAACACACGGCGGAAATGACGTATTGCCATGTAGATTGACAGCAACTCACGGTCATACGTGCTGTATTTACGTTGTGCGTCACTGAACTTCTTGGAGATGAATCCCAGTGGTCTCCACTTGCCGTTGATCTTTTGTTGTATTACGGCACCGGCGCATGTGTTTGAGGCGTCTGTCATCAATGCGAAAGGTTCGCTTAGTGATGGATAGGACAATAATGCGCAGTTCTTGATATCTTCTTTGCATTGATTGAATGCTTCTTTTGACTCTTCGGTCCACTGTATGCATGTTTTATCATTTTTTTTGGCGTTGTGAAAGTATTTGCTTAATTCTTTTAGATGCTCAGCCGCATGGGGTATGTTCGATCGATAAAAGTTCAGCATTCCGACGAAACGACGTAGTTCTTGGATCGTATTTGGTAGCGGGTAAGATTGTATTGCTTGTACCTTTTCTTCCGTTGGTGTAATACCTTCAAGGCTAATTGTGTATCCCAGGAAATCGAGTTTTGACTGGCCGAAGATACACTTAGCGACGTTTATTTTTAAAACACTGTCGTTGAGTCGCTTAAACACTTCTTGTAGCTCTCTTCTGTGTACTTCTTGGTTTTCAGAAGCCACAAGAATGTCATCGACGAATGGAAAAACGTATAGTCCGCGAAGCACGTTGTCAATGTGACGTTGGAATGTCTGGCCTGCCTTCTTCAAACCAAAACACATCCTAGTGAACTCGTACAAGCCAAAAGGTGTAATCACGGCTGTCTTCTTCACATCATCTTCTTTATTTTTAATCTGGTAGTAGGCCTTCTGCAAATCAATTTTTGAAAATATCTTGTTGCCATGGAGGTTATGTGTAAAGTCATGCAGTCGTGGTATCGGGTATCGATCGGGTGTGGTTACTGCATTCAATCTGCGGTAATCACCACAGGTTCTGTAGGTACCATCCTTTTTCAAAACCATGTGTAATGGACTAGCCCATGGACTATTAGACGGTCGACAAATTCCTTGGCTCATCATGAGTTGGAATTCTTGTTTTGCAGCGTTGTATTTATGTGGCAGTAGTGGTCTTGCTTTTGTAAATATTGGCTGGCCGGTAGTTTCAATATAGTGTTCGACTTCACTATTTCCCAGTATTTTTAAGTTTGGTCTTGTAATGATATCGCTGATTTGGTCGATGTCCTTGATCTCTAGCTGAGCCACAACGAGTGCAAACTTGCCTTCATCGCCGAGCTTCTGGTTGTAGATGATAACCTCAAATTGGGCGAACCAAAGCTTAGGTCTGTCGCACCAGAATTTAGGTATGCGTAACTGAACGCTGATTGCTTCGACGCCTTCAGGTGTAGTACTCTTGTCTTCTGTCGTTACGGACGTAGCCATTTCGAACGCGGGGTCACCACTTCAGGTAGGTATATGTGTTGCGAGTAAAAAGACGAATAATGATCTGTGTATTTTAAAAATCAGGTACATTAATAACTTATAACTAACACAATTTGGTAATGTCGGTAGAATGTGCCGAGCTCCCTTCGTTAAGCGAGCGCGATGATACAGCCGGCACGCCGCATTCCTTTAACCTTGGCTAGCTTAGTATGCGCGAACGCACGGTGGCGCACGGCTGTATGCGCTCCTATAATTTGTATGTCTATCGTAAGTATGAGCCTATGAGCTGCTACAAGGTTGTCTGGCTTCCCCTGACGTTGAAGGTATAGGTTCGTTGTAGTCAAATCATCAACGAAGCGGAGTGGTTCCGGGAGGCCATGTCCGATATTTGTGACGTGGCAATGCCGCGGGCTAAGCCAGGACGCGCCCACCGCCAGGTGTACTGGTGGTCGCAAGAACTGGCAACGCTGCGTCATGCATGCGTTGCCGCACGGCGCCGGAACACCAGGCACCGCAGGCTCCGCATCCGCCCTCCGGATGCGCAGAGAGGCGGAGCTGTACGAGGAGTACAGAGTGGCGAAGGCAGACCTCCGAGCGGGGATCATGCAGGCCAAAGATCTGGCTCGCAAGGAGATGCTAGAGTCTCTGAACGGGGAAAATGGTGCGGCCCAGCTGGTGGAGGACGTGGTGAGCGCTCTGTTCCCCTAACGAAAGGAGCATATTCCCCTCACGAAGGAAGCATATTCCCCCGCCTATGTTTCCGCCACCTGCGGTGCGCGATGCGGACTACACCGATGACGACGATGACGATGCTCCTGAGGTGACTGAGGTAGACCTGAGAGTGGCGGTCAACAGAATGAAGGCCAAAAGTACCGCCCCAGGACCCGATGGCTCACCTGGAAAAGCCTGTCTTGGAGGCGCTCGGGCCTCGACTAAGAGGGTTCCTAAGCGCATGCTTGGAGAGGGGCCAGTTCGCACTTCGTTGGGAGACGAGGAAACTGGTCCTCATTAAGAAGCCGGGGCGCCCTGCAGACTCTCCGTCCGCATACCGGGCCGTCGTGCTGCTCGATGAGTTGGGAAAGCTCTTTGAAAGAGTAATTGCAAACCGCCTCGTCGAGCACCTAGCGAGGGCGGGACCGGATCTGGCTGGGAACCAGTTCGGTTTTTGCACGGGCCGCTCAACGCTGGACGCCATCATGCACGTGAGAGCCCTCTCGACGGGAAACGCGACTTCCCGGGGCAGGGTCAGCGTTATGTGCTATGCTGACGACACACTGGTCCGCAGGGGAGGGAGGTCGCACCAGGCGGCGGCCGGCGCTATGACACGCGGGGTTGCGAATAGTCGTTGAGAGGATCCGGCAGTTGGGTCTCGAGGTGGCACAAGTCCGAAGCCATGTGTTTTCATGGATCTCGGAACAGGCCACCGACGGGATCCCAAATTAGGAGGGGTTCACGTCAGCGTCGGGTCGACGATGACGTACCGCGTCTCGTCCTTGACAGCCGGTGAACTTCGTCAAGCATTTCTGCCGCTTGGCACCTAGATTGCCAGAGTTCAAACGCCTCCTGCTGGAGGCTCTACGCAGGGGTCGTGCGGTCCATGGCCCTATATGGGGCGACGGTATGGGCACTTTCTTTGAGGAAGCGACCTGTCCGCTACCTCAACGGTCCCAAGGGCCCATGGCCATCCGGCTGGCCCGGGGATACCGCACGATCTCTGGCGAATGAGATCTGGAGGCGAGAGCCCTCGCGCTCATTTACGAATGGCGTGTAGAGGCGCAACGCCGGGGCGAGACTCCTCTGCAGCGTCAAATTGTGGCACGGCGGAAGGAGCTCCGGCCGGATCTCTTGGCGGTATGGAGATAGCGACTGTCGCAACCCAGCGCTGGGCACGCCACGCGAGTGCCTAGAGCGGTGCCACGGCGTCCTAACCTCCCGCTTGACGCAGGTTCTCACCGAACACGGTTGCTTCGGGAGGTACCTGTTTTGGATTCGGCGGGAGGATACGTCCGGGTGTCAACACTGCGAGGATCGCCCGGAGGGCACGGTGGAGCATACGGTGGAGTTCTGCCCTGCTTGGACGGAGCACCGACGTGTCCTCGTCGAGGCGATCGGTGGCGGCGACCTCTCGCGTCCGGCCCTGGTTCAATCCATGGTCCGAAGCGAGGAGGCATGGGAAACGGTCACCTCTTTTTGCCAAGCAGTAATGCTAGCGAAGGAGGAGGCCGAACGCGTGAGAGAGAGGGAAACCTTACGCCCCAGCCACCGCAACAGGAGAAGACGCCCCGGGCGTCGGGATTCGCAGGGCGATTCTCGGCAACCGTAGGCGCGGGCCTACGGACGTCGAGCATTGGGTGGCTCGCCATCCGATCAGAAACAGGCCCAGTTCGACGGCGCGCTGTGTCCACGCGCCCCTCAAAGAGTTTCCAGCATAGAAGACGGGGCTCGCTAGGGCCAGTACCTGCCCACTGTGAGGGTCGCCCGGAGGACACGGTGGAGCATACGGTGGAGGTCTGCCCTGCTTGGGCGGAACACCGCCGGGTCCTCGTCGAGGCGATCGGCGGCGGCAACCTCTCGCGACCGGCCTTGGTTCAATCTATGGTCGGGGGCGAGGAGGCATGGGAAGCGGTCACCTCCTTCTGCAAAGCAATAATGCTAGCAAAGCAGGAGGCCGAACGTGTGAGAGAAAGGGAAACCTCACGCCCCAGTCGCCGCAACAGAAGAAGACGCCGCGGGCGTCTGGAGTCGCAGAACGATTCCCGACCGCCACAGGCGCGGGCCTGCGGACGGCTCGCCGTCTGATCAGAACTAGGCCCGGTTCGGCGGCGCGCTGTGATCCCAGCGCGCCTCAAAGAGATGTCAGCGTGGAAGACGGGGCCCGCTAGGGCAGGTGCCTTCTGGGGCTGCGAAGACAAAAGAAATGAGCTATCCGGAAAATTTGTTAACTACAACTAATTTTACTATGAACAAATCTTAAAGTATTGTTACGCGCCAGAATTACTATTTTGCTTTTCGATTCGGTTAAATAGATTTTATGATGAAGTGTCTAAACCCACCGCACATCCGTACGGCGGGTTCAAAGGCACATTATATCAACGCTAACCCTACCCCAGCAAGCGACACTTGCCCAGCGGTTGACCGGGGAGGTACCCGCATGCACGTTGACCAGGGAGGTACCCGCAGAAACGTTGACCAGGGAGGTACCCGCATGCACGTTGACCAGGGAGGTACCCGCATGCACGTTGACCAGGGAGGTACCCGCAGGAACGTTGACCAGGAAGGTACCCGCAGGAACATTGACCAAGGAGGAGGTACCCGCAGGAACATTGACCAAGGAGGAGGTACCCGCAGATACGTTGACCAGGGAGGTACCCGTAGGAACATTGAACAGGGAGGTACCCGCAGGAACGTTGACAGGGAGGCACCCGCATGCACGTTTACCCCCTTGATGGTTTAAAGACCTACACTAGGAAGGTCTAGGTAGTTAGATAAAGGTTACCAATCTTGATGTGAAACAGTTTTACATAAACACGTATTAATCAAATAAACAACTGCTTAAGCTAATGGATCAATTAATTGTTACAGTTGTATTTACATTGGTTTTAGTTGCATTTTATTGTTAAACTGAGTTTTTCACCAAAAAAGCACATTTATTTTACTACCTTTCTAGTATAGTCAAACAGTAGAAAATAATTCTTAAACTCGATAACCGCAACGCCTAGTGCCATCTCTTATTGAAAAATGGAGTTATTTAATTAAAACTTATCTTTATTTTTCTCACTTTTTTATCTATTAACTGCAGAATACTTATAACAATTCCAAAAATACTAGTTGACCCGCGCAACTTTGTCTGCGTCAGAATTTTCATTACTGCTCTGCTCCTATTTGTCTTAGCGTGATGATATATAGCCTATAGCCTTCCTCGATAAATGGACTTTCTAACACTGAAATAATTTTTCAAATCGGACCAGTAATTCCTGATATTAGCGCGTTCAAGCAAACAAACAAACTCTTCAGCTTTATATATTTATATAGATTTGCTGCACATAGATAATGATACTTCAATTTCGTTCACTGTAACAATAGTCCGAGGTGAAAACCCCCATGCACTCCACTCACATAAGGAAATAATCGGGATTCGGGTGGCACCGTCGCAGCCGACAGCGCAACAGCGGAACAGCGGACAGTACCTTGATGTGGTCGTTGACAGCGTTGATGAGCCACGTGAAGAGGCGTGAGTACAGCACGCTCAGCAGCTGGTCGCGGCGCGCGCCCGCCCACGCCCCCCCGCCCTCCGCGCCGGCTTCCGCGTCCGCGCCTTCCGCTCCCTCCGCGTCCGGCGCCGCGTCCGCGTCCGCCGCGCACGCACCCAGCGCCGCGCCCAGCGCCTCCGCGTCCACGCCCACCAGCGCGCACGCCTCCACCAGCTCTGCGCACACACACAGTTACAGTCCAGGCGGCCACACGCGCCCCCTTGGCGCGCCCCCTCGCACACTTACCGTAGCGCTGCTGCAGGCGCGTGCCGATAGTGCCATCGATGTTGTGCTGCGGTTCGAACTCCACGTTGCCGAGCTTAAGCAGGAAGGCCAGCAGCCGCAGCACGGCGTCGCACAGTGCGGGCCCGAAGCCCAGCGCGCGCATCGCCGCCTGCGCACGCGCATCACGCTCTCAATGTCACCCTTGCTCGCTGCTGTGACAACGCAGCGCTACTGCCAACTGACGCGACTACAGCCAGGCGCAGTCGCAGTCATAAACTTTGGGGGGGATCAGGTCACATAAATAGTAAATATCTACCTAAAATAAGTCGAGGAAATCGAAAACTTTTAGCGCCTCGTCTCGGTTACCTTTGATTTTTTCTAACATAACACATAGATGTTTTAACTTAAGGTTACACTAGTTGACGGCACGAACTATTTGCGGGCGAAGTTTAAATGCATGCTATCTAAGGCTCGACCGAGATCTCGGTCTCGGTCTCGGTCTCGGCATTCTCGGCTACAAATCCAACCGAGAAATTTGTCTCGGTTCTCGGCTAGTTGTAGCCGAGATTCTCGGTCATGACCGAGATTGTAACTTTGTTCGGATCGGCACAAATATTACCGCGCGCGGCCACGTACCGCAGCGCGAATTCGATTGGTGTAAGTGCGTGAGAGAGCTGAATTGTGATTGGTTGAAGTCCCGGCTGGCGAACTGCGGCCGGCCACCTTCGCTCCGTTGTAATTGTTTATGTTTTTCTTTTAAGGTGAATGCTCCAGGGTAGCCCGCGAAATTCAAATATTTTTATGTTTTTTGCAATTTGCCGGTCAGTGTGAAGCTGTATGTGGACCAAATGCGATCCGCGACCGTAACGCGTATTTATCTAAAGAATTATAACCATTTTAATCATCAATATAGCCCTCTAAGTTCATGTAGTTCGAAAGAATGAATATTTCAGAAATAATCAATTGCAAAAAACATGAAAATATTTGAATTTCGCGGGCTACCCTGGAGCATCCACCTTAAGTGTTTTGATGCTACTTGCTGTGATTTACTTGTAGATACTTGTAAATTGATTAATTACACTGGTTTGGTGAAAGCAAGATCATTTATAGTTTTGCGGTGGAATATAGAGCGCATAAGTTGTTTTATTTAAATATAAGTAAATTAAATAATATATATTACAGATTGATAGGGTAAAAATAACTAAACAAACATGTTTTGTTTGTCAATAGGTATAGCACTTGCAAAGCTTTTTGCTAAAATCAAATACGTTAGGTACCTACGTTTCTTAGTCAAATTAATCGAGGATTGTTTTGACAAAAGTTTACGACATTTTTGTTTTTAAACAACAAACTTATCAGGTGCTAAGTACTAACAGTATTAAAAAGTTAACAGCATTAAATTATTTTTTTTCACGCTTTGTCTATTCTCGGTCTCGGCCGAGATATTATTTTATTCTCGGTCTCGGTCTTTCGAGACCGAGATGGGTTTTTCGTTCTCGGTCGAGCCTTAATGCTATCTCATCCGACAATACGCGCGTAAGGGATAGACGCTGTGATGAGCAGTAACAGGATAGTTCGCGTACGAATACACACTCATAACGCTGTGTGACGCATACATGCGCAACTGCATTGAAGAGTGCCAAAAGCGGCGTCTGTGTGGTGGCGACGTCATCGCCGGTGGCGCGTATGCGCATGCGATTCATACTATTGACAACAATAAACTCAAACAGGTTTTTATTCCAAGCTCAAACAGATCGGTGATAGAACTTAGGATTATCACTGTGTGTAATATAATTTTTAGGCTGTTACCCAATTAGTAGGCTGGCACCCATTTTAGTTGTTATTATGCACAAATACTTACCTGCGACTTTACCCACGGCCCCGTGACAATAAGTTGTCTTGCAAAAATATCAATTTACGTAAATATTATTATCAACAAATAAATTTATTGATTTGACTTTTACCTTCTAAAAATTATTTTTGGCTCCAGCGCAAGCCACTAGCGCGCTTAAATCTTATGCTCTTAGTTATAAGATTGAAAAGTATTAGAGCGCCAAGTCAGTAGATTTTACATTGGCAGAGCAGGCGTCAGGGCTACGCTGACTGGAGGTACTTGTAGCTGTGCATGTGCACCAACTTGCGGAAAGCTACGCTGTGTGCAATGTACCTGTACGCTCGGGTCAAGTATTGTATTTTTGTTGGTTGGTTGTTGGTTGTACCTTACCTAGTTAGCTATAACTATAACCTACGGGCGACTCCAACACAAGTAGGATTTCATTTTTCACATTCACGAAAAGGATAACTGCTTTTTCGACAACGCCAGTTTGATGTGTGATAAAATAATAAAATAATCAATATCCATACTAATATTACAAATGCGAAAGTAACTCCGTCTGTCAGCTTGTCTATCGCGCTTTCACGCCAAACCTACTGAACTGATTTAAATAAAATTTGGTACAGAGATAGTCAAAACTTTGAGAAAGGATATAAGCTATGTTTTATCCCGGGAGTAAATTCTCTAGGGACTACGTAGGCCAAGCCACTGGCAGAAGCTAGTTTACCTACTTTTTAAATTGTGTATTGATTTTTAGGGTTCCGTACCCAAAAGATAACCAACAGAACTCAATTACTAAGCCTCCGCTGACCGTCCGTCTGTCTGTCAGCGGGCTGTATCCCAAGAGCGATAATAGATAGACAGTTGTCGCAGATTGTGTATTTCTATTGCCGCTATAACAAAAAATAAGGTACGAAACACTTCACGTGAGAGTCCGACTCGCACTTGGCCGGTTTTTGTTTACAATAGTGGTTTGAAATATTATTTCAGAAATAGTTTTCGCTGTATTTCCGGCTGACGCAGGTGTTTTCTGGAATGTTCATGAAATAATGTTTCAGAAAGTTTCTGTGGCGCATAGGCTGGGAGCCGACACCCGGTTGCCACATTGTGGTAGCTGCCTCGATGATACGGCGCAGCACACGTTAGAGGAGTGCCCAGCCTGTGTAGGTAGTGTAGCGTCGTGATCTTGTTGCGGTCAGTGCTGTAGATAACCTCTCGTTTTCAATCGTGGTTCAAGCTATGGTTGAAAACGAGAGCATAGCTGCAGCACTGCTGTCGCGCTGCTTTGTTAATCCATACAAATAATAAACGGAAAGTGCCGCGCGGCGGCAGCCACGTTGCAGCTGCGTGCGGCCGCGTGTTCATTATTTGTATTGATTAACAAAGCAGCGCTACCGCCGCGCGGCACTTTGCGACAAATTTGAAGACAAGGTCTTCAAATTGGAAAAAGGATCACCCGCCTGTCTGTTGAAATTTGGTATTCCATTTGTCGCAAAGTAGCGCGCGGTAGCAGCGCGGCTGCAGCGCTGCTGCCAGGTCACTTTATAGAGTTTAAAAAAGTTTTCAAACTGAGTCGCGTGACATATCAAATGAAAATTTTAATTAGTTTTTTTTTTATTATTTTAAATTAAATAGTATCTATTTAAGTTATTAGTTTGTTAGTTTATATATAAGTAGCTCGTGGCTAGATAATAACAGCCGCACGGGTCGATCTTTAAGGCTAAGCAACGCTTGCAAAGGTTGGTCTGTGGATGGGTGACAATCTTAACATACCGAGTTTCCTCCGTGCCTCGGAAAGCACGTTAATCCGTTGGTCCCAGCTGTCATTTGTAGATCTTTGGCAGTCGTTACGGATGACATGAAGTACCGTATTACCCAGTTACTGGGTTGTGGAGGTGTGGTAGGCAGCCGCTCGTAAAATACTGGTATTCAGCTAAATCAGGCTTGACTGGAAGCCGACCCCAATATAGTTGCGAAAAGGCTAGGCAGATGATGAGTATTGAAGTTATTCAAGAAATTAGGCCAAAAATGATCATATCTCTAGAGCGGTGCGCGCGGAACACAGAGTGCCGCCATCTCGGGACTTGACTGTTCTTGCCTGCAGGCCGCACATTATGGTGGCCGGAGATCGTTCTTTTCTCTTCGAATCCCAGTGGATCGGTTGCGGATTGGGAGATTTCCAATCACTTCCTCGCAAAAAGAGGAGACGGCGTCTCATGCGCTCTCGTCTTCAACCATAGCTTGAACCACGATCGAAAACGAGAGGTTATCTACAACACTGACCGCAACGAGGTCACGACGCTGTACTACCCAAGCTGGGCACTCCTCTAACGTGTGCTGCGCCGTATCATCGAGGCAGCTACCACAATGTTGCAACCGGGTGTCGGCTCCCAGCCTAAGCGACACAGAAACTTTCTGAAATATTATTTCATGAACATTCCAGAAAACACCTGCTTCAGCCGGAAAGGCAGCGTAGACGAGATAAGGGGCCATGCCGAGAAAACTGTCTGTGACAGACGGCCAGACAGACATCCGAGTGATCCTACAAAGGTTCGGTTTTTATGGATGTTGAAAACTAAAATAATATTTCAAACCACTATTGTAAACAAAAACCGGCCAAGTGCGAGTCAGACTCTCACGTGAAGGGTTTCGTACCTTATTTTTTGTTATAGCGGCAATAGAAATATACAATCTGCGACAACTGTCTACTTATCACCGCTCTTGAGATACAGCCCGCTGACAGAGAGACGGACGGACAGCGGAGGCTTAGTAATAGGGTTCCGTTGGTTATTTTTTGGGTACGGAACCCTAAAAATTAATACACAATTTAAAAAGTAGGTAAACTAGCTTCTTCCAGTGGCTTGGCCCACGTGGTCCCTAGGGAACTTACTTCCGGAATAAAACATTTTTTAACCTCCATAACTGACCTGGCAGCAGCGCTGCAGCCACGCTGCTGCAGCGCGTTACTTTGCGACAAATGTGTACTAAATTTCAACAGACAGGCGGAGAGACAGACAGACATGCGAGTGATCCTATAAGGCCTTCAAATTTGTCGAAAAGTGCCGCGCGGCTGCAGCGCTGCTTTGTTTATCCATACAAATAATAATCACGCGGCCGCAGCGCAGCTGCAACGTGGCTGGCACCGCGCGGCACTTTCCTTTTATTATTTGTATGGATCAACAAAGCAGCGCGACAGCAGTTCTGCAGTCGCGCAAATAATAAAAATTGCAGCCGCAGCGCTGCAGTCGCGCTGTTTTGTTAATCCATACAAATAATAAACACACGGCTGCAGCACGGCTGCAACGTGGCTGCCGCCACCGGCACTTTCCGTTGAACGACTGAGGTACTTATGATAACCAATGCATATCGATCTTTAGGACGAGGTATGCTAGTTTCAGCTCCATAGAGAGTTAACCAACTACAGCGAACGACGGACCAGCGACAAACGTCACAAAGTTAGGTAAAATTTGAGAGAAATTCTAAATCAACATTCTTTATTTGGTACCCAAGATACAGGCTTGCCTAGTTTGGGGCCAATGTAAAAACACTGTAATGTTTTTTGGTAAATAAACGTTTCTATTATATTCTTTCTTAACACAAACTATCAATAAAAGAATATCGAATTGTCCACATAATTCTGACTTCTGAGCGCCGAGTCGGAGATGTTTTCGCCAGCAAGGTTCTTCATGCGACTTAGTATTTGGGATGGCTTCATGTCGCCCAGTTCCATCTCGGACAGAAAACGCTGAACTTAACGTTGCTCGGTTTCTTCATAAACTTGCAGTAGGCGATTTTTCAGCTTTTCGTACCGCTGCGTTTCAGGTGGATGGAGGATGATGTCAGTGATCTCATCGAAATCCTGCCGTTCGAGTTGACCGATGAGTAGCTCGTACATGGCTTGGTCGCCTTTCTTGTGTGGACTTCGAACTGTGCGAACCATACTCGTATCTTATCTCGCCAGATGGGCGGGATACGAAGCGCAGTTGAGACGCCCGAGAGTTCTTGTCCTCCGCTGGTCATGTTGTTTCCTTTGTCGGGGTCACCACTGTAGTGTTAGGTGGACAGAAATGATAACACTAACTTGATGTAGCATAAAAATATGTTTATTTGCACTATTTAGATACTATTTTGAGGGGTTGCAAGTAGTGTTAAGACAGACATACAGCGTTACTTTTTGATCGTTTTAATCCTGTGAAGGATCGATCCGGTCCATGAAACACTATCGATTTGTAAAGATAAAATAAAAAAATAAAGTACTTTTTTTATAAACTCTAATTAATTCTCGCCGAAGTGAAAAAGCAATGCGAACCATTTGTAGTCACCATTCGGTACTAACAACAATGACTCGTAAGCGCAGTCAACGTGGACTCACAAAAAATTGCCAATCCTAGACCAAACCCCAAACCTCATTTGATTGGCAGTGCAAAAAAGCGCGCGCCCCGCGCACCCCGCGAGCCCCTCGCTCCCGCTCAGTGCAGCGCATGACCACGTCATGTAAACAATTCAGTTCTCTTAAGACGTCATCGGTGTGTTGTTGTTACGAGTATCCTTGTCACGCGTATGTAATGGCGTCTCGTAATTACGTGTATTCCAATCTGGAGTTAGTTGCCACAGTGCAATTGTACGCGATCGCGGGTTTTGATGTGCAAGCGGCTCGTCGTCTCTACAGCGAACCAAACCACTTGCAATCTTTGCGTCTGCGTGGTATTCCCAACCCCCAAGTTCCGTCTGGTCAGACAATTGTGGCGGCTACGCAGCGTTTGTTAGATCACGGACGATTCCGTAAACCTACAGACGCTCAGGGCCGCGACCGCTAACCAATGTACACACCTGAACTAGACGAAGAAATCCTGGAGTACTTTGAACCAGATTCCAGGCGTTACTACACGCCAAGAACGACGGGAAGGCTAGAGTTGCGTTTTATCAGTGGCTATTAAACAATCGCGAAGCTAATATTCTATGGGGACCAGTTGCTTGGCCAGCAAGAAGCCCGGACCTGACACCGCTGGATTTTTATTTGTGGAGTGAGGTGAACCGATTGGTTTACAAAAATGAGCATCAACCTCGTGAACAAATGAAGTGCGGTATAGTGGACGCGTGTGATGTTTTAAGAAGTGACAGAGACACATTACTAAAATTAAAAGACAAATTAATTAAACTTGTAAGATTATGTATCGAAAATAACGCTATCGTGAAGTGTAGCCCTAAGTGATAGGTAATTCAGAGGTTACAAATTATTAGGTTTGTTTCAAAACTCTTTTTTCAATCTTAAAAAATTTTGATTCCATATTTTATGAACAATTATCACGTATCGCAAAGTGTCCGAAAGTGTCAAATAAATCGGAGTTGATTTAGGTAAGTAACATAACTTATTTTAAATCGTGGAATGAGCACTTTTTGTATTTTCAAATCATTGTAAATAATTTGATTCCACATTTGACACAGCGCTTATAATTCACGGCAAAGACTGGTCTGACACCTTTAATAAAGCAGAGATGGCACTCAGTGTGGTTTTGTACTGGTTGAACACAAACCTACTCACGCTAAATATCAGCAAAACCAAATTCATACCTTTTACCCCAGGCATTTTAAGCCAGCCCCCCATTCATTCAAAATTAAAGCTTACACTTGTACACTTCCTGATTTATCTAACTGCAACTGTACACCTATCGAACGAACTGACAACATTAAATATCTTGGAGTAATCATCGACAATCTCCTAAAATGGAAAATGCAGATCAACTCTACAGTCCAACGTGTGCGTAGATTAATCTACATATTTAAAAAACTTAGGGGGTTTGCTGACTTCAAATGTCTGATTACTATCTATCTTGCTCTCGCTCAATCAGTCCTTGGGTATTGCGTGACCACGTGGGGTGGAGCGCACAAAACGTCAATGCTACGACTAAAAAGGGCGCAGAGGGCCGTACTAAAGGTCCTATCAAAGAAACCAATCCGCTTTCCGACTTCTGACCTCTATTCACTTTGCAAGGTTCTCACAGTAAGGCAGCTCTTTGTACTACAGACTGTACTCAGGAAACAAACAGATACACTACGACCCCACTTATAGTACTACAAAACGCTTCTCCGACCGAGTTTGCAAAAATGTACCCTGTGGAACGGCTGTGGCTAGAAGACATTTTAGGTTTATCGGCTCTAGGATCTACAACAGCACAATTAAGACCTTAAATATTTACCATCTACCCCGTAGTCTCTTGAGGAGAAAATTGACTGAGTGGTTGAAATCATTGTCATATGATGAAACTGAGAGAATTGTGGAAACTTAACTAGCAGAAACACTGTCACACACCCAAACTCTAACTCACATACACCCCCTCACTCCATACACGCAAACGCAACAATCGCTAACACACCCCTCACACACACACACTCTCCCACACACCCCCTCTTTTTCACTATAATTTTGCGTATTGTAGGTAATGATGATATAGTACAAATAGTTTAAGTCTGGAACAACTGTATTCTTATTTAGATGGGCGTTGATAGTTGCGACACATTTGTAAACTTTTGTAACTATCATCGTTTTACTTGTATTGTGCCAAATGTTTATGTTCCAAATAAATAACTTTTAGTTTTTACTTAATTATGTAATAGAAGTAAAGCAAAACCTTTAAAGGGCTGTTTGTACTCATCATTATGATCAATGTCTACTAAGGAACAGACCCTGAAATCGCAAAAAAAAATAGTGTAACCTACTCGACAAAACGTACTATCTATAAAATTTTTAAATACGCCATAACTAGCAGGCCTGTTAGGGCTTATTTTTTAATTTTACAGCGTTTAGCATAAATCTTTTAATTTTATTGTATGGTATGTCCCGAAACCTAGGCACAAAGCAATTATGACGGTCCTAAACCTTGAATTTGGAATTATTTAATACGTGAACATTAGCTGACTAGCAGAGTCAAAAACCTTAGTTGATCGGGCGGAGTGTAGGTAGTTAGGTACGCCACTGCGGGTGGCGAGGGCCTACCGCTCGGTGGGCTTTTCGGCGGCGTGCGCTCTGGCGAGCACCCTTCCTTGGGAGTTGGAGGCGTGGGTGCTCGCCAGAGTGTACGAGTGGACGGCGCGGCGAAAGGCCCTCGGGGAGCGCCCCGTCGCGGAGGAGCGGGAAGCCGTGCGGCGGGAGGCGAGGGACGCCATCATCGTCCATTGGACGGAGGACCTCGCCACCGCCACCTTTGGCCGCCGATCCCTGGACGCGCTCGGTCCGGTCCTGCGAGACTGGCTCGAGCGCTCTCACGGTTTCCTCTCATTCCGTCTAGTGCAGGTGTTGTCAGGCCACGGCTGTTTCGGCAAGCACCTGCACCGGATCGGGAGGGAGGAGACTGCGGCGTGCCATGACTGCGGCGCGGCGGAGGACACAGCTCAGCACACCCTCGAGATGTGCCCGGCTTGGTCTGAGCCGCACCGCAGTCTAACTGCGGAGATCGGACAGGACCTCTCACTTCCCAGCGTGGTCAACACCATGCTGGAGAGACACACATGCGCCGCTCCGAAGGCGAAGAAGAGGTCAGAGAAGACGTCGTCTTCTCCCTCCTCATGGTGGTGATGGGCGGGCGATAGGCGCGGGGGCGCCTCCGCCCTCATTGCACTCCACACCAGCTTCGCCAGTCATTCCCAGCCCTCCCCCTTAACGGGGAGGTCGTGAGGGGCCCGCCGTTTTAGGCGGGTTGTCGTAGGAGGAGGACTGGACGCCAAGGCTGCGCCGATCTCCCAGTCCCCCTCCACTCGGACGATGCGGGAATGCCGCTGGGTTATTTTAGTGGGTACACCGGGTCAGCCCGGGGATTCTCACATACCCCTCCCATTCCCCCGATGGGAGGGTATGCGTAATGCATTTTTTCCCAGCGCAAAAAAAAAAAAGGTAGTTAGGTACGCACCGACGACAACGCATCGAATGCACGCGTAGGTAACTAACTCGAGGCGCTACTACTGGTTTTATGCATTTTGCGAATCTTACGTTATCTCTTCCTGTTTTTTTTTTATTATTTTAAGAGATACCATCCCAACTAGCACCAAAGCGTTAAAAAAACCTATATAAGACTCGTATATCAGTTCCATTTGAGTATAAAAGTGTTAACGCATACCTGTGCAACTGAGTTAGAGCATGCTCTAACTCACTTATAACCACGAAAGAGGCCCACAGTTTTACAGGTAAACGTTATAGAAAGCCTATAGTACGGTGTCACAAAGATATTAAAGCTGCACAAGAGCGCTTATTCATCGTCAGCTACTACTTTAATCTGTATTACCGTTGTAAAAAAGAGTTGGTAAACGCTACAGGTGCTATAAATCCTATAGTAAGGTGTCAAAAAGATCTTAAAGCTCCACAAGAGCGCTTATTCATCGTCAGCTACTACTTTAACCGGTATTACCGCGATAGTGAGCACTACAGGTGGTAAAAAGCGCACGTCAAGATAAAAAAGCCTGTAACCTTACTAAAATTAAATCTGTTCGTAATGGAAGTGTTATGTCATCCATTATTCAACACAGCAGAATAATATTATGGAATATTATGTTATTTAAGTATGTGAAGTGAAAAATGACTGCCCTTATGATTTCACAGTAAATGTATACCATGTTTCTCATCTCAATTTTAACGCGCCTAGGATTTATTAAAGATTTAAAAGAAAAATTATGATAACAAAATAGGTACCTCAAGCTAAACATTACTATTCATTCCTGCTTCTTGAGCAGTGGTATGTAAAATTAAGTGGCATTCATGGAATGCTTCAAATAATGTAAGAAATTTTGTTTATTGTAGTCAAATGTTGAATAACTCGAAATAATATTAATTGTTAGGTTACCAAAACAATGGCGAACTTTACAAAAGTGAGGTTAGTGTTAATAACGACCAATACCTGCGTTGTTTGACACCAATACCTTTAGAACGTCTGTAAAAGAGGACTGCCTGACACAATAAGCTTTAGTTAAACCCTTTATTACAGGTTAAACCTAGATAGAGGAGTTGTTTGACACCTTTAGTTTCTCGTGTTATTAAACTCTCGATAAACTCTATTTTATAGCTTATGACTGCAATAATAGTCAATATAGCACCTTAAGTGGTATAAAAGAGTTCATTGCAATAACTATACAACAATCAGTGTTAAGAGGTGTCGGCGAACACTTTTATAAAGACTTGGGTGTCACAAAAAGGTTAAAGCTATAACGTATTAAGTATACTTGCTGCTACTAGCGCCATTATAACTCTCAAAGCTGTATTACATCATCCATTAACGCTATAGTGCTGCGATTGGGGCTAAAACTTGTTTGTTAACTCCTCTATATCGTCTTTAGTAATAACTGAGATAATTATAACCCTGTTATATTACTTAAAGTCATAAAAAAGCCTGTAACTGACACCAAAATGTTAGTTATGCTAGGCAAACTTTAAATAAATAGTATTTTGTGAGTAAAACCACACGTCCAAGAGATTAAAACGATTAAAAAGTAACGCTGTATAAATGACCAATCACATAGCTTTATTACTAAGTAAGAACATTGTTGCGGGCCGCGGCTGCGACGGCGCTGCTGATTCTAAATGCTCAAAAGTTACAAATATGGGTGACGGCCGCGCAAGCTTCAGTATAGCGGCGCGCGCGGTGGTGGCCGCACGCGCTGTGACGATGTGTGTGACGATGGTATGCAGCTACAAAGTCACTAACCATACTAACACAAAACATTCGAAGTATTTTTAAGAATATCGATAGCTTCAACATTTTTCTTAGTAGACTTAATTTTGATTGTGATGTGATGGTTTTAACCAAAATGCTGGCTATCTGATCGCCAGGAAAACCTCCCAATAATGCCAGGGTACAACTTATTGTATACCAAGCTAAATAGCAACCAAAATGCTGGTGTGGTTGTCTATTCAAAGGAATCATTAATGGTCACAGAGGAAAAACCTACTCTTCAAGACTGTATGAGTAATTGTTTGATCATCAAAATTGGTACAACTACAGCAATAATTGCTATTTATTGATCCCCTTCCGCTAGAAACTTGGATTCTTTTAAGGTGAATGCTCCAGGGTAGCCCGCGAAATTCAAATATTTTTATGTTTTTTGCAATTTGCCGGTCAGTGTGAAGCTGTATGTGGACCAAATGCGATCTGCGACCGTAACGCGTATTTATCGAAAGAATTATAACCATTTTAATCATCAATATAGCCCTCTAAGTTCATGTAGTTCGAAAGAATGATTATTTCTGAAATATTCATTCTTTCGAACTACATGAACTGCAAAAAACATAAAAATATTAGAATTTCGCGGGCTACCCTGGAGCATTCACCTTAACGCTGCCTTAAACCAAATTTTTCTAGACCTAAGCTCATTCAATAATGTCATACTAACAGGTGACATAAATATAAACATAAACTCTGATAACTGCGATGACCCAAGAGTATCTTAATATCTGTTCATTTCATGGTTTTCTACCTGCACACACCTTGCCCACACATGATAGCGGTTCTTGCCTCTATCACATGATCATCAAATCCAGTTTATCGTATGTTACGCTTGTTACTAACTCAACAATTACTGACCATCACGCTGTTCTACTAACCCTAAACTTAATGCTGCCTAAGCTGAATCGTCCCCAGACCAAAACACAATTAAATACAAACAAACTCGAATATGATTTATGCAAACTTGACTTTAGCCCAGTTTACAATACTGCTGACGCAAGTTTTTCTTTATCGTACTTAATAAAACATGTGCAATTAGCAATATTACGTAACACTACTGTTATTACAACAAACAACAAACTTAATAATATTAAACCTTGGATCACTCCTGGCCTGATTCGGTGTATAAGACACAGAGACAAACTTCATCAAACATCTAGGAGAAACCCAGGTAATAGTATTATTCAAACCACTTACAAAAGATACAGAAATTTTTGTAACAATCTCATAAAGAATTTAAAAAGGAATTACGATAAAAATAAATTAAATAAAGCAGGAAACAATAGCAAGCAACTTTGGAAACAACGTCACTTATATGTCAAAACAGCGTGAATCAAATTCGAGTTTATTGTTAACTAATAATTTATCAGCCAACCATGTCAATAACTTTTTCGTGAATGTTGGGGAAAACTCTTGCCGAGCAGATTCCTCAGCATTACAGTGATCAACCACCTTCCCATGAATTGAATAATAATAATAATAATAATAATAATAATAATAAATGTTTTTATTTCAAATAGATTGTACAGTTCCACTTACAGACTAATAATATCATCTGTTAAAATATATAATAATATAATAACCGCGTACTACAATCTTTTGGATTGCTGGACACTGACGAAGACGAAATAACACGAGTTATTAGTGGACTAATAGATGACTGTGCTGTTGGATGGGATAATTTTAGCAGTAAGATCCTTAAACAATTCAAGCATATCCTGGTACCTCCCTTAACCCATATATTTCGTATCTGTTTTTCTGAAGGCATTTTTCCTTAATGCCTAAAAAAGGCAGTTATAGTCCCTATATTTAAATCCGGGAACAAACACTTAATTAATAATTATAGGCCAATATCGTTACTCTCATCAATTTCTAAAATACTTGAGAAAATTGTAAGTAACGGGCTAGTTAACTATTTAGAAAAAAATAATTTACTAACATCTACGCAATTTCATTTTAGAGCCAAATTATCTACAGCTGTTGCGGTGCACCTCCTGACCGATTATGTCTCAGAAGAACTTGGCAAAGGAAATCAGACTTTGAGGGTCTTCCTTGATCTAGTGAAAGCTTTTGACACAGTGTCTGTCTCTATGCTCCTAAACAAATTAGAGACTATGGGAATAAGGGGAACCCCGCTGAAACTCTTTGCTGACTACCTAGATGACAGATATCAATGTGTTAGAATAGACAATATCTCGAGCGATGAGCAAAAAAATACTGGTTTTGGTGTTCCCCAGGGCAGCATTTTGGCCCCAACCCTTTTTCTCGTTTATTTAAATGATTTGTGCAATTTGAACCTACAACATGGCAAAATTATTTTATATGCCGACGACACAGCCTTAGTATTTACCGCTAAAACTAGTAAAGAATTGTACGAATACGCTCAATTAGGTTTCAATACTGTGACTAACTGGCTTCATATTAATTTACGAGTACTAACGTTAAATGCTGACAAGCCCTAAGACTGACTAAACAACAGTTGTGTTCAGTCACAGCCGTAACAACTGGCCACGGGTCTTTTAATAAACACCTCTATGCTATAGGAGTCACTGACAGCCCGCTCTGCAGAGCCTGCATGGAGGAGAATGAGACAGCAGCACACCTGCTTCTAAGCTGCTCGGTAGTCGCGGATTACAGGGCAAAGTACTTCGGAAACCCAGGTACCCTCTACGACATAGTTGGTAACACCCAGGCGTTGCTGGCCTTCCTTGGGGAGCTGGGGTGGATCGAATGATGCATTTGTCCCACCTGCGCGCAAAATACGCGCTTAGTCGTGGAGTTGCGGAAACCAGCCCGATTTACATACATTACAAATGCTGACAAGACAAAATATATTCAGTTCTCCAGGCGCAAGCCTCAAATTAACATTTCTCATCCTCATCTGTTTGCTCATAAATGTTCACCCCACACAATCAGTACATGTGACTGTCCTTTTATCCTCCAAACATTCAACATTAAATATCTCGGAGTAATAATAGACGATACTCTCTTTTTTAGACCAGATATTGAGAGTTTGGTTAAAAGAGTGCGCAAATTAATCTATGTCTTTAAAAAACTGCGAGCTATTGCGGACCCAAAAGTAGTTAAACAAGTTTATTTGGCCCCTGGGCAATCTGTAATCCAGTACTGTATCGCTTCATGGGGTGGAGCAGCCAAAACTCACTTACTCCCTCTTGAAAGAGCTCAGAGAGCCATTTTAAAAGTAGCCAATTTCCGTCCCTTTCTCTATCTCACAGATCTTCTGTACAAATCCTGCAACGTACTGACTGTTCGCCAGCTTTTCATTATGCAACTGGTATTAAAACAGCACGATAATTATATGTGGCGACTTTAATATTAACTTGTTAGAGACAAATTCGAATAGTATCAGGTTATTGAGTCTTTTTAAATCATTTAATCTGTCTAATGTATTTATGGAACCAACGCGAGTGACAGAGTCTACTGCCACTTGTATAGACAACATATTTTGTAATTGTGATTACTTATATAAAGAAATTGTAAATAAGTTGCCATCAGATCACAGCGGGCAAACAATAACGTTTTGCACATACATACCCCTACAAAAAATTCAATTAAAATTTAGACCTATTACAGATAAAAATTTAGAGAAACTAAATAACAATTTAGCTAGCAAATTAGGTGATCATAACTTTAATAACATGGATGACCCAAATGAGTTCTACGCCGAGTTTTTTTCATTATTAAACACGCAATTTAATGACACTTTTCCTCTAAAGTCTAAAAGTATTTACACTAAGTTCTTATTTAGCGACTGGGCCACTCCAGGTATTCGCATAAGCAGGGAAAAACTATATGAACTTTATGGCCAAAAGCAATACATGAATAATGCAAGCTTTCAGAAGTATGTTTCGAAGTATTCAAAAACATATAAAATTGTATGTAAAACAGCAAAAGCTTTGCATATTGGTAATAAAATAAAATCAGCTGACGACAAAATAAAACTACCTGGAAAATAATAAATAATGAAACAGGTAGGAATAAACAACGTGAAACTAAATTTAATCTAAATACTGTACATGGCCTAATAAACTCAGATGCAGAGGTAGCTAAGGAATTTGAAAATTTATTTGCTAATATTCCTCTTAAAACTACAGAAACTCTCAATTCGTCACCCGCGCTCTCTGCTGCCTTACTTAGAAAGAAAGTGAAGGTATGTCCATCCGAATTTAAGTTTCAACATATAAACCCCCAGGCCATTATAAAAGCTTTTAAAGATCTTAAAATTAAATCAACAGAAGATCTTTGGGGAATGTCTGTCAAAGTCTGTAAATCTGTTATTAAAACTATTGCCCCTTACTTAGCTGTCATATTTAACACTAGTGTAGACCGAGGAGTATTTCCGGATCTTATGAAACACAGTAAAGTAGTTCCGTTGTTCAAATCGGGTGATAGTCAAGAACCCAATAATTATAGGCCTGTGTCAATTCTGCCAGTCCTCAGTAAGGTGTTTGAAAAGTTAATGCTTAATCAGATGTTACTACACTTTAATAAAAACTCCATCTTTCATGAACAACAATACGGTTTCACCAAAGAGCGTTGTACAACTGACGCCGGTGTTACCCTCATAAAGAATATCTTTACCGCCTGGGAAGAATCGCAAGACGCTATTGGAATATTCTGTGACCTTTCGAAGGCGTTCGATTGCGTTAACCATGAAACACTTTTGTTGAAACTTGAGCACTATGGGATTAGAAATACAGCCCTTGAGTTACTTAGGTCATACTTGACGGACAGACAGGTTAAAGTTCAGGTAAACGGTCTAAACTCACTAGGGTCTGAAATGACAATGGGCGTTCCGCAAGGCTCAATATTGGGTCCATTCCTTTTTCTAGTTTACATAAATGATTTGCCCCAATTATTTCAAAATCACCCAAAGATGGTGTTATTCGCGGATGACACATCATTGATAAAGCGATAGAGCGATGGTCACAAAATCTTGACGTCGTCAATAACTCTATTCTTCAGGTCCAAAATTGGTTTATCGGCAAACAACTTGGTATTAAATGAAAAAAAAAACCAAATGTATTAGATATACTTTACCAAATGTTAGAAGTAGCGAATGTGACATCATATTGAATGAAGAAAAACTAGAGTTTATTAATCACACGGTTTTCCTGGGAATCACTTTAGACGAGAAATTACAATGGGGACCTCATACAACATCTCTAGCGGGGCGTTTAAGCTCAGCCGCTTATGCTGTTATGAAGATAAGACAGCTAACAGACGTAGAAACCGCACGTTTGGTCTATTTTAGCTACTTCCACAGCATTATGTCGTACGGTATTTTACTGTGGGGTCGGGCTGTTGACATTGAATCCATATTTATTTTACAAAAGAGAGCTGTCAGAGCCCTTTATAATCTACGTCGTCGCGATTCTCTAAGGGAACTTTTAAAAAAGATTAATATTATGACAGTCCCTTGCCAATTCATATATGAAAATATTATGTATGTACGGAAAAATCGTCATCTTTTTAGTAAAGTTAGTGATAGACATAATATTAATACTAGAAATAAAGATAAATTAGATCAACCATTTTATAGATTAGCTAAAGTACACACATCTTTCATGGGGTACTGTGTTAAATGTTACAATAAAATACCTTGTGACATATTAGAACTAAATGAAAGAAAATTTAAAACCTACATTAAAAGCACACTTTGTAAACAAGCATATTACAAATTAGAAGATTGCATTCAGGATAAGAATGCTTGGAAACATGCTGGTCCTGCTCCATAGGACAATCAATGGTGGAGACAAGATCAAACTGGTTGGTTTATGTATTTACTTTTGTACCTACTTTTTCATTTTTGGGTTTTTATTTTTCTGTTCACTCACTCTGCTAATTAATGGTTCCAATATTTGTAAATATGTGAGTACCATGTACTTATTTAAAAATATAATAAGTCTACCTCTGCATACTCTAGGTTCATGGTCCTCACATATATTAACAGAAGTTTTGTATACCACAGTACATGTAAAACATTGATTTGAAAAGAGTAACTATGGAGTTTCTTGTCCGTTCTTCTCCATAAGAATCTACCCTTCCGAATGGACAGTAGAGTCACTATGTTATTTTCAATGTAAAACCTACATTAAAAGCACACTTTGTAAACAAGCATATTACAAATTAGAAGATTGCATTCAGGATAAGAATGCTTGGAAACATGGTGGTCCTGCTCCATAGGACAATCAATGGTGGAGACAAGATCAAACTGGTTGGTTTATGTATTTACTTTTGTACCTACTTTTTCATTTTTGGGTTTTTATTTTTCTGTTCACTCACTCTGCTAATTAATGGTTCCAATATTTGTAAATATGTGAGTACCATGTACTTATTTAAAAATATAATAAGCCTACCTCTGCATACTCTAGGTTCATGGTCCTCACATAAATATTAACAGAAGTTTTGTATACCACAGCACATGTAAAACATTGATTTGAAAAGAGTAACTATGGAGTTTCTTGTCCGTTCTTCTCCAATTCTCCATAAGAATCTACCCTTCCGAATGGACAGTAGAGTCACTATGTTATTTTAAATGTAATGATGACGTTCAAAAGTGCCGTTTAATGGCCTAATTGAAATAAACGTTTTTGACTTTGACTTTGCACACCATGCTCACTTACAACACCGAAAAAACTAATAAGAGACGGAATGATATTGTCTGCGAGTCTACTTCATTTTCAAAATATTCTTTTGTAAAAAGATTATTTAAATTTTTAGGTCCATTTCTATACAATAGACTAAATAAGGAACTAAGTATCTATAAGTTAAATTACTATAGCTGTAAAAAGACAATTGTGCAATATTTATTAAGCATCTCGAACGTAGAGACAGAAGAC
Source organism: Lacanobia oleracea (assembly GCA_950371165.1). Taxonomy (NCBI): domain Eukaryota; kingdom Metazoa; phylum Arthropoda; class Insecta; order Lepidoptera; family Noctuidae; genus Lacanobia; species Lacanobia oleracea. The sequence goes on from OX493397.1 coordinate 274,041, forward strand.
CTTATTTTTGTGTGTAAATAAAATGTGATGTCCCTTAATTTTAAGTTTTTAATTTAGGTTATTGATAAATTGTTATTTTATTATTAACTAGCTGACCCGCGCGGCTTCGCTCCCGTCATTTGGCTACTCTACCTACCCTACGGGATAAACAGTATCCTATGTCCGTCTCCCAGGCAAATCAGCAACTGTGTTCTGTAAAAAAATGTTGTAAAATATATTATTGTAAATGTGCCCTGTTTTATAAATAAACCATATTATTATTTTTTCTTTCTCGGGTCCCTCTTTCTAGAGACCCGGTTCTTTGGTAGGCGTACGAGGGGCCGAAGCCAACTCGCAGAGGCCTCTTTAGACATTTCAAATGGAATGGGACACCAACCGACGATTATCCCTGTTTGCACTGTGAAAGTATACCCAAGGACAATCCCCGGTCAAATTCAATTCAAATTCAAAGCATTTTATTTCAAATAAACCATTCACAGGCACTTTTGAAACGTCAAGGTCGGTCAGTCAAAAACATGGAAGCTATTTGCACGTTCCAAAGCGTAGATCTCTATGGAGAAGAAAGTGCAAGAAACTCCACGGACACTCTTTTAAATTATGTTCTAATTTACAAAATTCCAAGTTACATATACCTGTTGCTTCTGCATGTGAGGACAATGCAAAGGAAAAAAAAAACGGCTTAGGTATTATAAGAATTTTAAATATAAAGATTAAAATAAGCCAATGGCAGTTAAGAGATGACCAGTCTCAACCGACGGCGCCTGTACACGAACATGACGCGTGTATCGGCACCCTTCAGCTCAACCACTTCGAAGGGAACCGAATGATCAAACCCACGCGCCGCCATCAGCGAGACATTTGAGTGAGCATGACATGCTCTCAACCACCATGCTCGTTCATGTCCAACAAGTAAAACTATAACTAATCACACAAAAATGTTAATGGCTTCATGGTACTCACATTTACAAAATTTGAAAAATATGCCTCTACTTTACACAAAACTATGGTTGTCAATGACCAAATAATGAAAAATAAATTAATAAAGACAACGATTAAGTTCTTACATCAAAAATAATAAATAAGTAATTATAATAATAATAATATAGTATATAATTATTATAACAATAATATATAAAAAAAAGAGAGCGAGCATCTCTTCCAAATATAAAAACCTAAAAAGTGGACCTAAGCAGCTGTGACTGTGGAGCAGGACCAGCATTTAGCCAAGCGTTTTTATCGAGGATATAATATTCCAGTTTATAATACGCTTGTCTACATAGTGTGCGTTTTATGCATGCTTTAAATTTTCTCTCATTCAGTTCGAGAACATCAACTGGTATTTTATTATAAAATTTAACACAGTACCCCATAAAAGAAGTGTGTACCTTGGCCAATCTGAATCGGGGTTGGAGCAGGACTATTGCAGAATATGGAAACAAAAGATGAAACGCTATAGGCTATTCGCTATATTATTATTCCATTTATTCATTTATATATACATACTACATAATTACATTTTTAAATATTTCTATAAAAATACAAAAAAAAACATTTAGAAATATTAAGGTAGTAGCCCACCGGTATTGGGAACAGGGTCCAAGCTATCGGTGGTCAGGGCTTCTGAGAGAGGAACCTCCTAACGATGCGCGCCGTGTCTCCTGAGTACTGCTTTCTGGATCAAGCCCTTGATCCAGCTGCCCAACGAGAGCCTCTTGAGATGTTGGTCGAGGCTCTTGGCAATAATGCCATTGGCCGTCACGACTATCAGCACAATGACTGCTGTGTTCACATCCCACATTTTATTCATTTATTCATTAATATAACAATTTTCATTGTATTTGAATATTTCGTGCATTAATTAATTTACAAATTGAATTTCAAAAACATTCATATAACACCAGGAACACAATCAATAATCAAGTATTAAAAATCGAAAAATAATAGTCAATGAAACAATAATCAATAATAATTCATAGTCAAAAATAATAATCAATAAAACAAAAAAAAATACAACCAATAATCAATAGTTCACAGTCAAAAATAATAATTAATAAAACACTAAAAAATTAAATAAATACTAAAACAACAATGATAAATAATTATGATGTCAAAAGATTAGTCATTAGATTGTAAGAATCACTAGTCAAATGGTATGGTTATACGAGTAAATTCTATTCTTTTAAAGTGTGAAACGTCTATTAATACGTTAGATATCTTTAATGTCACAATTACTGAATACAAAAATTATTCGCCATCATTTGGCTCCAATTCAGATAAGGAATACCTATAAACATTTATTTAACAAGAATGCTTTTAATTTAGCTTTGAATAAATTACCTTTGTAAATTAGTGATCTCAAATCAGTAGGCAACCTATTAAATAATTCTACTGCTTGATATTTAGAGCAATGTTTAGCAATATTGAATTCAGGTGCAATTTTGTTTTTAATAACTTTTCTTCTAGTGTTCTCTCTAATTTCACGTTCTTCCTGTGATTCGTGCTCGTGTATATATTTTGCAAAATGGCTGAACAATACTAAAATATATAGACTTGGTACCGTTAATATACCCAATTTCTTAAAGAACTCTTTACATGACTCTCGTTGTGGGATTCTGACAATCGTTCTCAATGCACGTTTCTGTAGTACGAATGCTCTCCGGCAATTATACCCGTAACTGCTTCCCCAAAACATAATGCTATATCGGAGCCTGGATTCTACCAATGCATAGTATACTGCTTTTAGCTGCTTTAGATCAATATCGCCCCTGAGGCTTCTTAGCGCGTAGCAAGCTGAAGATATTGAGGCATCAATGGCGGTAAGCTCTTTTTCCAGTTTAATAAGGAATCTATGTAAACTCCTAAAAAATTAACTTCATTTACTAGTCCAATATTATTCCCTTCGAGCGTGACATTTATGTTGTCTCTGTTACGTGACGTTGTTTTAAACAACATAACTTGCGTTTTATTTTGGTATATTATTAAATGATTAGCTGCAAACCAAACAGAAAGATTTTTTAAACACCTATTAACATTTTCTGCCAGCTCGTTTAAATTAGGAGACCCAATTATAGAGTTCGTATCATCCGCAAACATTACAAGCCCGGCGTCGGGTTGCGTATTATTCATATAATTAAGTAAATCGTTTGTAAAAATTATATATAATATTGGTCCCAAGATTGAGCCTTGAGGCACACCGCGACTTATTTTGGTCATTTTTTACTTATATATTACTTCACTTACACAGTTTACGTCATTATTTGCATTATTTTTTTTTTATTTCTACATACATTTTGCGGTTTGCAAATAAGATGTCAGAAGTTTTAGCGCCCTACCTCTAAAGCAATAATGTTCTAATTTAGCCAGAAGCAGCTCGTGATCAACTGTGTCAAACGCAGAACTTAAATCAATAAATAATCCCGCTACCTTCATTTTGTTATTCAATTTACTAATAATATCATTCATAAAATTATTTATTGCATCTAAAGTACGAGTACCTATGCCTTTTTGGTATCCAAATTGTCTAACATTAATTATTTTATTTAAATTTAAGTGAGCCATAATCCTAGATTTCATATTTTTTTCAAAAAAATTTGATAAAAGTGGTAATAAAGATATTGGCCGGTAGTTTTTGGGGTCTGTTCTCGTACCCTTTTTGAATAGTGGTGGTGAAATTGGCAAAGGTGGTTTCTTTGCCAATTTAATTTGTTCGGGGAAAATAGACTCTTCAATACATTTATTAATAAAAATTCAGATAGAGGATACGCTAATATTTCTATGTTGTCCTTGATCACCGATATTGGCACATCACCATGTCCACATGACTTTTTATTTGCCATCCTACGTACAATTTTAACTATTTCCTGCGGTGTTGTCATATTAAATGTCATCTCACTTTCTACTCTTCACTGCTGCTGACATCAGTCGATGTCACAGAATGGGGCGAGCAGTGGCTAGTAAAACCAGGCCTATCTTATTCAAGGTTGGTAATCTGGCACTCCGAGATAAGATTTGGTTTTCAAAGGCCAAGTTACGGGCTTCAGGCGTCACTATGTCTGAGTTCCTGACGAAGGGGCGTCACGACGTGTTCCTGGCTGCGAGGGAGAGATGCGGCGTCTCAAAGAGCTGGACTAAGGCGGGCTGCGTGTACGTCCTTGGTCCCGATAATACGCGGCACCGAATCGAGTCCCTTGTCGAATTGGACAGGATAGCACCGATTCCCAGTGACCCCGAGCCTGCATCGGCAGTGACAGACTCTGTTCCGACCGCTACAGCTGCGCAGACTGGAAGGTTGAAGCGTGCTGTTTTGAAGAAGTGATTTGGTTCTTTTGAAGCCGTTTGGAAGGTCCGGGTAACATTTTGTTTTGTTTTTACCTCCGTTTGTTTTTATGTGTAATAACAAGATTTGACTTTTATACTACCTGACTTGTCAATGTCAGTGTCATGTCGTTGTCGATAACGTTCCGTTCCGTTTTAAGTAACTAAATGAAATCAAAAACGTAACGGTGCACTGGCAAGTTGTAATATTTGTTTTATTTTTGTTACTTGTATCTTCTGTTTTATGTTTAATCTGTTACCTTTGTTACCCCAAATCAATTACTAGTAAATTGAAAGTAGTTTAATGTAACAATAACTTATTAGCGCTACCGGCAGGTGAATTTGTTATTGGTTTTTAGGTATTTTAATTGTATAAATAATATATAATTACATTTTATGTCAATTCTTGAAAGTAGTGATGATAACAGTTTTTTTTCTTTGTCAAGTAACGATGACAGTTTTGTAAGTGTTCCTTGTTTAGCAGACAGTCTTAATGCGCAGTTTTCTGATGTTCCTAAGAATTTTAACGTTATACACATTAATGCCCAAAGCATTCCGGCTCATTTCCACGATATGCTGACAAATTTTGACTGTAAAAATATACATGCCATTCTTATTTCCGAGTCATGGCTTAAACCTTGCCTCCCTTCTACTAGTTATTCTCTTCCTGGCTTCGTGCTTATAAGAAACGACCGGACAGGTGGTGGTGGTGGTGGTGTTGCTATGTATCTCCGCGCTTATATTCCTTTCTCTATAGTCAATGTATCAGCGCAGCCACCACCATCAAATGCTGGTGAACATCTTTTTGTTGAGGTCGAACTAAATCACACTAAATTACTTCTTGGAGTCTATTACTGCCCCTCTTTACGCGTTAATTTCTTTTCATCTTTCGAAAAGCTTTTAGAAATACTTATCCCTTCCTACAGTCATAGCATAATCATGGGTGATTTCAATACTTGTCTCCTGAAGAAAGACCATCGTTCTTCTTCCCTAACTAGTATTTCAGCTTCTAGTAATCTTTCCATTCTTCCGCTTAGTGCCACTCACCATTTTCCAAACTGTACTCCTTCACTTCTTGACTTAATTTTGGTCTCTTCACCTGATCGCGTCGCTAAGCATGGGCAATGCTCAGCCGATGCCTTTTCCTATCATGATCTAATTTTTCTCTCATATAAAATTCGTCCTCCTAAGGCTAAAGCCAAAATACTCATGCAACGCAATTTTGGTGGTATGAGCGTTGACAGTCTTTGCGAAGATGCTAGCAATATAGACTGGTCTCCGCTATTTACGTCTACTTCAGTTGATGATAAAGTTAAATTTTTCACGGCTAAACTTGTTGAGCTTTACGATCGACACGCTCCTGTTCGAGCTGTCAAGGTAAAACATATGCCGGCGCCGTGGTTGACGGATGAGATTAAAGCTGTCTTGAATAAAAAAGCTGCAGCCAAGTCCAAATTTAAGCGTCGCCCTAATGTCGCTAACAGGGAAAGGTCTCAATTCGTAAACACTGCAATAAGGTGTGTAGGAATGCAAATCGCCATCACATTCATGATTCTGTCCAAAACGGGGACACAACCAAAGTTTGGAGATTTCTTAGGTCATTGGGGGTCGGTAAAGCCCAACAGGAAACTGTCCCTAAAGATATTGACATTGATGCAATGAATTCTCATTTTTCTTTCTGCTTCTTCTAATTTTGATAGGACAACAAAGTTAAATACTTTGAAATATCTTTCATCTCTTCCGACTCCCAGTTATTCTCCATTTATTTTTGGTCAATTTTCCGTATGTGATGTTAAGAAGAGCATACTATCTATTACTTCAAATGCAGTAGGAAGCGACTGTATCAGCCGCAAAATGTTACTCCCAGTGCTGGATTTAATCCTTCCCGTCATCTCCCACATCCTCAATTTTTCTGCATCTAGTGGTGTCTTTCCAAGCTCATGGAAAGATGCTCAAATAATTCCTTTACCAAAAAAGTCCAATCCCACTTCCTTCTCCGAATATCGTCCAATATCCATATTACCATTCCTTTCCAAAGTCCTCGAACGGTTAATCCACAATCAAATAAGCACTTTCCTTTCCAAAAATAATCTCCTCAACCCTTTCCAGTCTGGCTTCCGTCCTGGTCATAGCACTACTACAGCGCTTCTGAACATTACAGAAGACATACGGTCAGCCATGGAAAATGGAAATGTAACGGTTTTGGCTCTACTGGATTTCAGTAATGCATTCAACACTGTGGATTTCGATGTTCTGCTTGGTATTCTTTGCTCTCTTAACATATCTCCATCGGTAATTGACTGGTTTCGTAGTTACCTGTTTGGTCGCCGGCAACGTATCTGCATCGGAGAGACTATGTCTTCCTGGTGTAGTACTTTCGCCGGGGTACCACAGGGTGGCGTTTTATCTCCTTTACTTTTCGCAGTTTTCATTAACTCAATCTCCTACGAATTAATTTCTTCTTACCACCTTTATGCAGATGATCTTCAAATTTACACGCGAACTCCTCTTGGAAATCTGTCCGAGGCTATCTTGTCCCTAAACCGTGATCTGGCCCGTATAAGCGACTGGAGCAAGAACTATGGACTTATGGTAAACCCCATAAAGACTCAGGTTGTGGTGGTGGGCAGTTCTAGGACGATCTCAAAGATTGACTGGACGACTCTTCCCAAAGTTTCTTTTGATAACTCAATTATACCGTTTAGTGAGAAAGTTAAAAATTTGGGGGTTTTTATTGACGTGAACTTTTCTTGGACTGCACAGCTACAGGAAGTTAGTCGCAACTCGCAAGTTATTCGCATCTGCTGCATCCTTAAGAAGACTACGTAATTTTCTGCCGACTGCCACCAGGATTGCGCTTGCACAATCTCTTCTTTTACCCATCCTTGATTATGCTGATGTCAGCTATCTTGATCTCACTGAAGTACAACTTGATAAACTTGAGCGACTTCAAAATTTCTGCATAAGGTTTATATTTGGTTTGCGCAAATATGACCATGTTTCAGAATTCCGTGTTAAACTCAAGTGGTTGCCTATTCGCCTTCGCCGGAATGCCCATATTCTTTCCCTCTTGTACAATGTGCTTTTTTCCCCAACCACCCCTCTTTACCTAAAGAAACGTTTCCAGTTTCTTTGTGACTCCCACACAAGATTTCTTAGGTCATCAGATAACTTAAAACTTAAAATGCCAATGCATTCCACAATTTTCTTAGATAAATCTTTTACAGTTCAGGCCGCTCGTTTATGGAATGCTCTGCCTGTCTCAATTAAGCGCGCGCAATCACTGCCTGTTTTTAAAAGACTAGTTAAGGAACACTACTTGTCACTATGATATTTGAATTATTAGTATATCCTCTTCCTATATATTAAGTATGTATGTATTTGTGTATATATTTTTGTATATTGTATGATTTTTATAATGTTTCAGTTCATATTTATTACCTACGTATATTTCTCTGTTTAAATTGTTTACTATGTTTACACCAATTGCAGCCCCATGTCATGTCCAGGCTGTCTCTTTCCATTCCAGGTTGCCTGGAAGAGATCGCGGAACGCGATAAGGCCGCCGATTGTATTTTGTTTTAGTTTAAGGTATTCTTTGTTATTTTCTTCTTTGGTGTACAATAAAGCATATATAAATAAATAAATAAATAAATAAATACTCTCGGTGTTGAGCTTCTTAAGAAGATCGTCGACAACCCTGCAAGCCAAGTCAAGATACTTCGTTTGTTTCTTTTTCTCTGACTTCACGAGGTTCTCGTCATGAGGGACTGCTATATCAACAATCATTGCGCGACGCTCTCGTCGGTCTATAACCACTATATCAGGCTTATTGGCAACAATAGTCCTGTCAGTGATGATAGACCGATCCCAATACCATGACATGTGCAACTACCACTTTCGAGAACTGGGTCGGGTACATACGTATAGTACGGTACTTCCGATTCCACAAGATTGTATTTAAGAGCAAGTTGCTGGTGGATAATCCTGGCTACAAGGTTGTGCCTGTGCAAATAGTCTAGAAATAATGTGGCGGATGGATTCCCCGGGCCGGTGACATGCCCGACATATGTCAACCGTACCGTCTTTCACAATGTATTTCCGGTAGTTATTATTAGTCATCATTACTTCGTCCATAATTGCACAGACAAAACCTTCGGTTTCCCCGAAGAGGTCACCAAAACGAAACCAGGCTACGGAGGCTAAGAAGTCTACATCGGGCACATGTAGGACCGATAAAAGCGTCCGTGAAGCTCCTTGCTCTGCCATACCTCCCTGCGATCGTTAGTATCTAATACCACAGGTTTGCGCCAGTTCTCGTTAGCCAAGGAGAGCGCGAGCGCGGTAAGGCCTTTGTCCAACGCTACCACATCTCGATGCATACCCACGTCGGCCTCTAGGAAGTATTCCCTAAGGCTGCATACCTCGCGGTTGTGCAGGGTCTTAGCATTTAAGAAGCCACGACCCCCGCACTTCCGCGGGATATACAGCCTCATCACCGATGACCGTGGGTGATGCATCCGATTTGCGGTAAGCAGTGAACGTACCCTCCTATCCAGGGCGTCAAGTTCCGTCTGAGTCCATTTGAGTATGCCGAAAGAATACTTCAAAACTAGTCGCACTAGAACATTTTCCAATTCTATGGCTGAAGGGTCTTTCGCATTTGTTTCATACCGTGCGTAGGATAAAAACCACACTACGCACACTATGTGGGAACAACATGTTACTGTTCTCTTCTTACTGACTTATATTCATGTTCAAGGTTACTAATTCTCGCAAATAAAACTGGCAAACATGATCTTTCCTTCTTTTTTTTAATCTGAGAGTGATCGAGATATTCTATGGACAGATATACACGTCAAATACTAAACCCGCTACGCCACCGCCGGATACGGCCGGATACGGCCGGATTGATAAATGACGCCGATTGCAATCCCTAATGACAAACAAAATAGTTTGATTTAAAAGTAAAACTACTAAACCGATTTTGATGAAACTTTTGTGGGACTACCTCTGAAGTATGATCTGCCAAACAAAAAAGAATCATTAAAATCGATTACTAATTGGCGGAATAATCGCGTAATGTTACATACAAAAAAAACATAGTCGAATTGAGAAACTTAGTAATGTCGTCATTCGAAAATAACGAAAATTCGAAAAACCGGTAACTTGAAAAAAAAACCCGAGTTTTTTAGTCACTAAAAATATCGGATAACCGGTCTTTCTGTTTTCGGTGAAACCGGTTTGCATGGCCCTATACCAAAGTGTCCAGTGCCATATTAGGTATTCATCAAGTTGCAAATTCGAGGATAACTGGGCACTAAAAATACAGATTAGTTACAACGCAATTGTAAATATAAAAAAACTTATTCATTTTCATGTAGTAGGTAACTTTTATTCAGCTCAGTTTTATGAATCAGTGTAGATGATGTTTGTAACCTTTTTGCGGGTGACACTCATTGGAGTTTTAGAGGACAACAACCTCAAATGGAGGTTCAAACTGGCGCCAATAGCGTGGGCCGCATCGCTCGGACGCCCAGAGAGAGCGCAGAGAGCGAATAGAACAGAGCACTGACCGTGGTGAAGGCGAAGTGGTCTTGGTCCTGCAGGGCAGCGGCGGGCGCGGGGCTGGAGGCGGCGGCGGGCGCAGCGCGGCGCGGCGAGGCGCCGGCGGGCGCGGGCGCGGCGCCGCGCAGCACGCGGTAGTGCTCCCACGAGCGCTGCAGCCGCAGCCGCTCTGCGGACGAGCCGGGGTCAGCGTGTGATGTGTGGTGTGGAGCGGCGCTCGCACGACTAGCGACAGAACTCACTGAGCAGCTGCACGTCGGCGCCCGCCAGCAGCTGGTACAGCACGTGGAAGTTGCGCTCGCCGTCCAGCACGCCGCACACGCGCTCCTGCGACACGCCACACGCTACAGTACAGTACAGCTACACTACGACCACTACTCCAACGTCTGCTACACCGAGTGGCGCTCGTGCATCATCGTGTGCACTCGGCCACTACGAACGATTCAACGGCCGCGTAATTCTGTTTTCAAGCGAGCCAATTTCTAGATCTACAGAAAAGCCAATATTAGGAACAGAAGATACAGAGAAGTAAATTAAAAAAAATTAATGTTTTACTATTTTTCACTATTTAGTTGTACCTGCGTACCCATTCGCAGCGTACCGGTAATATCGCTGAACAAACCTTTTTCATGGGATCCCATCATCAGATCCTAACTTATACCCTCTATCATCAGCTCAGCAATGTGAGATGATGATTACCAGGCACAAATATCTAAATTGCTTTAGAAAGTTTATGAAAAACATTGTATGTGCGTATAAAATTTGAGGTTTTCCCTCGATTTTCATGGGATCCCATCATCAGGTTCTGACTTGGTGACAATAGAACCACCTCAGAAGTATAGGCTTTCGAATAAAAAAATAATTTTTAAAATCGGTCCTCAATTGGCGGAGAAATCGGTGAATATACATAAAAAACACATAGCCGAACATAGAGCCTCCTGCTTTTTGAAGAAGTCGGTTAAAAATAACAAAGTTATATAAGTAAATATGTTATAGCGTGATGAGTTGATGACGATCTCCTCTCACAGACTTCAGAGGTGAAAGATAAAACTACAAAACCGGCCAAGTGCGAGTTAGGCTCGCCGCAAAGGGTTCCGAATGACTATAATGTTTGTTACGTTACTGTAAAACCATAGGCTTCCTACCTATAGGATTTCCAGTAATATAAATATAGGCAAAGAACGATTGATTTACTATTGACCCTTATAGGATCACCCTGGGTGTCTGTTTGTCCGTCTGTCACAGCCACTTTTCTCCGGAACCACATATGGACTTCTGTGACCCAAACACAGACGTGTTACGTAAATTATGAAATTTTAGTATGGGGTCACTTTTGGGGGTCAAACTAGAACATAAAAAAAAATCGTTTTATGAACAATATAGTGACATATCAAATGAAAGGGCTTACTGTGAGGGTTTTACTTATTTTGTTTTTTCATGATTATAAAATAAATGGTTTTGAAGTTATTCAAGAAATTAGACGAATAATGACCATTCCCCTTATCTCCGAAAGTAAGTAAGTAAGTAGTAAATTTAGAAAAAAATGGAGGTAATAGACTTTTACCTATAGATTAAAGGAAAACCTATAAGAAGTGTATCGTGTTAAAATAACATTTCTTTTTTAAATTCTTTCCGAGTCCTTTGCACGCGAGTCCGACAAGTACTTATCCAGTTTTTTTTTTTAATTTTAGGCTAGGTTCGGAGATGGGGGAAAGGTATTTTTTCTTCTAATTTCTTGAAAACATTTATTTTAAAATCCGTCACAGTTCGAGATCGTGATCGGTACAGTTTAAAACATTTTTATTTGTTGCATCGTGTTTGGGTCACAAAAGTTCATAATAATGTGAACCAGAATCATCTAGCTAGCATCATTTTAACAGAATTGGTTCAGTAGTATTAGAGAAATTTGGCTGTAATATTTGGGTAGAGGGACAGACAGACGCGAGTGATCCAAACACGATCACGATCCAAATCCTAACAAAGCGTTTTAATCAACGAATACATCTAATACAAGCTAAAATTACTAGAATGTACAATCTCAGACAACACATGCATGTATTGGCAATACATCAAGCTATAACTGTAGCATCATGCAGTCTAACGAGACTCCGATGCCCCGCGGCCGCCGCCGCTCATCAGACGCGTCTCGTGGATCAGTGATCATCCTGTCATGTCAGTGGTCATGCGTATTATTACACCCTTCCCCAGCACTATTACTGAGCTGAAAGTGTAGCTAACAAAAATCTAATTCTGGGAAGTAATAACACATGGCCAACTAAAAGAAAGCTCTTATTTTAACTAGTAAATTTTAATAGTTCTGACTAAAGCTACCTATCCAAACCGTAACCGACATCTTAAAAAATATCCAATGATGCAGTTGTAGATTCTCGGGCCCGATGTTGATGAAAACTAAAATTGCATCTTTGATTTTTGTTAACAATGAGCTCTTTCCTGAATACCATTATACCAGTATGTTACGTGGAGCGGCTGCCTACCAGACCTCTACAACCCATTGACTGGTAACACGGTACTTCTAGGTAAGAAAGCTTCTTCACTGCAGGCGTCAGATTTCGGCTTCTGACAATCCGTAACGACAGCCAAAGATTGCTAATTCCAGGAATTTCAGTATATTAAAATGGTCATTCATCCACAGACCGACCTCGACAATTTGCTTAACCTTGAAGATTGACCCGAGCAGCTGTTATAAATTAATTATATCGATTCAAATCACAATTCATCAATCACTTCTTCTGTTTTTTCTTTTTCGGTCAAACATATCTTTATCCCCTTCCAATTAGCAACAAAGGTAACTATCTCAACTTTCATTGTCACTCAGACATGGACCAGCGTCATTTAATTTTAACAGCGGAGAATCTTAACACCACGATTCAGAAAAACGCATCAGCAGTACATCGACATCCATCGACAATGTAGTTGAAATGTCGAAATATAATAATAATAATAATAATAATAATCTGTGGCTCGGCTGTCAACTGGAACGTCAAATTTTTTACTCAATCCGTAATTTTCTATACAATTTAATTCAATTTCTTTCATCAAAATGACAAAAACAAACAGTAAAACAAGAAAAAAACAGTGACCATATAATAAAACCAAACACGAAACCAATTACCCTTTTCTGGACCGATAACATGATAATTATAAAATGCTGACAAGAAGCCGAGCTCGAAAACAAAACGCACCAACTCCATCTTCGGGTTCGTCGCTCAGTTCCGCCTCGCAGCCGCCGGGACCAGCGCCAGCCGTGAGTCCTGAGATTCCGGTAGCAGCAGTTGCGTCGAGCTCGAGCGACGAATACTTCTCGCCGCCGACGACACCACCACCTGCGCGTCGGCGCGGACGAGGCCGACCACCGGCCAGCTTAGGACCTCGAGGCCCACCGGTCTCTGACAGGGTCCCCGCTATCGGTGGAAGTGTGCAGCGTATAAAATGGACTCAAGCCATGAGCGAGAATGTTATACGCTCATACTTTGGGGCTACAAAGGGGGGAACTAACCTGACTGCGTACCGTGGTCGGATGCTCTCTCTGTTTCAGGTACTTGAGCCAGCTGTCAACGTTTCAGCACAACGATTATCGGATCAGGTGCGGGTTATCCAGCGTAACCGTATGTTGGATGACGCCGTACTTGATAGACTGCGTCTGGAATCACGGAGCAGCCGCGTCTCACCTACTTCGCCACCGACCGCGGTGCAAATACAACCCAGTGCAAGTGTTTCACCGCGACCCACTACGTCGGTGAAGATGATGATGACGGGGCCACATCCGTGAGTACCCAATGCAATGAGCGATTGAGGAGCGCTTTGGAGGATGCCTTCCGAGAGTATCGCTCCACACCGCCTGGGCTTAGACCTCGTCTACCTCGTTTGCCTATGCATAATAAAAATAGGGCGCTGGTGTGTGCTCTAGATTCGCAGCTAACAAGTTATTTTGATAGCAGCGAAGACCTTGTCGATACCCACTCGATCTTGTACTGTGCGGCTGCAGCGGCATGTCGTGTAGCTCATGTCTAATTTCCTAGTAGTGATAGAGTTACACGACCAGCTGTACCAGCTTGGCAGTGCAGGATCGAGCGTCGTATCGGTGAGGCAAGAGCACTCATCGGCAAACTAATCTGCTTCAGGGAGGGTAACACTCGCCGCAGAGTGATGCGCTTTGTGAGGCGGGCGTTCTCGGGGACTGATATTAGTCCTCGGGATTATCTGACCCGCGTCACAGAGCATATCGACTTCCTGAAGCAGAAAGTCTATGCATGGGCAAACCGTATACGTCGCTACAGGCGGCGAGTGGAGCGATACACTCAGTATCGTACATTCCAAAGCAATGAGAGGTGGGTTTATAGGGCTTGGGAGCGACCAGACCAAGGTGTGACTGATACGCGCCTACCGGATGATGATGCCATGTGTTCATTCTGGCGCAGCATCTGGTCGGTGCCTGTCAGTCATACCGAGGGCGATTGGACTCGGGAGGTCGAGTGCGCGTGCGATCCGATAACAGAAATGAGGGCAATTAACATCAGCCCCCAAGATGTAGCTCGTGCAGTCCGTCCGTTGCCTAACTGGAAATCTCCGGGACCGGACGGGCTGCACAACTTTTGGATTAAATGGTTCAAAAGATCGCACGCTCGCTTGGCATCTCAATTCCAGTCTGCGTTAGAGTCAGGGTCGCTGCCCCAGTTCCTAACTACAGGAATAACCCACCTGCTCCATAAATCAGGTAGTACCGCGGAGCCTAAAAATTATAGACCGATCACGTGTTTACCGACGGTCTATAAAGTTCTTACATCCATTTTGAGAGGAAAGATTAACCATCATATTGATAGTAATTCAATAATGTATTCTTCTCAGAATGGATGTAGGAACGGGTCCCGCGGTACTAAGGAGCTGCTCCTCATCGACATTGCCATTAGCCAACAGGTTCGACGTTCCCGAAGAGATCTGTCGACATGCTGGATAGATTATAAGAAGGCCTATGACTCGGTGCCACATACATGGCTCATGAGGGTGCTGGAGCTGTACAAAGTTGATGCAGTTTTACGCACCTTCCTGGTGTCGTGTATGGGGCAGTGGAGGACGGTTCTACACTATCCAGGGTGTCGACAGACCCAGGCGAACAGCGAACCGATAAGGATCGAGCGTGGCATATTTCAGGGTGACAGTCTGAGTCCTCTGTGGTTTTGTCTGGCCCTCAACCCTCTCAGTACATTGTTGGAGGGTTCGGGCCAAAGCTACCGGTTGAGAAGAGGTGGTCAGGTCATATCGCACCTCCTTTACATGGATGACTTGAAACTCTTTGCTCCTAACAACTTGCAACTGATGAAGCTACTGAAGGTAACAGAAACCTTCAGTGGCGCCATCAGGATGGAATTTGGTTTGGACAAATGTGCGGTCATGCATGTAAAGCGAGGGGAGATTATGGAATCCGTGGGAACACAACTCTCGGATTCCATAGACCTTAGGTCCCTCTCCTCAACCGAAACTTACAAGTATTTGGGTATGTCGGAAGCGTTAGGCATCAGTGCTACTGACATGAAACAATCGTTGAAGGAGCGCTTCTTTGGCCGCCTGAACAAAGTACTTAACAGTCTTTTATCAGGCGGCAACAAGGTGCGCGCCTTCAACGGTTGGGTCATGCCGGTTTTGATGTATTCTTTCGGCATACTCAAATGGACTCAGACGGAACTTGACGCCCTGTATAGGAGGGTACGTTCATTGCTTACCGCAAATCGGATGCATCACCCACGGTCATCGGTGATGAGGCTGTATATCCCGCGGAAGTGCGGGGGTCGTGGCTTCTTAAATGCTAAGACCCTGCACAACCGCGAGGTATGCAGCCTTAGGGAATACTTCCTAGAGGCCGACGTGGGTATGCATCGAGATGTGGTAGCGGTGGACAAAGGCCTTACCGCGCTCTCCTTGGCTAACGAGAACTGGCGCAAACCTGTGGTATTAGATACTAACGACCGCAGTGATGTATGGCAGAGCAAGGAGCTTCACGGACGCTTTTATCGGGTCCTACATGGGCCCGATGTAGACTTCTTAGCGTCCGTAGCCTGGCTTCGTTTTGGTGACCTCTTCGGGGAAACCGAAGGTTTTGTCTGTGCAATTATGGACGAAGTTATGATGACTAATAACTACCGGAAATACATTGTGAAGGACGGTACGGTTGACATAATGTCGGAGCATGTCACCGGCCCGGGGAATCCATCACCACATTATTTCTGGTTGTTCTAGTCCGGCTAACGGGTCTCCGTTAGCCTTATTAATAGTCTTATTTGCACAGGCACAACCTTGTAGCCAGGATTATCCACCAGCAACTTGCTCTTAAATACAATCTTGTGGAATCGGAAGTACCGTACTATAGGTATGTGCCCGACCCAGTTCTCGAAAGTGGTAGTTGCACATTGTATTGTGATCGGTCTATCATCACTGACAGGACTATTGTTGCCAATAAACCTGATATAGTGGTGATAGACCGACTAGAGCGTCGCGCAATGATTGTTGATATAGCAGTCCCTCATGACGAGAACCTCGTGAAGTCAGACAAAGATAAACAAACGAAGTATCTTGACTTAGCTCGCGAGGTTGTCGATTTGTGGGATGTGAACACAGCAGTCATTGTGCCGATAGTCGTGACGGCCAATGGCATTATTGCCAAGAGCCTCGACCAACATAACAAGAGGCTCTCGTTGGGTAGCTGGATCAAGGGCTTGATCCAGAAAGCAGTACTCCTGGACACGGCGCGCATCGTTAGGAGGTTCCTCTCTCAGGAGCCCTGACCACCGGTAGCTTGGACCCTGTTCCCGATACCGGTGGGCTATTTTTTATATTTTTAAATGTTTTTTGTTTTTTTTTTTTAATATTTAAAAATGTAACTAGTATGTATATATATGAATAAATGAAATAATAATAATATTCCACACAACTATCACACAACGTCATCTAGTTCCAAGCTAAGCAGAGCTTGTGTTATGGGTACTAGACAACTGATAAACATACTTATATATTTCTAAATACATACATATTATAGATAAACTACACCCAGACACAGAACAAATGATCATGCTCATCACACAAACATTTGTCCTGGGTGGGAATCGAACCCACAACCTCTGGCATAGCAGTCAGGGTTAAATATAAGTTCGAACTTAGAAACTCACTTGTTACGATAAATAACATGATATAATACTCAATGTTTATTTTTCCTTTGCTAGGTACGTATTAAAAGTTCCACAAATTATTAAACAAATTGTTGTCGATTTATTTCCATGCTGAATGCATGGAAATTACACCACAACTATTCATGAACAGTACTCTGGCAGGGAATTCCACTCCTTAGCTGTACGCACTATGAATGTGTTCTCAAATCGTTTTGTGCGTATGGGTAGGATATCCACCGTGTACCGGTGGATATCCCGCATGCAACCGGTAAAAAACCGACAGGCTAGCAACTCGTCGTCGATATTCAAGACTTTGGAGCTTCGTCGCGACGAGCCTCTCATTACCGATGATCCTCTTGGCTTGGTGTGATGTCCACCAAGTTCCGGTGGCGCATCGCCTTTCGTCTTGTAGTCCGACGATGGAGCGGGCTTGGCGGAATTAACCGATAGAGAGAACTGATTACGATGAAACAAAAACTTAGTTATACCCCAGGTACGAACAATTTGAATATGTGAAAGTTACGTACTTTGTTCTTGTACTTGTCACGTGACGCCTGCATCTAAGCACACGAATAGATTAAACAGACAAACATTCCAAAAAAACCCAAAAAGTGAGAATCGGACTCGCCCACCGAGGGTTCCGTACAAAGTAGATAAAAACTATTTTAAAAGAAAGACTATGTTTTTTTTATTATGATTTAACTACAAATGTGTAGTTTTCAGACTTTTCCCTGTACTTGTAGTTTAAGAAGTTATTACTTGCCAAATTTCATAGTTCTAGGTCAACGGGAAAACCCTATGAATTTTAATTCACTTGATAGTCTCGAAATATAGGTTTTATGCGTCACAAACGGCCGTATATAGGTTTTGTGCGGCACAAACGGCCGTATGTAGGTTTTGTGCGGCACAAACGGCCGTGTATAGGTTTTGTGCGGCACAAACGGCCGAAAATAGATTTTGTGCGGCACAAACGGCCGTATATAGGTTTTGTGCGGCACAAACGGCCGTATATAGGTTTTGTGCGGCACAAACGGCCGGATCCTTTTGTACGTTAACTTAGAAGTTTGATTGTTTTTATCGTTGAGGTGATTTTGATTGTTTTTCGTATTTTAACACCGACTTTCGAAATTTAAGTTATTTTTTGTAAAAAGGTTTTTGTTAAGTTTTTATTTTATAAGTTTCTGTGGCTATAATCCAGTAATTACTACATGATTAGTTTCTGATTACTTTTAAAATAGCTACCTACCTTACTTTAGCTATTAACTGTTACATAATCCTACTTTACCCATTATTTGTAGAATAATATAAATTTTTTAACGAAAAACAGGTCTTATACTTATACCAACATGGGTAGGCCCACAAAAATTGCTACACAATTCAGCATTCAAATCTGTGAGTGAACTATAAATCGCCCCTATTTTCCCACCCTTAGGGTAGGATATTTTTTCCAAATTCGAGGTATACCCTATCCAATAACAAAAAAGAATTATCAAAATCGGACTACCCTGTAAAAGGTTATGCATGGTCATACATTACAATCAGTGAGTGAACAGTCAATCATCCCCTGGCTTCCTACCCTCAAGGTAAGATTTTTTTTCCAAATTTGTATGGGACCAACTTCGGGGTATACTGTTTCGAATAAAACAATAATTATCAAAATCAGACTACATTGTAAAAGTTAAGCTTGTCTATATCTATACATATAATAAAATCGTAGACCAACCGTGACTGTACATTGAATATTTTTGCACAAAAATTACATAGAATAGTTAGGAAAAAGATACAAAACACAAATATGCTATTTTTGAAATTTTTGTCTGTTTGT
Source organism: Lacanobia oleracea (assembly GCA_950371165.1). Lineage (NCBI taxonomy): Eukaryota > Metazoa > Arthropoda > Insecta > Lepidoptera > Noctuidae > Lacanobia > Lacanobia oleracea. The sequence continues at coordinate 292,926 of OX493397.1, forward strand.
CTGTGCGTTTGAGGGAGCATCACGCATAAACCACAGATTGGGTACCAAATCTAGGTACTTAAAAATATTAAGTGATAATCCGAGTAACATTTAGCGTTTATTTCATCAAAATCGACCCACAAAATCCAAAGATATTGAATTTTTAAGTTTAGTAATAAACTTCCTAATGTATTCTGTTCCTCATGTATTCTGGTTACAGAGCCATCTATTGAAAAAGATGAAATTCACGAACGCATGTATAAAATGCCAAAACAAATTGTAGAGTTATGTGTGAAACTTTTAATACTACTACCTACGTGGCAAAATAAAATTGAACATTTTTACACCTTATCGGTATTTATCATAAAAACCGATCCACAAATCAAAATATATTGAATTTTTAAGTTTAGTAGGAAACTTCCTAATGTATTGTGACTAGGCAAAGCACCATCTATTAAGAAAAATAAAATTAATGAAAACATGAATATTAGGTACCCTAAAACACATTGTTGAGTTATTTGTGAAACTTTTATACGTAGCAAAATAAAAGTGAACATTTTAATACGTCTACCAATGCTAATCATTTTGTCAGTTTACTTACTTGGTCGATAGATGGCGTTGCACTTATGACGCGTTTTTCTGATTTTTTACTGGAGAACGACCCTCACACGATTTTCGAACACAGTCTGGGTGTTTGGATTCGGTCTCTAAAAGATCTTGAAAGTCATTGTAAGGGTCTAAATTACCAATTTATCAATATCGATGTTCTCTCTGTGTTGTCTTTAATTGGATTCGTTAATTGTCCGTAAAACCAGTATTTTTATAATAGGTACTTATTATGATATTAAAGACAGGCCGTGGAGTTTTTTGCACGTTCTTTTCACAGTGATCTACTTACGTTTTAAAACTCGCAAATAGCTTCATGTTTTTGACAGACTGATCTTAACAATTCAAAAATATCCACCTGTAAATAAATGGTTTGAATCTTGAATATCTCCCAAAGTAGGTACTCCCGAGATAAGAATGCTTATGTGGTATTCCAGACTATAATCTACTTCTGTGCGAAATTTTCACCCTGATCCGTTCAGCCGTATTGTCGTAATTGAGTAAGAAACATCCAGTCAGCCAAACTTTCGCATTTATTAGTAAACAAAAATTAGAAGTAAGATAATAGGCTGGCATCGACCTAAGCGCACGCGAACGACGTCGCGGGCACAGCTAGTTCATATATAAAAAAGATATATACGAGTCGACTTGAGAATTTTTCGTCGGTTAAAAAAGGGGCTTGGTGAATACACATGTCGGTGTTTTCTTCCACATTACACATAAGCATTCCCGGTAAACATCGCACCACAGCGACCTTAGGACTTCACATCTTTTTGGTTCTTTGAGACTTTATGTGAAGTGTGAGAGAAGGTGTCTTCATCAATAGCGATTCGGCTCGGCTGGCCTTCCACAAGCGGGTCTCACCAGTCAAGTTAGAAGGCGCACATATTGGTGACGGGCATCTGCTCACGCGGAACTAACAGGGCCAACGGACACAAGTCTAGTCCACTACATCTTCTTCTAACAGTGACAGTGATTACAAAAGAGAACTAGCTACTTCCTCACATCTACTACAATGGAAGGGCTACTACAACGTCAAGAAATAATTGCTAAGCGGAACAGAAGATTTGTACAAACATCAAGAAAGATTCGGCAATTCGGAAAACTGTCGAGTATGTAAGAAAACGCAATAATCACAAAAAACTTACAGTACTTTGTGGTACCGAACACGAGTACATTCAGTCTGGTGCATACCTCTCCGTGAAACACATTTACATGAGACATAACATAGACCAAAGTCATGGCTCTATTTGCCCACGGAATAAGCTGCTCAGCGATTGCGACTTCACAGGCGACAACAAGATGCAATCGTTTCAGGAGTTGGCATGTCGAACAACAAAAGCCATGGAACCGTACTACTTACTTTTTTTACTATTAATAGGCACGCGTTTGACCACTATCTCACCTGATGGTAAGCGATGATGTTTATTTATTTTTATTTATTTGTAATGGGTTTGGTCTTGACTCTAGTCTATGTCAGAGATAACAAAATCTACGATGGAGCGAGCCTACCCAGAAGGAGCCTGTTCACTCTAACTACGAAGAGATTAGGGTTGTAAGCTTTTGGTCGAATATGGAACAAGCTTGCCTAAAAGTAACCTATTCACTCTTGACTTAAAGACTCCCAGATGACAAATTTTAAGAATTTTCCACCTCGCCGTCTTTGGAGGCCAATTTTCAGCAAAAGTAGCCCTATAAAAGTACTATTTTGTCAATGATTACGAAGGCTGAAAGTATGGTGCATTCTCGAGATTTACTTGGGAACCATGAATTCACACCTGTTTAGATTTTTAATAAAATGTTGAAAATTTTGGTCATAATTTAAGGAACTCAATTTTTCACTTTAGACCAACATTTTCACAACTTTCAACACAGTCTCGAAGCTGATAATTTTATGAATTAAAGCACAACTCATGAAGGTTTTGTTGTCAAAAAGAAATGTCGAGAAAGCCTTCTACTTTTATTTAGAATTTTTTGGCAATTTGGTCAGATAGATACTCGTAATTCTCAAAATTCGCCAAAATTAAACCATTGCTCGAAAACTATGAAAAGTCGCGGAACATACTCGTAATAGGGGGTGATTCGGATACCCCACGATGCAAGGGACCTAAATTTTATTTTTGGATGTCAATGTTCTGGCCAACTTGTACATGCGCCAATAGCTCAACAGACTAAAGCAGGATGGGTTCTATTGGGCAACACCACAACCTTACAATGCCATGCAGTGCTTGACTCAAAAATTCAAAATTCAAAGCATTTTATTTCAAATAAACCATTCACAGGCACTTTTGAAACGTCAAGGACTACCAGGAATACATATCGGGTTTCTGGGAAACAGAAGAAACAACGAACAGTAAAATCTAAGCCGAGTCATACCTATTCCTTTTATACAAGAACAGACAGAGAAGCATATCATGCCTACCTCTGAATATTTGGCAATAAACCTCAAGAAGGATGTGATGATGCTTCTAACACACAACGCCCTCAGCACATGTATACAACTGCGAAAACACCAGTTACTATGTGCACTGAGTTTACTTGTTTATGACATAAAGCAAGCCGCGACGATGTGTGAAAACAAGTAAACAATAAAAACTTATCAGCGTGCCCCACGACTGTATCAAGTTGCAGGGATAAATGGATACAGTACACAATAGAAATGAGCGCCGCGCCAGCGCGCCGCCGTGGCAGCGGATTTAAACGGCACGCCGTCGCCGCTGGTATGATCCATTTTTCGTGTAGGTATTAAGTTCAAATTCGTAACAGCGACAAAGTATGCAAACGTTTTAAACAAATTTTAACATTGAAAATTTATTAAAAATGGTCAATCAATCAATCTTATTTGTGAACACTGGTATTACAATAAAGGTCTTATGTAAATATTTTAGTCGAGCACGGCGAGACGACCTAAACGCCTACTGCAAGGGTTGGTTCGAGCTGGCTCGGTACAAAAATCTGGAAGGACTTTTTCCAGCAGTGAGACAGTATAGGCTAAATAAAATAAAAAATGTCCTGGGTAGCTCCATCTCTCTCACATCACACCACATCACGTCATCACATCAGAATCATGACGGAATTCAAGTACCTACGTACTGAGATGTCCATTGTCCGAATTCGGCGACAATGAACGTCTAAACCAAGGACCAGCAAACAGAACAAATCATAGATTCTACGTCGAGAACTGAGTCAGCTGGATACATCCAGCTTACAAGTTAACGAAATGTTTAGTTTGTTAAGCATTAGATAAAGTTAAAAACATGGATAATTTCCGGTCCTTATGTTGAAGATAACTCAGCAAGCTATAGAAAATGTTATGATTTGAGGGATTCACAGGGTGGCATCGGCTAGATGAGAGTTGTCGAGAATCGAGATGAGTGACAGGCAATTAGGGACGCGATATTCGCAATAGACTGCTCTAGGTTGACGATGACAATGGAGGCAAAGCCCACAATAGATTTGAAAGGTCATTGGATACTTTAGTATGGAAACCATACCATTGGCGGACACAAACGAAATATAGCAGTGTCTTTTTTTTTTACTAAAGATAGGCACGCGTTTGGCCACTATCTCACCTGATGGTAAGCGATAATGTGGTCGCAGATGGAGCCCGCTTGCCTAGAAATAACCTATTCACTCTTGACTTAAAGACTCCCAGGTTGTAGCTATCAGGAAACACACACTCCGGCAGGGAATTCCACTCCTTAGCTGTACGCATTATGTATGTGTTACCAAAACGTTTTGTGCGTATGGCCGGGATATCCACCGTGTACCGGTGGCGCTTCGCCGTTCGTCTTGTGGTCCGATGATGAAACGCGCTTGGTGGAATTAAATTATGCAATTTCGTCGCACATTCCCCAAAATGCAACCGGTAAAAAACCGACAGGCTAGCAACTCGTCGTCAATGTTCAAGACTTTGGAGCTTCGTCGCGACGAGCCTCTCATTACCGATGATCCTCTTGGCTCGTTTCTCAATTGACTCAAGGGCATCAAGCTGGTATCTGGCAGATCCGTCCCAAAGATGAGAGCAGTATTCCATACACGATCGAACTTGCGCTTGATAGAGTTTTAGCAGCTGTTCCGGTGTGAAGTACCGTCTCACCTTTGCTAAGATTCCCAACTTCCTTGCAGCCACTTGAGCTTTTGCCTCTATGAAAGTACCAAAATCGAGATTAGATGTTAATGCAACCCCAAGAAGTACAAGTTGGTCGGTTATCGGCACTGTTGCACCTCGCAAAGATGGAGCTGGGTGGAATTGGCTCCTTTTGGCGGAAAATAGACACGCTTGGGTCTTAGCAGCATTGAACTTGACCAGATTGGTATCGCCCCATTCAGAGACAGCCTGTAAGGACATGTTCAAGCGCTCAACCATTGCCTCCCGGAGAGACCGGATCTGCGACCCACCAGCTCGTGCGTCGGATACGTATCTCTCAGCAACAGTGCTGTCGTCTGCATACCCAAAGGTACCGGGTTTAAGCAGATCATTAATATGCAGCAAAAAGAGTGTTGCCGAAAGCACCGACCCCTGAGGAACCCCGGCATTAATATCCAGCAGTCCAGACGAGCAGCCATCTATGACCACTCGGATAGACCGATCCCTCAGGAAATCTGCGATCCAATCACACAAACTGGCGGGCAGACCGAAGGAAAGAAGCTTACTTATAAGGCTATCGTGCCAGACCCTGTCGAAGGCCTTCGAGATGTCAAGGGAGACCGCTAGTGCCTCCCCGTGCTTCTCTATGGCTTCACTCCAGATGTGAATGGCATACGCTAGAAGATCCCCAGTTGACTGATTTCGGCGGAACCCGTATTGTCGGTCACTAAGGATATCATTCGCTTCTAGGTACGCCAGGAGCTTATGATTCAGCACGCGTTCCATAGTCTTACAGAGTATGGACGTTACCGAGATGGGTCTATAATTCGACGGGTCAGCACGACTACCCTTCTTGGGCACGGGTTGCACGTTAGCTTGCTTCCAAGCCTTCGGCACTTTTCCAGTCTCAAACGAAAGGCAAAATAGGCGTGTCGAGATCGGAGACAACTCAGGCGCACAAGTTTTCAGAACAATTGCCGGTATCCCGTCGGGGCCACTAGCCTTGTTCACGTCTAGGTTACGCAGTACCCTACGGACGTCCTTCTGATGAATGCGAATGTTCGACATGCTCGACTCGCATCCACCAGGAGAAGCAGGGGGCCTCGCGCCACCAGGATCCAGACGCGAAGATTCCGCAAACAAGGAAGCAAACAAGTTCGCTTTCTCCTCAGCGGAGTGGGCAAGCGTCCCGTCAGGTCTCAGCAATGGTGGTAGTGAGGGGCGGCAGAAGTTCGATTCGACCGACTTAGCCAGGGACCAAAAAGCCTTACTACCTGATGGGTATGACGCAAGTTTGTTCCCTATTCGGCTGATGTGGTCAAACCGTGCCCTCCGCAACACCTTCTTGCAGGACTTGGCAGCCCTGTTAAAGGCTCTCTTCTTCCGAGTCACGTCATTTGCTTTGCGCGTGCGAGCGTCGACCCATGCCAGGTAAGCCGCCTGCTTAAGCGCATCAGCGCGATTGCACTCGGCACCAAACCATGGACGAGCTTCGCCAGACATGGTTATGTCAGAGAACGGAATGTAGTACTCCATTCCCCTCCGCAACACATCCGTCACGGCGTCCGCGCACGACCAAGCATCAGTCGAAGAAAAGTAAGTAGGCTGCCAAGGATAACATGCGAAGAAAGATCGCATGCCATCCCAAACAGCTGACCTGTACCGCCATACCCGCCGTGTGCCTCTTGGGCTAGGATTGGGCGGGGAGTATACGGATACAGACTTCACCAGACAGTGGTCGGAACTACCCAGTGGTGATGAAATCGACATCGACACCGAATAGCGGTCTGGATCTGTTGTCAGCAAAAGGTCTAAGCAATTGGCAGTGTGCGAATCAACATCGGGCACCCTCGTTGCCCCCTGGACCAGCTGGGTAAGATTTAACGCAAGCGCTAGCTTTCGCGTCTCTCGTCCAGCATGGTCTGTGCACTGGTATGGGAAGAGCCACTCCTGATGGTGGGCATTGAAGTCCCCCAGTAACACCAATTGGGCAGAAGGGTACCGCTGCTGAGCCGCATCCGCCGCCTCACTCAAGTGCTGTGTAAGCCCAGTTGTCTCCAAATCACCGCTGTGCGAACGGTAGACGCAGGCGTAGACATTTTGTCTAGGCCTGTGTCCACTAATGCCCACAGCGTTGAGAACCTGGAGTCTTCAAGTTAACGGAGACGCCGATAGCAGATGTCGTCCCGGGCGTACATGCATACGCACGCGCGTGGTCTGAAGTGGTGCTCCAGGGCAAACCCTGGGTAAGACAGGTATGACACGTCCGACGGACATCCGATCTGCGTCTCCGACAGGAACTAGAGCGTTGGTTTCTCGGTCTCAAGGTGGTGATGGACTGCAGCGAGATTTGAGTGCAAACTTTGTATGTTAGAGAGGTTCACTTTATGCGAAAGGGCGTGCTGCCGCTGTACAGCTTTTCTCTTTTTTTCCCTGTTCATATAAAAAGTGATTGAGGTTGAGGAGAAGGAAGTGAAATGAGGTTCCATGCTGCTAACCCTCGGGCACGCCCTGACAGGACGACATCTTTGGGGGACTAGTCTGGAGACTGCGGGGACGCCCGAGCTCCCCCGGGAATGACCATCGGGCCCTTTCATCTGGTCGCCAACCAGCACGATGGTGCATTCCGGGATTTTTCGACAGTTGGTGGGGCAGCCTTTCATGTGTGGCTAGCACACTACTTGGGCCCCCAACTACCTGCGGTCGGCCAGCGGCGAACCGTTGCTCGGATCCCGCTACCCTCCGCGACTAGTCTCCCGATACGCCCATGCCAGGGTAAGCCTGGTTGGTCTGCCTGCATTGGAACAACTATTACGACCCAGCTCCTCTGAATTGGCTACACTGAGCATCGTACCGGAACGCAGCTAAGCCGCTTGGCGGTACGTCTTTGCCCAGTGGGTGGTCACAAGCCATCGGCCCAAGCCTACCACCAGTTAGTGTCACCTGATTAGCACCACCCGGGGACCACGTGTAGGGTCTAAAATTGGGTATTCTCCTACGGACGCGGGTGACTCGGCCCCATAAAAGTGTATGGATATATGGCTCTGATTTATTAAGACATGAGACAGATTAGTATGGAAACCATACCCGTGGCGGACACAAACGAAATATAGCAGAGTGTATGGTTATATGTCTGTGATTTATTATGACATTAGTCAGATTAGTATGGAAACCATACCCATGGCGGACACAAACGAAATATAGCAGAGTGTATGGATATATGGCTCTGATTTATTAAGACATCAGTCAGATTAGTATGGAAACCATACACATGGCGGACACAAACGAAGTATTTTATTTTAATTTAATTTATTGCATTTGGAAAACTTACAGCTAATAATATGCATGCTTACTTATTCTAATATAATTAAGGCCAATTACAAGTTCTCACTTACAGTAAAAACGAACAGATTAAGAAAAAATAAATAAAAAATAACTATAAGCACTGACAGTACATATACGTACATCAAGAAGAATTTCAATGTCTATCTAAGATTGATGCATATAGCAGAGTGTATGGTTATATGTCTGTGATTTATTATGACATTAGTCAGATTAGTATGGAAACCATACCCATGGCGGACACAAACGAAATATAGCAGAGTGTATGGATATATGGCTCTGATTTATTAAGACATCAGTCAGATAAGTATGGAAACCATATCCGTGGCGGGCACAAACGAAATATAGCAGAGTGTATGGATATATGGCTCTGATTTATTAAGACATCAGTCAGATTAGTATGGAAACCATACACATGGCAGACACAAACGAAATATTTTATTTTATTGTATTTGTAAAACTTACAGCTAATAACATGCATGCTTACTTATTCTAATATAATTAAGGCCAATTATAAGTTCTCACTTACAGTAAAAACGAACAGATTAAGAAAAAAAAAATAACTATAAGCACTGACACTACATATACGTACATCCAAGAAGAATTTCAATGTCTATCTAAGATTGATACATATAGCAGAGTGTATGGTTATATGTCTGTGATTTACTTTGACATTAGTCAGATTAGTATGGAAACCATACCCATGGCGGACACAAACGAAATATAACAGAGTGTATGGATATATGGCTCTGATTTATTAAGACATCAGTCAGATTAGTATGGAAACCATATCCGTGGCGGACACAAACAAAATATAGCAAAGTGTATGGATATATGGCTGTGATTTATTAATTTAATTTTTTATTTTGACTCAGACTGAAATTGTCCATAGTGTTAGTAACAACAAACTTAAAATATTAGTATTAAGACATCAGTCAGATTAGTATGGAAACCATACCCGTGGCGGACACAAACGAAATATAGCAGAGTGTATGGATATATGGCTGTGATTTATTATGACATTAGTCAGATTAGTATGGAAACCATACCCGTGGCGGATACAAACGAAATATAGCAGAGTGTATGGATATATGGCTCTGAATTATCATGACATTAGTCAGATTAGTATGGAAACCATACCCATGGTGGACACAAACGAAATATAGCAGAGTGTATGGATATATGACTCTGATTTATTATGACATTAGTCAGATTAGTATGGAAACCATACCCATGGCGGACACAAACGAAATATAGCAGAGTGTATGGATATATGGCTCTGATTTATCATGACATTAGTCAGATTAGTATGGAAACCATGCCTATGGTGGACACAAACGAAATATAGCAAACTGTATGGATATACATTCAGTCAAAAAAGTATCGGGAATGGATGATTTGTTTATGGTTCCAAATTCAAATTTTTGTTTTTTTGTAGTTGTTAGATTGGCACAACTGTTTTCCATTTTGGCGCGGAGTTTGAGTTGCATCTGTTATTTATATTAAATACAGTGCTGGTTTTAGTAATATCATATATAGTGTGTATTGCGAATTTCATAATGGACAAAAATATCGAACAAAGAGTTTGCCTTAAATTTTGCATCGCCAATGGAATTTCGTGTTCGGAGTCAATGAAATAATGTTACAGAAGGCTTACGGTGAATCGACTTTATCAAAAACTCGTGCTTATGAGTGGTTCAAAGCGTTCAAAAGCGGTCGAGATGTGATGGAAGATTTGCCTCGCTCTGGTAGGCCGTCAACGTCTGCAACTGAAGTTAACATCGCAAAAGTGAAGGAAATAGTGACTGAAAATCCCCATTCAACTCTGAGAGAGATAGCCGCCGAACTTTCTGTATCTCACGAGTCGATCCGTACCATTTTAACTAATCATTTGGGTATGAAACATGTTGCTGCTCGGCTAGTCCCAAAAGATCTGAATTTTCTCCAAAAACTCAATCGCATGAAAGTCGCTGAGGACATGCTAGAACGAGTCAGTTCGGACCCAACATTCATGAAACGCATTGTTACTGGTGACGAGACGTGGGTTTACGAGTTTGACATGCAAACTAGTCAACAAGCTTCGGAGTGGCGCCATCCAACTGAACCGAAACCGAAAATACCACGCCAAAGTCGATCAAAAGTCAAAGTCATGTCACTCTGAATTCTTACCGGAAGGTCTAACGGTAAACAAAGAATATTATTTGAGCGTTATGCGGCGTTTAAGAGAGCAAATTCGACGAAAAAGGCCATATTTGTGGAAAGAAAATTCTTGGATTTTGCACCACGACAATGCGCCTTCGCACAAGGCTATCATTGTGAACGAATTTTTAACCAAACACTCAACAAATACCATCCAGCAACCACCATATTCACCAGATATGGCTCCTGCTGACTTTTTTCTTTTTCCTAAACTCAAATTACCACTTCTTGGCACCCGTTTTCAATCGATAGAAGACAAAAGGAGAATTCGCGGCGAGAACTGAACTCAATTCCGGAAGCAGCGATTAAAAAATGTTTTGATGAATGGATTATTCGTTGGCGCAAGTGTATCGTTTCTAAAGGAGCATACTTTGAAGGTGATAAAATAAATTTGGATGAATAACAGACATTTTGTGTATTATTGACCTTTTCCGGTACTTTCTTGACAGAGTAGTATGGCTGTGATTTATCATGACATTAGTCAGATTAGTATGGAAACCATACCCATGGCGGACACAAACGAAATATAGCAGAGTGTATGGATATATGGCTGTGATTTATTATGACATTAGTCAGATTAGTATGGAAACCATACCCGTGGCGGATACAAACGAAATATAGCAGAGTGTATGGATATATGGCTCTGAATTATCATGACATTAAACAGATTAGTATGGAAACCATACCCATGGTGGACACAAACGAAATATAGCAGAGTGTATGGATATATGACTCTGATTTATTATGACATTAGTCAGATTAGTATGGAAACCATACCCGTGGCGGACACAAACGAAATATAGCAGAGTGTATGGTTATATGTCTGTGATTTATTATGACATTAGTCAGATTAGTATGGAAACCATACCCATGGCGGACACAAACGAAATATAGCAGAGTGTATGGATATATGGCTCTGATTTATTAAGACATCAGTCAGATTAGTATGGAAACCATACACATGGCGGACACAAACGAAATATTTTATTTTAATTTAATTTATTGCATTTGGAAAACTTACAGCTAATAATATGCATGCTTACTTATTCTAATATAATTAAGGCCAATTACAAGTTCTCACTTACAGTAAAAACGAACAGATTAAGAAAAAATAAATAAAAAATAACTATAAGCACTGACAGTACATATACGTACATCAAGAAGAATTTCAATGTCTATCTAAGATTGATGCATATAGCAGAGTGTATGGTTATATGTCTGTGATTTATTATGACATTAGTCAGATTAGTATGGAAACCATACCCATGGCGGACACAAACGAAATATAGCAGAGTGTATGGATATATGGCTCTGATTTATTAAGACATCAGTCAGATAAGTATGGAAACCATATCCGTGGCGGGCACAAACGAAATATAGCAGAGTGTATGGATATATGGCTCTGATTTATTAAGACATCAGTCAGATTAGTATGGAAACCATACACATGGCAGACACAAACGAAATATTTTATTTTATTGTATTTGTAAAACTTACAGCTAATAACATGCATGCTTACTTATTCTAATATAATTAAGGCCAATTATAAGTTCTCACTTACAGTAAAAACGAACAGATTAAGAAAAAAAAAATAACTATAAGCACTGACACTACATATACGTACATCCAAGAAGAATTTCAATGTCTATCTAAGATTGATACATATAGCAGAGTGTATGGTTATATGTCTGTGATTTACTTTGACATTAGTCAGATTAGTATGGAAACCATACCCATGGCGGACACAAACGAAATATAACAGAGTGTATGGATATATGGCTCTGATTTATTAAGACATCAGTCAGATTAGTATGGAAACCATATCCGTGGCGGACACAAACAAAATATAGCAAAGTGTATGGATATATGGCTGTGATTTATTAATTTAATTTTTTATTTTGACTCAGACTGAAATTGTCCATAGTGTTAGTAACAACAAACTTAAAATATTAGTATTAAGACATCAGTCAGATTAGTATGGAAACCATACCCGTGGCGGACACAAACGAAATATAGCAGAGTGTATGGATATATGGCTGTGATTTATTATGACATTAGTCAGATTAGTATGGAAACCATACCCGTGGCGGATACAAACGAAATATAGCAGAGTGTATGGATATATGGCTCTGAATTATCATGACATTAGTCAGATTAGTATGGAAACCATACCCATGGTGGACACAAACGAAATATAGCAGAGTGTATGGATATATGACTCTGATTTATTATGACATTAGTCAGATTAGTATGGAAACCATACCCATGGCGGACACAAACGAAATATAGCAGAGTGTATGGATATATGGCTCTGATTTATCATGACATTAGTCAGATTAGTATGGAAACCATGCCTATGGTGGACACAAACGAAATATAGCAAACTGTATGGATATACATTCAGTCAAAAAAGTATCGGGAATGGATGATTTGTTTATGGTTCCAAATTCAAATTTTTGTTTTTTTGTAGTTGTTAGATTGGCACAACTGTTTTCCATTTTGGCGCGGAGTTTGAGTTGCATCTGTTATTTATATTAAATACAGTGCTGGTTTTAGTAATATCATATATAGTGTGTATTGCGAATTTCATAATGGACAAAAATATCGAACAAAGAGTTTGTCTTAAATTTTGCATCGCCAATGGAATTTCGTGTTCGGAGTCAATGAAATAATGTTACAGAAGGCTTACGGTGAATCGACTTTATCAAAAACTCGTGCTTATGAGTGGTTCAAAGCGTTCAAAAGCGGTCGAGATGTGATGGAAGATTTGCCTCGCTCTGGTAGGCCGTCAACGTCTGCAACTGAAGTTAACATCGCAAAAGTGAAGGAAATAGTGACTGAAAATCCCCATTCAACTCTGAGAGAGATAGCCGCCGAACTTTCTGTATCTCACGAGTCGATCCGTACCATTTTAACTAATCATTTGGGTATGAAACATGTTGCTGCTCGGCTAGTCCCAAAAGATCTGAATTTTCTCCAAAAACTCAATCGCATGAAAGTCGCTGAGGACATGCTAGAACGAGTCAGTTCGGACCCAACATTCATGAAACGCATTGTTACTGGTGACGAGACGTGGGTTTACGAGTTTGACATGCAAACTAGTCAACAAGCTTCGGAGTGGCGCCATCCAACTGAACCGAAACCGAAAATACCACGCCAAAGTCGATCAAAAGTCAAAGTCATGTCACTCTGAATTCTTACCGGAAGGTCTAACGGTAAACAAAGAATATTATTTGAGCGTTATGCGGCGTTTAAGAGAGCAAATTCGACGAAAAAGGCCAGATTTGTGGAAAGAAAATTCTTGGATTTTGCACCACGACAATGCGCCTTCGCACAAGGCTATCATTGTGAACGAATTTTTAACCAAACACTCAACAAATACCATCCAGCAACCATTATATTCACCAGATATGGCTCCTGCTGACTTTTTTCTTTTTCCTAAACTCAAATTACCACTTCTTGGCACCCGTTTTCAATCGATAGAAGACAAAAGGAGAATTCGCGGCGAGAACTGAACTCAATTCCGGAAGCAGCGATTAAAAAATGTTTTGATGAATGGATTATTCGTTGGCGCAAGTGTATCGTTTCTAAAGGAGCATACTTTGAAGGTGATAAAATAAATTTGGATGAATAACAGACATTTTGTGTATTATTGACCTTTTCCGGTACTTTCTTGACAGAGTAGTATGGCTGTGATTTATCATGACATTAGTCAGATTAGTATGGAAACCATACCCATGGCGGACACAAACGAAATATAGCAGAGTGTATGGATATATGGCTGTGATTTATTATGACATTAGTCAGATTAGTATGGAAACTATACCCGTGGCGGATACAAACGAAATATAGCAGAGTGTATGGATATATGGCTCTGAATTATCATGACATTAGTCAGATTAGTATGGAAACCATACCCATGGTGGACACAAACGAAATATAGCAGAGTGTATGGATATATGACTCTGATTTATTATGACATTAGTCAGATTAGTATGGAAACCATACCCATGGCGGACACAAACCAAATATAGCAGAGTGTATGGATATATGGCTCTGAATTATCATGACATTAGTCAGATTAGTATGGAAACCATACCCATGGTGGACACAAACGAAATATAGCAGTGTATGGATATATGGCTCTGATTTATCATGACATTAGTCGATGAGTTGGTAGGTGTTCAGTCAAAATCAGTGCGTGAGCCAGGCATAACTATAGATTTGACAGGTGATGACACCATACCATTATGTCCTATTGTAATGAGCCACAACAAATTAAAGAAATATGTTAAACTTAAGAAATTAATCAAACGGTCCCGGAGAGAAATAAGAAAACACAATCTCCTAAAATTTAACATTTTGCTTAGAAAAGACCGAGTCAGCCTAACAAATAAATTAAAACTTTGTACTGAAGAACTGGATAAATGTAGGGATCAATATGATATAGATACTCAGCACCTCAAAATTGATTTATTATACAAGGAGTGTTTGCTGAAAAGTATTTATGAAAAATATGAGACCTCACAGCAACAACTGAGTGAGCGCTTGTTTGAGGCTGGGGAACTATTGGACTTGGTGAAGTACAATGCTGAGAGGTATGAGTCTCTGACTAATAATCTTTCATGCAGCTGTGTCACCCAACCATCATCTTCCCAGCCCCAACTTGACATGTCTCCACAAGTGTTGGCAGTTCCAGTAGAAACTTGTCTCAAAACAGATGAAAATAAAACTATATTTTTTTGTGATGAATTAGGTTCTGGCTTGGGAAAAATATTACATAACTACTTAAGCCATAGTTTTACCAATCATAGTTATCATAATATGAGTTTTAAGCAAATGGTCAAAAGAATTACAAATACAAATCTTGATAATTATTCACCAATGGTTCTTCTGTTAGGTAATAGTACTGGTATTACCAGAAAGGACATAGTGGATGGCGTTAACTCCTTATTAAATTTAAACATAGGAAAATTGATGTTATGTGCATTTCCTTATTCTGATAATTTATCATATTTTTAAGTTGAATAATACTATTCACTTGCTGACATGTTGTCATAGTGACAAATTATTGTATTTTGACACTAATAAGTTTGTTAGTGGTTTTAAGTTAACTCAGGGAGCTTTATCCCTGTCTGGTAGATGTAGACATAGGATTGCTATGTTGATAGCATACAATATTAACGAGGTTATAGCTGATATAACAAATACTAGGATAAGTGACGAGCCGGTGTTGTCTAGTTGCACTAACAACATAGGGACTTATTATTGTGATTATACGTGTTGTACGAAGGAGGACCCACCTACAATATCAACATTGTTAGAGGCCACTAGCAATCAGATTGAGTGTTCTCTTCCTGATGGAACACACACAGGCATTTCAGACTCCTCATTTGTGGCAGTGGAGATTACTCCGGATAACTCTTTAAACTAAACTGCGAGACAACGGAAGCTACCCCTTCAAATAGCCAACTATTATTAGTGAATAATAACAAGGTATCTTCTGGCAATATAGATAAATGTAAGAAACCTAGAGGAGGGCAACACACCCTAAAATTATTTAATCAAAATATTCAAGGTTGCTCTTCTAAATTGTTGGAAATAGAATTGTTTTTAGAAAAAAAACAAGTTTGATGTAGTTTGTTTAACAGAACATTGGTTATAAGACCACCAAGTAATTTCCATTAATTATGAAAATTATTGTGTAGGTAGCCATTTCAGCCGTCAAAATATGATATTTGGTGGTTCATTAATACTAGTTAAAACTTCAATTAAATGTAAAGAAAGAAAGGATATTGTGAAATTGTCAGTTGAACACACCATTGAATTGTCTTGTGTTGAGCTTGATAGGCATGTTGTGGTATGCGTTTATAGACCTCCAAGTTACCAGAATCTATCTGTTTGATTCTGTAATGGAAGATGGGTTGAAAAAAGTCAGTACTACTAGTAAATCGATAATTATATGTGGCGACTTTAATATTAACTTGTTAGAGACAAATTCGAATAGTATCAGGTTATTGAGTCTTTTTAAATCATTTAATCTATCAAATGTATTTATGGAACCAACGCGAGTGACAGAGTCTACTGCCACTTGTATAGACAACATATTTTGTAATTGTGATTACTTATATAAAGAAATTGTAAATAAGTTGCCATCAGATCACAGCGGGCAAACAATAACGTTTTGCACATACATACCCCTACAAAAAATTCAATTAAAATTTAGACCTATTACAGATAAAAATTTAGAGAAACTAAATAACAATTTAGCTAGCAAATTAGGTGATCATAACTTTAATAACATGGATGACCCAAATGAGTTCTACGCCGAGTTTTTTTCATTATTAAACACGCAATTTAATGACACTTTTCCTCTAAAGTCTAAAAGTATTTACACTAAGTTCTTATTTAGCGACTGGGCCACTCCAGGTATTCGCATAAGCAGGGAAAAACTATATGAACTTTATGGCCAAAAGCAATATATGAATAATGCAAGCTTTCAGAAGTATGTTTCGAAGTATTCAAAAACATATAAAATTGTATGTAAAACAGCAAAAGCTTTGCATACTGGTAATAAAATAAAATCAGCTGACGACAAAATAAAAACTACCTGGAAAATAATAAATAATGAAACAGGTAGGAAGAAACAACGTGAAACTAAATTTAATCTAAATACTGTACATGGCCCAATAAACTCAGATGCAGAGGTAGCTAAGGAATTTGAAAATTTATTTGCTAATATTCCTCTTAAAACTATAGAAACTCTCAATTCGTCACCCGCGCTCTCTGTTGCCTTACTTAGATCGAATGTGAAGGTATGTCCATCCGAATTTAAGTTTCAACATATAAACCCCCAGGCCATTATAAAAGCTTTTAAAGATCTTAAAATTAAATCAACAGAAGATCTTTGGGGAATGTCTGTCAAAGTCTGTAGATCTGTTATTGAAACTATTGCCCCCTACTTAGCTGTCATATTTAACACTAGTGTAGACCGAGGAGTATTTCCGGATCTTATGAAACACAGTAAAGTAGTTCCGTTGTTCAAATCGGGTGATAGTCAAGAACCCAATAATTATAGGCCTGTGTCAATTCTGCCAGTCCTCAGTAAGGTGTTTGAAAAGTTAATGCTTAATCAGATGTTACTACACTATAATAAAAACTCCATCTTTCATGAACAACAATACGGTTTCACCAAAGGGCGTTGGACAACTGACGCCGGTGTTACCCTCATAAAGAATATTTTTACCGCCTGGGAAGAATCGCAAGACGCTATTGGAATATTCTGTGACCTTTCGAAGGCGTTCGATTGCGTTAACCATGAAACACTTTTGTTGAAACTTGAGCACTATGGGATTAGAAATACAGCCCTTGAGTTACTTAGGTCATACTTGACGGACAGACAGGTTAAAGTTCAGGTAAACGGTGTAAACTCACTAGGGTCTGAAATGACAATGGGCGTTCCGCAAGGCTCAATATTGGGTCAAAATCTTGACGTCGTCAATAACTCTATTCTTCAGGTCCAAAATTGGTTTACGGCAAACAACTTGGTATTTAATGAAAAAAAACCAAATGTATTAGATTTACTTTACCAAATGTAGAAGTAGCGAATGTGACATCATATTGAATGAAGAAAAACTGGAGTTTATTAATCACACGGTTTTCCTGGGAATCACTTTAGATGAGAAATTACAATGGGGACCTCATATAACATCTCTAGCGGGGCGTTTAAGCTCAGCCGCTTATGCTGTTAGGAAGATAAGACAGCTAACAGACGTAGAAACCGCACGTTTGGTCTATTTTAGCTACTTCCACAGCATTATGTCGTACGGTATTTTGCTAAGGGGTCGGGCTGCTGACATTGAATCCATATTTATTTTACAAGAGAGCTGTTTATAATCTGCGTCGTCGCGATTCTCTAAGGGAACTTTTTAATGACAGTCCCTTGCCAATTCATAAATGAAAATATTATGTATGTACGGAAAAATCGTCATCTTTTTAGTAAAGTTAGTGATAGAAATAATATTAATACTAGAAATAAAGATAAATTAAATAAACCGTTTTATAGATTAGCTAAAGTACACACATCTTTCATGGGGTACTGTGTTAAATGTTACAATAAAATACCTTGTGACATATTAGAACTAACTGAAAGAAAATGTAAAACCTACATTAAAATCACACTTTGGAAACAAGCATATTACAAATTAGAAGATTACATTCAGGATAAGAATGCTTGGAAACATGCTGGTCCTGCTCCATAGGACAATCAATGGTGGAGACAAGATCAAACTGGTTGGGTTTATGTATTTACTTTTGTACCTACTTTTTCATTTTTGGGTTTTTATTTTTCTGTTCACTCACTCTGCTAATTAATGGTTCCAATATTTGTAAATATGTGAGTACCATGTACTTATTTAAAAATATAATAAGTCTACCTCTGCATACTTTAGGTTCATGGTCCTCACATAATATATTAACAGAAGTTTTGTATACCACAGCACATGTAAAACACTGATTTGAAAAGAGTAACTATGGAGTTTCTTGTCCGTTCTTCTCCATAAGAATCTACCCTTCCGAATGGACAGTAGAGTCACTATATTATTTTAAATGTAATGATGACGTTCAAAAGTGCCGTTTAATGGCCTAATTGAAATAAACGTTTTTGACTTTGACTTTTGACTTTGAGTATGGAAACCATACCCATGGTGGACACAAACGAAATATAGCAGAATGTATGGATATATGACTGTGATTTATCATGACATTAGTCAGATTAGTATGGAAACCATACCCGTGGCGGACACAAACGAAATATAGCAGAGTGTATGCATATATGGCTGTGATTTATCATGACATTAGTCAGATTAGTATGGAAACCATACCCATGGCGGACACAAACGAAATATAGCAGAGTGTATGGATATATGGCTCTGAATTATCATGACATTAGTCAGATTAGTATGGAAACCATACCCATGGCGGACACAAACGAAATATAGCAGAGTGTATGGATATATGGCTCTGAATTATCATGACATTAGTCAGATTAGTATGGAAACCATACCCATGGTGGACAAAAACGAAATATAGCAGAGTGTATGGATATATGGCTCTGATTTACTATGACATTAGTCAGTTTAGTATGGAAACCATACCCATGGCGGACACAAACGAAATATAGCAGAGTGTATAGATATATGGCTCTGAATTATCATGACATTAGTCAGATTAGTATGGAAACCATACCCATGGCGGACACAAACGAAATATAGCAGAGTGTATGGATATATGACTCTGATTTATTATGAAATTAGTCAGATTAGTATGGAAACCATACCCATGGCGGACACAAACGAAATATAGCAGAGTGTATAGATATATGGCTCTGAATTATCATGACATTAGTCAGATTAGTATGGAAACCATACCCATGGTGGACACAAACGAAATATAGCAGAGTGTATGGATATATGGCTGTGATTTATCATGACATTAGTCAGATTAGTATGGAAACCATACCCATGGCGGACACAAACGAAATATAGCAGAGTGTATGGATATATGGCTCTGAATTATCATGACATTAGTCAGATTAGTATGGAAACCATACCCATGGTGGACACAAACGAAATATAACAGAGTGTATGGATATATGGCTGTGATTTATCGTGACATTAGTCAGATTAGTATGGAAACCATACCAATTTTTTTTTTTACTATTGTTAGGCACGCCTTTGACCAATATCTCACCTGATGGTAAGCGAGGATGTGGTCGAAGATGGAGCACGCTTGCCTAGAAATAACCTATTCACTCTTGATTTAAAGACTCCCAGGTTGTAGCTGTCAGGAATTAAATTATGCAATTCCGTCGCACATTCCCCAAAATGCAACCGGTAAAAAACCGACAGGCTAGCAACTCGTCGTCGATGTTCAAGACTTTGGAGCTTCGACGCGACGAGCCTCTCATTGCCGATGATCCTCTTGGCTCGTTTCTCAATTGACTCAAGGGCATCAAGCTGGTATCTGGCAGATCCATCCCAAAGATGAGAGCAGTATTCCATACACGACCGAACTTGCGCTTGATAGAGTTTGAGCAGCTGTTCCGGCGTGAAGTACCGTCTCACCTTAGCCAGAATCCCCAACTTCTTTGCAGCCACTTGAGCTTTTGCCTCTATGTAAGGGCTAAAATTGAGAGTAGATGTTAATGTAACCCCAAGAAGCTCAAGATAGTCGGTTATCGGCACGGTTTCACCGCGGAAAGATGGAGCCGGGCGGAATTAGCTCCTTTTGGCGGAAAATAGACACGCTTGGGTCTTAGCAGCATTGAACTTGACCAGATTGGAATCGCCCCATTCAGAGACCGCCTGTAAGGACACGTTCAAGCGCTCAACCATTGCCTCCCGGAGAGACCGGATCTGCGACCCACCAGCTCGTACGTCGGACACGTATCTCTCAGCAACAGTGCTGTCGTCTGCATACCCAAAGGTACCGGGTTTAAGCAGATCATTAATATGCAGCAAGAACAGTGTTGTCGAAAGCACCGACCCCTGAGGAACCCCGGCATTAATATCCAGCAGTCCAGACGAGCAGCCATCTATGACCACTCGGATAGACCGATCCCTCAGGAAATCTGCGATCCAATCACATAAACCGGCGGGCAGACCGAAGGAAGGAAGCTTACTAATAAGGCTATCGTGCCAGACCCTGTCGAAGGCCTTCGAGATGTCAAGGGAGACCGCCAGTGCCTCCCCGTGCTTCTCTATGGCCTCACTCCAGATGTGAATGGCATACGCTAGTAGATCCCCAGTTGACCGATTTCGGCGAAACCCGTATTGTCGGTCACTAAGGATATCATTCGCTTCTAGGTACGCCAGGAGCTTATGATTCAGCACGCGTTCCATAGTCTTACAGAGTATGGACGTTACCGAGATGGGTCTATAATTCGACGGGTCAGCTCGACTACCCTTCTTGGGCACAGGCTGCACGTTAGCTTGCTTCCAAGCCTTCGGCACTTTTCCAGTCTCGAACGAAAGGCGAAATAGGCGTGTCAAGATCGGAGACAGCTCAGGCGCATAACTCTTCAGAACAATTGCCAGTATCCCGTCGGGACCACTAGCCTTGTTCACGTCTAGGTTACGCAGTACCCTACGGACGTCCTTCTGATGAACGCGAATGTTCGACATACTCGATTCGCATTCACCAGGAGAGGCGGAGGGCGTCGCGCCACCAGGATCCAGACGTGAAGATTCCGCAAACAAAGAAGCAAACAAGTTCGCTTTCTCCTCAGCGGAGTGGGCCAGCGTCCCGTCGGGTCTCAGCAGTGGTGGTAGTGAGGCCATGGCGGACACAAACGAAATATAACAGAATGTATGGATATATGGCTGTGATTTATCATGACATTAGTCAGATTAGTATGGAAACCATACCCATGGCGGACACAAACGAAATATAGCAAAATGTATGGATTTGGTGGATTTGGCTCTGATTTGGTGTACCATTGACAAAAATTGAATAGAATATTGTTTCGTAATATTTGGCTGTCGTAATTTTATGTCAAATATTATTATTTCAAAGACTATTTACTTGAATGAAACCTATTTCACAGAAACACAATTCAATGAATTATATTATAATCACATTTTTTTATTTAATAAACTTTTCACACAGTTGAATTATTTTTTAACGAATATTGTTCGTCCGGTATTTTTTTCCACAGTATTTTATACACACAGTGAAATGTGTGTGTAAATATTATTGTTTTACAATAATAGGTCTTTACCTATGAAATTGCCGTTTAGTATAAAAAAATGTAAACGATTTTTTTTCATGTATTTTTTATTTGTATTAATCGAAGTGATCACCTATGCAATCAATGCATCTTTGCCAACGCAGTGGCAGTTTATTGATGCCCTTCTTAAAGAAATCAGCTGGACGGGAGGCAACAAATTCTTCAAAGGCATTTTGTACTGCCTCTCGGGTATTGAATTTTTTTCCCGCCAAGAAGTTATCCAAATTCTGGAAAAAGTAGTAGTCTGTAGGCGCAAGGTCTGGTGAGTAGGGCGGATGACGGAGAGCTTCCAACCCCAGTTCTTGCAACTTGGAGACCGTCTGCTGTGCAGTATGAGGTCGCGCGTTGTCGTGGAGGAGCAGCGGAGACGAGCGATTGACCAATGCTGGTTGGAGATGTGCCAGCTTCTCCATCATTGTGTTCAGTTCTTCACAGTACACATCTGCAGTAATGCTCACCCCGTTTGGTAAGAAGCTGTGATGAATCACACCGGCGCTAGACCACCAAACAGTGACCATCACGTTTCTAGGGGTAAGTTTTCGTTTAGGGTATTGTTTAGGTGCTGAACCAGGATCCAACCAACTTGCTGAGCGCTTGCGGTTATCAAACAGAATCCATTTTTCATCGCAGGGAACAATGCGGTTCAAAATTCCTTCATTTGTGTCTGTTGAGCAGTGCAAGGCACGTCTCGACGCGTACTTCGCGCTGGCGATCATTGAGTTCATGGGGCACCCATTTGTCAAGCTTTTTTAACTTGCCTATTTGACGCAAATGGACCAATATTGTTTTGACGCTAACATCGAAAGCTGCTGCTAATTCAGCCGTAGATTGTGTATTATCAGCTTCCACAATCGCCTTTGATTCGTCAATGTCGGCTAAAGTCTTCGGACGACCGCGAGGTTCATTTTTCAGGTCGAAATTTCCAGAACGGAAGCGAGCAAACCAATAACAGGTGGTGCGTTGGTTTGTAGTGTTAGCTCCGTAAACGTCGTTGATGTTGCGTGCCGCTTGTGCCGCGTTGCTGCCACGACGGTATTCATATTCCATAATTACTCGAATTTTTAACGTATCCATGATGACGAAAAAGATTGAAATGCGATGAAAATGTAACACTAATCAATAAACAAATGACTACTTTTGGAAAAAAAAACCATGTTTTTAAAATAAAATTAGTTTGAAATTAGAATTCTTAGCCAAACAAAAATTATTTTAATTTGAAATGGCCAGTACTGCAGAACGGCAATTTCATAGGTAAAGACCTAATATGTCCATGGCATACTTTTAAGATGGTAGAATTTTATTCGGAATAATTTAACTACACATACTTATTGCCATTTTTATAAAATAGCATTTAACCAAAATAAAATACGATCTTAAAAAATCAACATGTGTGCTAAAAAAAAATTGTGACAGAAATGAATCGCTGTAAAACCGAACCCACGTAGTCTTGTCTGCCCTACCCCTAGAGTGTAATTTAAGACCGCGTAGGCGCGGAGGGGCGAGGCGGCCCGCGAGCTGATGACAGGAGCAGGTGACAGCCTCAGCCGCGGTGGCGGGCGTTATAACCATCTGCGACGATAAGTTCGCGTGGGGTCTCCGGAGCCGTGACAGAAACCATGCCTGCTGCATGTTGCATGCTTGCCTGCATACTGTGTTGCTTAATTGCATGCTGCATGTTGCATGCCGCATACTTGCTGCATGTTGCATGCCGCATACTTGCCGCATGTTGCATGCTTGCTGCATGTTGATGGCTTGCTGCATGTTGCATGCTTGCTGCATGTTGCATGCTTGCTGCATGTTGCATGCTTGCTGCATTCATGTTGCATGCTTGCCTGCATACTGCATGCTTTTTTTTTTTTTTTTTTTTTTTCTGATAATAGGCACGCGCTTGACCACCATCTCACCTGATGGTAAGCGATGATGTGGTCGAAGATGGAGCACGCCTGCCTAGAAGCAACCTATTCACTCTTGACTTAAAGACTCCCAGGTTGTAGCTATCGGGAAACACAGACTCCGGCAGGGAATTCCACTCCTTAGCTGTACGCATTATGAATGTGTTCCCAAAACGTTTTGTGCGTGTGGGTGGGATGTCCACCATGTACCGGTGGCGCATCGCCGTTCGTCTTGTGGTCCGATGATGGAACGGGCTTGGCGGAATTAAATTATGCAATTCCGTCGCACATTCCCCAAAATGCAACCGGTAGAAAACCGACAGGCTAGCAACTCGTCGTCGATGCTCAAGACTTTGGAGCTTCGTCGCGACGAGCCTCTCATTGCCAATGATCCTCTTGGCTCGTTTCTCAATTGACTCAAGGGCATCAAGCTGGTATCTCGCAGATCCGTCCCAAAGATGAGAGCAGTATTCCATACACGATCGAACTTGCGCTTGATAGAGTTTGAGCAGCTGTTCCGGCGTGAAGTACCGTCTCACCTTTGATAGGATCCCCAACTTCTTTGCAGCCACTTGAGCTTTTGCCTCTATGTAAGGGCCAAAATTGAGAGTAGATGTTAATGTAACCCCAAGAAGCTCAAGTTGGTCGGTTATCGGCACGGTTGCACCTCGGAAAGATGGAGCTGGGTGGAATTGGCTCCTTTTGGCGGAAAATAGACACGCTTGGGTCTTAGCAGCATTGAACTTGACCAGATTGGCATCGCCCCATTCAGAGACAGCCTGTAAGGACACATTCAAGCGCTCAACCATAGCCTCCCGAAGAGACCGGATCTGCGACCCACCAGCTCGTGCGTCGGACACGTATCTCTCAGCAACAGTGCTGTCGTCTGCATACCCAAAGGTACCGGGTTTAAGCAGATCATTAATATGCAGCAAGAACAGTGTTGTCGAAAGCACCGACCCCTGAGGAACCCCGGCATTAATATCCAGCAGTCCAGACAAGCAGCCATCTATGACCACTCGGATAGACCGATCCCTCAGGAAATCTGCAATCCAATCACACAAACCGGCGGGCAGACCGAAGGAAGGAAGCTTACTAATAAGGCTATCGTGCCAGACCCTGTCGAAAGCCTTCGAGATGTCAAGGGAGACCGCTAGTGCCTCCCCGTGCTTTTCTATGGCTTCACTCCAGATGTGAATGGCATACGCTAGAAGATCCCCAGTTGACCGATTTCGGCGGAACCCGTATTGTCGGTCACTAAGGATATCATTTCCTTCTAGGTACGCCAGGAGCTTATGATTCAGCACGCGTTCCATAGTCTTACAGAGTATGGACGTTACCGAGATGGGTCTATAATTCGACGGGTCAGCTCGACTACCCTTCTTGGGCACGGGTTGCACGTTAGCTTGCTTCCAAGCCTTCGGCACCTTTCCAGTCTCAAACGAAAGGCGAAATAGGCGTGTCAAGATCGGAGACAACTCAGGCGCACAAGTTTTCAGAACAATTGCCGGTATCCCGTCGGGGCCACTAGCCTTGTTCACGTCTAGGTTACGCAGCACCCTATGGACGTCCTTCTGATGAATGCGAATGTTCCATGCTCGACTCGCACCCACCAGGAGAAGCAGGGAGCCTCGCGCCACCGGGATCCAGACGCGAAGATTGCGCAAACAAGGAAGCAAACAAGTTCGCTTTCTCCTCAGCGGAGTGGGCCAGCGTCCCGTCGGGTCTCAGCAGTGGTGGTAGTGAGGGGCGGCAGAAGTTCGATTCGACCAACTTAGCCAGGGACCAAAAAGCCTTACTACCTGCTGGGTATGAAGAAAGTTTGTTCCCTATTCGGCTGATGTGGTCAAACCGTGCCCTCCGCAACACCTTCTTGCAGGACTTGGCAGCCCTGTTGAAGGCTCTCTTCTTCCGAGTCACGTCGCTTGCTTTGCACGTGCGAGCGTCGACCCATGCCAGATAAGCCACGTGCTTAAGCGCATCAGCGCGATTGCACTCGGCACCAAACCATGGACGAGCTTCGCCAGACATAGTTATGTCAGAGAACGGAATGTAGTACTCCATTCCCCTCCGCAACACATCCGTTACGGCGTCTGCGCACGACGAAGCATCAGTCGAAGAAAAGCAAGTAGGCTGCCAAGAATAACATGCGAAGAAAGATCGCATGCCATCCCAATCTGCTGACCTGTACCGCCATACCCGCCGTGTGCCTCTTGGGCTAGGATCGGGCGGGGAGTAAACGGACACAGACTTCACCAGACAGTGGTCGGAACTACCCAGTGGTGAAGAAATCGACACCGAATAGCGGTCTGGATCCGTTGTCAGCAAAAGGTCCAAGCAATTGGCAGTGTGCGAATCAACATCCGGCACCCTCGTTGCCTCCTGGACCAGCTGGGTAAGATTCAGCGCTAGGGCTAGCTTTCTCGTTTCTCGTCCAGCATGGTCTGTACACTGGTATGGGAATAGCCACTCCTGATGGTGGGCGTTGAAGTCCCCCAGTAACACCAATTGGGCAGAAGGGTACCGTTGCTGAGCCGCATCCGCCGCCTCACTCAGGTGCTGTGTGAGCTTAGTTGTCTCCAAATCACCGCTGTGCGAACGGTAGACACAAGCGTAGACAATTTTATCCAGGCCTGTGTCCACTAAAACCCACAGCGTTGAGAACCTGGAGTCCTCAAGATTACGGAGACGCCGATAACAGATGTCGTCACGGGCGTACATACATACGCCCGCACGTGGTTTGAAATGGTGCTCCAGGGTAAACCCTGGGTACGAAAGGTAAGACACGTCTGACGGACACCTGATCTGCGTCTCGGAAAGGAACAGGAGTGCTGGTTTCTCAGTCTCCAGGTGGTGATGGACTGCGGCGAGATTTGAGTGCAGACCTCGAATATTGCTGAGGTGCACTTTGTGGGGGAGGAAGTGCTGCCGCTGTACAGCTTTTTTTATTTTGTTCCTTTTCGTCATGTTGAGAGTGAAGGTTGTTGAGGAGAAGGAAGTGAAATGAGGTTCCAAGCTGCTACCCTCAGGCACGCTCTGACAGGACGATATCATTGGGGGACTAGTCTGGAGACTGCGGGGACGCCCGAGCCCCCCCGGGAATGTCCATCGGGTCCACCCCATCTGGTCGCCAGCCAGCACGATGGCGCACCCCGGGATTTTTCGTCAGTTGGCGGGGCAGCCTTTCATGTGTGGCTAGCACACTACTTGGGCCCCTAACTAACTGCGGTCGGCCAGCGGCGCACCGTGCCTCGGATCCCGCTACCCTCCGCGACTAGTCTCCCGATACGCCCATATCAACGCGAGCCTGGTCGGTCTGCCTGCATTGGAACAACTATTTCCACCCAACTCCTCTGTATTGGCTACACTGGGCATCGTACCGGAACACGGCTAGGCCGTTTGGCGGTACGCCTTTGCCCAGTGGGTGGTCACAAGCCATCGGCCGAAGCCTACCACCAGTTAGTGTCACCTGATTAGCACCACCCGGGAGCCACGTGTAGGGTCTAGCATTGGGTATTCTCCTACGGACGCGGGTGACTCGGCCCCCAAAAATGCTTGCTTGTATTCTGCGTATTGCATGGTCGCTTGCATACTGCATGCTTGCTTGCATTATGCATGTTGCATGCTCGTTTATGTGCTGTATGCTTGCTTACTTACATGCTGCATGTCGTTTGCTTGCTGCATGCTTGCTGTATGCTTCCTGCATGCTAGCTGTATGCTTGCTGCATTAATGGTTATGCTTGTTTGCATAGTTTTGTTTTTAATTCTCATTGCCATTTGCCACCATTGCCGTTTCGCGGGGTTCCGTCGAGCGGGCCCGAATGAAAAGTTTTGCTTGAGTAGAATTTACCCGCATTTTTTTTTGTGACTACGATGTTTTCATTTTATAGGAGGGTATGCATTTTGTCAAACGTTTAGAAACCGTCAGTTGATAAAATGTTTTTCTTGGCAACAAGTTTTATGTTACCTACTCATTATGTTACCTACTCATTATGTTACCTACTCATTATGTTACCTACTCATTATGTTACCTACTCATTATGTTACCTACTCATTATGTTACCTACTCATTATGCGGATAAAGAATATTTGATTTGTAATTCTATGATATCATATTTATGACTTTGTTTATCGAAACGAAAGTTTATTTGTAACAAAAATCTATGATTTAAATTTATTCAAAGTAAGTTTAGAAGTATGCGGTACAGAGAGTAAAGTCTCGCACACCTCAATTGAAAAGGAGGATCCTCCTTTTCAATTGAGCTCTGTCGGAAGCTCTTCTGAGCTCATCTATTGTATTGAGGTTCACCGTAGTCTCAGCCATGACGACTATATCGTCGGAAAATCGAAAAAGTGGGTGATCTACGCGCCATTGACATTAATGCCTTTGCTTCTCCAGTCCCAAACCTTGAAGACATCCTGTACGGGTTGTAGTAGTTAACTCCGTACACTGATTTGTAGTGTAGGTTTGAAAGTTCAGTAAAGTATAGAGAAACACTTTCCACTAAGATGCAAAAGTTAAGTTTATTAAGTTATAAATTAGTTACAGTCATAGAAATATAAAAAACAGGAGAGATGGCAAGGGGGCGTGTCAGTGTCCGCGCGACGTAATCACGATGATCATGTCAAAGGCAAATGGCCGTCTCAGCGAACTAGTGCGCTTTCGACCACGATCGTGACAAATTATAAGAATTCCGTGTTATTCAGTGGTTTCTTGTAAAAACCGAAGCCTAAACCAAAACTTTGTAAATTATGGAATCACTTACCATACCTAAATATAAGTCATCATCAACTGCCTAGCCTTTTCCCAACTACATTGGGGTCGGCTTCCAGTCAAACCGGATTCAGCTGAATACCAGTGTTTTACTTTATTTGTCTTTAAAATTATTAAAAACAACAAATCGTATAATATGTCTTGCTTTTACTATATTATTCTTGTGTTCAAATATCACAGCGACTGTACATATTTTGTAATAAATACATTGATCCTTATCCACTACCTAAGTTAGTCACTAAGTGTTTGAAAAAGCAATGTAAAAATCACACAACGATACTTTAGTATGCGCCTTCATCGCGTATTACGGCCGCTGTTTTCTGATACGAGAAGTCCATTGTGCAGATCAACTGTCGTAGGTTATCGGCAAAAATGTCGATTGACGAAGGAAATCTTGCTAAAATAGTTTATTTTTCAATTTGTTAATTGTTTTTACTCGGTTAGAAGATTAAACAAGAACAGCGCCTGCCGCGGGGTCGAGGCAACGTGTCGCCGAGCGTCGACTAGGGGTCGCAAACCGGGATACCGAATTTCAAAAATACCGGAATACCGAGTCAAATTTAGGTCTAATTAATACCGGTATTCATTTCACAAAAACCGGAATATTCGGTATTTTCGGTTTTAGTAAAATAAATAAAAAACAAATAAAAATAGAAAAAGTTACGCGCCATTTAATTCAAATTACGCGCGCGCGAGTTTGTTCACCTTACGACAAGACCTATGAAGTCGGCGACAGCCGAGTAGCTGAACTTCCCGCGCAACGATTGGCGAACGAACGAGCCAAATGAGCCAATGGCGTGGCGCGGTGCGCGAACGGTGCAAGTGAGTTGCGAACTTGCGACCGACAAGTGTCAAATTTTCTATTTCAATTTCAACTGTTTACATTGCGTCATTGCGTGTTTTGGTTTGGTTTTGTTATCCGCACTCGGAATTTAGAAAGATAATAGACAAATTGGTAAGTAATGATTTTAAATTATTATATTGCATGTCAAAGTATGGGGTTTTAATTATTTTTGAAAAGAGCTGTTTGTGGAGAAAGAAAAACGTGCATTGAATGTATTGTACTGCAAATTGCTAAGATAAAAATTACGACATAAATGAATATTTAATTAGGTAATGGTTTTTACCGCAATTGTTTTGAACTTATTTTTATAGCTTTGCCCTTTGATTGACCATAATATTTAGTTTTGTTATACAGTCATAGTATAAATGAACTTTTAAACTAGGTGTGTCTGTGACTTTGTTCGTGTGGACTTAAATATACTTACCGAAAGAAAAGTACCTAACGAAGATAAAAAGTTCCTTTAAAGTAAAAAGTATCCTATATTGGGATAAAATAAAAAGTATCCCACATTGCAATAAAGTGTATCTCATATCGCAATAAAAAGTGACCTATATTTGGATATAGAGTATCCTATAATAATATCGGGATATATTTTTCCCATATATATTGGATAAAAAAGTAGACTATGTCCTTTCCCAGGTTTCAAACTATCTCCACACCAAATTTCAATCAAATCGGTTCAGTAGCTTAGGCGTGAAAGCGTAACAGACAGACAGAGTTACGTTCGTATTATAATATTATATATGGATTTATTTCATGTTATTTTTATGTTTTGAATCAAAATGTTTTATGCAGGGTTCAAGTTTAGCGATTTATTTTTTGTAATTGCAATTTAACATTTTCTTTACAGGTTGTTATTAGTCGAAAGCGATGGTAGATCAAGACAAAATTCTATATGAAAAGCACAAAAAACTGTCACAAACAGAAACATCAGTATGGAGTCGTTTTCTTAAAGCTTCAGATAATCTTACGGCTAAATGTATAAACTGTAATCTAATATGTAAATAAAATAATCAAGACATCGGGCGGCTCAACTTCAGGGCTTCATACTCATTTAAAAACAGCACATTCTATAGTTTTAAAACATAATATTAATGCTAATAGTCAACATCAGCTGGCAACGACTTCTACAGCAAATACATCATTTTTTGCCACTGCTACGGAAGATGAAACACCAAAGAAAAGAAGCAAATTAACTGATTATTTTACAAGTCACAATAGCTTACCAGAAACGCTTTCTCATATGACGTCTGTAGATGGCTTACCTTTTAGTTTTTTTATTACTTCAAATGACCAAAGACGAATCATGGCGCAATCTGGCTACAAATTGCCTTCATCTTCAAATTCGATTAAAAATATGGTGATGAAGCACGGTGAAACTGTGAAATTGTCTATAATAAACAAGCTTCAAAAACTAAAAAATGACGGAGTTAAGGTCTCGGTGACTCTAGATGAATGGACTAGTACAAGTAATCGACGTTTTATGAATGTCAATGTGCATAGTCCTATGATGAACAAAAAGGACATTGTAAAAAATGGCCTATGAACCAACACGAATGAAATATTTACCATAATTACTAGAACTTTTAATAATATACATTAGTTATATTTTAATAGAACTGACACTTTTTAATTTCGAAAACCATTTTAAAAAGTATTCACTTTGACATTTGGTAGTAATGTCACTTGGCGCGTATGTACTACATATGCTATACCTACTTTATAATCACACGAAAATGAAAAAGTAAATCTCTTGCATGTCCATAAGACTCCCGTCTCCTACAGTTCAATGTCTAGAAGCGCGCATCTGTCGTACTTAAATTCAGTAATAAATTCTAAGTTATTGCTACATACCGAATGTTTTTATTGACGTAATTATAACCTCAAAATCCGACAGTGTTTTGATATTTTCAGAATCCTCAAAAGTGTCCGTTGTTTTAATTTAGGTTTAATCGAATGTATACATTATCTAAAACCCAAAGAGTAAATACACCTCCCTGTTGGATCTTAGGCGAGCTATGTATGTACGACGAGCAATGTCCTTTTGTCAATCTCGGCCTCGTAAGAACAATTGGGAGTATGTCAGCCAGAATTTGCTTGCAGTTGCTGGAGGAAAGATTGTTAGCGTTCGAATTATCTCTGAAGGACGACGTAATTTGTACCACAACTGACGGTACTTCTGTAACGGTGGCCTTTGGCCGTGATGCATCGATTTTCCATCAACAGTGCCTTGCTCACGGTATACAGCTTGCAATACTAGATGTCTTGTACAAAAATAAAGAAAATTGCCAAACACGGGTAATTGAAACAGACGTCGATGAGAATAATGACACTTTTGCTTCAGACGATAATGATGAAGATGACAATGATGGTTTCCATGTAATCGTAAGGACTAATCCTAACAACGAATTTATTTTCAAAGAATTAATAGAAAAAGTCCGTAAAATTGTGAAAGTTTTTAGAAAGTCGCCGACAAAAAATGATTTGCTGCAAAAATATGTGAAAGAGGAAATGATTAGTGAAACTAATTTGATTTTAGATTGTAGAACACGTTGGAAAAGTTTAGCAGATATGTTGGAGAGATTTGTGAAGCTTAAAATTCCGATCCAGAAGGCAATGATAGATTTAAAAATGAATCAAGAGCTATCAGACAGTGAATACCGACGTCTGGCTGATCTCAGCAGAGTATTTGAAATACTAAAAGCCACTGTCGAAGAACTGTGCAAAAGAACTGCTAGCCTAATTACTGCCGATACTGCTCTGAAGTTTATGTTCACTAAATTAGACGCCATGCAACATGAGTTAGTTGCTCGTGAACTTGTAACTTCTCTGAAACGTAGGATTAAGGAACGTAGGTTGCTGGTTGCTTCAACCTTAAATTATCTTCATAACCCAAAAACCTATTTCGATTCAGCAAACAAATACTGTGATGTATTTTTAAGGCCAGATTGCACAGAGATGAGGAAACACATTGAGGATGTTGTCAAACCCAAAGATTTTAATCTGGAATCTACACATGATGTTACTGCATATGATGATCTCCCTTCAGCTTCAATGCCGCTAAAGAAACAGTTAGAAATGGCGGTGAAAAAGCAAATGCTAAATCAGAACAGCACATCAATAGAAACTGCACCTGACTTTGACACTTTAATCAAAATAGAAATGGCTCTTTACGAAAACGGTGGGTCTAGAGGAAAATATTTGAGTATGGCCTTCAACAATTTAATAAGTATTCCACCAACTAGTGTAGAGTCAGAGAGAGCTTTCTCTTCATCGGGTTACTTGTGTAATCATTTGCGATCAAGATTGAGTGATAAAAGTTTAGATACTTTACTGTTTCTACGATCTCATTACAAAGCTCAACCAAAAATTTAATGGAGATTTAATAATATTTTGATTACCTCTTTATAACTCAATTTGATTTGGACTGAATTTAATTTAAGAATTTTTATTATTTTGTTAATTAGAATATTATTTGATGATTAGTAAACCATACTAAAAATTAATTTTATGTTTTATGAGAATTTATTAATTTTGTTTTATGAGAATTTATCAGAAGTTTATTTTTTTGTTTCGTTTTGTATAATATGTTGAGACTGTTGTGAGATGTTTAAGTTTGATAGACATTTTATTTTTAGAACTGATTCCTACTTCCTAGTCAAACACTAGATTTAATTAAAGTATTTGAACTAGTTAACCTAAGTTATTTTAATAGAGGAATAAAAGGGTATTTAGTATTAGTAAAATATTACTAAGAACTAACTGATTGATTGATTACCAACATACCAAATAATAAACCTTGTGTCAATGAAAATTTTGTTTTATTTAGAAGATAAATTCATTTAGGTACTTACCTACTTACTATTCCTCCGGAAACTAACTTTATTATACAAAATTTGTTAACTTCAGCTTAATCCCGGAAATATCGAAAATACCGGATTTTCGGTATTGGTCTGGAGCCAATACCGAAAATACCGGTTTTGCTTAAATGATTCGGTATTGCGACCCCTAGGTAAGTCCCATTATTATTACCTAGTCCCAGGCAGCCCGCTCACAGGGCACGGCCGCGACCAACGCGGCCCCTAGTGCCACCAAGGACAAAAAGAGGCCGCTATTTCCTCCGCCGGTAGTGGAGAAATTGCCGAACTGGGCGCATCATTTTAGAGCGATCGCGGCCCAGCTTCACCGGCCTCCCAACGCTCGCCCGTACGGCTCTGGGGTTCGATTTTCCCCGGAGTCAGGAGGCCGGCGTCAGCTGGTTCGCCTACTCCCTGCCAGCGGAGAAGCTACTGAAAGTAGCTATCCGGGGGCTGCCTGCGAACACTGATCCGCAGGAGATAGAAGAGGAGCTCCGCTCGCTAGGATTCGAGCCGGAGTACGTGTGTCATATACGAGCGCGCCAGGGAAGACCCGGCTGCGTTTTCTACGCCCTACTCAAGCGGACGCCGGACGTGCGCCGCATCTACGACACCTCCGTGTCACTCTTAATGCGGGGGGTCAGAGTAGAGGCGTGGCGTGGAAAACGCGGGCCCGCACAGTGTCACCGGTGCCAGAAGTTCCGGCACTCTTCGCACCAGTGCCACCGTCCGCTCGCCTGCGTACGATGCGGAGAGGGGCACGCCGCGAGAGACTGCACAAGGCCGCGAGAGGAGCCCGCCACCTGCGCAAACTGCGGGGGCGCGCATCCGGCCAGCCACGTCAGCTGCCCCATCTTCCAGAAGGAAGACAGAAACAGGCGGGCGGGGACTGTCGCCATTTCCAGCTCAGCACCGCGCCGCCCTACGAACGTGGATGGCCCAAAGGGAGAGGCCCACGGCGGCGCGTCATTAATGGCGGCAGCCAACGGGCCCACGAACAGGAACGGAGCTACCTCCGTCGGGGGGAGGAAAAAGAAGAGCAAGCAAAGGGAGGAAACCCAACCCAGGGGACCAAAATAGCTCCCCAGGCCGTCCCTGCTAGCAAGGCGCAGGCCAAAACAAAAAACAACCAAACGAAACCTGTAGCGAGTGTTAGCGTCAGTACAACGCAACCGAAACGCCTACAAAATGTCGCAACCCAGCCACAGCGCCGACACATCCGCCGGCGCTAACGCTAACAAAGAATTTACTGCCTGCGCCATCAAGCTGCTGGTGAGCCTCTTGAGAGCCATCCAGCAGGGACAGGACGCAGGGCAGGTCATCCTCAACGGCTTGGCCGAGTTACTCACCCTCTACAATGGGTAAGCCGTTGAGGGTGCTCCACTGGAACGCCCGCGGCCGAAAATCAAAGGTCGCCTCCCTCCGACATCTCCTCAGGGATCAGAACATCGACGTGGCGCTCATAAGTGAGACGGACCTGAGACAGCGCGCGCTGGACGAGCTTCCCGCCTGGCTCGCCAAGTGGCGACTGTCGGTTAACGTGGGTAAGACGCAGGCGATCGCTATAGGCTCAGCGCGCCTCCCACCGCCCTTGAAGCTGCAAGGAGTCGACGTCGAGTGGTCCCTCCAGGCGAAGTACCTCGGTGTGACCATCGACCGTCGGCTCTCGATGGGGCCGCACGTCCACCGGGTCGCCGCCCAGGCGAGGGCCGCCCGTGCACGGCTCTACCCAGTGTAGGGGTGCCCAGTGTGGGAGCTGCCGGCGCGCGTCAAGTTGGGCGTGTAAAACACGTACATACGCCCGATTCTGACGTACGCTGCCCCCGCTTGGTTCGCCCTCACGTGTGAGGGGAATCGCGCGAAGCTCCGCACGCAACAGCACCTTGCGCTGCGGACCATTGTGTATGCCCCTTACTTAGTGAGGAATGACGTAATCCAGCGGGACCTCAGGATCGAGAGCCTGGACGAGTTTGTACAGCGCCTCGAGAAAGGCATGTTCACGCGCGCCGACGCATCCACTTGGCCCCACCGCAAGCAAATTGCGCCCTGGCGCGCGCGCCCGCCTGACGCGAAGCGCCTTCCCCGCGACCTGGTCGGGGACGTTGACGGCCCCGTCGCACCTCACCGGACTGACGCCTGAGTAGGCCGCTTCCCGCTACACGCGGCCTACTCAAACAGTGACACTGTACACATTACTCGCATCCCGGCGCGCGACCTGTGCTAAGTTAATATAGGCAGGTTGCGTTCCGAAAATCACACATTCACCACTAGACAGGCGCTAGTACTCACGCACCAAATATGTTTCCTAGGTTAATATAGGCTTATTCGGAGCATTAGCATTGGGCGGCAGTACTCACAATACACGGCCGCCCACACACACATTCGGCTCTGCAGTCCGGGCCGCAATCGGCTAGATCTGAGAACCGGTGCGGACGAGAGCCACTCACTCCTACCTGCTGCAGGTGCATCACCAAAGTCGACACCTTCGTCGCTGGTCGTTCTCGCTGGGCCTCCCCCAGGTCACTGGGGGTCTCACTCGGCGGGGACTGACCGCCGAAGGTGCCGTGAAGAAGCGACAAACAGTCGCGACGCGCCTGTAGTAACACACTTCAGCGACCCAATTACAGGCGTGCGACTGTTGCTATGGAAATAGTGGCAGGCGCACGCCAACATTTTTATGGCATTTTTTTTTTATTGCCTACCCAACGACCGACCCGTAGTCACGGGCCGAGGAGTGACCACCGCGGTCAGGGGGCTTCGCCCCGACACCGCCTGCCGCGCCCCCGGGAGGGGACGCAGCGACATCCACCATCCAGGCGACTGAGTCAGTATTGAACTGGCGATACAAGCGATAACTTCGAAAGCGATCTTCAACTGCGAATTAAGTGAAGTGAAGTATTCAGTAGTGCGATTGTGTGTTTTAATTAGTGTGTTTAAAGTGTTAATTACTGCTGTAAATTAAAGTGTTATTTTTGGTGGTTTAATCGGCTGTTTTTATTGTAACGAAACCCAAGCTCGTAACAATTGGTGTCAGAAGATTGGATAATCACACCGATTCTGCCAAAGGACGACACGGAGGGTATCCGTACCCGTAGTCAACGCCAGCAAGAGACGGACCAGAGGCGTTTTGGTGGAGCAACGACTCAGACGTCGGAAGGCCAGCTACCGACTATCGAGGCCGGCTCATCCACAACCGCTCCAGCATCATCAGCACCAGACTTAGTTGCTCTGATGATGATGCTGCAGGAGCAGGCCCGACGCTTGGAAGAACCGCTGCAGCGCGACAAGGAAGAGCAGGCTCGGCGACAGGAGAAGGAGGCCCGACGCTTGGAAGAACAGCTGCAGCGCGACAAGGAAGAGCAGGCTCGGCGACAGGAGGAGCAGACCCGCCGCTTGGAAGAACAGCTGCAGCGCGACATGGAGGAGCAGGCCCGCCGACAGGAGGAACAGATGTTCCTCATGAAGGATCTGCATGCCTCTTTCGGTAAAAAAATAAAGGTTGTTAAGGATAAGGTGGTTAAGCACGAAAACTGCCTTATAGAAGCTGAAACCCAGATTGCTGAAATGAAAAAGCAATGGACAACCTAAAAGTTGCAGATGGAATTGCAACTTCTGTAGCTGCAACACCTTCGCTACGTGGGTTTAAAGTGCCGCCGTTTGATGGGACGTCTTCTTGGTCAGCCTACAAGATAGAGTTTGAAGCTGTAATGAAGGCGAACGGGTGGAGTAAAGACCAGGCCATGACTGCCCTCACCCTAGGCCTGCGTGACCAGGCCTTAACTGACCTGGAAGCTCTCGGTAAGGAGGTGAGTTACGAGCAGCTCCTTGAGGTGTTGGAAGCCAGGTATGGTAACGCTCACCTGGAACACGTTTTTCGTGCGCAGCTAAGGGATCGCGTCCAACGGAGCAGTGAGAACCTGCAGCAGTGGGCCCTTGAAGAGGAGAAGCTGGTACGAAAAACGTACTAGTCTATACCTCCGCTCATTGAAGGGAACTTGGTGCAGACATTCATCGACGGCATCCGCGACCTTGACGTTAGAGCTGCTGTGAGACTCGGGCACCACGGGACGCTAAAGGTCGCTTTGGCCCATGCACTAGAGGCGGAAGCTGTGCGGCAGGATCATCGTTCCCACCGCGTTAGGGACGTTGCAGCTGTAACGGTTCACGACCGGTTTAAAGGATATAGCCCGAGGTGCTACAGCTGTGGTGAAAGAGGTCACCTTCGACCTGGTTGCCCTAAGCGAACTACAGAATGGGAAGATTTGCGGCAGGATTATCGTTCTCACCGTGGCAAGGAGGTAGCAACAGCGGCAGTTCGTGACCGTTTGAAAGGGTACAGCTCTAGGTGCTATAATAATAATAATAATAATAAATTTATTTCAGACTTTGTCCATACGTTTGTTAGTAACAATATTCTTAGCCTAGTGTTAGTAAGTACAAATAGTTAGGCGCTTACTCTCGCGTGTAGGCCTATCCAATGCGCCATCAGTACCGAGTCCCACCGGCCGGCGCACGCGGCCAGGATGGCGCTGGGGCTGCCGCGCACCCGCGCCGTTGTCGACGCACATCGCTTACGCATAATCGCGTGGAAGCCGTCCACGCGCGCCTCCGCGAACATGGTACTCGCGCTACAGTACCGCGGCAGCCCCATCAACATCCTGAACGCATTATTATATTGGACACGCAGGGCGTCGTATGTCCTCTGCGTGTATTTAGTCCACAAACTGCACGTGTAGAAGGTCTGGCAGAATGCCCTAAATAGTGTGACCTTCACTTGATTAGTACAACGTGCAAATCTGCGAGCCAACATATTGCAGCGAACAGACAACGCCCTACGCTCCCTGTCTATATCCATGTTATCTTTAAGGTCTTCGGAGACCCAGTGTCCCAGGTACTTGAAGTGAGTGACTCGGTTTAATGGTGAACCATAGAGTGAGACAGGAGGTATCTCAGAGTAATCTTTTTTAGGTGCTCTAAAAACCATAACTTCACTTTTCTTCACATTGTACCTGAGCCCATGGGCCTCCGCGTACCTTTCACATATACGAAGTAGCTTGCGCAACGCACCAATTGAAGGGCTGAGCAGCACCATGTCATCCGCGTAGCTAATATTATTCACGCAAATTCCGTCTATATGACATCCAATTCCAGTGCTGCTCAGCTCCTCTATCAGGCGGTCCATATACAAATTAAACAGTTTCGGTGAGGTCAACCCGCCCTGTCTTACCCCACACTCCAACCCGTACATGTCTGATTTACTATCCGCCCACCTTACAGTATGCACACACACGCTATGGCTGTGGTGAAAGGGGCCACCTTCGATCCAGTTGCCCTAAGCAAACTGCAGGAAGGCAATATAGCCGATCTCTAGAAGGTAGGGCGGCTGACAACAGCGCCCAGCGGTTGCAGGACCACGACTTGGTGGTCGAAAATTGCAGCGGGAGATCTCAAGGCAACGCAGTTGGATTGTCAAGCAGAGCTTGCCTTGAGGTCTGCAAGCATTGTACTAGGCAAGAGAGTACAGAAGTTGTACCTGTGAGGATGCTCAAGACAGACCTCAGCAACGAGTGGAAGGAAATCATACAACGTGCACAGCAGGAAGATTCGGACATCCAGCCGATTCTGGAGTGGATAAAGGCCAGTGCTCTTAAGCCCACGCGGAGCGACGTCTCAGCGATGAGTTCGATCACGAAAAGCTATTGGGCCCAATGGGATAGCTTATTCAGGATGGAGTCCTGTACCGTAAATGGGAAAATGCTCGGGGAGACAGCTATCATTTGCAAATGGTCGTCCCTAGGGCTAAAGTACCGGATGTTCTACAGCTGTACCACGATGGTTGTTCAAGAGGCCATATTGGAGTTAAACGGACTCTACTGAAGATACAAGAACGGTTTTACTGGGTTCATTGACGTGATTATGTTGAAGACTGGTGTCGCAAATGTACTAGATGTGCGGCTGTAAAAGGTCCTCAGACTCGTAGCAGAGGAGCACTGAAATTGTACAATGTTGGTACACCATGGGAAAGGATAGCCCTGGATGTTGTGGGACCGTTTCCGGAAAGTGAAAGTGGTGACAAGTATTTCATGGTTGTAATGGATTACTTCACTAATTGGCCGGAAGTCTTTGCCATCCCAAATCAAGAAGCTTCAATAGTTGCAGATAAACTGGTTCATGAAGTGTTCTGTGTCGTTTTGGAGTACTCTTGGAGATTCACAGCGATCAAGGAAGGAATTTTGAGTCACAAATATTCCAGGAAACTTGCCGAGTTATGGGTACTCATAAAACGAGAACAACTTCTTACCACCCACAATCGGATGGAATGGTGGAACGATTAACCAGACATTGGAGAGGTACCTGGCAAAAGTTGTGGAAAATCGGCAACGCGATTGGGACAAGCATATACAACCATTCTTGTTGTCATACCGAAGTGCTTTCCACGAAAGCACTTCAGTGACACCAGCTTTCGCAAACGTTGGTAGAGAATTACGGCTGCCTGCAGACTTGATCACCGGAATACCGCCTGTAACCCCACGCAGTATACCTGATTATGCGAACGACTTGCGGAACAAAATAAATGACATTCATGAGCATGTCAGAGAATCGGGCCAGCAAATGTCTGAAAAGATGAAAACCCGTTATGACCACAAAATGAACAATAAAGGTTTCGACGAAGGTTCACTAGTGTGGTTGCACAATCCAGTTCGCAGTAAAGGGAAATCTCCTAAGCTTCAGGCTAAATGGCACGGGCCGTATCGGATTGTGACAAAAATCAATGATCTACAGTATACGAAAATGGACAAGAAGTGAGAGTCCTAAGATCGTCCACGTGGATCGACGGGCGCGTTATTTTTTTTTACTATTAATCGGCACGCGCTTGACCGCCATCTCACCTGATGGTAAGCGATGATGTGGTCGAAGATGGAGCACGCTTGCCTAGAAGTAACCTATTCACTCTTGACTTAAAGACTCCCAGGTTGTAGCTATCGGGAAACACAGACTCCGGCAGGGAATTCCACTCCTTAGCTGTACGCACTATGAATGTGTTCCCAAAACGTTTTGTGCGTGTGGGTGGGATGTCTACCATGAACCGGTGGCACATCGCCGTTCGTCTTGTGGTCCGATGATGGAACGGGCTTGGCGGAATTAAATTATGCAATTCCGTCGCACATTCCCCAAAATGCAACCGGCAGAAAACCGACAATCCAGCAACTCGTCGACGATGCTCAAGACTTTGGAGCTTCGTCGCGACGAGCCTCTCATTGCCAATGATCCTCTTGGCTCGTTTCTCAATTGACTCAAGGGCATCAAGCTGGTATCTGGCAGATC
Organism: Lacanobia oleracea; assembly: GCA_950371165.1. NCBI lineage: Eukaryota > Metazoa > Arthropoda > Insecta > Lepidoptera > Noctuidae > Lacanobia > Lacanobia oleracea. Next base: position 333,623 of record OX493397.1, read on the forward strand.
CGTCCCAAAGATGAGAGCAGTATTCCATACACGATCGAACTTGCGCTTGATAGAGTTTTAGCAGCTGTTCCGGTGTGAAGTACCGTCTCACCTTTGCTAGGATTCCCAACTTCCTTGCAGCCACTTGAGCTTTTGCCTCTATGAAAGGACCAAAATCGAGATTAGATGTTAATGCAACCCCAAGAAGTACAAGTTGGTCGGTTATCGGCACTGTTGCACCTCGCAAAGATGGAGCTGGGTGGAATTGGCTCCTTTTGGCGGAAAATAGACACGCTTGGGTCTTAGCAGCATTGAACTTGACCAGATTGCCATCACCCCATTCAGAGAGGTCACATTCAAGCGCTCAACCATTGCCTCCCGGAGAGACCGGATCTGCGACCCACCAGGTCGTGCGTCGGACACGTATCTCTCAGCATTAGTGCTGTCGTCTGCATACCCAAAGGTACCGGGTTTAAGCAGATCTTTAATATGCAGCAAGAAGAGTGTTGCCGAAAGCACCAACCCCTGAGGAACCCCGGCATTAATATCCAACAGTCCAGACGAGCAGCCATCTATGACCACTCGGATAGACCGATCCCTCAGGAAATCTGCGATCCAATCACACAAACTGGCGGGCAGACCGAAGGAAGGAAGCTTACTAATAAGGCTATCGTGCCAGACCCTGTTGAAGGCCTTCGAGATGTCAAGGGAGATCGCTAGTGCCTCCCCGTGCTTCTCTATGGCTTCACTCCAGATGTGAATGGCATACGCTAGAAGATCCCCAGTTGACCGATTTCGGCGGAACCCGTATTGTCGGTCACTAAGGATATCATTCGCTTCTAGTTACGCCAGGAGCTTAAGATTCAGCACGCGTTTCATAGTCTTACAGAGTATGGACGTTACCGAGATGGGTCTATATTTCGACGGGTCAGCACGACTACCCTTCTTAGACACGGGTTGCACGTTAGCTTGCTTCCAAGCCTTCGGCACTTTTCCAGTCTCAAACGAAAGGCGAAATAGGCGAGTCAAGATCGGAGACAACTCAGGCGCACAAGTTTTCAGAACAATTGCCGGTATCCCGTCGGGGCCACTAGCCTTATTCACGTCTAGGTTACGCAGTACCCTACGGACGTCCTTCTGATGAATGCGAATGTTCGACATGCTCGACTCGCATCCACCAGGAGAAGCAGGGGGCCTCGCTCCACCAGGATCCAGACGCGAAGATTCCGCAAACAAGGAAGCAAACAAGTTCGCTTTCTCCTCAGCGGAGTGGGCAAGCGTCCCGTCAGGTCTCAGCAGAGGTGGTAGTGAGGGGCGGCAGAAGTTGGATTCGACCGACTTAGCCAGGGACCAAAAAGCCTTACTACTCCTACTACTTACTACTTTGAGCCCTCCGCAACACCTTCTTGCAGGACTTGGCAGCCCTGTTGAAGGCTCTCTTCTTCCGAGTCACGTCATCTGCTTTGTAAGCCGCGTGCTTAAGCGCATCAGCGCGATTGCACTCGGCACCAACCCATGGACGAGCTTCGCCAGACATAGTTATGTCAGAGAACGGAATGTAGTACTCCATTACCCTCCGCAACACATCCGTCACGGCATCCGCGGTGTTGAGAACCTGGAGTCCTCAAGATTATGGAGACGCTGGTAACAGATGTCGTCACGGGCGTACATACATACGCCCGCACGTGGTTTGAAAAGGTGCTCCAGGGTAAACCCTGGGTAGGAAAGGTAAGACACGTCTGACGGACATCTGATCTGCGTCTCGGAAAGGAACAAGAGTGCTGGTTTCTCAGTCTCCAGGTGGTGATGGACTGCGGCAAGATTTGAGTGCAGACCTCGAATATTGCTGAGGTGCACTTTGTGGGGGAGAATGTGCTGCCGCTGTACAGCTTTTCTTCTTCTTTTCTTCTTTCTTTTCTTCCTTTTGGCCATAAGTTTGAGTGAAGGAAGGAGAGGAGAAGGAAGTGAAATGAGGTTCCATGCTGCTACCCTCAGGCCCGCTCTGACAGGAAGACATCATTGGGGGACTAGTCTGGAGACTGCGGGGATGCCCGAGCCCCCCCGGGATTGTCCATCGGGTCCTTATGGGGCTGATAATGCTCGGGACGAGCATGTCTTAGGAGGGGGCAGTGTTACGCGCCAGAATTAATGCTAGTAATAACGACATTTACGTACATGTGGCGCCATCTAATATCCAGTAGCGGAATTACTGAGGTCAAGGTGATTCTAGAATTTTCTATGCTAGAACATTCTCGATGTTTCGACACCTGGTCAGTCAGGACCGGTATGTACCCGAACTTTCCAGAAGTTTCCATACTAGAAGGTTCTAGAATTAAATTTCGCCGGTATAGGGTGGACCTCCGGCGACTGAGTCAGTATTGAATTGGCGATACAAGCGATAACTTCGGAAGCGATCTTCAACTGCGAATTAAGTGAAGTGAAGTATTTAGTTGTGCGATTGTGTGGTTAAAGTGTTAATTACTTTTGTAAAATAAAGTGTTATTTTTGGTGGTTTAATGGGCTGTTTTTATTGTAACGGACACCAAGCTCGTAACAATATTATTTTATAATGCGAAACTATGACGCATATCATTAGGCTAGAGTAGGTTACAGATTAGACCGGCGATACGGCGATGAGACCGTACAACATCTTCCATGGCGGTCGTGAACAGTTTCGGAAAAATTACGTCTCACTGTCTCACACCCCGCTGCAGGAAGTCACAATTCGGAAGTCGACTGACAAACATTTGTACAAACATTTCAGCACTTCGATGTACCGATTGTCAATCTGGTACCGTTGGAGAGACTGCAGCACAGCCCAAGTCCCGATCGACTCGAAAGGTTTCTCGTAGTTCACAAACCGTACCGGTTACAAGTGTAACCTACCGCAGCGTAGGTATGTGGTTCACGGTGCTGAAGACTGAATCCTTTTCGGAATCCAGCTCTTTCGGCCGGAATTCGTCAAACCTAAACGCGAGACGGTTCGTGATAACTCTGGAAAACAGTTAGTAGACATGGCCCAGAAGTGAGATGGGACTGCAATTCATAAGTAGGGCATTCGCGCCTTTCTTAAATGAGAGTACTACCACACACCTCTGATCCATGCCTGTGGCGTTTTGCCTTCGAGTATCACGGAGTTGACAAACCCGCCTTCAGAAGTCCAGTGGTAGTTCCGTCCTCACCTGACGCCTTGTTGTTTTTAAGCTGTTCAGAGTCATCCTAATCTCATACATGCTGACGTCCGGGATGTCCTCAGTGTAGTGCCGGGTGACGAAAATCCAATCCAAAAGCAAATAACCAAAGTCCATGAAACACTGTACTCGATAAAATTATAGATTAACAATGGATAAACATACAGATCACAACGATAGTTAACGAAGGTCTGCGCGGAGGGCGGTAAGTCAGTGCGCGAGCGCAACGAAACTTGTTTTACGTGTCTAATGTACGAAAGAGACAGCGTATACATGCCTCTTAACATTGGCTCATCCACGCACTGTGTGCTGTATGGTATCTAGATTCTTTTTATGCCTGTGCTAGACTAAATAAAGTCTTCTGAAACAGTTTGTTTTATTTTTTTTTAACGATCCTGTACATTTTTCCCTATTGATTTTTAATTAAATAATTATATGCATCGAAGGGTCATATTCCCCTTAGTTTAAAATTATTTTGGTTACTGTCCGCCACTCTTCGTAAAGCGGGTCAGATATGCCCAATTTTTTTTCTAATTTCACGCCGCCCGCCCGACAGATGGCTATTTCCTTTAAAGCGCTCCTTCAGTGATTGGTTCAAGGCCGCGCCGCCGCCAGGGAAAATTCACCTTACGCCGCCGCCGTAAAAATCGGCACGGCGCGTCGGCGCTCATATTTAGTACACAATGATGGCGCGAAGCTATTCATGTAGCAAAAAATTTTTGACTCATATTTTCTGTCCATCTCGCACGTTATCGAAACAATTAAGTGCTACTGGAATTATCTCACTTGATCCTGGACGCATGTTGAAAGGAGACAACATTATAATTCGCTCTCATAACAATTTCCACAGTGAGATAAGCGTGACGGAAGACGAGCTTACGTGAAAGAATCGACTATAAATCACTTCATAGCAGACAACAACTATACTTTTGAAACTGAGCATCATGAAGTGATGATGAAGACATTGAAAGCCAGGAGCGAGTCATCAGCGAACCACAAGCACAGAGGAGTCAGGACACTTGCGGCTCGCGCAAGCTCGACAGAACAACTTCGGCAATCTGACATTTAGATAAAATTATAAACTTCGGACTTTATTTTTTTACATTTTGCTTGTTTTATTTGATATTTTATATTTACTGTTTACTTCTTTTTGTGATTTGGGAGCATGTACGAGCTCGCTCTTTTTTGCTGACGCCCGCAATCACATCATGTACTTTACGTTTCTACATTATTATAATGTATTACTGTTATAAAGTTTAGTCAATAAAGAGGCTTGGTGAATACACATGTCGGTGTTTTCTTCCTCATTACACATAAGAATTCCCGGTACACATCGCACCACAGCGACGCTAGGACTCCACAAGAATTTCAACACTGCGGTGTATATTGCAGTCTTACATCAGCGACATCTATTGCCCGCTAGTGTTACTAATGTAATGTTTATTGATGATTTCTGTAAAAGTGCGCTTTTTGACATCATTTTATTTTTCCTGTAATCTTTACATACACTTCGATCACATAGAATAATTCAGATTTTTCTCTATGCAAATTTCGAAGATAAGGGGGGGGGGGGAATGGTCAATTTTTCTAAATTTTTCGTCAAAATTAAAAACCATGCGGCCTAAAAAAAACTCAGCATTCCAGGGCGAGACGAGTGGCAAGCGGTACAACGAAGTCAACAATACAGAAGCAGGTAGCTACATGCGTGCTCAGTGCTTAGTGCTCCGAGCGGAAACTAGTGCTGTGCAAGCGAGGTGCCGCGACCACACGACTATCCTACATGTTACCTTCTCCAAAAGATCTGCTTGCAACATAAAAACATATCATTTAGTCAGTGTTAACATTTCATTCACATGCACATTTGATAAGTACCTACTAACATATCAGTTGAAAAAAAAACTTTTTTACAAACAAATAAAACCGACTTACAAAAGCAAAACACTACAAAGTATAAAAAAAAACTATAATTTCGGAAGTCGATGTTTTTGTTATATGTTTTGGTTTTTTGACACCGACTTCCGAAATTGAAGTTATTTTATACTTTGTAGTGTATTGTTTTGTAGTGTTTTTTTAAATCGGTCCAAAATTGGCGAAGAAATCGCTGAACATACATAAAAAAAATACAGCCGAACATAGAACCTCCTCCTTCTTGAAGAAGTCGGTAAAAAACTGGCCACGTGCTATTCGTTTTCTAATAGCACGTATTAGTTTTTTGTACAAAATTCAACGCAAAGAACAATGGGCAGAATGGGCCCAGTTGTAGCACTTTCTTACCTATCTTAAAATGAAGATCCAAATAAACTCAAAATTTTATTCTACCTATGGCAGCATTACTCTAATGACACAAAAAAAAAGTTACTGCGGTTCCAAAAGTTCAATAATTCATCATCAGCCTGCAGACGTCCACAGCTGTACATAGCCCTCCCCCGAGTATCGCCACAACCACCGGCCCTGTGCGCCTCGCTCGGTTACCCGCGCGACCCTTACCCCGAGGTTCTAGACAAGTGGCATCGTCAGCGCCAGCGTGGCGGAGGCGATTGTCGAAGCGTTAAAAATGTATGAGATTGTCAATCGTGTCGACATGTGACGCGATTAATTCCCTACATTTTAGAATTTCGACAGTCGCATTCCCTAATAGAATGGCGCTTTGTCTAGAGGTGTTGGCTCCACCTTGTAGAGGTGTTGGAGGCTTTTCAACGCTGCGTCTTCAGGTACGCGGTCACCACTCCAAAACTTTTCAGCCCCATCGAGCACCTGTTCTGCGAGCAATGTGCCCTGCCCACTGCTACTTCAGTTTGGTGATCCTTCGGGCTATGTCAGTAACCTTGGCACTCTTGTGGATACCGTTATTTCTGATTTGATTACGCAAGGAAACTCCAAGCATTGCCCTCTCCATTGCTCTTTGGGTGGACTTTAAGCCTTCTGATTAGGCCCATTGTGACATAGACTTTCGTCTGGAGATGTATGTTAGCGCAACTTCTCCAACGCCACCCGGCCGAGTAGGATTCGACGGTTGACCTCTATTTCGAAGGTCGCGCTACCTATCTGGACTGTTTGTCTCAGGTAGACGTACTCGTCTACAACTTCGAGTGTAGAATCTCCGATCTTGAAATGAGTGGGTACTGCATAGGTATAAACAATGTCCTTGATTTTTGTGTGTGAAAGTGTGAGTTCATTTTAGACCCACTCTACTTAGGTCATCGAACAATAAACGTAGGTTTTCATCATCGGAGGACTATGTCGTCGGCAAAACGAAGGTGGATTTCTCGCCATTGACATTTTTATGCCTAGTCTTCTCCAATTCATAATCTTGAAGACATCCTCCAATACGGCCGTGAACACTTTCGTAGAAATGACGTCCGCCTGCCTTACGTCTCGATCGAATTAAAGGCTTTCTCGTAGTCCACAAAAGCTAAGTAAAGGGGCAGTCAAAGTCAAAGTCAAAATCGTTTATTTCAATTAGGCCCTTAAACGGCACTTTTGAACGTCATCATTACATTTAAAATAACATAGTAACTCTACTGTCCATTCGGAAGGGTAGATTCTTATGGAGAAGAACGGACAAGAAACTCCATATTATACTCTTCGGTCTTCTGTGTAACCTGCGGCAGCGTATTTATGTAGTCTTTTTTTAAAAAAAAAAAAAAAAAAAAAGAGTACCACCACACCTCTGCTCCATGCCGGTAGCGTTTTCCGCTCGAGTATGACTGAATCTCATTGTTTCTAAAGGGCCTTAAGGGTCAGTTTTCCACCCGCCTTCAGGAGTTCGGCCCTCACTCGACGCCTTTTTGTTTTAAAGCTGTTTCAGAGCCATCCTAATCTCATACAGGCTGACGTCCGGGATGTCCTCGGTATAGTGCCGGGTCAATCTAGCTCTTGGGTCGTTAGCTAGATTCGTAACTGGTTTAGACATTGACATGTATAACTTTCCATAGAATGTCTCGATGTCCCTCTTAAGCGATTTGACGGATATGGTTCTGCCATCGTCGGTCTTTGGCTTCGTGAGCTGGCTTTAACCAATAGACAGATCTCGGGCAAAGTCCTTGTAGCCCTAATCCCGCTCTGATGACTATAGAGCGGATTAATCCTTTCAGTACTAAAACGGCGGAGGTCGCTTTTCAAGGACCTAATGATGCGCCCAATACATCATTTTATAGTTTATTGATTGATTGTCTTATAGTTTGGAAAATAAAGATATTTAATTTTCAAAGGTATTTTTCTATCACAAACCTATCACAATACCGAAATGAAGAATTGAATATTTTACATCACTTTTTAAAAACGAAACTTGTCAAGTCCAATGCGACACATAAAAGAGAACAACCGACTTCCAAAAAAAAATACTACAAGGAATTTAAATTTGAAGAAGAATTTTAATTTCGGAAGTCGGTGTCAAAAAACGAAAAAATAACCAAAAACACCGACTTCCGAAATTAAAGTTATTTTCTTTCTTCGGAAGTTATTTTATACCTTGCAGTGTTTTTTTTTTTTGGAAGTCGGTTGTATTTTTATTTTTTTTTCACTTTTTAGTGGTATCTGCGTACATATTAACAGCGTACCAGCGCGATGTTATGTTAAGAACGGGTGTAAACACATAAAAAACACGCGATTTCAGCAATCCCAATCCATTTGCTATCATTTATTGAAGAGTTCCGTTGCCTACTTCCGAAGTTCTTCGTCAAATCTTCACCAAATTGAAATGGGACTAGTCCAGGAAAATACTCTTCCAAGCAAAAAAAGACTCGTCCAAATCAGCTGACAATTGGCGAAAAATTAAATGTCGCTGAACAAACATTTTTAATGGGATCTCATCATCAGATCTTAATTTACACCTTCCATCATCAGCTCAGCGACATGAGATGATGATTACCAGGCACATACCTATATCTGAATTGCGTTAGAAAATTTATGAAAAACATTGTATGTGTCTATAAAATTTGAGGATTGCCCTCAATATTCATGGAATCCTATCATCAGATTCTGACTTGGTGACAATGGAACCAATCGAGAAGTATACCTTTTCAAAGAAACAAGAATTTTTCAAATCGGTTCATAAATGACGGAGTTATGAGATAACAAACATAAAAAAAAATTACAACCGAATTGAGAACCTCCTCCTTTTTTTGAAGTCTGTTAAAAACGTATTTTGAATTTTTGACTGGCAACTAGATACAATTAGGTGTGCGCACCATAAGCTCATAATGATAGCATTTTAACTGTAATTATTGAACTTTTGGAACCGCTGGAACTATATTTTTTTTGAGTCATTAGATGATTACAGTAATGCTGCCGTAGAATAAATGTTAACATTAATCGGATCTTCATTTTATGGTAGGTAAGACAGTGCTACACCGCTGGGCTCACGATCCATATAAAGTTGCCCATTGTTCTTTTAGGCGCTACACTACATTAAATATAGGCGTATTTAATGTAGAGTAAAACTGTGTAATGTGAGTATGCAGTCCAGATAACTATATTATTTGGAAGTACAAATGAAGAGTCGCCTTCGATCACATCCTTGTGTGCCGGTTGATAGCGGCTCGTCGCCTCTCGCAGGATTTAAACATAACTGGCGAAATGCGATATAAATAATATATGAAAAATGGTGCTCAAAATAATAAAAGGTACACTCACAGTGCGTGATGTGCCCTCCCACCGGCTCGCCTTTGAAATCAAACTCGATCTCCAGCAGCTTACCCTGAGAACGAAACGCGAGCACGTTACTACGCGACTTGGCTACTTGGCGACTTGGCGCCGACTACGAAGACTGCTCATTGCGACACTCAATTGTTTGGAGTCAATTGTTCCAAACAATTCGTTCATTCAATTCAATATTTATTTCCGTGGTCAGTCAGCGCACGGCACGCTGCACACTGTCGTAGTACCGGGCTGTACCTGCTGCCGGCTGGAGTGGCTGGCTGGCTCGATCGAGCGCGCTGCACTTGTGGAGCCAAAAGCGTCAATAGAAATACACACTCTGTGAAAACTTCAACTGTCTCCCCTTAATTACGGTTCATGAGATACCGCTCGCTGACAGACAGTCGGAACGGAAGGTCGGACGGACAGTGGAGGCTTAGTTATAGGGTTCTGTTGTTTACCCTTCGGGAACGGAACCCATTGAGGTATTATACAGGGTTACTTGTAATTCGACGTATATCCGTCAGGGGCTGATAGGGGGGGCCAAAATGCAACAAATTGATCCCCCCATATGTATGGCCGAAATTCAATCGTTTTCGAGATATTTCAATTTTCTGTTTTTTCGATATTTACCCAAAATTTGACATTTAACTCCAAATAAAAAGAAATCCTTTTTTTACTATTGATAGGCAGGCGTTTGACCACTATCTCACCTGATGGTAAGCGATGATTTAGTCGAAGATGGAGCACGCTTCCCTAGAAGTAATCTATTCACTCTTGACTTTAGACTGCCAGGTTGTAGCTATCAGGAAACACAGACTCCGGTAGGGAATTCCACTCCTTAGCTGTGCGCATTATGAATGTGTTCCCAAAACGTTTTGTGCGTATGGAAATAATTAAAATAACTTGCCTATTCTGTTAGCTTTCCAAAAAGGTATAAAAGTTAATTCAAAGATACGCGATTCGTGGCATGGCATATGTTTGAATCGGTGCGGGGAGAGAAAATCATCTGTGTTTTTGTGAAGGAAGATTTTTTTTCTTTCGATTGTTATTGTTTTTATTATTATTTTTTTTTATTTGATTTTACTGGCAAAATTATTTGTGATGTCCGAGGGCCCCAAATACAAAACCGGAAAAGTGCGAGTCAGCTTCGCAGATGAAGGATTCCGTACCATAAACCTCATTTTTTATTATTCGTTGATATAGCGGCAATACAAATAGGTACATAATTCGTGAAAATTTTAACTGTCTACCTATTATCTGTCTAGCTATACAGCCCGCTGACAGACAGACGGACGGACGGACGGCAGACGGACGGGCGGACGAGACAGCGGAGGCTTAGTGATTAGGGTCCATTTGTTACCCTTTAAATAAATAAATGACCATCACATAAAACTAAAGCTTACTCATTTTAAGTACTTTAAATTAAACTAAATTAAAAATGGAAGATACAAAATTGATAATGCTTATTCATATTAATAAATATTTTGAAATTCTGATTTTGTCGCAAAATAATAAAAGATAACAAATAGTAACAAGAATTTACAATAGTGACCGATAACGAATGAACCCCCGCCACATCACGAATAAATTCTGATTTTATCGCAAAATAATAAAAGATAACAAATAGTAACAAAAATTTACAATAGTGACCGATAACGAATGAACCCCCGCCACATCACGAATAAATTCTGATTTTATCGCAAAATAATAAAAGATAACAAATAGTAACAAGAATTTACAATAGTGACCGATAACGAATGAACCCCCGCCACATCACGAATAAATTCTGATTTTATCGCAAAATAATAAAAGATAACAAATAGTAACAAGAATTTACAATAGTGACCGATAACGAATGAACCCCCGCCACATCACGAATAAATTCTGATTTTATCGCAAAATAATAAAAGATAACAAATAGTAACAAGAATTTACAATAGTGACCGATAACGAATGAACCCCCGCCACATCACGAATAAATTCTGATTTTATCGCAAAATAATAAAAGATAACAAATAGTAACAAAAATTTACAATAGTGACCGATAACGAATGAACCCCCGCCACATCACGAATAAATTCTGATTTTATCGCAAAATAATAAAAGATAACAAATAGTAACAAGAATTTACAATAGTGACCGATAACGAATGAACCCCCGCCACATCACGAATAAATTCTGATTTTATCGCAAAATAATAAAAGATAACAAATAGTAACAAGAATTTACAATAGTGACCGATAACGAATGAACCCCCGCCACATCACGAATAAATTCTGATTTTATCGCAAAATAATAAAAGATAACAAATAGTAACAAGAATTTACAATAGTGACCGATAACGAATGAACCCCCGCCACATCACGAATAAATTCTGATTTTATCGCAAAATAATAAAAGATAACAAATAGTAACAAGAATTTACAATGGTGACCGATAACGAATGAACCCCCGCCACATCACGAATAAATTCTGATTTTATCGCAAAATAATAAAAGATAACAAATAGTAACAAGAATTTACAATAGTGACCGATAACGAATGAACCCCCGCCACATCACGAATAAATTCTGATTTTATCGCAAAATAATAAAAGATAACAAATAGTAACAAGAATTTACAATAGTGACCGATAACGAATGAACCCCCGCCACATCACGAATAAATTCTGATTTTATCGCAAAATAATAAAAGATAACAAATAGTAACAAGAATTTACAATGGTGACCGATAACGAATGAACCCCCGCCACATCACGAATAAATTCGCCAGTAAAATCGGATGTTTTAGTGAGGATCCTTCACTAAAAACACAGATGATTTTCTCTCCCCGCACCGATTCAAACACATGCCATGCCACGAATCGCGTACCTATCTTTGAATTTACTTTTATACCAAAATGGAAATCTAACAGAATAGGCAAGTTATTTTAGTTTTTTTTTTTTTACTATAGATAGGCACGCGTTTGACCACTATCTCACCTGATGGTAAGTGATGATGTGGTCGAAGATGGAGCACGCTTGCCTAGAAATAACCTATTCACTCTTGACTTAAAGACTCCCAGGTTGTAGCTATCAGGAAACACAGACTCCGGCAGGGAATTCCACTCCTTATTTGTACGATTAAGTTCATACTAATTTTTTGAACGAAACAACTTTTTTTGAAGAGTGCAATGAAAATATTGGTAAGATATTATTCTTAAATCAATCATTTTAATAATTTTGTTGAATTAAGTCATCTGCCAAGCCTTTTCCCAACTACATTGGGGTCGGCTTCCAGTCAAACCGGATTCAGCTGAATACCAATGTTTTACGTGGAGCGGCTGCCTACTAGACCTCCACAACCCATTAACTGGGTAACACGGTACATCTTGGCAAGACTGGAGTCAGATTTAAGTACTGGCTTCTGACAATCCGTAACGACCGTCAAAGATCTACGAATGACAGCCGGGACCAACGGCTTAACGTGCTTTCCGAGGCACAGAGGAATCTCGTTATGTTAAAATGGTCACCCATCCACAGAACAACCTTTGCAAGCGCTGCTTAACCTTCAAGATCGACCCGTGCGGCTGTTATTATTCCGTGGCTGTTATTGTTCTCCGCAATTTTGTTGAATTAAGTAGGTACTTTTAAATATGTCCATAGCTTAATTGAAGTACCAGCTACAATATCATATTGTAATGGTAGGGAGTGATACGAAGATTCGAATGACGTTATTGCGACGCACGCTATTTCGAAAAAAATTAAACGTGGTACGCCAGTTCGAAAACACATTAAGTCGAAAACCGCTATATCGAATGACGTTGTCGCGAACTCGCTGGTTCGAAAAATTGTTTGAATATAGTTTGAATAGTACGCTACTACGAAAGTCTTGGCATTGAAATCCACTGTTGCGAATAGCATATTCCAATCTGAATTTGTCTGGGGATCGAATTTGCGACCCAGTGATTGCCAAGAACTACCTACGCTACGTTGATGAAATTGACACAGAGCTAGTTGTCTATACTACTATAGGCCGACCGTTTAACTCGCGTATCGCCTGCGCGGTAAGAAGGGAGCGGGGGGAGATGTTAGCGGGTGGGTGAAAGGGGTGCGCGGAGCAGAGAGCTTACGTCAAGTGCGACAGTGCGCTGGCTGTGCTCGCAGCGCGCGGTTGGTATTTTTGTTACGGACGCTTGGACATAAACGCACAAGGTATACGACTTGCCAAGATAAATCTCAAGATGAATCGCTCTTGCAGTTTTGCGAACAAAATTAACAAGCAAGCTAAACAAACAGCATACAATGTATATTCCTTTTTTAAAGCCAGAAAACAAGATCATAATTCTACAGAGTATCTTGAAGACGTAAACCTAAACAAACTGGTTGCTAAAGCTACAAGACTCTCGGTGACTACCATATGTAAAATAATAAAAGAAGGAAATGAACTAAAAGATGAACAAAATAATGTAAATTTTAAATCACCAAAAAAAAATAAACAGATCCGAAAGAAAAAAAATTGAAGTTGACAGTTTTACAGAGGGCGTTGTTAGAAGAAAAATAACTCAATTTTATACGGTTTATAAGGTTCCTACATTAAAAATTTTGAATGCGAAACTCAGAGAAGAAGGAATTTTAAATTGTGGCCGGGAATATTTGAGAACATTGATTATAAACTTGGCTTTCGATTTAAGAAATGTCAATCAAAAAGAAAATTACTGATTGAACAACCAAACATCGTATCGTGGCGGTGGCGTTATCTTAATGCGATAAAGAAGCACAGAAGAGATCAAAAAAACATTGTTTACCTTTATGAAACATATGTCAATTCGTCATTAAATGTAGGTACCGGCGTGTTGGCAATCCAATGAAGAACGAGGGGTGCTGTCGCATATTGGCAAAGGGCCACGTTTAATTATTGTACCTGCTGGTGGACAAGCCGGATTTATCGATGGAGCTCTTTTAATTTTTAAATCCAAAAGCAAAACCGGAGATTATCATAGCGATATGAATTTTGTAAACTTCAGCAAATGGACTAGAGAAAAGCTATTGCCAAATTTACCGCCAAGGTCAGTTATTGTTATGGATAATGCCGCATACCACTCGGTACAAGAGGACAAAAAGCCTATAATGACATCCACAAAAGCCATCATGCAGACCTGGCTGCAAAGACACAATGTTGAATTTGATACGTCTTTAAGAAAATGTGATTTATTTAATTTAATTAAATAACACGCGACAGAAAATATTTACAAAATAGATGAAATTTTAAAGGCGGCAGGTCATGAAGTCTTACGACTGCCTCCATATCACCCAGACTTGAACCCAATCGAATTGGTTTGGGGGGATATCAAAGGACAGCTCGCAAAAATTGAAATTGATTCTAATTTAGACAAAAAGAAAAATACACTGGAACAGTTATTTGCCGAATTCTCTGTAGAAAAATGGGTTAACTGCGATAAATATGTACAAACTATTGAAAATGAATATTGTCTGCACGATCGTATCGTTGATGAAGAGATGGACCGATTTATTATTAATTTGCAAGATTCTGACTCCTCAAGCTACACAGACAGCGATGATGATTCAAGCGATATGGATATTAGTGATGAGTAGTCCTATACAACTTTTATCTGTGGTTAAATATTGATTTTGTACCTAAGAAGCTATTAATAAAATATTTGTAAAACTTAAAAATAAATACTTAAAAAAAAGATACCTATTATTTTATTCTTTACCAACAATGTCTATCTCGAGATAAATCTTTGGATTATTGACTCCGTGTGTAGCGTTACCTGCCCCCGCTCCCTTCTTACCGCGCAGGCGATACGCGAGTTAAACGGTCGGCCTATAAGTATAAATGAATAATATTAGTAGTTGTACCTAATGATTTAGCTATGTACCCATTGTTTTTAAGGATAGGAAATCATCAAATGACTCTTCCCGCTCTGGGTGAAGCATAAGGGAGTGTCAGACTCCTACTGACTAAAACCTATCCGTGTTCCTCCTAATACCCTTTGCGTTTCAGGGCCGCGGCGACTCTTTCGAACAAAGTCCGCAACCCCGGTTGGCATTTTTTCAGCAATGCAAATCAACTGACGGATATACGTCGAATTACAAGTAACCCTGTATATATATAACGTACTAGAGAAGTCGCTACACATCACTGCTGTGTTCCGGTCAAGTGTGGTCCAATCACCACACACATCTTGAGCGCCTATGTCATTGTTAGGTTTTAAATGAAAAGAACGTTCAAACACATTAAATATGCCGTACTGTGTTTTACGATATGTGCAATATCGTAATCATTCAAGTAATAAGTCAAAGTGCAAAGGAATAACATTCCATCGGTGAGAAACTAGATAAACATTTAAAATTAAATTCCAATAAAATATTTGATGGACGCATAATTTGTCAAAGACTAAAAATTGAGATGTGACAACTTGTGTAACAAATGTAGGGAGAATTAGCTGACGTTACTTTTTATAGCGGAAAATAATCTAACATATATTTAGAAAAGAACTGACTGTGGTTATTTAATGAAACATTAAAACGTATTAACGCGTGCCTGCCAACAGTTAAAAAATATAAAAAACTAACTTAAAAACGTGAAAAAATAATACGTATTGATACTTTTACTTTAATATAGGTACGATTTTTTGGACCAAGCGTCTTCGCCTCGGGAGACCGCAAATGTTTGTATTTTTTAAGTACCTCCATATTATTAGCGATCCCCCGACGCTATGACGCTTGGCCCAAAGAATCGTACCTATATCGAAGTAAGGATCAATACGTACTATTTTTTTCACTTTTTAAAGTTATTTTTTGTCGGGGGTATTTTCAATTTTTTATTTAATTTTTATTTCTTGCTTTTTAAACTTATTTTACCTAATAGGTACTACTAGAAAACTTATAATGTTATCATCTTCCTGCCCTTATCCGACGTCACGCGGGGTCAGCGCAACACGTTGTTTACTTCCAGTTTGTCCTATCAACCGTCACGCTATCACTAACTCCTTTTATTTTTCATTTTGCTCCTCACACCATCCATCTTTATTTAGGTCTTCCTCTCCCTCTCCATTCATCCACTCCTCATATGATCTACACTCACCTAAACGACACTACATCCACCAATGTATTAACTCTTTTTTTCTTTTCTGCTTCATCATCAGACCCTGCTCACAATTTATTTATAACCTATTCATTGCGACCATTTAAATGAATACGAAAACGGAAGGTCTGCTGTAAGTAAGTGAGGAGTTGGCTATCCAGCAGATTTCAGGACATGCTTCATATAATGATGATCTAGATATAATGTGTTCATTAAACCCTTTCAGTCAGTTCAAACACGATACCACTGCTGTAACTTCGTGAGGAGTTAGGTATTCTGCAGACCTCAGGTTATGCCACAGCATCAGGTCAATATAACCATGTTTTTGCAATGTCATTGAAAAAAATAAAATAAATTAAAATGTTTATTGCATCAACTGAAATTCTTATTCTGTTTACAATATGGAGCATCCTTTTAAGCAAATAGTTTGCTTGTGTTAGGAAGCTCTGCCAATCTCTAGATTATATTATAATAATGACTACAAGTTAATGAGCTTCTTCAAGATAAGTGTAAACTTATACAAACATAAAAATAAATTAAAAAATGTAATGAAAACTAAAAATAAAATTAAATATAATAAAATGGAATGAAAACAGAAAACGCGCTGGGTTGTGTGTGTTATGTGGGGGTGAATGTGTGTTGAATAGTCAGTGTGACTGTGTGAGTAGGTGGGGAGTGAGGGTTGTTGCATTAGCGGCAGAAGTATCATAGCGTAATGTAGGTTCATCTATATATATAAAAATGAATCCCTATTTCCCTTGGTCATCGCATCACGCTTGAACGGCTGGACCGATTTCGATAATTCTTTTTTTGTTGTGTGCGTTCTGGTCACGAGAAGGTTTTAGGCTATATATTATCACGCTATGTGCTTTGGAGGATGAGCAATATTCAAAAATGTCCGTTTTAACGACAGGCACAAGGTTCGATCCCCGGCCAGCAACAGCGTTTATTTTGGTATTTATTTTATCTCTTGAACTGTATTTTTACACCATAATTTTGTAAAAAAAACATAATAAAATGGGTTTTTGCTCACTTAAAATAAAATTTAAGTTTATAATCCACATTTTTCCAAACAGTTTAGTGAGGCATTGCTATAAGAAGCCACAACATATTACAATATTGCAGATACTTATGCGTCTAACCTTAGCAATGTTTATCAACACGCTTTACTTTCAAGGAGCTGAGCAGCGATAAACCATGACATAAATAAGATCGGTTATTTCAATCATTGGTTAACAGTGCTCATAGACCATCGGTTTAGAGATTGCCTTTCAAACGACTTGGTGTGGGTTCGAATCCAAACAGTTATAATTAATTTTTGAATTTTGTACATATTTTTAAATGACTAATTTCCTTTCTTTTTTATTTTTACTAATATTTTTATACATTGATAACATGTTATTATTATATTTTGTATTATTTTTCTCTGTATCTGTGCCAAACTGTAATGGCCTACATGTTAAATGATAATTAACAGAACGCATCACGTTCAAAAGTACAAGGATAGGAATTGTGGCAATTTACATGAAATCAACATTATATAATGCAGATACCCATAATGCCATCTATTGACCTCAAGACAGCATGAGAATTACATCAAAACATATTTTTTAGTTATTAGTGGTACTATTAAGACGTCTGAAAAAAAGGGATCTTTTCATTTATTGTTTTAGCGTCAAATTATAACTTTTGCATGCCGAACGGTAAAATATGGCTGAACCTACCTTTTATCTTTTTATCACCATGTAGGTACTGTACCCATATTTGCAAAATAAATGACTTACTTACTTTAAAAATATCGTTCTGAATGAATTCCTATTAATAAAAATAAAACAAACTCAGAACTAATATTTAGACAGTTCAACTTCAGATTCCATAAATGGCGTTATGTATTTGATCTCATTTTTTTAAATCGTCATCAGGCGTCCGCTTACATTTAAGCTTAACTTGAGTTGCTCAAAAATGTTTTTTTACGGGTCTAAGGCCTGGGGTCACGTCATACCGCCCGCGAGCAGCTGGCGAAGTCCCATGGTAGAAGAGTCGCGAAAAGAGTTGAATTAGATTGCTTAATCGGATGTCTAACTGGGTTCTAAAAACTTAAATCGTTTCGATTTACGTTCCCAATTCGAAATAAATTTAGAATTAACTTGATTCATCAAGTAGTTTCTTAACTTAGTAGTTTGAAGAATAGCACCATTCATATAGCGCAAAATAATACTAGCATACTAAAGATCAAATATGCAAACATCTGGCCTTTTTATGGCCCGACGCCATAAAGAAGGCTGTTAAAGGCAGCATGCACAGAGCGGTCCACACTGCAGAAGACCGCATTGATACGCGGCGTATGTGGTCGCGATCCTCAGCATTCCAGGAACGACGGAGAAGAAGAAAAATGCGAACATGATATAAGCAGGCCATTCAAATGCGCATTATTTTACGAATACTGTTAAAAATTGCCGATGGTATACACCACAATCAAGAGATGGTTAGGTTATTTTAGAAGATAGCCTATGTTGTCCGTTGCTTCAGCATTAATCGTGAACGGGGAATCCTCCGTCCATGCAGACCATTACGACACGGATAATATTGACAAAAGTTTTTGGGAAAAAACTAAGGCAAATATTTCCATGAAAACGCAAAGGAAGAAAGTGATATTACCATCCGTAAAAAAAACTTATAATTTCTATTTAAATAATTAATTTATAAAAAATTTGCAAAGGAACTTAGCTGAACGTCACACGTATCCAACAAACTATCATAGTAGCTGAAATAAGATTTCGGTTGATTGCTCCGGCATGGCTTAAAACTGTTCAATTCCCAGTGAAGCAACAGCTCAGGGCCAAAAACTATCCGTTGCGGGTTTCACCCTCCAGTGGATCACGGGAAACTGTAGATCCCCAGGCAATGACGCCAGAGACGAACTTTGCGAAGAGAGTTTCCGAGACGGTACTGCTGGACCTGTACCCACTTCTCCTCTTACCTTTCTCACTGATTCGTACATGAATTTGCCAGAGATCAACCGAACTTCAAGACAACAGATGGTCACCGTCTACAAATTACAGTGCAGCCTATACATGCGACTAACTAAGCGACTTCTCAACCCAAGTAGAAATACCCTCCGAATAATAATAGGTATAATTACGGGTCATTTCAAAAATATCTTTCCAACATAGGCACTGCGGCACGATGGATCGATGATTTAAAAAAGGTGGCTGGCAGTGGATGGACGTGGACTGCACAAGACCGGAATGGTTAGCACTTTGTGGGAGGCTTACATCCTGCCGTCTGATGCCGTATGATGATGATAATGATAGTCGACATAGACAGCTCAATGTACAGAGGTTGCTTCGATACCGAGAAATCAGTAGCCCACTTCATTCTGGAAATGAGGCCTTTGCTACCCGACGTGCAAAAATCTTCGGAAAAATGAGGACACTTAGCGAAACCTATATGCGTAGCTTCGCTGGCTAACCTTGCCAGAACTCCTAAGCACAATGGCGCGAATGGGAGTCTATAACGGAATCTCAACTGTATTCTCTCCGTTGCAAGGGTTGTCTTTCGTTCTGGATAGAGTTTTCCATTTCAACTTTATGTAGCTCTACCCTAGCAACTTTTATCAAATTAAAACGTTTCTCATTAGGAAAAGTTACTAAGGTTGGTCGGCATTTTGAATTGAAGAGGTAATACAGCCAATGACTTGCATTCTAAGGGGGTCAAGCAATGCTAGAAGTTGACTGTTCGTATATCTTATGCCACAATGGTTGCTGGTCGCTCACAATGGGCCTTATCAGAAGGCTTGAAGTCACTCAAAGGACAATGGGGAGGGCAATGCTTGGAGTTTCCTTGCGTGATCGAATCAGAAATGATTATATTCGTAGAGAACCAAGGTTACCGACATAGCCCGAAGCATCGCCAAACTAAAGTGGCAATAGGCAAGGCATATTGCTCGCAGAACAGACGGTCGATGGGGCCGAAAAATTCTGGAGTGATGACCGCGTGCCAGAAGAGGCAAGGTGGACCGATGAAGATCGCGGGTAGCCGATGGATGCGAGACTCGAAGACCGGTCGTTGTGGCAACGCTTGGGGCTACGGCGACGCTATGTCCAGCAGTAGAGGTCTTTCGGCTGATATGATGATATCTTATCTTAGCGATCTTACCTAGCGATATCAAACTATATGACATACACGCAAACGAAGTCGCGTGCAACAGCTATCTTTTTCTAATCTTCTAATGTAATAATGTTTGTTATAGAACTCCTCCGAAATGGCTTGACCGATATATATGAAATTTTTGTGTTAATTAATATGGCAAAACAACGTTTGCCGGGTCAGCTAGTATATTATAATTATATGCATACTAACATAGTAACTCATCACTTGTTCCATATTTTCCACTTCGTCATAGGTCTTTGACTTAAGCCATTTTGTCAAGGCGTTTTAGCATTGGCGGTAGGTTAGTGCGTAATGCGTATATGTCAAGTTCCTTATTAAGATGATTATATAAATGGGATGATTGCCTAGGATATTGTCTTTTTGCGAATTTAGCCTTTACTGGGATAGTGGGAGCAACCGAGTTTTGTCTTCTGCCTTTTGTTTTCTATGGGTTGAACGATAGTTATATGCTTAGTTAGTACCTATTATATGAAGCACGTAAAGCGACGTAAATTGCCGAATATCAAATTTCTCATAGATCAGACCCGTAAAAGCTGATTAAATGCCTTCATCAACTAGAAAAGAGCTGATGATCTCCAAACGCCTCAAGCGTCATCAGTTTTAATAAAGCTTGTCTAAGAACCACCGTAGAAAAACTGCTTTCAAATAAAAAAGCCGCATCCAAATCGGTTCACCCGTTTAAGAGTTACGGTGCCACAGACAGACGCACATAGCGGTCAATCTTATAACACTCCTCTTTTTTGGTCGGGAGTTAAAAAAGATAAAAAATTGAATATAAACTTAAAAAAAAAAAAATAAGAAAGATAAGACGGATTGTGAACGCCTGTAGGAACGATGTTCAGAGTGACAGAGTGGTGGAGTGGAGCCATAAGAATAAGCTCTACTTCAATGTTGACAAACGCCCGGCAATAACGTTCCCCCGTGTACGGACCCCGTTGAACTACGAGTACAGAGTAGAGCAGCACCAATGCAGCGAGTGTCGCAGGTACGAGATCTAGGCGTGCATCTCACTCCAGGGCTTAACTTTCGCGAACACATCGTAAAGATTTGCAAGAAGGCTTACAGAAACCTAGGTTTTGTACTGAGACAGTCACGCTCACGAGAGTTCACGAACATTACCACGCTCAAGGTATTGTATGACGCAATAGTTAGGAGCCATCGTGATCATAATGCAGTCATTTGGGCACCACATGAAGCCAAATACAGTGTCATGTTAGAGCGGGTACAGAACAAGTTTACAAGGCACTTGTATTTTAAACTGTATACACACTATTTTTACAGGGGATGGTGGGGTATAATGAGCTTAGGGTACGCCCGGATTTCAGTCTTGCAGCGTATGTAGTTTAGTGAAGCTACTGCGTGGCGTAGCACATGACCCGGGAGTGCTGCGTCACCTGAAGCGTAGCGTGCCGGACCGGTACGTGAGAGCAGCTGCTAAGCGTACCTGTGACTAGAACCAATCTACTGGCCAAAGCACCCCTCGCCCGAACAATCCGGGTGGTGAACGAACTCCATGACAGATTGGATATTTTTTCGTGCACTTTGAGTGAGCTCGCAATAGTTCTGTTAAATATAGTTAATTATGTAAGGTAATTAGTGTACAACTTTATGACTGTTGTTGTTTTCTGTTAGGTATGTAAGGTTATATAGGTTGTTTTTTAAGTGGAGTGTTGGGTATTGTTTGTGGTATTAATTGGTATCTGGATTATTTTATTTATTGCTATTGGACCCGCGCAAATTTGTCTGCGTCACTCGTCGACTTGTATTCGTCATAGCGTGATGATTTCTGCCTATAGCTTTCCTCGATAAATGGGCTATCTAACACTGATTTTTTCAAATCGGACCAGTGGTTCCTGAGATTAGCACGTTAAAGCAAACAAACAAACAAACTCTTCAGCTTCATATATTAATATAGATATAGAGTATAGATTCCCCGAAAATCCAAGTGACATTAGAGTATAGATAGTTGACAAGAGTCGGTTCACTGCACTGTCACATCGGGTTATAGCCTGTTAAGATAGTTGTAAGGGGATAAATAAATACAATTAATAAATAAATAATTATTTGTTACATTTTGTCTATTAAAAGTTTTCACGTTTGGGCCGTAAAGATAGGGAAAAATGGATAAAATTTGTTCAAAACAACCGTAGTGAAGAGACCGGTTACCATCCGATCATACTTTTTTACGTTCGCTGCATTTTTGCGATGAAGATAAATATAGGTAAGTACCACAAAAGCGGGAAGGCGTTTTTTAAACAAGTCTGCTGTACTTTGTGTACGTGTCCGAAGGGAGTATTTACATCTTTGCTTCAGCATAATTTTAATCAACCAAGGACTTTAAATCGCCGAACACATTTGGTACGGGCCATCATAAACAAAAACAAAACAATTCGCTTAAAACACGAAGCTAAAACTGATCACACTTATAATTCAATTAATAATAAAAGAGACCATTCACGTTGGGCCCCAAATCGAAAGTGAAAAAAGGAAAACGGAAAAAAGTGTTCTTAATCCGTTCGGAACATCATCCTAAGCATTTGGTACTATGGCCAACAGATTAGCAGTTACATGAGTTCGAAACTATAAACATCGACGTAGATATACAGAGTTGATACGACAGAGGGGCATTAAATTAAACTACGTATACTATACGTGTTCAGTATTAATTCGATACGGTACAAAAACAAAAAGCGCCATAAATGAGAAAATTTTTTTTTCAAACAAACTAAATAGCTTGCAAATCCGAATAAAACGCAACCACCCTTTGTAAAAAAATGACACTGACCTTAGATACCGCTAGGTAACAAAGCGGCAACGTCGCGCGCGCGCCGGAGCGCGGTGTACGGTATCTCGTGTGCTCGGTGGGGGCCGGGCCGGGGTGGCGGCCGGCGACTTAGGCCTCCGCTCGCACTGGCTTTTATGTTAGGTAACGTTTCGAAGTACGCGCACAAAAACAAACACAAAATTTTTAAATTTTCGATGTGTCCTCCATTCACATTGATGCACAAATTATACCGACGGAGAATATTGTTAGGTATTTATTTTTCTAATTAGATCACTGTCCGTCGCTAAGCACTTTAATTTGTGAAATGCTAAAATAATCCTATTTTTTAACTCATCAATTGTATTTACCTCTGAGGCATACACTTCACCCTTAATGTAACCCCACAAAAAGAAATTCATGGGAGTGAGGTCCGGAGATACTAATACTAAATAATAATAATCCCAAGTTACGTGTCCTATCACCATAAAAAACAGTCAATCACAAAAAAAAAAACACTATTACTAAATAATAATAATCCCAAGTTACGTGTCCTCTCACAATAACAAAATAAAATTACAATTGTTTGCGCGCGAATTCCACAAAACGTACGTTCCGAAAAACAAGCGTCGGCGCACTGAGGGAGGGACTTACCGATTACCGATCGCAAAAAACAAGGATGCAACAAACTGACCTATCTCTATTTCTTTCGCTCGCTTTATGTTAGTCGCTTTCGTTGTGAAAGTGCAAGTGTGTGTGTATTGATTGCTTCCTTGTTTGCATTGCCAATATTTAGTGAATGTCCTTCGACATGCGTCAGAGCGGCAACAACGCATCGTAGATTTATCGTTGTAAGGTGCATGACCTATGCTTAGACGATATTCAGCTGTTAGAAAAGATACATCGTGTTCAAACCGTGCAAAAACTTTAAAAATCATTTGCGACTAAACTACTGCTCCTAATTAATTTATTTTTGGTACAGAGCTTGAAAATGGTACCTAGTATAGGCAGTTTAAAGGAAAGCCCCTCTGTCGTATCAACGTTGTATACATTAAAGTATTGTGGAAGTTTGCGTTATTTTAGTGAATATGTTGTAGTAGTTAGCTCATTCTCAACTTTTTTGCCATTTCTGTAATAATTAAAAAAAAAAACTTTATTTGATTTTCGGCTTGTATTCATGAGTGTGCAAGGTTACTAATACACGCATATACAAAAATGAAAAACATGTTCTTTAATACTATTTTCAATCAGTTAATATATCGAGGGTCGATCTTCAAGGTTAAGCAACGCTTGCCAAGGTTGGTCTGTGGATGGGTGACCATCTTAACATACCGAGTTTCCTCCGTGCCTCGGAAAGCACGTTAAGCCGTTGGTCCCGGCTGTCATTTATAGATCTTTGGCAGTCGTTACGGATAGTCAGAAGCCAGTAAATCTGACTACAGTCTTGCCATGAAGTACTTACCGTGTTACCCAGTTAATGGGTTGTGGAGGTCTGGTAGGCAGCCGCACCTCGTAAAATACTGGTATTCAGCTAAATCCGGCTTGACTGGAAGCCGACCCCAATATAGTAGGGAAAACGCTAGGCAGATGATGATGGATTGTCAGGTGCCAGAAAATCTGACACCAATCTTGCCAAGTGTACAATGTTAGCCAGGTTATGGGTTGTCGAGGTCTGTTAGAGTGGGTACTCTACATAAAATATTGGTATTCAGCTAAATCCGGTTTGACTGGGAGCCGACCCCAATATAGTTTGTAAAAGGCTAGGCAGATGATGATACACAATATTTGAATTGTGTTGAAAAAAACAATGGCAAAAAAAATCTGAATACAATAGGGAAGATGCAGACTTAATATTTATCAATATTTTGTGACTAAAATGTAAAAAAAAAGAATAAGAGAAGGGCCAGTGCAACGTTTTTATTCCAATTAATATTGATTTAACATTAATTACAAATTTAAAATAACGTGAAACGGAACGTGTTTTAATACACTAATCAGCGTCTGGTGACGTCACTCGTGTTAGTTTCGCAGTATCAAAATATTTGAATAGAGTAGTGGCCAGTGTAATTTCAACGTATTTTCTTTTTATACTTAGTAAATAAACTATGTCCAAAGATACTTGTGAATAGGAACTCAATTCTCAGTGGAGATAGCGATCAGATCTTACACTATTACAATGACTAATTAGTCTTTAAATTTTCACTAAATTACTAATTATTTAAGAATATATATTATGTAAAAATCGTGAAAATTATCTAGTCGTTTTATACCTAGCATCTAATGATGATACTTACAAACTGGCGGTCGCGTCAACTCAAACTAGCAGGTAAGCGAATGTTCAAAGTACCTACATATTAACACTATTCTATTACACACATTTTGTTACTGAGAAAATAAGAAGTTCTGGAAGCACTGCAGTGGGATCTTGCTCTATGACTTTGAATTATGACAGTTCTTGACCAGTGACAGACATGAGTGACGTCATTGTCCGTTTTGGCGCGAAAATTTAAACTGTTTAAAAACGCAATTTTAGCAATAAATTAAAGCGTTTTAATTTTTTATTTATATGGCGGTTTATTCAAGACGGAGTTCTTTAAAATTTAAGCAAAAATAAAAATATTGCATGTTCCCTATTTTCAATTATTTTTAGCCTTTGTTTTGCTATTTCTAGGACATTTTCCAATTCTATGGCTGTAGGGTGTTTCGCATTTGGTTGATACCGTGCGTACGATAACAACCACACTACGCACACTACGTGGGAACAACATCAAACTGTTCTCTTTCCAATATTGCATGTGCAATTGCATTTCGACCCTCCAATGTCCTGTCAAAAGCCACATAAACATAATAGCATTTTGCGGTGATGTACCGGGATTGTATTCTCCCTTCCTTACTTCTTACTCTATCATAAATGAGCCGTCGGCTTTAATGTGCTCAGCGTAATAAATCATTTAATTTCAAAACTCGTCCATTTTTAAAAACAAGAATAAATTAAAAGAATATAATTAAAAAAAATAACCCGTTGCTTGCTTTAATTGATAGGAGCCAAGACTAAACGACGTTAGTTATAACTTCTCCTGTGAACTTTGGTATATCGTTGTGTTCGGGAAGGTCAGCGCAGACGGGTCGGAATATAGTTCTTCGCCTATTGTATTGTGTCTGTAAACAAGATCGGCTAACCTGATGGGCATTTCAATCCATTCTCTGGTGATCTCTTAAAACTTTTGTTCGTGGACGTTGCCTTCAATCAAAATATGATATGCGTTAAGCAAAGCTGCTGCCGACTGCTGACATCAACATATCAGCCGAAAGACGTCCACTGCTGGACATAGGCCTCCCTCAAATGGCGTCACAACAACCAGTCTTACCCGCGACCTTCACCAGGTCATCAATCCACCCTGTGGAAGGCCTTCCAACGTTGCGTCTTCCGGTATGCGGTCGCCACTCTAGAACTTTTCAGCCCCATCGACCATCTGTTCTGCGAGAAATGTGCCATGCCCACTGCCACTTTAGTTTGGCGATCTTTCGGGCTACGTCGGTAAACTTGGTTCTCTTTTGGATATCATCATTCCTGATTCGCCTTTTGAGTGACTTTAACCTTCTGATGGGACCTATTGTGAGCGACCACGTTTCAGTTCCATAAGTCATCACTGGCAACACGCACTCATAGACTTTTGTCTTGAGACATCGTGATATATGGATTGAGAAGATACCACGCAACTTCCCAAACGCTACCCACACGAGTCAGATTCGACGGCTGACCTCTATCTTGAAGTTAGTCCTACTTTTTTTTTTCAAATCCTCATGGATGTCCGTCGCCTGGGGCGGGCGAAGGGGTCTGTCAGACTTACTGACTAAAAACCACTCCAGTGTTCCTTCTCACACTTAACCGAGGATTGTGAGAGCTAGTACGCCTTCCACAATCCCAGGCTAGTGCCCGCGTATGCGGGCCACCTAGGCCCGCGGGAGGAGTAAAGTGGCCTCCCCCGCAACGTCCAGTAGGGGCGCGTCTGGAACAATCCGCGCCTCCGTCTCGGGTCCTGCTGGATGGGGGGCGGCGGACGACCCGAGTCCAATATCCCTCCGGACCTCTCTACGGGGGCTGGATGAGAGCATTGTCCGCCTTCCGCCGAGACGCCCGGTTCGCCTGCTGCGGCACGGGAGAGTGGCCACGGTCTCCCACTCCCTCTCCGCAGCCTCCTTTTGCGAAATTACGATTTCGCAGAAAGAGATCACCGCATTCCATGACTTGGCGCTTCCGACCGTCGATCGAGCGACGGCTGGCAGCGACAGGTCGGGTCCCACTTCTTATACGAGGGCACGGCATTGCTCCACCCATGCGGCACACTCTGCCAGTGTGTGCTGCGCCGTGTCCTCCCGACAGTCGGTGCAGTGATAGCGTCGAGCGTTCGGCTCCCTGTTTACGCGACACAGGTACTTCCCGAATCAGCCATGCCCCGACAGCACCTGAGTCGCCCGAAACGACAGGGAGCCGTGCTTCCTTCCGAGCCATTCGTCGAGCACTGGCCGAATGGCCTCGATAGTGGCGGGGCCGGCGGTAGATCGCGCAAAACTTTCCCGCCATTTCCTCACCATGGTCTCGCGGAACTGTGACCGACGCAACTCGATCTCGCGCTGCATCGGTTCACCAACCCGCGTCCGCATCTCCTCGCGCCACCGGTACAGTGAGGCGAGAACCCTCGCCTCTAAGTCCTAGGGCGGTGATCCGGCCAGTGCACAACCCGCCTCGTAGGGTACCCCCTGATAGCCCTGACGGCCATCGCCCTCTGCGGTCTTCGCAGTATCGCTATGCTGCCAGCCGTCAGTTCAGAAGCTCACACCGGGGCCCCGTGAAGGGCCATGGATCACACGAATCCTAAGTATAACCGCCTACAGGCGGTGCTCGGGCCCCACAGATTGGAAAGCAGCGTTGCGAACGCGCCTGCGGCGCCCATTAACCAGGGCGACAGCCGCCGAAAGTGGGGGCCAAAGTTCCACTCCTAGCACCAATCCTAGGTACTTCATGGTAGACTCGACAGCAACTTCGACCCCCCCGACCACGATGTGCGACCCTGGGGGTGGCGCCCGTCGGGGGCCGTGAAAGACCATGGCCTCTAGACCCAGGCGCCGTATGCGACTCACCACTTGTGAGACCGCAGCCTTCACAAGCAATGCTGCCTCCCTCTACGAGCTCCCCCGGGCCGTGACCAGCGTGTCGTCCGCATAACACGTCAGGTCTACTCCCGGTTGGAGCTCGCCTTGCAGCACCCAGTCGTAGCCGATGTTCCACAGGGGTGGGCCCAAGTCCGAACCCTGTGGAACACCGAACGACATATCACGACGGCCCTCACCGTCACGTCCCCTGTAGATGACACACCTTTCCGTCAAATAAGCCCCAATGATGCGATACATTGTTAAAAATAAAACTGGACTATTGACTGATAGGAATAACTATAGACCTATTTCACTGGCTACGGTTGTGTCTAAGGTATTGGACAGCGTGCTCAATGCGCAATTAAATTAACACATTCAATTGCATGACAACCAATTTGGGTTTCGACCTGGGTTGTCTACCGATAGTGCTATTTTGAGCTTTAAGCACGCTGTGAAGTACTATACACGGCGTAGCACCGCGGTTTACACCTGTTTCCTCGATATATCGAGTGCTTTTGACCTGGTTTCATACGACACTCTTTGGAAAAAGCTTAATGATGCTAAGCTACCACCCGAAATACTAAATATTTTTAAGTTCTGGTACGGGAACCAGGTCAATAGTGTTAGATGGGACGGGGCATTCTCGAGTCCATATGGTCTTGAGTCAGGTGTGAGGCAGGGGTTTCTGAGTTCTGAGTTCTCATACACACTTCAACCTGTATATGGACCAGTTGATTGTGGAGCTGAGCAGCACCAGAGTCGGATATTATATTGATGGCATATGTGTCAACAACATAAGCAATGATGACATGGAGCTGCTCAGTGCTTCATTCTGTGGTCTGAGACAGCTTCTGAGTGTGTATATGAGATACGCCAGTGCTCATGACCTGTTGCATAACGTAAAATAGTGTCATGTTTGAGGCTGGTGGAAAAGGTCCAGAAACAGTACCACCAATAAAGTTGGATGTTGTACCGCTATCGAGAGAGCACTCGTTTAAGTATCTTGGGCATATCTTGACCACTACCCTTAAGGACGATGACGAAATTAAGAGAGAGCGTAGGGCGCTGTCGGTCAGAGCGAATATGATTGAGTTTTAAGCGTGCTTCCACGGAGGTTAAAAAAACACTTTTTAACGTCCTTTAGAACCTTCTGTTCCTCATTTTATACCTGTAGCCTGTGAGTACATTTTACGCAAAGATCGTAGTGCCCTTCGCGTTTAATATAATAATGCTTTCAGGGTGTTGATGGGGCTGCCTCGCTTCTGTAGCGTATCAGGGATGTTTGCGGAAATGCGTGTTGATAGCTTTTATGCATGAATGCGTAAAAGATGTGTGTCCATGGTGCGCAGAGTGCGAGCCAATTCCAACAGCTTCCTGTACATAATTGCTGACAGGCTGGACTGCTGTGTTATGAGTCGTTGTTCCAGTATCTCAGCTGGGATGCTGAAGCAGTGATTATTTTGTTTTGTGTGTTCATGTAGTTGTTGTTGTAATAGGGAACATGTGATATTTCTATTTTTGCTTTCATTTTAAAGAACTCTGTCTAAAATAGACTGCCACATAAATAAAAAATGAAAACACTTTTATTTATTGCTCAAATTGCGTTTTAAACAGACAGTTTAAATGTTCGCGCCAAAACGGACGATGACGTCACTCATGTCTGTCACTGGTCAAGAACTGTCATAATTCAAAGTCACAGAGCAAGAACCCAGTGCTTCCAGAAGTTACTTATTTGCTCAGTAATAAATGTGTGGAATATAATAGTGTTAATATGTAGGTACTTTGAACATTCGCTTACCTGCTAGTTTGAGTTGACGCGACCGCCAGTTTGTAAGTAATATCATCAGATGCTAGCTATAAAGCGACTAGATAATTTTCACGATTTTACAAAATATACAGGGTGTCCCAGAAATCAACGTCAAGCCGAAATCGAGCATTAGGCCAAGTCGTAACAGTTATCAGAAAAATATGAAAAAAAATCTTGGTCATGTACTTTTCAAATTATAAGGATTCAAAAATAAATCTTAAAAACTGACACCATGTGATGATCTTTCAAGTCCTGTGACTGCGAATATTAACTTTTCTTCAGTTTTTTTTCTGTAATGTACCTACGAATAACCTTTCTATCGATTACAGTTAAAAGTTAAAACATGACTGCCTCAGTTTCAAAGAAAATCTTAGATTTTTACCCAACATTGAATTCAAAATAATTACATCACCCAACTTTAACCGACTGTACTGTAAAAAAAATGTACTACACTATTTTGGCAAGTAACATTAAAAGATGGCGCGTTTAGTCTGGATTCCAAAATGGTATGACACTTACTAATTGCTACTTCTTAATAAAAAAAAAAAATAAAAAAACTTTTGAATAAAGTCGGATTTCATACAATGTCGACCGAGATGAATGCTGCTTACAGACGTCACAATCTATCAACTCAACTGAGAGAGACACCGCTCTACAAAGAAAAGAGAGGAATTTATCCATCCCGTTTCTTTTTAGAGCACTGTCTCTCTCAGTTGAGTTGATAGATTGCAGCGTGATTAGCGACCAGAAGAGGGACGTTATTTTGACTAGTGTGAGCGAGACAGATGGTGACGCTACTTTATCAAGTGTGAGCGAGACAGATGGTGACGCTACTTTATCAAGTGTGAGTTTTTAAGATTTATTTTTGAATCCTTATAATTTGAAAAGTACATGACCAAGATTTTTTTTCATATTTTTCTGATAACTGTTACGACTTGGCCTAATGCTCGATTTCGGCTTGACGTTGATTTCTGGGACACCCTGTATATTCTCAAATAATTAGTAATTGAGTAAAAATTTAAAGACTAATTAGTCATTGTAATAGTGTGAGATCTGATCGCTATCCTATTCACAAATATCTTTTGGACATAGTCTATTTACCAAGTATAAAATGAAAACTGCAAAACTACCTCCTATACACTTATGAAATATGTCATACCTACATACATCACTAAAAAAAATTGCCCATTGGATGGAGCTAGCAGATACTTATTATGCGAACGTTGAAATTACACTGGCCACTACTCTATTTAAATATTTTGATACTGCGAAATAAGTAACGTCCGGGAGCCCTGGGATCTTGGACTATAAACTAACACGAGTGACGTCACCAGACGCTGAATGGTGTATTAAAACACGTTCCGTTTCACGTTACTTTTTTGTAATTATTGTTAAAAATCAATATTAACTGGAATAAAAACGTCACAAAATATTGATAAATATTAAATCTGCATCTTCCCTATTGTCTTACTAACATAGTTGTAAGTTTTTTGTTGTTGCTAACACCTTATGAGTCATTGTTGCTCGAAATAAATAATTTAATTAAAATTACTGTCGCAGGAGGACTGGTTTCAAAGTCATATCCTGAAGTCGGACATAAATGGTGGCGTCGATCTGGTACCGTTGGAGAGACTGTAGCACATCCCAACTCTCGATCGAATCGAAGGCTTTTTGGTAGTCCAAAAACGCTTAGCAGCGCGGCAGATTCTTCGGTCTTCTGTATAACTTGCCGCAGCGTATACGGTGCTGAAGCCTTTTCGTAATTCGGCTTGTTCGGGAAGCTGGAAGGCGTCTCTGGAAAACAGCTTGCAGACATGGCTCAGAAGTGAGATAGGCATGTAATTCTTAAGCAGGTCATTGTTGCTCTTCTTAAAGAAGAGTATCACCACACCTCTGCTCCATCTCTGAGGCGTTTTCCCCTCGAGTATGATGGAATTGAACAGTTTCTGAAGAGCCTTAAAGACGGGTTTTCCATCCTCCTTTAGGATTTCGGCCGTAAGTCCGTCCTCACCCGACGCCTTGTTGTTTTCTAGCTGCTTTAGAGACATCTTAATCTCATATAGGCTGACGTCCGGGATGTCTTCAGTATAATGATTAATCTAGCTCTTGGGTCGTTAGCTAGATTCGTAGCGGGTTTAGTCAT
This sequence comes from Lacanobia oleracea, assembly GCA_950371165.1. Taxonomy (NCBI): domain Eukaryota; kingdom Metazoa; phylum Arthropoda; class Insecta; order Lepidoptera; family Noctuidae; genus Lacanobia; species Lacanobia oleracea. Next base: position 365,559 of record OX493397.1, read on the forward strand.
TGACGTGTATATCTGTCCATAGAATGTCTTGATATCTCTCAGATTAAAAAATAGTATTAAAGAACAAGCCGTCTTCTAAGTCTACAAGCTGTTTTCCAGAGTCATCACAAAACGTCTCGCGCGCAGGTTTGACGACTTCCAGCCTCCCGAACAAGCAGTATTCCGAAAAGTCTTTAGCACCGTAGACCACATACATACGCTCGGTCAGGTTATACAGAAGAGCGTAGAGTAAAATCTACGGCTACGAGAAAGCCTTTGATTCGATCGAGACTTGGGCTGTGATCGACTATCAGTACATCGTGGTGCTGAAATGTTTGTACAAAAACGCCACCATGTCAGTCCGACTTCAGGATCAGGGGGGCTACCTACTCTCTAAGTCCGAAATCCGTAGTTTCGGGCTTAGTTGCTAGCGTATTCTGCTCCGTATCACCTAACTACTAAGAATTAATGACAACACTATTTGATAGTTACAGACAAATCGTGTTGTCATTCACACACAGTTAGGGTTCGGGACTAGATCGAAGTCCGTAGGTGATACGGAATAGAATACGCCCACAACTAAGCCCGAAACTACGGACTTCGAGCTTAGAGAGTAGCCCCCCTGACCTCGAAACCTATCCCCCTGCAGCGGGGTGTGAGGCAGGTAAATGTGTTTCTCCGAAACTGTTCACAGCCGCTATGGAGGATATCTTCAAGGTTTTGGACTGGAGAAGGCGAGGCATTTACGTTAATGGCGTAAAATAATTTCCAACGTTGCGTCTTCCAGTAGGAAGACGTAACGTTGGAAAGCCTCCCACAAGGTGGACCGATGACCTGGTGAAAGTCGGGGGTAGCCGATGGATGCGAGACGCGCAGGTCCGGTTGCTGTGGCGACGCTTGGGGGAGGCCGATGTCCAGCAGTGGACATCTTTCGGATGATATGATGATGATTAAAGAACATGTTTGCCATTGATTTATTTGCGAGAATTAGTAATCTTGCGCACTTATGAATATACGCTGAAAATCAAACAATTTTTTTTTTAAATAATACACGACACCTTTACGGAATTACAGACATGGCAAAAAAGTTGAGAATTACCCAACTAGTATAATATATTCACTGGAATACAGCAAACTTTCACAATACTGTTTATAATTTCGAACTCATGTAGCTGCTAATCTGTTGGCTCTACCGCTTTGGTGCCATAGTACCAAATGCTTTGGATGATGTTCCGAACAGATTAAGAACATTTTATTTCCGTTGGCCGGCTTACGATTTTGGGCCCAACTTTGTATGAAACGTGAATGGTCTCCTTTAGAAAAAAATGTGCGAAATCGAATGTAGCTTGTTGGGTATAAAGCTAATTATGTCACTTCTGTACTCAGTCAGCAGATAATTGTCTACATGAGCAATCAATTGTTTAGAACGTTGAACGAAACGCGTAAGTGCTTGCGTAACCTTTTGGTCGCAAGAAAATTACTCCTTAGAAGCATTCTACGAGTAGTGGTACGTGTTTATACTGTTTTGTTTGACAACCAATTACTGTTTTAGCGCTAAAGCGAACTTTACTTCAAACTCTTGGCAAAATGGAGCATTTTTTTGCTTAGGTTAGCTTCTCTATTTCGTAGTACATATTATCTCAATGACGGAACCCTAAAAACTCGACAGCAGGGTGCAGGACAGAGCGTAGTTAACAAACACAGTGGGTCTACTGGGGTGATGTAAGTATGTAATCACAAATCTGCTGGCGTTGTGGTTGCGCGCGGTGGCGGCGTTGCCGAAGGCCTCCAGCAGTGTGCCGGCCGCCGCCAGCGCCGCCGCCCCGCCCCCGCCGCCCCCGCCGCCGGGCCCCGCGCGCGCGCCGCCCGGGCCCGCCACCACGGCGCACTGCAGGCACACGCGCGCCGCCTCAGTCTTGCCTGCGCCGCTCTCGCCTGGAACGAGACCTACTGCTATACCTTCTACAGCGACTACACACAATATATTGATGAAAATTAAAGTGCCGGCTGTCAGCACCGCCAACTAGGTTTTCTCGCTATCTAAAATGTGCGCCCATTTTCTTTAACAGAAAGTAGAATTGTTGTTACATACCTATTTTAGTGTATGAAAATGAGGACGGTGTCACTCACCCGTAATAACGATGCACTGGCTCTCGTTCCTGTCGCGCACCCAGCGGTACGCCGTCGCCGTGATCGCGTACCTGCAACCGACAGCGAGTTAGCGGGGCGGGCCGGGGGCGCGGGGCACGGGTCACGGGCGCGGTACGTACAGGTGCGGAGGCAGCTGGTAGGGCGGGCGCGCCAGGTACGCGCGCACCAGCTCGGCCGAGTACAGCGGCAGCGCGCGGCACGGGTTCACCGATACCAGCGCGTTGCCCACGTACGTCTGCAACAACAGGTAGTGGTCACGCGGCGTGTGGTGCGGCTCGCCAGTCGCCTCGCTACTCACGCGTCACGCACATATATTATGTCGCGCTTGTAGCGCACGTGCAGGTTGTGCAGGAACGTGTCCTCGGACAGCGGCGCCAGCAGCACCGCGTCGGGCTGCCCCTCGCCCTCGCCCTCCATGCTGCAGCCAGCGCGGCGCACGTCACCGAGCCGCGCGCCTCTGGACCATGTGCGCCATCGTCAACACGCCCTCCCCTAGTTACAATTAATAGTAAAGTAAAGTAAAAAGTTATTTATTTGGAACATAAACATTTGGCACAATACAAGTAAAACGATGATAGCTACAAAAGTTTACAACTGTGTCGCAGCTATCAACGCCCATCTAAATAAGAATACAGTTGTTCCAGACTTAAACTATTTGTACTATATCATCATTATAATACGCAAAATTATAGTGAAAAAGAGGGGGTGTGTGGGAGAGTGTGTGTGTGTGAGGGGTGTGTTAGCGATTGTTGCGTGTGCGTGTATGGAGTGAGGGGGTGTATGTGAGTGAGAGTTTGGGTGTGTGACAGTGTTTCTGCTAATTAAGTTTCCACAATTCTCTCAGTTTCATCATATGACAATGATTTCAACCACTCAGTCAATTTTCTCCTCAAGAGACTACGGGGTAGATGGTAAATATTTAAGGTCTTATTTGTGCTGTTGTAGATCCTAAAGCAGATAAACCTAAAATGTCTTCTAGCCACAGCCGTTCCACAGGGTACATTTTTGCAAACTCGGTCGGGGAGGCGTTTTGCAGTACTATAAGTGGGGTCGTAGTGTATCTGTTTATGTTTCCTGAGTACAGTCTGTAGTACAAAGAGCTGCCTTACTGTGAGAACCTTGCAAAGTGAATAGAGGTCAGAAGTCGGAAAGCGGATTGGTTTCTTTGATAGGACCTTTAGTACGGCCCTCTGCGCCCTTTCTAGTCGTAGCATTGACGTTTTGTGCGCTCCACCCCACGTGGTCACGCAATACCCAAGGACTGATTGAGCGAGAGCAAGATAGATAGTAATCAGACATTTGAAGTCAGCAACCCCCCTAAGTTTTTTAAATATGTAGATTAATCTACGCACACGTTTGACTGTACAGTCGATCTGCATTTTCCATTTTAGGAGATTGTCGATGATTACTCCAAGATATTTAATGTTGTCAGTTCGTTCGATAGGTGTACAGTTGCAGTTAGATGAATCAGGAAGTTTACAAGTGTGAGCTTTAATTTTGAATGAATGGGGGGGCTGGCTTAAAATGCCTGGGGTAAAAGGTATGAATTTGGTTTTGCTGATATTTAGCGTGAGTAGGTTTGTGTTCAACCAGTACAAAACCACACTGAGTGCCATCTCTGCTTTATTAAAGGTGTCAGACCAGTCCTTGCCGTGAATTATAAGCGCTGTGTCATCGGCGTATGTGATGATTTTACAGTTTGGAGGAGACAGTTGGCAGAGTTCATTTACATAAATGAGGAAGAGGGTAGGTCCAAGGACACTACCTTGAGGCACACCAAAAGTGACTATTTCCTCCTTGCTAATAAAGTTTTCAATTTTTACTACCTGCTGGCGGTCAGTTAGGTAGCTCCGGAAGATATCGTTAGCAATCCCGCGAATTCCAATCCAGCTTAGAAAGTAATAAGGGGACAGAAACGGTGTCAAAAGCTTTGAATAAATCTAGGAAGATGCCAACAGTTTTTTGTTTGTTATTTATATGACCAATTATTGTATCTGAGAGCTCCAGAACTGCATCATCTGTAGATCTTCCAGCTCTGAAGCCGAACTGGTTAGAAGATAAAATATTATTTTTTGTAAGAAAATTCACAAGCCTACTGTTAATATTTTTTTCAAAAATTTTGGACAACGTAGTAAGGACCGATATGGGTCTATAGTTAGAGACACCGCCCCTGTCCCCAGCTTTGAAAATGAGATGAACTATCGCGGTTTTAAAAACATCCGGGAAAACACCTGAGGAAAGGCACAGATTAAAGATGTGGACTAGAGTGGGGATGATACTGTGCCTAGTAGCCTTAACAACGGACGCCGAGATACCGTCACAACCAACTGCACATTTGTCTTTTAGATTTAGGATAACCTTTTCGAATTCATCACAGTCCACGTCATACAAAACCATTGAGCCGGAGGAGGATGGATTAACAGAGCTCGGGGCTCTAGGATTAGGTAGAGTATCTGTATTGAATACGAGTGAAGTAGGTTGCCGGATTTTAGAGGCCAGATTACTGCCGACACTGGCGAAATAGTGATTAACCTCGTTAACTGATTGAGTGGGATCGTCGCAGCAGTTCAGCAACTCCGAGGCAGGTTCGTTGTTACCCTGATTCAGGTTCGCCACCTGCCTGATAAGTCGCCAAGTCTCTTTTGGGTTATTCCTGGCCTTTTTGAACTCTGAAGTTTCATAGTCATGTTTTAATTTCTTGAGCAGATTACGAGTATTGCAGTAATTTCGATAACGGTGGAAGATTAGTTTGTGTGATTCATTCTCAGGATTTTTTAGAAAAATTCTAGATAACTTATCCCTATCTCGTATACATCTCAATAGCCCGGGAGTAATCCAAGGTTCCTTAATACGCAGTCTGCAAGGGATTACTGAAAAGTGAGTGTGCGATTTTATGGAAGAAGACAAAAGAGCGACGAGATTTTGGGCTGCTAATTTTGGGTCATTACCATTGAAAGATAGGGGAAAAATCTGCATTTTTCATGTCGTTTATAACCTCAGGAATGTCAATTTTTGAGATTGATTTTTTGGGTGTATTGTGTGTTGCTGTCACGTTTGGGTTGCAGATAAGAAGTACAGGGAAATGATCTCTAATAGGGCAGTCAAGTACCAGGGTAGTGGCTGTGTAGGGAGATCTCAGCAATACATTGTCGAGACAATTCGCGAGCCTGGTGGGGAAGGAATGAGCCGGAAGCATTGCGTGTGCCGCAATGTTTAAATATTCATCAGCATTTAAGTCGAGACTGCTCGGTACAATGTTTATATTTATGTCTCCAATCAGAGCGATTGTTTTATACGATGCAAGCTGGCGTAGTAGATCATCCAAGCTATGAAGGAAAGGTGACAGGTCTCATAATAATAATACTTAATCTTTACTTCTTACTTACTATTATAAATGCGAAATTTTGGAAGAATCATAGATTAGATGTCTTTCCAATAACTCTCGCCGAACGATCTGTATTAAATTTGGCACAGAGATAGATATAGTTTGGAAAGTACATAGGCTAGTTTCCTTTACACCCGGGAGTTAGTTCTCTCGGGGTAAGTACCGACATAGCCGCGCCAATCGTTCTGCTATGTCGTATTGGTATTGGCTAGTATTACATACATGCGAAAGTGAGCCTGTCTGTCCGTTTTCTTGTTGTTTCACTCCTGCACCATGGAAGCAATTTAAATGATTTCGGTACAGAGATAGACCGGGCCTTGGAGAAGGACATAGGATTTTGTTTTATTTTAATCCCAGAAATATGATCAGGTGCAGTCCGAGGGGGTCGTGGGGGTCATGACCCCCCCCCCCCCAAACCGTACATGTTAAACCTTCTAAAAATAAACAAATCATGAACATTTACACTACAACTAACCGGGCTGGGGTAATAGAAATTTCGAGCTCGCTTCGCTCGCTCTTGCATTATTAGTTGCACATACGTCGACGACATTACTTTCATGTATCGATAGTAAACAGAGGACCTTACCTATCCGAAGCGCAACCTATCCAAGAACATTTCTAGCTCGCTTTTACATCCTCAATAGGGAATATGCATGCGATTTTTTTATTTGCAAAATGAAATACTTATTAGCAATCATGTAATAATTTTTTAAATACCTTCATCAGCGATGAAGTTATAAAGCTTCAAAGATTAAAATTAGAAAGAGAAGTCCGACGTAAACTTTGACGTCATCGTCCATGACGCCTATACAGCTGACATAGAAAACAGCGTTTTCGCGCGAGGGACAGATATATTTGTTTAAAATAATTATATCTCCTTCGCTTTTCGAGTAATTTTTATTCCATTTTCACTGTTAGTATTAATTTTTAGCTGAAGAGTTTGTTTGGTTGTTTGTTTGTTTGTTTACTTGCTAATCTTAGGAACTACTGGTCCGATTTGAAAATTCTTTCAGTGTTAGATAGCCCATTCATCGGAAGCAAGGCTATAGGCTATATATCGTCACGCTAAGACCAATAGGAGCAGAGCAGTAATGAACGCAGACGAAGTTGCGTGGGTCAACTATTTTAGATAAACTGTATAGATGATAAATATCTTTTACATGCATATTCCCTATGATGCAAGCTTTATGTTAAAGTGTTAAGTGTTTGTTGTGTTGTGTTTTTGTTTGATGTAATGGATGGTTAATAAAAAATGTAACCTATCTATCTTCAGCTGTATTCCGAGGCAGGGTACTACAATTTTAAACTCAATTCACTTGCTGTAGCATCTATATTTTTCAAAAAAACATCTGTATGTATTATATATGTGGTAACGAGAATGGATAAAGTGAGAAATGAGTACATGAAAGGTAGTTTAAAAGTGGCGCCAGTGACGGAAAAGTTAAAAGAGAATCGCTTGTCTTGATATGGTCATGTGAAGAGGAAGGTTGAATGCATGTAACTAGAAGAGTTATGAATATAAATGTGGATGGATGGAGAGGGAGAAAAAGGCCGAAGAAAAGATGGATGGTGTGAGGAACGAAATGAAAGAAATGGGAGTCAGTAATAGCGTGACGGCTGATAGGACGCAATGAAAGAAAAAATGAGTTGCGCCGACCCCAAGTAACATGGGTTAACGGTAGGAAGATGATGATGAATATAAAAATGTAGCGTATGACGTATCCCAGACAATGAACTAGTTTTTTTTTGGGACGGCTTCGCTCACTCTGGCCTCTTTAGCTCAGCAGTTTACGCCAAAATCGATAAAAAAAAACATTTATACTGTGTGTGATAACAAGAAACTCTAGCGTTTCCGAGTAAAGGAATAATTTATTTCGGGCTCGCTTCGCTCGCCCTAGCCCTTTTGGGTCTTCGATTTTTGCTTAAGGCGATAAAAAACGTATAAGGAAATATGATAAGAAGAAAATTTGCCTGGTCTGAGTAGTATTCTAGGTTAAAATTAAAATTTTCGGGCCCCGAAACATTTTAATTTTAGCCTTAGCTTGTCAGTTTACACTTAAGTCGACAAAAAACATCTACCTACAATTTTTCTGCAAAAGTCACTAACATAACCCATCCAAGGTGCTTCCTTTACCCCAGTTTTGCCTCCGAGAACTTAAAGGTATTATAGGCGTCGCACATTTTGTAAACGTCTCCTGTGTAGGAATGGAATGGGTTGGTTGAGAGTCCATAGTCCAAATCACACTTGGAAAAAAAACAGGACCCCGGAAAACAACTTTGTTCTGCCCCACAGTCGTCTGCCATTTGCTGTACGAGTTTATAATTTAATATCCTTTTTTTTGTGCAAAAATCCCTAATTTTCTCGTATTACTTTAAGTGTTATTCAAGTGATCTGACCCCCCCCAAAGTTTTCGGCTGCACCCATGCCTGAGTATGATCCCTACAGATAATTCAAACACATGTGTGTGAAGCCATTGAAACAAGCTCATGGAATATATGAAACTGTTGAAGGCCGTTCCATCTCTCTCTATCTTCAACTTTTTATTGCACTCATGTGAGTTGATGACACATTCAAGGTAGATTTCTGAGTTAAGGCTGTAAAAAGTCACCCACTGTAATCATTGTGTTGTCCTAAACTTTTTGAGTAATCACTTACTGAATTCACAGATTTTGAAATTACAGCCAGCATAAAATGGGTAACATGCAAGCCTTTTTTTGCTGAATAATCCTATTGCAAACTCTTTTGGACTAATTAAAGTTTAAGCACTAAAAAGCCATAAACAGAAATAAACTTTTCCAATACATTTTTTCCATAATATTTAAAAAATAATAAAACAGCACACTCACATTAAATAACCTACACAGTGTTGTCCATTCATTAAACAACATTCAGTGTCAGCAACATGGCAACTAGCTAATACTTGCACCCAATAACCTGGTTCTGAGACTTCTGATTTGAAAATAATTGACTATTGTGTGTGATTGAATTATACATTTACCATGTTCATGTCTAAGATTGATGTACATACCAGATGTATGATTAAATAATATAGTCTGCACATTAGAATAGTTTGCAATTTAGGAAATATATTTCAGGTGAATACATCAAAATGTTTTAATAAAATACTTTAACAAAATGGTGGAAATTAATTATAGAATATTATAGTGGAAATTTCAAAATATATTTATTTGTCACATATAGGAAAAATGTTGGACATTGGTGTAATTTATAATTAAGTTTTTTACTATGTGCTGCCTTGCTGGGCATACAAATATTGTTTGTAGGTACAAACAGGTGTGCATACTATTATAATGCTTTCTATCAATAAGCAATTTATTTGGTGCATGAAAACTTAAACCAGAGCAAAATACCAAGCAAAACGTTCACAAACAAAATATCCATTACAATATTATATTATTATGTCCACTCAAAGATGTTGTTCAAATATTAATTGACAAATTTAAAAATAATAATGCTATAAAAGGCAACTATTCCTTGACTGCAATAAAACACACAAATACATATAGAAACACTACAGGACATACCTTGACATAAATATTCCAGCTTAATAGTTGACCCTTAACACTTGATCTTAAAGGTTGTTACATTTTATTTAGATATAAATATCATTGTAAAAAAATCGTTTCCAGTCACCAATCGCTGGATTTTTCCTTTAAATACACAATACCAATCTCAATGAAACTACATATAACATAATCATAAGCTGTTCACAGCCTACCGATAGGTATATTTACATGGCATATTAGGAAACGCAAACGACTAAACGGTTCTAAATAATAAATTCATCCAATTCGATCCAATTGCACTCTATCGAAGAGCGAAGTACAGTGGTTTTGACTTGAGTTTTTGACTTTTGACGTTTTATTAGTAGAATCACAGACAATCCAGAAAAATTATACTTTTTTGTGTTGCTTTATGAAATTTCAAAATATTACTAAACACTAACCATCTGGTGTAAAAAGGGTGCAAAAATCTCAAACGTGATTCATGAATAAAAAAACGAAATAAATCAAACAAGAATAAAGCACATGATGGCGTTGATGGGCAGTAGCGTAGCTAGCATGGGTAACACCCGGGGCGGATAATGTGGTGTCACCCCACAAATGAACCCAAATAATTATCAGTGGCGCCTTTCGTTTTGGGACACAAGCCAATTTTCGGAAGAGAGGTGTTCCATTTGTGCTGCAGGTTTTATTTTCAGGAATGTTGTAACATTAGTGTATAAATGTAACACTCTAAAGTTTGTCAAAGTCATAACGTTTATTTCAATTAGGCCATTATTTCTTGTGCATCTCGTCTTGGTTTATTTTGATTTGTTTTTCGAATTTGTTGACTGACGCAAGTAAGCTCAAGAGATAAGCGAGGGTAGAACGCATGAGCGAGCGATAAAAGCTCGAAAATTTTTGCATCGCACCTCGGATAGTAACTTTATGGACTGATGCAAGAAAGCTCATTAATTGAGATAGGGCAGAACACAAGAGCGAGATCAAAAATTTTTGCATCTCACCTTGGATAGGTTTTATTTTCTTTTGATCATTCATACTTATATTGAAGTAACTTTATGGACTGAAGCAAGAAAGCTCATTACCTAACTGAGAGAGAGAGCAGAACACAAGAGTGAGCGAAGCGAGCTCAAAAATCCATGAACCCCGGAATGGTTTTTTTTTTTTGTTTTAAAGTGTAGATTGTAAGAGCGAACGAAGCGAGTTCGAAATGTTTACACCCCACCTCGGACGGGTTTCAATACGTGTCACCCGTTAGGGGGTGACACTCGATCGTAACAAAAATTCAACGAACGGTCGAGTGTCACCCCTAAATGCGAAAACCTCAGGAACTAAAGTATTCACTGCACCTCATCTCGGAAGGGTTAACTGTCTTTTGATCATTCATACTTAAGAAACCGGCCAAGTACGAATCGGACTCGCACACGAAGGGTTCCGTACCATAAACCTTAATTTTTATTATTTGTTGTTACAGCGGCAATAGAAATACACAATCTGTGTTTCAACTCTCTACCTATTACGGTTCGTAAGATACAGCCCGCTGACAGACAGACGGACGGACAGCGAAGGCTTAGTAATAAGGTTCCGTTAGATACCCTTTGCGGGGTACGGAATCCTAAAAAGAAGTCTTTGTGGATTTATACAGAAAAGCCCATTAAGTTAGACAGTGCAGCATGCAAGAGCGAGCGTAGCGAGCTTAAAATGTTTGTCATCCCACTCCCGACAGGTTTTTTTTTGCGTATGACGCAACAAAAGGTTTAGGTGTGACACCCGACAGTGACAAAAACCAGTCCACAAACAGTCGGGTGTCACCCCTAAACGGGTGTTACCCGATGCGGGCCGCACCCCCTCCCTCGCAACGCTACTGCATCAAGGTAGTGAACTGTCGCGCACATAATTTATCAAGCAAACATTTTCTAACAATTGTTCTTCGATTTCAGGTCATTCGATTTCGAGTAGGGAACCCGATACAAAGATGGTGGCGGACGGTTAGAATATAATGTAATCTGCGTGTGTTTAGAACTTCATTTCATAGTTTTATGGTCCATACTGCACCCACCAACAGTAGCGTAGCGAGGGAGGGGGGAACTGCATGGTTTTTGTCACCGTCGCGTGTCATCCCTAAACATTTGAAGCATTGAAACCTGTCGGGAAAAAAATTTTTGAGCTTGCTTCGCTCGCTCTACTATTTTACGACCTCTGATTCACAATTTTTTCTTTATTATAAATCAAAAGTATAATGATGAAAAGACAATAAACCCCTTCCAAGATGATATGTAAAAAATATTTAGTTATTGAGGTTTTCTGCATGTGGAGACACTCGACCGTTCGCTCACTTTTTTTACTGTCGGGTGTCACCCCTAAACAGGTACCTAACGCAATGAGAACCGTCCGAGATGGGGGCACAAAATTTCGCTCTTACTTTGTGCACTCTCTTTGTTCTCCGGCTTTTCTCTATATAACTCAAAAAAATGACTATTTTTATGAGTGGATGATTAAAATAAATTAAAACCATTCCGGGGTGCGTGAATTTTCAAGCTCGCTTCACTAGCTCTTATGTTCTGCCCTCTCTCAGTTAATGAACTTTCTTGCATCAGTCCATAAAGTTACTTTTATTAAGTATCAATGATTAGAATTTAAGAGTGAATAGGTTACTTCTAGGCAAGCGTGCTACATCTTCGACCACATAATCGCTTACCATCAGGTGAGATGGTGGTCAAGCGCGTGCCTATCAATAGTAAAAAAAATTAACAACACGATTGTTGGCGCAATGGTTGAGCAATAGGGAATATGCATGCGATTTTTTTATTTGCGAAATGAAATACTTATAAGCTCTAGTAAAGAATCATGAAATTCTTTTCTAAATACGTTCATCAGCGATGAAGTTATAAAGCTTCAAAGATTACAATTAGAAAGAGAAGTCCGATGTAAACTTTGACGTCATCGTCCATGACGCCTATACAGCTGCCACAGAAAACAGCGTTTTCGCGAGAGAGACAGATATATTTGTTTAAAATAGTCATATCTCCTTCGTTTTTCAAGTAATTTTGATTTTATTTTCACTGTTAGTATTATATTTTTGTATATTTTTAAATAAATTGAATAGATGATAAATATGTTTTTCATGCATATTCCCTATTGGCTGCCGTGCTCCGTGTCGCGGTACACACATTTGTATGGCCTACTGATAGTTGTACCGGGTCTGTCTGTTTTTGTTTGTGAGTTTATATGTTTGTGAACGCACCCACGATACAGGAGTAATTCCTAGTGTGAATGAAAAACATAGAATAGAATTTCTCTTTATTGGAGTGCCTATAACTCAAAAACTGTCCAAAAAAATAAAACCTATCCGAGGTGGGATGCAAAAATTTTCGAGCTCGCTTCTTTCGCTCTTGCTTTCTTCCCTCTTTCAGTTCTTGAGCTTGCTTGCAGTCAACAAAGTTGAGATAAGATAATGATGAAGAGAAAATCCAAATAAACCGATGCACGAACTTTGTTTGTAAGTGTGATGTAAGAATATTCCTGAAAATAAAAACCTGCAGCACAAATGAAACAACTTCCCCCCCCTCCCAAAAATGGCTTGCGACTGCCGACACCAGAACGAAAGGCGTAATTCATAATTATTGGGGGGGGTTCACTTTTAGGGTGACACTCATGCTGGCTACGCCACTGGGAAAATATAATATTAGCTTCAAACAAGATAACGCAAGGCCTCTATTATGAATGTAATGTTACCATAAATATTTTCATTTGGGCGTAAATATTTGGGCCGTGTCCACCCCAGAATGGTCTAAGGCCCATTATGTTTAGGGACTGGTTCGAACAACTTCGCAAAACCATCATCAATGATAAAAACAGTACCACCGAGAAACCTTCAAACATATTTATTACCTACATAAACACCACACACACAATCATACATTTAAAACGTCTTAGGTACCTACCTAGTAATAAATTGCACAATCCAGATTTTTTAGAATGTTGTTAGAAAAGATGCCAATAGCGTACTGAAGTACAAGGGCACTGTTTGGTGTTTGGAAAACTTCATGTTCGATATTTTTTTGATTTTGTCTTTTAATTTCTAAACGGTGGTGCATTTTAGATATAAAGTCAATCCACGTAGGTACTCTTAAAGTACTAAAACTTGCTTAACTTGCTTGCTTACAAAATTTGCTATATTTTCGAGTAAGTACTATAAATCGCATCTTGTAGGTGTACAGCATTACAAACATGGGAAATTTTTCCCAAAAAGATTGACAATGTTTTTTAAGCATTTCTTTTTGTCCTAGCCGGGGCGGGCAGGCCGCAAGACAGGCGTTAGATGGGCTAGGAGGCCCACCTAGCGTAGGCCTTAGCGTAGGCTCTTACTGAATGCTGATACTTACATCCTACATAATTAAGTTGCTAAAATTATCCAGGGTGTAATAAATAATATTCGAGCTCGCTTTGCTCGGTTTTGCATTCTACACTTAAGTGCTTGAACTTTTGTGCATTTTGTCATAAAAAGTTTCTTGTATTTAAGTATAACAAATCAAACCTAAGGAGATGTAGTGCAAAATATTTCAAGCTCGCTTCGCTCGCTCTTGAATTTTGGATTCTCTGAGTTTCCTAACCTTTCCTGTATGAAGTAAAACATATTTATTGCCATGAAAATCTAAATTGAAATAACTTTTGCCTCATAAAAATCAAACCTAAAAGGTAAAGGATACAAAATTTTTTGAGCTCGCTTCGCTCGCTCTTGTATTCTGTGCTCTCAAAGTTCTGGAGCTTTTCCGCATCAGTCAACGAATTTACTTATCATCCCGGGCCCCAGGATTGTGAAGAGCAACCTGGGCCTTTTAAGTATGACTGACCTAAAATTCGACTTTTGGTTGGGCACCAGGCCTCCCCTGGAATAAATCCCTAGATACGCCAATTACTTATTTATATTTCTATGCATATATAATTTTAGGTACATACTAAAATAAAAACCTAAAAGCTATTCCGTAAATCGATTAATGGTCGGTCGAGAAATGATGTTTCAATATGTAGGGACACAATGTAAGCGTGAATGGTAGAGTGCTGAGTAAGCTGAAATGTACGCGAGCGAGAAGTATGAACGGTGGGCCAGTTACTACGCACTGGTCCAAGCGGAAGGTTGTCTCTATAAGTTTCGGGGAATAAACGTGATTACTCATAGTCCTCCGTAGTCCCAGCAACCACCACCAGACGAGGTAGTACTCAAATGGGGGTATCCCAGTGCGTTCCAACAACATGTAGCAAAGACCCCTAAAATTACAATGGGCCTTCGCGCTGCCGATAATTCAAGCATATGACGTCTTAACGGTCATTTGTGGGTTTTACGCGCATAAGTTTTTCGAGGTTTTAATGCATCAAGGTCGCGCTCATAATTTAACGAGCAAACGTTTTCGAGCTATTGTTATTATCTCACATCATTCGATTTGGAGTAGGGAGGAACACTTAGGTTTTTTTCTAACATAACACCAATAGATGTTTATTGGTCGACATAAGCTTAAGTTGGAGAAATCCGGATGCTAGAGCGAGCAAAGCGAGCTCGTAAAATGTTAGTACGAAAGCTTGTTTCGGATAGGTCAGATTATCTTTTTATCACCCATAGATGTTTTTTTGTCGACTTAAGTACAGGCAAACCGGCGAGGTAAGTATAGGGCGAGCGAAGCGAGCCCCGATAATTGTTATTTCCTTGACTCAGAAACGCTAATTTTCTTCTATCTTACATCAATTAAAGGTATTTTAGTGTCAACTTAAGCGAAATTTTTATTTCTTCGACTCAGAAACGCTAAGGCATCTGCCTCGAGTTTTGCGGGCAGCGGGCGGCGACGGCGGCGGCGCGGGAGCGGCAGGATCTAATGGTACGTTTACACGCTTGGCGTGGCTTGGCAAGCGTCCACAAACACGAGCGTGTAAACGGGGAGTTTGGCTTGGCTGGCGTGAGCTTGTCGCCGATACGAGCTAGTTTTTGAACACAGATCAAAGTAAATTTGCGGCAAGCGTTTGCGTCGCATTTACACGTTGGCGCGTGTTTAGTTTCGGTCACAAGCTTGCACCGAACAGACGTTTTTGGTTTTACGGTACGATCATCTAATACCTTTAAACGAGCAATTTATACCTACATTATTTATTATCTATTCTAATATATAAAGCTGAAGAGTTTGTTTGTTTACTTGAACGCGCTAATCTCAGGAACTACTGGTCCGATATGCAAAATTCTTATATTATATAGGCTATATATCATCACGCTAAGACCAATAGGAGCGGAGCAGTAATGAAAATTGTGATGCAGACGAAGTTGCGCAGGTCAACTAGTACTAATATATTAAGCTAAAGAGTTTGTTTTTTTGTTTGTTGCTTGAACGCGGTAATTTGTCACTCAAAAATATTGATGAAAATTGATAAAATACAGGGATGTGGAATAGAGAGTAAAGTCCCGCGCTCAATTGAAAAGGAGGATCCTCCAACCAGGCGGCTGTTGTGCCTGGCGGGCTACTGCCCCATCTATAGATATCTATACTAATATACAAAGCTGAAGAGTTTGTTTATTTGCCTGAATCTTTTGTTTACTTGAATCTTGAATTTACGCTAATCTCAGGAACTTCTACGAGAATATTACTTTACTTGAGGCCTTACAACTTTAACGTCTACGTCCATCATGCTTGCCTGTCCGGAACACACTGACGCACTCGCAAGCGCCTTTTTAAGCCGCATGTAAACAATCAACATTCCCCCCCCCCCCTTATCTTCGAAGTTTGCATAGAGAAAAATCTGAATTATTCTATGTGATAGAAGTTTGTACGTAAAGATTACAGGAAAAATAAAACGATGTATGTAAAACTAAAAAGCGCACTTTTTCAGAAATCATTAACAAACATTACATTAGTTTCACTAGCGGGCAAGGGATATCGCTGATCTAAAACTACAATATTCACCGCAGTGTTAAAATTCTCAACGAATAAAGGTCTCGCCGATGCAAATTTAAAAACTTCCACGCTTTATAATTATAATTGTACGGAACCCGGAACGATTTCTTCAAAAAGGAGGAGGTTCTATGTTCGGTTGTATGTATCTTTTTTTTTAATGTACCTATGTTCACCGATTTCTCCGAATTTTTTTATTCGAAAGACTATACCCCTGAGGTGGTCCCATTGTCACCAAGTTAGAATCTGATGCAGGGATCCCATGAAAATCGAGGGAAACCCTCAAATTTTATAAGCACATAACTACACTGTTTTTTATTTTATATCGCAATTCAGATATTTGTGCCTCATCCAACCTTTTTAGTGGTTCTGCGTACCTACCACTCAAAAGTAAAAGCACAAACACAGCGTACCGGCGTGATGTTGTTATGAACTGGTGTAAACAATCAACAGACATGCGATTTCAGAAGTCCCGATCCATTTGCTATCATTGATTGAAGAGTTGCGTTGCCTACCTCCGAAGTTTTTCATTAGATCTTCACCAAATTAAAACTGGACCAGTCTTCTTACCTTCTTAATACTCTTCCAAACAAAAAAGATTCATCGAAATCGGTTAAATATGGCGAAAAAAAAATACATACAGCCGAACATAGAACCTCCTCCTTTCGGTTAAAAATGACGATTGTTGTAGCTTGATGTACCTACTTACTGGCGTCTGTGCAGCTACTATTCGGAATCCTTCGGACTTGTAACCTGCAATACAGTGGGGATTCGGTTTCGTCTACTTTTCTCCAAGTATTTTGGTTTCTTAGGTTTTTTTAAAATAATGATTTGAGCTGGGTTTGCTCTTGACTCTAGTCTATGTCAGAAGGTCAGGAGAGGAGGGGGCGTGGTCTGCGTCGTGAGTTTCTTACAAAATACCATTTAGAGCCTTTGCTAATCACACCACTTACCTAAGCGCCTTACAAACGTAGGTACCAAAGAGAATAAGGGACAGCGGTTCAGCACTTGAATTTCGAACTTTTTTCTTCAATCTTTTTGATGGCAAATCGAACCAAAACTGACAATTTACTTTTCGACTAGTTTCTCCTGAGAATGTAGAAGTTGAAAACGCAAAAATCTGCATTTTAGTCAGTATTTATTAAATCCTGCTATTTGTGACAGTTATTCTTTCCAATAATAGATACGAAATGTGAATTAGAAGTGAATATTTATTTCAAATAATGGGCAGTCTTCCTGAGGCATTTACAAAACCCAGGGAAACAAGGGAAGCAAACTAATTTGATTGGTTTTATATTCAGTAGGTACAACTACAATAAGTATACTTATTATTTAGCTACTTCTTGTGATGGATTCCTCGTCAAATACGACAAAACGCAAAAAACGGAAAACACGAAAATGCCTAGACGAAATTAGAAAAAGATCGCGACGTACGTCGGGACAAATTTTGTTTAAGAAAAACAGCGGTAAAGTTTGTGATCATTTTTCTTACCATAACACTGTTAATAACTCCCTTGTAACGAATAATCGGCTTACATTGAGAATGTTTCCAAAAGCGGTTCGATCCGAAACAATAACAAGACCTGTGTTAGAAAATTTGAAAGATAAAACAACCTTGAATTTGGATGAATTGGTAAAAGGTACTAGAGCTATAAGTACGTTGAGCTCAACTAATGTAAGAATGCCCGAATTAATTAATACGTTTGATAATAGCATTGAACATTTGAAGAATGAAAACTTCAATAAATGCGCTGTTGAAGAATCAATCTATTACAAAGAACCGAATGGTAAAAACATGAATAGTCAAGAAGAGAACTTTTCTAGTAATTTTGATCTGTGTACCTCTATGGGTTCGGCTGAAGCCACTGATAAATCTCCGGACAGTATAGGAGCCGAATCGGTCTCGACTCTTACGACATCGTCTAACCAAAGTCTTCAAGATGAATACGGGTACCCTTTATACGAAGAGTTTATGTCCGAAATTCCTACATATTTGAAACGGAATGTCACATTCATAGAAGAAGACGTCATGAAGAAAACAAAGCTGTTTTTACAAAATCTTTTTATAGAAAGCTGTTATCAAGAATGTGAAGAAAATGTGTTAAAATGCAAAAAAGGGAACATAGCTAATAAAAAAGATACCCCTCGTGAGATGATTGTTCATGACCCAATGGACTATATCAGGCTAGGGCATGTACAACAGCAGAGCCTGTTTCATCGGCCCTCCAGAATAGGTAGAACCATTGATGGAGGGTGTAGTCAGCCTCAATCGCCTCTACTAGCTCCATCTTTACCGGCCGTATCGCCGGACTCTCCATTGAGTGTCATCGTCAATGACACGCCCGATTACACCTACTATCCTCACAGGTTGAACTGACACTTTCTAGGACATCCCTATTTATAATTCTGCTTAGAAAGATCTGAGTCTAAGTGCTCGTTTACGGAGACGCGAGGCATTGCGCGTCGAATGCGGCGCGGTTGGCTTTCGCGGCGCGTCAGACGTTTTTTCCGTTTAAGGACAGGCGACGCGTGCAGCGGGCCGCATCATCACACCGCAAACACAATCATGTGGCAATCTGCGTTGTTGTTTAAGAAGCGGGGCGTGATGCGGCGCGTGGTGCGGGGCGTGAAGAGTAGCGGTGTCCGCCGCTGCTCCTGCGGCGTGACGCGCGGCGGGCATTGGGAGCGGGGGCCAGGTATCGCCGTATGTTTGTATTGCCGCGTGCGGCGTTGCCAACCGCGGGCTCCGCCTGCATTTCAAGCAAACGCGTGTAAAATCGCTCCTCCGTAAACGATCCCATACAACGCCATGTTTGAATTTAGTGCGGGCCGCCTTACCGCACGCGACGCGCAATGCCCCGCACCTCCGTAAACGAGCACTTATGCATGCGTGTAAATAATTCCGCAGAACACCCCAGTGTTAGTGGGTTTTGATCTTATTATTAATATTATTATGAATTCAAACAAATTTAGTACTTTGTCTTTTATTTTTAACCATCACGTATTTTACAAACCAATGTTTTCTAGCTGTGCTATCAGGTCCATGTGTTTGAATGTATCAGGGTTCTTGGTGAATGATTTAAGCAGTTGCAACTTTGCAGTATCTTTTCCGCTGTAGTACATTTGAAATTGATTTGCTAGACATCGAGCTTCTTGACCATCCAGTACATTCTGTAAAACAAACATCCATTTGAGTGTTGAAATGAGAAATTTCAAAAATCTGTCATTGTTTAAACCAAAAGCCCAAACAAAACAATAATGTTAATTTAAATGAAATTAAAAATTTAAAAAACCCCCATAAGAAAAAAAAACTTAAAAAAATAAGTAATACGTAATCTTTGGGCTTAGCGTCTGCGCATATTATTCGTCTGCGCACTTTATTAACGGTTCCCCGACGCGATGACGCTTGGCCCAAATAATCGTACGTCTATATTAAATTTAAATGGATCATTTATTATTTTTTTTAATTTTTAAAGGTTTTTTCTTATCGGGGTTTTTTTTAATGTAATTTTTATTTCATGCTTTTTAAACTTAATTTATTTAATAGGGACCACTAGATACTACAAAAACCTATGATCTCATCATCTTCCTGACCTTGTCTCATGTTACTTGGGGTCGGCGCAACACCTTTTTTACTTCCATTCTGTCCTATCTGCCGTCACGCTATCACTAACTCTTTCATATTGCACCTCACACATTCCATCCATCTTTTTTTTTTGGCCTTCCTCCCCTCTCCATCCATCCAAATATGATCTACACTCACCTAAACGGCACTACACCCTACATCGTATACCAATCAATCGGTATAAGATTATTATTTATACGCTCGCAACTACGGACTTCGTGCTTCGTGTTCTTCGTATAAATAGTTTGTGATCAGGGGTTTGTGACCTAATCATTGCGACCATTTAAATGAATACGAAAACGGAAGGTCTGCTGTAAGTAAGTGAGGAGTTGGGTATTCTGCAGACCTCAGGTTATGCCAAATTCACATCGATTAGCTGATTCAATACCTTCATCAACTAGAAACGGACCGATGATCTTCAAACAGCTGAAACGATTTTGATAAAAATTTGCTTGCTGCTTTCAAATAAAAAAAACACGTTAAGAGAACACACACACAACACCCCTCTTTTTGGTCGGGGGTTAAAAACACATTGTCCTGACTGATGGATCAATGCAGCCTACACCGCTGGTCGTAAGAAATTGAAAATGTTACGATTTTTGGATGTTTGTCATCCAATGGTGTGAAAAAGGGTATGAAGGTATGTATGAAAAATCTAATGCTTAAGCCGAATTACTTACAACTTGGTAGAAATACTGGCCAAAGTAAATTACGAAGATTTTTATTTTAAATTTTTCGTAATTACCCCCAAACGACGATTTAATGGGTGCTAAAGTTTGTATGAAAAAAACTTTTTCTTTGGGCAAGTGTAATTCAGTACAAATAATAACAGCAGTAAAATTAAAGGCTTTCAATATTCGCTTTTCACAACTACCCCCTAAAGACGATTACATACTTATTTGGGTTTATAAGCTTGTATGAAGGTTCGTAAAGGACATGTCCAATGCCCTCTGATAAATAAATGATCGATAAATGTTCATGATTGAAGGTTTTACAGTTAGATTTAAAAATTTAGATCTAAATTATTATGGGTTTATTAATTCAGTATTACTTGCGTAACATAATCCTAAAATAAAAAGTAGTACTTAGTTGTAGCTTCCGTTTTGCCATTTTGAACGGGAAGTGCTAAAATGTTTTTGACGTTACCTACTATGGTGAGCCGTTTATTTAAGAGCGCTGTCACAATTTTTCTTGAATTTGAGCGTTTGATTCGAGTTTTGATGTCTGATTATGCTTTAGATATAGCACAAAACAAAAAAACAAAAATACGCCTAAGAAAGTTTGATAGTTGATCTTGGGAGTGTTCTAAATAAATATATCAATTTGTTCACGTACATCAGTAAATTTCTTGTCTCCGCAAAGGGTGTTTCATAAAATTACGCTTTTGGGAATCTTTTGATGCTTTGGTACACCGAAGATATAATAATTTAATCAATTTTAAAAATGTCCATGATACAACTGTACCTTCTACTTAGGAATGATCAAATCTATTTGTTCCGATTCATGCATTAATACACCAAAAATAAAACTGAGAATTATTGTCAATATTCCGTACGTAACTATATTTTTTATCTATGAAAGTATAATCCAAATTCAAATAAAAATTATTTAATAATTAAGGAGGTATTGTTATAATGCATGAAAAAAAAAATTGGTCTATTTAAAAGTAAACTCATATTTTTAAGCAATTGTTGTAGGTATACAGCCCCACAATCACTATAAATCTCGGGAAACGCGGTTTGTAGCTTTAGTCCGGGGCAAGCGCTCGATTTTGTATCGTTCGCGGTTTAGTTGATAGTCCACGAACTTTATCTCCCCTCTTAAAGGGTAATGCGTAAATGACATATTAATGGATTAAACGTAGGGCAGTTCGCTTAAACCGCAACATTTTTCTAATTTAGATAATTTTTATACCTGTCGTAACTTTTAAAAGAAAGGTCCGATTTGAATATTCGTTACTAACCGACCGACCTGAAGGTCGTACAGGTTTACACCCCAATGTCGACACACCCCGACGACGAAATAGAGACCATATATGAGGATATATCCAGAGACATACACGGTCATAAAACTCACTTTACCGTGGTCATGGGACTTCAACGCAAAACTGGGCAAACGAGACGGTGACGAGCTGTGAGTGGGGCAATTTTGATATAGACGTCGGACACTTACCGGCCAGTTTTATGGAGAAGGAGGGCCTCGATATGAAGAACTCCTTCTTCAGAAAGCGTGAGCATAGGAAATGGACCTGGCAGAGCCCCGACGGTGCAACTAAAAATGAGATTGACTTCATCATGTTGTAACAGCATCAATGGCGCCACAACAAAAACTAACGGAGCAAATCTACATCGCAACAAAAAGAACCGCGACGCCATCTATCCAACTAGTAGCAAACTACTACGTTGAAATCCTGCATCGCGCAAGCAGAGTTTACCGTGCGATTTGAACATATACATCAGCACGAATATCAACTATTGGGCAGTTGCCGCCGTTTAACCGCGGCGGCATACGGAAATCTGCGTGGTATCTTCTCGTCCACAGTGTCTCAAGACGAAACTCTATGAGCAGTGCGTGTTGCCAGTGATGACATGTGGAACTGAAACGTGATCGCTCACAATGGGCCTCATCAGAAGGCTCAAAGTCACTCAAAGGGCAATGCTTGGAGTTTTCTAGGGTGACCGAATCAGGAATGATGATATCCGCAAGAGAACCAAGGTTGCTGAAATAGTCCGAAGGATCGACAAACTAAAGTGCCAATGGGCAGAGCACTTCGCTCGCAGAACAGATGGTCGATGGGGCCGCAATGTTCTGGAGTGGCGACCGCGTACCGGAAGACGACGAAACGTTGGCGCGACGCCCCACAAGGTGGACCGATGACCACCTGGTGAAGGTCGCGGTTGGCCGATGGATGCAAGAAGCGACGCGCAGGACCGGTCTTTGTGGCGACGCTTGGGGGAGGCCTATGTCCAGCAGTGTAAGTCTTTCGGCTGATATGATGATGAAACAATTGTTGGCTAACCTAATAAATAAATAAATGAAACAATTTGTGGTCATGGTCATTAAACTATGTACTTACCTATATTTACATATCCATTTCATTTAGTTTCTTTAAAGCAATATTTGAAATGCTTGTATTCAGTGACAATGTCTGTCACAGACTGCACCAGTATTTTTCATAACCCTACAACCAGTATTTCTCAGGGCGCAATAACAAATTCATCTTATTACATTCATCTATGCAGTTACAGAAGTTGCTGAACCTTTCATCCTTCTTCTGTGATAGAAGACCAATAAATGTAATACCCCCACTAAAGTATTACCTTGTCAAATTCACCGCGCATGAGGATGAGTCCCTTGTCGGCAAGCTCCGTGTAGTGCACCATGGTGAGGCACTCTGGCGCGTTCTCTTTGTGCACCTGTGCCAACAGACCACTCGTATGTATGAGTCCACATGTTTACTCAATTTCCAAATATTTTACACCAATGTTTATTTTTGGCCTCATGATTACTATACAGGGAATACAGAATCCTTATTTGCATTTCACAACAACTAAATTAATAAAATATTTCACTGAAATGAACATGACATCTTATTGTAATTTTGGTCAAACAATTTACAGGGAGGTGGATAATAAAATAATGGCCAAGAGGTATTTTTACTGATAAATGAAACTTATGAAACATAATTGTGTTCAAACTACTTTATGAAGTTCCTGCTATTTATTTCTTATGAAATGTAAACCTGAAAAGTACCTTAACAAGGATTAAGGTTGCGCCAGGGTAGCTTGCGAAATTCAAATTTTCTTATTCAGTTTTCTGAAAATACTTAATTCTTACACCCGCTAATCATACTTTAATCAACATAAAACCAAATACTGACTTGCAAATTGCAAAAAACATTAAAAAAAATGCATTTCGCAGGCTACAGCGCGGGGGGCAGCAACATTAAGGTAGATGCCACCTTAATGTTTCTGTACTTAACTTTTTTATTCAAGAAATTTAAAAATGTAAACACTATAAGTATGTTGAAGTAAAAAAAGTGATAGAATATTAAATGCATACCTATGTATTGCTACAGGGTTTTTTAAGTAGTATGAATTGACTCAATTTTGTAAGCAACAAGAAACTCAAATGAACTCAAACCTGGTAAGCTAGAAGAGGTGTAAAGTGTACAGTGTGCCCAGAACTTTGGCACATGACAAACTCATAGCCCTGGGCGCGAGGTAGTGGGAACAGGAAAGTAGGGCACTCCTGCATGTACTCTTGCAGGGTTGAGTATGTCTCCTTAGGAATAGCTGCTGAAATCACTTCTTTGGTCTTGTGATACTCCTCCCAAATGATTTGGATTTCTGTAGCATCTTTATCCTTTACAAGATCCAATTTGAATATATCACTGAGCCTTTTCTCCTTACTCTCAGAAACATCTTCTTTGGTTTTTTTTGGATTTAAAACTGAGGAAAATTGTCTGAAATCAAATTAATATTGCATTACACAAACGGGAGATGGCCTTTCCTCAACAGTGGATGCCCAAAGGCTTTCAACCACTGCGGAATACAGGTCAGATGAATGTTTTTGGAAATGTCTTAGACAGGGTACACAGAGCTAGAAGTAGCTGCAACACTAGCAATAGCACAAAACGTAAAAGCTGGGGCAGTGGGTCGTCTTAGGGGCGGAGTTTTGCGAACCTGGTATCGACAGAGGCGAACTTTTTCTTCTTCTCTTCTTCTTTAGTTTTCTGCTGAACTTCTACTCTCTGCATAAACTCTTCAGGTGAAGTTTTTTGTAGATCTGCGATTCGTGCTGCGTACTTTTCGTAATATGGATTTGTTTTTAAATTTTCTAGTGCTTTTTCCATGTTTGTTGAAGTAGTCGTAATGTTGCGTAAATAAAATGTTATATAATTTGAACACCTGATGTTTTTTAGAAGACTCCTAACAGAAACCGCCATTACCTACAAACAATAAAGTACAAAATAAGTAAAATAAGGGAAAGTATGTAGGTGGCAATAAATATATAAATATTTTAACAATAAATAAGAAATATAGTAACTTGCATGCACTCACAGGCTGACTACAAAATATGATCGTAGGATGTATGAATGATTGTTTATGTAGGTATGTACCAGCACAGACTACATAGAGTGTACCAGTATGTACTGTGCTCCAGTACTCTCATACATAATCTGTCAACTCAAATCTGTGATTATCTTATACATAGAATGATGGTGAATTATAATATGCATAACAAAGTGTTGTTATATTATGTATTTATTTACCTACCAATACTTCTTCTAGTATTCACAGATTTTTATAGGGGGCCTATACACAGTCAATCTTGATCGTGATCATTAAGTGGATGACAGACATGCTAGGTAGTAAGTTCTCATACAAGTATCCTGTCTGGCTACAATAAAATATTATTTAAATAAAAAATAATTAAATAATAATTATTATTATTAATTAAACATTATTTCCTTTATTTATTTTCTTTACTTTTTTATATGTTTTTAATTTTTTTTATACATTATATATATATAAAAATAGTAGCCCACCGATATCGGGAACAGGGTCCAAGCTACCAGTGGTCAGGGCTCCAGAGAAAGGAACCTCCTGACAATCCTAACAATTCAAGCCGTGTCCAGAAGTACCGCTTTCTGAATCAAGCCCTTGATCCTGCTGCCCAACGAGAGCCTCCTAAGGCGTCGGTCGAGGCTCGTGGCTATTAAGCCATTGGCCGACACGACTATCGGTACAATAATTGCGGAGTCCACTTCCCACATGTCGACAACCTCGCGAGCCAAGTCAATATACTTGATTTGTTTGTCTTTCTCGGCTTTCACAATAAATCTCGTAAACTCAATAAATTCGTCATGATAACTTCGTCCATAATTGCACAAACAAAACCTTCGGTTTCTCCAAAAAGATCACCGAAACGCAGCCAGGCTACGGCCTTTGTCCATCGCTACCACATCTCGATGCATACCCACGTCGGCCTCTAGGAAGTATTCCCTAAGGCTGCATACCTCGCGGTTGTGCAGGGTCTTAGTATTTAAGAAGCCACGACCCCCGCACTTCCGCGGGATATACAGCTAATCACCGATGACCGTGGGTGATGCATCCAATTTGCGGTAAGCAGTGAACGTACCCTCCTATCCAGGGCGTCAAGTTCCGTCTGAGTCCAATACTTGTAAGTTTCGGTATAGGAGAAGGACTTAAGGTCTATGGAATCCAAGAGTTGTGTTCCCACGGATTCCAAAATCTCCCCTCGCTGTACATGCATGATCGCACATTTTTCAAACCAAATTCCATCCTCATGGCGCCTCTAAAGATTTCTGTTACCTTCAGTAGCTTCATCATTTGCAAGTTTTTAGGAATAAAGAGTTTTTGCCCGAACCCTCCAACAATGTACTGAGAGGGTTGAGGGCCAGACAAAACTACAGTGGACTCAGACTGTCACCCTGAAATATGCCACGCTCGAACCTTATCGGTTCACTGTTCGCCTGGGTCTGTCGACACCCTGGATAGTGAAGTACCGTCCTCCACTGCCCCATACACGACATCAGGAAGGTGCGTAAAACTGCATCAACTTTGTACAGCTCCAGCATCCTCATGAGCCATGAATGTGGCACCGAGTCATAGGCCTTCTTATAATCTATCCAGCATGGCAACAGATCTCTTCGGGAACGTCGAACCTGTTGGCTAATGGCTATGTCGATGAGGAGCAGCTCCTTAGTATCGCGGGATCCGTTCCTAGATCCATTCTGAGAAGCAGACATTATTGAATTACTATCAATATGATAGTTAATCTTTCCTCTCAAATGGATGTAAGAACTTTATAGACTGTCGGTAAACACGTGATCGGTCTATAATTTTTAGGCTCCGCGGTACTACCTGATTTATGGAGCAGGTGAGTTATTCCTGTAGTTAGGAACTGGGGCAGCGACTCTGACTCTAACGCAGACTAGATTTGAGATACCAAGCGAACGTGCGATCTTTTGAACATTTAATCCAAAAGTTGTGCAGCCTGTCCGGTCCCGGAGATTTCCAGTTAGGCAACGGACGGACTGCACGAGCTACATCTTGGGGGCTGATGTTAATTGCCGCCATTTCTATTATTATTATTACAAGGAAAACTTTATTTTAACGAAAACACAAATTGTGGCATCGTAAGCTACCAGAAAACCACTTGGGCGATCCTTCAAACCACCAGAAAACCACTAAAATAATAGGTCTAATTTTTTTCATGTATTTTTTTTTTTATCTTAGTAATCACCCATGCAATCAATGCATCTTTGCCAACGCAGTGGCAGTTTATTGATGCCATTCTTAAAGAAATCAGTTGGACGGGAGGCAACAAATTCTTCAAAGGCATTTTTTACTGCCTCTCGGGTATTGAATTTTTTTCCCGCCAAGAAGTTATCCAAATTCTGGAAAAAGTAGTAGTCTGTAGGCGCAAGGTCTGGTGAGTAGGGCGGATGACGGAGAGTTTCCAACCCCAGTTCTTGCAACTTGGAGACCGTCTGCTGTGCAGTATGAGGTCGCTCGTTGTCGTGCAGGAGCAGCGGAGACGAGCGATTGACCAATGCTGGTTGGAGATGTGCCAGCTTCTCCATCATTGTGTTCAGTTCTTCACAGTACACATCTGCAGTAATGCTCACCCCGTTTGGTAAGAAGATGTGATGAATCACACCGGCGCTAGACCACCAAACAGTGACCATCTCTTTTCTAGGGGTAAGTTTTCGTTTAGGGCATTGTTTAGGTGCTGAACCAGGATCCAACCAACTTGCTGAGCGCTTGCGGTTATCAAACAGAATCCATTTTTCATCAAAGGTAGCAATGCGTTTCAAAATTCCTTCATTTGTGTGTCTGTTGAGCAGTGCAAGGCACTTCTCGACGCGTACTTCGCGCTGGCGATCATTGAGTTCGTGGGGCACCCTTTTGTCAAGCTTTTTTACCTTGCCAATTTGACGCAAATGGACCAATATTGTTTTGACGCTAACGTCGAAAGCTGCTGCTAATTCAGCCGTAGATTGTGTATCATCAGCTTCCACAATCGCCTTTAATTCGTCATTGTCGACCAAAGTCTTCGGACGACCGCGAGGTTCATTTTTCAGGTCGAAATTTCCAGAACGGAAGCGAGAACACCAATAACAGGTGGTGCGTTGGTTTGTAGTGTTAGCTCCGTAAACGTCGTTGATGTTGCGTGCCGCTTGTGCCGCGTTGCTGCCACGACGGTATTCATATTCCATAATTACTCGAATTTTTAACGTATCCATGATGACGAAAAAGATTAAAATGCGATGAAAATGTAACACTAATCAATAAACAAATGACTACTTTTGGAAAAAAAAACCATGTTTTTAAAATAAAATTAATTTGAAATTAGAATTCTTAGCCTAACAGAAATTATTTAGATTTGAAATGGCCAGTACTGCAGAACGGCAATTTCATAGGTAAATACCTAAAATTATGCTAGGTAGATAATAAAACAAACGTTATTGATTTTTTCATTATAAAATGAGAGTTTATTTTTGATAGTTACAAAAAAAATAAAAATCTTAAAGGCATGGCAAGGCATCGTCTTCGGAAGAATCAGCTTCTTCTATGATTTCTGTTTTTGCAGAATTTTCCTTAGTCCCAATGTTTTGTACTACGCTATTGGGTAGTAAGTAATTATTGCAACACTTTCCTTCGCATTACCAAGCCATCATACAAATAAGGTCTATTATCAAAATTATTTAAGAAATCGACAAACCATTTTCGGGGCTTTGACATTTTTATCTATAAATGTTGATTTAATAAGTACCTACAACATTTCTTTAATTAATGTAATTTTGACGAATATTATCACCATCTCTTCCTACCAATTTGTACGCAACGCTATGCGGCTGAACATGTTAGGACTGTTTCTGTACTTCTTGTTATCATGCATGTATCATGTACACCATGTTCAAACAAATAAAATGTTACTTACTTAGTTCTCAGTGTTGCCTACACATAAAAAAATATACACTTGTAACGTAAACGTTCGAGTTATTTCCCGATAATGTGTTAATCCTGCTAGTGGTTGAATTTCGTACCCTTACCACTAACTGAAGCAACCAAAGCCACTAGGAAAATCCACTAGGAAAACAAAAAATTGTCCGCTAAAAGGAAAGTCTAACTATAACTCATATTTTCGATAAGGTGGACTATTAGCTGCTGCTCAGAAAGCTCGCGTATAATGGGACTGGGGGTCTATACTGACCGTCAAATTGCAGAAAACATAAAAATATTTGAATTTCGCGGGCTACCCTGGAGCATTCACCTTAAAGTAACGTGAAACGGAACGTATTTAAAAACAACAATCGGCGGCGTTTAGTGACGTATCTGCTATTTTGCCAACGAAAAGGCAACCTTATGTCTTTGAGTTGGAACAGTTCTTGACCAGTGATAGACACGACACGAGTGACGGCATCGTCCGTTTTCGCGCGAACCTTTAAACTGTCGGTTTAAAAACGTAATCTTGGCAATAAATTAAGGTGGATGCTCCAGGGTAGCCCGCGAAATTCAAATATTTTTATGTTTTTTGCAATTTGCCGGTCAGTGTGAAGCTGTATGTGGACCAAATGCGATCTGCGACCGTAACGCGTATTTATCTAAAGAATTATAACCAATTTAATCATCAATATAGCCCTCTAAGTTCATGTAGTTCGAAAGAATGAATGATGCTATATTGATGATTAAAATGGTTATAATTCTTTAGATAAATACGCGTTACGGTCGCGGATCGCATTTGGTCCACATACAGCTTCACACTGACCGTCAAATTGCAAATAACATAAAAATATTTGAATTTTGCGGGCTACCCTGGAGCATCCACCTTAATTCATTATTTTTGTTAAAAATCGATACTAACCAAATAAAAACGTTGCAACGGCCTTTATTTTATACTTTTTTATCATTTTACTGACAAAATTTTCATAAATTCTGTATTTGCATCTTCCCCTTCCCTATTCTATTAGAGCAGGGTTGTCAGATAAAATATGATGTTGACAATCAAATATTCGATTTAAGGGTTGTGTACACGTAATAATATTACGGTTTCGACGTAAAAAATATTATGCTTTGCCAGTCGGTACATGGCAAAGTTAACATCCAATGGCTAAGTTGCCAGGTTTCACGGTACGGTAAAATAATAAAGTACACGCACGCACGCGGCGGGTCGTGAGTGCTCTGAGAGTTCAATTTAACAATGCTTTCAGAGTGCTGATGGGGTTGCCTCGCTATTGCAGTGCGTCAGCGATGTTTGCAGAATCACAAGTCAACGGCTATTATGCCATAATTAGAAAAAGAGCAGCATCGTTGATGCGCAAAGTGAGAGACAGCCCTAACGGCTATGAGGGTCATTGCGAAACATCTAGAAGTCCTATCTGGAGGTACTAGATTCGCCTACATGTAGAATAATTATTAGTTTGTTTTTGTTTTTTTAGTGTAACATACATAACATACTAACATAGTTTTTAAGTTTCTGTGTATTTACTAACAGTCTATGGACAACATGGTCTGAAATAATTAATAATAAATGTGATGTTTTACAAAATAATCTTTCTGAATGTTGTGTTAAAAATCTAATAAAATCACGAGTCTGCGTCGTAACCGAAAGTTATAGAGGGTCAAATAATAATAATAATAAACCTGCTGCACCAGCCTGGCAGTGCAGAATCGAGCGGCGTATTGATGAGGCTAGGGCACTCATTGGCAAACTACACTGCTTCAGGGAGGGCAACACACGGCCACGCTTGATGCGCTTTGTGAGACGGGCGTTTTCAGGGACTGATATCAGCCCTCGAGATTACACGTCCCGTGTCACGGAGCGCATCGACTTCCTGAAGCAGAAAGTTTGTGCATGGGCAAACCGTATTTGGCGGTATAAGCGGCGGGTTGACCGATACACGCAGAATCGCATGTTCCAGATCGATGAGAGGTGGGTATATAGAGCTTGGGAGCGACCTGAACAGAGTGTGACGGGCGTATGCCGCCCGGATGATACCGCCACGAGTACATTCTGGCGAAGCATCTGGTCGGTGCCCGTCTGTCATACCGAGGATGGCTGGATGCGCGATGTCGAGCGCGTGTGTGAAGCTATACCAGAAATGAAAAAATTAACATCACTCCATTAGACGTAGCTAAAGCAGTCCGTCCGTTACCGAACTGGAAATCTCCGGGACCGGACGGACTGCATAACTTCTGGCTCAAATGGTATAGCAGCTCACACGCACTCCTGGCATCTCAATTCCAGTCATCCTTAGAGTCTGGGTCGCTACCACAGTTTCTAACAACTGGCGTTACCCACCTGCTCCATAAGACTGGTAGTCCCGCGGAACCCAAGAACTATAGACCAATTACTTGTTTGTCGACGGTCTATAAACTTCTTACATCCATACTGAGAGTGAAGATCAATGAGCACATTGAAATTAACTCAGTTATGTCCGCCTCTCAGAATGGATGTAGGAAGGGGTCCCGCGGCACTAAGGAGCTTCTCCTCATAGACATGGCCATAAGCCAACAGGTTCGTCGATCTCGCAAGGATCTGTCGTCATGTTGGATAGACTACAAGAAGGCCTACGACTCTGTGCCACATACATGGCTCATGAGGGTGTTGGAGTTGTACAAAATAGATGCAACTCTACGCACCTTTCTTGAGTCATGTATGAGGCAATGGAAGACGGTCCTTCGCTATCCAGGATGTCGACCGATCCGGTTTGGTTTTGCTTAGCTTTGAATCCTCTAAGCACATTGCTGGAGAATTCAAGTCTAGGCTATCGGTTGAGAAGAGGTGGTCAGGCCAAATCTCACCTTCTTTACATGGATGATCTGAAACTCTTTGCCCCCAAAAATTCGCGACTGATGGAGCTACTGAAGGTAACTGAAATCTTCAGTAGTGCCATCAGGATGGAATTTGGTGTGGACAAATGTGCAGTCATGCATGTAAAGAAAGGGGAGATTATGGAATCTGAGGGAATTCAACTCTCGGATTCCATACAGGTTAGATCCCTCAGCTCAACCGAAACCTACAAGTATTTGGGTATGTCGGAAGCGTTGGGCATTAATGTTACTGACATGAAGCAATCGTTGAAGGAACACTTCTATGGCCGCCTGAAAAAGGTTTTGAATAGCCTTTGTCGGGCGGAAATAAGGTGCGCGCCTTCAACGGTTGGGTCATGCCGGTATTAATGTACTCTTTCGGCATACTCAAATGGACTCAAACTGAGCTTAACGCCCTGGATAGGAGAGTCCGTACACTGCTGACCGCAAACCGGATGCATCACCCACGATCGTCGGTTATGAGACTGTACATTCCGCGGAAGTGTGGAGGTCGAGGCTTTTTAAACGCCAAGACTCTTCACAACCGCGAGATATGCAGTCTCAGAGAATGTTTTCTCACAGCTGATGTGGGTATGCACCGAGATGTGGTCGCAGTGGACAAGGGTCTCACCCCGTTGTTCATGGCTAAGGAGAACTGGCGCAAACCTGTGATACTTACCATGGATGACCGCAAGGAGGTATGGAAAGGCAAGGAGCTTCACGGGCGCTTCTATCGGGCTCTTCATGGGTCTGATGTAGATTTTTCAGCGTCCGTGGCCTGGCTACGTTTCTGTGATCTCTTCGGGGAAACTGAAGGTTTTGTCTGTGCGATTACGGATGAAGTTATCTTGACAAATAACTACCGGAGGCATATTATGAAAGATGGGACGGTGGACGTGTGTCCGGCATGCCACCGTCCGGGTGAGTCCATCAGACATATTATCTCTGGTTGTTCTCGTCTGACTAACGGCGAGTACTTGCACAGGCACAACCAAGTGGCCAGGATTATCCATCAGCAACTTGCTTTGAAATATAAACTTGTGGATT
Organism: Lacanobia oleracea; assembly: GCA_950371165.1. Lineage (NCBI taxonomy): Eukaryota > Metazoa > Arthropoda > Insecta > Lepidoptera > Noctuidae > Lacanobia > Lacanobia oleracea. The sequence continues at coordinate 398,049 of OX493397.1, forward strand.
CTGAGGTACCGTATTACAAGTATTTGCCCAACCCAGTTCTCGAAAATGACCATGTCACGTTGTACTGGGATCGGTCTATCATCACTGATAGGACTATTGTTGCCAATAAGCCTGATATAGTGGTGATAGACCGATTAGCGCGCCACACAATGATAATTGATGTTACCATCCCGCATGACGAGAACCTCGTGAAGGCCGAGAAAGAGAAACAAATCAAGTATCTCGACTTAGCGCACGAGGTTGTCGACATGTGGAATGTGGACTCAGCTATCATTGTGCCGATAGTCATTACGGCCAATGGCCTGATGGCCAAAAGCTTTGACGAACATCTGTCGAAGCTGGCGTTACGCGGTTGGGTAAAGGGCGTGATACAGAAGGCAGTACTCCTCGATACCTACGGCTCGTATTGTGAGGAGGTTCCTTTCTCTGGAGCCCTAACCACCGGTAGCTTGGACCCTGCTCCCGACACCGGCGGACTACTACTTTTTATATTTTTAAATGTATTTTTTTATGTTTTTTTAGAGATATATTTAAAAATATACTTTGTATGTAAATAAGAATAAATAAACGAAATAATAATAATATATTTATTACGGATAATATGGATCCAATTAGTTAGTAACAATAGTCTTAAACCTATATTAGTACTTAATTAATTATTTTGACAATGTACAGGTGACAAGCGACTGCACCAACGGGCTATCATGCCTATCGGCTATAGCGCATAGAATACTGCTGGGGCTGCCCCGGAGTCTGTTTAGCAGTTAGGCCGCTCTCTTACGCCGTACAACATTGAAGCAGTCGGTGCGTGCTTCAGCGAACATAGATGACACGCTACAGAACCGAGGCAGACGCAACAGCACTCTAAATGCTTTGTTATATTGAATCGACAGAGCATTGAAGGCTTTTCGCAATTATCTCGGTTTCTATTGGCGATGCAAAGATTATCCGCGCGCCTCTAGCGGCGAAATTTAGAAGTTGTCTAAGAACGACGAGACTAAGCCTTCGCTATCCGTCCGCCCATCCGTCTGTACGTAATAATTAGACAGGTGCAATTTTCACAGATTGTGTATTTCTATTGCCGCTATAACAACAAATAATAAAAATTAAGGTGTGCCAGGGTAGCCCGCGAAATTCAAATATTTTTGTGTTTTTTGCAATTTGCCGGTCATGACGCGTATATATATAAATAATTATAACCATTCATCAATATAACCCTCTAAGTTCAGCTCTACTGAATGTTGAAAATTTTACCTAAACATAAAACCTACGTAAAGTGAAAAGAAAACACAATGTGGATTGCATAGACATGTAAAATGGTGAATTGTGGACACTTTTTCGTTCTCCTCGTCTATATACTCCATGGATAGAATAGAATGTCACTGTCAAACACCAAAATTGTAAATATTTTAGATGTTCTGCAAAACAAATGTTTACCATCTACATTACTATACTCTTTGGTTTGCGTATTATCACTGCTGGGTGCAGATTGAATGTAGTGTTCCACCACTAAGAAATTCGTTTCAATTATTTGAAAGAAAGATTTATATTAAAACTTTTTAGTGTATCTAATAATAGTCTCTTAGTCAATTTGTTGCATTCCAATCCTAGTTTAGGTATAAAACCATTTTATATGCTCCAGGATCTCCATGGTTTTATAAATTTTATTAATAACATAAACATTTATCAATCAAAACATATTATGCCTTGTTATCAAGGAGCTTTTATTGCTACGTTTCCAGTTATATAAATCGTTACAAAAAGTAAAAAGGACTTGTCCTCAAAAGAGAAAGTTAATGCAATGTTGTCAGAGTGGTCAGATCATAAATTTGAATATAGTGATGGTTCCAAAAATGATAAAGCAGTGTCTTTTGCTATTTATGAGCCAACCTCAAATATAGGTCATGGTAGAAAAAATGATAAAAATACCAGTATTTTTACAGCTGTAGCTGTTGCTATTTTGAGTGCTTTGAAACATATAAAGAATTTTAATTCAGGTCACAGCAAATGGGTTGTGGTAAGTGATAGCATGAGTGTTCTGACAAATCTGGCTAATAATAAATTACATGCTAACACTAACTACATAATCTATTTAATAAAACAGCTATGGATTGAATTGTCTCATTCTAATATTGAGGTCAGGCGGATTATCTAGCCAAAAAAAATGGTTGATCTAGACGAATTGATTCCAAATTCTGATGCTGATATGAGTCTTTCCATACCACATACTGATAAGACAACGAATGTGTCAAGCGTGGGGGAGACATTCATACCCATAGATATATAATTCCGGAATTATATATCTATGTTCATACCAGTCCACACAGATAGAAAATAAAGGCACTTGGTTTGCCACTTGAGATGTACAAATAAACTCCAAACCCTGGTTTTGCAGGAATAACAATTTTATAAATAAGAAATTTTATTCCTTTATATCTCGTATGCGTTTTGGTCACTCTCGTTTAAATTATCATCTTCATCGTCTTAAAATGGTTAATTCTCCTTATTGTGAGTATTGTCAATCACAAAAAGTTCAATCTTTGCATCACATTTTCTTTGAATGTTCGTCTTTCAACATGCAGCGCCTTGTGTTGTCGGATGAGCTACTAAAAATTTATAAAAATCCTGATAAGGTCCCGCAATGCATCTAGGAGCTACTTATGAATGCCTAAACATATTTATATTTGTACTAATTTAAAATAGAGACTGTGCACGAAATTTAGGTTACATTTCGTGTTTTTATCTATGTGCACATAATTGTATATTATATTTAATTTATACCTATTAAATTGTAAATACATAGCACTTTGTAGGTTATGTTTTATATGAGGAGATAGCTAAAAAAAGCTTATAGTTTGTTCAAGTCATTCAAGTCGTGTTTAATTGACACTTGACATTCAAATAACTAAAATAATCAAAGAAACATCTTTGTCCTTTGAGAATAACTCAGTTTTGGGGAATAAAAAAGAAGAAAGAAAAACAATGATGAAAATCGTAGATATAGACTCTCTGTCTACGACCAAAATGGATATGACAAAACTTTATAGACGATATAACGATATGAAAAGACTAGATTATAAAATACGAAAGACATTTTTATCTATAAAATCTACTATGCAAGAAAACGACGTAAGACTAGGCAATATGGTAAAGACATTTTTATCTATAAAATCTACTGTGCAAGAAAACGACGTAAGACTAGGCAATATGGTCAAAAGACGATAGCCTTCCCTTCGGGGTAAATAAAAAAAAAAAAAGAATGTCACTGTCAAGTGTCAAATTGACTTGAAGTGTTGACAAAAATAAGTTGCGCCGTACGGTATTGGGCATGTCTGTCTGTTCACTGTTGGTCATCTGTGTTGTGATCCCCCGCGCGTGATAGACTTTTTGAATATTATAGGCTTTCCGGATGGATAATTTTTCTAAAGTAGAGAAAATAGGAGAAGGTACTTATGGAGTAGTGTATAAAGCAAAGGATAGAGTCACTGGAAAGGAAATCGCGCTAAAGAAAATTAAACTAGAAAAGTAAGTTTTGGCGCTAAAATATGACAGCAGCTGTCAATACACAGTATCACAAAATGCTTGTTTCCCCTTGCTAGAGTTATGATTGTTAACGAATGATAAGTAGCAGCGGTAGATTGTATGATGTCTAAGACGACCCACTGACCTGATGTCGGCTTCGGCAGTGAGCCGGAGGGCGTGCCGTCCACGGCGCTGCGCGAGATCTCCGTGCTGCGCGAGCTGCAGCACCCCGCCGTGGTGCGCCTGCTGGACGTGCTGCTCGCTGACAGCAAGCTGTTCCTGGTCTTCGAGTTCCTGCACATGGACCTGAAGCGACTCATGGATATCACAAAGGGACCTCTTCGCTTAGATCTTGTCAAGGTTAATAACTAATACGTGTGAGGGCTTTACTATATGTTAAGACAAGAATTTAATACATCAATATTGATGTTCCAATTTTCAATTTTTGTAAATTGGAACATTTGGCCCCCAAGCGTTTACTCCAACTTCTAAAACTCCACCCCTAAGACGACCCACTGACCCATCTTTAGAGTTATTCATGATGTGATCACATGATTCCTCCCCTTTGAATTTCTAAAACTGCTCAAATTATTTAATACTTACAACTAATATTATTACTTAGTGGAATTCTGCACGAAGCGCAGCTCCCTTGCAAATGGGGTCTCCTCTGGATTCAATAACAAAGTATAATGTCATAGTTAGCTGAGGTAGCATGTGGTCTACTGCTGGCAACTGTACAACTGTATCTGGTGATGCCAGCGATACCCTGTTGTAGCCTTTGCATCATTGTTCTATTGATTCTCTAAAACTCACATGAACTATTAGCTTTTTCAACTAATATATTTTGCAGGTATGACCAATCTGCCATGGTATAACTAAAATGCTGTAATCCAACATCTGGTTGATTTTGTGGGTTCCAAACAAAAAACGGAACTCTTATAGGATCACTCGGGTGTCTGTCTGTCTGTCCGTCACAGCCAGTTTTCTCTGGATCTACTGGACCGATTCTGTTGACATATGGTACACATATGAACTTCTTTGACCCACTAAAAATTTCGAAACTAGTCGCTTTTCTAGCATTCTGATGCAGTTTGTAGCATCAGATCAGTGATTGAACTGCGTCAGACTGCTTGGAATGCTACTTGTTTCAAACTTTTTAGTCGGTTTTTGCGGTTGGGTTTTTTGACTGTCATTTTTTTTTTATTTCCTACATTTTAGACAGTTAAATTTTTTGAATCATCTCTAAAAGATACACACAAGTCGAGATCAGAAAGCAAACTGTTTTATTTGTCTATACCCTCATTACAAAATGTTAGGTTCACTTGACAACTAATAAATACAATCAACAAGGTTCAAACATAACATACCTTTCTCTCATAATGATTGGTGAAGACAATAATAACTCAACTGTATAACAAAATTAATTTTACAAAAATAACTATTTCTTACATAGTATTCACCTCAATCATTAATTAGGAATTCCTATAATATCTGGCCATAATTCAGGCGGTGGAATTACAATCGGCGGATCAGAGTGCGTCTCAGTCTCTTTGGCTGGTTGACTGTTAATGACAGGTGACCCATTAGCTGATCTGGTCTGTGTGTCGCCGATGCAGCTCTCCATCTTCCGTTCTTACCACATAAGTGGCCGGCCCCTCTACCGTCTCCACGGTGGCCCGACGCCACCTGTTCCCGGGCCCGTACATACGTATGAGCACGGGCTGCAGCAGCGTAAAAGTTCGCGTGGGCGGGCACTGCGCCGCCGCCTCCAGTTGTTGCTCGGCGCGGCTCGGAAGTCGAGTCGGGGTGTAAGCTCGACACGGCCAGTAACTCGGCAGGTGTTTTATTAGTAGAGCTATTGGCAAAGTTTTATACTATACGGTGCGTCCGTATAGTATAAAACTGCAAAGTTTCTCCTGCCATTGCATGTCCCGGTTCTCTACTTTCTTTATTTTATTTTTAAATGTTTGAATCGTGCGTTCAATCTGCCCGTTCGTCTCTGGGTGATAGGGCGGTGAATACAAATGTTTAATTCCATTGAAATTGTTAAATTGAAATGAAAATTATTAAATTCATCCGAGGTGAACGCACGTCCATTATCGGACACGAACACGTCGGGGAGCCCTTGAGATGTGAAATTTTTTCTCATAACAGCTATCACCGTACCACTGAGCTGTCTACTAGGACTAGAAAAGTTTTTCCTTGAAAGGGCCCCGCAAAATCCACATGTACACGACTCCACGGCTTCTCTGGAACAATCCAAGCCTGCGGGTTCTTTGGTGGGTTATTTCTCACGAGCTGACATTGCTGACACGCGGCCACCACACTTTCAATCGGCCGATCCATTTCGACCCACCACACGTAGCCTCTTGCATACGCTTTTGTCTGGACAATGCCCGCATGAGGGGCATGTAACAACTTAAAAACTTTGTCCTGTAAGGACGAAGGTATTATAACTTTGTTGCTCCACAATAAACAACCTTTATTGTGTGAAAGAGCCTCTCTCCGTGTCCAAAAAGCTTGGAGGCTCGGGTCCATGTTTCTTCGTGGCCATCTGTGCAAAACATGAAACATTACTTTTTGCAATACCAAATCTTTTTTAGTCTCTGCGGCTGTCTCAGCAGCGTCCAACTCCCAGCCGCTCGGCTGCTCCTCCAGCAGCAGCACTTCGCGCACTCGACGTGTCCGGAGCGGTCCACCTGCTCAACGCGTCTATGTTGCCGATTAATTTACCAGGCCTGTACTGTATACTGTAATTATAACTGGAAAGTTTCAATGACCAGCGCAACATCCTCGGTGATATCTGATCTGGAATTGGTTTTGCGGGGTTGAATAAACCGACCAACGGCTTATGATCGGTCACAATACAAAATCTACGACCCGCCAAGAATTCATGAAACTTTGTCAATCCAAATACAATAGCCAGGGCCTCCTTATCAATCTACCCGTATCGTCTCTCGTGCGCCTGTAGTGTCCGTCAGGCCATCATCACCGGCTGCTCTGAACCGTCCTCCATGACGTGTGCATTGATCGCTCCGAGACCGTATTCTGATGAATCACAAATGAGAAGTAGCTCTTTCTGCAAGTCATAGCCCACCAACGTTCGATCTGATGACAGTAATCGCTTCGCATCCAAAAATGCTTTCTGTTCTTTCTCACCCCACCTCCATGGTCTTTTGGATTCTAAAAGTCGATACAGTGGTTCCAACACAGTGCTCTTGTTCGGCAAGAATTTTTCATAAAAATTATATAAGCCCAGGAATTCACGCAAGGTCTCTCTGTCGGTTGGGGCCGACTTTTCTAGAATCTCTTTGACTTTCGCCGGTGCTGGGTGAAGTCCCTCTGCATCAATCATGTGCCTGTGATGCTGTTCGCACCGAACACGCATTTCTTTAAGTTGAGGCGGAGTCCCATCTGTTGCAGTTTGCTCAGTACTTCTCTAAGTCTCCGGTTGTGTTCATCAATCGTGGCTCTAGTGACAGCGATATCATCTAATAGACACGCCACTCCGTCCATACCTGCTAGCGCCGTCGACATAAGACGCTGAAAAATAGCTGGCGCCGCACTGACACCGAATGGCAGGCGATTCACTTTCATTAGACCGATAGGAGTGTTCAGCGTGAGCAGCATAGCTGTGTCGTCGTCTACCTTCAGTTGTGTGTACGCGTTCTTCAAGTCCAGCTTACTGAATATTCTGCCTACAGGCAGACTACTAGCAGCGGATAGATATCTGTATCTATAGGGGTGTTCACCGTGACACGATAATCACCACACATTCGTACTGTTCCGTCTTCTTTCATCACCGGCGTCACCGGTGTCGCCCACTCCGAATAACGAACAGGCGTCAGTACACCCGCCTGCACCATCTCGTTCAACTGTCTAATGACTTTTTCCTTAAGAGGGTAGGGCATCGCGCGCGAATTAAGTAAGCGACAACGGAAGTATTTAAAAAAATAACTTTATTCCGACAGAGTTACAGCTAAACAGTAATTAATTTAATCTAATAACATATTCATCTTATATACTAACTTTATTGCTATCGTAGTACATGCATAACGTGATCAGATATGACGCATGTCCTAGATTATTCTGAATGCTGTTCAAGCAATGGAATATTTGGAAATAACATGTCTAATTAATACTTATTGGCTGACAAAGCTAATATTGGTAGATTGGGGTTCCATAACTCGCGCCTTTAAGAAACGGGGTGTAGCGTCCGGCCGCACGTGAAGTGACACATCAGGACCTTTGTACTCGCAGAGTCCTTCTTGAAATAGTTCCGGGAATTCTTTTGTGGAGGCTTGCACCAGCAGGACGAATTGAGTTAAACAGCTGGCAGGTTTATAATGTTATTTATTCTTTATTTTTAATGTGTGGCCTCTCGCAGGTCAACCTAGGAGGTTGTCGACTGCTTAACCGGACTTTCCTGTGGTGGCCTTAATATAAATATTAAAGCCTCCAAGCCAGGGCTTATTTAAAAAAAAAAACTTACAAACTAAGCGACTACACGCTAAGGGCACCCCCTGTGGGGTACGGACCTCAGCTTAGGGCGTCGCTGGAGGAGGACAGCTAGGGACGGGCTGGATCGAACATTGATTATTTAGGGGCGAATTTAAAACTACAGGCTCAGCGGCGCGGGCTGGCTCGAGCAAGGGTCGGGGTGGACATTGAAGAGAAAATCGCGACGGGCCTCGGCGGCGAGGGCGGAAGGACGGCGTTTGTGTTTTAATGGTACTTGTTGCTTTACGACTTTCCTGTAAGAGAGTGGTAGAGTCATCTGGGGTGGTTAAGGTGTGCCTCGGACGGCGGATCTTTGAGATGCGGGAGGGTTCGTATCGGGCGGCCGATGCGATAAGAGGGTTGCGGTGTTTGCCAGCAGTATCGAAGAAACGCTTTGTAATGCGTTTCATGAACTGCTGTATGGTGGGCAGTTTGAGATCTACGTGGAGAGTCTCATTGCGGACATAGTAGGGAGCTCCCGTTATCTTGCGGAGGAAACGGTTTTGGAGCGTCTGCATCCTATGGAGGTGACGAGGCGTGTGCGAAGACAGCGCAAGCGTACGTCATGATGGGACGGATGACCGCGGTGTACAGTTGCAATTTGCACTTGAGTGACAATTTGCTGCGGGCAGTCGTGATAAAGTGAAGCCTACCCTGGGCGAAGGCGGCGCGTGATCGGGCCTGCCTTATGTGCTCAGCGAAGGTGAGGTGTCTGTCCAGGATGACCCCCAAGTATTTGGCTTGCTGTTCCCAAGGGATCGGCTTCCCATACATGGTGATCGGACGGGGTGAAGGGGGCTTATGCCGCGGTTTCGAAAACAAAACCGCTTGACTCTTATCGGGGTTTACCTCTATTCTCCACTTTCTGAACCATCTGCCCAAGATGTTTGCGTAAGTTTGGAGAGTGCGAGCGATAGAGTCAGGGTCGCGACCGGTATAGTACATGGCCGTGTCGTCAGCGAAAAGGGCCAACTGGGCCTTGTTACTCTTGGGGATATCGCTGGTAAACAGCGTAAAGATTAGGGGGGATAACACTGAGCCCTGGGGGACTCCTGGTCGGATGGGGTGAGGGGACGAGAGTGCACCCTCGATTCGGTAGCGAAAGGTGCGGTTTGACAAAAAGTCTCGCAAGATAAGCACGAGGCGATCAGGCACGCCGAGTTGGTATAGCTTGTAAATTAAGCCATTGTGCTAGACTTTGTCAAATGCTTTCGCTATGTCAAAGAACAAGGCACCTGTCATCGAGCCGCGCTGGAAGCCAGCGCTTAGGTGTTCGACGATGCGGTGGACTTGTTGGATGCACGAGTGTTCGGTTCGAAAACCAAACTGCTCGTCAGGGATAAGACTCTTTGCTTCGGCAAAATCTTTGAGCCGCTTGTAAATAAGCCTCTCGTAGATTTTACCGAGAACGTTGAGTAGACTGATGGGACGGTAACTGGCGGGATCAGACTTGGGCTTGCCTGGTTTGGGGATACCGATAACAGTGGCCTGTTTCCATGCTTGGGGGAACATGTTATTGCTTAATGCGCCATTGAAGATGGCAGTCATTAGCACTATGAGTTGAGCGGGGAAGAGTTTGAACACCTTGTTGGTGATGCCGTCGGAACCAGGGGCTTTCCTAGGCTGAAGCCTTTTGATGATATCCTCCACCTCTTCGGGAGTGACAGGGTGTAGAGGTTCATCAGGATCTTCGACTGATGGGAGGGAAGCTCTACGTTCGACTTCGGCATCCACCATATCGAGGTGAGCTTTGTCTACTGGTTGAGAGCTGGGAAAGCATTGGGATTCTAGGCTGTCGGCCAGACATTCCGCTTTATCAGAGTTGTCGAATGCGACACTCTTGTCGGGGTGGATGAGCATTGTGGCCTCTTCTTTGGATCGTAACTTCCTCTGAAGTTGCCAAAAGGCGAGGTGGGTGGGCTCGAGTTCGCTTAGCGTCTTGTCCCAGCGCGCGGAACGCAGCTCAGTAGTGCGTTTCTTACAGCACGCTGCAAGTTACGCATGTGAGCTTTGTTCGCGTCGCAAGGAAAATAACTGTACGCACGGATGGCTGCGTTCTTCTCGGTTATCAGACTCCGTACATTGTCTGAGAGCTTCCAGCGGTGGTCTTTCACCACTGGAATCTCCCTTGAACATTCGTTCAGGACGGATTGTACGTGATCCGTAAGCAAGTCGATCGCCGCCGTCGTGTCAGCGACTGAGACAATATGATCGGGGATAGCGTTTAGGTGAGGCGACGTGGTGGATTTCAGCCTTTCGCTTACTTTCCTCCAGTCGGTGATCACTTGAGACGGGGGAGGCTGGTCGGGGTCGAGCTGACCCGAGCGGGAGCCTAGGTGCATGATCACTGGACGGTGGTCGGAATTGAGTTCGTGTAGCGTTTCTATAGATTGCAAACGGAGGTTTACATTCTTCAGCAACGCCACATCGAGGACATCGGGATTCTCGTTGGGATCGTGAGGAAAGTGAGTGGGAGACATTGGAGCGATGACGTCATAGTTTAGGGTTTCCCCTAAGTTGTACACTACCCTGCCTCTGGCATTTGCAGTGTTGCAATTCCACGCGGGATGTTTGGCATTGAGGTCACCCGCTAAAATAACGGAGTCACTCAAGCCAAAGAGGGTGGTGAAGTCGCTAGCGAACGCGATGGGGTCGTCAGGCGTGGGAGACGAGGTCGAGGGCGGTGGGTAGTAGGCGGAGATGATGGTGATCGGTTGATGACCAGTCATGCCTAGCCGACAGGCTGAGTATTCGAGCAGTGAGCGAGGTGTGGGAGGGATCAAGTTGATGCAGTACAGCTCCTTTTTATAATATATGAGAGTGCCACCGCCATGATAACGTGACCTATCGTTGCGAACTATGCGGTAGTTGGCAATTTTAGGGTCGATGCGGTGGGGTTTTAGGAATGTTTCCTGTATGAGGAGAATATCTAGCTGATGATCGCGGAGGAATTTGGCGATCTCATCGCGCTGGTTACTAATGCCACTCCCGTATAAACTTAATGTCGGCGCGCGCCAGCGGTCATTAAGTTTAGATCGTATTGTAGTTAGTCGTTATGCACGTTCTGCTCGACACTCCCATATCACTCCCCCTCAAGAGAAGCGTACGTTTTTCTTGACCAATCTACCGCTTCTCGTAATATAGGGTTGATTTGCAGGTGTAGTAGTTGTGGTCGAGTCATGGTGAGCTGTCGATGTTTGGGAGTGTGCCGCCGCTGACGTCTGGGTACTCGAAAAACTTGTGTCAGTTTCGTCGACGATGTAAGCTAGCTTTAGTCGATCCAGTGACACTACTGTTGTGCGTGATGGTAACTGGATCTCGTAATACTTGTCATGTCGCTTCAGTACTTCATATGGGCCATCGTACGGTGGCGTGAGCGGCGGTCTGGAGGTATTATTGCGAACGAAGACATGCGTACACGTCGATAAGTCCTTATAAACAAATAGCTTGTCAGCTGATTGCGAGCGGTGCGGTGCCGGTGTGAGTGTCGCCATCGTGCGAGTGAGACGGCGCAGTAGCTCGGCGTCGTCGATTGTTGATTTTTGTGGCTCAAAGAAATCGGATGGAATGCGAAGTGTGGTACCATACGTCATTAGAGCTGGGCTAAGGTTATTGTCTTGTCGCAGGGCAGTGCGTAATCCCAATAATACGGTTGGAAGTTCCTCTGTCCATGTCGTTGTTGCCCCGCGAGCCATAAGCGCCGCTTTCATTGTTCGGTGCCATGGCTCAACTTGACCATTTGACTGTGGGTGGTATGCCGTAGTACGAATTCTGTTGATTCCCATTTTCTTCATGAGTGCATTCAACAATGAAGACTCGAACTGGCGTCCTTGATCTGTCGTGATGCGTAGCGGGCAGCCGAATCTCACGATCCACGTCTCATACGACGACGACCTCCGCTGTGACGTCACGGACTGGAACTGCCTCGGGCCATTTGGTGCATCGGTCAATTATAGTGACGCAGTACCGATATTAATTTGACAATCGAAGCGGGCCAACTATGTCAGTGTGAATATGTTCAAAGCGTTGTGACGGCGGGAATTGTACTAGCGGCGTGGTTACGTGACGAAGTACTTTCGCTCGCTGGCAACTTATGCGGGCACGGGTCCACTGTGCTATTTCTTTATTCATAGATGGCCAAAATAATTTTCTTGTCATCAGTTCTCTTGTAGTAGGTACGTACGCCCGGGTGACATAACTCATGTAGCGCTTTGAAGGCTGCGTAACGGTGTCTTGCGGGTAGATACGGTCGTGGTATTGTAGTTGAATGCTCACATGTGATTGGTCGGTTACAACCGGGTATTGTTATTTCTTTGAATATCAAGTTAGCTTGTTTTTTGAGTTTCTTGAGTTCTTGGTCTTGTTGTTGATCGATGCTTAGTTGATTATAATCGATAGATGATGGACAAATAATCTCTTCGAGTCTTGATAAGGCGTCGGCGACTGTGTTTTGTTCCCCTTTTATGTATTTTATGCTGGTACAAAATTGACTTATGAAATGCAGTTGTCTCTCGCGTCTCGGTGTGTCAGCGGTACTCGCTGTTCTAATAAGACCGTAGGTAAGCGGTTTGTGGTCTGTGTATATTTCGACGTCGCTACCCTCAATTAATCGGCGAAAGTGTTTAACAGCTGTATACATAGCTAGCAATTCGCGATCGTAAACACTGTACCGCCGTTGTGTTGCGCTCATTGCTTTTGAATAAAATGCTAGTGGTTTCCAAACTTTGTCCACTTTTTGTTGGAGAACTGCGCCAAGGCTTTTATCAGAAGCTGTGTCTGTCATGATGGCGAGGGGACTTCCTTGAACTGGGTGTGAGAGTATGGTGGCCTCTGTGTTGCTTTGGCGGCACTTCTCAAAGGCTTGCTCTGCGTCCGCTGTCCACTCGATCGGCGTGTTGTCATTGCGCTTTTTGTTATGTAGGTACTTGTTAAGTTCGTTTTGTAGTTCAGCTTGTTGGGGGAGACAGTCTCGGTAAAAGTTGATCATCCCCAAGAATCGTCGAAGTTCGAGAATGGTTTTTGGTTTCGGGTAGGTAGATACAGCTTTAACTCGTTCCGTTGTTGGTTTAATGCCGGTCGTCGATACTTCATAACCAAGAAAGTCTATTGTTTCTTTTCCGAATTCGCATTTTTCTATGTTCAGTGTTACACCGTATTTGTCCAACCGCTGTAGAATTGTATGAAGTAGCTGCTTATGTCTGTCTTCGTCTTCTTCGAAGAGGAGTATATCGTCAATGAAACAGAAGCAACCAGTACCTCGTGCATGAACCGTTGGAAAGTTTGGCTGGCGTTGCGTAATCCAAAAGTCATGCAATCGAACTCGAACATTCCAAAAGTTGTTGTGATCGCCGTTTTTTGTGCGTCATCCTTGCTGATTGGTATCCAATAGTAAGCCATTTTTAAATCGAGTTTCCAGAATATCTTCTTATTATGTAATTGGTACGTGAAATCTTGGATGCGAGGTACAGGATAGCGATCTGGCTGAGTGACCGCATTAAGACGTCTATAGTCACCACACACGCGTAATCTACCGTCTTTTTTCTTGACAATATGAAGTGGGCTGGCCCATGGGCTTTTTGATGGCTTGCAGATTCCCATTTCTATCATGTGGTCAAACTCTTCCTTGGCTGCCTTATACTTGTCCGGGGGCAGCGGGCGGGCGCGGGCGTAGAGTGGGGGGCCGGTAGTTTCGATATGGTGCACAACGTCATGTTTCGGTGGTTGTTTCAGCGACATGGGACGTAGGACATCAGGATATTGTTTCAATATACCGTAGTATACTTGATTGTTGCTAATGATGTGAACGGATTCGGTGTTTGTAGAAACTTCTAATGCGTCGATTGATAGTTCGGTAATCTTGTCTACTAACTTTTTCTTTTCCAGGTCCACCAGCAGTTTAAAATGACGGAGAAAATCTGCCCCCAGTATTGAGGTTTTGACGTCTGCAACGATGAATGACCAAACAAAATCTCTTCGTAGTCCAAAATTTAGCCTGATAGTTTTCTGCCCATAAGTCTTGATTGGTGTATTGTTTGCCTCGTATAAATTGTAGGCGCTTGCAGTGTTGTTTTTTTTTATGATTAGCCGCCAAAACGGAAATGTCTGCGCCTGTGTCCACGAGGAAACGTTCGTGTGTGCTGCGGTCGTGTACACAAAGGCGATTACTGGTGTACGGGACACCGACGTCCGCCACGGTCGGTGTCGCTTCTAGTTTTCCGACGGCTTCTTCCTTCTGCAGCATGGCGATTCGCAGCGCTTTGCTTTGTCTCCGAATCGGTGGTGATAGCGGCATTCCCAGTTTGGATCAGTTGCGTTGACTGCGAGCGTGAACGGGATCGAAAGCGAGGGTTGTGCGTGCGGCGATAGTGTCTGTGTGGTGGCCGTCCTCGACGTAGTTCGGCGATTTCGAGCGTGAGCTTCTCCACTTGCTTAGCCAGAGTTTCCAACTGGGTCATGGATGATGTAGACGACGAGGATGGAGCTGGTGCTGTGACTGCGGCGACGCTGGGGCTCTCTGCGTACTCCACCATCTTGTCTGCCATCGCAGCTAACGTGTCCAAAGATGATTCTTTGTTTACGGACAAGACGACTCGAACTTGTGCGGGTAGGTGATTTAGCCATTCTATTTTGAGACCTTCTTCGGTAATCATGCCGCTTGCGAGTTCTCGCATCTTCCTTAACAGCTGGGAGGGCTTCTGATCTCCCAACTCTAGTCCACTGATAAGTTTTTGGAAATTCTTCACATCTGATTTATCGTAGGCTTCGAGCAGGCGTTGTTTTACTTTTTCATATTTTCCAGTTGCGGGTGGATTGTAAAGTATGTCGGTCAAATGTTGTAAGTCGACCGCTTGCAGCTGTTGTAGTAGATATCGAAACTTCTGGCTCTTCTGGTCATCTGAGGTCTTCAACGGGTCAATCACGGCTTCGAATTGGATGAACCAGGCACGTGGAATTTCTCTCCAGAAAGGTAAAAGTAGCGACTGCACGGATACTGCGCCCACGTCGTAGTTCATCTCGGTCTGGATATTCGCTTGTTGTTCTTCTGCCATGGTAGCTTGCTTCACCTAAAAAGATCTTCTTATAATATAAGTGTTCCGTTTAAAATTCGGGGTCACCATTTGTGGAGGCTTGCACCAGAGGGACGAATTGAGTTAAACAGCTGGCAGGTTTATAATGTTATTTATTCGCCGACCGACCCGTATATATACAAACGTTAGACAGAGAAAACAACACACACACAACGCGACTTTTGTCTCGCTCCAACGCATCGTCCGCGATGTAGGCGGCAAGGCGCGCGTTGCACGCCGGCCGTCCGCGCCTCGCTGCGTGGCCGCGCGGGCAGGTTGCGATCGCGCTGTTCGAGACTCCCGTATAAACTTAATGTCGGCGCGCGCCAGCGGTCATTAAGTTTAGATCGTATTGTAGTTAGTCGTTATGCACGTTCTGCTCGACACTCCCATACTTTCTTACATTGTTCTATCTCCTCTTCAGTCCAGCACAATACTGATACTTGAAGGCCTAGTTTATGGAACCAGTTTCTGCCCAGCAGATTTGGTCCATTCCCCGACACCACAACCAGTTCTCATTGTGCTTCTTTATTACCTAGCACAACACGCACGTTTGCTAGTCCTAATACTTTCAAAGGGTCTTGAGTCCATGTCACGAGCTTTAGATTGGTAGTTCGTAGGGGTGGGGGCGTCGACCACAACCTCTTGTATGTCTCTTCCGACATAATGGTACGCGATGCATCCGAGTCCACTTCCATAGATAAATGAACGCCGTCTATCATAACGTCTGTGGTAGTAATTATCCACGCAGACGTATACGCCCATCATCTTCTCAGTTGACGGGTGGGGACACTTCCCCACCCGTGTTGTCTTCCCTCGTGTCATCAACCTGGTGTTCACGACCTGGCTTCTTGGCGCAGGCCGCCGCAATGTGCCCAAACTTTTTGCAGTAGAAGCACTTCGCCTTAACAAACGAGCAGCGCTCGCCCAGCTTGTGTACGCGTGCACACCGTCGACACTCGTTCGATTTAACGCTTCCAATATCAATAGGTTCAGTCTCTGTGACACTGGACGGAGTTTGCTTAGGCTCACTAGTCACACACGCAGGGTACAAATCAGGGAACGTCACTTGATAGTCCAGACACATTTGTAACGCGACCTCGTACGTCAAGTCTTTCTTTTTCAATAAGTCGCGTCGCAAGCGATCGCTCCGCACCCCCAGCACTAGTCGGTCTCTCAACTGGCGTTTCAAATCCATGAAATTGCATTTTGCAGCAAGCAAAATGCACCTTACACTTGTTGACGTTTGTAATATTTTCCCGCTTGCAAAATTTCGTTAACCTCGGGTTCATAAAACTTGTCCAAAACACAAAATTGTCCACTAAAGGTACTTCCGTAGGACGTTTTGGAACTAAAAGTGAAGCTATTAACGCGAAAGTGTCTTTACCGCACTGAGAAAGGAACAGCGATCGTCCTTTGTCAAGGTTAAGTACGTCGTGACCCGCCGCATCAAGCGCGCACTGTAATTGTTCTTTATAATCATACCACTTATCAGTCTTTGGGTTAAATTGTCCGGGAAACACTATATTCGTTACATTTGCCGACATTTTCACCGAAATTCAACTTATTTTCCGTAGTCGCCAATAAAAGATACACACAACTCTAGATCAGAAAGCAAACTGTTTTATTTGTTTATACCCTCATTACAAAATGTTAGGTTCACTTGACAACTAATAAATACAATTAATAAGGTTCAAACATAACAGTCTCCTCAAGCCCTTTATTTTGAAACCCACGCGATAGGTTCTGAAAAAAAAATTTTCATTTTCACTATGGCGTCCAGTGAATTTTCACTAATTTCATGTCTTTAGTGACACTCGCTGGACTAAGAGGAATCGATTAAAGGCGTTTGGTTTGTAGTGCTTTAAAGGAACATACATTCATACATACACAGGCTTAAGCACATTACCATCGCGCATTCGGGTAAAAATATAAGAAATTCGTTCGGAACCCTTTGCACGCAAGTCGGACTCGCACTTCGCCATTTTTTTTTAACTTTTGAGTTTTTTAACTTGTCTTAGATAAGTTTGATTCAAACAAACAGATGTTCCTTAGCTGACCCGAGCATGCCAGAGCGAGCGAAGCGAGCTCGAAAATTTTTAGGATCCCGCCTTTTTAACCAACTACAGATATAGATGTTACTTTATAACCTCTACCTTTTTGAAGAAGTCGGTTAAAAAGGACTTATCCTGTATAAAATTTTGACATTGAAGAATACAAGAGCGTGAGGCAAGCTCGTTTTTTTTGTACCCACCGCCACATTGCAGCATCCCACAGCCACATTGTAGCACCCCACCGCTACATTGTAGCACCCCACAGCCACATTGTAGCACCTCACAGCCACATTGTAGCACCCCACAGCCACATTGTAGCACCCCACAGCCGCATTGTAGCACCCCACAGCCGCATTGTAGCACCCCACAGCCGCATTGTAGCACCCCACAGCCACATTGTAGCACCCCACAGCCACATTGTAGCACGCCTAACATGATAAATAAGAATGTCAGAGCAAGCGAAGCGAGCTCGAAAAATTTTTGTACCTAGCCCAGGAAGATCCTTTTCTTCACCCTGCCCACGTTCTTGATTATTTGGGTCGACTAGAAAATTTCACGGCCCACCCGCCCCCGTCCCTATTTACGCCTATGAAATAATATCTATTGATCTGTGTTTGCAAATGTTCAATACTGATCTGACAATTGCAAACACTGGTCGATAGACATTTTTCTCTCATTAATAATGCATCAAAAGTTAAGAATTTACCTAATGTCGGATAACGGCATTTTAGTTAAATACCACGGCAGCAATGTAATGTGTACTATTAAAGTATATGAATCAGAATCTGAATGATTTATTTGTAAGAATGTAGTTTTACATAGTATGGTGTTAATCTTTGTTTAAGTCTTTAACATTATACCTTAACTTATGGTGTACAAATATGCAAATTTCACTCATAAATAAGTTGAATAACTTCAATAATTTGTAGATCCGTGATTGACAGTCCAACATGAAATTAACATACAAATGTCATACATATGTCAAAAATATTCAAATATCAATCTTACATAAGTACAATTATTTTACAATTTGTGATTAACAGTAGGGCTATAAAGGCCACTATAGTATAACCATATTCGAATCATAATATTAATCACAACAACAGTGTCAAATTTTATTTTCATCTTTATCGCTAACGCATTAGGTTCAAGTTAGATTGTGAAAATTTGACAGTGAAGGGTAGTGTGATGTGCTTTCTGATTCTGCTAAAGTGGCCTTTTAGATCCGCTGTTATGCTCAACTATAAGTCTGAAAGCATTCTGTTAATTATAAGTAAGTGTGAATAGCTTCGAGAATCAGTAATGTTTGCAACACAATGGCACTCGACGTCACAAAACAAAGTAATGGCTCGCGGCGCTGACAGACGAGCGAGCCGAGCCGTAAGCCAAACGTACATACTCGGCGGTTTTATGTACGCGTGCTTACGGTGCCATAAGTACGCGTACTTGCTCGCATGCCTGTCACCCACTTAAGAACTAAGTTCCCTCGTATAGCTGGGGCTCAACTATTATATACACTGTATGTGGCGCACCGCGCAGGACTCCCGACATTAAATTAATTTCTGTGAATTATTAGACTATGCCGCTAGTGTTAATGACTAGTGTCGCGTCTGTGTGGGTGTAGCCTTAATGTTCGCAATCGTAATCGGTCGGCAGAGCTACCTGCGCCAGCTGCTGGAGGGCGTGGCGTACTGCCACGCGCAGCGCGTGCTGCACCGCGACCTCAAGCCGCAGAACCTGCTGGTGGACGCCGACGGGCGCATCAAGCTCGCCGACTTCGGGCTGGCGCGCGCCTTCGGCATCCCCGTGCGCGCCTACACGCACGAGGTCGTGACGCTGTGGTACCGCGCGCCCGAGATCCTGCTGGGCGCCAAGTTCTACTCCACCGCCGTGGACGTGTGGAGCCTCGCCTGCATCTACGCCGAGATGGTGAGCGGCCGCACGCTGTTCCCGGGGGACAGCGAGATCGACCAGCTGTTCCGCGTGTTCCGCGCGCTGGGCACGCCGGGCGCGCAGCTGTGGCAGCGCGCGCGCCGCCTGCCCGAGTACCGCGCCGCCTTCCCGCGCTGGCCCGCGCGGCCGGCGCGCGCGCTGCTGCCCGAGCCCGCGCGGGCCGCGCCGCACGCCGCCGCGCTGTTCGAGCGCATGCTGCGCTACGAGCCCAGCGAGCGCGTGGCGGCGCGCGCGGCGCTGCTGCACCCCTACCTGGCGGACGCGCGCCGCACGCCGCCCCCCCTGCCGCTGTAGCGCCACCCCCCTGCCGCTGTAGCGCCGCCCCCCTGCTCCTGTAGCGCCGCCCCCCTGCCCCTGTAGCGCCGCCCCCCTGCCCCTGTAGCGCCGCCCCCCCTGCCCCTGTAGCGCCGCCCCCCTGCCCCTGTAGCGCCGCCCCCCTGCCCCTGTAGCGCCGCCCCCCTGCCCCTGTAGCGCCGCCCTCCTGTCCCTGTAGCGCCGCCCCCCTGTCCCTGTAGCGCCGCCCCCCTGCCCCTGTAGCGCCGCCCCCCTGCCCCAGTAGCGCCGCCCCCCTGCCCCTGTAGCGCCGCCCCCCTGCCCCTGTAGCGCCGCCCCCCTGCTCCTGTAGCGCCGCCCCCCTGCCCCTGTAGCGCCGCCCCCCTGCCCCTGTAGCGCCGCCCCCCTGCCCCTGTAGCGCCGCCCCCCTGACGCCGAGCGGACCATGGATCTGGTAGCATTGCGGCACACGACATTCGCGAATCCTCTTGTACGAAAATACACTTTACAACGATATAGCATCACTGAACCTTCGAATGAACAGGAGCAGTTGCACCTTCTTTTGATGTGACTATGTACGCAGTCGCATTTTACACTGTAGCATTGAAGATAGTAGGCCTTCTCTCACAACTGACTTTCGCACCAACAACAATTGCTTAAAATAAAAAAGATTAAAAAAAATAAAAAACATTTGAAAATTAAAGAAAAAAATGTCTCAAGTATTTGTTAAGCTAAGTGGTGCATATGACTGTTTCTGAAAACCAAATAACCCTTACTTCGTCCTGACTTTAGTAATTAAAAAAAACTGATATGCTTCAAAATTCTGGCCATTGTCCTTCTAAAAACACATATAAACGGGTCTTGTATGTCTATTCAATAACTAAAATCAGAGTTTATTCAGTTCACGGGAGGATTACTAAAAACTCACTAAAAAGGTTTTTTGACAAAGCTAATTTTTTTTGCCTACTTTTTAGTGAGTTTCGAATCGTCTCCTCGAGCCCTTTATCATGATGCCCCACTCGTTAGGTTTTGAAAATTAAAAATATATTAAAGGCATAATATGGCGCCAAAAATCTGCCATTTTGTTTTTTTTTTTTTTAATTTGATATACCCAGTGTCACTCTCAACAGTAAATACGAATCTAACAACACCTCTCAAGCTAAAATCCATCGAGCCGTTTAGGCTCTAGGGCGTGCCAAAGAAATATACCTACATACATACACTCGAAAAACATAACCGAAGAAAACAGAAACGTAGAGCCACGTTGTCAAATAAAATAATCCACGCAGCTAAAACGCGCCGCACGCTGCGCACCCGGTACGCGCTACACACGAATATTAACTCACGACTATGTCAAAACCTTATTCTTGCAAAAAAACGTGCGTATCTCTTCAAAGTTAGAGTGAACAGGCTCCTGGGTAAGCTCGCTCCATCGCAGACTTTGTCTCTGTCATCTCTGACCTAGACTAGAGTCAAAAGCAAACCCATTACAAATAAAAAAAAACTAGCCTTTCCGTGTGGTGCGGTGGGCCACGCTACAGTACAGGTGTACGAAGTCGTGCACACGTTGTCAAACAAATGACGCACGCAGCTGAAATGCGCCGCGGGGCCGTGGATAGCGTGCACCGCGGTGGATAGCGTGCACCGCGTTGGATAGCGTGCACCACGGTGGGTAGCGTGCACCGCGGTGGATAGCGTGCACCGCGTTGGATAGCGTGCACCGCGGTGGATAGCGTGCACCGCGGTGGATAGCGTGCACCGCGTTGGATAGCGTGCACCGCGGTGGATAGCGTGCACCGCGTTGGATAGCGTGCACCACGGTGGGTAGCGTGCACCGCGGTGGATAGCGTGCACCGCGTTGGATAGCGTGCACCGCGGTGGATAGCGTGCACTGCGTTGGATAGCGTGCACTGCGTTGGATAGCGTGCACCACGGTGGGTAGCGTGCACCGCGGTGGATAGCGTGCACCGCGTTGGATAGCGTGCACCGCGGTGGATAGCGTGCACCGCGGTGGATAGCGTGCACCGCGTTGGATAGCGTGCACCGCGGTGGATAGCGTGCACCGCGGTGGATAGCGTGCACCGCGTTGGATAGCGTGCACCACGGTGGGTAGCGTGCACCGCGGTGGATAGCGTGCACCGCGTTGGATAGCGTGCACCGTGGTGGATAGCGTGCACCGCGGTGGATAGCGTGCACCGCGTTGGATAGCGTGCACCGCGGTGGATAGCGTGCACCGCGGTGGATAGCGTGCACCGCGGTGGATAGCGTGCACCGCGGTGGATAGCGTGCACCGCGGTGGATAGCGTGCACCGCGGTGGATAGCGTGCACCGCGGTGGATAGCGTGCACCGCGGTGGATAGCGTGCACCGCGTTGGATAGCGTGCACCACGGTGGGTAGCGTGCACCGCGGTGGATAGTGTGGCACGATAGCGTGCACCGCGGTGGTTCGCGCCTTTATGCAAACTCATAAATATTTGGAGTAAGTAGGTTATAATAATGTTCAGAAGTTTTGATTTTTGTAGTAGATTTTTAAGTATTTAAGTTCAAAGTTACTGCAATAAAGAAACTGGTAAAAGCACAAGACTGATTAAAATACATAATATCCATATCGTTTTATTACAAAAATTCCCCCAATTTCTGTAGGTAGGTACTCAACAAAATTATATATTTTATATAAATATTTCTCCTCAGGCAAGTTGAGGCCTACTTTACGAGTATGAGTAGGTAATGAAAAATATGTTGTTGCTTTCATCTAAACGAAAATAAAAATGATATATTTTATTGAGTTGTAAAAGTGCTATATTATGTATATGGAAAGTAGGTCTGAACTTGCTTGAGCGGGTTGAAAGTATTGCTTTTCAGCCCTAGGGAGAATCGTTTTCAATTGACAACCGTCAAATTATAAAAAAAACTTATTGAACATTTCTATTGAACCGTAGACAGAGCATTCTCTGTCTACGTATTGAACCATGTCCCAACTTTCTATACAGCCAGTGAATTACAGCGCTATTTAAAATTGAAAAAAAAATTAAAGAAAGAATATATTTTCAAATGACTATTATAATTTACTTTCAACAATTTCTTTAAAATAACATAGTTTTGGGCAAAATAATTACCATTTTTCCAACGATGAAAATGTAAAATAGGTAAGTAATTTTTTTTTTCTGTGATGGGCCAGCCATTGCCCGTTACAGAAAAAAACAAAGTAGGATAAGGATTAATATAATGATACTAAAATCACCACTATTCCGTTTCACCCGGGATGATTAAAATGGTTATAATTCTTTAGATAAATACGCGTTACGGTCGCGGATCGCATTTGGTCCACATACAGCTTCACACTGACCGGCAAATTGCAAAAAACAGAAAAATATTTGAATTTCGCGGGCTACCCTGGAGCATTCACCTTAACCCTAATAGTTAGAATCTTGTGTAGATGTTGATGTCCTCTATAAAACAAGTAGGTACATCACTTTGTTCTATTGTCAATAGTTTCCGCAGTGTACGCGATTTAAGGATCCTCTTTGGTACTTATTTTTTTCACACCTTGGGTTACATTATCGAAGTTTTCTTATGGATCCTTAACTTTTTTTAAATATTCAATTGCCTATGTTACTCATAGTGCTCCAGGAGTGTTTAAGTTTATTCGTTGCACACAAAATACTAATCTTTCTTCTTTAAAATATTAGTGTAGACAAGCTTTTGCCCGCGTCTTCATACGCTCATATCCCGTTTTTCCCGTTCCCTGAACTTGTCGAGAAATCCTTAGTGCTCCCCTGCACCCCCAAGGAATCTACCTGCCAAACTTCAGCTTTCTACTACCTGTAGTCTGTAGTGTTGGCTGTGCGGCTGTGCGTTGTCTGTCAGTCGCTTTATTTTGTCGCTTCATTCTTCAGATATTTTTAACCATGTAGATGTTAAGAGATAATGAGATTTGCAATATCATTTAAATAAATTCAAGGATTTTTGAAATGATTATTTATTTACTTTTTAATACATATTGAAAAAATAAAGAATGTTCTTCGTTACTAAGATAATAATATGTGTTTGATTTACAATCAATTCCTTACAACTAGTTACATTATAAACATACTGATTCTGCAAATGCGACTTCATAATTTATTAAGTTTATAAAACTCGGCAAACGTTTGAGAAGTTGAGGCGTGTCGTGTGTCGTGTACCTACACTACCTACTAGTACCTACTGTGTGCACTGAATACCGCTGTGTGGACACCGCTTTCTGATCACACCAATTTTATCTATCGACTAGGTAATAGTTCGAGTTTTTTAGTTGTTAGTTTTAAATTGTTTATATTTTTAGCACTTAGATTTTTTGTAATAAATAGTAATCTGTGAGTACGGTAGCAGAGCAAATATTTTTATTTTCTACAAAGTAGCTAGGACAGAAAAAAGTACGGCTGGTTTTCTTTCTGGAGCCGAAGTCTTGATAGCGTCTGTTATCACTACTTTAACTCCGACGAGATATTTAGGTACCTATATTCTCTAGTTTTATCAGGGAAAGAGTTTGAACTCGCTGGGCCGTACCTACATAAAGCCAGTAAAAAACATTTATTTATCTATTGACTTAGGTCTAAATTTCGGTTAGGATACCATTTAGAAACGAGATTAACAATTAATTGCGGGTCCCGGGTGTGTGTATATTTTCGCCTGCTGGGTTTTTAAGTACTTATAGGTTACCTTTAACAACCGTTTGACGCATTCATCAGAACTAACATTTTTGCCCAGTTTTTATTTTCTCTTTTGTTCGCTCTCTTGCTGCTATCTGCCGCAATGTCTGCAATGAGCAATATCGGTGTCTGCAATCGCTGAGTTTTAACTAGCACTTGAGAGGAGTCCTCCGACACCATTCCTCAGTTTTTGTAATTTTTTTGTAAAATCGAGTAGGTACGTAGGTTAGTCACACTATGCCTCTTTAGTCTGTTAAACTGGATATCTTCACTCGTTATAAGGTCTTTCGCCATTTTGTTGGGGTGGTCTGCCAGTCTGCATGTGTATCTACTCAAGTATTTTTAATGTCCTCTCTAACAGTGGGTAGTTGGAATTTGTTGCTGACGTGCCATGAGATTTTGAAAATCATTCTGAGCATCTTGGTTTGAAAACGCTCTATGATGTTGATATTGGATTCAGCAGCGGTGAAACAGTTGAATGCCGCAGGTCCACACTGGCTTGACGATCACATTGTAGGTATATGACGAGCTTGTTTAGGACAGAAAGTTAAGATTTAGAGCCTAGTAGCCAACTCATTTTTCTGACTTTGTTATCTATGTGCATATATTAGAGACGTATTGCAAGGCGTGCAGCATACAAACATCAACCATAGCCTCCCGGAGAGACCGGATCTGCGACCCACCAGCTCGTGCGTCGGACACGCATCTCTCAGCAACAGTGCTGTCGTCTGCATACCCAAAGGTATCGGATTTAAGTAGATCATTAATATGCAGCAAGAAGAGTGTTGCCGAAAGCACCGACCCCTGAGGAACCCCGGCATTAATATCCAGCAGTCCAGACGAGCAGACATCTATGACCACTCGGATACCCCGATCCCTCAGGAAATCAGCGATCCAATCACACAAACCGGCGGGCAGACCGAATGAAGGAAGCTTACTAATAAGGCTATCGTGCCAGAATCTGTCGAAGGCCTTCGAGATGTCAAGGGAGACCGCTGGTGCCTCCCCGTGCTTCTCTATGGCTTCACTCCAGATGTGAATGACATATGCTAAAAGATCCCCAGTTTTGACCGATTTCAGCGGAACTCGTATTGTCGGTCACTAAGGATATCATTCGCTTCTAGGTACGCCAGGAGCTTATGATTCAGCATGCGTTCCATAGTCTTACAGAGTTTGGACGTTACCGAGATGGGTCTATAATTCGACGGGTCAGCTCGACTACCCTTCTTGGGCACGGGTTGCACGTTAGCTTGCTTCCAAGCCTTCGGCACTTTTCCAGTCCCAAACGAAAGGCGAAATAAGCGTGTCAAGATCGGCTACAACTCAGGCGCACAAGTTTTCAGAACATTTGCTGGTATCCCGTCGGAGCCACTAGCCTTGTTCACGTCTAGGTTACGCAGTACCCTACGGACGTCCTTCTGATGAATGCGAATGTTCGACATGCTCGACTCGCATCCACCAGGAGATGCAGGGGGCCTCGTGCCACCAGGATCCAGACGCGAAGATTCCGCAAACAAGGAAGCAAACAAGTTCGCTTTCTCCTCAGCGGAGTGGGCAAGCGTCCCGTCGGGTCTCAGCAGAGGTGGTAGTGAGGGGCGGCAGAAGTTCGATTCGACCGACTTAGCCAGGGACCAAAAAGCCTTACTACCTGCTGGGTATGAAGCAAGTTTGTTCCCTATTCGGCTGATGTGGTCAAACCGTGCCCTCCGCAACACCTTGCAGGACTTGGCGGCCTTGTTGAAGGCTCTCTTCTTCCGAGTAACGTCATTTGCTTTGCACGTGCGAGCGTCGACCCATGCCAGGTCAGCCACGTGCTTAAGCGCATCAGCGCGATTGCACTCGGCACCAAACCATGGACGAGCTTCGCCAGACATAGTTATGTCAGAGAACGGAATGTAGTACTCCATTCCCCTCCGCAACACGACGAAGCATCAGTCGAAGAAAAGCAAGTAGGCTGCGAAGGATAACATGCGAAGAAAGATCGCATGCCATCCCAATCTGCTGACCTCCCAAGTAGCACATTAGCGATGAATTAGGTCATAAATAAGCGACATTACAGTCTACAGCTTTTATGTTGTTGTACTAAAGGATAGGAAAAGTCTTTAGACTGTATTAAGGAAATATTATACACTATTAAACAGCATAGCTGACTAATGACTTTATGATGGCGAAAAAATATACTAAAAGCATTTAAGTAGAATCGGAAAATGATCTAGTCCAGCTTTCGGCTGCATGTGATACTCCCAAGTAGCACAGAAGCGCTGAATAGTAGCTGAATCACTGTTCACAATGGAATCTTTAGCTGAATAAACCTGCTGAATAAGAGCGTTAGAGGCGCCTACTCAGCTGATATAACTCTGATTTGGGCACAAATTAATCAGCTGTTAGCTGAATAATGTAGCTGGTTGCACTATATCAGCGTTATTTGAGCATTATTAAAGGTAACAGTCGCCCCAAGAGCTGAATAATGACTGATTATCAGGGCATGTGCTACCTTTTATACACCACAAGGGCTGAATAATAGAGTACTTTATTACATATTTTTTAGCACAAAATACACTCCAGGATATAAATAACTCTTTTATGGAGCTGACAATTCACAACTGGCAAAATTGTGAATAATTTTCACCCTACTACTTATACTTAATATTATTTTGATATGTTTAGTGTGAACCATTTTGTCAAGTGTTTACTGTGGGAAATATATGTTATCGGTAAGTAAAACTTTGTTTTTCCTCCATGTCCATGAAATTCGAATGGGAAAGAGAGTTTATTGTCAAATACTATATAATTATAGACGAAAATTTTCACGCGCTCTCAAAATATCACTGTTTACTTGAAAATTATAGTATAAAATAGGTTGATGATATTATAATAAAAAATTAAGTCTTTTTATTTTTCCTTTGTAATTTGACAATAAGCTGTTTACTTATAAAATCATTACATTTTCTATTCAAATTCTGTTGTTATTTTCGTTGACTAAACAGAAACAAATTGTTATTATATTGTATACATAGGTTAGAATCTAAAAAATGGCAGACAAGCAATGTGTACCGTATTAACCACAATCAAACGGCATGAGCTGTTTAAGTGTCCACTCGTGGTACATGAATCAGCAACGAGCTGTTACGAGTGGTTCTTGTGTTACACAAGTCAGCTACAGATTCATGTAATGCTTGATAGTGGGTAACATGTATGCAAATAACTGTAGGTTATTATATATCAGTGAACCGATAAACTCTGCAGAAATTTTAGGGATCCGCGGATTAAGCCTCAACATCATCACATCATCCTATATTTTTTGGATTAGCGTATGTTAATCATGTAGGTACCTAGTAAGTATCAAAGTTTTCTCGACCAAAGTAGATATAATTAGGTAATGTTTTTTAGTTTGTAATTCTTATTTAGTTTTATGCATGGAACGATCTGCGCGCGAGTAATGTTTCGCTGCGTACATGATCCGTGTTAGTTGAAAGGAAGTGATGTGTCTGTTACGTAGTACTTAACTAATACTCAAATTAAATTTATGTGCTTATTAAATCATTTAGGTTAATCACTTCATGTTACAGGATAATCCACAACCGTCAGCCAGCGACAGTCGCGCTTTAACAACAAATGTATTTTGTCAGCAGCAAGACACGATTCAGGTATTCAACTCAGAAGATATACAAACTGTGATTGCTAATCAAGCCGCGATGTTAGAAAAGCTTAATGTAGTCGTGGAAAAAAAAAATGCACTTAAGCTGAGTTCCTTAACAATACAATTGGAGGAAACAAAAGCATCAATATCTCAGGAGAAGGAAAGACCAGTAAATGTTACATTGCTGCAAGACCAATTAAGAACGGAAGAAGAGAGTGAAAGTTTTTCTATAAAGCCCATTGAAAACCAGCAGGAATTTGAAATGTTGGAAACGGATCTAGCTCATAAGGCCAAAAAAAGAGGCTTTCCAAAACATTATCATTGTTGTGCTCATCTAAAGTGGGTAGCGGCACGACGTGCGCATACAAACTACTGGATATACCTACTTTTCTCCAAGAATTTTCTTTGTCAATGTTCGTGGTCCGGTGGTAGCATGGGAGAAATTTCTAAAATTCCCTTTAAAAATTACAAGAACATTAGGAATTTTTTCTTTGAAATTATCAATTCTTGGGACTCAAACTTTACGGATGATGACGCCGAAAAGTTTTTGAAGCTAGCCATAAGGAATGCTTCTACACGTAAATTAATGAAAGGGTTACGACAATCATCAAAACGAACCCGCAAAAGTAAAAACCGCGGAGAGGAATTACATTATATAGCCAGTAATAACAGCGAAGAACTTCAAGTTGGTGATGAAGATAATGGTAATAATGGAGAAGAACCTCAAGCAGGCAAAAAGAGAAAGACATAAACATTTTAACAAAATTATTGTTTTTGTTTATAATATGTTCGTCAAATTATTATATGTTCGTTTATGTTTAGATTACGTTGATTTTTGAACAGTTGTGAAATCATTTACAAAAGTTGTTAGGAAACGTTTCGTAAAAGAGAAATCTTATTATATTTTGTTTTAAATGCAAGACTGAAGAGAAGATGACTGATGTTAAATATTTCTACTAAATACTTAGATATAGGGTAACGGCTGATTAATAATAATTGCTCTAAACTAGATTCCTAAGAGTGAACAATTTTTATGTAGATACCTACATACCTACTTGTTAAATATAAGAAAAACTTCCTACTAGATAGATATGAATAACGGGCGAATGAAAAGGGTTTATGTTCCTACTATGAGAAAGCCTCTACACGTCTACAGATGCGTCCGCAGAAGCTGACAGATGCATCAGCAGAGGGATCACCACGAGCCGTCGAGAATATCCATTTTTGGAATATTACGTACGAGTTGCGTCTGTCGAGTATAAGCATAGACTGATCGACCGACAGACGTGTGGACGGCTCGTGGTGATCCGTCTGCTGATGCATCTGCCAACGTCCGCGGACACGTCTGTAGACGTGTAGAGGAGGCTTAACGAGTATCTCCAACCAATTACCGTATCTCACAATATTTTTTTGAAATAAGAAAATGTTACCGTGTATACCTTCTAGATAGATAAAAATAGTAGTCCACTGATTAGCTTTAATTTTTCCTTTAAACATTAATAAACGTCAGGAACGACTAGGTACAGTCGGCTGCATAGGTGCAGTAGCACTCTACTAATCCTAAAGTGTCTAAAATTTCTTTGTAGTAGAAGTTCAATGGTCCACAACTAGTTTATTCACAAATACTTTAGATTCTATGCTACAATTTAAATCAGTTATGAACCATTGATCCTCTTCTACAAAGAATTTTAGACACTTTAAAATCGGTAGAGTGCTACTGCACTTTTGCAGCCAACAGTACCTAAAATTGTTATTTTTGTGATTTTATTTGGATGTGATATTTTCTTATGTGAAAAGGATGTATAATAAATAAAAAGTACAAAATAGTATCTCAAGTATTTTATTTTCTTACATTGTGTGTATTAATGGAATAAAATACTTAGTTATATTCTCCATGAGGAATACAAACTAATTTGCATTTTACTTCTTTGGGATCTAAAACAACCATAGTAGTAATGCCAATTAGAATAGAATAGAATAGAAAAACATTTATTCAGCACAGACAAACGCACAGCGACAAAGAAAAACAAAAGTAATAGTTAGCAGGTAGTATTTGTATATACCAAGACGAGAAGATTTGATAGAATATTCAAAAACATCCTCTTTGCTATTTAACCGGTAACCTTTTATGGACACAACATTAAGTTCTTCAGCAATCAAACTTATTTCGAAAATATCATTATGTAGGACTGTGAATAAATATCTGTCTTCTGTTTTTGAAGATTATCTAAAATCTTGATAATTTAAAATGGGGATGTTTTTTTTACTCCTCGAGATAAATGGATACGTAACGTACTTCTTTTTCTCTAGGTCAGTATTTTTTACACAATTCTGATCATCTTCAATTAACCTTTTGGCCACTTGTGACAGTGGATTTTTGCCAACCCTGCTTGATCATATAGGATAATTTGTTCTCAAATGGATACGTGTTAAAAGTATTTAGTGCTCCGTACATTTTAACTTCATCAGTAACGTGCAGTAAATTGTGGACATTACTTGTTAGATATGCTGCTCCGTAGAAATCTTTATAATGTTCAACAAAGTGTCTCAAAAGTTCTTCAGAAACAGGTAACAAATAATGGTGAGCTTCACTGGAACAATTGGTTATTCCGCAGTAGAGCAACAAAAAGTGTGAAAAAGCATTAAGCACATAAAAATCCTTGTAATGCTCTACAAAGTATTGAAGCAGCTCTTCTGACAGTGGTAATAATGAATTAAGTACAGTTATCACTTGAACAAATTGTAATTGCACAATATAAAAACAAAAAATGAGTTAAAGCATTTTTTGCTAACACATCGGGAAATATAATAATGCTCAAATAAAAGAAAAATGATCTGTATTCGGATGCTTTCCAGTGTGTCAGACAGTCTAATCCCCTTACACATCTGTGTATTTCGGAAGGCAGTTGACAATTTCTGAAAAACATATTGACGATGTCTATGTTTTTAGCAGACCATTTTGTATAGTATTTTCCAAAGTTGCCGTCCCTCCACCCTACTAGTAATCTTTTCATGACACCTAAGTCTATTAGGTGCAAGGAATCAGCCACTGGAAACTCATTCACCATGTCTATAGGAAGTTGCAGCAGCGGTGAATCGTATTTGTGATGTTGTCCATAGAGTTTAATGCGGAAGCCTTCATCTGTTCTGCTAGAGCATTTCATTCCAGAAAATACTACAGTATGGGATCCATGAGAATACTCTCCCACAGTTACGCATTTTAAGCAACCATGCTTGCCATTAAAATTCCAAACCCCTGAAAAAGTATATAAAAGAACGATCAGGTGGTCTACTCACAGTACGGCGTGGTCTACTCACAGTACGGCGTGGTCTACTCACAGTACGGCGTGGTCTACTCACAGTACGGCGTGGTCTACTCACAGTACGGCGTGGTCTACTCACAGTACGGCGTGGTCTACTCACAGTACGGCGTGGTCTACTCACAGTACGGCGTGGTCTACTCACAGTACGGCGTGGTCTACTCACAGTACGGCGTGGTCTACTCACAGTACGGCGTGGCTCTATCTCACTTCAAAATAAACATTGAATTGTGCCTTAGGTATTTTTCGTTAGTTCTGCTTTTCAATACTTTTCAATATAGCTTTTAACGACAAGTTAAAAGCTATATTGAAAAGTAGGCAGAACATGACTTACAGCTTACATTTCAATGTTTATTTTGATATGTGCTGGTTGGTTCTGCGCCGTGCAGCGAGTGCTTGATCATCATAATACAAGGTAGAGTGGCAAACAAAACAATTAGGTTTTACATAACCTTTTATAAAAGCTCTCGCGGGTGAATCGCAGACAAAGCATCTAATTTTGACAGTTATAGTCTTGTTGCTTGATACTCGTATACAGAGCCCTTCATTCAATAATGTTTCATTTCCGTGACGAAATCTTCAAGGTAAATATCAAGATTTTTTGGTTTTCCGACGCCATAATAAATGCCAATTATAAATGGTTGAGCGCTAGGTATTCCAAAGACATTACCTAAAATTGCCCAGAATTAATTTTTAGAACTCTTATATATAGGCAAGCCGTCGAAATTTATGTTTAAACTAATACTCTCAAACGTCTTTCCAGTTGATTAAAATAAGAGTAGGTAAGTGAATTGATGAGCCCATTGTGCCAGTATTCACAACCAGGTTCGATTGTTTTCATTGTAATTTTTCTGGCTGTTTGTAGAATCCGGAAATCTGTTATTCACAATTTTTGCCAATTCCTTCAATGCATCTTGTGCAATATTTCTTTTTATGGCCCATTCTTTAATGTTATTTTTAAATCGTATGTTTTTAATAAATATGTATTCTTCCTTATCTTCGTCTGTACTTAATTCAAATTCGTCTCTGTCGGAATTCATTACAGGTATAGCTAGAACTCGGTTTGTGCTCCAACGACGCTTTTTCTTTACTGCAGCTTGAGCGTGGTTCATGAAAATCCTGATTATTATAAACATCAATATTTTGATCAAAATCTGTTTGTCCGGAACCCTCACTATACGTAAACGACACTGGCTTGTAAACATCAACTGCATCATTATTATAAGCATCAATATTTTGATCAAAATCTATTTGTGCGGAACCCTCACTATGCATAAACGTCACTGGCTTGTAAATATCAACTGCATCAGCACTGCTCCTTTGCAATTCGTTCATAGAAGCTTTAGCGTACCTATTCTTTTGAGAGTTTTCTTTTCATTCCACCAGTTCTTTTTCTTTTATTCCATGGTTTTAAGTTGTTAATTTTTTATTTAAAGTGTAAATATTTAAACATACGTAGCTCTTGAAGTCGCGTCACCCGATATGCAAAAACAAATCAAATCTGACGTAATTTAAACACCAATAATCTAGATTTACTCTTAAATAACCCCGAAAGCTGTAAAATAGCTGTCAGCTACACTTTATGCATTGGCATTAGGATGGAGTAGGTACCTACACCTACTCAAATTTACAACTCTGGGTGAATTAATGATTATCTTATAAATGTAACGGCATTTGTAGAGATTACATATCCCCTTTTAATCAGTAATTAAAAAGCTCGTTGAAGTAGAATTAGAATAGAATTAGTGTACACCAATTAAAAGCCAGTGGCATTATTCATATATCTATGGCATTATTCGATACTTTAATGCAGTCCGCACCATTACAAGACAGGTGATTTTTTCGTATTAAGCAGTCGTTAACAAGCTGTGGACTTCTGAACCAGCTAGTAGCCCAAGTAGCACAAAACTGCATTATAAGATGTCACAAGAGGTACCTAACAACGGTAACTTTAGCACTTATGAAGAGTTATTACAGTACACTCGACCTGCAATAGGTGAAAAGTGAGCTTTCACCTGAATAAGAACGTTATTATGCGTCACGAAGACCACACTGTAACGCTTGCAGCGTTAAAATAGGTAATAAGTTCAGTATTATACAGCTCTTAGTAATTTAAAGGATTTTAGTGGACTTTAACTAAGCTATATTCTGAATTGAAGACCACAAGTGTACCCTTAGACCACCTGCATTTTAATAAAGAACACGTGAGCTACTATAATGTAATCAGTTATTCTGTGGCTTCATATAACAAAGATATAATGCCTTTAGCTGCACACAGTGGAATTTGTGTAATGTTAATCAGGTTGTTACACGCAATCGTATAATAGTTTTTATAAAGCCCACATGATCACTATGGGTGAACATCATATGATGCTAAGTTAAAGCAAACTGCTCTATATTAACTCACATGTTACCCAAAATCTCCGCCAGAGCTGAATACTTGTACTATCGTTGACAATAATTAATCTACTAGTGCCGTTAAATAAGACCTTGAAGACTTCTTTATTGAGAGCTTCGTAGGTATACTAATCGCGTCGTTTAAGATATTGTGATATGTGGAAATATAAAAAAAGGACTGGCGGAATACGCCGAAAAATTAATGCAGAATATTTGAGGATTTTGAACAGAAATACCTACAGATGATACTGTTCGCGACGGAGCATTTTGATTTATATAACTCGCATAAACAGCCTTATGTACTTATATTCGTAAGCTTATATGTTTTTTAAGTTAGAAGCTTATATACTTAAATAGCAATAGAAATGTTCGCGGAGACGCATTTAACATTGTGTAACTCGCATAGATAGTACCTATGTACCTATAGTCGTAGGCCTATGTACTGAATTTAGAAGCTTATGTACTTGCATAGTGATAGTTTGTAAGCTATGTAATCAATTTAAAATCGTATGTTTGTCGTTTTCCCCAAACACGTAAAAGATGTTCTGGGGAAAACATATTTTCAAAGAAAATTATAGTCGATAGGTAGGGCTACACATTTCCCTTACACATTCCCGATAGCACCCTGAGGGCGTGTTCTGATTGGCTGATGGAAATCAGCCAAATCGAAGGTACATGAAAAATAGTCATTTCACATTCGAACATAGTAGGGTGGTTGAAGAAAACCACCATGTACACGCACCTTCAGTGCTAAGTTTTTAGGGCATCTAGGAATTTAGGTCTTAAACCATAGGCACTGGAAAGCTGGCACTCAGCCCTATCCAGATATGTACACATCTTCATGGTCAGGCAAGGCATAAAGCCACAAAATAGATAAGAAGATAAACATAGTTTTTTATCCTCTCCCGGGTTCCTGACCTATAGTACCTCCACCCTTGGAGGGGTGGCTTGGTAAGTTGTGTAGCTGGATGGAGGGATGATGCGCCTACCCGAATATAGATAGTTTCATAGCCCATGGGGCACAGTTTTCCGGGGAATCAACCCCAAATAGTAAGCAAGCTCAAAACTTGTGATATTTTTGATAGTTAAATGCAACAAGCCCACTAGTGGGCAGGGTTGAGGGGTTGGTTCCCACCCCGTTCGACGGGGAATTTCGGGGGATTTGAATAGAGGTGCGTCAACCCCTATCCAGACCTAGAATAGACCTAGATATAGCCGAAAATGTTCTAGAACCATAGTAAAAATTCGCAGTTAAAATAAACTGAAGCAGTTAGTGGTTTTTGGGCCTCGTTACGGTAAAGTAACCTCGTACCTTAGTAAATGGTAAAAAATAGCCAATTCGTAGTCACCGGCAGAAGAAATTATAGAATCTATAAATAGAATCACAGTACTCGCGACTTTGCCCTTAAACCATTAGCTGCAGTGTTGTCAAATTCCTGCCTATTATTTAACCCTGGTAAGCATTCACCCTGCACCCCAATCTACCCCGAAGACAGCAAGTACTTGGCAAGATAGAAGAACGTTGTACGTGTGGTGCGGAGAACCTTAGTTTTCGGTACAGGACGTCAGCGCGGCTGGACGTCGTCGGTCGGTCACAGTTCACTTCGGAGGAGAAGAAAAAGGATAGACCTACCCCATCACAACCCCGTTCCAGTCGATCACGCCCGTCCGGTACATTTTTTGGTCCATTCGAGCCGGATTTCGGACCAAATTTTTTGGTCCTTGCGAGCCGGATTTCTGTGCCGCCGTATCATGTTTCTTAACAGTATGTCAAAACGTATCCGTTCCCGAATCATCCCTTGAAGAATCAACCCTTGAAGAAACAAGCCTTGAAGACTCAAGCCGAAGCCACTGCGATATAGTTTGGCACAAGAGCCAAACATACGCACCCCGTATCTTGTTTCTTAAACAGAATGTCAATTGGTATCCGTTCCCGAATCAACCCTTCAAGAACCAACCCTTAAGGACTCACGCTGAGGCGGATCCGAAGCTATCCGTCAACATACGTTCCAGTCAAGAAGCCTCAAGCTCGGCATCGTGGTTCATCGTGAGGACTGCCCCTTAAAGAAAACTACCCTTCAAGAATCAACCCTTGAGGACTCACCCTGAGGCGGATCCGAAGCTATCCGTCAACATACGTTCCAGTTAAGAAGCCTCAAGCTCAGCATCGTGGTTCATCGTGAGGACTACCCCTTGAAGAAAACTACCCTTCAAGAACCAACCCTTAAGGACTCACCCTGAGGCGGATCCGAAGCTATCCGTCAACATACGTTCCAGTTAAGAAGCCTCAAGCTCAGCATCGTGGTTCATCGTGAGGACTGCCCTTGGAGAGAACTACCCTTCGGGAGCCACCCTTAAGGACTCACCCCGAAACTTTGGACTTTGAAAATTTTCCTGAAACACTGAAGGATTGCGTCTGGACTTAGAAGATTTCTAAGGAATCCTGGACTTTGAGAAAATTTGAAAGTTGAACCTGGACTTGGGAAGATTTTGAAGACCAAACCTGGGACTTAGAAAAAATTTTGAGGATTGAACCCGACACTTAGAAAATTTTTCGAACATAGAAGCTGGGACTTAGAAAATTTTTGAAGACAGAACCTGAGACTTAGAAAAAATTTTGAGGATTGAACCCGACACTTAGAAAAATTTCGAAGATTCATACTGGGACTTAGAAAAATTTGATCATCTGAACATAGAAAACATAGATTGATTCGGGACATAGAAAATTTTCGAAGATTTGGACTTTGAAAATTTTGAGAAGATTCTACATATAGAAAACATAGACCGATTCGGGACATAGAAAATTTTTGAAGAATTTGAACTTTGAAAATTTTGAGAAGATTCTACATATAGAAAATATAGATCAATTCGGGGCATAGAAAATTTTTGAAGAATTTGGACTTTGAAAATGTTGAGAAGATTCTACACTTAGAAAATATAGATTGATTCGGAACATAGAAAATTTTTGAAGATTTTGGACTTTGAAAATTTTGAGAAGATTCTACACTTAGAAAACATAGATCGATTCGGGACATAGAAAATTTTCGAAGATTTTGGACTTTGAAAATTTTGAGAAGATTCTACATATAGAAAACATAGACCGACTCGGAACATAGAAAAATTTTCGAAAGTTTTGAACTTTGAAAATTTTGAAGAAGAATCGACTTGAAGATTTGAATCATGCCGATCACGAGGTCGCGTGGGAAGACACCTGAGGCATGGGTGGTAGACCTAAACAGGGAACCAACCGAAAGGGCTCCCATCACCCGTCACCAGTTACCGCCGCGTTCACCATCCACGACCGAAGGAACACAGCCGTTGCAGTCGCACAGCGAAGAATTATCTTCATCCCCCGCTCCAGTTGAACAGGAGGAGCGAACAGAACCACCAGCGACCTCAAAGAAGGGAACCAGATTTGAAGCGCCTTCAGACAGTACACTGAGGCCAACAGATAGAACATACAGCCGAAACCTGCCGGTGACTACCCGGGGTGACGCCCGTATTGAACGTAT
Organism: Lacanobia oleracea; assembly: GCA_950371165.1. Classification (NCBI taxonomy): domain Eukaryota; kingdom Metazoa; phylum Arthropoda; class Insecta; order Lepidoptera; family Noctuidae; genus Lacanobia; species Lacanobia oleracea. The sequence goes on from OX493397.1 coordinate 434,975, forward strand.
CGAACGTAGCAAGCCGCCGTCGACCGTGGGAAGGACGACGCGGTCTTATAGAAAAGTCGCGAAAGCACGCGAAGACTTACTCAAGATTAAGTTGGAGCTTGCACAGTTAGCACTTCAGAGAGCCGAACAAGAATCGGACGACGATTACATAGAAGATAGAAACTCGAACGACGAGTACGTGCGTTCCTGGCTGGAAGAGGCACCGGAACCTGTTCCTGATCAGAGAGAGACCAACGCCGCCGAGGGAGACATACAGAATAGAATAGATAGAAGCTGCGAGCAGCAATTGCCTCCCCCCGTGGACTCCGTACCGATAGTGGACTCTCGTCGAGCGCAAGTACCGGAGCAAGAGCCGAAAGTCGATGAAGTGACTAAACAGATAGCACCACCGAAGAAAATAGAAGACAATGGGGAAAATAGATTACAGCCGTTCATAACGGACTTAACAGCAGCTATAGCATCGCTAGCTGACAGGAAAACAGAACAGAATTCGTCCTCACCGTCAAAGGTCATCATGACTTTACCGAACTTCAGTGGTGCACACACAGAATGGTTGTCGTTTCGAGCCATTTACGAGACAACTCGAAGATATTTCAACGATGTCGAGAACACAGCAAGGCTCAGAAGGAGCCTACACGGACGTGCACTCGATACAGTGAGCTCAGAACTCATCGGACATGCAAGACCAGACGATATTATGAAGGAACTGGAGCTGCAATTCGGAAGACCGGACTCGATAGCGCAAGCCGAAACAGATAGACTGCGCGGACTGACACGGTGCAGCGAGAATCCGAAAGACATTTGCACGTTCGCAAGTCGAGTGAGATGTGCTATCGTCACGTTACGAGCACTGAAGAAGGATCACTACTTGATTAATGCTGAACTAATGCGAACATTGACAGAGAAGCTACCAAACTCTATTCGAGTTCAGTGGTACCGAATATATACGGAGAAGTATCAGTCATTACCTGATCTATCGTTGTTCAGCGAATTCATCACTGAACAAGCTCGCTTCTGCAGCGCATTTGCTCCCGCTGAGAACATCAACGCAACAGAGGGCCCATCAAACAGACGTACGGCACAGAGAACCCACACAACAACAGAAAAACCGGCCGATAGATGCCGCGTATGTGGGAAAGATGGGCACATAGAACGCGATTGTCGGAAGTTCAAGGAGGGCAACAGCTACCAGAGATGGGAGCTAGCAAAGAAGCTCAATCTGTGCTATCGCTGCATGAAGTTTCGACGCGAGCGACACCAGTGCAAATCGAACAGATGTGGCATCAAGGGATGTACAGCCAGCCACAATCGCTTACTCCATTATGAGAAGAAGCTCGCTACAGCGGCCGCCGAAAAGCCGAAGATCCTCGAACCACAAAATACCAAAGAAGTGGTTGCCAGTTCGCGAACATCGTCGAGTCACGCCTACCTCAAGATAGTACCGGTCCGGGTGATTGGACCGGCGGGAGAGGCGTCTACGTTCGCCCTTCTCGACGATGGATCAACCGTATCGTTGATAGACGAGGACCTCGCTACTCAAGTCGGAGCCGAAGGACGCATCGACCCGCTCAAGATTGGAGCGATCGGTGACACCATGATCGACACTCCTTGCTCACGCAGAGTGACAGTAAAGCTCGCGAGCCAGCTAAAGAACAGGGTGCCGTTCAGAGCGCGCACCATACCGAAGCTCAACCTCACGCCGCAAACAGTTAAAGAGGAAGATGTCACATACTGCAAGCATCTCAGCGACTTGAAACAACAGCTGGTGTACGAAGTCGGCGCGCCCAAGATTCTGATCGGCCAAGACAACTGGCACTTATTGTTAGCCAGTGAAGTAAGAAGAGGCCCGAAACACCAGCCCATAGCGTCACTCACGACTCTGGGATGGACCTTACATGGCGCGCACAATAGAATACTCGGTCAACAGGTGCACTATGTGAACAACACAGCATCAAGAGACGAAAACCTTGATGAACAGCTCCGTAAATATTTCGCATTAGAATCGTTAATAGTTAATCCGCAACGTCCAACTTCTGACCCCGAAAAGAAGGCAGAAGACATCTTGAAACGACACACCAAACAAATAGAAAATGGGCACATAGAAACCGCAATGCTATGGAAGCAAGAAAAATTTGAAATGCCCGATAGTTACGGGACAGCCCACAAGCGGCTTGTCTCTATAGAGAAGAAACTCGATAAAAATTCGACTCTTCGAGATAGATATACGGAACAGATGGACTCGCTCCTACAGAAAGGGTACGCCGAGAAGGCGCCCAAAAATAGTACACCAGGAAGAACCTGGTACTTACCTCATTTCGATGTCTTCAACCCAATGAAGCCAGAGAAGTTCCGTATAGTGCACGACGCCGCAGCTAAATCGAATGGAATGTCTTTGAACGACTTCCTACTCACAGGACCAGACCTGTTACAGTCGCTGCCCGGCGTCATGATGAGGTTCCGTAGACACTCCATAGCCATTTCGGGCGATATTGCCGAAATGTTTATGCAGGTGAAAGTCCGACTAGAGGACAGAGACGCCCTCCGATATCTGTGGAGAGGCGACAGGAGAGTGGGAGCTCCCGAAGAATATAGAATGACATCAATCATATTCGGCGCGGCCAGCTCACCATGTACAGCTATCTTCGCGAAAGATTGGAACGCGAAGATGCACATAGAACAGCAACCAGAAGCAGTTGAAGCCATCATTCGTAATCATTACATGGACGATTATCTGGATAGCTACAGGACCACAGAAGAAGCGACGCGCATAGCAAAAGCGGTGAAGAAAATACACCAACAGGCCCGTTTTGAAATTAAGAAATGGGTATCGAATGACGCCAACGTCATAAAAGAAATAGAGCCGTCGCAAACGCCAACAGATGTCGTCAATATCGGCGACACAGAAAATATAGAAAAGATACTTGGTCTAATCTGGAGACCAAGTGCAGACACGCTGGGTTTCAACCTGGCCCTAGCGCGTCTACCGAGTGGAGTCTTAGAGAAAGACGTACCCACTAAAAGAGAGGCACTCAGAATAGTTATGTCATTATATGACCCGCTTGGCTTAGCCTCACCAGTCACAGTACGCGCCAAGCAAATACTCCAGGAAGCATGGAGAAGAGGAGTCGACTGGGATCAGTCACTCGATACAGACCTGGCCACATCATGGAGAGGTTGGATCCGACACTTGGAAAACCTCAAAGACATCACAGTACCGAGATGTTATCCGGGATATAGCGAAGCAACAGAGACCCAAGTCCATGTCTTCACCGACGCAAGCGAGAAAGCATTCGCCGCAGCAGTGTATTGGCGGATCTCCACGTCAGATGGCATGACGCACGTAAGCCTCGTCATGGCAAAGGCAAAGGTGGCACCACTCAAGCTGCAATCGATACCTCGACTCGAACTGCAGGCCGCGGTGATGGGAACCCGCGTGGCTGCAGCTGTGATACGCGAGCACGGAGTAAAACCGGACTCCGTAACCTACTGGTCAGACAGCAAAACCGTGCTGACCTGGATTAGAAGAGGAGCTCGAGTGTACAAGCCCTTCGTAGCCCACAGAATAGCCGCCATAGAAGAAAATAGCAAAGTCGAAGACTGGCGATGGGTACCCACGAAAAGGAACGTGGCAGACATTGCCACTCGTGACGTACCATTGGAATTCAATTCATCGCACGAATGGTATCGTGGCCCCAGCTTTCTCTATGAAGAACCGATGTCGTGGCCAACTGAAAAACCGCCGATTGACGATCAGACGGGTGAAGAGAGAACCCTAACCGTCAACATCAAACAGAAAACAGACCGAAGACTCTCCGAGGTCATACCCGATCCGGCCAGATTCTCGAAGTGGGAACGACTCCTAAGAGCGACAGCGAACGTATTGCGCTTCGTCTCAATCACTCGAGGACCGACAGAGAAAACGTTCTATAAAAGAACACAGAAAGGCAAGGAATCGGATCCAGATTGGAGGAAACGTACAAAGACGGCTAAGCCCCCTCCTAAAGCATCAGTGACGTCCACAGTGGCGTCAAAAAATAATATAATAGAAGCCGAATACCTCCGACAAGCGGAGAGGTTACTCGTGCAAACAGTACAGGAACAAATGTTCAACCGAGAACTGACGAGTCTGCGAGAGAACAAACAGATAGAAGACGACAGCCGATTGCGTCCGCTGCAAATAGAACTCACAGATGACGTCATACATCTGAGAAGTCGCATAGAAAAAACCGACGAGATAGCCGACGAAGTCAAGCGTCCGCCTATACTACACGGCGATCACCGCATCACTCAGCTGTACATAGATTGGACACACAGAAGTCTGCAACACAGTGGAACCGAGATGACAATCAACGAGGTACGTCAGCACTACTGGGTTGTCAAGCTGAGGCCCACAGCGAAGATGATGGTGACACGCTGTCTGCAGTGTCGCATTCGAAAGGCACACGCTCCTGTGCCCGCCACGGGCGACCATCCGAAGACTCGCCTGGCTCATCACCAGAGACCATTTACGTACACTGGACTCGACTACTTTGGTCCACTGTCCGTCACCGTCGGTCGCCAGCACTAGAAGAGATACGTGGCCCTATTCACGTGTCTCACCACCAGGGCAGTACATCTCGAAATTGCTGCCAACCTCAGCGCAGACTCGGCAATTCTAGCTCTGCGCCGCTTCGCTGCGCGCCGGGGCTGCCCAACAGAAATATACTCCGACAACGGCACCAACATGCACGGCGCCGACAACGAGCTTCGAGACGCCTGCAGAGAAGAGGCTAGTCGTCGAGGCATCACATGGCGCTTCATAACTCCGTCCGCGCCATTCATGGGAGGCGCCTGGGAGCGCCTAGTCCGCTGCGTGAAGTCCGCATTGTACACCGTACTCACAGAGAAACACCCACACGAAGAGGTGTTGTCCACACTGTTGTGTGAGGCAGAGTATACGGTAAACAGCCGCCCGCTGACACATGTGTCAGTCGACAGCGAAGACGACGAATCCATCACGCCGAACCACTTCCTACTCGGTGGTTCGGCCAGACTGCCAACACTCGGCGTGTTCACCGAGCAAGACGTCGACAGCAGGAAGCACTGGCGGCGCTCGCAAGCGCTCGCCGACCAGTTCTGGCGCCGCTGGGTGAGGGAGTACTTACCCGAGCTCCAACACCGGCGGGAGCCCCACAGCCGTGGCCCTGGTCTGCAGGTGGGCGACCCTGTGCTCATCGCAGACGGCCAGCTGCCTCGCAACACGTGGCCGCGAGGCCGCATCACCGCAGTCTTCCCTGGGACGGATGGAGAGGTCCGGACCGCTGAGGTGCGCACATCTGGCGGCACTCTAAAGCGTCCGGCGAAGAAGCTGATCCCGCTGCCGAAATGATCCAGAGCGTCGGAGCTACGGGCCGGAGCGACGGGCGTCGCGTCGGCGAGCATCGAGGCAACGGTCGCCGGGGCGGCGAGCGTCGCGTCGAGACAACGGTCACCGTGGCAACGGGCGACGCAACTACAGTCGTCGCTCACCGGCGAGATGCAGCGCCGCGCCGACATCGCAACGAGTCGTCACTGCGCTGCACGGCGGGAGAAATGTTCGCGACGGAGCATTTTGATTTATATAACTCGCATAAACAGCCTTATGTACTTATATTCGTAAGCTTATATGTTTTTTAAGTTAGAAGCTTATATACTTAAATAGCAATAGAAATGTTCGCGGAGACGCATTTAACATTGTGTAACTCGCATAGATAGTACCTATGTACCTATAGTCGTAGGCCTATGTACTGAATTTAGAAGCTTATGTACTTGCATAGTGATAGTTTGTAAGCTATGTAATCAATTTAAAATCGTATGTTTGTCGTTTTCCCCAAACACGTAAAAGATGTTCTGGGGAAAACATATTTTCAAAGAAAATTATAGTCAATAGGTAGGGCTACACATTTCCCTTACACATTCCCGATAGCACCCTGAGGGCGTGTTCTGATTGGCTGATGGAAATCAGCCAAATCGAAGGTACATGAAAAATAGTCATTTCACATTCGAACATAGTAGGGTGGTTGAAGAAAACCACCATGTACACGCACCTTCAGTGCTAAGTTTTTAGGGCATCTAGGAATTTAGGTCTTAAACCATAGGCACTGGAAAGCTGGCACTCAGCCCTATCCAGATATGTACACATCTTCATGGTCAGGCAAGGCATAAAGCCACAAAATAGATAAGAAGATAAACATAGTTTTTTATCCTCTCCCGGGTTCCTGACCTATAGTACCTCCACCCTTGGAGGGGTGGCTTGGTAAGTTGTGTAGCTGGATGGAGGGATGATGCGCCTACCCGAATATAGATAGTTTCATAGCCCATGGGGCACAGTTTTCCGGGGAATCAACCCCAAATAGTAAGCAAGCTCAAAACTTGTGATATTTTTGATAGTTAAATGCAACAAGCCCACTAGTGGGCAGGGTTGAGGGGTTGGTTCCCACCCCGTTCGACGGGGAATTTCGGGGGATTTGAATAGAGGTGCGTCAACCCCTATCGAGACCTAGAATAGACCTAGATATAGCCGAAAATGTTCTAGAACCATAGTAAAAATTCGCAGTTAAAATAAACTGAAGCAGTTAGTGGTTTTTGGGCCTCGTTACGGTAAAGTAACCTCGTACCTTAGTAAATGGTAAAAAATAGCCAATTCGTAGTCACCGGCAGAAGAAATTATAGAATCTATAAATAGAATCACAGTACTCGCGACTTTGCCCTTAAACCATTAGCTGCAGTGTTGTCAAATTCCTGCCTATTATTTAACCCTGGTAAGCATTCACCCTGCACCCCAATCTACCCCGAAGACAGCAAGTACTTGGCAAGATAGAAGAACGTTGTACGTGTGGTGCGGAGAACCTTAGTTTTCGGAACAGGACGTCAGCGCGGCTGGACGTCGTCGGTCGGTCACAGTTCACTTCGGAGGAGAAGAAAAAGGATAGACCTACCCCATCACAACCCCGTTCCAGTCGATCACGCCCGTCCGGTACAGATACAGTGAACAATTGAACAGGCTACAGGTTTCGTGGATAATGGTCCAAGTGTGAATAAAATTTTAGAATTTTTTGAAAGTTGATGTAAAAGCACTATTTTTTAGCGTATTGGAAAGCATCGGAATTTAGATCTTTCTTTTACTATCTCAGCTCAGTTATTCTGCGTGATGTTTTGCCATCTAATGCTTTTTCACACTTTTTGTTGCTCTACTGCGGAATAACCAATTGTTCCAGTGAAGCTCACCATTATTTGTTACCTGTTTCTGAAGAACTTTTGAGACACTTTGTTGAACATTATAAAGATTTCTACGGAGCAGCATATCTAACAAGTAATGTCCACAATTTACTGCACGTTACTGATGAAGTTAAAATGTACGGAGCACTAAATACTTTTAACACGTATCCATTTGAGAACAAATTATCCTATATGATCAAGCAGGGTTGGCAAAAATCCACTGTCACAAGTGGCCAAAAGGTTAATTGAAGATGATCAGAATTGTGTAAAAAATACTGACCTAGAGAAAAAGAAGTACGTTACGTATCCATTTATCTCGAGGAGTAAAAAAAACATCCCCATTTTAAATTATCAAGATTTTAGATTATCTTCAAAAACAGAAGACAGATATTTATTCACAGTACATAATGATATTTTCGAAATAAGTTTGATTGCTGAAGAACTTAATGTTGTGTCCATAAAAGGTTACCGGTTAAATAGCAAAGAGGATGTTTTTGAATATCCTATCAAATCTTCTCGTCTTGGTATATACAAATACTACCTGCTAACTATTACTTTTGTTTTTCTTTGTCGCTGTGCGTTTGTCTGTGCTGAATAAATGTTTTTCTATTCTATTCTATTCTAATTGGCATTACTACTATGGTTGTTTTAGATCCCAAAGAAGTAAAATGCAAATTAGTTTGTATTCCTCATGGAGAATATAACTAAGTATTTTATTCCATTAATACACACAATGTAAGAAAATAAAATACTTGAGATACTATTTTGTACTTTTTATTTATTATACATCCTTTCTACATAAGAAAATATCACATCCAAATAAAATCACAAAAATAACAATTTTAGGTACTGTTGGCTGCAAAAGTGCAGTAGCACTCTACCGATTTTAAAGTGTCTAAAATTCTTTGTAGAAGAGGATCAATGGTTCATAACTGATTTAAATTGTAGCATAGAATCTAAAGTACCTATTGAATAAACTAGTTGTGGACCATTGAACTTCTACTACAAAGAAATTTTAGTCACTTTTCACCTATTGCAGGTCGAGTGTACTGTAATAACTCTTCATAAGTGCTAAAGTTACCGTTGTTAGGTACCTCTTGTGACATCTTATAATGCAGTTTTGTGCTACTTGGGCTACTAGCTGGTTCAGAAGTCCACAGCTTGTTAACGACTGCTTAATACGAAAAAATCACCTGTCTTGTAATGGTGCGGACTGCATTAAAGTATCGAATAATGCCATAGATATATGAATAATGCCACTGGCTTTTAATTGGTGTACACTAATTCTATTCTAATTCTACTTCAACGAGCTTTTTAATTACTGACTAAAAGGGGATATGTAATCTCTACAAATGCCGTTACATTTATAAGATAATCATTAATTCACCCAGAGTTGTAAATTTGAGTAGGTGTAGGTACCTACTCCATCCTAATGCCAATGCATAAAGTGTAGCTGACAGCTATTTTACAGCTTTCGGGGTTATTTAAGAGTAAATCTAGATTATTGGTGTTTAAATTACGTCAGATTTGATTTGTTTTTGCATATCGGGTGACGCGACTTTAAGAGCTACGTATGTTTAAATATTTACACTTTAAATAAAAAATTAACAACTTAAAACCATGGAATAAAAGAAAAAGAACTGGTGGAATGAAAAGAAAACTCTCAAAAGAATAGGTACGCTAAAGCTTCTATGAACGAATTGCAAAGGAGCAGTGCTGATGCAGTTGATATTTACAAGCCAGTGACGTTTATGCATAGTGAGGGTTCCGCACAAATAGATTTTGATCAAAATATTGATGCTTATAATAATGATGCAGTTGATGTTTACAAGCCAGTGTCGTTTACGTATAGTGAGGGTTCCGGACAAACAGATTTTGATCAAAATATTGATGTTTATAATAATCAGGATTTTCATGAACCACGCTCAAGCTGCAGTAAAGAAAAAGCGTCGTTGGAGCACAAACCGAGTTCTAGCTATACCTGTAATGAATTCCGACAGAGACGAATTTGAATTAAGTACAGACGAAGATAAGGAAGAATACATATTTATTAAAAACATACGATTTAAAAATAACATTAAAGAAGGGGCCATAAAAAGAAATATTGCACAAGATGCATTGAAGGAATTGGCAAAAATTGTGAATAACAGATTTCCGGATTCTACAAACAGCCAGAAAAATTACAATGAAAACAATCGAACCTGGTTGTGAATACTGGCACAATGGGCTCATCAATTCACTTACCTACTCTTATTTTAATCAACTGGAAAGACGTTTGAGAGTATTAGTTTAAACATAAATTTCGACGGCTTGCCTATATATAAGAGTTCTAAAAATTAATTCTGGGCAATTTTAGGTAATGTCTTTGAAATACCTAGCGCTCAACCATTTATAATTGGCATTTATTATGGCGTCGGAAAACCAAAAAATCTTGATGAAACATTATTGAATGAAGGGCTCTGTATACGAGTATCAAGCAACAAGACTATAACTGTCAAAATTAGATGCTTTGTCTGCGATTCACCCGCGAGAGCTTTTATAAAAGGTTATGTAAAACCTAATTGTTTTGTTTGCCACTCTACCTTGTATTATGATGATCAAGCACTCGCTGCACGGCGCAGAACCAACCAGCACATATCAAAATAAACATTGAAATGTAAGCTGTAAGTCATGTTCTGCCTACTTTTCAATATAGCTTTTAACTTGTCGTTAAAAGCTATATTGAAAAGTATTGAAAAGCAGAACTAACGAAAAATACCTAAGGCACAATTCAATGTTTATTTTGAAGTGAGATAGAGCCACGCCGTACTGTGAGTAGACCACGCCGTACTGTGAGTAGACCACGCCGTACTGTGAGTAGACCACGCCGTACTGTGAGTAGACCACGCCGTACTGTGAGTAGACCACGCCGTACTGTGAGTAGACCACGCCGTACTGTGAGTAGACCACGCCGTACTGTGAGTAGACCACGCCGTACTGTGAGTAGACCACGCCGTACTGTGAGTAGACCACGCCGTACTGTGAGTAGACCACCTGATCGTTCTTTTATATACTTTTTCAGGGGTTTGGAATTTTAATGGCAAGCATGGTTGCTTAAAATGCGTAACTGTGGGAGAGTATTCTCATGGATCCCATACTGTAGTATTTTCTGGAATGAAATGCTCTAGCAGAACAGATGAAGGCTTCCGCATTAAACTCTATGGACAACATCACAAATACGATTCACCGCTGCTGCAACTTCCTATAGACATGGTGAATGAGTTTCCAGTGGCTGATTCCTTGCACCTAATAGACTTAGGTGTCATGAAAAGATTACTAGTAGGGTGGAGGGACGGCAACTTTGGAAAATACTATACAAAATGGTCTGCTAAAAACATAGACATCGTCAATATGTTTTTCAGAAATTGTCAACTGCCTTCCGAAATACACAGATGTGTAAGGGGATTAGACTGTCTGACACACTGGAAAGCATCCGAATACAGATCATTTTTCTTTTATTTGAGCATTATTATACTTCCCGATGTGTTAGCAAAAAATGCTTTAACTCATTTTTTGTTTTTATATTGTGCAATTACAATTTGTTCAAGTGATAACTATACTTAATTCATTATTACCACTGTCAGAAGAGCTGCTTCAATACTTTATAGAGCATTACAAGGATTTTTATGGTGCAGATTACGTGACCAGTAATGTGCATAATCTACTTCATGTCACTGATGACGATGAGGTTCAGGGTCACTTCAAACATTCAGTGCCTATCCTTTTGAAAATAAATTGCATTTGATTAAAATAATGTTGCGAAGTGGTAGTAAACCACTTTCGCAGGTAGCAAGCAGTTTGAGATGCCTTTCGTTACCATGGATAATAAAAGTTTCCCCAAAATTAATTTTCAGGATTTCATACTTACAGCGAGATCTAAAGATAAATATTTTATGACTAGTAGTCGTGAAATCATTGAATTCAAGTCAATATTATAGTAACAGAAAATTTAATTACTTATAGGCTACAAAGTAACAGGTTTAATAGACATTTTTGACTATCCAGTAAAGTCATCTACTTTTAACATATTTAAAGCAAAACGGCCTAACGCAGAACGTATTGAAGTGAAAATACACTTTGTGGATGTGAAATTTAAATTTATATGTATTGAGCATAAAAACTACTTATATTTCATACCCCTTTTACACACTTTGTAATTAATTATGGAAATAGATTTTACGGAGATACTATTATTATGTATGTACCTAAGTCTGCTGAGCCTTATACAATCTTACTTATAATAATAATAATAATAAATCCGCAAGGCAGTTTTGTGGCGAACTGTTGGGCACTGGCGACCCCACGGACCTGATCTCTAGGGAGAATTCTTGTTCCTCATTTCCGGCTTGCCTTTATTGGCTGGCCGGGGTGAAAACTGACGAGGAACAGAGCTCCCACCTCTTTCTTGCCTTAATCGGCCGGTCTGAGTGGAGATTCGCAAGAGCAAACGTGCTCGGGAGAAGGATGTATAATCCAGTAAGGTGCTGGTAGGGATCTTGACCGTACTTCCGGGATTGTCCTGATAGCCGTGGTATACCTCTCCACTCCTCTAGCACCTCAGGATATGTTGCCCCCTTGGCGCTACGTTACTTTGTGCTAGCGACCCTTTTCGGGGGGCCCATTTATTGAGTGTGCAAGTCACCCCCTGCCATTTTAAAGCCGTTTTAATTGTCAATGGTCAGGCAGGGGCCAATAGTTCTTCCATAGTAAACGATTATTAGTCCACTAAACCAGCCAAACCCATAGCGTTTCATCTTTTTTTTCCATATTCTGCAATAGTCCTGCTCCAACCGGGGATTGTCCTTGGGTATACTTTCACAGTGCATACAGGGATAATCGTCGGTTGGTGTCCCGTTCCATTTAAAATGTCTAAAGAGGCCTCTGCGAGTTGGCTTCGGCCCCTCGTACGCCTACCAAAGGACCGGGTCTCTAAGAAAAGGGACCCGAGAAAGTAAAAAAAAAATAAAAAATAATAATAATAATAATTTATTTCAGATTTCTCCATATAAATTGTTAGTAACACGAAAATACTTAGAAACTAATGTTAGTAAACAAAACAAGTGGAGTATGACAAAAAAAAAAAAAAAAAAATATAATACAGATTTTGGGAGAATCCGACACCAGAACGCATACAACATGCTATTTTACTGCGTGCAGTCGTATCCAGCGCTCAAGCATCGGACAATCCCACCTGTCCGTCAATATGCTCAAGATGCTGTTGGAACTAGCTCGCACGCGAGTCAGGGTCGAGGTGCAACGTTTACGCATGATTGGCGCAAAACTGTCGACGTTGGCCTCGGCAAACATGCCGGAGGCACTGCAATACCGCGGCAGTCCCATCAGCATCCTAAACGCATTATTGTACTGCACCCGCAGGTCACTGTATGCCCTCTGCAAATAGCCAACCCACAGGCTGCACGTGTAAAAGGATTGACAGTATGCCTTAAAAAGCGTTACCTTTACTTGTGTTGTACAGCGTGCAAACCTGCGAGCCAGCATATTACATCGAACAGACAACGACCTACGCTCTCTCTCAATGTCAGTACTGTCCTTTAAATCCTCAGTGACCCAATGACCTAAATACTTAAATTTATTAACCCTTTTTAAAGGGGTACCGTTTAAGACTATATCAGGTACATTTTCATAGTGCTTGGTACCTGATTTAAATATCATAAGCTCAGATTTGGTTGAGTTGTATTTTAGGCCATGAGTGTTAGCATAAGCCTCACAAATCTTTATGAGCTCCCTCAACGCACAGATCGAGGGACTCAGCAGCACCATATCGTCAGCATAGCTTATATTGTTTATACAGACACTATCTATATGACATCCGATTCTGGTGCTTCTGAGCTCCTCGATCAGCTCATTTATATAAAAGTTAAAAAGAAGAGGGGAAGAGAGTCCCCCTTGCCTCACTCCGCACTCCAGCTTGTACTCATCTGAAAAAGTACCAGCCCATCTCACCTGATTTTTCTGTGTACTATACCAATACCTCAGTACAGAAACGATCTCCCTAGGGACACTGGTATTCTGTATCTTGTCCCACAGCTTGTCGTAAGACACTAGGTCAAAAGCTTTTGACAAGTCTAAAAAGCAGGCATAGACAGGAGTTTTTCTAGCTGTATAGTAATTGACCGTCTGTTTTAGCGACAAAATAGCACTTTCAGTTGAGAGACCTGACCTAAAACCAAACTGTGCGTCGCTCAACTTTAGGTGTGACTCTAATTGTCGCTCAATCAGACCGTCCAGTACCTTAGCTATAGTTGTAGCCAGAGAGATCGGTCTATAATTTGCGACCTCTGAAGAATCACCAGTTTTTTTTCTTATGGATAATAAGAAAAATAAAAATCGTTTTATAAAGTACGTACTGTTTTTTAATCAATATGAAATATAATTCGTGGAAATAAAACATAATTACGAATAAATGCTACTTTTCATAATCTAAATTATTTTTTTATCACAGCCACCAGATTTGGTATCGATATTATGACAAAAAACCTTAATAATTATGCTATTATTAGTCTTAAGGTGGTTGCACCAGGGTAGCCCGAGAAATTCAATTTTTTTATGATTTTTGCAATTTGCTGATCAGTGTGCTTGTGGCTTCATGAACTTAGAGGGCTATAAACATAAAAATATTTGAATTTCGCGGGCTGCCCTGGCGCTTCCACCTTAAGACAAAAAATAAATACCTAGACCAGCACAACTTTTCTGATGTTACTACCTCAACTTTATTTGTATGGTGATCACATCATTATGTGAAATATTATTTTTATGGAAATACAACATAATTAAGAAAATAAATATTACTTTTCATAATCTGAATTAAGTATTTTTTAATCACAAGCAACAGATTAGGTACAACCAGTCAAATTTCTTTAGTAGATTTTAAACTTTATCGCTAAAGCATTAGGTTCATGGTTGATTGGGAAAATTTGACAGTTTTGGGTAGCTTGATGTGCTGGCGTCTGTAACATAATGAACGAGTCAGCATTTTATCGCGACCAATTGTTTCGCAGTAAAACATTTGCAAGAATTGGGCTATAATCTAGACATCTATCTTTAATTCGATTTTACCCTGACTGGCTAGTTTAGTTGGTGCAAGCTACAAGGTAAGAATCCTAAGCGGGTCGTTGGCTCCCGGTAGTAGGTACCTATGATAAACTATTTTTATGAACGACACTTTCTAAATGTACGAACATCGATACGAAACCCAACTTTTCTTAGTTATCGCGGTGCAGAGGCCAGCATCACGATTGTCAACTAAGTAGACATGGAAGGTACGCGCATTAATGAATAGGTACTTACATGACGAAAGTGTCATTCGATAAAAGTTTACAAACTACCGGGCCTCAACGACCCGGTTTGCATTGATCTTGCACTAACTAAAAATAAGTCATGAAGTACTTACGTTATTTTCAACATTAGAAAGTGTTGATTTTTCAACATTTAGCTGTTGAAACATCTGAAAGCAAGAACATCTCTTCACTCTTCAGGTCAACAGGTATTAATAAAAAAACAATACAGTAAGTACAGGTTTTATATTTAAGACTAGTTGACCCGCGCAACTTCGTCTGCTTCACAAATTTCGTTACTACTCCGCTCCTGTTGGTCTCAGCTTGATGATATCATCACGATAAGACCAATAGGAGCGGAGTAGTAATGAAATTTGTGACGCAAACGGAGTTGCGCGCGTCAACTAGTTAATTATAAACAAACATACTCACCAAACTAGCTGCCTTGGAATTGTAGTTAACGCTGCTGTGTATTATTACTCTTTCCTCATCATCTGGATAATCGGACGTATCCAATGATATAATACGTCATTGGACGTATCACTACAGTTCAACATTGTTTTAACTTCAAGGACTTCTTCAGCTTTATTGTAAGTGGGAATAGACGAGCGTTTGACTACGCAATCCATTTTAGTCCAGTCTGGAAGAGGCGTAGATTTGTCATTTTTTATTAGCAATTTTAAAGAAACGTTTTTTCCTGGCCATCTCAAAATGCCATTATGCTCCCAACCACTTGGAACAATTGTTAATATTTCCTTTCATTTTTCAACGGTTTTGATTATTTTAAACGGCATTATTATTCCTGAAAACAATATCGAAAAGGGAAAATCAAAGTAAAAACAAATCAAATGAACTGAAGGTTTGTATGTAACTTATGCACGATTGGCTCTCCAAATACCCTTGCAGATCCGAAAGAATGTATAGTTGAAGTTCAAACCCGATGTTCGTCAGTGCGACACTATGAGCTTGTCTACGAAATGACTGAAATGACGACAAACAGACGTGCATAAACAGTAACACCGTACTTATGTCGGTGATTCCCATGAATCTGTTATGGACACGTGCGAGTTCGCAGCGAGCGCGACGTCGACTGCGCAAGCGATGAAGCGAGCGAGCGACATTGGCTGGCGAGCAACTCCAACTGGCGACTCTGGCGAGACACCGACCGAACCATCGAAGTTACCGACCGAACGGCTCATTCTCATCGTTCGCTCTTCCAACAATAGCTCTTCGGCACATTCGTCAATGTAAATCTATCTTTATTATCGTGGAGTTAATAGAAAATATTTAATTGTTTAACTTTGCCTGTTGTTACATAACCTATTTACATATAATAAAATCGTAGACCAATCGTGTCTGTACATTGAATATTTTCGCACAAAAATTACACAGAAAAGTTAGGAAAAAGACACAAAACACAAATATGCTATTTTTGAAATTTTTGTCTGTTTATCTGTTTGTCTGTGCGTTTGAGGGAGCATCACGCATAAACCACAGATTGGGTTCCAAATCTAGGTACTTACTTAAAAATATTAAGTGATAATCCGAGTAACATTTAGCGTTTATTTAATCAAAATCGACCCACAAACTCAAAGGATATTGAATTTTTAAGTTTAGTAAGAAACTTCCTAATGTATTCTGTTCCTCATGTATTCTGATTACAGCGCCATCTATTAAAAATATGAAATTCACGAACGCATGTATAAAACACCAAAACAAAGTGTAGAGTTATGTGTGAAACTTTTAATACCCACATGGCAAAATAAAATTGAACATTTTTACTCCTTATCGGTATTTATCATACCAACCGATCCACAAATCAAAATATATTGAATTTTTAAGTTTAGTAGGAAACTTCCTAATGTATTGTGATTAGGCAAAGCACCATCTCTTGAGAAAAATAAAAATGCCTGAAAACACACGTACCCTAAAACACATTGTTGAGTTATTTGTGAAACTTTTATACATAGCAAAATAAAAGTGAACATTTTAATACCCTAATGATGTTATACGGGCTCCTTATTGAACCTCTTCCAATGCTAAACATTTTGTCAGTTTACTTACTTGGTCGATAGATGGCGTTGCACTGATGACGCGTTTTTCTGAATTGCGGTGTTAAGATTTTCTGCTGGAGAACGTCTCTGCTCGTCTCTGCCCGGTGTGGCAACACACCGTAGCGGTCACGGAGGCTCCCGCCACGCCATGCCGCCCAAGAAACCCGGCAGTCGTAGCTCCTTGGGACACGACGCCGGCACCCCGCCTGACCGACCGATGGGGGACCGGACGCAGTCGATGCCGCACGTCGCGGCCACAGCAGCGCCCGGTGCTCCACCTGCCGCTCCAGCTCCATCAGGGACGACCACCATCGGCCCACCGACGTCACCGGTGACTGCGCGCGTTTCACCGGCGCCGTCGTCGAGCTGGCAACCGGCCGTTCCGGTTCGCCCTCCGTTTTTCGCCCCGTGCCCATCCAGGCCCCGGGGCCCGCCGTCAAAAGCCGCGCCCACGCTGTGCGCGCCGCCGCTCCCGCCGTGCGCTCCGTTGCACCGAGAGCAGGCGCATCCGCGCACGCGAGTCAAGGTGCGCCACCTGTACGGCAGGCGGCGCCACCAACAGCACCATCCGCCACCAAAACTGCGCGGACCGGGGCGCAGCCCGAGCAACCCGCGGCGAAGCCCGACCCGATAGCGCAGCCTATTGTGCGCACATCCGCGTTCGTGTCGCCTGCCCCGATCGCGAGAGCAACTCAACCCACTGTGTTTGGGGTGCCTGCTGCCGCCGCGCCGCCTGCGCGCACCGCATCGCGCCCCACAACAACCCAGACGACTGCGGCTACCTACGCCGCCACAGCACGCCGCACTGCGTCGCCCGCTCCCCGCCGCTTGCTGGCGAGCGCGACCCAATCTGCGCCAACGACGCCTCCCATCAAAGGTCAGAGTTTTTATTTTCCCCAACTCCACTTCGGTCCGCCGACACCGTCACGGCGTGCCCACCTCCTGCGCCTACTGAAACTGTAGTAATGTTTGGAGAAGCGCACACTAGCGCCACCTGCGCCACACTCACTAGCGCCACCACTGGCGTTTCACCAGAACCCGCCGCGGCAGCCCCCGCGCCGAAGAAGAAGTCACCCCGGTACCCTCCGCTGATCGTGGAGAGGCTTCCAGATTGGACCGCTCACTTTAGAGCGGTGAGTGCCGTACTGGGTCACCCACCGAATGCCCGTCCGTATCAGGGCGGCATTCGGTTCTTGCCCGAAAGTGAGGGCGAGTACAGGGCGGTCCAGCGGTACCTCACCGACTTGGAGAAGGAGGGCGGTCTCTCCTGGTTCGCCTATTCGCTGCCAGCAAAGAGGAGTGCCAAGGTGGCCATCCGTGGGCTGCCCGCGGACACAAATCCCGAAGAAATCGAGGAGGAGCTCCGCCTGCATGGATTCGAGCCGGAGTACGTGCGCAACATCAAGGCGCGCGAAGGACGACCCGGCTGCATTTTCCATGCAGTGTTGAAGAGGACGCCCGATTTTAGGAGAATTTACGACATCACGACCCTCCTATTTATGCGTGGTGTCAAAATCGAGGCGTAGAGAGGCAAGCGAGGGCCTGCCCAGTGTCACAGGTGCCAGCAGTTCAGGCACAGCTCGCACCAGTGCCACCGCCCGCTCAAATGCGTCAGATGCGGGGACAACCACGCCGCCAGGGATTGCCCGCGCCCACGCTCGGAGCCGGCTACCTGCGCCAACTGCGCGGGCGACCACCCAGCGTGCAACAGCTAATGTCCCGTGTTCCAGCGGGAAATCAAAAACAAAAGAGCGGGCACTGTCGCCATCACGCGGCAACAGACCCGGCTATCAGCCACCGAGAGGCCTGTGTGCGCTAATGACAGCGAGGCGCCTAGCGCTACGCTGATGGCGGCAGCAAACGGGCCCACAGACAGAGACGCTGCCATCTCCGGGGGGCGGAGAAAGAGAGGGGGGAAAGGTAGAAAGAAGGGGAAGAAGCCCACACCTCCCCCCACCACCAGTGCTACCGAGAGTGAAATGGCCGACCTTGCTCCATCCCAGGCGCAGGCGACGTCACACACCACCACAACCACTGTCGCTGCTGACGCCAAAACCAAGAAAGTTGTGAAATTGGCGCAGCGCACAGAGGCAAAGAGCGCCGTCCCAGAGGCGGAGACAGCTCCTGAAAAACACGCCAGCGCTGCGCCTAGCCAGCAGCGACAGCGCGCTCACACGTCTTGCGCTCCAACCGAAGAGGAGCGCGAGCGCAAGAAAGAGTTCACCGCCTGCGCCATAAAACTCCTGATGGACCTGGAATGCCCGCGGCCTAAGGAACAAGGTCGCTCCACTCCGCCTCCTCCTCAAGGAATAGGACATCGACTTGGCGCTCATCAGCAAAACATTCCTGGGACCAGCCGACAGATTACGGGTTCCGGGATACTTATGCTATAGGCGGGACGAGAAGTCGGACGCCGGTGTGAACTATCGCGGTCTAGCGATACTAGTCAAGCGGAGAGTCGTCCACCAGCCTTTGCCCCTGCCTTCACTCAGCACCTTCTACGCGCTGGGTGTCCAACTACACGTCGCCGGCGAGGACATAGACGTCTACGCGGCCTACATTCCGCCCTCGGCTCCCTTTGACGTGGTTGAGCTGAGGGCCCTGATGCTAAGGTCGCCGCACCCAACCATCCTTGCCGGCGACCTCAACTGCAAGCACCCAGCGTGGAACTCCCGAACCACAACGCCCAGGGGCAGACAGCTCTTCGCTGACGCGGACGCCCACGGGTACGTGGTGTCCGGCCCGGAAACCCCGACGCATTACCCGGACCAGCAACGGCATACGCCGGACGTGCTGGACATCGTGGTCCACAGGGGCCTACATTGCCAGATCGCACAACAAATACTGGACGACGAGATGCTGTCCGACCATCAACCCGTTCTCGTCGTCCTGTCAGGAACGCTAGTCCGACTTCCGCCGCCAGCGCCACGTCGAAGGACCGACTGGAGCTCCTTTCAGGAAGCGCTGGAGACCACCACACCGACTTAGCCCTTAGCCACCGCCGCAGACGTGAACAGGATGGCTAGTGAGGTCACTGCTTGCATCCAACGCGCCTATAAAGAGGCGACTACAACCCTATCGCACTCGCAGGGTCTGCTTCACAGGCCCTTGCCCCGGCACCTACGCGAATTGGTCGCCAGAACTAGGCGATTACGCAAGCAGTGGCTAATCACGAAATGCCCCACAATAAAGAGGGAACTGAACCGTCTTGCGGAAAAGACGAGGGCCAAGCTCCAGGAGCACAACGCAGAGAGCTGGGAGTCCTACGTAGAGTCGACCGACGGTGACTGGCCGGCAATACACAGATTGTGCCGGCAAGTCACGACTACCCCTGCTCCGGTGCACCCGCTCCTACACAGCGTCGGGGCGCCTAGATAGGCCGCATCAGACCGTGCGGAACTGCGGAGATCTTCGCCGAACACCTGGAGCGTCAATTCCAGCCGAACCCGACTGATGACCACGACCACGTCGCAGCAGTCGAGAGGCACCTGGAGGAGTACTTCGCGTTGCCGATAGCTACCGATGAAGCACCCATTTTAAGCAAGCTCTGCTTAGCTTGGGACTAGATGGCGTTGTGTGATAGTTGTGTGGAATATTATTATTATTATTATTATTTTCTTTTCGCCTAACGCAGTGAGACGCGCCATCCTGAGGACCAAGTCTAAAAAGGCCCCTGGGGCGGACGGTATCACCAATACAGTGCTGCGCCACCTGCCGTTCCGTATGGTAGCGGCCTTGGCGCGCCTATTTACGGGGATACTGCGCACGGGGGCCTTCCCGAGGTGTTGGAAGGAAGGGCGCGTCAATATGCTGCCCAAGGCGAACAAGAACGTGCTGAAGCCGGAAAGCTATCGGCCCATCACGCTACTGCCCACTATCTCCAAGGCGTTTGAGCAACTCCTGCTGCGGCACCTAACACCGCACCTGACGCCTCGTCCGGAACAGTTCGGGTTCCGCTCCGAACACCCTACGACGCTCCAGCTATCGAGAGTACACAGCGGCGCTAAATAAGAAAGAGCACGCAGTTGCAGTACTCCTCGATATGGAAAAGGCTTTCGACCGGGTTTGGCACGCCGGTCTGATCTATAAGATGTCGCTCAGCGACGCGCCCCGTCGCGTTCTCAAGGTGGTCTCCTCCTTCCTCACTGACAGTTCCTTCAAGGTGGTGATCGATGGTGTCGTGTCACGCCCCCGACCCATAGCCGCCGGAGTCCCGCAGGGCAGCTGCGTCTCGCCACTCTGCTACTCATGTTACACCGACGACATCCCTTCCTCGCAGGAATGCACGCTCGCGCTGTACGCTGATGACGCCGCGTACATCTGCACCTCGTTTAAAGCAAGACACGTGGCTGTCAAGATGCAGCGCGTGCTAGACATGCTTCCCGAGTGGCTGTCGAAGTGGCGGTTGTCGGTAAACGTGGGCAAGACTCAGGCGCTGCTCGTCGGGGGCTCCCGCCTCCCACCACCTCTTCGGTTGCAAGGAGTCGACATCGACTGGTCGTCCCAGGTCAAGTACCTGGAAATAACCATCGATCGTCGGCTCACCATGGGTTGTCACGTCCGCCAGGTCGCCGTGAAGGGTAGAGCGGCCCGCGCTCTGCTCCACCCAGTGTTCTCATCCTGCCTCCCGCTGCGAGCCAAGCTGGGCGTGTATAAAACATACATCCGCCCGCTGCTCACTTATGCCGCCCCTGCTTGGTTCGCCCTCACGAGCGAGTCCAACAAGAAAATCCTCCGCGCGCAGCAAAATCTCGCGCTGCGGAAAATTGTAGCTGCCCCTCGCTTCGTGAGGAACAACGTCATCACGCGGGACCTCAGGATAGAGAGCCTGGATGAGTTTTGCGCCCGCCTCGCGTCCACTATGTTCGCGCGTGCCGACGCTTCCGCTTGGTCTCATATCAAGCACATAGCACCCTGACACGCGCGGCCACCTGATGCGAGACGCCTGCCGCGTGACCTTGTGCAGGACGCTGACGACCCCACCTAACCCACCAGACTTGACGCCGAGTGAGTCGCAGACACCGACACGCGACTCTCTCCCTCACTATCGAATCTACAACACTACATGCACTCGGTGCGCACTGTGTGCTAGGTTAATATAGGCATAGTGTGCGTCGAACCCCATACATACACGACTCTCCATGCGCCCAAACACACGCGATGAACGTACGGCGCGGACGTACGTCTCGTTCGCTACATGAGACGGTGTCTCACATTCCATTGCCGCTCATACACTCACTACGGTCCCTCAGCCTGAAGAGTGACCGGCTCGCTCTGGAAGCAGGACAGGCGGGGGATCAGCACCCTCGGCAGGGAGCGCCCTAAAGCCGGCGCCTACGTCGCTGGTCGTCTCTCGCTGGGCCTCCTCCGGGCAACCGGAGGTCTCACCGCCGGCGGGGACTGACCGCCGTAGGGTCGTGAAGAGACGGCACTGTGGGACAGTGCCGTGGCGCCCTCTGCCGACACTCAACAGATACACATATCAGGCAAGCAGCGACATAAAGTCGCGCTGCCACAAGCTGCGCCTAAACCGGCAACCCAACGACGTGCGCTACGGGCACGCATATTGATCCCGCGGGATTAAAGGCATAGCCTATGCCCGCTCGCCGCGCCCCCTTACGGGGGCGCCGCGACTACTCTTAATCAGTCTAGGTGTTTGGGTTCGGTCGTTCTCTAATAGGTCTTGAAAGTCTTTGTTAAGGTCTAAATGTTCTCTGTGTTGTATTTAATGGATTCGTTAATTGTTCGTAAAACCAGTATTTTTAAAATAGGTACGTATTATGATATAAAAGACTGGCCGTATGCTGTACCGCCATACCCGCCGTGTGCCTTTTGGGCTAGGATCGGGCGGGGAGTAAACGGACACAGACTTCACCAGACAGTGGTCGGAACTACCCAGTGGTGAAAAAATCGACACCGAATAGCGGTCTGGATCTGTTGTCAGCAAAAGGTCCAAGCAATTGGCAGTGTGCGAATCAACATCCGGCACCCTCGTTGCCCCCTGGACCAGCTGGGTAAGATTCAGCGCTAGGGCTAGCTTTCTCGTTTCTCGTCCAGCATGGTCTGTGCACTGGTATGGGAAGAGCCAATCCTGATGGTGGGCGTTGAAGTCCCTCAGTAACACCAATTGGGCAGAAGGGTACCGTTGCTGAGCCGCATCCGCCGCCTCACTCAGGTGCTGTGTGAGCTCAGTTGTTTCCAAATCACCGCTGTGCGAACGGTAGATACAAGCGTAGACAATTTTATCCAGGCCTGTGTCCACTAAAACCCACAGCGTTGAGAACCTGGAGTCCTCAAGATTACGGAGACGCCGATAACAGATGTCGTCACGGGCGTACATACATACGCCGCACGTGGTTTGAAATGGTGCTCCAGGGTAAACCCTGGGTAGGAAAGGTAAGACACGTCTGACGGACACCAGCTAGTCTATTCTGTAAGTAACCATTTCTACATCGAGCTTCACCTGAGTGACAAACCTCACAAAGTGAGCTTAATTGCTCACAACATAAAGGTCTTGCGTTTGACGTAATATGATACTCACCTCGGATTCCGCTGCCGAGACACGAAAATGTTGTTACAGAATAAAGATCTGCGTCTCGGAAAGGAACAGGAGTGCTGGTTTCTCAGTCTCCAGACCTCGAATATTGCTGAGGTGCACTTTGTGGGGGAGGATGTGTTGCCGCTGTACAGCTTTTCTTACTTTGTTCCTTTTCGTCATAGTAAGTGAAGGCACTGTACCGTTACTTGGTGGAAGAAACAAAAATGTTGAAGTACATACCACTCTACAAGATAAGCCAAGATCACATTGAGCTCTTCTTCTCTGCTGTGAGAGCAAGAGGTGGTTTCAACAATAATCCCAATGCCATTCAATTTCGTGCCGCTTATAAAAAGTTGCTTGTGTGAGCTGAGATAAGGGATGATGGCATTGGGAATTGTACTCCGTTGGAACAAGTCAATATATTGACTTGCTCCAGAAAAATCCTATTCTAGCTTAAAACGAACTTACTGACAAAAAGTTTTGTAGAAATTACGGAGGATCATAGTGATTTATACGACAAATATTTGGAATGTATTTTAAATACAAATTCTGATGTTTACCTACACAGACAGGGTCTTGGAATATATATCTGGTTTCGTTACGAAAAAGTTAATGCGGACAATTAAATGCGATGTCTGTATATCGTTATTGATTGGAGAGGAACACATCAATAGTCTGATTTACATAAAATCAAGAGGAGGACTTAAATATGCTTCTTCTAGTGTCATTGATATATTGAAAAAGACAGAAAACCCTTTGAACGCCAAGCGCAGCTCATAGGAAGTATACTCTCTACGCCAAGCCAATTATTGTCTATTAAAATACCTACAAATGCTAGTGATGGGGTATTCACAACTATCGATAAACCTTTATCACTGCTACTACAATCGATTTTCCATTTAAAAGTGTTAAATTTATCAAATAAATGTTACAATAGTAGCATTAATTAACTTACATACATGATATAATCAAACTAACAAACTATTTACACAATTAAAACTTCACAGAAAAAAGTTTTTATTGAACAAAGCGCATCCCTAAAATGAGATTGACGTCAATACTTGTCGCTTGAAAGCGTCAATGGCGTATGGCTTCAAAGAAAATACGGATATTTCAGGGATGTGGTAAACTCATAATAATAATATGTATATAAAATAAAATAAACACGTTTATAGCAAACTGTTGTATTACGGATCTGTTATAATAGGTTATACGGAAAGTTACGGAAATTCATTTTCGCCACGGCAACTCCTGATCGTATTTATGATCTGCAAATAGACATATGATCTTTCTTCAGGCCTTATTTTTTCTAATTCAAATGCAACCAAACTAGCAAAATATTCGTTTCTAATATCCGAAGGCCTTTCACAGATAAATCTCGGAGGTTGGAGTGCAGCGACATTCACTTCTATTTCGAATTCGGATGTTCTTCTGTAATTGACGAAACATTCTTCACACTGAATTGCCTTTTCAGCAGTTTTCTTTCTTTTTTTCGGCAAGTTGGATAGTAAACTTGGTGACAATGGTTGAGAATCTTCTATAATGTCCTCCTCTTCGAAACTTGGACTTTTCATATTCTCATCGAACCTCTGAGTACAAAATGTTTGAAAATCGTCAGACGAAGACATTTGGCACTATTTAAATTCTATTAATTCAACAAAACGAAATATTAACACGTATCACGGAGTGATCCGATCCTCTATAAACCATAGATACATAAAAATATTCTAGTGTTGTAGAATATTAGAAATTACAATCGATCGATTTGTTTCGTCCTGAAACAAAATCGATCGATTTTATTTTTCCGACTTTTATCCCGAAGCAGTGAGTTAGGCATAGGAATGATAACAAACAAATAATTAAAAAAATTGGATAATCCTGTTTATTTTCCATAACAATTTTGAATTTGTATTACACAAACAAGTAAGCCAAGTAACCTACCATGAACTACACAAGCAATAGGACTGATTGGCCTACAAAGTAAAGTAAGAAAACTAAAATTAAAACAATTTAGAGATATCAGAAAAAAAGCGCAAATGAAATTATAACTCTATCATGTGTACAATTGTTATTTATTATTATTAATTGAAATTATAAAGTAAAAACTTAAGGTATGTACCTACTTATAGTATAAGAAGTAAGTTATATTATTTGAAACTTTGATCTTGGTGATATTTTTTGAAGCATAAAACACACAAATTAACTTTACAGACATTATCTGTGTACATTGTTTCCCTTCTGCGATTATTATGCGCGCAATATTTGCATCGCTGTTTTCGATCATTTTGTGTTGGCATATGATCTGCAGAATTATTAGATAGCAATCGCAATGGATTATTTACATTTGCTTGCCGAACTGTAGGTTTTGAGGATATATGTGGTTTGAATTTCTCAATGATTTGTCTTATAAGATTTAACTGAAAAGTACTAAAACGAAGATCCGCGTTATTTTTTAATATTTTTGCAAAATAAAATGAGTTTAGTATGAGCATATCAACTACATGAAAACTAAACTTTTTATTCCACTTAATACTTTTTCTCATACAATGCAAAGATGACAGCATCATGTCGGCTATATCTACCGTTCCCATATTTATATTGTAATCTACAATACATTCTGGTTTTAAAACTGGTAAACCTGATTCTCTATCTTCCCTTAAACACGGTATGAATGTATGATCGTGCATCGTTGAAAGCATTGTTATAAGCTTTTTATCATACCATTGCAATGCCATCAAGGGTGGACAATATTTGGCACAAATTTCGCCTTTTTTAATTTTTTCAAATTTAGGCATGCCTGACCTATTTTTGCGTACTGTCCCACATGCGACTATTCCCCGCTGATATAAGTATCGGAACAACTGAGGGCTACTGTACCAATTGTCGACATATAATTTTCGATTGGTGTCCAAGTAGTCTTGTAGTAGAGTAACCACAACTGCGCCACTTACACCTAAATTTTGTTGATCTATAATAGGCGTTTCCTTGCCAGCATAAACAATAAAGTCTAGTATGACTTTGGATTTTACGTCACATAGAACAAACATTTTAACCCCAAAGCGATTACGTTTTTTTGGCAAAAATTGTCTTATGATCAATCTTCCCTTAAAAGGCACCACACTTTCGTCTATACATAGGTTGCTATGCGGAATGAATGAATTTTTGAATTTTTTGCGAACATACTCAACGAGAGATCGTATTTTTGACACTTTCGGAGTATCTGAAAATTGGGTATCGTGTGGGCCAAAATGTAACATGCCTAATATCATGAAATATCTATTACGTGACATTAATTTTGAAAAAATCGGAGCATTCAATAAAGGGTCTGTTGACCAGTGCTCCTCCATAGATAAATGTTTATTTCGCGTAAATAACATTGTGACGGCAAAGAATACGTACATTTCCGGAACAGTAACGTCGTACCATTTGTGCAATCTAGAATATACCTTTAAAGTGCGTGTTCGCAAAAAATGTTGGTGGTATCGATTAGTATTAATTACTATTTGATTAATAAGGCCTTCGTCAAAAAAATGTAAAAATATATCTAACTCAGAGGAGTCTTCATTAAGCGTCATTAATGTGGCAGAAGAAATTCCAGAACCGAAGTCATCAAAAGTTTGAATAACTGGTCTTGAAGATGTGTTAGACCATATAAAATGCTGACTACCATCCCCTTGCGATGTGTGAGATGATGCCGATTCTGCCACGGGATCTTGCGGTCCTGTCGAAACTTGTTCGGCCCCGTAACGCTGCGATGGTTGGCTTTCATCCTATAACCAAAATACAATAAATACATCAATATACCTAAATCGATCGATTGTACATTATGAACGATGCACAACACTAATTAAGTACTTACGTTTAGGCTCCGGCATGGATACACTACTGACAAAAATGCGCAAAATAATTATGATTGCTTAGTTAGACAATGATACGGGTGGTGGATCATTCTGTGCATCCAAGGGTCATTTACATAAAAAGGGGTTCATTTTAGGGTAGTATGAACAGTACCTACTTACCTCTAAATTGAAATCCGAGTCATGTTCGTATTCGAATTCGTCATTATCACTGTCTAATATGCGTAGCAGTTCATCTCTTGAATAATATTCACTCATTATTAGATAGTTTTCCGAAAAATAAATTCACCACGTCACTATTGACGCCTAAAAGCGACGATGGCGAGGGCACAAATGATGGATAGTTCCAAATTAGTGACGTGACTACTTGATGACCATAGATATATAGATGATTTAAATGTAAGAAGGTTTAAACATAATTAATTTGATTGTTATATCTTGTACGATATATATATTAACTTTATTAATAATAAAGTAACACTAATTCCATGAAAAACGCATTTTTTGTAGTTTTAATCAATGTTTTAGTTCAATTAGCACAATCTTCTTGGAAATTGAAGAAAGTTAAATTGCCCCATCACTAGTGTCGCTTCAAAGCGACAATGGCGTCTGGTGAACGTATATTTTGAGGTCTTTTCTTCGCCTAAAACAAGTTCAAATTTTGAATGAATACTAAAAGATCAAGCTTTACTTTAGTACAATTTTATTTAAGTGACTTACGGAGAAGACTACAAAATTTAAAAAACATAATTCTTTTACCTATTTTCTATAATATTAGATTAAAAAGTAGCACATCTATTTGTCGCTTAAACTCGTCGTTGGCGTCCTAGCGGCCGATTACGTTTGTCGCTTGTAAGCGTCGTTGGCGTTCAAAGGGTTAATACACACTTAGAACAAAAATCGAAACCAGAGTTATATTATCTGTTCATTTTTAAATTCATGTGTGAATTGTATGATTTAAAGATGTTTTTTCATGCGGACTCTGATCCCGAACATAACAGTAACCATAAGTTACTCCTTATTAAATCGATAATCAAGATCTTCCTAGATATAAGGTATAGATATCATGGTCAAAGATCAGAAAGTAATATTGTAACAAGCAAAAAACAAGATAATGTTCTTCCAACTACTATACTATTGCCATCTATCATCTATGTCATCCAAGACATATTATTAAGGCGATGAAACCCTGTACAAACGATTTTGGTTTGGAATTCTCCATGCACTTCAGTCTTCATTAGTACACCATATAAGTTACAGAAAAGATAGATGAAGAAAACATTACATAGGGTGACACAATGGGCGGCCTTACCGCTAAAAGCGATCTTTTCAAGACAACCTTTGGATGGATTTCAGCATCTTTTATTCAAAATAAAACAAACATAATCGATTTTTATATAAAAACTAATGTGAAGGATGAATCTGATGCTGTTTAATAAGTTTGTTGATATCAGGATCCAATTTACTCAAGAACAGTCGAAAGTCGCCACGTTCACACAATCCAGGGTACAATTGCGGGATCGGTTTTTGTAGCCAAAATTCTTGGTAACCATTGATTTTTATTTCCTCGTTTGTCGTCAATTCTATAAGTTCTTCTTCCAGCTGAGGAGACATTGCTGTGTTGACATTTGAAAACGGATCCAATACCCAGTCTGGTATTTCCATCCAAGTTCAAAATGTCCTGGTATCGTTCGGTGAAGTCAATGTGAAGGTTTTCCAAATGTTGGCAGTAGGCAAAAAAATCGTCGTTACTGCAGGATACTGATACATTCGGAAAATTGTGAAACTCACGTCTGCCCATATTCTTTTTGTGTAGAAGCAATTTGGCTGCAAAAGCAGCAACGACGTTTTTTGTTTTAATTAAATTTAGTTCATCGCCTTGCAGTTGGAGATTCATGTCGTTGAGCAATTTATACAGGTCTGTCATGTGAGCTATATCATTCTTTGAATTTAATGTAATGAGCTTGTTGTGCAATTGTTTCTGCAATTGTTTATGTTTCTTTAGTTTCCAAGAACTCTATCACAGAGTTAAACAGGTAGTAAAATCGAGTCAGACAATTGCCTCTTGATAGCCAACGAACTTCAGTGTGAAACAACAAACGGTTAAAATCCTCGTCATTAGTAACACAAAGCTGATGCAATGTTCTATCATTCAAAGCACAGAAGAGGCAGTTGGTAAACTCGTTGATCACGTTGCTGAGAAGGTCGATGCTAAACAGAAATGCATAGGGGTCTTTCTCGACCTAGCGAAGGCATTTGACACTGTCTCTATTCCCACTCTTGTGGCCAAACTAGACCACATAGGAATTAGGGGAGAAGCTCTCAGTATATTTACTGAGTTTCTGTGTGATCGGACACAAAGCGTAAAGATAGGTGGAAACGTCAGTAGCGAAGCCAGCGTTACTTATGGTGTGCCGCAGGGTAGTGCCCTCTCCTCGAGTCTCTTCCTGATTTATGTAAATGATCTGTGTGAGCAAAAACTTATTAAGGGTAGAATTTTTAGCTACGCTGATGACACCGCGCTGATATTTTATGGAGAGACTTGGGAGGAGGCGCAACGCATGACAGAGATGGGACTCTGTAAAGCCAGTAACTGGTCGGAAGAAAACCTACTTACCCTTAACATTGCCAAAACTTCATATGTGCAGTTCAGGTTTGCTAAAACCAAACCAATAGCAATAACCCTTAAGGTGCATTCTTGCGATTTCCCTGAAAATAAGCTGCAGTGCCCATGTCTTACTATATCACAAAAACCAAATATAAAATACCTAGGTGTATTAGTGGACGAAAAACTAAGTTGGAGGCCCCAAGTCGAACTAACTGCCTCTCGAGTTAGAAAACTTATTTGGGCCATTAAGAAACTCCGACATGTGGCTGATCTCAACCTTCTTCGCACTTTATACTTTTCTCTAGCCCAGTCGATAATTGGTTATTGTATCACAGTGTGGGGAGGAGCCTGTAAAACAATTATGATCCACCTTGAAAGAGCTCAAAGATCATTGCTTAAAGTCACCTTCAAACCGTATCGGTTCCCGACTACATCGTTGTACCAAAACTGTACAGTGCTCACGGTTCGACAGCTATATATTCTCAATATTACATTGAATCAACACCTAATAACACCGATAAACAGCAGCTACAAAGTTAAACGCACAATCACTAACGTTTGTAAATACGTCAAGTGTAGGACTGCCTCAGCTAGACGGCAACATCTTTTTCTAGCTACGCATATATATAATAAAATAAACAAGGCCCTACATATTAACCCATTCACTAAAAATGAAGTTAAAAAGAAAATAAACACCTGGCTACAAACACTGGATTACATAAAGACAGAAAAAATCATAACATAAACCATGCAATTTGCAGGTCCCATTATAAACATGCCCGATAAACATACACACATACACACACACACACACACACACACACACACACACACACACACACACACACACACACACACACACATACAACACATGTACACACACCCACCCTCACACATACACCTCAAGCAGATATTGTATAATTTAAAATTGTTTAAATTATTTGCATAAAATCTGTGTAAAACTACTGGGAGAAGACACTGATTCCTGTAACACAGGTTACAACCTAGCGCAGGAGTCAGGGTTTCCATATATTAATGTAACATACTTTTATGTCAACAAAATATTATTATTATTATTAAAGAGCTGTTACGGATTTTATTGACTGCTTTGATGACATATTGCAGTGATTGAAATAGTCGTTCAATTAAGTTTCTAGTCACCAAATGTTGTCTATGAATAACGCAATGTACAGCAAGGACATCTGGAATTTTATTTTTTAAGTACGCTACGAAGCCTTTATGGCACCCTGTCATAGCCGGAGTGCCATCCGTAGCAACTGATATAATATTTTTCAAGGGCATCTCTTTTTCATCACAAAACTTTTCCAATGTTTTGAATATGCTTTCGCCTTTTGTATCGGTCTCTAAATTTCTAACAAACAATAGTTCTTCACATATTTTCTCATCTTTAATAAACTTGTAGAAATTACGGAGGATCATAGTGATTTATACGACAAATATTTGGAATGTATTTTAAATACCTACAAATGCTGATGCTTACACAGACAGGGTCTTGGAATATATATCTGGTTTCGTTACGAAAAAGTTAATGCGTACAATTAAATGCGATGTCTGTATATCGTTATCGATTGGAGAGGAACACATCAATAGTCTGATTTACATAAAATCAAGAGGAGGACTTAAATATGCTTTTTCTAGTGTCATTGATATATTGAAAAAGACAGAAAACATTATTAATACACACTTAGAACAAAAAACGAAACCAGAGTTATATTAGGTATCTGTACATTTTTAAATTCATGTGTGAATTGTATGATTTAAAGATGTTTTTTCATGCGGACTCTGATCCCGAACATAACAGTAACCATAAGTTACTCCTTATTAAATCGATAATCAAGATCTTCCTAGATATAAGGTATAGATATCATGGTCAAAGATCAGAAAGTGTCGCAGAGACAGTTTTTAAACAAACTAACAAAACGTTTAGAAATTAATAGTTTAAGTTTTATTTTTTGTAGACATTATTTTCATGCCAAATGTTTATTGAATAAATAAAACACTTACTTATTTAGGTTTTTGTAACGAAGTTTTATTTTTGAATAAGTTAAAGCTATTGGCGATTTGGACTCATTTCTGACGGATTGGCTGGAGAAGATACCAGGTAAAGTTGTCTGAAAAAATACGGGGGAGGCTTTTGCCCAGCAGTGGGACAACAAAGGCTGACAAAAAAAATAGTAAAAGCGAGGTGTGGTGCTCAATTTATATTTGTGTTTTTTACAAGCAATGTGTGAGCAATGAAAGCTGGAAGTTCGTTTTTGACATAGGTGTATTGGTATGTTTGTAAAATATAAAAAGAAATGCAATTTACAACAAATACCATTACCTATTTTCGTACCCACCAAATTAGTATCCCTCGAATTGGCCCGGAAATGAAATGACTATCTTGCAAACCTAGTTCGCATACCTACCAGAAGCTACAGACCAGATCACTATCATCATCACTTCATCACTACATATAAAACAAAATCCTCCGCCGCGTCTGTCTGTCTGTTCGCGATAAACTCAAAAACTACTGCACCGATTTTTATACTGTTCACCAACGGATAGAGTGATTCACGAGGAATGTTTTAGTATATAATTTGTCTAGAAAAAAATTAGGGATCCATAAGAAAATTAATGCGCGGACAAAGTCGCGGGCGAAGTGCTAGTATAAAATAAGCGAAAGGGCAAAAGTGGTGCAATTTATTAAATTCTGTGCAGAAAAACACTGCATTAAGTAATTGTCAGATATCAGAAGGGCATTAACTTACTACTATTTTTGTCACAACAGACTGTAAGAAATTAAATTATAATTATGATTCAAACGTGATACCTAGTAAGAATCGTAATACTTTTATGTAGTACCAGTATCGATACTTGTTATGTTAACACTATACTCCCTGATTGGCACAACCCTAGCATTGGCAGGGTATGCACCGGAACCACTCTATCCATTAGTGAAGAGCATGAAAATCGGTGCAGTCGTTTTTGAGGTTATCCCGAACAGATAGACGGGGCGGAGGACTTTGAAACCTATAAAAAGTATATGTTTTTTATTAATAAATCATTTAGTTTGAGTTGTTAAAATATGTAATTAAAACAAATAACAAAATGATGTCTTGTTTTCGGATCTTGTATAGCCAATCATCATACAAGTCTGTGGAACAGTCTCTCGGTGCTGTGAACCGCGAGCCGGGCCTAGCAAGGTCACTCGAATCGCACACGTATTATACCGATATCGTATCAGCGCAACGAAGGAACAAGTATCGGAAAATATAACGGTATCAGTACTACACTATTCCATCATGACATATTATTGTAAACAAACGAATGAAATTATGAAATTAAATAAAGGGCTGTTGGACGGAAATATGCACAAATATGAACACTACAGCCATAAATACATAAATGTGTAATATTGCATGAAAACCGGCTCCTAACCTGTGCAAAGACAATTGAGGTTGATTTTCCTTCTTTCTAGCACCACACTTCATAATACAACACACAGGCATCTAGGATGGCTATTTTCCAACATATGGGTGCAATTTTGAAAATAAACTCCTGGAATTTTCTCACAAATCTCAATAATACTGAAGTAAACACTCATTTGACAGCAGAACTATCACGAAAGTCGTCGCTTACTATACTCTTTGATTACTATACTCTTTGGTCGTCGCATAATATGGCGGATGCGACATTACTATACTCTTTGGTCGTCGCATAATATGGCGGATGCGACACTTACCTACAACTGTCACTACGTCACAACAAAATGTTGGCATTATGAGCAACAACTGAAATACTGTTGTCTCTTTTATCATATATGATTACATAGAATGTCTACACATTAGATAGAATGAAACAAAAAGATATTTCACAATCTGTTTCGTATTTCACCCATATTTGTATATGCAAATGTAGGTATAGAATATAGCGGCGCCTCCATATTTTTTCTATCTCTATGCTTGGAGCCCAGGGGTTCCCAAACTTATTTTGTCTACTGCCCACAACCAATTTTTTCACCTACTTAAAAACCACTCGACCGCCTCGGACACCATGGCCTGTCCTGCAGTAGGAGCGCTGGTCGGTTAGCACGGCACGCTAGCATTAATGACATTATCCTTCGAGCTCTTGTCACCGCAGCACTCATCCGTCCCCACATGTTCACTGTTATACGACCGGATTCAGAGTTTGGCACAACGTGATCACTATCATAACGCGTATTATTCCTACGCCACAACCTAACTCGCCCGTGCTGGCTAGACTTGAAAGTTTTTTCATCACTGAAGATGACGTTGCTACAGTCGAAATTTCTGTATTTCCAAGCGTACTCCAATCGTGCTCTTTTATTAGCTTCGGTTAGCAATGGCTTAATAGCATGTCGACGATACTGCAGACCTTCACTATGAAGAGCACGATACACCGTCCGCAAAGATGTATCAAACAACTCTGCGTAACATCTTATTGGTGTAAAGTTATTTTCCTCATAACCTTGCACCATATTTGACGCTGGTCTGATTCAATATGGCGTCTTCTGCCAGATCTACTACAGTGTTCCAACGAACCCTCTTCTTGAAACCGCTTTATCCATAAAATGACGGTCTTTACCTATAAGGGAAATATACTATTTATTATTTTCGTGTATCAATAACCATGGATAATAAAATAAATAACGAACAGTGATTTTAAAACATTACTTAGTTTTTGAGCCAGTTTCTCTCGCAATTTCAGAATATTTTTTGCCTTGATTAATCAATGCTATTATTTGCGCCCTCGTAGCCATATCAATATTTGAATGCGAACTCATGATAAAAATAAATTTTAAAAACTTGTTAAACGCAATCGTAACTGAACTCACTCAAAGATAGTAAAGAACGTTATGATTGAACAAAAAGATTTAATTTTTATACAGTCAATATTAAACTACCCTCAATTCTTTTGAGATTTATGATACGGGTTAAAGTCGCTAAACAACTTCAATATAATAAAGAGTAGGATAATTTCAACTCATTGCGTAATGACGCATTGGTCCAGTGACTAATGGTATAGGTAAATTTTATGCCACCGAGTTCGAATCCTAGTTATTACGTGCTTTGCTTTTATAAGGTTTGTAATGTCGTAGGAGAATTTGTGTTAAAATTAAGTAATATTATAACAAGCAAAAAACAAGATAATGTTCTTCCAACTACTATACTAGCGCCATCTATCATCTATGTCATCCAAGACATATTATTAAGGCGATGAAACCCTGTACAAACGATTTTGGTTTGGAATTCTCCATGTACATCAGTCTTCATAGTACACCATATAAGTTACAGAAAAGATAGATGAAGAAAACATTACATAGGGTGACACAATGGGCGGCCTTACCGCTAAAAGCGATCTTTTCAAGACAACCTTTGGATGGATTTCAGCATCTTTTATTCAAAATAAAACAAACATAATCGATTTTTATATAAAAACTAATGTGAAAGATGAATCTGATCTTTTGGGGGCCGAGTCACCCGCGTCCGTAGGAGAATACCCAGTGCTAGACCCTACACGTGGTCCCCGGGTGGTGCTAATCAGGTGACACTAACTGGTGGTAGGCTTCGGCCGACGGCTTGTGACCACCCACTGGGCAAAGACGTACCGCCAAGCGGACTAGCTGTGTTCCGGTACGACGCCCAGTGTAGCCAATACAGAGGAGTTGGGTCGAAATAGTTGTTCCAATGCAGGCAGACCGACCAGGCTCGCGTTGATATGGGCGTATCGGGAGACTAGTCGCGGAGGGTAGCGGGATCCGAGGCACGGTGCACCGCTGGCCGACCGCAGTTAGTTGGGGGCCCAAGTAGTGTGCTAGCCACACATGAAAGGCTGCCCCGCCAACTGTCGAAAAATCCCGGGGTGCGCCATCGTGCTGGCTGGCGACCAGACGGAGGAGGACCCGATGGACATTCCCGGGGGGGCTCGGGCGTCCCCGCAGTCTCCAGACTAGTCCCCCAATGATGTCGTCCTGTCAGAGCGTGCCTGAGGGTAGCAGCATGGAACCTAATTTCACTTCCTTCTCCTCTACAACCTTCACTCTTAACATGACGAAAAGGAACAAAATAAGAAAAGCTGTACAGCGGCAGCACTTCCTCCCCCACAAAGTGCACCTCAGCAATATACGAGGTCTGCACTCAAATCTCGCCGCAGTCCATCACCACCTGGAGACTGAGAAACCAGCACTCCTGTTCCTTTCCGAGACGCAGATCAGATGTCCGTCAAACGTGTCTTACCTTTCCTACCCAGGGTTTACCCTGGAGCACCATTTCAAACCACGTGCGGGCGTATGTATGTACGCCCGTGACGACATCTGTTATCGGCGTCTCCGTAATCTTGAGGACTCCAGGTTCTCAACGCTGTGGGTTTTAGTGGACACAGGCCTGGATAAAATTGTCTACGCATGTGTCTACCGTTCGCACAGCGGTGATTTGGAGACAACTGGGCTCACACAGCACCTAAGTGAGGCGGCGGATGCGGCTCAGCAACGGTACCCTTCTGCCCAATTGGTGTTACTGGGAGACTTCAACGCCCACTATCAGGATTGGCTCTTCCCATACCAGTGCACAGACCATGCTGGACGAGAGACGAGAAAGCTAGCCCTAGCGCAGAATCTTACCCAGCTGGTCCAGGGGGCAACGAGGGTGCCGGATGTTGATTCGCACACTGCCAATTGCTTGGACCTTTTGCTGACAACAGATCCAGACATCTATTCGGTCTCGATTTCTTCACCACTGGGTAGTTCCGACCACTGTCTGGTGAAGTCTGTGTCCGTTTACTCCCCGCCCGATCCTAGCCCAAGAGGCACACGGCGGGTATGGCGGTACAGGTCAGCAGATTGGGATGGCATGCGATCTTTCTTCGCGTGTTATCCTTGGCAGCCTACTTGTTTTTCTTCGACTGATGCTTCGTCGTGCGCGGACGCCGTGACGGATGTGTTGCGGAGAGGAATGGAGTACTACATTCCGTTCTCTGACATAACAATGTCTGGCGAAGCTCGTCCATGGTGTGGTGCCGAGTGCAATCGCGCTGATGCGCTTAAGCGTGCGGCTTACCTGGCATGGGTCGACGCTCGTACGCGCAAAACAAATGACGTGACTCGGAAGAAGAGAGCCTTCAACAGGGCTGCCAAGTCCTGCAAGAAGGTATTGCGGAGGGCATGGTTTGACCACATCAGCCGAATAGGGAACAAACTTGCTTCATACCCAGCAGGTAGTAAAGCTTTTTGGTCCCTGGCTAAGTCGGTCGAATCGAACTTCTGCCGCCCCTCACTACCACCACTGCTGAGACCCGACGGGACGCTTGCCCACTCCGCTGAGGAGAAAGCAAACTTGTTTGCTTCCTTGTTTGCGGAATCTTCGCATCTGGATCCTGGTGGCGCGAGGCCCCCTGCTTCTCCTGGTGGATGCGAGTCGAGCATGTCGAACATTCGCATTCATCAGAAGGACGTCCGTAGGGTACTGCGTAACCTAGACGTGAACAAGGCTAGTGGCCCCGACGGGATACCGGCAATTGTTCTAAAAACTTGTGCGCCTGAGTTGACTCCGATCTTGACACGCCTATTTCGCCTTTCGTTTGAGACTGGAAAAGTGCCGAAGGCTTGGAAGCAAGCTAACGGGCAACCCGTGCCCAAGAACCCTTCTTGGGCACGGGTTGCACGTTAGCTTGCTTAGTCGAGCTGACCCGTCGAATTATAGACCCATCTCAGTAACGTCCATACTCTGTAAGACTATGGAACGCGTGCTGAATCATAAGCTCCTAGCGTACCTAGAAGCGAATGATATCCTTAGTGACCGACAATACGGGTTCCGCCGAAATCGGTCAACTGGGGATCTTCTAGCGTATGCCATTCACATCTGGAGTGAAGCCATAGAGAAGCACGGGGAGGCACTGGCGGTCTCCCTTGACATCTCGAAGGCCTTCGACAGGGTCTGGCACTATAGCCTTATTAGTAAACTTCCTTCCTTTGGTCTGCCCGCCGGTTTGTGTGATTGGATCGCAGATTTCCTGAGGGATCGGTCTATCCGAGTGGTCATAGATGGCTGCTCGTCTGGACTGCTGGATATTAATGCCGGGGTTCCTCAGGGGTCGGTGCTTTCGGCAACACTGTTCTTGCTGCATGTTAATAATCTGCTTAAACCCGGTACCTTTGGGTATGCAGACGACAGCACTGTTGCTGAGAGATACGTGTCTGATGCACGAGCTGGTGGGTCGCAGATCCGGTCTCTCCGG
This sequence comes from Lacanobia oleracea, assembly GCA_950371165.1. Lineage (NCBI taxonomy): Eukaryota > Metazoa > Arthropoda > Insecta > Lepidoptera > Noctuidae > Lacanobia > Lacanobia oleracea. Next base: position 472,858 of record OX493397.1, read on the forward strand.
GAGGCTATGGTTGAGCGCTTGAATGTGTCCTTACAGGCTGTCTCTGAATGGGGTGATGCCAATCTGGTCAAGTTCAATGCCCAGAAGACCCAAGCGTGTCTATTTTCCGCCAAAAGGAGCCAATTCCACCCAGCTCCATCTTTCCGAGGTGCAATCGTGCCGATAACCGACCAACTTGAGCTTCTTGGGGTTACATTATCATCTACTCTCAATTTTGGCTCATTCATAGAGGCAAAAGCTCAAGTAGCTGCAAGGAAGTTGGGGATCCTAGCAAAGGTGAGACGGTACTTCACGCCGGAACAGCTGCTCAAACTCTATCAAGCACAAGTTCGATCGTGTATGGAATACTGCTCTCATCTTTGGGACTGATCTGCCAGATACCAGCTTGATGCCCTTGAGTCAATTGAAAAACGAGCCAAGAGGATCATCGGCAATGAGAGGCTTGTCGCGACGAAGCTCCAAAGTCTTGAGCATCGACGACGAGTTGCTGGCTTGTCGGTTTTCTACCGGTTGCATTTTGGGGAATGTGCGACGGAATTGCATAATTTAATTCCACCAAGCCCGTTCCATCATCGGACCACAAGACGAACGGCGATGCGCCACCGGTACATGGTGGACATCCCACCCAAGCGCACAAAACGTTTTGGGAACACATTCATAATGCGTACAGCTAAGGAGTGGAATTCCCTGCCGGAGTCTGTGTTTCCCGATAGCTACAACCTGGGAGTCTTTAAGTCAAGAGTGAATAGGTTACTTCTAGGCAAGCGTGCTCCATCTTCGACCACATCATCGCTTACCATCAGATGAGATGGTGGTCAAGCGCGTGCCTATCAATAGTAAAAAAAAAAATTCATTCTGTCGAGCTACATGAACTTAGAATGATTATTTCAGAAATAATCATTCTGTCGAGCTATATGAACTTAGAGGGCTATATTGATGATTAAAATGGTTATAATTCTTTAGATAAATACGCGTTACGGTCGCGGATCGTATTTGGTCCACATACAGCTTCACACTGACCGGCAAATTGCAAAAAACATAAAAATATTTGAATTTCGCGAGCTACCCTGGAGCATCCATCTTAAGTTTCTAGTCGCAAAATGTTGTCTATGAATAACGCAATGTACAGGACATCTGGAATTTTCGTTTTTTCTGTTTTTTTTTTCTTTGATATTATTCAAGTTACACTTTGAGCTAAAAAAAAGTAAAAAGTAAAACGAAGCCTTTATGGCCACCTGTCATAACCGGAGCGCCCATCCGTAGCAACTGATATAATATTTTTGTAGGGCATCTGATCTCTTTTTCATCACAAAACTTTTCCAATGTTTTGAATATGCTTTTGTATCGGTCTTTAAATTCCTAACAAACAATAATCCTTCACATATTTTCTCATTCTTAATAAACCTCACACCACGTGCTTCATAAAAGTAAAAAAACTGGCCATCGGCTTTTGGACTTGCGTGCAAAGGGTTCCGAACGAATTTAACATGTTATTTTAACACTAGAGATTTCTTATAGGTTTTCCTGAAATCTACAGGTAAAGATCTATTATCTCCATATTTCCCAAAATTTTAGGAGATATGGGTGGAATGGTCTCTTTTCGTCTAATTTTTTGAATAACTTCAAAACCATTAATTTTAAAATTATGAAAAAAATAATTATGATTAAAACCCTCACAGTAAGCCCACATTCATTTTATCTACACGTCCTGGTGGATCAGGCGCTAGCTATCAACTGAATGCAGGCGAATGTGTAAACAGTAAGTTCGTGTTCGCCATTCGTGCCCTTTGATTCGCGTCCGAAAAACCGCTCCCAACGCGAACTCTCGAATCGCGAGGCGAATCACGAATTCACGAGGCGAATAGCGAGCGGACTGTTTACATATGCGTGTTCGTTATTCGCCTCGCCATTCGCCTCGCGATTCGCACGAATATGTAATACCGCATTTACACGTTCGTGCGATACCGATACCGAATCAAAGGGCACGAATGGCGAATACGAACTTACTATTCACACTATCGCCTGCATTCAGTTGATAGCTAGCGCCCGACCGAAAGGGCTTACTGTGAGGATTTCAATCATATATTTTCATAATTTTGTAATTAATGGTTTTGAAGTTATTCAAGAAATTAGACGAAAAAAGACCATTCCCCCCGTATCTACTAAAATTTTGAAAAAAAAATGGAGATAATAGATCTTTACTTATAGATTACAGGAAAACCTGTAAGAAATGTATAGTGTTAAAAAAACATCTTAAAAAAATTAACTCGTTCGGAACCCTTTACAAGCGAGTCCGACTCGCACTTGGCCAGTTTTTTTACTTTTCTACGAAGAATATGTTTAAATAAATAGCTTCTGCCAGCGGCTTCGCCCGCGTGGTGCCTAGGGAGCATACTCCCGGGATAAAAATGCTGCTTATGTCCTTTCTCAGGCTCTAGACTATCTCTGTACCTTTGGCGTGAAAGCGTGACAGACATACTTTCGCATTTATAATATTAATAACGATTGTATACTCATTAATTCAAGATGCAGCGCGTATTATTGTCACGTCCTCCGTGTTCGTGTAAGACTGTCAAAATAATTCACCCCGCGAATGTGTGAACAGTAGTTTCCGACGACACTCGTATACGAATGTTTCGAAGAATGACGATGCGAATAGCGAACGCAATTGTGTAAATGCGGCATTAGAAGTTGAATTTGGTGGAGAGCTATCATCGCTGTTGGCAGCACTGTTGCTATATAGATAGTGACTGGAGCAGAAAATGCTGATTTGGATCACATTATCCTAAACTGTTCAACGTTTGATTTTGGTCAGTAAATTGAGTGAAATAAATGACAATGACAGTGAACATAATGAACATCAAAGTGTTCCCCGCTGTGTTCAGGATTTATTATTAAATAAGAAATATTTTGGTGTGTTATATAAATATATTTGTAATACGGTAGAAAAAATATAATTTATTTTGTAAATGTATTAATTTGTTTATTAGTTGTAATATAAATAAATAAATAAATAAATTTTAAATTTATTCAAATAAAACGTTTACAAATGAGTTTACATTTAGCCAACAGTGATAAGATTTCCATACTAATTGTATAGTGCCTGAAAATAAACTAAAACTAATATATTATTATTATAGGTGCAAGTTATGGTGGTTCGGAATTGCAATGTTATGTAGCAACCAGCCCGATCTAGGTTAATTTAAACCTGTGTTTCAGGCCATCACTTTACAATTTAAAACTACATTGGTGCAGTACTATTTAAAGGTTAACTAAATAAAAATAAAGAATCTTTTAACAACTACGAGAAAAAGCTTAATAAGTAAGTACCTTAATATCTAAAAACTAAGCCTATGTATTATACAAAAGTAAACAATTACGAGGGAAACAAATATCATCATGCCAAGATTTCTAGAAGTTGTTCTGTGTCTGTGTAATGTAGAGTCTCTAAATATTCACACAACATTTTACTACATTTTTTATACCTTACACTATAGAAACTTAAAACCTTGTTGAGCCTGTTATATAGAAAAGGTCCCAAGAACAGATAAAAACGATTAGCAAACGCATGTCTAGTTTGAGACTTAATGCAAACCAAGTCCTTTCTTCTTTTGTCAGAAGGCACAGAATCAAAAGGAAGTGCAGTGTGCTGGTGAAGTACTATGTTTAAAATAAATAATTGCCGTACTGTAAGCACCTTACATGCAGCGTAAAGCTGGTGCGTAGGAAATCTAAAAGGGCGAAATGTAGCAACCTTTAGAATTGCTCTTTGAGCACGCTCTAACGGGAGTAAAATTGTTTTTGCCGCACCACCCCAAGAAGTTATGCAATATGTAAGAATGGATTGACACAAAGCTAAATAGACCTGTTTAATTAATTTAAAGTCGGCTATGTTCCGTAAATTCTTAAAAACGTATATTAATTTGCGCACTCTCGTACACAGTAAATCGATATGTTTACGGAAATTTAGATTTGAGTCAATGGTGACACCTAGATATTTTAAATGGTCAGATAAAATAAGAATAAGATAAGAATATGTCGATTGTTAGGATATTATTATTTACTGTTGTAATATCACATTGTTAAAACCCATCCATGTATTCGACTGAAAGACTTGTATCTATGGTCATGAATAAAACATTATTAAAAAAAAAAAAAAAGATAGTGACTGTCAGTCAGTGACAGTGACAGACGCACAGGCAATACACGCTCACAAATGATTTTGTTATCAACTTATTAGCGTTCTGTGGGCAAAACAATACAAGACAGTGTTTTTTCTGATGTTCAATGGTTTTTGAACATAACACATGAGTGTCCTCGCGATTTAGAAAAACTTTTTTTAGCACTATTTCAATTCAAAAACCATATAGTATACGTACAAATAAATGAAATAATAATTCTCTAATTAAATACATAATTAACCTAAGTATTTGAAACATTCAATTATGTCTATTGAAATAGAATCCGCCGAGTGAGTGTTTGTCTTATTGTTAAATTATTTGTTTTCTAACGTAAATGGATCAGAGTTATAAATGTTCGTAAATTTGCAGTGTGATCCGGCTGATCCAGCAATACTTAAAGGAATCTAACCTCACTAAAACACTTCAGACGCTGCAGGTATTCATACTTACATTTAAAATACGACAATTACGGTAAGACCTGGCTTGGAGTGAGAGCTCATCTGCTCTGTTACTATTGTTTTCTCTGACTGAAATTATGCCAATATTACTGATTAGGTACCTATTGACTGGCCTGTTGGTCTAGTGGTTAGTGACCCTGACTGCTATGCCAGAGGTTGTGGGTTCGATTCCCACCCAGGACAAATGTTTGTGTGATGAGCATGATCATTTGTTCTGTGTCTGGGTGTAGTTTATCTATAATATGTATGTATTTAGAAATATATAAGTATGTTTATCAGTTGTCTAGTACCCATAACACAAGCTCTGCTTAGCTTGGGACTAGATGGCGTTGTGTGATAGTTGTGTGGAATATTATTATTATTTTTTTCAATGTTTTTTACTTTCTCGGGTCCCTCTAAAATTCCTAGAGACCCGGTCTTTTGGTAGGCGTACGAGGGGCCGAAGCCAACTCGCAGAGGCCTCTTTAGACATTTCAAATGGAATGGGACACCAACCGACGATTATCCCTGTATGCACTGTGAAAGTATAACCAAGGACAATCCCCGGTTGGAGCAAGACTATTGCAGAATATGGAAACAAAAGATGAAACGCTGTGGGTTTGGCTGGTTTAGTGGACTAATAATCGTTAACTATGGAAGAACTATTGGCCCCTGCCTGACCATTGACAATTATTACCAAAAATTATGACCAATTATTATTATTATTATTATATTTATTAGCAATGATTGAAACAAGACTGAAGACACCATCGTCGACATTGTCTCTGTCACCTATGGTAGCTAACCCAATATCTAGCTGAAAACAAAACGTCAGCCGGCTGTATCTCAGTGGAGAAGGTGTCAGCTAACACCCTGAAGGAGGCATCGCCTACTTAAATTCACTAGCTGACAAGTATTCCCTCAACATCTTGCCGGCTGATATACTTTATTACTTACAGGATCATATTAGCTATCAGCTTAAACGTTTTTATCCAGGAGGAAATGTCTTGTGTGTCTGTCTATGGCACTGTAGCTCTTAAACGGTCTCGGAACCGATTCAGATGCAGTTTTTTTTATTTAAAAAATGATTTCTAGCAGTGGTTCTTGACAAGGTTTATCAAAATCGGTTGAGCCGTTTGAAGATCATCAGCTCTAGTTGATGTAGGCTTTTATGGGTCTAATTGATGCGAAATTCGGTATTCTGTTACTTCAATGACATTGTCTCCCATGCTGCAAAGGTGGGTGCGGCTTCATGTCGCAGTTTAATAGGTGTTGTCAATACTAACATTAGCTCTTAAGTATATTGTTGCTAACAAAATATGGACCTAGTCTGAATTAAATGTTATTATTATTATATTATGATTATATTGAACTGATGCTATAGCATAACCTGAGTAAGTAAGTCATTTATTTTGCAAATATGAGTACAGTACAAGGTATAGCAGCCATTTTACCGTTTGGCATGGAAAAGAAATAATTTGATGCTAAAACAATAAATTAATAAATATATTAATGAATAAATACATTGAATAGTCTTAAATCACCAGTTATGTAGATCTCTTCAATACAATTTAATAATTCATAATCAATAATCAGTAATGAATAATCAACAATCAATAATCAATAATATCTCATTACAAATCAAATGTCATAATGAATTAAATGATGATTAATAAATAAAAATTAAAATGTCACAATATGGAGTCATTTCTACATTTAATGCATAAATACAAAATTATACCAACAACACAGCAACAACATTTAGATCACACACTACTTAATCAAAATTGTTGCTCAGTAACGAATTCGCTGACAGTGTAGGAGCCTGTTTTTGAAAAGTGACAGTGGCAATTCTTTCCAATGCTTAGGTAATTTATTATAAATGACCAGAGCTACGCTAGACACCTTGCGAATAAGTGGTGTTTTGGCGGGATGGGCACATAGTTGGTTATTGTTGCATCTATTATGTGGTCTAACTACGTCAGCTAGACGTTTAAAACGATTTGGGTTAGACTTCACAAACATAGCTACTTCCATTAGGTACAGACTAGGTAGTGTTAATATTTGTGATGTTTAAAGTATGGCATGCAACTATCAGTGGATTTAAGCTTAAACATCTGGGCTTTAAAAACTGTTTCTCTTTTGGTTCAATTTTACCAGTTCCCCATGTTAAGATGGGTATAATATTAGACCCATCTTTACACCGAGTTTAGAAAACATGTTAAGCCGTTGGTCCCGGCTGTCATTTGTAGATCTTTGGCAGCCGATACGCATAGTCAGAAGTCAATTAATCTGACTCCAGTCTTGCCATGAAGTACCGTGTTACCCAGTTACTGGGTTGTGGAGGTCTGGTAGGTAGCCGTTCCGCATAAAATACTGGTATTCAGCTAAATCCGGTTTTAATGGATGATAATCCGGATAATGGCTAGTTGATGATTATACCGTAACGTAAGTGGGATTCTACTAAGCCATAATACGCAGTAAGAAGCGCATCTATATATATGGGGGAAAGTGAATGTAGAGCGTACCTATGCAGACTTACTAATTCTCTTACATAAAGTATTGGTATTTGCTTTCCAATTTAGGTGTTTATCTATTATGAGTCTGAGAAATTTTGTATTTTCTACTTCTTCTATAAATTCATTGTTGTATTCTCTCGTCCGCACCGGTCTCAGATCTAGCCGATCGCGGCCCGGACTGGACGGCAGTGCTAATGCACCGAATAAGCCTATATTAACCTAGGAAACATATTCGGTGCGTGAGTACTAGCGCTTGCTTAGTGGTGAATGTGTGATTTTCGGAACGCAACCGGGCATTTTTTTTTAAACTGCTACCTATCTTTGAAAATAGCTCACTTAGTCCGGCTCATACGTTACCAGTCATTTGGTAATGGTCTGGACGTAACGGTACGACAGCTTCTCTCAGTTATTTAATCATTTACTAAAAATATTGTTTGATAATTAAATAGATCTTGTTTACCGAAAACCAGAATTAGTTTTGCCATGTGAAACTATTTTTGCTTTAACACTAACATTACATAATCATTTTATAAACGTGAAATACTTCGGTCAATGTGAAGGGAAATCTCCGAAAAACGTCCGTTACCGGTCGAACTCAAGTGTCCACTGAAGACAGATCAAAACTGACACTTCAAAATGGCTGCTGGTGTTAACATACTTAATTTGGTGTTGTTATTTAAATAAAAAATCGGCGAGTAGTAGAAAAAATCCGTTCTAAAATGGATTCAATTTACGGTCACGGTGCAAGGACATGTCCACTTAACACATACTAAGGGGACAGAATATAAACTTTAAAATGTTTTTAAATACTTGTATTATAATATAATAGAGTGAGGCGGCGGATGCGGCTCAGCAGCGGTACCCTTCTGCCCAATTGGTGTTACTGGGGGACTTCAATGCCCACCATCAGGAGTGGCTCTTCCCATACCAGTGCACAGACCATGCTGGACGAGAGACGCGAAAGCTAGCGCTTGCGTTAAATCTTACCCAGCTGGTCCAGGGGGCAACGAGGGTGCCGGATGTTGATTCGCACACTGCCAATTGCTTGGACCTTCTGCTGACAACAGATCCAGACCGCTATTCGGTGTCGATTTCTTCACCACTGGGTAGTTCCGACCACTGTCTGGTGAAGTCTGTGTTCTACTCTCCGCCCGATCCTAGCCCAAGAGGCACCCGGCGGGTATGGCGATACAAGTCAGCAGATTGGGATGGCATGCGATCTTTCTTCGCATGTTACCCTTGGCAGCCTACTTGCTTTTCTTCCACTGATGCTACGTCGTGCGCGGACGCCGTGACGGATGTGTTGCGGAGGGGAATGGAGTACTACATTCCGTTCTCTAACATAGCAATATCTGGCGAAGCTCGTCCTTGGTTTGGTGCCGAGTGCAATCGCGCCGATGCGCTTAAGCACGCGGCGTACCTGGCATGGGTCGACGCTCGTACGCGCAAAGCAAATGACGTGAGTCAGAAGAAGAGAGCCTTCAACAGGGCTGCTAAGTCCTGCAAGAAGGTGTTGCGGAGGGCTCGGTTTGACCACATTAGCCGAATAGGGAACAAACTTGCTTCATACCCAGCAGGTAGTAAGGCTTTTTGGTCCCTGGCTAAGTCGGTCGAATTGAACTTCTGCCGCCCCTCACTACCACCACTGCTGAGACCCGACGGGACGCTGGCCCACTCCGCTGAGGAGAAAGCGAACTTGTTTGCTTCTTTGTTTGCGGAATCTTCACGTCTGGATCCTGGTGGCGCGACGCCCTCCGCCTCTCCTGGTGAATGCGAGTCGAGTATGTCGAACATTCGCATTCATCAGAAGGACGTCCGTAGGGTACTGCGTAACCTAGACGTGAACAAGGCTAGTGGTCCCGACGGGATACCGGCAATTGTTCTGAAGACTTGTGCGCCTGAGTTGTCTCCGATCTTGACACGCCTATTTCGCCTTTCGTTTGAGACTGGAAAAGTGCCGAAGGCTTGGAAGCAAGCTAACGTGCAGCCCGTGCCCAAGAAGGGTAGTCGAGCTGACCCGTCGAATTATAGACCCATCTCGGTAACGTCCATACTCTGTAAGACTATGGAACGCGTGCTGAATCATAAGCTCCTGGCGTACCTAGAAGCGAATGATATCCTTAGTGACCGGCAATACGGGTTTCGCCGAAATCGGTCAACTGGGGATCTTCTAGCGTATGCCATTCACATCTGGAGTGAGGCCATAGAGAAGCACGGGGAGGCACTGGCGGTCTCCCTTGACATCTCGAAGGCCTTCGACAGGGTCTGGCACGATGGCCTTATTAGTAAGCTTCCTTCCTTCGGTCTGCCCGCCGGTTTGTGTGATTGGATCGCAGATTTCCTGAGGGATCGGTCTATCCGAGTGGTCATAGATGGCTGCTCGTCTGGACTGCTGGATATTAATGCCGGGGTTCCTCAGGGGTCGGTGCTTTCGGCAACACTGTTCTTGCTGCATATTAATGATCTGCTTAAACCCAGTACCTTTGGGTATGCAGACGACAGCACTGTTGCTGAAAGATACGTGTCCGACGCACGAGCTGGTGGGTCGCAGATCCGGTCTCTCCGGGAGGCAATGGTTGAGCGCTTGAACGTGTCCCTACAGGCGGTCTCTGATTGGGGCGATGCCAATCTGGTCAAGTTCAATGCTGCTAAGACCCAAGCGTGTCTATTTTCCGCCAAAAGGAGCCAATTCCGCCTAGCTCCATCTTTCCGCGGTGAAACCGTGCCGATAACCGACCATCTTGAGCTTCTTGGGTGGGGTTACATTAACATCTACTCTCAATTTTGGCCCTTACATAGAGGCAAAAGCTCAAGTGGCTGCAAAGAAGTTGGGGATTCTGGCTAAGGTGAGACGGTACTTCACGCCGGAACAGCTGCTCAAACTCTATCAAGCGCAAGTTCGATCGTGTATGGAATACTGCTCTCATCTTTGGGATGGATCTGCCAGATACCAGCTTGATGCCCTTGAGTCAATTGAGAGATGAGCCAAGAGGATCATCGGCAATGAGAGGCTCGTCGCGTCGAAGCTCCAAAGTCTTGAACATCGACGACGAGTCCATCATCGGACCACAAGACGAACGGCGATGCGCCACCGGTACATGGTGGACATCCCACCCATACGCACAAAACGTTTTGGGAACACATTCATAGTGCGAACAGCTAAGGAGTGGAATTCCCTGCCGGAGTCTGTGTTTCCTGATAGCTACAACCTGGGAGTCTTTAAATCAAGAGTGAATAGGTTATTTCTAGGCAAGCGTGCTCCATCTTCGACCACATCCTCGCTTACCATCAGGTGAGATAGTGGTCAAACGCGTGCCTATCAATAGAAAAAAAAAAAAAAAAGAAAAAAAAAAAAAGAGTTTAACATGGTTGAAAGCTACAAATAGTTTACAAAAACTAAAATATGTGGAGTATGTAATAAGAAGCAAATAGCGAAGAAATAATTTAACATAGGTCATATTTAAAAGAGGACAGTACTGCAAGACTTAAAACGCCACATTTCTGGATTTAATTTTGTTACTTTGATTTAAGTTTCTGTTAACAATTTAAGCGAAAAAAGAAAACTTTAGTCTTTTGAAACTATTCAATAATTACTCGATACTTCTATGTCATAAAAATGTTAGTTATTTGCAACTTATATGTATGGGACATCCCATAAGTGATTTTGACGAAAATGCCCAACCTGCCTATATTAACTTAGCACAGGTCGCGCGCCGGGATGCGAGTTGTGTGTGGAGTGTCACTGCTTGAGTAGGCCTCGTGTAGCGGGAAGCGGCCTACTCAGGCGTCAGTCCGGTGAGGTGCGACGGGGCCGTCTACGTCCCCGACCAGGTCGCGGGGAAGGCGCTTCGCGTCAGGCGGGCGCGCGCGCCAGGTCGCAATTTGCTTGACATGGGGCCAAGCGGATGCGTCGGCGCGCGCGAACATGCCTTTTTTAGTATATATAACACAACGTTACATTAAAATAAACTAACCATAATCAATAATTAAGTTATTACGACCCGTGTCTTAAATACACCAATCATTATAATAATATAACATTATTCATAAATATAATATACATCAACAATAATCAAAATAATGACAGTCTGAGTCCACTGTGGTTTTGTCTGGCCCTCAACCCTCTCAGTACATTGTTGGAGGGTTCGGGCCAAGGCTACCGGTTGAGAAGAGGTGGTCAGGTCATATCGCACCTCCTTTACATGGATGACTTGAAACTTTTTGCTCCTAACAACTTGCAACTGATGAAGCTCCTTGCTCTACCATACCTCCATGCGATCATTAGTATCTAATACCACAGGTTTGCGCCAGTTCTCGTTAGCCAAGGAGAGCGCAGCAAGGCTCTTGTCCACCGCTACCACATTTCGATGCATATTCACGTCGGCCTCTAGGAAGTACCTCGTGGTTGTGCAGTGTCTTAGCATTGAAGAAGCCACGACCCCCGGACTTCCGCGGGATATCCAGCCTCATAACCAATGACCGTGGGTGATGCATCCGATTTGCGGTAAGCCAAGTCAATGTAGCGTGAATGAAAAATGAATGTTATGAGGCGAGATTTCATTTTATTCGATTTGCATGAACTTTTTGACTATTCTGCAGGTGTTTAAGATTGCAACTTTTTGGAGGATAATGCAAATTGAGTCTTTCAAGTCTATTAGTTTGAGGCTATGGTGCAGGTGATTAGGTATGACACCTGTAGTGGAGACAACAATGGGCACTATATACACAGTCTCTTGTCTCCAAATTTTGGTCACTTCTTTCAGTTCAGCATATTTGCTAATTTTGTCAGCTATTGTTTTTTTTTATTATTATGTCGTTTATTATTTCTTTACTCCTATCAATTACATTTTTAAAAATATCTTAACAAAAATACATTAAAAAATGTAAAAAATAGTAGTCCTTCGGTGTCGGGAGTAGCGTCCAAGCTACCGGTGGTTAGAATAGAATAGAATAGAATGCATTTATTTGTCAGAATATTGTACAAAGCTGTTATGTGCGTTATTACGTATTACGTCCAAAATATTCTGCCGTTTCCGGCGTACAAATATAGTTGATAAAAATTATGGGTCATCATTACGTTAAGAGGTACATAAAGTTATTAATAATAGGAATTACAACAAAAATTGAATAATAGTTTGGAAAGAGATTATATAAGTCAAAATTCAATGAAGTCAAGGAGATAAAACATTAATGTCAATTATTATTTAGGTAATTTTTCGTTTATAAAATCTTCAGTAGAATAATAACATTTGCTTAAAAGGAAATCAAATAATCTACGTTTAAATATTCTGAGGCTGAGAGTTTTGAAGCCATCAGGTAATTTGTTGTAGACAGTAATGGACATGCAGTATACATTATTAGAAAACAATTTAATTCTACGCCTAGGAACATTAAGCATATGCACTCTTGGGCTGGGTCTAGATACAACATCATTATACAATTCAAATTCATGTCTGTTTTGGTGAACAAAGATACAAATTTCAAAAATGTATAGTGCTGGAAGTGGTAATATTTTAAGTTTTTTAAACAATGGAACACAACTGTCCAGTGGGTGCGCTCCACAAATTGAGCGTACACATTTTTTCTGAGCTCGAAACACTCTTTGAAGTTCAACCGAATTACCCCATATTATAATACCATAGCGCAAGATTGATGAGACATAGCCATGATATGCACATAGTGCTGCCTCAACACTTGCCACACGTGTTAGTCTATATAAAACGAAAACAAATCTATTTATCTTTTTACATAGATCATCAATGTGAGATTTCCAGTTACAATTTTTATCAATTATTATCCCCAAGAATTTTGCGTAATCAACCTCTTCTATAGTCTCATTTCCATATTGTATTTTAAGTCGTGGACGCGTACTGTTATATGTCTGGAATTGTATCATTTTTGTTTTATTAATGTTAATATGAAGATTATTTTGTTCAAGCCATGTAATAATTTTATTTAATGTCATATTTATTTCGTTTTGGTACTCAACAATGTCGTCATTTTGATTTATAATACTAAGGGTCGTATCGTCAGCGTATAGTATGCAATTGTGGGGTGTTACACTAGGCAAGTCATTAACATAGATCAAGAATAATGGTGGCCCTAGTATGGTCCCTTGGGGGACACCACAGTTGTTTTCGCGAAATTGAGACCTATATGCGAGCTTTTCATTTCCTGTTTGTCCCGAAATCTCAACACATTGCTGTCGATGTGTAAGGTAGCTTTCGAGCCATTTCAACGCGTTTCCCCTTATGCCATATCGATCTAATTTATAAATTAATAAAGTGTGGTTCACGAAATCAAATGCCTTGGACATATCTAGAAAGATAAAGACAATTGGTAGTTTACTATTAAGGCATTTTGTTATTAATTTCGATAGAGCAAAACAAGCTGTTGTGGTCGATTTATTTTTCCTGAAACCAAATTGATCTTCACTTAAAATTTTGTATTTGGATAAAAAACCGGAGAGTCTTTCCTGCATGGCCTTTTCAAAGACCTTTGATAATATTGGTATGAGTGTTATGGGGCGGTAATTATTCATATCACTTCTGTCACCTTTCTTGTGAATTGGTTTAACAATTGAAAACTTCAACCGTGAAGGGAATAAACCTTGCATAAATGACAAGTTAATAATATGGCTAATATGAGTTGATAAAAATGGGGAGCATAATTTAAGGATTTTTGTATTAATGTCATCGTAGCCTGTTGAGTTGGTTGATTTTAAAGAATTTATTATTTTATGTACATCAGTGTCATTAGTTGGGGTCAAATACATAGTATTAGGATGGTAAGTCATCGGTGGTGTGTAGTCAATAGATGGGTTAATGGTGTCATTCGTCATATCAATAAAAAAATTGTTAAATATGTCAGCTATCTTTTCTGGTTGAGTGTAAATTTGATTGTCCAATTGAATTTGATTGATGTCATGAGTATTTTGTTTTTCGCCGGTATTACTTTTTATTACCTTCCAGGAAGCCTTGCATTTGTTACTGGATTGAGATAAATAACGCGTGTTCTCGCCTTTTTGTGCCTGAAACATGCACCTTTTTAGAATAGCAGTATATTTACAGTAGGTATTTTTATGACGTTTTTTATTTGCCGTTGACAGACGATATTTTAGATATAGACGCCGTTTGTTTATACAACATTTTTTTATGCCTTTCGTCATCCAATTATGTTTTACGGGCTTAATAGTTATCTTAAACTTGATTTTGGGGAAACATAAATTATAAAATAATAGTAAAATGTCATGGAAATAATTAAATGCAATGTCAGTATCTTCAGTCTGGTAAATATCCGAGAAGGACAGTGAAGATAGACATTTAACAAACTTATCTATATTTTCTTGATTAAAATCGCGTCTTAGTTCAAAATAAAATGGTCTTTTAATATTCGTGGTGTCTACCGTTACCTCAAAACATATAGATTGTCCTGTTTCGTGATCAGATAGAGCTAGGTAGTGTATTTGGGGCTTAACATTTGGTATATTACTCGTAATTAGGTCAATGCAAGAGAGTTTTCTTGTGGGATTGGTAATATGATTATTTATATTATAGTTATTTAAAATTGATTCTAGCTGTTTTAAACGTTTATCTGCTTTAATTGCGTCTAGGTTCCAGTCACCACATAGTATGATGCTTTTATTTTTATTTTTTATAAGTTTTCTTAAGAGGAGGTTTAAATTTTCTAAAAATAATTTAATGTTTGAATTTGGTGTGCGGTAAATGCAGACAACAAAGAGTTTCAAGTTTGTGAGTTCAATTGCACAGTATTCGAAATAATATAACTTGGGGTCAATTAAGTTACATAAAGGTTTGCAGTCTAGGTCTTTTTTGGTCAATATACAAGTCCCACCTCTACGTTGATGCGGCCTTGAAAAGGCTGACACTACTTTATAGTTTTTCATGGTAAGATTAGATTCTGCCCCTTGTCGTATAAATGTTTCACTGAGACACACAATATCAACACTCATATTAGATTTTTCTAGTTCCGTTATTGATAATTCTAGAAGGTCTTTTTTACTCAATATACCAGCTATGTTTTGATGTAGAAGAGTACATTTGCGTCTAACCTCGAAAAAATATCGATTGGCTAGTGTTTTCACTGCTGTTTATAGGTTTACAAGTATGATTAGTTTGCTGCTTTTTAAAATAATATGGGATAGTTCCTTTTTTATACATATTTGTTTCCGTAACATTATTTTTACACTTCTGTTCAACAATATTTCGGTTGGCACATCTAGATTTCAATTGCGAAGTTACTAATTTCTGGTAGTTTATGTTGTCGATTTCTATATTTATTTTAAAACACATAAAACGCTTTGAAACATAATTATAGTTATTAACTCTTACCATAACATCAGATGTATCAATGAATTGGCAGTTTGGATAGTTTTTCACAATCAGTTTTATGTGTTTATTTAATAAGTTAGTGTTTAGGTAGCAATTATTTAGAACATTTAGTATGAACACTTTGTTGTTTTTTACTTTATGAAGTGAAGAACATAACTCTGTTAAAAATAAATAGGGATTTTTATCGTTACTTCCAATACCTAATACGATAAAGTCGTCACTTTTTAGTCCTTCTGATAATTTTTCAAAGTTGCACAGGACTTGTGTAGTCGTTGCATATGGTTTAGAGATTCCTGAAACCGAGTATATGTTGTTCCATTTATTATTATTTCTTTGTATTGCTATTTCTTGAGCAAATTCCCGCACTTGTTGGTCACCTAAAACTAAAATCCTTGGCGAAGAAACATGTTGGCTTAGTTCTTCAGCTTTTCCTGAATTTGAAGAAGTCATTATTAAGTTTCCATCATCGCGAGTATCTTGAGTCGGTTTGGATGGATACGTTATAGGTGCGTTTGAAGTCTTATTTTGGTCCATAGATGTCGCTAAATGTTGAATCGTGTTGTTCATAATGTCGCGCTTTGGTGGTGGGGGTTGAGGAGTTTTGAGCGCATGGTCTTTAGGGGTGTAGAATGGGTGGATGTACTAGTCCCTCTATCGAGACTTAGAGGCGTAGAATGAGTAGACGTACTGGTCGTTCTAATGAAGTTCCGTTTACGTGAGGTCGTCGGTGTCATGTTTTTCATGTCGGATGAGGTAATTTTCTTGTATGTATGAATGAGTTTTTGACATTCGCCGATATCCATTTTTAGTCGGAAGTTTTCGCTGTTCAAGTTTTCAATCTCTTGATGTGCCGATTGAAGTTCCATTGTTAAGCGTCTAATTGTTTCGTTAAGGTTGATTAGAGTGTCGCTATCATTCATGGACGTGCTTGGCAAGCTCTTCATGGTGGTATCCAGTAATGTCGAATTATTTGTAAACAACTGATCGAACGAATTTGCCCGTCGTGGCTTTCTAGTTGTGATGTTCTCTAATTCCATTTCAAAGGAGTTCATGGTGGTCATAAATTATGTTTATTTAGTTTGAAAAATTAATAAACAAACAATAAACCAAAAAGTTAATTTAACAAAAACAAATACAAAAAGAATATTCTTCGTTGTTCAACTGGGATTTGAACCCGCATATGCGAGTTTCGGCGGCGGTTCAAGCTAGCCTACGCGCCTCCGTGCCACGAAAGTACTTAGTCGACGAGTTTAAATTGTTTGTCTATTGGTTAAGGCAGTAATTCCAGTGGCTGGTTCGTTGACCTGCGTGGCCATATAAGGTAACGAAACACTCCGCGCACACTTTTGATGAATCACTGTGGGTCGCTTTCGCAACACTTGTCTTTTGTTTGATGGTCACTTTTTTGAATAGTATTTTGATTGTATGGGGGCGTACACTTTGTAATTAGTTTATTTTAATATGAGATTATTGTCACTTGTACTTTTTACTATTGATTGGTATAAGTTTAAACTAATTTTGTGAGTGTTTATAATTTTAAGGAAACAATAACACGGAGCTTCTAGTATTTGCTTGCGCTTCGTATGACAGCGCGCGCGCGACAGAGAAAAGAACCTCGTAACGATACGAGCTGTATCGAGGAGTACGCCTTCTGTATCAGGCCCTTTATCTAACCGCGTAACGCCAGCTTCGACTGATGATCGTCGGAGCTTTTGGCCATCAGGCCATCGGCCGTAACGATTATCGGCACAATGACAGCTGAGTCCACATACCACATGTCGACAACCTCGTGTGCTAAGTCGAGATACTTGATTTGCTTCTCTATCTCAGCCTTCACGGGGCTCGTCATGCGGGATGGTAACATCAATTATCATTGTGCGGCGCGCTAATCGGTCTATCACCACTATATCAGGCTTATTGGCAACAATAGTCCTATCAGTGATAATAGACCGATCCCAGTACAACGTGACATGGTCATTTTCGAGAACTGGGTCGGGCACATACTTGTAAAACGGTACCTCAGAACCACAAGTGTATATTTCAAAGCAAGTTGCTGATTGATAATCCTGGCCACTTGGTTGTGCCTGTGCAAGTACTCGCCGTTAGCCAGACGAGAACAACCAGAGATAATATGTCCGATGGACTCACCCGGACGGTGGCATGCCCGACACACGTCGTCCGTCCCATCCTTCATAATATGCCTCCAGTAGTAATTCGTCAAGATAACTTTATCCATAATCGCACAGACAAAGCCTTCAGTTTCCCCGAAGAGATCACTGAAATGTAGCCAGGCCACGGACGCTGTAAAATCTACATCAGACCCATGAAGAGCCCGATAGAAGCGCCCGTGGAGCTCCTTGTCTTTCCATACCTCCTTGCGGTCATCCGTGGTATCACAGGTTTGCGCCAGTTCTCCTTAGCTATGGACAACAGGGTGAGACCCTTGTCCACTGCGACCTCATCTCGGTGCATACCCACATCAGGTTTGAGGAAATATTCTCCGAGACTGCACATTTCGCGGTTGTGGAGAGTCTTGGCGTTTAAAAAGCCTCGACCTCCACACTTCCGCGGGATGTACAGTCTGATCACCGACGATCGTAGGTGATGCATCCGTTTTGCGGTCAGCAGTATACGGATCCTCCTATCCAGGGCGTCAAGCTCAGTTTGAGTCCATTTGAGTATGCCGAAAGAGTACATTAATACCGGCATGACCTAACCGTTGAAGGCGCGCACCTTGTTTCCGCCTGATAGAAGGCTGAAGGCTATTGAATACCTTTTTCAGGCGGCCAAAGAAGCGTTCCTTCAACAATTGCTTCATGTCAGTAACATATTAATGTCACTGACAACGCCCAACGCTTCCGACATACCCAAATACTTTAGGTTTCGGTTGAGCTGAGGGATCTAACCTGTATGGAATCCGAGAGTTGAATTCCCTCAGATTCCATAATCTCTCCTTTCTTTACATGCATGACTGCACATTTGTTTCAACGCGCTAATCTAAGGAACTGCTGGTCCAATTTGAAAAATTATTTCAGTGTTAGATAGCCCATTTATCGAGGAAGGCTATAGGATATATATTAACACGCTAAGACCAATAGGAGCTGAGCAGTAATGAAAATTGTGACGCAGACGAAGTTGCGCGAGTCAACTAGTGTTTAAATATAAAACTAAGGAACACAAATAGGCCTTAGTTGTGTTTTTTTAACCATTTATGCACTGTTATTATCTTATAATGTCCTCTGTTTTACTACATATTCATTATTCAGTCCCTTCAAAACTTCCTAGACATCCCATCACAAGATTGCTCCATATTCCTTTCCGCAAACCCAACCTTGGCCTCAACGCAACTCTACTCCGAATGTTCAGAACTCACAACAGTATATGCAGGACACCAGACACCGATTTACACGGTGTTTCATTCCATAAATTTAGATTTGCAGTCTCGAAGGTACGGAAGTGACAGAGTTATAGTTATAGTAATTATAGTCAATCTTTTATATACTTTTTGTTTTTTCTGTGTTCTGATTTGTATGTTTATGTTTTAACATTTTACCTTAGATACCTAATAATTTTATTTTATGAATTTTTTTGTACTAATAATTTGTTGTACACAATGGTGTAAGCTGTGTATACCTATAATAGGCATGCATACCAGAACTAATATTTTAATATTTGTTTTTAGCATATAGTTGTGTATGTATTGCTGTTGGTGTACCTAATAATAAATAAATACTACATACAGTGTAAACATCTTCACTGGCGTAGCACTGACCACCAAAATCCTTTAAATCGATTAGTTTGTAAAGTGAAGAATTATTAAGTTGTCTATGTGACGTGTTTTGCCAAAGCGACAATTCTGTCACTAGCATGCCGCATTTCGCGAATCCATGAGTGGTCGCCTAAATAATCGAAATAATATTTACGAACATAAAAAAAAAATCGTCGAATTAATGACCTCTTCTCCTTTTGGAGTTAAATTAAAAACTCATTCACTCACTCATTGAAAAATTACACACTAAAAAATCGACTCCAGTAATTAAAACAGGTTCATTTGTATTATGCTACTCAAATAAAAAGAGGCTATAATGCATCTTTCTTACACTGGCAAAGCGGCTATTGAAATTTGTCTTGGACCGTTGAGTGAAGTTTTGAGACAAATTAAATCAAAATCACATATAGCTCTATATATTAAGCCATTAAAACCACAAAAACAAATCAATGAACTTTTTTACTTACCGAAAATACGATATCCCATCCTTTTTCAACGTTTTTGAGGTAATATTTTACAATATGTCAACGAGCACTTTGGCATTTTTGACAAGCTTGCAGTGAGGTGAGTGACATGAGACTGTTTGACACATACGCACAATTTCAAATTGTGCGTTTGTTTTATGCGGACGTTGTTGAGACGCTGAGTGTGTATCTTGGGTTTTTTATATATCAATGGCTTACTATGAGGGATTTAATGATATTTTTTCATAATTTTAAAATAAATGTTTTTGAAGTTATTCAAGAAATTAGACGAAAAATGACCATTCCCCCCCCTTATCTCCGAAACTACTGAGCTCAAAATTTTTAAAAACAATGGAGATAATAGATCTTTAACTATACATTACAGGAAAATCGATAAGAAATCTATAAAATAAACTGTTAAAAAAGAAATAAATTCTTTCGGAACCCTTTGAACGCTAGTCAGACTTGCACTTGGCCAGTTTTTTTTTCATCTATGGGTATTTAAGAGAAATCTAACGACATCTTAACTGACGAAATCAAGTGAAGTTAAACATTATACAGCACTTTTTGTTTGTGTGCTCTTACTTGAGTTGTTTTGTAATCATAGTGGCAAGGGCCATTTTGCAGAAATCATAGAAAGGTAGGGTTCTTGCCAATTAATTTGTTAAATCTGCTATTCCAAGTTTCAGCCCTGTTACTTAATAAGCGCTAAGCTTGACCTGTTCTAATATGTTTAATGATGATCAAGAATAGGTTAACATACATATTTTATTTAGAAAACCTCGTAGATACGAGGTTTTCTTAATTTACTTACTAAATAAAATATTACACTAACAGTGTTCTTCGACACTGCCCGCGATTGAGATTGCGACGAGTCGAGCATAGCGAGAATAGAGCATAGGGGGACTAGAGCATAGCGGGACTAGAGCAAAAAGGGACTAGAGTATAGCGAGACTAGAGCAAAGAGGGACTAGAGTATAGCGAGACTAGAGCAAAGAGGGACTAGAGTGTAGCGAGACTAGAGCAAAGAGGGACTAGAGTATAGCGAGACTAGAGCAAAGAGGGACTATAGTATAGCGAGACTAGAGCAAAGAGGGACTATAGCAAAGAGGGACTAGAGCAAAGAGGGACTAGAGTATAGCGAGACTAGAGCAAAGAGGGACTAGAGTATAGCGAGACTAGAGCAAAGAGGGACTAGAGTATAGCGAGATTAGAGCAAAGAGGGACTAGAGCAAAGAGGGACTAGAGTATAGCGAGACTAGAGCAAAGAGGGACTAGAGTATAGCGAGACTAGAGCAAAGAGGGACTAGAGTATAGCGAGACTAGAGCAAAGAGGGACTAGAGTATAGCGAGACTAGAGCAAAGAGGGACTATAGTATAGCGAGACTAGAGCAAAGAGGGACTATAGCAAAGAGGGACTAGAGCAAAGAGGGACTAGAGTATAGCGAGACTAGAGCAAAGAGGGACTAGAGTATAGCGAGACTAGAGCAAAGAGGGACTAGAGTATAGCGAGATTAGAGCAAAGAGGGACTAGAGCATAGCGAGACTAGAGCAAAGAGGGACTAGAGTATAGCGAGACTAGAGCAAAGAGGGACTAGAGTATAGCGAGATTAGAGCAAAGAGGGACTAGAGCATAGCGAGACTAGAGCAAAGAGGGACTAGAGTATAGCGAGACTAGAGCAAAGAGGGACTAGAGCATAGCGAGACTAGAGCAAAGAGGGACTAGAGTATAGCGAGACTAGAGCAAAGAGGGACTAGAGTATAGCGAGACTAGAGCAAAGAGGGACTAGAGTATAGCGAGATTAGAGCAAAGAGGGACTAGAGTATAGCGAGACTAGAGCAAAGAGGGACTAGAGTATAGCGAGACTAGAGCAAAGAGGGACTAGAGTATAGCGAGACTAGAGCAAAGAGGGACTAGAGTATAGCGAGACTAGAGCAAAGAGGGACTAGAGTATAGCGAGACTAGAGCAAAGAGGGACTAGAGTATAGCGAGATTAGAGCAAAGAGGGACTAGAGCATAGCGGGACTAGAGCAAAGAGGGACTAGAGCAAAGAGGGACTAGAGCATAGCGGGAGTAGAGCAAAGTGGGATTAGAGCAAAGAGGGACTAGAGTATAGCGAGACTAGAACAAAGAGGGACTAGAGTATAGCGAGACTAGAACAAAGAGGAACTAGAGCAAAGAGGGACTAGAGCATAGCGGGACTAGAGCAAAGAGGGACTAGAGCATAGCGGGAGTAGAGCCAAGAGGGACTAGAGCATAGTGGTACTAGAGCAAAGAGGGACTAGAGCAAAGAGGGACTAGAGCATAGCGGGACTAGAGCAAAGAGGGACTAGAGTATAGCGAGACTAGAGCAAAGAGGGACTAGAGCATAGCGGGAGTAGAGCAAAGTGGGATTAGAGCAAAGAGGGACTAGAGTATAGCGAGACTAGAACAAAGAGGGACTAGAGCAAAGAGGGACTAGAGTATAGCGAGACTAGAACAAAGAGGGACTAGAGCAAAGAGGGACTAGAGCATAGCGGGACTAGAGCAAAGAGGGACTAGAGCATAGCGGGAGTAGAGCCAAGAGGGACTAGAGCATAGTGGTACTAGAGCAAAGAGGGACTAGAGCAAAGAGGGACTAGAGCATAGCGGGACTAGAGCAAAGAGGGACTAGAGTATAGCGAGACTAGAGCAAAGAGGGACTATAGCAAAGAAGGACTAGAGCATAGCGGGAGTATTATTTTTTTCAATTTTTAAAGTTACTTTTTTGTCAAGAGTTTTTTAAATAGTGGTGTCTTGGTCGTTCGGCAGGAGGAGACGGGCGTGTCTCTGAACACGGTGGACAGCGTGGACGGGTTTTGCGCGGACATCAACAACGGACACTGGGACACGGTGCTGAAGGCCACGGCGTCGCTGAAGCTGCCCGACAAGAAGCTGATGGAGCTGTACGAGCAGGTGGTGCTGGAGCTCATCGAGCTGCGCGAGCTGGGCGCGGCGCGCTCGCTGCTGCGCCAGACGCACCCCTGCCTGCTCATGAAGCAGCACGAAACCGACCGCTACATCCACCTCGGTACTGTTGATGTAGCACATTAATTACATACGACGTACGACTTTAGCGTACAAGTGTGTGATGTCATCACGCTTGGCACTCCTCAGAAAACCTGCTGGCGCGCTCGTACTTCGACCCGCGCGAGGCGTACGGCAGTGGCGGAGGCAAGGAGCGGCGCCGCGCCGCCATCGCGGCCGCTCTGGCTGGCGAGGTGTCCGTGGTGCCCAGCTCGCGGCTGCTGGCGCTGCTGGGCCAGGCGCTGAAGTGGCAGCAGCACCAGGGCTTGCTCCCGCCCGGTAACCGACGATATGCTTCATCCTAAGCGGATACAGGGTAGATATGAGCGCCGTGGCGTGGAGGTGATCCAATCACTGAAGGAGCGTTTAAAAAAAAAAGGCGTCGGCGCGTGCGATCATATCAGCGGCGGCGGCGTGCCGGCGGGCGGCGCGGCGCTCATATCTAATACAGGGTCACAATTGATTGTAACATTCAACAAAGCGAATCCTGTTTCCGTGTCAACTGTCAAAAGAAATCTAACTTGTTCAAGAGCGTGGCTTCTAAAAACGTTCGAGCTGGCTAGGAAATAATGAATACAGTCCTAACTTGTCGCTACTACCCCGGCTGCAGGCACCACCATCGACCTGTTCCGCGGCAAGGCGGCCATCCGCGACGAGGAGGACGACCAGTGCCCCACGCAGCTCTCCAAGATCATTAAGTTTGGCCAAAAGTCACATGTGGAATGTGCCCGGTGAGTGCTCATTGCTACATATTTAGAACAGTATATTGTGGTTGTCTGTGCCAAGACAACGCACAGCCTAGACTGGACTAGTCTTTTTATCTTTGGGTGTACATCACGGGGATATTCCGTCCCTAGAGCATTGACCAGCGGTGCTAAAGTTTGTGATGAGACTACAATAACTGTGACCAGACCCCAGCGCTCCTGGTTTGAACTATCGAAATGAAGTTGATTCCTAAGTCAATACTTATAATACTTTTTAAATATATTCTGTAGCAACTTTTGTACCTTGTACAAACTAAAACCAAACGCTATCAGTAATGCTAAATTAGAAGTAAACTTATTTAGGTCTAAAAAACTGACGGTGTGAAATCAGTGAAATTAAAAAAAGACACCGGATTTTTTTTTGCTCTAACCTAACGCTAACTTTTCATTAAGATAGCGAGGAAATCACTGGATGTGGAATGATCGATCAAGTGAATAGGGGTTAATTTATTGCTGAAAGATGCTAAGGAAAAATAATAAAAAATGTTTTTTTTTTATTAGGCCGAAACAAATAATGTCCACGCCAGCTTAACTCTCGACTTTTCCTTCGGAAAAACTATAGTGAAAAATTGTTGCTGCTCATATTGCAGCTAGTTTGAGTACAAAGAGTCAGCAACAAAATAAAAATCGAAAGTCTACGGAAGTTGGAGATCGGTTAACGAAAAAACCGGCCACGCCTGAGTTGTCCATACAAACGTAATACTTACCAAAATGATTTGCAGTTTGAAGATATTTCTACCATATTATGCTGATATTCAGATTTAGACAGTATTTATCTAGGTTCCTACGTCTTTTTAGGGTTCCGTACTTCAAAAGGAAAAAACGGAAGTAGGTTACTCTTTTGTCCGGATACAGATCAGATGAAACACATGTACCTACTCACTTAAATTTAGTTAGGTCTACATTAAAACTAGGTACCTATTTATGTAAATACCTACATAACCACCCACAAATTTTTACAAAATTTACTTAGGAAAAAAAAATCTTTATTTTCTTAGGCACACTTTAAATTTAAAAATATGTTTATATTTACTAGGTAGCTAAGCAGGTAGGTAAGTAACTTATAATAATATCTTTGGGTTGTACCAAAGGTCGTAAAATGGTACGTCACTCGATACCAAATCGAAAGGCAAATATCTAAATCCAAGTCCAAGCTTAAGTCAAGTGTCAGAAATATTACAATACAAGTTAGGAAACAATAATAATTACGCACGCACAGCACAGTAAAGTACCTAATTATCTAACACTGGCAATAAAAAAAACACTCCATCCAGCGCGTTCCTGTGGAGTGCCTGTTGGAGCGATACACACAGAAGCCGTGAGTACTTAGTACAATCACGCACACATTGACATTTTCTTGCCGAGACAGAACTACTAACGATTGGAAATTTGTGATAAATTTTGATGTATTCCTAATATGGTATCGTTAGAAGCGTTGCGGATAACATAGGCTAGTTAAACATAATTATATAATGGGGTAGCCATGAGTCATGAAAAAGACGGAAATAATTTTTTCTTTTCATGATTTCATCATTTGCCGACCTATACTATTGTAGGTGGAAGGCGTGTGTGAAGGTAAGAAAGAAAGTCCGAAGTACACAAGAAGAAGAATGAAAGTTTATTGCACAGACACAGGTTATAGTTCACACGCAAGAGTTCCACTGAGAAGAAGAAGGAGTGGTAGAAGAATAGTGTAGATGAACGAAAGCAAGCGATGGTACAGTCAAAAGCGCGGCGCGGCGTAGCTATGAATCTGATTAACAGTAAGCGATCGCAAGTGGCACAAAAGACGCACTGCGGTGCGTGGCCCATCGGCATCTTACCTGCGCGAGCGCAAGGCACCGATAGTGCCGTCTCGCTCGCGCACCCGTCGAACAATAGACGCGTCATAGCTTCGCCGGCCGACCGATAAGAAACTATCTACTAATGTGAAGAATCTGTTTGTATGTAAAATGTTAGTCACAAAAAGTGATTTTATTTTTGTTTCTGATTCTATATAATACTAATTGTTAGTTGACAAACTAATATGTATATAAATTATTTTTTACTTTAATTTGAGCAAAACATAAAATATATTTATTTAGTTTATAGTAGATTACTATGTAGGTCACTACATCACCCCCTTCCAAAGACCGTCAAGGGCGATAATAGTCGGGAAATCTAACGCGACGTCCCGACCGCGTCGTCCTGATGACGTCATCGTCAGTCGAAGGCAAGTCTCGGTTATCCGCGTTGGGTGTGTAGTGATGTGAATTTGTGTTGAGTGGTGACTGTGGTGTATTGTGGTATGTGGTGAGTATGATGTATTGTCAGGGTCACGCAGTATGAAGGCCGGCTTAATGCGGTCTATCGATACGGTAACCGGTTTACCGTTAACCACTATCCTAAACACCTTGTCTCCTCTTGTAATGACCTTATGAGGGCCAGAGTATGCCGGTTTAAGACCACCACCGGCAGTGCAGTCCCTAAGGAACACGTGCGTGGATGAGGATAAATCCTTATAAATAAATTGTTTTGTGTTGCTGTTATGCCTAGCTGCTGGTGATGGTTGCAGATTCCGGATAATACTCCGAAGCCTTGACAGGTAGGTGGTCATGTCGATGGTCTCGTCGGCCTGTGGGTCGAAAAATTCGCCTGGGAGGCGCATAGGCTGGCCGTAAACTAATTCAGCGGCTGAAGCCTGAGCGTCCTCTTTGTAAGCGCTGCGTACACCTAACAGGACAAGTGGTAGTGATTCCACCCAACTGTCATTTGCGTGGCAGGTGATTGCAGCCTTTAGTTGACGGTGGAATCTTTCCACCAGTCCGTTACAGGCAGGATGGTACGCAGTTGTTCTGCGATGTTGGAACCCAGCAATGGCAGACAAGCTTTTGAATAGTGCTGATTCGAACTGCCTACCTCTATCGGTTACGATATCCGATGGGCAGCCGAAACGAGCAATCCAGCCGCTCAGTAGAGCTTTTGCCACTGTTTCTGCAGTTATGTCTGCTAACGGTATTGCCTCGGGCCATCGCGTAAAGCGATCGACGGCTGTGAGACAATAGCGGAAACCTTGGCACAATGGCAGAGGACCTACGAGGTCAATGTGGATGAAGGCAAACCTAGACTTCGGTAATTTGAAAGCTCCTAATGGAGCAAAGACGTGCCGTGTGGTCTTCGAGCGCTGGCAAGCCAGGCAAGAACGAACCCACTCACGACAGTCTTTCCTGATGCCAGGCCACACGTATCGGTCAGCCACCAATCTTGCTGATGCTTTGCTGCCTGGGTGACTCAAGGAGTGCAGGCTAAGGAAAATGGTCCTGCGCAACTCCTTGGGCACAAAAGGTCTTGGTGTAGGGGTGCTGACGTCGCAGTATAGCTGCGTTTGTGATCCTGGTACGCTAAGTTGCTTCAGGCGCAACGAGTTATGTCCTGTATGCAGTTGCTTCAGCTCCTGGTCCTCCAATTGCGCTGCGGCGATCTTTTCAGCAGGCACAGGTTGAGTAATCTCCTCAACGCGCGAGAGAGTGTCCGCCACGACATTGTTCTTCCCGGATATATGCCTAATGTCCGTTGTGAACTGGGCTATGAGATCCAGGTGACGAGATCGTCGTGGGGAACAATTCTCTTTACGAGTGTGGAAGGCGAATGTGAGAGGCTTGTGGTCTGTGTAGATCACAAAGTCACGAGCCTCCAGCATGTGCCGAAAATACTTCACACTCTCGTAAATCGCGAGCAGCTCGCGGTCGTAAGGTGAGTACTTAACCTGTGCTGAGCTTAGCTTCCGCGAAAAGAAGGCAAGAGGTTCCCAAGCTCCTGCTTTCAGCTGTTGCAAGACAGCGCCCATAGCTTTGTCTGACGCATCCGTGACCAACGCTAACTTTGCGTTGCAGTCAGGATGAGCCAACATTGCTGCCTGACAAAGGCTGTTCTTGCAGTTCTGGAATGCCTCGTTCTCCTCGGTTGTGAAGTTGACTAGATGTGAACCTTTAACCGATCCAGTTAACAGTGCGTTTAGGGGCGCTTGGTAAGTAGCTGCACCTGGAATGAAACGTCTGTAGAAGTTCAGCATTCCAAGGAATCTGCGCAGCTCTCTCACGGTCTTGGGCGCTGGAAAATTCTGTACGGCATCGACCTTGGAAGGCAATGGTCTTGTGCCCTTGGCTGAGATGTGGTAGCCCAAGAAGTTTACCTCTGACACTCCAAAGGCGCACTTAGAGGTGTTAATGACCATGCCGTAGTCTCGGAGCCTAGCAAAAAGCTGGCGCAGGTGATGCTCGTGGGTCTTCTGGTCTTTCGAAAAGACCAAAAAATCGTCCAAGTAAGCGTACGTGAAGTCCAGACCCCTAAGCATTTCGTCCACGAAGCGCTGAAAAGTCTGCCCGGCATTTCGTAGACCAAACGTCATGTAAGGGAATTCGAAAAGACCGAATGGCGTCGTGATCGCGGTCTTCGGGATGTCATCTGGATGGACTGGGATCTGGTTGTAAGCTTTCACAAGGTCAATTTGGGAAAATACGGTGCAGCCAGACAAACTATGAGCAAAGTCATGTATGTGTCGGATGGGATATTGGTCAGGGATGGTTCGGGCGTTCAACATCCTGTAATCGCCACAGGGACGCCAACCATCATCTTTCTTAGGTGCTAGGTGAAGAGGCGACGACCACGGGGACTCAGACAAGCGACAGGTGCCACACTGCAACATTGCCTCAAATTCGCCCTTCGCAATTTTTAATTTGTCAGGGGCCAATCTGCGAGGTGAACAGGATACTGGTGGCCCTGGCGTTGTGCGAATATGATGTACTGTATTGTGTTTTGAAGTGCGGTGTATACCATGTGGGCGGGTGATGTCGGGAAATTCCTGTAGTATGTGTGTGTATGCGGAATCACCAAGACTTACTTTCACTGAAGAGACGACCTCAGAACGACGGACAGGCGACGCCGGGGTGGAGAGCGTAGTATGATTGTCGATGAGGCGCTGGTTCCTGCAATCAACAACCAAATTGTAGTAACATAAAAAATCCACGCCTATTATCGCCTTTGTTACATCGGCTACGATAAATCGCCAAGCGAAGTCACGGCGCAACCCTAAGTTTAAACTTAAGTTTACGAAACCATACGTGGTAATAGATGTTCCGTTTGCCGCACACAACTGGTAATTTGTTTTTTCTAGTCGTCTTGTTATTGCCGACCGAGGGTAGACGCAGAGGTCGCTGCCGGTGTCGACCAGAAACTGCACCTTCGACCTTTGATCGGTGACAAATAAGCGACCAGCACTCGGACAATCATCGGTCGCCATCACTGATTGCCCCGCACATTTCCCGATGAAGGGTAGTCGCACGGCTTCACGCACTTCCTAGCCCGGTCTCCAAAATTCTGATGGTACCAGCACTGGGGGAACCTTCTGTAGCTGGACTGTGATCTGTGGGAGCTGGACCGATGGCGCGTACGACTACGGGATCGTTCTCTAGGACGAGACAAACGATCCACCTTCTCCGCCAGCTTCTCCATCTGCTTGGTCAGGGCGGCGATCTCGGAGTTCACGCTGTTGCCCGGGGTGCTCGACGATGCAGCAGTAGTGATGGCAGATGTTGATGCCACCTGGTTGCCGACGACGTCGTGGATCCGGTCCGCCAGCTCAGCCAGCTCGCCCAGATCCGGCTTGGACTGGGAAGCTATGATCGCCTGAATATTTGCGGGTAGGCGGCTCGTCCAGATGGTCCTCAGGAACTCCTCCGGTACACCTGGACCAGCGAGGTTGAGGAGGTGGCGGTAAAACTGGGAAGGCTTTCGGTCACCCAGCTCTTCATGCATGAGAAGCTGCTTGATTTTCCTCTCACGCGTTGCCGAAAGTCGCTTTATGAGCTCACTTTTTGAGTTTCTCATATTTCCCGGTGGTTGGAGGGTGTTCGAAGATATCCTCGACTTCAGAAGCGTATTGCGT
This sequence comes from Lacanobia oleracea, assembly GCA_950371165.1. Taxonomy (NCBI): domain Eukaryota; kingdom Metazoa; phylum Arthropoda; class Insecta; order Lepidoptera; family Noctuidae; genus Lacanobia; species Lacanobia oleracea. Next base: position 502,312 of record OX493397.1, read on the forward strand.
TTCCAAGTTGCCGACAACGTAATGGAACTTGGTGTCGTCTGTCTTGATGTTGGCCAGGACGAACTGCGCTTCCATCTGGTTGAACCATAATCCCGGCTTCGCCGGGTTAAATGGCGGTATTCGCACACCCACACGACAACTTTCCGCTGCCGACTCGTCGACATCTTGATGACTGCGCGCTTTGTCTTCGGTCATCCTCGTGCTCCTGATCGGGGTCACCAATGTAGGTGGAAGGCGTGTGTGAAGGTAAGAAAGAAAGTCCGAAGTACACAAGAAGAAGAATGAAAGTTTATTGCACAGACACAGGTTATAGTTCACACGCAAGAGTTCCACTGAGAAGAAGAAGGAGTGGTAGAAGAATAGTGTAGATGAACGAAAGCAAGCGAAGGTACAGTCAAAAGCGCGGCGCGGCGTAGCTATGAATCTGATTAACAGTAAGCGATCGCAAGTGGCACAATAGACGCACTGGCGGTGCGTGGCCCATCGGCATCTTAATTTCCATTATTAGGCAACGCATACCGTTGCCTAATAATGGAAATTTTAAAAATAATATTAGGACATTGTTAGGTATGTAACGGGAGCGGACAAGCACGTGCAATCAAACAGCGAGTCAGTGTCATACTACTTTAATGTTCGACGTATCTGTCGCACGCGCGTCAGACACTCGCAGGTGTAGTACGCGCATGCGTATATACAACAATCCCTTCCTCACATAGTTTAGAAAAATGGCTTACAATTAACAGGTGCAACACGTCGTTTGGATCTTTGATTTTGTCGGTCGGCTTCTAAGACATCTACTGTCTCCTGTGGTGCTTGTAGATCGAGACTTGTACTAGGTTGATCTGATGTAGACGGCTGCAAGGCTAATGGATCAACACTCCTACCTTCCCTCTGTCCAAGCTGAACTTCTTCAGTGGATGTTGGTGATTGTGCGCCCACAGGAACCACCCGTTCACACGTTACACCAGTTGCTTCTGGCTGCGGCGATAAGTTGCTGTCATCTGTTTCTATGTCCGATTGCCAATCATTTTTTTTATTAACTACCTCTAAATCACCTTCTGCTTGAAAACGTCTTATCTGGTCGATGTGTCGAATTACGTTGCAGTTTAGCTCCGTTACATACCTACACCGAATACATCACGTTTCCAATCTCTTCTTTGATTACGCCTTGCACCCAACAACATTTATTGTTTCCTAAAAATCGTTTAATCCAAACGACCTCATCTAGCTTAAATTCCCTGCTTTTCCTTGCTCCCTTATTCTGTGAGGACTGTTTTCCTCTTACGGTCAACGAAAGATCAGCGGATGTCGAAGCGACTTGAAAAGGATTGATCAAGTCCAGACGCGATCGAAGGGGTCGACCATACAGTACTTCCGCTGGAGATTTTTGGAGTTCCTATAATCAAATAAAAACTTTGCAATTTTTTCTTGTAGAGGTATTTTAGTGTTACTTTGTAACATTATGCTTTTAAGACCTTTTTTAATAATTTTGACGAAACTTTCGGCTTGGCCGTTAAGTACTTGACGGATGATACGCCGGTGACAATACGTGTTGAATGCCGTTCAAATTGCAAAAATGTTCAAATTCCGTAGACGTGAAAGAAGTATCATTGTCCGTCACTAACGTGTGAAGCACACCTACTCTTGATATAAAATCATATAATTTACTTATAACAGTTTTTGCTCCATAAGATGTTGTACTAACTGCATAACATTCAACCCACTTAACTATAACTAAAAACATCTGGGCCCCTAGTCTGCTAATTTTTATAAATTCGTCATTCCAACACGATGCCATTGTCATTTTGCTAAAAGTTCGTAATCTGCTAAATTCATAATGGTCGTTCACTGATCGTTCAGTAGCATGCCAGTGGTCTCGTAATGAAATTGTAGTGGAATGACAGTGTCGTATTGCCATTATTATAAAACCCGTTTGGAGAAATAATTTTCGAAAAACTGCTATTAAATTTGAACATTAATTTATGCCAGATTGCTATTGTATATAATTTTACATATTATTTATTAGTGTTCTATGAAATCTGAAGTAGTAACAAAGTCGTAAATAGCAAATACGTAATGAAACTCATTTATATTTTATCCGTTTTGCTGTCAAAGTCAAATGTGACATTAGTGACATTAGGTACTGTTTACTTTATTGACGTCGACGACTGTTTTTATTTGTTTTGAAGCGACCGGTGTTTTGCAAAGAGCTAATTGAATTTTAACGTGAGCGTCATTAAAAAATCAAATAATTAATAGATTTGTTTATTGTTCTTTTTTACTTCTCAATAACGACATCATGAGACTGTGCATCAATTGCGGAATAGCAACGGAACGCTGCAATACAATAGGAAGGTGAATATTGGAAATGAATCATTCTTCCTATTGTACAGGAATGGGTGGGTTAGTATCTGATATTTCTATATCGTAAACATTTAACATTTTTGTACGTAATATTTAATGTAAACAAACTAAATGGTGTAATAGGTTCTGTTAAGTTTTCTTTTAATGGTTTTATTTTTAAAAATAATACCAGAATGTGTAACAAATTCAAATTCAAAACATCACCAGTCCAGACTAAATCTGTATGGTCAATTACAACCTATTCTCTCTCTCAGAGGGGAGGCCAGCGTCCCTTCAATGGAAATGTAATATGGCCACTTATGTTTACCAAAAATAGCCACTCAGATGTTTATTTCTAAATGCTAGTGCTAGACCTAATAGTCGAATGAAAATTGTTTGTTTCAGATAAATGAAAATGACTTCATCTTCCAAGCTTGCTCTTGATGAAAGTAGACCAGATGGAAATGAACAGACACTAGGACACCGATGAGTGTTATTCAATGTGGATGTTGTCTTCTGAAAAAAGTTTGTCCTCATCAACTTTTACAGTACAGAACTGGTACAGTGCAAGAGTGTAATATAATGGATTCTGCCGTGCTTGGTTAGTTTACTAGTTTTATTCATGGGTTATGAAAAACATTATTTAGTTTAGTTTTGTTAACGAGGGCATAGAGAGTGTTATTTTCATTATCTATCTATACTTATATATAAAGCTGAAGAGTTTGTTTGTTTGTTAACTTGAACGAGCTAATCTCAGGAACTACTGGTCCGATTTTAAAAATTCTATCAGTGTTAGATAGCCCATTTATCGAGGAAGGCTATTGGCTATATTATCACGCTAAGACCAACAGGAGCGGAGCAGTAACGAAAGTTGTGAGGCAAACGAAGTTGCGCAGGTCAATTAGTATTTAATATTAGTCAAGCTCTTAACATCAACATTTCTCATTTGCAGGATTTCATTAATTCAGTAATTTTCAAAATGGGCACACACATACACAATGTCTCTGTGTAATGGCTTCCTGTAATGTGGATAAATTATTTTCAGGTGGGTGCTTCAAGTGTGCTTCTTTTGATGGGTGCGAGCAAATAGAGCAACCCGGTATTTCCATTCAGGCCCCTCACCATCTGGGGCATCTTCATCAGCTGTCAATGAGCGGAACAGTCAAGACATTCCTCATTTAGAAGAACCTACCTACACACATATTATGATAATCCTAATGAAGAAGATGATTAAAACGATTTACTTACTGCTATGTTTTATTTTTATTTTAATATAATACTATTTCTGATTACTGTACCTGATATAAGTTAGCACCCTATTAAATACAATATAAGCAAAAGCAAGCCAGAAGTGATGCACATGGCCCTTGTCTAAAAAATATAGTTTTCTGAAAACTTCAGCTTAAAGGTACTGAAAGCCTGAGCACTTTTATAAAAAATCATCATTATAGGATGCAAGCACTGCAGCATAGCTGCAAGTGCATTCTAGAGTATATAGTCTTAGATCTCTATAACGACGAATGTTTGATAATATTTAGTGTAGGAAACATAGCCACAAATATGCATTTTTCGTTTGAACGAATCTCTGGAATCAGTCAGATTGGCAAAAATATTTTTATATTGTTAGGCTATACGGGAACGGAAAAAATCGAGATATGCGCGTACAAAGTCGCGAGCTAAAGCTAGTATTTTATTTAAAAATAATAACCTAAAATATGGGCAAATATTATCTGATTTGGTCAGTGGGTCAAAATTGGGCTCGTGAAACCTTCCTAAATGCTCTAATTTATGGCGAAATCCAGCTCTGTAACGCCAGGCCCAAGTTTTTATGGAGTTACGGTTTCTCCTTTCGGCTCTCATTGAGTTTCTCGAAAACCACTGACACCTGGCGCTTGGCTACAGCAGCCGCACCAATGAAGGGCGAAGTTTGTCCAAAAAATATTGGATATAAAACGCCGGTAGAATGGCGCAGTGACTGGAAAAGCAATGACTACACAATTACGTTCTAATGGTAGGTCACTGATCGATGGAACTGTCAAAATTTTAGCAGATTACCGCATACGACTGTCATTATGTACGAGATTACCATTTTATGCCATTTCGTTCAGTGGAGTGTCAGTGATTGTTCATTGGAAAGTCATAATGACACTATTATGTTAGTAGATTACCAAACTTGTCAAAATCAACAATTATGAGATCAGTGATCGACCATTCTGACACTATTGTAATAGCAGACTTGGGGCCCTGGATAAGAAACGGTCCAAAGAAATCTAAATGAATTCTATAAAACGCATGCGGTGGATAAGGCCACGGCGAAGGAGGCGCGCGGGGTGGCGCGGGGCGCAGCTGCGCGCAGACGCTGCACGCAGCTGCCAACCGTTCGAGCGCCGCGTCAATTCCCAGGAACCACAATCTTTCGCGCGGGCCTTCATTTTTACTACCCCGAAGTGCGAATCGTGTAATTAAAATCAAATCCAAATATTTTCTCTCTAAGTGAATGTGGAATAACCACTTTATGACCACGCATTAAGCATTCATTTTCAAATGCCAATTGAAAACGAACATCAAAATAAGGACGCAATTCGGAATCGTGAATTTAACGCGGCCACCCGTTTAACACATAATTTTTAACCTTTTTTAAAATCTCGTCGCGGTCGGTTTCGCAACGTAATTCATTTATAGTAATGGGTAAACTTCCTTCAACAACAAAATTGACGTAAGCAGCGCGCTCTCCCCGCGCCTCGTCCTTCGCCCGGTTCTCATTCTCTAACGTCGCTCGCGATAAGAAGTCGGCACTGTTTTCACCTCTACGAATGTATTCGATGGTATAATTGTACGCCGACAAGTATAACGCATAGCGTTGTAGTCCATTCGCTGATACCTCCGGGATGCCACGATGCGGACCAAAAATCGTAATCAACGGCTTATGCTCTGTACGTAATATGAATGGCATGGTACGACCATATAAGTACTGGTGAAATTTTCTTACGCCATAAATTATTGCAGTTGCCTCTTTCTGTAGCTGTGAATAACTTTTTTCTGCTGCTGTGAGCGTCCTTGAAGCAAATGCGATAAGCCTTTCGCGATCGTCAGCACGTGATAACTGGGATAAAATGCACCTAAACCTTGTGGCGAAGCATCTACGGTTAGAAACAATTTAGCGTTTGGATCAAAATGGGCTAGCAGCTGATCAGAAGCAAGCAATTTCTTAATTCGTTCAAATGCCTCGTCATGAACTGAATTCCATTCCCATTTTTTATTTTTATGAAGTAATTCATATACTGAGCTCAGAATTGACGATGCATTTGGCACAAAACTTCTATAATAGTTTATTAATCCTAAAAATGACTGTAACTGCGTACTGTTCGTTGGCTCGGGAGCTTTTAATATGGCCTGTACTTTATCTGGTGATTTCCGAATACCACTTTTATTAATAATATGACCGAGGTAGGAAATTTCGTTTTTAAAATATTTGCATTTATCCTGCTGGACAGTTAACCCTGAGTCTTCTAATCGTTGTAGAACTAACATTAACCTATTTATGTGCTCCTTTATATTACCTCCTGTTATTAAAATATCATCTAAGAATGTTATTACCCCGTCTAGGCCTGCCAGCACATATTCCATCGCCCGTTGAAAAATGGCTGGAGCGCTCGCCAGACCAAACACTAGTCTGGTCTATTTGAAAAGGCCACGATGCGTGTTGATACATGTTAGGGTCTGTGACTCTTCTGTCAGTAGAAATTGGTTGTAAGCACGAGAAAGGTCAATTTTGGTGAACTGCTCACCACCATGTAGTTTAGAAAATAATTCATTGACAGATGGTAATGGGTATTTTTCGACCATTAATTGCTTATTAATAGTTACTGAGTAATCTACACAGATTCTAACACCACCGTCTTTTTTTAATACCGGAACTATGGAAGAGCCACATTCCGAATATTCTACGGGTTCTAATATCCCAAGATCTAGAAGGCGATTCAGCTCCGCATCGATTTTTAAAGCGACCGGTCTTGCTTTAAAAATAACGGTTTAACATCAGGTTTTAACTTTAACGATACCTTACTTTTGTTGAAACATCCTAATCGACTCGAAAATAATTTGGGGAATTGTGAAATAATTTCACTGATTGCCCGATCTTGTGATTTATCCATATAATTAACGGTCGCTACCTGAGCAAATTCTAAATTAACATGTGGGAGGCGGGCGCCCCCGACGAGCAACGCCTGAGTCTTACCCACATTCACCGACAACCGCCACTTCGACAGCCACTCGGGAAGCATGTCTAGCAAGCGCTGCATCTTGACAGCCGCGTGTCTTGCTTTAAACGAGGTGCAGATGTACGCGGCGTCATCAGCGTACAGCGCGAGCGTGCATTCCTGCGAGGAAGGGATGTCGTCGGTGTAACATGAGTAGCAGAGCGGCGAGACGCAGCTGCCCTGCGGGACTCCGGCGGCTATGGGTCGGGGGCGTGACACGACACCATCGACCACCACCTTGAAGGTCCTGTTAGTGAGGAAGGAGGAGACCACCTTGACAACGCGACGGGGCGCAGCACTGAGCGACATCTTATAGATCAGACCGGCGTGCCAAACCCGGTCGAAAGCCTTTTCCATATCGAGGAGTACTGCAACTGCGTGCTCCTTCTTATTTAGCGCCGCTGTGAGCAGGTGCAGTACTCTCGATAGCTGGAGCGTCGTGGAGTGTTCCGAGCGGAACCCAAACTGTTCCGGGCGAGGCGTCAGGTGCGGTGTTAGGTGCCGCAGCAGGAGTTGCTCAAACACCTTGGAGATAGTGGGCAGTAGCGTGATGGGCCGATAGCTTTCCGGGTTCAGCACGTTCTTGTTCGCCTTGGGCAGCATAATGACGCGCCCTTCCTTCCAACAACTCGGGAAGGCCCCCGTGCGTAGTATCCCCGTAAACAGGTGCGCCAAGGCCGCTACCATACGGAACGGCAGGTGGCGCAGCACTGTATTGGTGATACCGTCCGCCCCAGGGGCCTTTTTAGGCTTGGTCCTCAGGATGGCGCGTCTCACTGCGTTAGGCGAAAAGAAAATGGGTGCTTCATCGGTAGCTATCGGCGACGCGAAGTACTCCACCAAGTGCCTCTCGACTGCTGCGACGTGGTCGTGGTCATTCCAGCCGAACCCGACTGGGGTTCGGCTGGAATTGACGCTCCAGGTGTTCGGCGAAGATCTCCGCACGGTCTGATGCGGTGTATCTAGGCGCCCCGTCGCTGTGTAGGAGCGGGCGTACCGGAGCTGTACCCCAGCTCCGGTACGCCCGCTCCTACACAGCGACGACTTGCCGGCACAATCTGTGTATTGCCGGCCAGTCACCGTCGGTCGACTCTACGTAGGACTCCCAGCTCTCTGCGTTGTGCTCCTGGAGCTTGGCCCTCGTCTTTTCCGCAAGACGGTTCAGTTTCCTCTTCATTGTGGGGCATTTCGTGATTAGCCACTGCTTGCGTAGTCGCCTAGTTCTGGCGACCAATTCGCGTAGGTGGCGGGGCAAGGGCCTGTGAAGCAGACCCTGCGAGTGCGATAGGGTTGTGGTCGCCTCCTTATAGGCGCGTTGGATGTAAGCAGTGACCTCACTAGCCATCCTGTTCACGTCTGCGGCGGTGGCTAAGGGCCAAGTCGGTGTGGTGGTCTCCAGCGCTTCCTGAAAGGAGCTCCAGTCGGTCCTTCGACGTGGCGCTGGCGGCGGAAGTCGGACTGGCATTCCTGACAGGACGACGAGAACGGGTTGATGGTCGGACAGCATCTCGTCGTCCAGTACTTGTTGGGCGATCTGGCAATGTAGGCCCCTGTGGACCACGATGTCCAGCACGTCCGGCGCATGCCGTTGCTGGTCCGGGTAATACGTCGGGGTTTCCGGGCCGGACACCACGTACCTGTGGGCCTCTGCGTCAGCGAAGAGCTGTCTGCCCCTGGGCGTTGTGGTTCGGGAGTTCCACGCTGGGTGCTTGCAGTTGAGGTCGCCGGCAAGGATGGTTGGGTGCGGCGACCTTAGCATCAGGGCCCTCAGCTCAACCACGTCAAAGGGAGCCGAGGGCGGAATGTAGGCCGCGTAGACGTCTATGTCCTCGCGCGCAAAGTGTAGTTGGACACCCAGCGCGTAGAAGGTGCTGAGTGAAGGCAGGGGCAAAGGCTGGTGACGATTCTCCGCTTGACTAGTATCGCCAGACCGCGATAGTTCACACCGGCGTCCGACTTCTCGTCATATATATATAACATAAGTATTTTGGGACTCGTAATCTGTCGGCTGGTCCCAGGAATGTTTCGCTGATGAGCGCCACGTCGATGTCCTGTTCCGTGAGGAGGAGGCGGAGTGGAGCGACCTTGTTCCTTAGGCCGCGAGCATTCCAGTGAATGACCCTCAACGGCTTAGCCATGATAAAGCGTCAGAAGGGCGGCCAAGCCGTCGAGGATCACCAGCTCCGCGTCCTGTCCCTGCCTGATGGCTTTAATCAGGTCCATCAGGAGTTTTATGGCGCAGGCGGTGAACTCTTGTTTTGCACTCGCGCTCCTCTTCGGCTGGAGCGCAAGACGTGTGAGCGTGCTGTCTCTGCTGGCTAGGCGCAGCGCTGGCGTGTTTTTCAGGAGCGGTCTCCGCCCCTGGGACGGCGCTCTTTGCCTCTGTGCGCTGCGCCAATTTCACAACTTTCTTGGTTTTGGCGTCAGCAGCGACAGTGGTGGTGGTGGTGTGTGACGTCGCCTGCGCCTGTGATGGAGCAAGGTCGACCATTTTACTCTCGGTAGCACTGGTGGTGGGGGGAGGTGTGGGCTTCTTCCCCTTCTTTCTACCTTTCCCCCCTCTCTTTCTCCGCCCCCCGGAGATGGCAGCGTCTCTGTCTGTGGGCCCGTTTGCTGCCGCCATCAGCGTAGCGCTAGGCGCCTCGCTGTCATTAGCGCACACAGGCCTCTCGGCGGCTGATAGCCGGCTCTGTTGCCGCGTGATGGCGACAGTGCCCGCTCTTTTGTTTTTGATTTCCCGCTGGAACACCGGACATTTGCTGTTGCACGCCAGGTGGTCGCCCGCGCAGTTGGCGCTGGTGGCCGGCTCCGAGCGTGGGCGCGGGCAATCCCTGGCGGCGTGATTGTCCCCGCATCTGACGCATTTGAGCGGGCGGTGGCACTGGTGCGAGCTGTGCCTGAACTGCTGGCACCTGTGACACTGGGCAGGCCCTCGCTTGCCTCTCCACGCCTCGATTTTGACACCACGCATAAATAGGAGGGTCGTGATGTCGTAAATTCTCCTATTATCGGGCGTCCACTTCAACACTGCATGGAAAATGCAGCCGGGTCGTCCTTCGCGCGCCTTGATGTTGCGCACGTACTCCAGCTCGAATCCATGCAGGCGGAGCTCCTCCTCGATTTCCTCAGGATTCGTGTCCGCGGGAAGCCCACGGATGGCCACATTGGCACTCCTCTCCGCTGGCAGCGAATAGGCGAACTAGGAGAGACCGCCCTCCCTCTCCAAGTCGGTGAGGTACCGCTGGACCGCCCTGTACTCGCCCTCACTTTCGGGCAAGAACCGAAGCCGCCCTGACACGGACGGGCATTCGGTGGGTGACCCAGCATGGCACTCACCGCTCCGAAGTGAGCGGTCCAATCTGGAAACCTCTCCACGATCAGCGGAGGGTACCGGGGTGACTTCTTCTTCGGCGCGGGGGCTGCCGCGGCGGGTTCTGAGACGCCAGTGGTGGTGCTAGTGAGTGTGGCGCAGGTGGCGCTAGTGTGCGCTTCTCCAAACATTATAACAGTTTGGGTAGGCGCAGAAGGTGGGCACGCCGTGACGGCGTCGGCGGACCGCCCCCCCCCGCCTGGACCGCGCGGTACGCGCTGCGGTAGTGGCGGGTCAGGACAGTAGCGCTTTGCCTCTTCGGTGGCCTCGTCGTCTGGGCTTCTGGGTCGTCGCTGGGGCCTGACCTCGAGCGAAAACTCGAAGCCAAAGCCCAGGTTGTCTTCGGTGGGGCAGGTGGGGCGGTCAACGTCCATGGCGCCGGCTCGTACGGGCGTGTCCGCAGACACGTCGCGTCTACCGGCAGTGAAGCCCCCGGACGAGGCCGACATGTCCGACCCTTGACGGGATGAACATGCCGACATCATGGCAGGGGAGTCCTGGGCGGCGCCCCTCGGTGGAGTTGGGGAAAATAGAAACTCTGACCTGTGATGGGCAGGCGGCGTCGATGTCGCAGATTGGGTCGCGCTCGCCAGCAAGCGGCGGGGAGCGGGCGACGCAGTGCGGCGTGCTGTGGCGGCGTAGGTAGCCGCAGTCGTCTGGGTTGTTGTGGGGCGCGATGCGGTGGGCGCAGGCGGCGCGGCGGCAGCAGGCACTCCAGACACAGTGGGTTGAGTTGCTCTCGCGATCGGGACAGGCGACCCGAACGCGGATGAGCGCACAATAGATTGCGCTATCGGGTCGGACTTCGCTGCGGGTTGCTCGGGCTGCGCCCCGGGGCGCGCAGTTTTGGTGGCGGATGGTGCTCTTGGAGGCGCCACTTGACGTACAGGTGGCGCCGCCTGGTGTGCGAACGGTCATTCAGAAAAACGCGTCATCAGTATAACGCCATCTATCGACAGTGTAGTTGAACTGCCAAAGATCGAACTCAAAAGCGACGTTAAATTTGGTACAATTTTACCAAGCCAGATCGCGTCACGCGTGTCTTCAACTCGCTGTATCCTCTTTATTTTTTGTTTACGTGAAAAAAGAAAAAATACGTGTCCAATATTTTTTCACTTTTTAAAGTTATTTATTGTCGGGGATAATTTAAATTTAATTTATTATCGCTGATAGTCTGATATTGAAGCATCGTTATTCCTGTCGTACTCCTGCTTCATTCCAATAACAGATGGTATATCGATCTGTGGACAGGTTCTCGCCGGACGGGCAGTACCTCGTGACGGGCTCCGTGGACGGCCTCGTGGAGGTGTGGAACTTCACCACCGGCAAGATCCGCAAGGATCTGCGCTACCAGGCGCACGAGGAGTACATGAGTATGGAGGAGGCAGTGCTCAGCCTCGCCTTCGGCCGCGACAGCGACACGCTCGCCGCCGGCTCCAACGACGGCAAGATCAAGGTGCGTAGTGCGCAATGCGCAGTGGGCGAGACGGCCGCGCTGTCCGGCCATCGCGCTCACGTGCTCGTGTGTGCAGGTGTGGAAGGTGTCCTCCGGCCAAGTACTGCGCAAACTGGAGCGCGCGCACACCAAGGGGGTCACCTGCCTGCAGTTCACGCGCGACAACACGCAGATCCTGTCCGCCTCCTTCGACCGCACCATCAGGTGAGTGAGCTTGCAACTCGTGCGGGGTGAGCCGTGTTGACCACGTTCTGACCGCGCCCTGACTGCGCTCTGACCGCGCTCTGACCGCGCTCTGATCGCGCTCTGATCGCGCTCTGACCGTGCTCTGTCCGCAGGATCCACGGGCTCAAGTCGGGCAAGGTGCTGAAGGAGTTCCGCGGTCACGCGTCGTTCGTGAACGAAGCCGTGTTCACGCCGGACGGGCACAGCGTGCTGAGCGGCTCGTCGGACGGCAGCGTGAAGGTGTGGTCGGTGCGCACGGGCGAGTGCACGGCCACGCTCAAGCCGCTCGGCAGCGGCGAGCCGCCCGTCAACTCGCTGCTGCTCACTCCCAAGAACCCCGACCACTTCGTGGTGTGCAACCGCACCAACACCGTGGTCATCATGAACATGCAGGGCCAGATCGTGCGCTCGTTCTCGTCGGGGCGGCGCGAGCAGGAGGGCGGCGCGCTGGTGAGCGCGGCGCTGAGCGCGCGCGGCCGCCTGGTGTACTGCGCCGGCGAGGACCTGGTGCTGTACGCCTTCTGCACCGCCACCGGCAAGCTGGAGCGCACCATCACCGTGAGTGTCCCCGTGCTGCGCCACACGCGTCCCGCCGACTTACGCTGACGCCGCGCTTCTGTTTCAGATCCACGAGAAAGCGGTCATCGGGCTGACGCACCACCCGCATCAGAACTTGTTGGCCACCTATGGCGAGGACGGCCTGCTCAAGTTGTGGAAACCGTAATATCGGGAGCGCAAGCTGGATAGACTGTTACACCTAATTAAGATTTATATTTTGTAGGCACTATCTCTAAGTAAAATTAAAAATACTACAAAAGCAGATAATGTTTTATTACCTTGAGAACATAAGGGGTAAAATTAAACGATAATAGTAGATTGATAGTGCATCGAGCCGAAAGTGACTTATACGGCCTCGGGTTTTGCGGGCAGCGGGGCGGCGGCGGCGGTGCGGTAGCGGGGCGGGCAACATAGACCCGTTTTCGAAACCAGCGGGCAGAGCGCGCGGCACTATAGCGGCGTAGTGTTTTGTTATAGAGTTAATTTATTCTTAACGCTCGATTTAATGTGGGCAAAAGAAGAAAAAATGCACAACACTGCAATGCAGACCATTGTACTACCATTGTAGGTCCATTTGATTATAGGCATTAGATCCTGTCGCGTCCGCACCGCCGCCGCCGCCACCCCGCTGCCCGAGCTAATTCTCGAGCGAGTCGGACTCACAAACCGAGGGTCCCATACCAAAATATACAAAAGTTGATACGACAGAGGGGCTTTCGTTTAAACTGCCTATACTAGGTACAATTTTCAAGCTCTGTACCAAAAATCAATTAAATACGAGCAGTAGTTGCTAAACTACTGCCAAATGTTTTTTTAAGTTTTTGCACCGTTTGAACACGATGTATCTTTCCTAATAGCTGATTATGTCTAAACATAAGTCATGCACCTTACAACGATAAATCTACGATGCGTTGTTGCCGCTCTGACGCATGTCGCAAGTACATTCACTACAAAGTTGGCAATGCAAACAAGGAAGCAATAAATACACACACACTTGCACTTTCAGTACGAGAGTGACAAACATAGCAAAATATTCTGCGCGTAAGAGACAAAAATAGGTCAGTTTTTTGCATCCTAGTTTTTTGCGATCGGTAATTGGGGCCTCTAAAAAACTTGTTTTTTCAGTGCGCCGACGCTGTCCTTTCGGAACGTACGATTTGTAGAATTCGCGCGCAGACAATAATTGTGATTTTGTTTTGTTATTGTGATAGGACACTAAATAAGTTAAAGACAGTATTTCTTTTTTTTAATGTGACAGGGCACGTAACTTGGGATAATCTAGCTGACCCGCACGACTTCGCTCCCGTTAACTGACTTCCCTACCTACTTACCTTTTTTATGTTTTTAAACCTTCCCTGTATTCTGGCGAAACTAACAAAAAAGAACGATTTAAATCGGCCCCGCCGTTCTCGAGTTTTAGCGAGACTAACGAACAGCAATTCATTTTGATATACTACTCTGTCAAGAAAGTACCGGGAAAAGATCAATAATACACAAAATGTCTGTTATTCATCCAAATTTATTTTATCACCTTCAAAGTATGCTCCTTTAGAAACGATACACTTGCGCCAACGAATAATCCATTCATCAAAACATTTTTTAAACGCTGCTTCCGGAATTGAGTTCAGTTCTCGCCGCGAATTTTCCTTTATGTCTTCTATCGATTGAAAACGGGTGCCACGAAGTGGTAATTTGAGTTTAGGAAAAAGAAAAAAGTCAGCAGGAGCCATATCTGGTGAATATGGTGGTTGCTGGATGGTATTTGTTGAGTGTTTGGTTAAAAATTCGTTCACAATGATAGCCTTGTGCGAAGGCGCATTGTCGTGGTGCAAAATCCAAGAATTTTCTTTCCACAAATCTAGCCTTTTTCGTCGAATTTGCTCTCTTAAACGCCGCATAACGCTCAAATAATATTCAGACCTTCCGGTAAGAATTCAGAGTGCACAACACCGCGATAGTCAAAGAAAACAGGTAACATGACTTTGACTTTTGATCGACTTTGGCGTGGTTTTTTTCGGTTTCGGTTCAGTTGGAAGGCGCCACTCCGAAGCTTGTTGACTAGTTTGCATGTCAAACTCGTAAACCCACGTCTCGTCACCAGTAACAATGCGTTTCATGAATGTTGGGTCCGAACTGACTCGTTCTAGCATGTCCTCAGCGACTTTCACGCGATTGAGTTTTTGGAGAAAATTCAGATCTTTTGGGACTAGCCGAGCAGTAACATGTTTCATACCCAAATGATTAGTTAAAATGGTACGGATCGACTCGTGAGATACAGAAAGTTCGGCGGCTATCTCTCTCAGAGTTGAATGGGGATTTTCAGTCACTATTTCCTTCACTTTTGCGATGTTAACTTCAGTTGCAGACGTTGACGGCCTACCAGAGCGAGGCAAATCTTCCATCACATCTCGACCGCTTTTGAACGCTTTGAACCACTCATAAGCACGAGTTTTTGATAAAGTCGATTCACCGTAAGCCTTCTGTAACATTTTCAGTGACTCCGAACACGAAATTCCATTGGCGATGCAAAAGAACAATGGGTAATTTTGTATGGAACCCGTACCCACTTTGTAGCATTTTAGACTAGGTGTAATTTAGAAGAGGCCTAATTGAGTAACTCGAAAATAAGTGAACGAATGAATGAATGAATGAAAGACCGAAGTTATGATAACTTCTTTGTAACATTTTTAATTGCCAATAATCGCACTTTTTCTGCTTTTTGGACTAAATAAATAGATAACCAGTCATTTTTTCTGTCTTTAGAGAGCGATATAGCTTCCTATCGTTGGTTTTTGGTACAGAAAAAAAATTAAATAAGAACTATCAATCTTAAATAGCACCGTTTTATTAAATTGTATTGTTACTTTCAATGATTATATCATCCCAGGCACTTGCCGGACCTACGAAGTTATCTAGGTGCCTGCCAACACCTAAGTACCATATTATGCTAATAGTATGGGCACAAGCACCTAGAGTTCTCATACCCGTCATGCAGGAGCAATAATACGCTTCGATGACTTCTCTGCCCTGGACATTAACCTTGATTAAAATATATGTGTAATATATTTTATTCGACACGTGCCTCGATAATATGCGGCCTCTAATTAACGAGCAGTTTTCGGTTACTAGCCCATGTTACGACATACTAGAGCTACGGCTCGAAGATACCTCAATATTATATATACCATCTCAACCTCGCAAATGCTCGGCAACATATGATCTAGCTAGATCTAGATTTTGTAGTCCCTTTTGAACCATCCGTTTATTACTTCAATGACCCAACGCACTATGGTGATATCTCGAGATTTATTGGCTTGAATATCTGTAAGCTGTGTGGCATGCCTATCTTTACTTGGTGGCATATGGGCAACATAGCCAGCACTTTCTATATCTGGTATAGAGTCTCTAAAACCTCGATCTAATATAAAAACGTCATCTGTTTGTAACGTTATATGCACTGGGGACGTTTGATCATTCATAATCTCAGTCATGATTTGGCCATCAGTCTTTGTTGCAGCGTATGGTCCACATATATCTATAATATAGCCATCTGGGCAAGTAATCACAAAGGGTTTTAACAAGTTTTTATACTTGTGTAAGCTGTAAGACTTTTTTTAAAATAAAAAGTTTTTACTTTTCTGTACGTATATATACGAACCATCGCAAATAGCTATAGCCACTGGGTTTATAGGTTTGGAATATATTGATGATGGTACTGCAAGGCTGTGAGCTATAATTTCATCCCGACTTATATGATTGAAACCCAAATGGCGAACAACAAAGTCTTGGGTCAAGCAGTTTCTAGCAGTTTTAAGCAAAATACCGATCGTTTTACGAGATACACCTATTTGGGAGGCTATACGTGTATTTGGGTCACCAGACCGTTGTTTTAATAAATATATTCCTAGTGCAGTTTTTGGTCTTCAACATTGATTTAAAAGAGACGGTGTTTCATTCAAAAGGATTTCGAATTGTTGGTGTGTTAAGCCAGTTAGGTAATATAGACCTCTGGTAAAATGTTGTTTACGTTGTCAAAATCTATATTAGTCTTATGTTTATATGCATCTCGTAACGTATCAATCATATCTTTGAGATGGTCTGGTGTGAATATTGTCTCTCCATTATCACACAGGGAGCTCCAATCTTCTGTGTTGATGTGATGTGTACAAACGCGTGCATGTTCAGGAACGTACACGCTATGATTAACCAACAAGAATACTTTTATAAACCTGGACACTCTGTGAAGTTCTTGATTGATGCACCCATGAAATAGGTGACGACAATAGGTAACAGTGACGCGCCGTATTTGCAACCCTTCTATAAGTTGGAACAGACGTTGGGTGCTCTGGGTTTGCAAGTTCCTGGTTTTGTTCTTGTTCGAACCTAGCTTGCTGTCGTCTTCCAGCTACCCAACAACGATGACACATAGCCTGAAGTTGATTCAGGGCCATCTAAAAGAAAAACCAAATCCTCAAGTAACTAAAACAATAGGTATATAACTTAATAAAGAGTGAACAAAAAGACACCGTGTACTCGATGATCAAAAGCTATTGTTATACTAACCTCATTTATGTTAATCCGTGCCATCACATACTCTGTGAAGCCTGGATTGTCTTCCAAATAGGTTCGCGTCAGTATTTGCCGGTTTCGGTCACGAATTACTGATCTTGTACATGTAACACACTGTATACGGCATTCACCTTCCATTTTTTTGAAGCAGATGAGTAATAATAATAATCCAATCGTTAAGTAATACACTGAAGTCCGTTGTGAGAGCCGAGGTTGTAAATAAAAGTAAGAATAAAATAAACTAAGATATGCGCGCGCGCTCAAAATCAGTTCCTAACAGGTACTAACTACTGACGACACACCGACGCTAGCACAAAATAGTTCGAACTTTTTGATTTTATCCATTAGGTGGGTCCTAATGGATAAAATAAAAAAAAATTGAACGTGCGTGAGTTGATTTTACTAAGGATTTTCGGTATTTTCAACATCGAATATCTATTTTCCTACATAAGTTACAAAATTGCTCCCATACAAAAAATATCTACGTTTTCAAAGACCTTTCGAATGGTACCAATTTCAACTTGCTACAAACTGGGTACGTTTAGACCCATGTTCTTTTAGCTTAATTTCGGGTTGGCTCGGTACGAACACTAACATGAAATGCAAGCATGAAAGCAAAACTATATTGTTATCTTTGTCTAGTATTGATCCCACACACTATCACCTTCTCATATTCGTAGTTGTACGGTATGACGGGTATATGTTTGCGATAAAATCACTCGCACACGTCATGTATGTTTGCTCGCAGTACCGTGCAGGAGAAAACGATCGTTGACGAGGAATAAGATTTTTGACCCGTGACTACAGCAGTGGATGTCTTTCGGCTAATAAGATGATGATGATGAAGTGAAAACAATTACTTATCATAAAACATAAATAAATAAAATAAATGTAGACAGTAGTGGAGCTGGTAGGTATATCGAAGTCTAATAATTTCTCAGCAACAATCTTTCGTAATAGATTATCTCTCTGTAGAAATGATCTTTCGCGGTAACGTGCATCGCAGTGAAGTTCTATCGCGGTAACAAGCAAGTAAAATATCCAACATATTTGTATGTGGAAATAAGTCAATGGGGTATTTTACTAAAAAAATCTAATTAGTCCGTCTGATAGATTTTCTAAAAATATCCGACACGTATTTTTTCTTTTTTCACGTAAACTAAAAATAAAGGAGATACAGCGAGTTGAAGACACGCGTGACGTCATTTCGCTTGGTAAAAATGTACCAAATTTACCAAGCGAAATGACGTCATGCGTGTCTTCATCTCGTTGTATCCTCTTTATTATTTGTTTACGTGAAAAAAGAAAAAATACGTGTCGAATATTTTTTGAAAATCTATCAGACGGACTAATTAGATTTTTTTAGTAAAATACCCTATTGAACAATCGGAACGCCAACGCCATCTAGTGGCGTTCGACGCAGTCTAGGACGCTGTGCTCGAGCAGTGCAGGCGTGCACACGTTTAGAAACCGCCGAGTGTTCCGAATACTTGTTCAGTGTAACTAATGTGTGAGAATATTGTAATTGAGACTTTCGAGTGTGAATCATAATTTGATTTAAAAGCAAACTGTTTCTATTGCGCAATAACCAACACTTCCCAAAGTACGCCCACTGAAGTTCTAATAACCTGATGTAACCTGGAGAGTTGTGCCTTTGCTGACACACAGAGTACAGTCTGATACGACAGAGGGGCATTAAATTACACTACGTATACTATACGTGTGTAGTATTATTCGAAACGGTATAAAAATAAAAAGCGCCAAAAATGAGAAAATATTTTTTTCAAACAATTTTTTTTTCTTTCTTTCTTAAATCAGAACAAAACGCAACCACCCTTTGTAAATAAATTTGACTGACCTTAGATACATATGTAACACAGTGGCAACGTCGTGCGCGCGCCGGAGTGCAGTGTGTTATCTCGTGTCGAGGCGGGGGCCAAAGCGGTGGGGCCGCCGGTAGCTTAGGCCTCCACTCGCGCTAGCTTTTATGTTATGTAAGGTTTGTATGATGTACGCGCACAAAAACAAACACTCCATTTTTAAATTCTCCATGTGTCCTCCATTCACATTAATGCACAAATTATGCCGACGGAGAATATTGTTATTTATTTTTCTAATACAATCACTCTCTGTCGCCAAGCACTTTAATTTGTGGTCAATTGCGGCTGTCACCATACCATTATCTGTACGTTCGCAGAGCTAAAGCTGCGTTTCCACGGCATTCGCCGTAAATTAAAATCATGTGAGTGTATTCTGACACCGTGTAAGTTACACGAGGTATTGTTGAAATTTTAACTACACACACAACCAAAGTTTAAATTACGTGTCCTACCACCATAAAAACAGTCAATCACAAAAAAAAAAAACACTAATCTATATACCTACAGAGTTGATACGACAGAGGGGCATTAAATTAAACTAATAATAATAATAATAAATCCGCAAGGCAGTTTTGTGGCGAACTGTTGGGCACTGGCGACCCCACGGACCTGATCTCCAGGGAGAATTCTTGTTCCTCATTTCCGGCTTGCCTTTATTGGCTGGCCGGGGTGAAAACTGACGAGGAACAGAGCTCCCACCTCTTTCTTGCCTTAATCGGCCGGTCTGAGTGGAGATTCGCAAGAGAAAACGTGCTCGGGAGAAGGATGTATAATCCAGTAAGGTGCTGGTAGGGATCTTGACCGTACTTCC
Organism: Lacanobia oleracea; assembly: GCA_950371165.1. Taxonomy (NCBI): domain Eukaryota; kingdom Metazoa; phylum Arthropoda; class Insecta; order Lepidoptera; family Noctuidae; genus Lacanobia; species Lacanobia oleracea. Next base: position 521,783 of record OX493397.1, read on the forward strand.
GGGATTGTCCTGATAGCCGTGGTATACCTCTCCACTCCTCTAGCACCTCAGGATATGTTGCCCCCTTGGCGCTACGTTACTTTGTGCTAGCGACCCTTTTTGGGGGGCCCATTTATTGAGTGTGCAAGTCACCCCCTGCCATTTTAAAGCTGTTTTAATTGTCAATGGTCAGGCAGGGGCCAATAGTTCTTCCATAGTAAACGATTATTAGTCCACTAAACCAGCCAAACCCATAGCGTTTCATCTTTTGTTTCCATATTCTGCAATAGTCCTGCTCCAACCGGGGATTGTCCTTGGGTATACTTTCACAGTGCATACAGGGATAATCGTCCGTCGGTTGGTGTCCCATTCCATTTGAAATGTCTAAAGAGGCCTCTGCGAGTTGGCTTCGGCCCCTCGTACGCCTACCAAAGGACCGGGTCTCTAGGAAGAGGGACCCGAGAAAGTAAAAAAAATAAATAATAATAATAATAATATTTATTGACATAAAAGTATGTTACATTAATTATGGAAACCCTGACTCCTGCGCTAGGTTGTAACCTGTGTTACAGGAATCAGTGTCTTCTCCCAGTAGTTTTACACAGATTTTATGCAATAAAATTTAAACAATTTTAAATTATACAATATCTGCTTGAGGTGTGTGTTTGAGGGTGGGTGTGTCCATGTGTTTGTATGTGTGTGTGTGTTTGAGGGTGGGTGTGTCCATGTGTTTGTATGTGTGTGTGTGTGTGTGTGTGTATGTGTGTGTGTGTGTGTATGTGTGTGTGTGTGTGTGTGTACGTGTGTGTGCGTGTGTTTATCGGGCATTTTTATAGTAGGACCTGCAAATTGCATGGTTTATGTTAAGAATTTTTCTGTCTGTATGTAATCCAGTGTTTGTAGCCAGGTGTTTATTCTCTTTTTAACTTCATTTTTAGTGGATGGGTTAATATGTAGGGCCTTGTTCATTTTATTATATATATGCGCAGCTAAAAAAAGATGTTGCCGTCTAGCTGAGGCAGTCCTACACTTGACGTATTTACAAACGTTTGTGATTGTGCGTTTAACTTTGTAGCTGTTGTTTATCGGTGTTATTAGGTGTTGCTTCAATGTGATATTGAGAATATATAGCTGTCGAACGGTGAGCACTGTACAGTTTTGGTACAACGATGTAGTCGGGAACCGATACGGTTTGAAGGTCATGACTTTAAGCAATGATCTTTGAGCTCTTTCAAGGTGGATCATAATTGTTTTACAGGCTCCTCCCCACACCGTGATACAATAACCAATTATCGACTGGGCTAGAGAAAGGTATAAAGTGCGAAGAAGGTTGAGATCAGCCACATGTCGGAGTTTCTTAAAGGCCCAAATAAGTTTTCTAACTCGAGAGACAGTTAGTTCGACTTGGGGCCTCCAACTTAGTTTTTCGTCCACTAATACACCTAGGTATTTTATGTTTGGTTTTTGTGATATAGTAAGACATGGGCACTGCAGCTTATTTTCAGGGAAATCGCAAGAATGCACCTTAAGGGTTATTGCCATTGGTTTGGTTTTAGCGAACCTGAACTGCACATATGAAGTTTTGGCAATGTTAAGGGTAAGTAGGTTTTCTTCCAACCAGTTACTGACTTTACAGAGTCCCATCTCTGCCATGCGCTGCGCCTCCTCCCAAGTCTCTCCATAAAATATCAGTGCGGTGTCATCAGCGTAGCTAAAAATTCTACCCTTAATAAGTTGTTGCTCACACAGATCATTTACATAAATCAGGAAGAGACTCGGGGAGAGGGCACTACCCTGCGGCACACCATAAGTAACTCTGGCTTCGCTACTGACGTTTCCACCTATCTTTACGCTTTGTGTCCGATCACTCAGAAACTCAGTAAATATACTGAGAGCTTCTCCCCTAATTCCTATGTGGTCTAGTTTGGTCACAAGAGTGGGAATAGAGACGGTGTCAAATGCCTTCGCTAGGTCGAGAAAGACCCCTATGCATTTCTGTTTAGCATCGACCTTCTCAGCAACGTGATCGACGAGTTTACCAACTGCCTCTTCTGTGCTTTTCCAGATCTAAAGCCGAATTGACCATCAGATAGGATTTTGTTTTTTTCTAAATAGCTAATGAGTCTATTATTTAAAAGCTTTTCTAGTATTTTTGACAGCGCCGGTAAAACTGATATAGGTCTGTAGTTTTTAACTTCGTCACGATTCCCACCCTTGTGAACTGGCGTGATAAGAGATTTTTTAAAGACTTTGGGGAAGACTCCCTGCTCAAAACAAATCCCAATGAGTTTTGTGATCGGGGGTATAAAAATTGCCTTGCCAGCTTTAAGTAATTTTGCCGAGACAGTGTCCCATCCTGCGGCGCAATCTGTTTTTAGATTGTTAACTACAGATTCAACTTCAGTCTCATCAGGAGAAAGTAGAACAAATGAATTAAGTGCTGACGGAGAGTTAAACTTATATGACACAGGTTGGGATCTTCGTTTTTGACTGACGGTATCTCCAAGTTGTTTGCCTATATCAGCAAAATACTTATTTATGGTCTCAATTTCTTTCGATGCATCCTTTGTAACAGGCAGTAGTTCAGTCGCCACTGTTTTTTTTTCAACTTGGTTAGTAATGGATTTCACTATGCTCCATGTTTCTTTGCTGGTTCGTGAAGATTTTAAAGCTGCCTTTTCGTGATTTATTCTTAACTTTCGAAGTAGTAAATTGCAGTAGTTGCGGTATCGTTTATAGGAGATCTCTATAGTGGTATTTCTTGGGTTTTTCAAAACCTCTTTATGGAGATTATCCCTATGTCGGATACACCGCAATAGACCTGGAGTAATCCATGGTTTGATAATTAGCTTGCGGTTAGGCACAGTAATAACTTTTGAGTGTAACGAAATTGCAGTCATCAAACAATCTACAAAGAGTGTAGCCGCCTCATTTGCGTGTGAGTCATTCGTTATAAATGAGAAATCAGCATTTTTTAGGTATTCAACAGTAGCTTCAATATTTACCTTTGTAGTAGATCTGTTCTTATTGGTTTTACAAGGTTCATTATTTAAACATAATAATACAGAGGCGTGGTCACTTACAGTAGAATCCATCACCACAACTGTCGAACCAGTAGAGGCATTTATCATGAAGTGATCAAGGCAATTGTGCAGTCTTGTTGGGTATGTGTGACCTGGTAGGAGACCCAGTTCTGCGGTTAGGTTGAGGTAGGATGCACTATTCCTGTCTGAGTTATTCGGTTTTATATCTATATTAATGTGTCCAGTTAGAATAATAGTTTTCCTATTTAAACTGCCAATTATGTTTTCTAGGGAGTTAAGGAAACTGTCAATACAGTACGTCGATGGGGACCTATAGGCTGCTAGTATACATATATTTGTGCCTACTTTTAATAAAAGAAAGTTAGCACCCTCTGTATTGTAACTACGTATACTATACGTGTTTTGTTTCTGTTCCGTATCGAATTACAGTATTAATTCGATACGGTACAGAAACAAAAAGCGCCATAAATGAGAAAATATTTTTTTCAAACAAACTAAATAGCTTGCAAATCCGAATAAAACGCAACCACCCTTTGTAAAAAAATGACACTGACCTTAGATACCGCTAGGTAACAAAGCGGCAACGTCGCGCGCGCGCCGGAGCGCGGTGTGCGGTATCTCGTGTGCTCGGCGGGGGCCGGGCCGGGGTGGCGGCCGGCGACTTAGGCCGCCGCTCGCACTGGCTTTTATGTTAGGTAACGTTTCGAAGTACGCGCACAAAAACAAACACACAATTTTTTTTAATTTTCGATGTGTCCTCCATTTACATTGATGCACAAATTATACCGACGGAGAATATTGTTATTTATTTTTCTAATTAGATCACTGTCCGTCGCTAAGCACTTTAATTTGTGAAATGCTAAAGAAATCCTATTTTTTAACTCATCAATTGTATTTACCTCTGAGGCATACACTTCACCCTTAATGTACCCCCATAAAAAGAAATCCATGGGAGTGAGGTCCGGAGATACTAATACTAAATAATAATAATCCCAAGTTACTTGTCCTATCACCATAAAAAACAGTCAATCACAAAAAAAAACACTAATACTAAATAATAATAATCCCAAGTTACGTGTCCTCTCACAATAACAAAATAAAATTACAATTGTTTGCGCGCGAATTCCACAAACCGTACGTTCCGAAAAACAAGCGTCGGCACACTGAGGCCCCACTTACCGATCGCAAAAAACAAGGATGCAACAAACTGAAAAAATCTCTTATTTCTTTCGCTCGCTTTATGTTAGTCGCTTTCGTAGTGAAAGTGCAAGTGTGTGTGTATTTATTGCTTCCTTGTTTGCATTGCCAATTTTTAGTGAATGGCTCAATGTCCTTCGACATGCGTCAGAGCGGCAACAACGCATCGTAGATTTATCGTTGTAAGGTGCATGACCTATGCTTAGACGATAATCAGCTGTTAGAAATGATACATCGTGTTCAAACGGTGCAAAAACTTTAAAAAGAATTTGTGCCTAAACTACTGCTCCTATTTAATTAATTTTTGGTACAGAGCTTGAAAATGGTACCTAGTATATGCAGTTTAAAGGAAAGCCCCTCTGTCGTATCAACGTTGTACATTCAGTCAAAAAAGTATCGGGAATGGATGATTTGTTTATGGTTCCAAATTCGAATTTTTGTTATTTTGTAGTTGTTAGATTGGCGCAACTGTTTTCCATTTTGGCGCGGAGTTTGAGTTGCATCTGTTATTTATATTAAATACAGTGCTGGTTTTAGTAATATCATATATAGTGTGTATTGCGAATTTCATAATGGACAAAAATATCGAACAAAGAGTTTGTCTTAAAGAACATGGGTCTGAACGAACCCAGTTTGTAGCAAGTTGAAATTGGTACCATTCGAAAGGTCTTTGAAAACGTAGATATTTTTTGTATGGGAGCAACTTTGTAACTTATGTAGGAAAAAAGATATTCGATGTTGAAAATACCGAAAATCCTTAGTAAAATCGACCCACGCACGTTCAATTTTTTTTTTATTTTATCCATTAGGTGGGTAGTTCGAACTATTTTGTGCTAGCGTCGGTGTGTCGTCAGTAGTTAGTACCTGTTAGGAACTGATTTTGAGCGCGCGCGCATATCTTAGTTTATTTTATTCTTACTTTTATTTACAACCTCGGCTCTCACAACGGACTTCAGTAAGTAATACATACTTAACGATTGGATTATTATTATTACTCATCTGCTTCAAAAAAATGGAAGGTGAACGCCGTATACAGTGTGTTACATGTACAAGATCAGTAATTCGTGACCGAAACCGGCAAATACTGACGCGAACCTATTTGGAAGACAATCCAGGCTTCACAGAGTATGTGATGGCACGGATTAACATAAATGAGGTTAGTATAACAATAGCTTTTGATCATCGAGTACACGGTGTCTTTTTGTTCACTCTTTATTAAGTTATATATTGTTTTAGTTACTTGAGGATTTGGTTTTTCTTTTAGATGGCCCTGAATCAACTTCAGGCTATGTGTCATCGTTGTTGGGTAGCTGGAAGACGACAGCAAGCTAGGTTCGAACAAGAACAAAACCAGGAACTTGCAAACCCAGAGCACCCAACGTCTGTTCCAACTTATAGAAGGGTTGCAAATACGGCGCGTCACTGTTTATTTCATGGGTGCATCAATCAAGAACTTCACAGAGTGTCCAGGTTTATAAAAGTATTCTTGTTGGTTAATCATAGCGTGTACGTTCCTGAACATGCACGCGTTTGTACACATCACATCAACACAGAAGATTGGAGCTCCCTGTGTGATAATGGAGAGACAATATTCACACCAGACCATCTCAAAGATATGATTGATACGTTACGAGATGCATATAAACATAAGACTAATATAGATTTTGACAACGTAAACAACATTTTACCAGAGGTCTATATTACCTAACTGGCTTAACACACCAACAATTCGAAATCCTTTTGAATGAAACACCGTCTCTTTTAAATCAATGTTGAAGACCAAAAACTGCACTAGGAATATATTTATTAAAACAACGGTCTGGTGACCCAAATACACGTATAGCCTCCCAAATAGGTGTATCTCGTAAAACGATCGGTATTTTGCTTAAAACTGCTAGAAACTGCTTGACCCAAGACTTTGTTGTTCGCCATTTGGGTTTCAATCATATAAGTCGGGATGAAATTATAGCTCACAGCCTTGCAGTACCATCATCAATATATTCCAAACCCATAAACCCAGTGGCTATAGCTATTTGCGATGGTTCGTATATATACGTACAGAAAAGTAAAAACTTTTTATTTAAAAAAAAGTCTTACAGCTTGCAAAACTTGTTAAAACCCTTTGTGATTACTTGCCCAGATGGCTATATTATAGATATATGTGGACCATACGCTGCAACAAAGACTGATGGCCAAATCATGACAGAGATTATGAATGATCAAACGTCCCCAGTGCATATAACGTTACAAACAGATGACGTTTCGAGGTTTTAGAGACTCTATACCAGATATAGAAAGTGCTGGCTATGTTGCCCATATGCCACCAAGTAAAGGTAGGCATGCCACACAGCTTACAGATATTCAAGCCAATAAATCTCGAGAAATCACCATAGTGCGTTGGGTCATTGAAGTAATAAACGGATGGTTCAAAAGGGACTACAAAATATTTAGGCATACAGTTATCAATAAAACACTCCCTCACTTATTTGAAGACTTCCGTATTGCGGGAGCCCTTATAAATGCATTTAGGCAGCGTCTGACAGATAATGAGTATGCCCACGCTTTTATCAATATAATAGCGCAAAGAAGAAGTGAACCCAACAGACTGGGCAATTATGTAGTCGTAGAACATATGAACAGACAGCGGGCGGTGTTCACAACAATGACGGCTACGTCAATACCATTTCCACAATTGACAGAAGAAGACGTCATTCTACTCAGTTTGGGCACATACCATTTAAAGCTCGCTAGATCATATGTTGCCGAGCATTTGCGAGGTTGAGATGGTATATATAATATTGAGGTATCTTCGAGTCGTAGCTCTAGTATGTCGTAACATGGGCTAGTAACCGAAAACTGCTCGTTAATTGGAGGCCGCATATTATCGAGGCACGTGTCGAATAAAATATATTTTAATCAAGGTTAATGTCCAGGGCAGAGAAGCCATCGAAGCGTATTATTGCTCCTGCATGACGGGTATGAGAACTCTAGGTGCTTGTGCCCATACTATTAGCATAATATGGTACTTAGGTGTTGGCAGGCACCTAGATAACTTCGTAGGTCCGGCAAGTGCCTGGGATGATATACCTAATCATTGAAAGTAATAATAGAATTTAATAAAACTGTGCTATTTAAGATTGATAGTTCTTATTTAATATTTTTTCTGTACCAAAAACCAACGATAGGAAGCTATATCGCTCTCTAAAAATAGAAAAAATGACTGGTTACCTATTTATTTAGTCCAAAAAGCAGAAAAAGTGCTGTTACAAAGAAGTTATCATAACTTCGGTCTTTCATTCATTCATTCATTCGTTCACTTATTTTCGAGTTACTCAATTAGGCCTCTTCTAAATTACACCTAGTCTAAAATGCTACAAAGTGGGTACGGGTTCCATACAAAATTACCCATTGTTCTTTGAAACAATTGTCAACAGTTCATGTGGTCAAGCGCAGCGATGTGTGACTTGGAAGCAAGTGTCTGTCGGTTCGAACCTCTAGTTTGCTAGCTCGATTTCATTATTATTCTTAAGTGTTTTATTTTAATTTTAATTATTATTACTATATAAATATTTATAAAAAAACTCTAGTTCCGCGCTTACCGAGCGGACGTGTTTCTGGCGATCTCCGAAATATTAATTTAAATAATGTCGATAGATTGTCGAGCTTGTGGTGTTAAAGTGCCAGATGGACTATTTTTGAGGTGCACTAAAAAACATTGTAAAAAAGTGTACGATATCGAGTGTCTGGGGTTTGCGGAAGGCGAGTTCAATGCCTTTTCTAAGGACCGCCAATTCGAGTGGATTTGTCCTGAGTGCGTTTGTTCCATACCCAAACGAAATGACCCGGATACACCAGTGCGGAGCACCTTCCAGATGAAGACAGACGAGAGCAGTGCTAACGTCAACACTCAGCGAGGCAGCCGTTCAAAAACAACAGCTGATGTTTCGATCGTCGAATGTGATACCGATGCAGTCTTGTTAACGGAGTTCAGACAGTTCAGACTGGAAGTACTTCAACGTTTGGACATGCAAACCAAGGCGATGAAACATCTTCAAGAAGTATGCTGTTCTACAAAGGCTGAATTGGAAGAACTAAAGGCAAAAATGACGGTATTACAAGAAAAACTGCCGCAAAAGAACTTGTTGCTCACTGGAAACCAACCAAGTGGGAGTACGGAGGAAGCATCAGGCGGCTCAAAATCGGGTGATGAGGTGTCTAACCAACCTACTGCTCTATCTTCATATGCTATTGTGGCCCGTAATGATCTTCTTCCACCTGGCGTTAATCCCGGCTATTGCCAGGGTCCGCCTTCCTACTTAGCTTCCTCCACTTTGCCCGATCTTCAACATCCTTCTCAGTCAGGCCATTGGCTCTCATGTCGGACTTGACGACGTCCAGCCAGCGCTTGCGAGGGCGACCACGGGGCCTAGCCCCAAGAACAGCCATATTCATGCATCTCCGACCAACGTACTCCATAGGGCGGCGCATGATGTGGCCATACCATCGCAGACGACACTCTTGCAGTTTTTCCCCCACGTCACGGACACCAAGACTACCTCGGATGTAAGAGTTGCGCATGCGATCGGATCGCGTTACGCCACTCATCCACCTCAGCATCTTCATCTCCGTGACGCGAAGCTCCTGGGTGTGTCTGCTTAGTGCTGGCCAACACTCGCCCCCGTACAGTAGGACAGGCCGAATGATGCATTTATATATCTGCCCCTTGAGCTTCGGAGGCATTTTGCGGTCGCATACAACGCCCGTCACCTCGTGCCACTTCGCCCAAGCCGCGCCAATACGTGCTTGGACATCGTCGTCCACGATGCCAGACTCGTGCAGCACGGATCCAAGGTACCTGAACGTATCGGCCCGTAATGATATTAATGTAAATAAACAAAATTTTGCTACTACCCGCGCCGCAAGTAAAACTAGTGAGGCCACAAAATCAGCGTCGGTGTGCGTATCAGCTGTGGAATCCCCAACAATTTCGCAACCGTTGAATACAACTAACACGGTTCTGGAGGTTAAATCGAATAGTAAAGAAGACAAGGACGAAATGAATGAGTGGACCACGGTCCGAAGAAATAAGAGAAGTCTGAAATCTAACAATGTTAAGAGGGGAAGAAATTCCGATTTGGTAGAAATACAGGCTACAGAAAAAAAGAAGCATCTTCACGTTTGGCGATTGGCTATAGAAACAACGGTGGAAAAGCTTACATCGCATGTAAAAAGGGTGTGTGGCTCTGAGTTGGGCGTCAAGATTGAAAAAATCAAGCATAAAACAGAGAGGGACTATGCATCTTTTATTATCACTGTACCAGAGTCAGTATATGAAAAGTTATGTCAACCAGAGATGTGGCCAGTCAATGCTGAATTTTGCGAATGGATTTGGTTTCGTAAATCAACCAGCAAACCAATTAATTAATAAAAAAATTAGATTTGATTTCTATTACCAAAATGCTAGAAGACTTCGAACAAAGTTGAGCAGTTTTTGTAACAATATTCTTAGCTAAACCTCCCTCTCCAAGACCTGGTCCAAGCGGTGCGCTATAAAGGACGGCGCGCGCTTAGCAACGGGTTCATTCGGTTATCGGTCGTCAACGGTTGTACATCGCTACCCTCGTTTGTATTTTCTTATTCGGTCGTTATATTGTTATTTTCGTAAGTAATTTATATGACGGAGAAAGAATCTCCATAGTGTTTTTAAAAAGTGTGACGTCACAATTGTTGTTTTCATGATGATCGATGAACTTCAGTTACACTTTATAAACTTCGTTTATTCAACGGGCAGCGTAATGACGTCACAGAGAGGTCCGTACTGTACGGCGGTCCGAGTGCGACTGGCTGAGCGCGCTCTGGGCCGTATTTACAGTGTGGCGAGCACGTGTTCACAATTTCTAGATTAAGTATTGAAATTACAATGTTGACATTAATTTTACATCGTAATAAACTCAAAGTAATCAACTGATGATTTATAAACTAATTTTAGGACAATAAAATGATTAAACTTGGTGTGGTTGCGCCGATACGGCCATACTGACAGGCGGTGCGCGCTCTGCACCAGCCTCGTTGCTTCTCGTAGATTTTTGTGGGTTCTCGTAGATCTGAAAGAATAGAAATAATTTCCTCTGAGTAGCGCATCTGTAAGCAACTGGCGTTGCTTTGTCTTTGAGAGTATTAATGCTGTTAAGGTTATTAGGTTCTCGGAGATTTTATTGAAGGGTTCTCGGAGGTTCTCGTAGAGTTCTCGGAGGTTCTCGTAGAGTTCTCGGAGGATCTCGTAGAGTTCTCGTAGAGTTCTCGGAGGTTCTCGTAGAGTTCTCGGAGGTTCTCGTAGAGTTCTCGGAGGTTCTCGTAGAGTTCTCGAAAGTTAATTTAGAATCTTTGAATGGAGATACTTACTATTTATTCTGATGGGTCGTGGTTTGGCTGTACTTGCAGCTGTTCTCGTGAGGACGACGGGATTGGCTCGTTTGGTTCTGCAGCAGGATCTCGGTGAGTAGGAGATTCTTTTCCCGCCGATACGGTCAACTGATCACCAGGTTGTGGAGCGCAGCGCAGCTGATCTTGGGCAACCTTTGGAGGTAGTCCTCTACCGATAACTTTCTTTACCAAACATTGGTCATTTTCCAGTATTCTACAGACTTCATACGGTTCGCTGAATTTAAGGTCAAACGAGGTTTGGTTACGAGGATTATTCTTAACCAATACGTAATCTCCTCTTTTGGTAATGGTGGATTTTGGCCTTATGTAGGTTGAAGCGTTGTCTGTCTTGTTCGCTTGAACGAATCATTTTTTTGTTGCACCAATAAGTTTCTCTGATCTTCTGTAGAGTCTTTTCCCAGCCGGGGTGTTTCAGTGCAGTGTGAAAAGAGTTTATAATGCTCCATTGGAAGGACTTGGGAACGAGGTACTGAGCTGCTGACCGAAGACAGGATCATTGACGTTCTTCTTTAAGACATTGTCCTCCAATACATAGTCTTCTACTGGGTTATTGTCACTGAGGCTGTCCATTATTGGTCGCAGTTCATCGTCTCGTCGCTGTTCAATTTTGAGCCAGTTCAGGTCTCTTGTCATAACATTGACCGCAAACTCAGCTGGGTTTCTACTGAAAAAGTCAGCATGTTGGAGACGTTCACCTTTGCGGTACTCTACCTTGAAGTCGTAGTTTTTGTAACAACGCCCACCAGCGATGAATCCTCGGCAGGAGATCCCTTTTATGTTTTGCAGTCAGTTATCACGGTGAATTTTCGCCCGTATAGATACTGGCGAAAATGTTTTATAGCGCGTACCACTGCCAGTGTCTCCAACTCGTAGGAGTGGTAGCAACTTTCAGCTTCCGTGGTTCTCATTCTCATAAAAGCAACCGCATGTTGACGTCCATCTGTCACCTGAACCAGTACTGCCCCAAATCCGAGGCTGCTTGCATCGGTGCCTCTTCTTGGAATAATGTTAGTGCTGGAGCAGACGTTAGGCATTCGATGATTGTGTTACGAGCTTTTTCGTGTTTGTCTGTCCATGCCCATTTTGCTCCTTGTTTCGTTAGTTCGTACAAAGGCACCATTACACAAGAAAAGTCGGGAATGTACTTCCTGAAGTATCCAGCCAGATCGTTGAACTGTCTGACTTGCTTGACAGTTTTAGGTACTGGGGCTTTGACGAGGGCCTCTACTTTTCGTGGACTCGGTCGCACTTGTCCATCGGAAACTACGTTCCCGAGGTATTTGATGGACTGTTTGAAGAAAGCGCACTTGTCTGCGTTGATAGAAAACCCCGAGTCTTGCAGTGCTAAGAGGATTCGTTCCAGATGTGAGATTCCCTCAGGGAAATCTGTACATCTACGTAGACTTGTGCAGCTGTTCCCAGCAATGATGTCAAAGCCCTGTTGATGCATCGTTGGTAAACCAACAAGCATTGCTCAAACCAAAAAGCATGGTAAGGCCATCTGGTGTGACGAACGCGGTCTTCTCTATGGAGGTCTCACCAATGGGAATCTGGTAGAAACCAGCCGCCATATCAAGGTTTGTATAGAAATTACCATTTGCCAATTGGTCAATCTGATCAGAGATCAACGGGAGTGGATAATGGTCGCGTAGAGTATTTGAATTAAGTTCTCGAAAGTCCACACAAAGCCGATCGTCACCATTCTTTTTCTTGACCAGGATGATGGGACTTGAGTAGGGAGATTTGCTTTTGCGAATGATGTTATGTTCCAAAAGTTCTTGGATTATAGTGCGAACCTTCTCTCGTTCCACTGGGCTGAGGCGATATGGTCTTGTTTCCACGAATTTATCAGGGTTTTCAGTCTGATTTCTAGCTCGCCCGTGTTCACCCGAGTCTTGAGATATCCACGGATAAACAGGTGTTTGTATTTGTTCAGAAGTCGTCGTAGTTGCATAACTTCATCTTCATTAGTTAGATCACAGTCCAAGTTGTTGAAGAGACAAGAACTTGTACTTACATGATTGATGTCTTGAGATATCCACGGATAAACAGGTGTTTGTATTTGTTCAGAAGTCGTCGTAGTTGCATAACTTCATCTTCATTAGTTAGATCACAGTCCAAGTTGTTGAAGAGACAAGAACTTGTACTTACATAATTGATAACTGTTTCACGAATTAGCTTCGTCCCGTTGGATGTGATTATCACACTAAGATTAGTCTCATGGATCAGGTTCATGCCCACTAAAAGTCCGTTGACATTTCATAGTCCGGCAATAAGTAAAACTCAAGCTCAACACTGATGGTATCTATGACGCATACAGTCGTATGTTTGGTTAACGATAGTGCGGGGAACTGACCAACCCCTTTCAAATAATTGACTACCGGTCTCCTTTGACCAGGTAAGGTTGTAGCAACCGATTCTCTGACAATTGAGCACTTCGCCCCGCTGTCAAAGATGGCTTGCAAAGTCCTTTCACCTATTTTGATGGTAATAGGGGCCATTTTATGGCTTGCTACGCAGTTCACGTTTGACGTCAACGAACGTTCACGTTTGAAGCAAGTTTCTTAAGTGTGGCCTGGTCTCTTGCAATAGGTACAAGAAGTTGTTTCGTTTCGTTATTCGTTCGTCGTGTTTGTGGCTGCTGTTTTCGAATCCTTATTGCTAGCTTCAGGTCTAGGCTCCGAAGGTTTGAATCTGCAGTCATTAGTGGAGTGGTTTGTCTTCTTACATATACGGCAGCTTGTTGTTGATGGTGTATTGTCCGAAAAACGTGGACGTTTGTTGTATGTTGTGGAACTAGAGCTGGGATGACTCTGCTTCTTCCGTATGGATGTTGCAATTGAGATGAGCTCAGGGACAGTGGTTGCCCTGGCATTCATCAGTTCAATGCGTAAGCGCTCGTCATTAACACATCCAATCACAGCTTCCATGGCGTGTTCGTCTCCAAGTTTGTCTTTGGTGACTCTTTGCCACAAGATCCAGGCACGTGATAAGAGCTCCGCAATATCTTTTGTTGCATCATAAACATGTTCTCTAAACATGATGATGTCCCGGGAGTATCTATTTTCAGGTTCAAACGTGGTGATCAGATTTTTCCGCAACTCTTCCCACGTTGTAGTAGTCACCATCCAATCATCAATTCACATGTTTGCTCGCCCCTTTAACAGGTTGCAGACTTTCATGCGGACATCGAAATCATCAAGCTTGTATGCTTCAACCGCTGGATCTATATGTTGGCACCATTCTCGTACACCGATGTGGGTGTCCGGATCGAATTATGGTAAATAGACGTCCTTGATCCTTATTTTTGCTTCGGCAGGTAGAGCACATAAGCGCTCCGACATTTTCTGCATTGTCTCCATCATTTGCATCAGGAATTGTGGTGGTATCCCTCCCAACTGCATTCCATGGCGAGGGTACTCTTGTGGTCTTGATTCCAGTACGGTTTCCATTGGTGCATTGGTAACCAACACAGGTTCTTGGTGCTGTATGTTGGTTTGTTCCAGTTGATCAGGTGGAGGAGCTGATGAGGAAGCGTCTTGGGTAGGAGCTTCTTGCAAACACACTTCTGATGACGGAGAAAGAATCTCCATAGTGTTTTTAAAAAGTGTGACGTCAGCATTGCTGACGTCACAATTGTTGTTTTCATGATGATCACTCATTTTCGGTTTCTCAAGATAAACTTCAGTTACACTTTATAACTAAAGTCGCTCGCTGTACGCGATTGCGAACGGGTCGAATATAGGTCTACGCACCTATTTCCGCGACAATGTCTGTGAATACGCTAAAATGTGTGAATTGCAATATCGTGATTTGTGAACTTCTATTCTTTATTCAAAATAAAGTAGATGTGATGGACAATGAGAGCCTAATAAGGATTTGTGACACAGCCTTCACTGTGGATGAGGATGATAGTGCTAAGGAGTTGCTGTTTAGTTCAATAAAAACTAACAAGAAGAAGGTGACCAGGCGTAAAGAAGGAAAAAAAGTGAAAGACTTAAAGGATATCATATGTGTCTTCAAAGTCACAGAGCCAGATCTTATACCGATCTTTGTTGCGCGTGATTTGCAAAAACTACCGCCAGTTACATTTGACCACGTAGATGTGACCAAATTACTAAAAGATCTGGTGATTGTGCGTGCAGAAATCAATGACATAAAAAGTAAATATGCAACAGTCACTCAGCTGGAAGCATTGAAGTTGGAATTGGGATCAAGCAGGCCCCCGTTATCATTATTAGAACGCAATATTAATGCGAAGAAAAGAGGAGGGTATTTGCTTGACAGTGGGCCGGTAGGTTTATCACCGGCGCTAGTGTACGATGACGGTTACGCGATGACGAGTTGTGCGAGTGCAGAACGCAGTGAGTCACCAAAATATCGCTCTCTTGCTTGCACACATACCGAGGAGATAATGTCGGGTGCGCCTGTACCGAACAACTCAACTGAGTCAGCTGTTTGTCATACAGAAACCAATCAAGTTAAAAGACCTACTATGGCAGAGATGGCAAGAAAGGGTGAGTGGAAAACTCCCAAGAAATCGACCGATAATTGGACGTTAGTGCAAAATCGGCGGTCGAAGAATCGTTTTACCGGTAAAACGGGCAAAGCGGCTACGGACTTGTCTGAGAAATTCAAAGCAGCGGAAGTTAAAATACCTTTGTTTATTTCCAATGTAAACAAAGAGGTAGCGGTGGATGACATATGCAAATATATCAAAAATAAAACTGCTGAGGTAGTTTCGCCGGAGAACATCACAATGAAGATGGAAAAGCCATACAATGCCTTTAAAGTGCTTATTAACAAAAACAAGCTGGACATTTTCCTAGATGACCAAACATGGCCGGATGGCGTGATATTTAGGCGATTTATCCATTTCAAGAATAGAAGAGAAGACAAAAATAACACATTTTTTGGGCATGAAGAAATAACCAAACCAAATAATGGATAGTATTGCAAAAATGAACTTAATAACATTCAATTGCAAAAATGTTAAAAGGTCAGTGAACTGTGTGCGGTCACTGTGCAAAACCGCTGATATTGTTTTGTTACAAGAAACGTGGTTATATCCTCATGATCTAGCCTTTCTTGATAGTGTTGATCAGGAATTCAGTTACACGGGAAAGTCTTCAATGGACACTTCAGCTGGCATGTGTAAAGGCAGACCCTACGGAGGGCTTGCCATACTATGGCGTAAAACTGCGTTTAACTACGTGAGTGTAGTTCAAAGTGTCAGTGACCGTATCTGTGCAGTGAATGTAGTAGTGAACAATAGGTGCTTTCTGGTTATAAATATGTATATGCCGACGGACTGTCGCGACAATCTGCCACTTTTTACGGACTGCCTTAGTGAAATGTATTCTATTATACAAAATAATAATGGCGAATCAGTGTATGTGTTGGGAGATTTCAACGCGCACCCGGGTGAGTCATTTTATAATGAACTGATTAGTTTTTGTAGTGAGCAAGAATTATCATGTGCGGACTTAGATTATTTAGGCACACTGTCCCAAACGTACACTTACATCAGTGACTCACACGGGTGTAAGCGTTGGCTAGACCACTGTCTTGTTACACAGGCGGCGGGAAAAACAATTGTAAACATTGAGGTTATTTATGATACGTTTTGGTCAGATCACTTTCCCTTGAAAATAGAATGTGATGTAAATGTTATCAGATTGAAAACTTGTGTAATTAAACCACCGCTTAACGGTGTTCGATGGGGTGAAAGAAATCCTGATGAAATAAAGGAATACTCGTTGCTGTGTAATAATAAGTTAAAAAGTTTAGATTTTCCGGAGGATTTTGAACTATGTGCTGATATTTTTTGTGATAATCCCCACCATAGGTTATTGTTGGATTCGATGTATAGGGACATAGTTTCCATATTAAGTGAAGCAGCTAGTGTACACAGAGTCTCTAAAGCCACTATTAGAAAGAAAGTTATTAAGGGCTGGAACAAGCATGTCAAAGAATTTCACACTCGAGCAAGGTCTAAGTTTAAATTGTGGCTTTGGTATGGCGAACCCAGTAGTGGGCCTATCTATGAGGATATGATGTTGACTCGTAAGGTGTTTAAATCAAAATTGAAATGGGTCATTAAGAACCAAGAAAAAATAGAAATGGATATATTGGCTTCGCTCCATTCTAAGAAATGTTTTTCATCTTTCTGGAAAGGCACTAAAAAGCTCAACATCTCTCCAAGCTTACCAGTTAGCGTGGAGGGCGAAAGCGACCATACTGGAATAGCTAATTTATTTAAGGATCAGGTTATTGTAAGCTCACCTCTTAAATCTGTGGTGAGGGTGAACGATGCTGAGTCCTATCAATCAGTAAACCCCCTTAGTTTTACGTGTTCAGAAATTAAAACAGTAATTAAATATATGAAGCGGGGAAAGTCACCTGGTCATGATGGACTCAGCATTGAGCATCTTCAAAATGCGGGTGTGCACTTGCCGAGAGTATTGACTATGTTTTTTAATCTATGTGTGGGGCATTCTTACCTACCGCAGGAAATGTTGGATACATTGGTTGTACCTATTGTAAAAAATCGGACAGGAGACATAGCAGACAAAGGGAATTATAGGCCAATCTCATTGACAACTGTGGTAGCCAAAGTGTTTGATAGTGTGCTTGACACGCACCTCAGTAGATACACCAAACTACACGACACACAGTTTGGTTTTCGTGCGGGGCTGTCTAATGAGAGTGCAATACTTGCGTTAAAGCACACTGTCAAATACTATACGGACAGAAAAACACCAGTGTATGCTTGTTTCCTGGACCTTTCCAAAGCTTTCGACCTAGTTTCATATAAGGTTTTATGGGAGAAGCTTCGGGAAGCGGGAGTTCCTGCTGCATTGGTGTCAATATTATCGATCTGGTATGATAAGCAGAGGAACTTTGTGAAATGGTCCAATGCATTGTCGGACCCGTACAAACTCGAATGTGGTGTTAGGCAGGGAGGTCTTACTTCCCCGAGATTGTTTAATATTTATGTAAACAACTTGCTTGTTGAGCTCAGCAGTACTCATGTCGGGTGCCATATAGACGGAGTTAGTAAATAACTTAAGTTACGCGGACGATATGGTGCTGCTGAGCCCCACAATCGGTGGAATTAGGAAATTACTCACTATTTGTGAAAGATACGCCGAGCAGCATGGGCTAAAATATAATGCTACAAAGAGTGAGCTGTTGGTGTTTAGAGGAAGAAATAAAAGTCCTTCAAATGTCCCTCCCGTGAAACTGAACGGCTCGTCATTGCAGAGGGTAGCACAATTTAAATATTTGGGCCATATTGTTACGGAGGATCTTAAAGATGACTTGGATATGGAAAGAGAGCGCAGGGCGATGGCTGTGAGGGGAAACATGTTGGCACGCAGGTTTGCTGGTTGTTCAGTACCGGTTAAAATAACACTTTTCAAGGCGTTTTGTCAAATATTTTACACCAGCAGCCTGTGGGCTAATCATACCCAAAAATCAGACAACGCACTGCGCATTCAATACAACAATGCCTTCAGGGCGCTGTTGAGGCTTCCGCCTTACTGTAGTGCGTCAGGGATGTTCGCTGACGCGCACACTGACGATTATTTCGCGATCATGCGCAAAAAAGTGGCATCAGTGGTGCGCAGGGTGAGGGGAAGCAGCAATAGCATTCTGAAGGTATTTGCTGACAGGTTAGATGGGACTACAATGGATAGGTTTATCAAGCTACATGTCAGACATGGGACTTGATGAATCTTCCTGTATGTTAGTGGATGCTGTCTTTTTTGTACTCATGTGTGCATCTGTGTTACTACTAACATAGTTTTTAAGTTTGTTTGGTAATACTAACACGCTATGGGCCTTCGACGCCTGAAAATAAACGATTTTTATTTTATTTATTTTTATTATAAACTTCGTTTATTCAACGGGCAGCGTAATGACGTCACAGAGAGGTCCGTACTGTACGGCGGTCCGAGTGCGACTGGCTGAGCGCGCTCTGGGCCGTATTTACAGTGTGGCGAGCACGTGTTCACAATTTCTAGGTTAAGTATTGAAATTACAATGTGGACATTAATTTTACATCGTAATAAACTCAAAGTAATCAACTGATGATTTATAAACTAATTTTAGGACAATAAAATGATTAAACTTGGTGTGGTTGCGCCGATATATATTATTTGCAGTAATTAGAGTTTCGGATGTCATCGTTTTAAATTAGCATTTCTTGTAATTTCGGTTATTAATTTTTGTTTTGTTAATTATGTTTTGTTACAGTTTTGTTACTTGTACGTTATTTTTAAAAAAACTGTCCTCACCTCTGGTTTCTAAGATCAGAAGTCAGGGATAGACCACGTGCTTAGTGCTGTTTGTGCCATCTGTTATAAATTAACTGAATGTCCGTTAGTGTTTGAATTTGACCTAATTACTGCAAGTTTTGTTGTTTATGGTTTCGCGCGTATCGGTGAGTGTTAAATTTTATTCTTGATCATTTAATTTCTGAGATATGCCGGGACGTTCGACAAGCGTTGAAAAACTAGACGTAACGCATCGTAATCGTTCCCGAACGTTGAGAAGTAGATCGCGTAATCGTAGCCATGGTTCCGGAAGGAGCAATCACACGCCTTCACCTCGTAGATACCGTGAGCGTTCTCATGGTTGCGAACGTACCTCTTCGAGATATCGTAATGTGTCCCGTAGTCCACGTAGTGGTCGTAGACGTCGTGATACCTCATATAGCCGTCGTGAACCTCCGCGTGATCAGGCCTTAGATCAAATATTAGCTCGCTTGAATTCTATTGAGAGCCGTTTGCCGACTTCAACAACGTGTCGCGTCTCTACGCGCTGTTGAGGAGCATAACACACGGGGGCAGGAAACTTTCACTAGGCAGAAGTCGCGAACGCTCGACCGGGATAATGACGTGACAGATGACAGAGCTCGTAGGCGCATTGTCTTGCTTAGTTAAAGAGAGATAGCATAATTTTTATATTTCTCCCTTCGATCCTAACCTGCACGACTTTGACGTTTGGTGTTCAGAGGTAGACCGCGCTCGTAATTTAAATAAATGGGACGATCGCGAGTGTTTAGGGCGCATAGGAAGTTGTTTGCGTGGTGACGCAAAGTCATGGCTTAACGATTGGATAACAAATGATCGTTCGTGGAGCAACTTTAAGTTAGAGTTTCGTTCACTGTGCCCACGTAACGTAGATGTTGCCACAATTTTATTTGAGGTTATGTGTAACAATTCAAATAAATTCCCGACATACGCCGAATATGCTCGCAAGTCTCTTTTGCGTCTTAACATTGTAAAGGGCTTGTCTGACGAGCTGAAAGTTGCAATAATTGTGCGAGGTATTACTGATGCTCAAATAAAGGCTGCGGCAACGAATGCGAAACTTAACATAAAAGATTTAGTCGAATTTTTGTCAGTATATATCAAACCAAAAACCGAGACGCGCAATTGAAACAATCCTTCCCACTCAAACAATGTAGGACCGTCATCTTCGCGTAAACGCGAAGCAATCAAATCGGGAGGTAGTAAAATAGTGTGTCATTATTGTCGTAAAGTTGGTCATACGAAATATGACTGCAGGAAAAGACCTAAAGTTGATACTAATGCGCCATCATCAGCAGATACCGTAACGTCGACGCCTTCAACATCGGGTGATAAATCGGTCAAGTTTTGCACATATTGTAAACGTAACGGTCACTTGATTGATACATGCTTTCCGAAACAAAATTCTGAAAAGGAACGTAATCAAAAGAAATCGGCTAAGATAAATTTTTGCTCAAGTGTCAATCAAAACGAGACAACATAATGTCTGCTGTTATTCAAAAGGTGCCTATAGATACTTTGATTGATAGTGGGTCTGATATCTCGTTGATTTTAGAGTCGGTTCTTAAATATTTTAATTTCAATCGAATCCCAACGTATCGTTTGTTGAGAGGTATAGGCAGCCAGGAGATTTAATCAACGTCATATGTTACGACGATGATTGAATTTCCTGAAGTGTCTTTGGAAGTTGATTTGTATGTGGTGCCAGTTGGATGCATTACGGCGCCTATTTTGATTGGCACGGATGTATTAGATAGAAAGGGAATTACCTACACGCGTAGTAATAACTTACATCGGCTCACGAGATTAGACAGTGTGCCCTCCGTACTGCACGTTTCTACCGTTGAGTTTGAAAACATTAAAACGCCGTTAGTTGGCAATGACAGGAATCTTTTGCTTGATATTATCCGCGAGTTTTCGAGTTCTTTCATTACGGGAACTGCTACATCAGCGGTGAATACGGGTAGTATGGCAATACGATTAACATCGAGTGCCCCGGTAGTTCACAGGCCTTATAAGCTTTCGTGTGACGAAAAAAATAGAGTTCGGGATATTATTAATGACCTACTCTCAAAGGGAATCATTCGTGAGTCACAGTCCGACTACGCCAGTCCTATCATCCTCGTCAAGAAGAAGGACGGGAGTGATAGGATGTGCGTCGATTATCGGGCACTTAATGCTATAACGGTCAAAGAACGATTTCCTTTGCCCTTGATCGATGACCATATCGATAGGCTTGGTTGTTTCAAGTTCTTCACCAGTTTAGATATGGCAACTGGATTTCATCAGGTGCCGTTAAAAGATGACGATTCGATTTCCAAAACCGCCTTCGTAACGCCTGAAGGGCATTTCGAATATTTAAAAATGCCCTATGGGTTAGCTAACGCCCCCATAGTTTATCAAAGAATCATATCGAAAACGTTAAAACCCTATATTGAAAGTGGGCTAGTGTTGACGTATATCGACGATGTGCTTCTTATGTCAAACGAAATTCCTGAAGGACTCGACTTGCTGCGTCAAGTTTTGAGTACTCTCACGAATGCCGGTTTTTCGGTTAATTAAAAAAAATGTACCTTTTTAGATACTGAAATAGAATATTTAGGACGGGTAGTTGGTAATGGTCAGGTGCGGCCGAGCCCAAGAAGAATAGAGGCGCTGGTAAATTCTCCTAAACCTACTAATGTTAAGGGGGTTCGCCAATTTTTGGGTCTGGCCGGGTATTATCATATTATTAGTTGTATCTCAATGGAGGTAAGGTGACGATTTCTCAAGCTGGTCGTCACGATGAATCGATCCTGCCTTTCAGTTGTGACCCGAGATCGTGGCCTTCCTTGGCGACGAACAAAGCCGCCAGTCTCTAGGTACCTCCGATAAACATTTCGGACCCCAGATCGACTTAAATTAAGTTGAGCACTCACGTTTCTTTGGCTGTGTCCGGCCTGAATAAGTGCCACAGCTTGGGCGGCGACTTCAGGTGAAGTATCCATAGATTATTGATAGAACCTCACCTTAATGTTAAGAATAAGTAATGTTTGTTGCAAAACCAAAGATATCAATCACTTTTTCAAGAATGAAATCCAAGTAAACCAATAAAACCAAGTTTTCTTAGTATTCGATTGTTTGATATCAACAAAAAGGCTCCAAATTGTCTTTTGTTTCTTTAAATTCTGTGTTCGAAATTCAAAAAAAAGACTATTGAATGAAATTGTGAATGTGCCAGGTTCAAAACTGCATAAAAACTTTTTGCTCGACCTAATATAAAATTTTAGCTAGGACCAAACGAAACTGAAAATACAAGGTGGGCCAATAGATGTGTCCAGAAGTGTATTTAGTTTTGGACATTTAGTATTAATATTGGACACGTATTTTGGCTTGGTAAATTTCGTACATTTTTAACAAGCTAGATGACGTCACGCGTGTCTTGAACTCGCTGTATCCTCTTTATTTTTTGTTTACGTGAAAAAAGAAAAAATACGTGCCCAATATTTTTTAAAATCTATCAGACGGAGTAATTAGATTTTTTCAGTAACATCCCCATTGCGGCTGTCAACATACCTTTCTCTGTACGTTCGCAGAGCTAAAACTGCGTTTCCACGGCATTCTGACGCCGTGTAAGTTACACGAGGCATTGTTTAACACTTTTATTACACACACACAACCAAAGTTTAATTACGTGTCCTACCACCATCAAAAACAGTCAATCACAAAAAACTCACTAATACTCGTAGGTCTTCTTCCACCTGGCGTTAATCCCGGCTATTGCCAGGGTCCGCCTTCCTACTTAGCTTCCTTCACTTTAACCGATCTTGAACATCCTTCTCAGTCAGGCCATTGGCTCTCATGTCGGACTTGACGACGTCCAGCCAGCGCTTGCGAGGGTGACCACGGGGCCTAGCCCCAAGAACAGCCATATTCATGCATCTCCGACCAACGTACTCCATAGGGCGGCGCATGATGTGGCCATACCATCGCAGACGACACTCTTGCAGTTTTTTCCCCACGTCACGGATACCAAGACTACCTCGGATGTAAGAGTTGCGTATGCGATCGGATCGCGTTACGCCACTCATCCACCTCAGCATCTTCATCTCCGTGACGCGAAGCTCCTGGGTGTGTCTGCTTAGTGCTGGCCAACACTCGCCCCCGTACAGTAGGACAGGCCGAATGATGCATTTATATATTATCTGCCCCTTGAGCTTCGGAGGCATTTTGCGGTCGCATACAACGCGCGTTACCTCGCGCCACTTCGCCCAAGCCGCGCCAATACGTGCTTGGACATCGTCGTCCACGATGCCAGACTCGTGCAGCACGGATCCAAGGTACCTGAACGTATCGGACTTTCTGATCAGGTCCGAAACTATTCGGATGGTGTTTGTATCCGTGCTGCCACAGGACATGTACTCAGTCTTCGCCACATTTAGTCTCAGACCACCGTTTTCAAGCGTATCCTTCCAAATGTTGACTTTGCGCTCAAGATGGGCTTTGTTCTGATTAACGAGGGCGATGTCATCGGCATACATCATTAGCCATGGAGGCTGATCTTGGATGTTTGCCGTAACTACATCGAGCACTACGTTAAACAAGAACGGGCTAAGAGCCGAGCCTTGGTGAACGCCAACAGATATTGGGAAGCCATTCGATTCGCCAACAGCGGTCTGGACAGAGGAAACGGAATCGCGGTACATGTCTCTGATAATGTCAATATAGGCCTCGGGAACGCCCTTGAAGCGCAGTGCCCACCAGATGGACTGCCGAGGTATACAGTCGAAGGCCTTCTGCAGGTCTAAAAAGGCCATATGCAAAGCTCTCCTTCTCTCTCTGTAAGCCTCAGCCAGATTCCGTAAGGCGAACACTGCGTCCATGGTGCTGTTACCCGCCCGGAAGCCATATTGACACTCAGAAACAGTACACTCGCTACGGAGCCGTGTGTCAATGATGCGCTCGAAGAGCTTCATGGTGTGGCACATGATCTTGATACCGCGGTAGCTACCACAATCCTGTAGTAACCTGTATTTAGCCTGATTATCCCTGTTTACAAAGGCAAAGGTAGCGTTGCCTTTGTAAACAGGGATAATCAGGCTAAATCGCCACTGGTTCGGCATTTCCTTGGTAATCAGGATGCGGTTAAAAAGATCCGCCATAAGGTCCACACCATGTGGGCCCATCGCCTTCCACACTTCAATTGGCACATTGTCAGGTCCGACCGCTTTCCGGTTCTTCATGTGGCGAAGAGCAATGCGGGTTTCGTCGGGGGAAATGGGGGAAATAAGCCCAAGGTTAGGACGCGGTTCCGGAGGAAGGTTATGCTGTTTGTTAGACAGCTCCGCGAAGTATGTACACCATCTCTCCTTAACAGAGGGGGCATCGTAGAGCAGCTTACCCTGGGCGTCCCTTACACAAAGACATTTGCTAATGTCCCGTGTAGCTTTCTCCCGGCCACGCGCCAGCTTAAAAATAAGCTTTTGTCCCTCCGCAGTTTCCAGCTTGTCGTTATAAGGGCGCCAGACTTTTGCTGCGGGCTCTGGCTACAGCTTTTTTGCAAGCGCGCTTAGCCGCTCCATATGCCTCCCTGTCATCCGGAGAGTTGGACCCTTGCCACTGTTTAAATAAAACCTTCTTCTTCCGAGTCGCCTCCTGCACCCCGTCATCCCACCACCACGTCTCCTTTCCTATGGTGCGGCCACCACGAGAAGTGCCAAGGACGCGCTTACCCGCACCGGTGATTGCTGAATGGATCCTACTCCAGATCTCTTGAGCGGACTCATGCGGAGCACTGATCTTGAGATGCTCGACCTCCGCGATGAAGTCCGACTGCCTAGGACCATCAAGCAACCACCACTTAGTGCGGGGTTTGCGTTTCTCGGTCACTCTCTTCTTCGGTACAACCGCAAAGTCCAGGACAAGGAGGCGGTGTTGAGCCGTTAGGCTTTCGCCTGGGATGACTTTGCAGTTGGTAACCTTGCCAATGTGGCACCGTCGCACCAGCAGGTAATCTATTTGGGTTGAGTAGGCACCACCACGGTACGTAA
The DNA here is from genome assembly GCA_950371165.1 of Lacanobia oleracea. Lineage (NCBI taxonomy): Eukaryota > Metazoa > Arthropoda > Insecta > Lepidoptera > Noctuidae > Lacanobia > Lacanobia oleracea. Next base: position 546,794 of record OX493397.1, read on the forward strand.
TAAGATGCTGGGGCTTCTTCTGAAAGAATGTGTTCGCGATGGCTAGATCAGACACAGCGCAGGGGCTAAGTATATTGACTCCCTCTGCGTTTAGCTGGCCATAACCAAAACTACCGTGAACACGTCCATACTCTCCAGCAAACTGACCTACGTGACCGTTGAGATCCCCTCCAACCAAAACACCTTCGGAATTCGGGATAGCGCGTAATACGTCCTCGAACTCATCCCAGAAGGCCTCCTTTTCAGACTCACAGCAACCAGTCTGAGGAGCATAGGCTCTGATTAGGTTCGTTACCGACCCTTCGAACAGCACCCTAACTCGCATCAACCGGTCGCTGCATCGGTCTACTTCAAGGAGTCCATCCTGAAGGTCCTTAGACAGCACCACGGCCACTCCGCTCCTACCCGTTGGTGATCCGGTGTACACTAGCCGGTACCCCTGCCCGATGTCACGTGACTTATTTCCCTTCCAGCGCGTCTCCTGAAGGAAGGCGCACTGGACCCGACGCTTCGCAAGTACGTCTGCGAGTTCTTGGCAACGTCCGGTTAGGGAGCCAATGTTCCAGGTGGCAAAGCGGAACTTCTTCTTGGGTACTATCCTCTTTAGCCGTGCCCGTACTTGACACGGTAGCCCTAGCCCACTTATCGCAGGTTTAGGGCGATGTGCCTGCGCGTCGTTGCGTCGTAACTTTTTTCTCTCCATACATATATGACTGAAGTTGGTTTTACGTGGGGCGACCAGCCGTCTGACCCCCACAACCCTACAAGAGGGAAACCAGGTTCGCCAGAGCCTCGTCCGTTGGACAGCAGGGTGCACCGCTAGCAGGTGAGGTTGGCTTGGGTCTTTAAGATGGCAACGGACCCCATACACCCCACTAATACTCGTAGGTACTAAATAATAATCATCCCAAGTTACGTGTCCTGTCACAATAAAAATAAGAAATACTGTCTTAAACTTATTTAGTGTCCTATCACAATAAAAAAACAAAATCACAATTATTGTTAGCGCGCGAATTTGACAAATCGTGCGTTCCGAAAGGACAGCGTCGGCGCACTGAAAAAACAAGTTTTTTAGACTTACCGATCGCAAAAAACTAGGATGCAACAAACTGACCTATTTCTGTTTCTGTCAGTCGCGCTATGTTTGTCGCTTTCGTAGTGAAAGTGCAAGTGTGTGTGTATTTATTGCTTCCTTGTTTGCATTGCCAATTTTTACTGAATGTCCTTCGACATGCGTCAGAGCGGCAACAACGCATCGTAGATTTATCGTCGTAAGGTGCATGACCTATACTTAGACATAATCAGCTGTTAGAAAAGATACATCGTGTTCAAACGGTGCAAAAACTTTAAAAATCATTTGCGCCTACTGCTCCTATTTAATTAATTTTTGGTACAGACCTTGAATATGCTTTTTATTAAATATGCATACGCCATGTAATATAACATTAAATTAACCATACCTACCACCTTGTTTTCGTTTCGTCTAAAGCTATACCAAATTGAGTATATAGTGGTACACAGTACTGTCTACATTTTGTTTCAGTGTGTGGTCACACTACTCTATCTGTTTTCATAGGATTAAGAAAATAATATAATCTCATCTAAGAGCTAAGAAATGCAGAATTTTAGATACCTACCTATTATTTAGTAGAAACTTTTTACTAAAGTACACTAGACTGTTTTATATTCCTCTCGACTAGCAGCTAGTACTTAAGCATATGTTAGGAGGGGTGAGAATTGAGGGACCAGTTTTAATAATCGCTATCTTCAAATTGCGTTGATATTTCATTTCCATTTCTTTTTTACAAAATGTTATAAGACTCTTACTAAAACTCTATGTACTCGTATAAAAAGAAAGATTTTATTTATTTGATTCGGTAATATTTACTAAAATAGTTATCTTTATTGTGTGAACTGAGGGACCACAGTGTAGTCGATATATCTTTTTTTGTCTTTGATTCTTTATGTATATCAGAACGTTCGGCCAGTCGAGACAGGGAGCTGGCTGCTACTCCAGTTTTTAGTGACGATTATGTGACGCATAAAGATGCCAGCCAAAGAATTTGTGACAGAACAGTTCGAAAGTTAGAAGCATTTATTTATGGCGGGACGACCTGATATCAGAACGTTCGGCCAACCTGAATCTCCATAACTGAGGACCTTAGAGAAACTGTTACTGAATAAAGATTTAGTGACAATTTGGTGACAAACAACCAATGCTTTACTACTCGTAATGCCACCGGTTAAAAGTAAAATGAATTTTGGTTCCTGTAACATCAGGACGTTCGGCCAACGTAATCTCCATAACTGAGGACCTGAGAGAAACCGTTAATGAATAAAGATTTAGTGACGACACTGAAACGAATTTTTATTGTTTTTTTTTTTTGTGACGGCCCCTTTTAATAGTAAAATGGAAATTTAACATATAACCTCAAAGCATTGGGATTATCGATTCCTCCACAACGAAGAAGCCCAGAGAAACCGTTAATGAATAAAGATTTAGTGACGACACTGAAACGAATTTTTGTTGTTTTTTTTGTGACGGCCCCTTTTAATAGTAAAATGGAAATTTAACATATAACCTCAAAACAGAGAGGAGATTACGTTGGCCGAACGTCCTGATGTTCCAGGAACCAAAATTCATTTTACTTTTAACCAGTGGCATTACGAGTAAAAGTAAAGCATTGGTTGTTTGTCACCAAATCGTCACTAAATCTTTATTCAGTAAGTTTCTCTAAGGTCCTCAGTTATGGAGATTCAGGTTGGCCGAACGTTCTGATATCAGGTCGTTCGGCCATAAATAAATGCTTCTAACTTTCGAACTGTTCTGTCACAAATTCTTTGGTTGGCATCTTTTTGCGTCACATAATCGTCACAAAAAACTGGAGTAGCAGCCAGCTCCCTATCTCGACTGGCCGAACGTTCTGATATACATAGCTGGCGTGGACATTATTTTGGCATAATTTAAAAATAAACTATTTTTTTATTTGTCTTTAGCATCTTTCAGCAACAAATTAACCCCTATTCACTTGATTCCACATCCAGTGATTTCCTCGCTATCTTAATGAATTTTTGCGATCGGTTCGAGCAAAATAATTATTTTTTTAGCAACTAATTAGCAACAAAAATTTTGCTTATTATACTTACACACAGACATCCGAGAGTGACTATCACAATATTCATGTATATCAGAACGTAGTAGTATGTCAGTACGAAGACTAGTGAAGCCCCTGATGTTTTTTAGGTTTTCAGTGCAATGGTGTCAGTATTTTTATTAATTCAAAAATAATCTATAAAAATGCACTATGGTGGATGGGGACTGAAATAGGGTGACCATGTATTCCAACGAAACAAGTATTTATCGATTACTTAATTACCTTAACAATGAAGCAAAACACGTCGTAATATTAAATTATATAGGTACAAGCAATGTTGAGCTGATGCTTGCATATCAGTGTCCACTTGTGAAGTTTTTGTTATATTAGTCATGTCTATTTTGGCTAAAAGCAAACATAAGTGGAAAGGTGACTGATATTGGAGATTGGGAAATTTAACTAAGTACAAGAATACTTAAATAAATAGGTAAACAAATAAAAAATATTTGTAATCAATAATCCAAAAAAAAAACGTTAGGTACATAATAATTTGTGCTTTTTAGAATTACAGTTAAACTGGTTTACCTCGAGAGAAGATAGATCAAACAAGCAAATATAAATAAATAAATAGATCAATTTGACAGCTTCTTGTGTTTATTGCTAGGTAATTGACTTAAAACTTGTCAAATCGGATTTCTTTCGGTTGTGGCCCGACAACATTATTATTAGTTTATTAAACTAGATTACATATTTTACAATTAAATAACAGTTCCATTAATAAATCACATTAAGATTATACAATAAGTACACCAAATGAACTCTTAAAAATACTAGTCGACAACCTTACGGCTTTCTTTCTAGTAAGGTCAGCCAGAACTTAAGCTATCCATTTCCGTTAGTCATGTCTGGTTTTATTGTTACACCAGTGACATGACTGGCGAGCGAGAGACAGTAAGGCACCGCGAGGAAGTTGCGGGAGAAGGAACGCATTCCACGCGGGTGCAGAGATCCCTTGGTACTATAGTAGAAATTGATAAGAAATCACATTTGACTAGCACGAGAGGAAAACCCAGAGACGCTATAAAAATAAATGTACATATCACATTTTTGCATAACCATTAGACCTTTTAAATAGCGCTGAAAAATACTTAAACAAATCAATCAGAGAATATTTTGTTTAACACTTTAAAAGCGCTTGATTTTTATCATCAAAAGCTGCCTAAAAATTAAATTGACTTATAATAAGTAAGGTAGTAGTTTAAAATTGGTCGTGTTAACAAGTAGATAGGTACTATCATCCCTTTAAACTGTAACTTTTAACTGTATAAAACTTAACAATAGTATGTAAGTACTTACCTATATACAAATCAGTCTCTTGTCATGAGTTACTACTAGATTAAGTACCTAAATTGTTTTAGTAATTGCTGTAATTTTCTACATATGTTAAAATACTGGTTTCGTTGGAATACATGGTCACCCTATTTCAGTCGCCATCCGCCATAGTGCATTTTTATAGATTATTCTTGAATCAACAAAAATACTGACACCATTGCACTGAAAACCTATACACAACACATCAGGGGTTTTACGAGTCTTCTAGGCTTCTTCGTTGTGGAGGCATCGATAATCCCAATGTTTTGAGGTTATATGTTAAATTTCCATTTTACTATTAAAGGGGCCGTCACAAAAAAAAAAAAAAAACAATAAAAGCTCGTTTCAGTGTCGTCACTAAATCTTTATTCATTAACGGTTTTTCTGAGCTTCTTCGTTGTGGAGCATAGAGCAACACAGGCCACCGGCGAACCGGAGGGGAGTAGCCATTGCGTTTTTTACCGATACAAATATGTCTGTCATTTTTCGCGGGGGGAAATCACACATTCTCAAATTCTCACACAAAAACAGTTGTCTGTCACTACGAAACTCACACCATAACAATTACAAAATACACTAACAATTTCACACACACATTGAATAAATCGTGTCATAACAGTATAATAATATGATGCAACTACACTGACAACTCCTTGCAGCCATAGCTGTAACAACTGTCGATACGCATTATCGATAAATTCAAGAAATCGGTTAAGGAAATTAGGTTTAATAAGTTATTCAAAAGTAGATATTATTATGATAGACTTAATTTATTATGTATCACAATAATCATAAAACTAATAAAATTAACGTTCATTTTTTTTTATACATTTTAAAATGAATATGATAATAATAATGGTAATTTTTTACACAAACCTGTAAAGTTGCTTTTTAACCGCGTGCTCAATTTTGATGACTGAGCAAGCGAAGGATTCAAAAATTAGAATCCTGAGCGTTAGCGAGAGAATCAAAAGAGCACAAAGTGAAAAATCTTTGCACTCGAGTTCAATACGTAACTTTTCATCCCACCTCAGCGAGGAAATGGCTAAATGCAAAAAAAAAAACATTTACAATCACAAGATACGTTTATTTCAGTTTAGGTATTAACTACTACATTATGATAGTATTACAGAATAATCTTTAAAAAGCACAGATACATGTCTATAATTAGAGAGATCACTCTTACTACCTGATTTGAAAATTGGTATTACTTTACTAAGTTTCACTTGATCACGGAACGTACCACTGGCTAAACATTGATTAAATATGCCTGTTAGGACTGGAGCAATTGTATCAATAATGTCTCCAAGAACCTTAACGGATATACCCCATAAGTCCTTAGTGTTTTTTATGTTGAGACTTAAAGGTTTTCTGAATTGTATCGATTGTGATACGCTTAAATTCAAAGGTTGGTATATCCTTAGTGAAATTTCCTTTAAAAAAAGATTCAAGTCTCAAATTAAGATTAATATGATTGACTTGACGGATCTGGAAGATTTGAATATATAAATATTTTAAATACATGGATTTTGTATTAAATATTGAAATATAATCTTAATAATTGACATAAACAAAACCGTTGCTAGGCAAATAAGTCAACAAACTTGTTTTAAACCTAGGACTAACGAATTTTTTTTTTTGTAATAGGACGAAAAAAGTTTAAGCTAATCCATTATAAAAACCAGCGATTAAAAATAGGTACTGTTACAGAACTATCACTGGTTTTTAAAATGTATTAGTTTTCTATAAATATGACGAATACATTTTTGGGGGTTTGTTTTTTTCATTAAGAAAGAAATTCGTGTATCAGCATATTTTTGCATGATTAATCTTGCTAGTTCCAAGTTATGATTTGTAAAATCGTTTTCGTGTGAATGATAACTAATTGAGGGAAATAAGTCTTTGCCAATAAACTTTTTCAAAGAGCGTGTCACGACTTCATGTGTGGTACAAGATCGTGTAGGTTTATTGTCGGCACTTAAATGTCTTCTTATTTCTTTTTCACAAATCCGGCATAAAAGTATCACCTCTTTTGAGGCATACAGTAACTTTCCTTTGCTTTTTTGGTGAATTAAACTTTTTTCATCAAGCGGCCCAAGCAAACCTTTAATGCACGTATCGCATTTAATTATTTTTTTGTCGAGAATATAACATATCCAGCTATATACTCCACAACTTTTTCCGCAAACGGGGATAAAAAAGTTAGAGCTTCAATCTCATCGACTAAATCGTCAATAAAATTGGTAAAATTGACTTCGTCAGTAGCGTCATTGCTATTGTATTGTCGTACGGTTGAAGCATTAATTTTGTCAAGTGCAGATGTGCAATTTAGTATAGTAATTTTTTCCAACGGAATGCAGTTCGTTCCGTTTCCCGTTTGTGTTATTTCTGTATTAACAAGAATTTTTTTACAAATCGCTTCAAACTGGGAGCTTGAGGGATTATCGCAATAACCACCATGACTCCTTACTGTGGAAAAAAAAAAGTTCGATATGATCTTGGCTTATTCTGTGTAGTGGCATATATTTGAGGCCATTTTGTTGGCTTTGTATTAAATCATGAAAGATAGCTTTGGTACTTTCAATACAGATCAAAATTCCCAAAAAACCTGTGTATCTTGGAGAATATACTAATTTCATTTTGCGCGACTCCCCGTTACGGTTTTTTACAAAAGTTGATAAACTCAGCAAAATCTTTTGAGCTTCGTCCATTTTTTTAAAAGCTTTGTCAAAGTTTTCCAAGTTTAATGCTCTTTTATATCCAATTTGACGTGACCGGGAATCCAAAATATCAAAAATATCGTTTATCAGTGAAATAAATTTCGAAGTTGCGGTTGTTCCATTAAACTCTGGCAAATCTAATTCTTGTTCGCAAAACACAAATGCATCAGCAACACTTGCGCTGAACAATTGTCCCGTTGTAGGATCTAATATGGTAGGTTGCAATTTATTTGCAACTAAGCAGCAACCCAGTTCTGTAGCCATTGCTAAATTTGCCTTTGCGCCGTCACACGTTAACGCTTTTATTTCTATTCCAGTTTCATGTACTAATTCAAATGCTTTAGTAACAAGTTGAGCTTTTAACTTAGCACTTGTACCTTTTACTAAAAAATATCCAATTGGGACTTTCCATGGAGTATTAATGCCTACTAATAGAAATACTAAGACATCTGTTGCTTCTTCTGTATTATCAGTTATAAAATCGAAACCATAATCAATATACCCAAATCGTCTGTCACCGCTTGGATTGTCATGTGATTGTGTCTTTATTTTCATTTCGTCGAAAACCAAAGTACAGTAAATTTTACTATGTGGATTGGCATCGGCTTTATATTTTAAAGCCGCCAAGGCTTCCTTGGTAAAACCGGGCCGTCCATCAATATTACTATACCATTTTGTTAAAGTACGTGGAGCAGGTAAACACGTCCCAAACGTTTTACGAACATATTTGTAAGCTTTGGGGGAATAAAAGTTGAGAGTTAGAGCAAAGCACCTCAGTTCTGGTGAATACTTAGCTCGTGAGAGCTTCCCACTTTTACACTTCTTTAGTTGACGCTTAATAAGCTCAGCTTCTTCAACGCCAATTTTCTCCAGGACCATCCTTTCCTCTTTATCTATCAAAGCTTTTTCATCCAGACTCTGAAGAATTTCTTCTAGCCCAACAACTTTTTTCTTTAAGAAAAGATTTTTAGCTTGTAGCCTTTTAATTTTTTTTTTCTGATAATCTAATTGTTGCTGCATTTTTCTTTTTCGTGGAGTAAGTGCAGTAGTGGGAACCGAAGTAGATTTTTTAGATGTTTCCTCTGATTGGGCCTGAAAAACAAATAAATAAATATGCTCTTATCATATTTTTACATAGCTTACTTAATCTCAATAGTAAAATAGTGGAAATGACCATTTTATCAATATGCGATTCTACAATAAACGATTTAAAACCAACTCACATTTTGAGGAGTTGACGATCTACACGGAGATGTCAATGAATTAGGAACAGTAAGAGTGTCATTAATGGCATCATAAGATGATAGTCTCTCATCTGGCATATTGAATGTTTGTTGATGGTTCTGGAAAATTAGATTTAATATCTTTAATTGTAAAAATCTACGCTTCATTTCACTATGAATAAGTTCAACTAAGTAAATCATTACTAGGGATTGAAGTCCGCTTTCGAAAAGAAGGCTCGGTCCTGGTATTAAAGGCAACGAACGGGGTGGGTTGTTTAGTTCGTAAGAGTCTGACATACCCTCTCGCTCCACTCAAGGGCGGTGGTACGGTGTACGGTGGGTAAAATCATCAAACACGATCCCCTGTTTGATGATTTTACCCACCGTAAAAAAAAAACTAATCAAATCATGTGGAATGTACGCTCGTTTACCTCGTCCATGAATAAATAAAACTTACGGAACAAATACAGGTCTGCGTCAGAGTTGGTTTGGCGCCATCAACTAATCTCCGTCTATTGTTCACCAACACTTGAAAGTCAGAAGACTTAAAATGGTTTGAGCAAATGACACTATTTCTCGTGGGAATCCAGGTTGGTCTGTTACCTATTACAAAATGCCTTCCATGTATCCTTTAAATTTGGATCTTTAGGAAACCTAAAAAAAAATACATTTTAGTTGACGTTCTTACTGAGTAATTTTAATAAAATGTGCTAATACGCGTAAGTATTGTATTATATTTAATTTATGTATACAACTATAAATAAAAAAATAAAGCCCACAATATGATGGGTATTTAAATCAGAAAACCTAATCTCAAAAATTCCATTTTCATCGATAACTAGGTATCTACAAACAAATCGGCAACATCACTACCGCTCGGCGACAGCGACTTCTAGGAAAAAGACTCGGATCTGTCGTACGATCGATCGTTCGATTGAACGAAAACGTGCGGCCTTTGTTGGTAAACAAATCCGAACAACACGATTGATAATATTGCAGATTTTTTAATTTAAAAGAAGTAAATAGCAATAATGTGATTAAAAATTACTTACATATCAAAGGTAATGCCATCTTTTTGTAGACTTGACGTGGCAGATCTCTTTTTGCAGCAAAATACAGAACAATTCGGCATTTTTTTACGACGTCGATTCCGCTACGCAACTAGATTTAGTCTAGTGACCTGTGCGGTTGCAACTAGTTTTATTGTAGGCGTAGGACCATGTGGACTTATACTTTGACAGAGGGGAACGCCTGCATATGGCTGCTCCCCTCCGGTTCGCCGGTGGCCTGTGTTGCTCTATGTTGTGGAGGAATCGATAATCCCAATATTTTGAAGTTATATGTTAAATTTTCATTTTTCTATTTAAATGGGCCGTCACAAAAAAAAAATAAAACAATAAAAATTCGTTTGTGTCGTCACTAAATCTTTATTCATTAACGGTTTCTCTCAGGTCCTCAGTTATAGAGATTACATTGGTCGAACGTCCTGATGTTACAGGAACCAAAATTCATTTTACTTTTAACCGGTGGCATTACGAGTAAAAGTAAAGCATTGGTTGTTTGTCACCAAATCGTCACTAAATCTTTATTCAGTACCTAACAGTTTCTCTAAGGTCCTCAGTTATGGAGATTCAGGTTGGCCGAACGTTCTGATATCAGGTCGTTCGGCAATAAATAAATGCTTCTAACTTTCGAACTGTTCTGTCACAAATTCTTTATGCGTCACATAATCGTCACTAAAAACTGGAGTAGCAGCCAGCTCCCTGTCTCGACTGGCAGAACGTTCTGATATACATCAATATTCGGGGGAGGGGAAAATAATAAACGTACTTTTATACTTTTTAACAATTTTATATATTTCGATACAAACAGATATATTTATTCCAAGTATAATAGTTAGTGTGACCGGTAATATTCCGCACGCGGTCCACGGGAGCGGGTTGCGCAGCGCCCCGCGCGGCCGCGAGATCGCGCGCAGCGCCGGCACAGCGCGAGCGCACGGAGCCGGCTGTAGGCCGCATGCGCGTGGAATCGCACTCATCTAAATATCTAACTCGATAATACGAACTGAACCTAGAGGATAGTCGTCAGATATACTCTTACTTACTACACGCTAGTCGACACTTCATTCAGTCTTCTCGTTACACTCAGCTCATACTTAGCGACAGATAGATACTTACATAATAAATTAGGTACTTAAATATGTTAAAATGACCGTTATGTCCAAGTCCATTTGTAGAGTGCATCATTGGCGTATAAGCTAAATTAACAAGCCGGGTATACAGGGTGTTTTGAAGTGTGCGTGGATGGCCAAATTGACCAATCCGAAACTATGAGAAATATCGAAATCAAACACTGAAAGGACACTTACTTACGTTCTTACATTCTTACACCCGTATTCACAAACGTTACTATGTGGTCTCAGTGCGCGCGAGCGCACAGGGCCCCTAAAACTTATTCATAGACATTACGTGAGTGGCGGCTAGCACTATGCGTCCCTTAGAATGAACGCACAGCTAAGGTAGATAGCTAGTGTCTCTCGATTCTCTGTGGTCTATTATGTTACAAGAAATATTTTTCGGGGTTGGATTTCACTGTTTGTGATATTAAACATAACTACTGATTACCACCTGCGCTAAGATAGGTCGACGGAGCCCCGCTTCGCGGGACTCCTATTTCTGGATGGTTAAAAAAAAATACCCACCTAACCTAACCTATCCGAGTCGGGGTACTCTCGAGTCGGGCTGTTAACCATAATTACGTTTTTTATACATATGAAACGTTAGACCTAATTAATGATTTTAGATTAAATAAATAATATACATATTAAATCAGTTACTCAGTCAATCAGTCAGTTTAATCAGTTACTAGTTATGTTTAATATCTACTTAGGTTACCTATAACTACGATATAACTTACAAAGAATAAAACAAAGAAAAAATATTTTTAAATACAAACTAACCCGTGTCTATGCAGTTTTGCTTTGTGCTTTAAGTAGGCGTTTTCATCATAGGTATTAGATCAAATAAGTTTTATATCTTAAGTGGTATGTCAAACGATGTTATATTTAATGTATGTTATGCTTATAAAATTAGTTATTTTATAACTATATCAATCGTTCATTATATTAACTAATCGCTATATTAAATAAAATTATAGGTTCCGTTGATATATGTTGTTAATATTAGAGATTTTGTTGTTATATCGTCTATTACTTACCCGTAGGTACTCTACAACTTTTTACAACTGAGTTGATCGAAAATTAATACCTAAACTTCCACCTAACTCAGTCATAGTTATGGATAATGCTGCCTATCATTGTGTGCAAGTTGAGAAGAAACCGACTATGTCCAGTTTGAAAATTAATATGCAGAACTAGTTGCAAAATCATAACGTGCCATTTTCTCCCACGATCATCAAAGCCGAACTCTTGAGGTTGATTAATACGACCCAATCAGAAAAAAATATACACTGTTGATGAACTTCTGAAAGCTGCAGGTCATACTGTTCTAAGACTACCTCCATATCATCCAGACCTCAATCCGATCGAGCTTGTGTGGGCAAATATTAAAAATTGCCTGGCCAGAGATAACATTAATGCTACATTGGACTAGAAAATTACCATACTAACAAGGTTAAATATAACAAGATAATTTTCTGAATTCTCTGCCAAACGATGGCAAAAATGCGATGACCACGTACAAAAAACAGTACAAGAATACTGGAATCATATGAGATATGAGATTTGATACTATGATGGACGAAATCATTATAAACTTACAAGATGATTCTGAATCAAGCTCAGAGAGTTCAGAATCAAGTGATTTAGAGGATATGTCAGAATAATTTCATATACTTAATTTGTTTTTGGTCAATTTTACTATTAATTACAATGTAATTAGATTGTTACAATATAAACTTCTAAAAGTTCAATTGTTTTTTATTTATTCTTTTCAATAATTGTACAATTATTGTTCACGATATCTCGAGATTGGTCACCACTGTCTAATCTCATGTGCATTGCGAGCAGTAGGCAAGCCGCCCCTCACCCCTGCCGCCACCTAAGGCGCGGCCAACTAGTTCCGCGCGCACTACAGTCAAGGGTCGTTTGAGTATTTTTTATGAATTGAAAGGCTTGCCATATGCAACGCAGTGAGAAATGCCTTACTTCGCATAGCGTTGCTACTTTACTGAGAAAAGTATTGTTTGTGAATACGGTTGGGTGTTAGTTTTCATGTCATACTCGTCAGTCGACGACATTACTTTTACATATGGATAGCAAAATGGAGATCTTTCTCCCCGGATCTAGATCTAGGGGAAGGCAGGTTCAAGGGGCCATCAATGGCACCAAACTCAAATCATCATCATCATCTGTCCAGCATTTTCCCAACTATATTGAGGTCGGCTTCCAGTCAAACAAAAGTGCCATCAGGTGAGATAGTGGTCAAACGCGTGCCTATCAATAGTAAAAAAAAAAAACTTTAGGATTTAGCTGAATACCAGTATTTTACGCGGAGCGGCTGCCTACCAGACCTCCGCAATCCATTAACTGGGTAACACTGTACTTCTTGGCAAGACTGGAGTCAGATTACCTGGCTTCTGACTATCCATAACGACTGCCATAGATCTACAAATGACAGCCGGGACCAACGGCTTAACGTGCTTTCCGAGGCACGGAGGAAACCCGGTATGTTAAGATGGTCACCTACCCACAACCCAACCATGGCAAACGTTGCTTAACCTTGAAGATCAACCCGTGCGGCCGTTTTATCTAGCCACGGGCACCAAACTCTAATGTTTAAATGAATAACCCTTCCTTTTGTATTACAATATGACAACACATTGGCGAAGTTTACAAAACGTGGCAGACTACGTCGTACATTTGATCAGCGTGACTAAGGAAGAACCAACCTTGATATCCATCGCCTCTCAACTAGAACACGAAATAAGGGAAATACAGCACTATAACGATGTATTGCGATCAGAACACGGAAAGCGCAAGAAAAGGGGTCTGATAAATGGAATTGGTTATGCAGCAAATTAGCTATTTGGAGTCCTTGACGAAGACTTTGCCAAAAAATATGACAATAATACGAGTGAGATCAACCTTATACAGACAAACGAAAACCATTTACTCAACCTCTACAAGGAACAAACATCGATTGTGGAAGGCGAGTACAAAATTTTGAAGAGAAACGAGGATACCATGAACAAGCAATTTACGCTAATAAACAAACGCTTCCAAGAAACAAACGAGCGCATACACCTGGAGCGTAGCAATACACTCAATGTGATGGCGTCTGCATTAGCCGCCAACTTAATACTTTCCAACATAAGGAGAGATCAACAATGGCTGCTTGACTTAGTGACTGATGTAAAGGACGGACGCGTCGATGCACATCTACTGAAGCCAGATCAGTTACAAGAACAATTAAACATTATATCTGGACCATTACCTAGTGATCTGTGGCTATCCTGCACAAACAGCCATCAGTACATTCGACAGATGTATAAACTGTCACGAGTACACGTTAAGCTGACGAGAGATTTCTTCCTTTTTGAAGTCAGTCTTTGGTGAACAACGAACAGTACGAGCTAAATCGAGTCATACCTATTCCTTCCATACAAGGACAGACAGTGAAGCATATCATGCCTACTTCTGAATATTTGGCAATAAACCTCAAGAAGGATGTGATGATGCCTCTAACACACAGCGCCCTCATCACATGTATACAACTGAGAAAACACCAGTTACTATGTGCACTGAGTTTACCTGTTTATGACAAAAAACAAGCCGCGACGATGTGTGAGGCACAAATTATAGTAAACAATAAAATCTTATCAGCGTGCCACACGACCGTATCAAGTTGCATGCAGTTGCAAGTTGGATACAGATACACAATGATGGCGCGTGGCTCTATACATGTTGCAAAAAATGCTTGACTCGCATTTTCTGTCCATCTCGCACGTTATGGAAACAATGAAGTACTACTGGAATTATCTCACTTGATCCTGGACGCATGTTGAAAGGAGACAACATTATAATTCGCTCTCATAACAACTTCCACAGTGAGATAAGCGTGACGGAAGACGAGGTTTACGTGAAAGAATCGACTATAAATCACTTCATAGCAGACAACAACTATACTTTTGAAACTGAGCATCATGAAGTGATGATGAAGACATTGAAAGCCAGAATTGAACAGGTGAAGATGCATCAATAGACTAAACGAGGTGGCAACCTGCCACGACACACATCGCTATATCATGTACCTATAGTTTTATGCTCATCGTAGTTGTTGGGGTTTGTCTATGGATCAGTCTCAAGCTGAGGAAACGCTATCATGCAATTCTTCGAGTTACCAGAAGATCTGATAACGCGGACCAGGAGAACCACAAGCACAGAGGAGTCAGGACACTTGCGGCTCGCGCAAGCTCGACAGAGAAACTTCGTCGGCAATCTGTTTCTTTACATTTTGCTTGTTTTACTTTTATATTTACTTTTTTCTTGTTTTTGTGAGCATGAACGATTGATTTGATTTGGGAGCATGTACGAGGTCGCTCGACAATTTTATGCTGACGCCCGCGATCACATGTAGGTACTTAGATACGTTTATACATTATTATAGCGCATTACTGTAATAAAGTTTAGTTCATTAAAGGGACTTGGTGAATACACACGTCGGTGTTTTCTTCCACATTACAGAATTCCCGGTACATATCGCACCACAGCGACCTTAGGACTCCACATTCGTTGTTAGGTACTTAGTTACTAATTTGCTACCATTGAACCCACATGCAACTGCTTTCACGTGTTCCGCTTTAAGAGTCCGATTGAAATGGTGCCTGAACAGAATGGTCGGCGTCAAGACAACCTTGTTTTTAAGAAATTACATCCGCATCGCCACACTATTTTTTATTTCGATAAAAAATAATACGAATAAGAATCACATTACGATTTTTTAAACGCAATATTAAAATTTAATATTTTCCACTGGACATACTTTATGTACAACAGACTGTTGCGTATTATTATGTTCAGCGCACACACAGACGCGACGCAACGCAGCGTGCACTTTTTAAGATAGCTAATTTAGAAGTTTATTTAGTACAACATAAAATAAATAGACCGTACCGGACCGACCAGGCACTGCTACTCGTACAGGTAGTGAGCGGGTACTCTTTAGGCCGACTCGTCAAATATTTCGCGGGCTATAATACTTAGTTAACTATTAAGTAAGAAGGTATAACTATGACATGGTTTACGGACACAAGCCACTTTAACATCTTGACTTCCCTTTTAGGCCTAACCCGGTTCTTGACTGTAGAAGCCTGTTTGAAGTACTTATGCAAAACGTGTCTATCCTACCCTGCTTTAGCTCTATATGCCAAATAGGGTTGAAATAACGCGTTTTAACTCCAAATGCTCATTTCGAAAACTGGCCTTAAGTGTTTTTTCAATTTGTAAATTTGGCATACTGGTACAGTTACCGGCACGTAACTTGGCAAGAGATTTTTGTAGTGGGGGAAGTTCGCGCATATAAAAATGTATGAAATTGTGCGTGCGCAAACTTCCTCCACTACAAAAACTCTTGCCAACTTACGTGTCGGTAACTGTAGACCATGATCTGTGATATGAGCAAGTATTCCCGCCTGAGACGCGGGCGGCGCGGCGGCGCGGTGAGCTGATGCCGCGAATACTTTGCGAAATAAACCTAGTTGCGCAACATACTTTTGTCGAAGTTACTGGCCAATGTTCGGTTTTTAGGCAAAAAAGAATACCTCACAAGTCACAACACTCAATGTTGAGCAATGGTTGCGGAACTTTGTTTCCTATGAACAGGTACGGCGCCGGCGGCGGTTTACGCAGCAGTTGGACTTTGATTTTGTGAGTAGAGAGCGCCAGGGGGCGGAAGCCGCACAGCTGCGTTGCGGATGATACCTACACGATATCAATTAAGAAAGATATGCTCCACCGTTGGTCCTACTGGGAGGTCCGCGTACGACACAGATATGTGACCATTTAGTCTCTGTCCTAGCAAGTAATAAAGCAGGCTCTAGACTAGAAAATGTAATATTAGACAACGACACGACAGGGCGCGGGCGCGCGGGGTGGGGCGCAGGCGCGCGGGGTGGGGCGCGGGCGCGGGGCGCGGGCGCGCCTCACTTGATGGAGCACGTGAACTGCGCGCGCAGGCGCCGCAGCGACGACGCCGCCGACTCGCTCTGCAACACAACGCACAAGGCAGCGGTGAGCGGCGCGGGTCAGGAGGGCGCGGGGCGCGGGGCGAAGGGCACGCTACGAACCTTGTGCGGCGCGTTGTCGGTGTGCAGGTCGGCGGCGGTGGCGGGCGCGTTGCCGTTGTCGTCGGGCTCGGAGCCCGCGCTGTCCCAGCAGCCGGGCGAGCCGCTGTGGCCGAGCGACACGCTGGGCGATGACTGCGCCAGCGCCTCAGACGAGTCAAGCTCCAGAGACGACTGCGAGCCGCACGAGCCGCACGAGCCGCGCGAGCCGCGCGATCGAGAGCGCGACGACGAGCGCGACGCGCGGCTCGACTCGTCGCCGCCCTGCTCCATCATCTCCTGCGGCACACACGCGCTTTGTCACACGAAGCACATCGCTCATGCATGGCTAAATATTTTTACGCCGTAGGGATTCAGGTCCTACTGTTACTGAACCCTCTAAGTCTAATGCATACGAACCACTTCCGACTTTAGGTACCTTATCTGGTACTTTTACCTGGATTAGGTATGACGGCGTGCGCGGCAAGGAGACAAAGTGAGAAAGTTGAAACTCGCAAAGAGCACATCAAAATCTATAAAACTACCCATATTCAAAACTCCTGGAAAACTTTCCAGGCAACCCTTTGATTTTGCACCAAATGATTATCCAATTTGTGCTGATTTACGAGTTGTGTAGGCGGAGTCGTAGGCAACAGCTGGAACATAATAAAATACATCTTCATGAAATATAGTAACAAGAACACAATAATGTACATACGTGCGCGAGCGGCGGCGGCGCGGCGAGCAGCGGGTCCGAGTGCGCGCTCGCCTCCTCGCTGGAGCTGCCGCGCGCCCAGCCCGGCTCTGGAACAGACGGACCGTGTCACTGTGCTGCGCGCCCGCGCCCCGCGCGCCCCGCGTCCCCCGCGCCGCACTCACCCGCCAGCCGGTGCAGCTGCACCTTGTGCTGCAGCAGCGGGTAGAAGCCGCGCGCCGTGGCGTTGTGCGGCTCGTACTGCAGGATGAGGCGGCAATACTTGAGGGCCTCGGCGTACTGACGCCGCATTATGGCCGACAAGAACTATAAACAGACAAACGTACTTCACTAGCTAAGCCCCGGAATCAGCGATCAGCGATCATTTGCGTCGGACGCTCACCTCCGCGAGAAATTCGCTGGGCGCCGACTGGGTCTCGTTGCCCTCGGAACAGTCCTCTGGGCTGGTGGAGTGACGGTTCACAGCCTCCATGGCGGCGCGGGGCAGCGGAGCGCGCGCCCCCGCCAGCGCCGCCGCCGGCGCCGTGGACGCGCTCGAGTCCGAGTCCAGCGAGCGCTGCCGGAAGAACTCGCAGGTGGGCCTGTAGCGGCGCACCTGTGGCGCGTCCGGCAGCTTCACCACCAGGCGCCGGGGCGACGGCGAGCTGGTGCGCGTGCACGGCTGCTGCAGCCAACACGTCTGCACTGGAGAGCGGTCTGACTGCCCCGGCGAGAGATCTGCCCACACCGGCGAGCGCGCTGGCTGCACCTTCAAACGCTCTTTCCGTACCGGGTGACGACAAGTTTGCTCCGGAGAACGCACTGCCCGCACTTTAGAACGCTCTGCTCGCGACGAGCGCTGTACAAGCTGTGATGCTCGTGTGCCGCGGCGCTCGCTCAAGCGCAGCGCGACGCACGAGGCAGTCTCGAGGAGCGTGGGCGGCTCGGGCGGCGCCCAGGCGGGGCGCGGGCGCACAGGCGGGCGGCGCAGGGCCTGCGGCGACGCCAGCCGGGGCAAGCGCGGCGGCGCCGGCCGGTACAGGCGCGGGTTGGGCACGATGTGCTTGCGCACGCGCTTGTGGCGCCGGCCGCGAGCTTCGTTACCGCGGCCCTCGGAGCGGTTCCGCCGCAGCTTCGAATTGGACTTGGGCTTGGCACCCGGATACCTGCGGAGCGCACAGAGCGTCAGTCGGGCCGGGCGGGCAGGGGCAGGCGGGGGTTGGTGGCTCGGACTCACAGGCGCGGGTTGGGGGTGTAGGGCAGCGCGGGGCGGGCCGGCGTGCGGCGCGGGCCTGCGTGTCTGCGCAGGCGCCGCGGCGCGCCCAGGTCGATCACGTCTATGGCGTCCGCCTTAGCCTCGCACCTGTACAAAAGCTACAATTATTACTATTGTGTTGTTACCAGTGGACAAACAATTATGGTGCGCTTGCCAAACCTGATATGTGCATTTCTATGATATTTTCTTGCTACTAAATATCCTTAAAAATCAAGTACATTAACAGTGCACTGTACATTTTATCATTTTCACTCGTATCTCGGTTCATACGGCATTTCGAAATTATGAATTAGTCAATTTATACTAGTGTATAAAGCAGAAGAGTTTGATTGGTTTGTTTACTTGAACGCGCTAATCTCAAGAACTCCTGGTCCGATTTGAAAAATTATTTCAGTGTTAGATAGCCAATTTATCGAGGGAGGCTATATCGTAACGCTTAGACCAATAGGAGCGGAGCAGTGATGACAATTGTGACGCAAACGATGTTGCGTGGGTCCACTAGTTAATCTATACTTGCTGAAGAGTTTGTTTGTTTGCTTGAACGCGCTAATCTCAGGAACTACTGGTCCGATTTGAAAAATTCTTTCAGTGTTAGATAGCACTGTTAGATGATAATTCATCACGCTAACACCAATAGGAGTGGAGCAGACGAAACTTCGTCTGCGTGGGTCAACTAGTCATTAAATAAAACAGAGTAGCGCACCGACGCCGCGACGATAAGTGGACTCAGGGCCCGTTTACGGAGACGGCGGCGGCGCCTCACGGTCAGTACGCGGCATTCAGCATATAGTTTGGTGATTATTTGTTTGTATGTAATGGGTTTGCTCTTGACTCTAGTCTATGTCAGAGATGACATAGACAAAGTCTACGATGGAGCGAGCCTACCCAGAAGGAGCCTGTTCACTCTAACTTTGAAGAGATTAGGGTTGTAAGCTTTTGGAAACACAGACGCAGGCAGGGAGTTCCACTCCTTTGCTGTGCGCATTATAAAAGACGTTTGAAAACGCTTAGTGCGAATTGGTGGAATAGCCACAAGGTTCTTGGGCACACTCACCGAAGTACAATCTGTAGAAGACCGACAAGCAGGCAACCTTACGGTGATGAGCCAAGGACATACCTTGGCTTCCACCAGTTTTACGTCGCCGATGAGCCTCTTTGCTCTGCGTTCCACCGAGTCAAGCGCGGCAAGCTGATACTTAGCTGAGCCATCCCGAAGGTGATTGGATACAACCAAGGCTTATGGTGTATCACCTTCAAGACTGCTCTCTGCGATCTTTCCAACATAAGCAATAGGGTTTTATAGGTCCACCCCATATAGGTACGCAGTAGGTTAGTACAGATTGGCAGAGGGCAGTATATACCATGAAGATTCTAGATTTATTAGCAGTAGATCTGAGCTTCTTAAAAATATACATAAGCCTTCGGATTCGGCTAGCGAGAACAACCACCTGTGGACGCCAATCAAGTCGCTCGTCTAACATTATTCCTAGGTATTTGATGCTGGTCACTCGCATTATGGAGAAACAGTCGCAGCCCATAGACTCGGCACATGTGTGAAGTTTCAATAAGTTAGTAAACTCTGGTGAAACTGGAGAACTTGTTAAATGAAAACGGATGATTTTATATTTTTCTATATTTAATGTTAGTAGATTATTGGTTAGCCATTTCTTAATTGTACGCAGTCCATTTTCGGCATGCTCTTTGGCAGAATTCCAGTCTGCTCCATATAAAAATGAATCCCTATATCCCTTGGTCATCGCATCACGCTTGAAGGGCTGGACCGATTTCGATAATTCTTTTTTTGTTGTGTGCGTTCTGGTCACGAGAAGGTTGTAGGCTATATATTATCACGTTATGTGCTCTGGAGAATGAGCAATATTCAAAATGTCCGTTTTAACGACAGGCACAAGGATCGATCCCCGACCAGCAACAGCTATTATTTTTGTATTTATTTTATCTTTTGAACTTTATTTTTACACCAAAGTATTGTCAAAAATATAATAAAATGGGTTTTTTTGCACTTAAAATAACATTTAAAGTTATATTTCACATTTTGCCAAACAGTTTAGTGGGGAATTGTTATAAAAACCACAACTTAATATAACTTTGCGGATACTTATGCGTCTTATCTTAGCAATGTTTATCATCACGCTATAATTTCAAGGAGCTGAGCAGCGAAAAACCATGACATAAATAAGATCAGCTATTTCAATCATTTATCAACAGTACTCATAGACCATCGGTTTAGAGACTGCCGTTCTAACGACTTGGTGTGGGTTCAAATCGAAACAGTTATGATTATTTTGAATTTTGTACATATTTTTAAATTATTCATTTCCAGTCTTTTTTATTTTTACTAATATTTTTATACATTGATAACAAGTTATTATTGTATTTTTTTTGGCATTTATCTATGCCAAAATTTAATGGCCCACATGTTAAATGATAAGTAACAGAACGCATCACGTCCAATGGTACAAAACCATTGTAGATAACTTTTACACATAAACCGGATATGAATAGTGGCAATTTACATGAAATCAACATTACATAATGCAGATACCCATAATGCCATCTATTGACCTCAAGACAGCATGAGAATTGCATGAGAATTACATCAAAACATATTTTTCATTCATTAGTGGTACTTTTAAGACGTCTAAAAAAAAGGGATTCTTTTAATACTGTAGCGGCATCAATACCGCCACAAGAAAAACCAACGGAACAAATCTACATCGCAACAAAAAGAACCGCGACGCCATCTATCCAACTAGTAGCGAACTACTTCGTCGAAATCCTGCATCGCGCAAGCAGAGTTTACCGTGCGATTTGAACATATACATCAGCCCGAATATTAACTATCGGGCAGTAGCCCGCCAGGCACAACAGCCGCCTGGTTGGAGGATCCTCCTTTTCAATTGAGGTGTGTGGGACTATACTCTCTGTTCCGCATACCCCTAAACTGGTGACCCTCGACATTGAACGTCAGCACAGCCTTCGTGCAACTACTTCAGCGTGACGTCATCATCACTTCACCTCATCGTGACCTCAAGCTCTCGAGCAGCGAGTCATACAGCCAGCCAGTACCCACGGCTTCTACGGATATCCTGACCACCAGCATGCAGCAGCCGCGCATTCCTGTTCAGCATCCTCAGCCTCTATCATCACCCCGACTTACTGGGGCATCGCATACAGTTCCGACTCACTGTGAACTCTGCGACTACCGGTTCCGACTCACTGGAGCCAGCAGCAGCACCACTTCGACTCACTGGAGCCTGCAGCATCATCCCGACTCACTGGGATCTCATCACCCCGACTCACTGGGGCACCGTATATAGTTCCGACTCACCGAGAACTCTGCGACTTCCGGTTCCGACTCACTGGAATCAACTTTCAACTGGCCTGGAAATCATCACAAGATGTATGGACGACTCATCCACTGTCGACCTCCGGTCTCCGGAGGGGAGTGATGTAGCGGCATCAATACCGCCACAAGAAAAACCAACGGAGCAAATCTACATCGCAACAAAAAGAACCGCGACGCCATCTTTCTAACTAGCAGCGAACCACTTCGTCGAAATCCTGCATCGCGCAAGCACAGTTTACCGTGCGATTTGAACATATAGGTACATCAGCCCGAATATTAACTATCGGGCAGGATCGCCCAGTCTTCGCGTGCAGTAGACACTAGTACCTATTCACTTCTGACTACCCGCACGCACCGCACGGACCGCGCTCCTCACCTACCCCCCGACTGTGAGTCCGGACTTTGTTCGTTCGCACAGCCGCGGGGCCGAGCAACTTCGAAACCGGTGAAGAAAAAAAAAAAATCTACCCTCATCTTTGGTCGCGGTCAAGACCTTCCCGCATCGATGTCGTCAACCGGCGCCCGTGGCCCTCCAGGCCGCGGCAGCGCCCCCGAAGAGGACCCACCGCCTTCGGAGCCCCGTCCGACGCTGGGCCGGGTGGCGCCATTGCCAAATATTGGCAGGGCGCTGACCGGCTCGGCGGCCGCCGGAGCCCATCTACACCCACCGCCAGCTGCGGCGAAGCATCGCGTCACAACCGCAGCCTCAGCCGCCTTCAAGCCACCATCATCCGCGGGGACAGCCGCGCCGTCAAAAGCGGCTCGGCCTACCCGCTGTGCAGCGCCCGTGTCTCGCGAGACCGCCGCCGCCGCTCGCTCCACATCGCAACGCGCTCCCGTTGCGCGCCCCGGGGCGCCGCAGGCGAAGACTTACGCGCAAACCGCGTCGCCCACCGCCTCAACAATTTTTGCGCTTACCCGCACATCGCCAAAATGTTCACCGCCGGCGCCCCCCCGCGGGGCTGCGCCCTTGCAGGTGAGTGCACCCAGTGCTCCCGCTATTCACCCGACAACGCGCACCGTGACGACAGCCGCGCCCCGCTTTGTGTCGGCGGGTGCGGCGGCCTCGTCCGCGCACGTCACCTCGCCTGCAGAGGGGCGCTGCGCTGTCCGCAACCCCTTCTACACCCGCTTCACCCGCGCTGCCGCACTCGTCCGAGTACGACGCGCCCGCGAGTTTCGCGAGCTTCTCGGCCCAATCATCGCGCGCGGGGTCAAACGCGTCACTCGCGTCTTTAGATGACGCACCCTCCGCGCCGGCGTCTCCACCACTGGAAGACCAAGGAATGGACCTGGAGTTCCAAGAGGTCAGAGCCCAGCGCCGACGCAGGAGCTCGGACGAAGAGGAGGAGGAGGCTAAGCGGCATCGCTTCGGCTCGCCGCGCTCGCACGTCAGCGAGCGCCTGTCGCGGGGCCCGAGCAACATGTCGCCGAGCCTCAC
Source organism: Lacanobia oleracea (assembly GCA_950371165.1). Classification (NCBI taxonomy): domain Eukaryota; kingdom Metazoa; phylum Arthropoda; class Insecta; order Lepidoptera; family Noctuidae; genus Lacanobia; species Lacanobia oleracea. The sequence continues at coordinate 570,264 of OX493397.1, forward strand.
CTCTAAACATCAAGACAGGGTAAGTCCTAGTCACACTACTTCGTCCCAGGCAGCCCCCTCACAGGGCACGGCCGCGACCAACACGACCCCTAGTGCCACCAAGGATAAGAAGAGGCCGCGGTTTCCTCCGCTGGTAGTGGAGAAATTGCCGAACTGGGCGCAACATTTTAGGGCGATCGCGGGCCAGCTCCACCGGCCTCCCAACGCTCGCCCGTACGGCTCCGGGGTTTGATTCTCCCCGGAGTCCGAGGAAGAATATCGCCTCATACAGAGGTACTTGACAAACCTGGAGAAGGAGGCCGGCGTCAGCTAGTTTGCTTACTCCCTACCAGCGGAGAAGCTACTAAAAGTAGCTATCCGGGGGCTGCCTGCGGACACTGATCCGCAGGAGATAGAAGAGGAGCTCCGCTCTCTAGGTTTCGAGCCGGAGTACGTGCGCCACATTCGTGCGCGCCAAGGAAGTCCCGGCTGCGTCTTCTACGCCCTACTCAAGCGGACGCCGGACGTGCGCCGCATCTACAACACCTCCGTGTTACTACTAATGCGAGGGGTCAGAGTGGAGGCGTGGCGTGGAAAACGCGGGCCCGCACAGTGCCACCGGTGCCAGAAGTTCCGGCACTCGTCGCACCAGTGCCACCGTCCGCTCGCCTGCGTACGATGCGGAGAGGGGCACGCCGCGAAAGACTGCACTCGGCCGCGTGAAGAGCCCGCCACCTGCGCAAACTGCGGGGGCGCGCATCCGGCCAGTCACGTCAGCTGCCCTGTCTTCCAAAAGGAAGCCAGAAACAGGCGGGCGGAGACTGTCCCCATCTCCACCTCAGCACCGCGCCGCCCTACGAACGTGGATGGCCCTAAGGGAGAGGCCCAAGGCGGCGCGTCATTAATGGCGGCAGCCAACGGGCCCACGAACAGAAACGGAGCTACCTCCGTCGGGGGGAGGAAGAAGAAAAGTAAGAGGGGGGGCAAAGGGAGGAAACCCAAGCCCCCCGCTACCCAGGGGACCAACATAGTTCCCCAGGCCGTCCCTGCTCACAGCAAGGCGCAGGCCAAATCCGAAATACCTGCAGCGAAAGTTAGCGTCGGCACAACGCAACCTAAACGCCTGCAGAGAATTGCGAGCAGCAAGTCACAGCCCAGCCACAGCGCCGTCACATCCGCCGGCGCTAACGAAAACAAAGAGTTTACTGCCTGCGCCATCAAGCTGCTGATGAGCCTCCTGAAAGCCATCCAGCAGGGACAAGACGCAGGGCAGGTCATCCTCAACGGCTTGGCCGAACTACTCACCCTCTACAATGGGTAAGCCATTGAGGGTGCTCCATTGGAACGCCCGTGGCCTAAAATCTAAGGTCACCTCCCTCCGACATCTCCTGAGGGATCAAGATATCGACGTGGCGCTCATAAGTGAGACGCACCTGGGACCTGAGGACAGGATTAGGTTTCCAGGTTTCCTCACTTACAGGAAAGATGAGCGGTCGGCTCTGAACCAACCGTACCGTGGTCTGGCAGTACTGGTACGGCGAAGAGTCGTCCATCAGGAACTCCCCCTGCTGTCGCTGCAGAGCCTGTATACGCTGGGTGTACAGCTGCACGTCGCCGGCGAGGACATGGACATGTACGCATGCTACAAAGCACCCGCAACGAAACTAGATTCGGCAGAGTTGCGGGCGCTAATGATGAAAAATAATCACAGTCGCCTCGCGCCACTCTGATCGCCGGCGACTTGAATTCCAAACACCCGGCGTGGAACTCCAACTCCACGACTACCGGGGGGAGACAGCTTTTCGCTGACGCCGAAGCCTTCGGCTTTACGGTGTCCGGCCCTGAAACGCCCACTCACTACCCAGGAAACAGCCTACACATGCCCGACGTGCTGGACATCGTAGTCCATCGAGGGCTAAACTGCCAGATCACGCAGCAAGTGATCGACGACGAGTTACAATCAGACCACCAGCCCGTACTCGTCGTCTTATCGGGGATGCCGACCCGACTCAAGCCGCCAGCGCCACGTCGATTACTGGACTGGGATAAGTTTACGGAATGGATTGAGGCCACAACTCCGACTCGGCCTATTGCTACCGTCTCGGCTACGAGCCATGGTCGCCGACAAGAGGCGCCTGCGCAAGCAGTGGCAGCAAACACGCTGCCCTACACTTAAATCGTCACTCAACCGTCTCGCGGAGAGGGTAAAGGCCGAGTTGCGCGCTCAGGCCGCCGCGAGTTGGGAGGAACGCATTGACGGCGCAGTGGGTGACTGGCCGTCCGTGCACAAATTATGTCAACAGATCACGACAGATTGCGACGGGGCGCTCAAGTACGTAGCGGAGGAGAGGGCGGAGGTCTTCGCCGCCCACCTGGAGCGTCAGTTCTGCCCGAACCCGACCGCCGAACACGCACATGTCGCGGCAGTCGAGCAACACCTTGGGGACTACTTCGCCACGCCGATAGCCCCCGAGGAAGAAGCTATCTTTTTCTCGCCGGGCTCAGTCAGACGCGCCCTTCTACGCACGAAGCCACGAAAGGCCCCCGGTGCCGACGGTATCTCCAACACAGCGCTGCGCCACCTGCCGCACCGCATGGTCGCGGCCTTGGCGCGCCTGTTTACGGGGATACTGCGCATGGGGGTTTTTCCTACACAATGGAAAGAGGGGCGCGTCATCATGCTGCCCAAGGCAGGGAAAGATATCCTGAGGCCGGCGAGCTATCGGCCGATCACTCTGCTGCCCACCATCTCCAAGGTGTTCGAGTCGCTCCTGCTGCGACATCTCCAGCCGCACATCGCTCCGAGACCGGAGCAGTTCGGGTTTAGGGCGGAACACAGCACGACGCTTCAGCTATCAAGGGTACTGCACCTGCTGTCTTCAACAAGAAACAAGAAAGAATACGCGGTAGCAGTATTCCTTGATTTGGAGAAGGCCTTCGACCGAGTCTGGCACGAAGGGCTAGTTTATAAACTGGCCACCTCCGCCGCGCCCCGCCGCGTGGTCAAAGTGGATCCTTTCTGTCCAACAGGAGCTTCCGAGTGGTGGTCGACGGCGCGCTGCCCACCCCCCGCCCTGTCCGGGCGGGCGTGCCGCAGGGCAGCTGCGTGTCGCCAGCGTGTTACTCACGTTACACCGACGACATCCCCGCCACCTCTCTTGTTACGCTCGCGCTGTTTGCTGACGACGCCGCATACATAGCAACCTCGCTCAACACCAGCCACGCGGCGTCTAAGATGCAGCGCGCGCTCGACGAGCTTCCCGCCTGGCTCGCCAAGTGGCGACTGTCGGTTAACGTGGGTAAGACGCAGGCGATCGCCATAAGCTCAGCGCGCCTCCCACCGCCATTGAAGATGCAAGGAGTCGACGTCGAGTGGTCCCCCCAGGCGAAGTACCTCGGTGTGACCATCGACCGTCGGCTCACGATTGGGCCGCACGTCCACCGGGTCGCCGCACAGGCAAGGGCCGCCCGTGCACGACTCTACCCAGTGCTCTCATCCCAGCTGCCGGCGCGCGTCAAGTTGGGTGTGTACAAGACGTACATACGCCCGATTCTGACGTACGCCGCCCCCGCTTAGTTCGCCCTCACGTGCGAGGGGAACCGCGCGAAGCTCCGCGCGCAACAGCACCTTGCGCTGCGGACCATTGTGTACGCCCCTCGCTTTGTGAGGAACGACGTAATCCAGCGGGACCTCGGGATCGAGAGCCTGGATGAGTTCATACAGCGCCTCGCGAAAGGCATGTTCGCGCGCGCCGACGCATCCGCTTGGCCCCACGCAAGCAAATTGCGCCCTGGCGCGAGCGCCCGCCTGACGCGAAGCGCCTACCCCGCGACCTGGTCGGGGACGTAGACGGCCCCGTCGCACCTCACCGGACTGACGCCTGAGTAGGCCGCTTCCCGCTACACGCGGCCTACTCAAACAGTGACACTGTACACATACTCGCATCCCGGCGCGCGACCTGTGCTAAGTTAATATAGGCAGGTTGCGTTCCGAAATTCACACACTCACCACTAGACAGGCGCTGGTACTCACGCACCGAATATGTTTTCTAGGTTAATATAGGCTTATTCGGTGCATTAGCACTGGGCGGCAGTACTCACAATACACGGCCGCCCACACATACATTCGGCTCTGCAGTCCGGGCCGCAATCGGCTAGATCTGAGAACCGGTGCGGACGAGAGCCACTCACTCCTTGCTGCAGGTGCGTCACCAAAGTCGACACCTTCGTCGCTGGTCGTTCTCGCTGGGCCTCCCCCAGGTCACTGGGGGTCTCACTCGGCGGGGACTGACCGCCGAAGGTGCCGTGAAGAAGCGACAAACAGTCGCGACGCGCCTGTAGTAAAACACTTCAGCGACCCAATCACAGGCGTGCGACTGTTTGCTAAGAAAATAGTGGCAGGCGCACGCCAACGTTTTATGGCATTTTTGTTGCCGTCCCAATGACCGGCCCGTATTAACGGGCCGAGGAGCGACCATTACCCACTTCCATTAATCTCAGAACAACTCGACCAACTCGCTGATGAAAATATTTCACTTTTCCTGATATGGCAGCGGGATTTCATCAAATGTCTATTTTTCCGCGCACTGCTCGTTACCCGCCCTCGCGCCGCTGCCGCGCCGCTCTTTTTGAGGGTCGGTCCATTTGATTTTACACATTAGATCGTGCTGCTCCCGCGCCGCCACCGCCGCCGCCCCGCTGTCCCCAAAACTCGAGGCACAGGCCTTAGGCTCATCGGTGGAGGTCTGCCCTGCCTGGGCGGAGCACCGCCGGGTCCTCATCGAGGCGATCGGCGGCGGCGACCTCTCGCGACCGGCCCTAGTTCAATCTATGGTCCGGGGCGAGGAGGCATGGGAAGCGGTCACCTCGTTCTGCGTAGCAGTAATGCTAGCAAAGGAGGAGGCCGAACGTGTGAGAGAGGGAAACCTCACGCCCCAGCCGCCACAACAGAAGAAGACGCCCCAGACGTCGGGAGTCGCAGGACGATTCCCGGCCGCCGTAGGCGCGGACTTGCGGATTGCGAGCATAGGGTGGCTCGCCGTCTGATCAGAACCAGGCCCGGGTCGGCGGCGCGCTGCGATCCCCGCGCGCCTCAAAGAGATGTCAGTACTGAAGACGGGGCCCGCTAGGGCAAGTGCCTGCTGGGGCTGCGGAATCTGTTCGAAAGGGGTACTGTAGAATATCCTCTTTGGAAGGTGCAACCTCAATGTCATAAGCCTTCAAAGATTTAAGAAGAATTAGATTAGGTTTGAAGTCAAATAATGAGGAAAGAATATGTTAGTCTTCTAAAAGATTCTTTAAAAGATTCTGATCAGTGATGCTGGTGAAGTCGTAATATAGTAATTTTTTAAAATTTCCTCAGTCTTTCTTTTTTAACGTAGCTCTCGCTACGCCCCTTATTCGATCCCTTACAGTACCGTAGCCCTGGAACGCATAAAGCACTAGGAGGGACACAACACGGATGGGTTTTAGTCAGTATGAGTCTGACACTCCCTCCTACTTCACCCAAAGCGAGAGGAGTCATAGGCTTATCTCAGGCTCATTTGATTAGAAAAGGTTCCGTGGTTCACACATTGACAATGACAATTTCTTATGGAGAAGAACTGGCGGGAATCGCCACAGTTGTTCTTTTAAAATAAGCACTGATTTTTATAATGTTTCATACGTTACAGTTATGATGAAAGCAGAGGGGCGACCAGTCAATAAAGTATCAAGTAGTACGTACTTATTAAACATTATCGAGGATCCAAATTAAAAGGAATCAATCAGTTTGCAGTCTACAGTGTTCTCACATTTACATTTACATCATACATACACAGAAAAGCTATCAAAACACTAAAAATAATTTTAACCCAATGCGCTGGGGGTGCTAGTGTAGTAGCGGGTATCGCGTCGTGTGAGCTGGGGCCGCCAGCAGTGCAGTGAGTGTGCGTCGTGTGAGCTGGGAGCGCCAATAGCGCAGTGCGTGTAGTGTTGTGTGAGCTGGGGGCGCCAGCAGTGCAGTGGTTGTGCGTCGTGTGAGCTGGGAGCGCCAACAGCGCAGTGCGTGTAGCGTTGTGTGAGCTGGGAGCGCCAACAGCGCAGTGCGTGTAATGTTGTGTGAGCTGGGAGCGCCAACAGCGCAGTGCGTGTAGCGTTGTATGAGCTGGGAGCGCCAACAGCGCAGTACGTGTAGCGTTGTGTGAGCTGGGGCCGCCAGCAGCGCAGTGGGTGTGCGTCGTGTGAGCTGGGAGCGCCAACAGCGCAGTGCGTGTAGCATTGTATGAGCTGGGAGCGCCAACAGCGCAGTGCGTGTAGCGGTGTGTGAGCTGGGAGCGCCAACAGCGCAGTGCGTGTAGCGTTGTGTGAGCTGGGGGTGCCAGCAGCACATTGGGTATGCGTCGTGTGAGCTGGGAGCGCCAACAGCGCAGTGGGAGTGCGTCGTGTGAGCTGGGAGCGCCAACAGCGCAGTGGGTGTGCGTCGTGTGAGCTGGGAGCGCCAACAGCGCAGGGGGTGTGCGTCGTGCGAGCTAGGAGCGCCAACAGCGTAGTGCGTGTAGCGTCGTGTGAGCTGGGAGCGCCAACAGCACAGTGCGTGTAGCGTTGTGTGAGCTGGGAGCGCCAACAGCGCAGTGGGTGTGCGTCGTGTGAGCTGGGAGCGCCAACAGCGCAGTGCGTGTAGCGTTGTGTGAGCTGGGAGCGCCAACAGCGCAGTGCGTGTAGCGTTATGTGAGCTGGGAGCGCCAACAGCGCAGTGCGTGTAGCGTTGTGTGAGCAGGGAGCGCCAACAGCGCAGTGCGTGTAGCGTTGTGTGAGCTGGGGGTGCCAGCAGCACATTGGGTATGCGTCGTGTGAGCTGGGAGCGCCAACAGCGCAGTGGGTGTGCGTCGTGTGAGCTGGGAGCGCCAACAGCGCAGTGGGTGTGCGTCGTGTGAGCTGGGAGCGCAAACAGCGCAGTGCGTGTAGCGTTGTGTGAGCTGGGGGCGCCAGCAGCGCAGTGGGTGTGCGTCGTGTGAACTGGGAGCGCCAACAGCGCAGTGCGTGTAGCGTTGTGTGAGCTGGGAGTGCCAACAGCGCAGTGCGTGTAGCGTTGTGTGAGCTGGGGGTGCCAGCAGCACATTGAGTATGCGTCGTGTGAGCTGGGAGCGCCAACAGCGCAGTGGGTGTGCGTCGTGTGAGCTGGGAGTGCCAACAGCGCAGTGCGTGTAGCGTTGTGTGAGCTGGGAGCGCCAACAGCGCAGTGCGTGTAGCGTTGTGTGAGCTGGGAGCGCCAACAGCGTAGTGCGTGTAGCGTCGTGGAAGCTGGGAGCGCCAACAGCGCAGTGCGTGTAGCGGTGTGTGAGCTGGGAGCGCTAACAGCGCAGTGCGTGTAGCGTTGTGTGAGCTGGGAGCGCCAACAGCGCAGTGCGTGTAGTGTTGTGTGAGCTGGGAGCGCCAACAGCGCAGTGCGTGTAGCGTTGTGTGAGCTGGGGGCGCCAACAGCGCAGTGGGTGTGCGTCGTGTGAGCTGGGGGTGCCAGCAGCACATTGGGTGTGTGTCGTGTGAGCTGGGAGCGCCAACAGCGCAGTGCGTGTAGCGTTGTGTGAGCTGGGGGCGCCAGCAGCGCAGTGGGTGTGCGTCGTGTGAGCTGAGAGCGCCAGCAGCGCAGTGCGTGTAGCGTTGTGTGAGCTGGGAGCGCCAGCAGTGCAGTGGGTGTGCGTTGTGTGAGCTGGGGGCGCCAGCAGCACATTGGGTGTGCGTCGTATGAGCTGGGAGCGCCAACAGCGCAGTGGGTGTGCGTCGTGTGAGCTTGGAGCGCCAACAGCGCAGTGCGTGTAGCGTTGTGTGAGCAGGGAGCGCCAACAGCGTAGTGCGTGTAGCGTCGTGTGAGCTGGGAGCGCCAACAGCGCAGTGGGTGTGCGTCGTGTGAGCTGGGAGCGCCAACAGCGCAGTGCGTGTAGCGTTGTGTGAGCTGGGGGTGCCAGCAGCACATTGGGTATGCGTCGTGTGAGCTGGGAGCGCCAACAGCGCAGTGGGAGTGCGTCGTGTGAGCTGGGAGCGCCAACAGCGCAGTGGGTGTGCGTCGTGTGAGCTGGGAGCGCCAACAGCGCAGGGGGTGTGCGTCGTGCGAGCTAGGAGCGCCAACAGCGTAGTGCGTGTAGCGTCGTGTGAGCTGGGAGCGCCAACAGCACAGTGCGTGTAGCGTCGTGTGAGCTGGGAGCGCCAACAGCGCAGTGGGTGTGCGTCGTGTGAGCTGGGAGCGCCAACAGCGCAGTGCGTGTAGCGTTGTGTGAGCTGGGAGCGCCAACAGCGCAGTGCGTGTAGCGTTGTGTGAGCTGGGAGCGCCAACAGCGTAGTGCGTGTAGCGTCGTGTGAGCTGGGAGCGCCAACAGCGCAGTGGGTGTGCGTCGTGTGAGCTGGGAGCGCCAACAGCGCAGTGCGCGTAGCTTTGTGTGAGCTGGGGGCGCCAGCAGCGCAGTGGGTGTGCGTCGTGTGAGCTGGGAGCGCCAACAGCGCAGTGGGTGTGCGTCGTGTGAACTGGGAGCGCCAACAGCGCAGTGCGTGTAGCGTTGTGTGAGCTGGGAGTGCCAACAGCGCAGTGCGTGTAGCGTTGTGTGAGCTGGGGGTGCCAGCAGCACATTGAGTATGCGTCGTGTGAGCTGGGAGCGCCAACAGCGCAGTGCGTGTAGCGTTGTGTGAGCTGGGAGTGCCAACAGCGCAGTGCGTGTAGCGTTGTGTGAGCTGGGGGTGCCAGCAGCACATTGAGTATGCGTCGTGTGAGCTGGGAGCGCCAACAGCGCAGTGGGTGTGCGTCGTGTGAGCTGGGAGTGCCAACAGCGCAGTGCGTGTAGCGTTGTGTGAGCTGGGAGCGCCAACAGCGCAGTGCGTGTAGCGTTGTGTGAGCTGGGAGCGCCAACAGCGTAGTGCGTGTAGCGTCGTGGAAGCTGGGAGCGCCAACAGCGCAGTGCGTGTAGCGGTGTGTGAGCTGGGAGCGCTAACAGCGCAGTGCGTGTAGCGTTGTGTGAGCTGGGAGCGCCAACAGCGCAGTGCGTGTAGTGTTGTGTGAGCTGGGAGCGCCAACAGCGCAGTGCGTGTAGCGTTGTGTGAGCTGGGGGCGCCAACAGCGCAGTGGGTGTGCGTCGTGTGAGCTGGGGGTGCCAGCAGCACATTGGGTGTGTGTCGTGTGAGCTGGGAGCGCCAACAGCGCAGTGCGTGTAGCGTTGTGTGAGCTGGGGGCGCCAGCAGCGCAGTGGGTGTGCGTCGTGTGAGCTGAGAGCGCCAGCAGCGCAGTGCGTGTAGCGTTGTGTGAGCTGGGAGCGCCAGCAGTGCAGTGGGTGTGCGTTGTGTGAGCTGGGGGCGCCAGCAGCACATTGGGTGTGCGTCGTATGAGCTGGGAGCGCCAACAGCGCAGTGGGTGTGCGTCGTGTGAGCTTGGAGCGCCAACAGCGCAGTGCGTGTAGCGTTGTGTGAGCAGGGAGCGCCAACAGCGTAGTGCGTGTAGCGTCGTGTGAGCTGGGAGCGCCAACAGCGCAGTGGGTGTGCGTCGTGTGAGCTGGGAGCGCCAACAGCGCAGTGCGTGTAGCGTTGTGTGAGCTGGGGGTGCCAGCAGCACATTGGGTATGCGTCGTGTGAGCTGGGAGCGCCAACAGCGCAGTGGGAGTGCGTCGTGTGAGCTGGGAGCGCCAACAGCGCAGTGGGTGTGCGTCGTGTGAGCTGGGAGCGCCAACAGCGCAGGGGGTGTGCGTCGTGCGAGCTAGGAGCGCCAACAGCGTAGTGCGTGTAGCGTCGTGTGAGCTGGGAGCGCCAACAGCACAGTGCGTGTAGCGTCGTGTGAGCTGGGAGCGCCAACAGCGCAGTGGGTGTGCGTCGTGTGAGCTGGGAGCGCCAACAGCGCAGTGCGTGTAGCGTTGTGTGAGCTGGGAGCGCCAACAGCGCAGTGCGTGTAGCGTTGTGTGAGCTGGGAGCGCCAACAGCGTAGTGCGTGTAGCGTCGTGTGAGCTGGGAGCGCCAACAGCGCAGTGGGTGTGCGTCGTGTGAGCTGGGAGCGCCAACAGCGCAGTGCGCGTAGCTTTGTGTGAGCTGGGGGCGCCAGCAGCGCAGTGGGTGTGCGTCGTGTGAGCTGGGAGCGCCAACAGCGCAGTGGGTGTGCGTCGTGTGAACTGGGAGCGCCAACAGCGCAGTGCGTGTAGCGTTGTGTGAGCTGGGAGTGCCAACAGCGCAGTGCGTGTAGCGTTGTGTGAGCTGGGGGTGCCAGCAGCACATTGAGTATGCGTCGTGTGAGCTGGGAGCGCCAACAGCGCAGTGCGTGTAGCGTTGTGTGAGCTGGGAGTGCCAACAGCGCAGTGCGTGTAGCGTTGTGTGAGCTGGGGGTGCCAGCAGCACATTGAGTATGCGTCGTGTGAGCTGGGAGCGCCAACAGCGCAGTGGGTGTGCGTCGTGTGAGCTGGGAGTGCCAACAGCGCAGTGCGTGTAGCGTTGTGTGAGCTGGGAGCGCCAACAGCGCAGTGCGTGTAGCGTTGTGTGAGCTGGGAGCGCCAACAGCGTAGTGCGTGTAGCGTCGTGTGAGCTGGGAGCGCCAACAGCGCAGTGCGTGTAGCGGTGTGTGAGCTGGGAGCGCCAACAGCGCAGTGCGTGTAGCGTTGTGTGAGCTGGGAGCGCCAACAGCGCAGTGCGTGTAGTGTTGTGTGAGCTGGGAGCGCCAACAGCGCAGTGCGTGTAGCGTTGTGTGAGCTGGGGGCGCCAGCAGCGCAGTGGGTGTGCGTCGTGTGAGCTGGGGGTGCCAGCAGCACATTGGGTGTGTGTCGTGTGAGCTGGGAGCGCCAACAGCGCAGTGCGTGTAGCGTTGTGTGAGCTGGGGGCGCCAGCAGCGCAGTGGGTGTGCGTCGTGTGAGCTGAGAGCGCCAGCAGCGCAGTGCGTGTAGCGTTGTGTGAGCTGGGAGCGCCAGCAGTGCAGTGGGTGTGCGTTGTGTGAGCTGGGGGCGCCAGCAGCACATTGGGTGTGCGTCGTATGAGCTGGGAGCGCCAACAGCGCAGTGGGTGTGCGTCGTGTGAGCTGGGAGCGCCAACAGCGCAGTGCGTGTAGCGTTGTGTGAGCAGGGAGCGCCAACAGCGTAGTGCGTGTAGCGTCGTGTGAGCTGGGAGCGCCAACAGCGCAGTGGGTGTGCGTCGTGTGAGCTGGGAGCGCCAACAGCGCAGTGCGTGTAGCGTCGTGTGAGCTGGGAGCGCCAACAGCACATTGGGTGTGCGTCGTATGAGCTGGGAGCGCCAACAGCGCAGTGGGTGTGCGTCGTGTGAGCTGGGAGCGCCAACAGCGCAGTGCGTGTAGCGTTGTGTGAGCAGGGAGCGCCAACAGCGTAGTGCGTGTAGCGTCGTGTGAACTGGGAGCGCCAACAGCGCAGTGCGTGTAGCGTTGTGTGAGCTGGGAGTGCCAACAGCGCAGTGCGTGTAGCGTTGTGTGAGCTGGGGGTGCCAGCAGCACATTGAGTATGCGTCGTGTGAGCTGGGAGCGCCAACAGTGCAGTGGGTGTGCGTCGTGTGAGCTGGGAGTGCCAACAGCGCAGTGCGTGTAGCGTTGTGTGAGCTGGGAACGCCAACAGCGCAGTGCGTGTAGCGTTGTGTGAGCTGGGAGCGCCAACAGCGTAGTGCGTGTAGCGTCGTGGAAGCTGGGAGCGCCAACAGCGCAGTGCGTGTAGCGGTGTGTGAGCTGGGAGCGCCAACAGCGCAGTGCGTGTAGCGTTGTGTGAGCTGGGAGCGCCAACAGCGCAGTGCGTGTAGTGTTGTGTGAGCTGGGAGCGCCAACAGCGCAGTGCGTGTAGCGTTGTGTGAGCTGGGGGCGCCAGCAGCGCAGTGGGTGTGCGTCGTGTGAGCTGGGGGTGCCAGCAGCACATTGGGTGTGTGTCGTGTGAGCTGGGAGCGCCAACAGTGCAGTGCGTGTAGCGTTGTGTGAGCTGGGGGCGCCAGCAGCGCAGTGGGTGTGCGTCGTGTGAGCTGAGAGCGCCAGCAGCGCAGTGCGTGTAGCGTTGTGTGAGCTGGGAGCGCCAGCAGTGCAGTGGGTGTGCGTGGTGTGAGCTGGGGGCGCCAGCAGCACATTGGGTGTGCGTCGTATGAGCTGGGGGCGCCAGCAGCGCAGCAGGAGTGTCGTGTCGTACCTTGTGGGGAGGCTCGGGCGAGGCGTGATGCTGGTGCTGCTGGTGTGCACGACGATCACCTCGGAGATGTTGGGTGACGCAGCAGATGCGCGGGGCCTGCAACAGCGACTCGTTTCAGTGAGCACAGCGTTGTTGTGCGACAGCATGGCAGCCGGCACTATGGTCTCGTCAACATGCGAGCATCGGAGGCTCGTGCTGCCTGCGCACTGAGCTGTTGTCGTTATGATATTTTTGTGTTTTTAAGATGAACCAACTCGTTAGCAAGCAAATAGTTTATGAAGATCTCCATCGATTTATTTATTTATCTCCATTGATTCCCATATTTAAAAAAAAGAACAGAACAAATTGATTAACAATTTTATAAAACCACTAGTAAACCCGCGCAACTTCGTGTGCGTCACAATTTTCACTTTTTTATTTACTACTGCTACGCTCCTATTGGTCTTAGCGTGATATATAGCCTTCCTCGATAAATGGGCTATCTAACAATGAAAGAATTTTTCAAATCGGACCAGTAGTGTTAGTGTTAGTGTTAGTTCCTGAGATTAGCGCGTTCAAGTAAACAAACTCTTCAGCTTTATATAAGATAAGATATACTAATAAGATTAATATAGCATATAAGCATAATTTGTTACTAACTCATTACTAACAACTTATGGGCATATTATGTCTGAAATAAAGATATTTTATTTTTATTTATTTATACGTCTGGCCAACCCGGACCTGTCCGGGCCTGTATTATGTGCTACGGCGTAAGCTACACCGCAGACAACCTACGCCGTTCTGCTACGTTGATACAAGGCTACGCCGTAGTTCAGCTACGTCGTAGCAAGGCTACGCCGTAGTTCCGCTCCGTCGTAGCAAGGGTATGCCGTAGTTCCGCTACGTCGTAGCAAGGCTACAGCTACAGTTGTAGCCACAGTTGTAAAACACGGCGACGCGCCTATTTGTCACGTCCGCTACATTGTACGCAATAAAAGCTAGTTTGTAGAGAGCCTTTAAACATTAAGGGCTCGGTGCAAGCTAGCTTTTAAATAAAATAAAAATAAAACCAATGAATGACTTTTGATTTTGATTAATTAGTGTTTAAAGTATTAAATACTGCATAAGATCTGTTTAGGAACGAGTAAGGATGCTGAATAGTCGCCAAAGAATAACAAAAAGAGAAAAATATTTAAGATTGTGAGATTAATTTTGTACCAACAGAATTAAATTGTTTTGATATTTATTAAGTTTAACTTTTATCCTCTGCCTAGCCTTTTCCCAACTATATTGGGGTCGGCTTCCAGTCAAACCGGATTTAGCTGAATACCAGTATTTTACGCGGAGCGGCTGCCTACCAGACCTCCACAACCCAGTAACTGGGTAACACGGTACTTCATGGCAAGACTGGAGTCAGATTAACTGGCTTCTGACTATCCGTAACGACTGCCAAAGATCTACAAATGACAGCCGGGACCAACGGCTTAACGTGCTTTCCGAGGCACGGAGGAAACTCGCTATGTTAAGATGGTCACCCATCCACAGACCAACCTTGGCAAGCGTTGCTTAACCTTGAAGATCGACCCGTGCGGCTGTTATTACCTAGCCACGAGCTCCTCAATTAAGTTTAACTTTTATATTACTTTAATATTATAAAGATAGGACAGAATGGAAGGAAAATACGTAAAGCTAAAGAGTTTGTTTGTTTGCTTGAAAGTCTAACTAACTAGTAAACCAGACAAAAATTTACCAGAAATAAAATCAGAATGTTTACAAAACAAACTAATTGCCGATCTTACGTATTACAAAAGAGAACCAATAGATATAATATTAGGGGCTCAAGAATATAGTAACCTACTACCAAACCGGTTACACAAAACAAAAGACGGAATAATCGCTCAAAATACTGAGTTTGGTGGATTTTATCCGATATTTACGGCACTACTACCAAAACTAATACAGTTATTAGTGTGATGACACGTACTACATAGATTCAACTGAACAAGTTCAATTGAACAAGTTTTGGAAATTAGAAGAAATTCCTGAAGTATACCAACCATTCAATGACGATCAGGCTTGTGAAAACTATTACCAGAAAACTACTATAAGAGAAATCTAAATGGTACATACACAGTGAAATTCCCATTAAGAATTTTTGGGGTGGTTTGGGATCTACCTCCTCGCGGTCCACCCCGGGCAACGGCACCACAGGCTTGCCTGTGGTACGGCAGAACGATCCCACTTAAAGCGGTGGTAGGCTCCGCAAGGAGCCGCCTGGCTCGCGACCACCATCCCGCCGAAGTCCGGCGCCAAGCAGCTTGCTGTGTTCCGTCGGTGTGCGGGAGTGCCAGTGCCTTTGGGAGAGAAGGAGATTGTCAGTTGCTCTGCTCAGAACCGGTCTTGGTCACTGGGCTGGGCTTTCCGGGTAACTCATTTTGGAGGGTAGCGGGATCCGAAGCACGGTGCCAGCCGTTGGCCGACCGCAGTTAGTAGGGGGCCCAAGTAGCACGCCAGCCACGTGTGAAAGGCTGCCCCGCCAACTAGCGAAAAATCCCGGTATGCTCCACCGTGCCAGCCGGCGACTGGATGGGAGGACCCGGTGGCCATATCCGGGGGGGTTCGGGCGTCCCCGCAGTCTCCAAATGAGTTCCCCATAGGTTAGTTTAGCTTTTGTGTTCCACTTGGTTCACTGAGCAGAGCCTCGACAATTCGACTTTTCTCCCCGACGACTCAAAAAAAAAAAAAAATGACAAAAGCAAAAAGGAAAAAAGGTAAACAACGGCTGCACTTCCTCCCACTCAAAGTGCACCTCACCAACATCAGAGGGTTACACTCAAATCTCGATCCGGTCCATCACCACCTTGAGACCGAGAAGCCGCACCTGTTTTTCCTAACGGAGACGAAGATAACAACCCCGTCGGACGTGGCGTACCTCAACTACCCGGGCTACTCTCTGGAACATAAGTTCAAGAAGCAGGCTGGGGTCTGTGTGTACGTCCGCGATGACATTTGTTGTCGTCGTCTCTGTTGCTTTGAGAAATCGGGTTTTTCTGCTATTTGGCTACTTGTGGATACTGGCGTGGAAAAATTTATCTACATCGGCGTATACCGATCGCACAGTGGTGACCAGGAGACAACAGCGCTGTTTAATTTCCTCGTGGAGTCGACCGACGTAGCTCAGCAACGGTACCCAACAGCGAAGCTCAATTTTCTGGGGGACTTTAACGCCCACCATAAAGAGTGGTTGTTCCCGTACCAGAGAACTGACCATGCCGGGTTAGAGGCGCGCAAGTTTGCAGTAACGCTAGATCTAACCCAGCTGGTGAATGTGGCAACACGGGTACCGGATGTTGACGCCCATACACCCAATTGCTTGGACCTTCTGCTGACAACTGATCCGGGCAGTCAATCAGTATCAGTCTCAGCCCCGCTGGGAACGTCTGACCACTGCCTGGTGAAATCCGTGTTGGCCTGCTCTCCTCCTGATAAGAGTCCTAGAGGCACGAGACGAGTATGGCGATACGAGTCAGCTGATTGGGATGAGATGCGACACTTTTTTGCGTCATATCCTTGGCGGCAAGTGTGCTTCTCCTCGGGTGACCCTTCGTGCTGCGCTGATGTGATTGCGGACGTGATTCGGCAGGGGATGGAGTATTTTATTCCATTCTCCGACATCCCGCTCGGTCACAAATCCCGGCCTTGGTATAATGCAGAATGCGCCCACGCTGAGGCACGTAAAGAATCTGCTTACCAAGCCTGGATCAAGGCCCGCGACCGAAAGGATAAAGCACGTAGGGTTCGCGCGAGGAAAAAAGCCTTTAATTCTGCCGCAAGGTTCTGCAAGCGGGTTTTTCGTAGGGCACGTTTTGACCATGTCGGACGTATCGGGGCCAAACTAGCATCGCACCCTCCGGGTAGTAAGCAGTTTTGGTCCCTGTCGAAAGCGGTCGAAACGAATTTCTGTCGACCCACTTTGCCTCCAATGCTGAAACCTGATGGTTCGCTGGCTCACTCTGCAAGAGAGAAAGCAAATTTATTTGCAACTCTCTTTGCGGGCAATTCGCGTCTGGACGCTGGCTCCAAGCAACCACCAACTTTACCTCGTTGTGACTCTTCGATGCCGGAGATCAAAGTTCATAATAAAGAGGTCTGTAGAGTATTATGCAGTTTAGATGTGAATAAGGCCAGTGGACCTGACGGCATTCCAGCAAGAGTGTTGAGGCAATGTGCACCTGAGTTGTCTCCTGTGTTGACACGCCTGTACCGCCTCTCTCTTGAAAAAAGAACGGTGCCAAGATCATGGAAGCTTGCGAATGTGCAACCGGTGCCCAAAAAGGGAGACCGTGCTGACCCTGCGCATTACCGTCCGATCGCCATTACCTCCATCCTATGCAAGGTTATGGAAAGGGTTCTGAACAGTAAGCTGCTGACCTACCTTGAAGACAACAATCTCCTCAGTGACCGTCAATATGGCTTTCGCCGGGGACGGTCAACTGGCGATCTTCTTGTGTATGTCACGCACTGCTGTGGCGAAGCCATTGAGAGACACGGCGAAGCACTTGCCGTGTCGCTTGATATCTCGAAGGCTTTTGACAGGGTCTGGCACGCAGGTCTACTCAGCAAGCTTCCTGCTTATGGCATCCCAGCTGGTTTTTGCAGCTGGATATCAGACTTCCTGAGTGAACGGTCGATCCGAGTGGTCATTGACGGCTGCTCCTCTGACCTCATGGCTATTGATGCCGGAGTTCCTCAAGGGTCTGTTCTCTCTGCAACTCTTTTCCTGCTGCACATCAATGACCTACTTCAGCCTGGTCTTGTTGGGTACGCAGATGACAGTACGGTTTCAGAGAGATACTTGTCCAACGCAACAACCAGTGGGGCTGAAGTTTGTTCCTTGAGAGAGGCCATGGTAGAGCGGACAAATTTGACCTTAAGCGTTGTCTCCCAATGGGGTGATGACAATTTGGTCACTTTTAACGCCACCAAAACACAGGCGTGTCTTTTTACCGCAAAAAGGAGTCGTTTTGACCAAGCTCCTACTTTTCGGGGTGCATCTGTTCCTGTGACTGATCGGCTCGAGCTCCTAGGCATGGAGTTGACATCCAGTCTCAACTTCGGCGCCACCATCGAGTACAAAGCCCAAACTGCGGCCAAAAAGCTGGGCATCCTAAATAGGGTGAAGCGATACTTTAGGCCTGGACAGCTTTTAACACTATACAAAGCGCAAGTCCGATCCTGCATGGAGTATTGTAGCCACCTTTGGGATGGCTCAGCTAAGTATCAGCTTGCCGCGCTTGACTCGGTGGAACGCAGAGCTAAGAGGCTCATCGGCGACGTAAAACTGGTGGATGCCAAGCTACATAGCTTGGCTCATCGCCGTAAGGTTGCCTGCTTGTCGGTCTTCTACAGATTGTACTTCGGTGAGTGTGCCCAAGAACTCCACGACCTCATCCCACCGGCCCCCTTCTACCATCGGACATCCAGACGCACTGCATCTTACCATCCCTACCTTGTGGCTATTCCACCAATTCGCACTAAGCGTTTTCAAACGTCTTTTATAATGCGCACAGCAAAGGAGTGGAACTCTCTGCCAGCGTCTGTGTTTCCGAAAGCTTACAACCCTAATCTCTTCAAAGTTAGAGTGAACAGGCTCCTTCTGGGTAGGCTCGCTCCATCGTAGACTTTGTCTCTGTCATTTCTGACATAGACTAGAGTCAAGAGCAAACCCATTACAAATAAAAAAAAAAAAAAAAAAAAAAAGAATCACAACGTAGATTACGGGAATTCGCGCAAAAAAGCTGTAAGACTAATGAAATTAGAACGGAAGTTCGACAAAAATGAAAATTTACGGAAAAATACCGAGAGTTCCTCAAAGAGTACTTAGAAATGGGCCTTATGAGGAAAGTAACTAGAACTGATTATTACCAAGGTAAATACTATATATACCACATCAACCAGTAATCAGGGTAGATTCATTAACTACTAAGTTACGAGTAGTATTCGATGCGTCGAGCAAGTCAAATACCATAAGCCTAAACGACAATATGTTTACGGGACCCAAACTACAGCAAGATTTAGCAGTTATTAATTGTTTTATTATACAAACATAATTGAACCAAAAATATAACATTCTTAATTGAAAGAAATAAAAGCGAACTCAGATGAAAGAACTGTTGCATGATTGTTTGTACAGGTTTGATATCAAATCTTCTTAAAAAAAAATTGTTCAGTGTGGGCTTCAGTGTGGGCTTCAGTGTGGGCTTCAGTGTGGGCTGTTTCCCTTTTTTTGGCGGAGACAACTTCTTACTTTTTTATTTCTTTGTAGTTTTACTGTTACGTTGGCGTAAACACATAATAGCATTTATGGCGGACATTGAGAAAATGTACCGATACATAAAAGTTAACGAACAAGACTACACATACCAACGAATAGTATGGAGGGAGTCGGCGAATACGAATTAACTACTGTAACATATGGATCTGCAGCTGCCCCATTAACTCAAACTCTGCAACAACTCGCCATTGATGAAAAAAAGAACTACCCAATAGCCAGACAAAGAGCTCTTTAGGATTTCTACGTGGACGATATTTTGTCTGGAGACACTAATATTGAGTCAGCAAAAGAGCTCCAAGAAAACTTAATAAATATGCTACGAAAAGGAGGATTTAAATTACGAAAATGGTCCCTAACAGTACCTAATTGATAGAAAATATACCAAATGAAAACAAAAGCCGACCAAGTGATGAAAATACCGCTTGATGAAACTAGAAAATCATAAGGGAAGGGGTATTATGGTCACCGTTACAGGATAATTTCTGTTTTCAGATTACTATTAATCATAATGAAAAACCAACAAAACGATTTATCTTATCGGAAATCGCTAAGATATTTGATCCTCTGGGAGTTAGCACCTGTTGTCATAAATAATAGGTCTTTACCTATGAAATTGCCGTTTTGTATGACAAAATTTAAACGAATTTTTTTCATGTATTTTTTATTTGTATTAATCGAAGTGATCACCCATGCAATCAATGCATCTTTGCCAACGCAGTGGCAGTTTATTGATGCCCTTCTTAAAGAAATCAGCTGGACGGGAGGCAACAAATTCTTCAAAGGCATTTTGTACTGCCTCTCGGGTATTGAATTTTTTTCCCGCCAAGAAGTTATCCAAATTCTGGAAAAAAAAGTAGTCTGTAGGCACAAGTCTGGTGAGTAGGACGGATGACGGAGAGCTTCCAACCCCAGTTCTTGCAACTTGGAGACCGTCTGCTGTGCAGTATGAGGCCGCGCGTTGTCTTGCAGGAGCAGCGGAGACGAGCGATTGACCAATGCTGGTTGGAGATGTGCCAGCTTCTCCATCATTGTGTTCAGTTCTTCACAGTACACATCTGCAGTAATGCTCACCCCGTTTGGTAAGAAGCTGTGATAAATCACACCGGCGCTAGACCATCAAACAGTGACCATCACTTTTCTAGGGGTAAGTTTTCGTTTAGGGCATTGTTTAGGTTCTGAACCAGGATCCAACCAACTTGCTGAGCGCTTGCGGTTATCAAACAGAATCCATTTTTCATCGCAGGTAACAATGCAGTTCAAAATTCCTTCATTTGTGTGTCTGTTGAGCAGTGCAAGGCACGTCTCGACGCGTACTTCGCGCTGGCGATCATTGAGTTCGTGGGGCACCCATTTGTCAAGCTTTTTTACCTTGCCAATTTGACGCAAATGTACCAATATATTGTTTTGACGCTAACGTCGAAAGCTGCTGCTAATTCAGCCGTAGATTGTGTATCATCAGCTTCCACAATCGCCTTTAATTCGTTATTGTCGACCAAAGTCTTCGGACGACCGCGAGGTTCATTTTTCAGGTCGAAATTTCCAGAACGGAAGCGAGCAAACCAATAACAGGTGGTGCGTTGGTTTGTAGTGTTAGCTCCGTAAACGTCGTTGATGTTGCGTGCCGCTTGTGCCGCGTTGCTGCCACGACGGTATTCATATTCCATAATCACTCGAATTTTTAACGTATCCATGATGACGAAAAATATTGTTATGCGATGAAAATGTAACACTAATCAATAAACAAATGACTACTTTTAGCCTAAATAAAATTAATTTGAAATTAGAATTCTTAGTCAAACAAAAATTATTTTGATTTGAAATGGCCAGTACTGCAGAACGGCAATTTCATAGGTAAAGACCTAATATGAAAGTCATGATTCAGGAACTATAGAGAATGGCACAGAGTGGGATCAGCCCATAGAGGAAACTATTAAAACAAGATGGATTGAACTACAGAAACCACTAAAGACAATTGAGAAGATTTCCATTCCAAGATGGCGTCATTTTTCTAAAAATTCAAGAGTAGAGTTGCATGGGTATAGTGATTATGCTTCTGAAAAGACCTACGGTGCAGTAATATATTGTTGGATACAACATAATAATATATTTAACGTAACCCTTTTACTAGCTAAATCAAAGGTAGCGCCAAAAAATCAGAAAACCACATTACCAAAATTGGAGTTGTGCTGCGGTATTATTAACGCAACTGATGGAAAAAGTGGAATGGAAATTCAAATCTCAGCTATATATTGTGGGACTGATTCAATGATTACTCTCGGTTGGATCAAAGGTGAAGGTGGGCAATGGAAAAAGTTCATAGCTAACAGGGTATCCGAAATACAAAAAGTGATGAGGGGAAAGGTTCACAATCCCGACGTATTGCGACAAGTGTGCATGTGTGTTCCGGACAGATACGTGTGGCGGCGGCGGCGGCCGCGGCTGCTCGCTGTGCCGCGCGGCCGCACTCAGCTGGTGAATGAGGCGCCGTTTACGCGCGCACTCCGTATTCTCAACAATATAGCAGAAGACATAGACCTATTTTGTTGTACTCTGGGTGGGTTCATAGTGAGAGCTCTCTTTGAGATTTGTTACAGTCCTTCGATTGAAAGTTGTTAGTTTTTAATGGTTTAGTTCAAATAATAGTCGACTACAATATCGCATTAGGTGGTAAACCTGTAAAGATAATTGTATGGTGGAAATAAATAAATAAAATAAATAAATTACTACAAGCGAAATGGAAATATGTAAATACATTACAAAATCCAGCAGACCTAATTACAAGAGGTGTTGTGCCAAATAAACTGTTCTACAAAACTTATCTCAGTGGTCAAAAAGTCACAACATTACTAGTACAAAAACTGTACCAGAGATAAGTGAAGAGATAAAACGATGCTATCATACAGAGTTGATACGACAGAGGGGCATTAAATTAAACTACGTATACTATACGTGTTCAGTATTAATTCGATACGGTACAAAAACAAAAAGCGCCATAAATGAGAAAATATTTTTTTCAAACAAACTAAATAGCTTGCAAATCCGAATAAAACGCAACCACCCTTTGTAAAAAAAAGACACTGACCTTAGATACCGCTAGGTAACAAAGCGGCAACGTCGCGCGCGCCTTGGAGCGCGGTGTGCGGTATCTCGTGTGCTCGGTGGGGGCCGGGCCGGGGTGGCGGCCGGCGACTTAGGCCTCCGCTCGCACTGGCTTTTATGTTAGGTAACGTTTCGAAGTACGCGCAAAAAAACAAACACACTAAATTTTTAAATTTTTGATGTGTCCTCCATTCACATTGATGCACAAATTATACCGACGGAGAATATTGTTATTTATTTTTCTAATTAGATCACTGTCCGTCGCTAAGCACTTTAATTTGTGAAATGCTAAAATAATCCTATTTTTTAACTCATCAATTGTATTTACCTCTGAGGCATACACTTCACCCTTAATGTAACCCCACAAAAAGAAATCCATGGGAGTGAGGTCCGGAGATACTAATACTAAATAATAATAATCCCAAGTTACGTGTCCTATCACAATAACAAAATAAAATTACAATTGTTTGCGCGCGAATTTCACAAACCGTACGTTCCGAAAAACAAGCGTCGGCGCACTGAAGGACTTACCGATCGCAAAAAACAAGGATGCAACAAACTGACCTATCTCTATTTCTTTTGCTCGCTTTATGTTAGTCGCTTTCGTAGTGAAAGTGCAAGTGTGTGTGTATTGATTGCTTCCTTGTTTGCATTGCCAATTTTTAGTGAATGTCCTTCGACATGCGTCAGAGCGGCAACAACGCATCGTAGATTTATCGTTGTAAGGTGCATGACCTATGCTTAGACGATAATCAGCTGTTAGAAAAGATACATCGTGTTCAAACCGTGCAAAAACTTTAAAAATCATTTGCGACTAAACTACTGCTCCTAATTAATTTATTTTTGGTACAGAGCTTGAAAATGGTACCTAGTATAGGCAGTTAAAAGGAAAGCCCCTCTGTCGTATCAACGTTGTATAACTATTATACCGAAGAACGAAGTCTGGATAAGGTTCTCAAACTTCCAAAGGATGATACGAGTATTATCATATTGCTACAGATTCGTAAATAAACAAGGATACAAAAAACCATTGAGTCGAATGGAAATTAATGTACAACTAAAAAAGTCCTATCCTTAGTCCAGCAAGAAGTATTTTCTGAGGAGTACAAAACCATTAAAGCCAGACAAACATTAAAGAAAGGAAACAGGTTATCAAGCCTTGATCCGTTTATTGATAATGAGGGCTTACTACAAGTAGGAAGAAGACTTCAAAATTTTGTTACCTCATGACCATCAAGTAACGTTTATCATAGTTCGTGATGCTCACTTAAACACATTACATGAAGGTAACAATTTGACCTTAGCGTTCATACGACAGAAATACTGGATACTCGTAGAAAAGCAAACAGTAAAAAGTAGCATAAGAAAATGTGTAAAGTGTACCAGGTACAGATCAGCTACTGCCTCACAAAAAATGGGCTCATTACCAAAACCAAATGTGACGGAATCGTACCCATTCAGTCACACAGGCGTGGATTATGCTGGACCAATATCAGTGAGAACAATAATGAAAGATAGGGGTCATAAAACGTCCAAAGGCTACATTACAATATTTGTTTGCCTATACACGAAAGCGGTACATTTGGAGCTGGTAGGCGACTTACCAACCGAAACGTTCATAGCAGCACTACGAAGATTCATGGCACGCAGAGGTCCAGTATCACACATGGATAGTGACAACGCGACAAATTTCGACCCTGTCTGACGAATTTCAAAACAAGTTGACCAACATTGGAACACAATGGCACTTTATTCCTCCATCGTCACCCCACTTCGGGGGGATTTGGGAAGCAGGAGTAAAATCTATAAAACACCATTTACGTAGAGTGATAGGTGAGCAGGCACTCACTTAAGAAATGAGCACGTTTTTACAACCAACTGAAGC
The DNA here is from genome assembly GCA_950371165.1 of Lacanobia oleracea. Taxonomy (NCBI): domain Eukaryota; kingdom Metazoa; phylum Arthropoda; class Insecta; order Lepidoptera; family Noctuidae; genus Lacanobia; species Lacanobia oleracea. The sequence goes on from OX493397.1 coordinate 593,650, forward strand.
ATGTTGAAACTCCAGGCCTTTATGTGCACTAAGCTAAGACATAAACGACAATACTGTGTTAACACTTAGTCATTTCTTAATAGGCAGAGGGTCTGGTGTCTCTACTGTTTAGTAGGGACACCAGACCAGCTATTAGAAACTAAAACAGATCACATAAACAGATCCAAAAAATGAAAAAGGATTTCTGGAAAAGCTGGACTAAAGACTATTTACACCAACTACAGAAGAGGTACAAATGGAAAACTAATCAAGAAAACTTATCAGTCGGAACTCTAGTACTTATAAAAGGTGAAAAACTATCGTAAGACAGAACAAAACTAAACAACCCAAACGATGTAATAAAATATCCAAATGGTTCACATCGCTACACATCACTTTACAAATAGTAGCTTCAGCTAATTCGACTACAACGACATACTCGTTAAAAAAGGTACCACCAGGATTTTATTTATTATTTATTCACAAAATCCACAGCTCTTTAACAATTTTACTTAAAATAAATAAACCGATCTTACAGCCAATTACGGATCAAAATGATGATACTAATAACGTACTGGGATCGGTCTATCATCATTGACAGGACTATTGTTGCCAATAAGCCTGATATAGTGGTGGTGGACCGAATTGTGAGGCGTGCAATGATTGTATACATTACCGTCCCGCATGACGAGAACCTCGTGAAAACCGAGATAGACAAACAAATCAAGTATATTGACTTGGCTCACGAGGTTGTTGACATGTGAGAAGTGGACTCCGCAATCATTGTACCGATAGTCGTGTCGGCCAATGGCTTAATAGCCACGAGCCTCGACCAACACCTTAGGAGGCTCTTGTTGGGCAGCTGGATCAAGGGCTTGATTCAGAAAGCGGTACTTCTGGACACGGCTCGCATTGTCAAGAGTTTCCTTTCTCTGAAGCCCTGACCACCGGTAGCTTGGACCCTGTTCCCGATATCGGTGGGCTACTATCTTTATATATTTAAATGATTTTTTTTTATATATATATTGTATGAAAACAGTTAAGAAACATATAAATAAGAGAAGAAAATAAATGAAGGAAATAATAATAATAATAGCTATATATATTATATTTTTAATTAATGTTTTTGTATTTTTATAGAAATATTTAAAAATGTAATTAGTATGTATATATAAATGAATAAATGGAATAATAATAATATATCAGCTGTCAACGTTTCAGCCCAACGATTATCGGCTCAGGTGCGGGTTATCCAGCGTAACCGTATGTTGGATGACGCCGTACTTGATAGACTGCGTCTGGAATCACGGAGCAGCCGCGTCTCACCTACTTCGCCACCAGCCGCGGTGCAAATACAACCCAGTGCAAGTGTTTCACTGCGACTCAACTACGTCGGTGAAGATGATGTAGACGGGGCCACATCCGTGAGTACCCAATGCAATGAGCGATTGAGGAGCGCTTTGGAGGATGCCTTCCGAGAGTATCGCTCTACACCGCCTGGGCTTAGACCTCGTCTACCTCGTTTGCCCATGCAAAATAAAAATAGGGCGCTGGTGTGTGCTCTAGATTCGCAGCTAACAAGTTATTTTGATAGCAGTGAAGACCTTGCCGATACCCACTCGATCTTGTACTGTGCGGCTGTAGCAGCATGTCGTGTAGCTCATGTGAAATTTCCTAGTAGTGACAGAGTTACACGACCAGCTGTACCAGCTTGGCAGTGCAGGATCGAGCGTCGTATCGGTGAGGCTAGAGCACTCATCGGCAAACTAATCTGCTTCAGGGAGGGCAACAATCGCTGCAGAGTGATGTGCTTTGTGAGGCGGGCGTTCTCGGGGACTGATATTAGTCCTCGGGATTATCACACCCGCGTCACAGAGCGTATCGACTTCCTGAAGCTGAAAGTCTATGCATGGGCAAACCGTATACGTCGGTACAAGTGGCGAGTGGAGTGATACACTCAGAATCGCACATTCCAAAGCAATGAGAGGTGGGTTTATAGGGCTTGGGAGCGACCAGACCAAGGTGTGACTGATACGCGCCTACCGGATGATGATGCCATGTGTTCATTCTGGCACAGCATCTGGTCGGTGCCTGTCAGTCATTCCGAGGGCGATTGGACTCGGGAGGTCGAGCGCGCGTGCGACCCGATACCAGAAATGGGGGCAATTAACATCAGCCCCCAAGACGTAGCTCGTGCAGTCCGTCCGTTGCCTAACTGGAAATCTCCGGGACCGGAGGGGCTGCACAACTTTTGGATTAAGTGATTCAAAAGATCGCACGCTCGCTTGGCATCTCAATTCCAGTCTGCGTTAGAGTCAGGGTCGCTGCCCCAGTTCCTAACTATAGGAATAACTCACCTGCTCCATAAATCAGGTAGTAACGCGGAGCCTAAACATTATAGACCAATCACGTGTTTACCGACGGTCTATAAAGTTCTTACATCCTTTTTGAGAGACAAGATTAACCATCATATTGATAGTAATTCAATTATGTCTTCTTCTCAGAATGGATGTAGGAACGGGTCCCGCGGTACTAAGGAGCTGCTCTTCATCGACATAGCCATTAGCCAACAGGTTCGACGCTCCCGAAGAGATCTGTCGACATGCTGGATAGATTATAAGAAGGCCTATGACTCGGTGCCACATACATGGCTCATGACGGTGCTGGAGCTGTACAAAGTTGATGCAGTTTTACGCACCTTCCTGATATCGTGTATGGGGCAGTGGAGGACGGTTCTTCACTATGCAGGGTGTCGACAGGCCCAGGCGAACAGCGAACCGATAAGGATCGAGCGTGGCATATTTCAGGGTGACAGTCTGAGTCCACTGTGGTTTTGTCTGGCCCTCAACCCTCTCAGCACATTGTTGAAGGGTTCGGGCCAAGGTTACCGGTTGAGAAGAGGTGGTCAGGTCATATCGCAACTCCTTTACATGGATGACTTGAAACTCTTTGCTCCTAACAACTTGCAACTGATGAAGCTACTGAAGGTAACAGAATCCTTCAGTGGCGCCATCAGGATGGAATTTGGTTTGGACAAATGTGCAGTCATGCATGTAAAGAGAGGGGAGATTATGGAATCCGTGGGAACACAACTCTCGGATTCCATAGACCTTAGGTCCCTCTCCTCAACCGAAACTTACAAGTATTTGGGTATGTCGGAAGCGTTAGGCATCAGTGCTACTGACATGAAACAATCGTTGAAGGAGCGCTTCTTTGGCCGCCTGAACAAAGTACTTAACAGTATTTTATCAGGCGGAAACAAGGTGTGCGCCTTCAACGGTTGGGTCATGCCGGTTTTGATGTATTCTTTCGGCATACTCAAATGGACTCAGACGGAACTTGACGCCCTGGATAGGAGGGTACGTTCACTGCTTACCGCAAATCGGATGCATCACCCACGGTCATCGGTGATGAGGCTGTATATAATCCCGCGGAAGTGCGGGGATCGTGGCTTCTTAAATGCTAAGACCCTGCACAACCGCGAGGTATGCAGCCTTAGGGAATACTTCCTAGAGGCCGACGTGGGTATGCATCGAGATGTGGTAGCGGTGGACAAAGGCCTTACCGCGCTCTCCTTGGCTAACGAGAACTGGCTCAAACCTGTGGTAGATACTAACTGTAGGGAGGTATGGCAGAGTAAGGAGCTTCACGGACGCTTTTATCGGGTTCTACATGGGCCCGATGTAGACTTCTTAGCGTCCGTAGCCTGGCTTCGTTTTGGTGACCTCTTCGGGGAAACCGAAGGTTTTGTCTGTGCAATTATGGACGAAGTTATGATGACTAATAACTACCGGAAATACATTGTGAAGGACGGTACGGTTGTCTTATGTCGGGCATGTCACCGGCCCGGGGAATCCATCCGCCACATTATTTCCGGTTGTTCTAGTCTGGCTAACGGAGACTATTTGCACAGGCACAACCTTGTAGCCAGGATTATCCACCAGCAACTTGCTCTTAAATACAATCTTGTGGGATCGAAAGTGCTATGTGGCCGACCCAGTTCTCGAAAGTGCTAGTGGCACATTGTATTGGTATCGGTCTATCGTCACTGACAGGACTATTGTTGCCAATAAGTCTGATATAGTGGTGATAGACCGACTAGAGCGTCGCGCAATGATTGTTGATATAGCAGTCCCTCATGACGAGAACCGCGTGAAGTCAGAGAAAGATAAACAAACGATGTATCTTGACTTGGCTCGCGAGGTTGTCGACATGTGGGATGTGAACACAACAGTCATTGTGCCGATAGTCGTGACGGCCAATGGCATTATTGCCAAGAGCCTCGACCAACATAACAAGAGGCTCCCGTTGGGCAGCTGGATCAAGGGTTTGTTCCTCTCTCAGGAGCCCTGACCACCGGTAGCTTGGACCCTGTTCTCAATACCGGTGGGCTACTATTTTTTATACTTTTAAATGTCTTTTGTATTTTTTTAGAAATATTTGAAAATGTAATTAGTATGTATATATATGAATAAATGGAATAATAATATAATAGCGTATCGGCCCAACGACTGTCGGATCAGGTGTGCGTCATCCAGCGTAACCGTATGTTGGATGATAATGTGCTTGATCGCCTCCACACTGAAATGTGTAGCCATGTCATTGCTCCTCCGTCGCAAACAGTGGCACCAGCAACGTCAACCCAATTGCCCAGCCACGCTGACGAGGAGAGTAATGACAGGGTTACAAACGTAAGTACCCAGTGCAATGACGAATTGAGGAGTGCTTTGGAGTGTGCTATTCGGGAATACCGCTACATGCCGCCTGAACTTAGACCACGCTCGTTTGCCCATGCATAACAAGAACAGGGCGCTGGTGGCTGCTCTGGATTCGCAGTTGTAAAGCTATTTTGATAACTGTGATAACCTCAACGATGCACATTCGATCATTTACTGCGCGGCTGTAGCAGCAGGTCGTGTAGCTCATGTCAAAATAAAAATAACCAATGACACGAGTTAAACGACCAAAACCAGCCGTACCAGCTTGGCAGTGCAGAATCGAGCGTCGTATTGGTGAGCCCAGAGCGCTAATCGGCAAACTGATCTGCTTCAGGGAGGGCAACACACGCCCTAGAGTGATGCACGTTTTCGGGTCTGATGTCAATCCCGAGATTATATATCTCGTGTCACAGAGCGCATCGACTTCCTGAAGCAGAAGGTGTATGCATGGGCAAGCCGTATTCGTAGGTACAGGCGGCGAGTGGAGCAATACACCCAGAATCGCACATTCCGAAGTAACGAAAGGTATATAGTTATTGGGAGCGACCGGACCAAGGTGTGACTGACACGCGCTTGCCGGATGATGATGGTTCATTCTGGCGCAGCATCTGGTCGGTTCCTGTCAGTCATACTGAGGGTGACTGGACTCGGGAGGTTGAGCATGTGCGCGATCCGATACCAGAAATGGGGGCAATTTCCATCAGCCCCCAAGATGTAGCTTGTGCAGTCCGTCCGTTGCCTAACTGATGATGATGGTTCATTCTGGCGCAGCATCTGGTCGGTTCCTGTCAGTCATACTGAGGGTGACTGGACTCGGGAGGTTGAGCATGTGCGCGATCCGATACCAGAAATGGGGGCAATTTCCATCAGCCCCCAAGATGTAGCTTGTGCAGTCCGTCCGTTGCCTAACTGGAAATCTCCAGGGCCGGACGGGCTGCACAATTTCTGGATTAAATGGTTTACGAGATCGCACGCTTGCTTGGCGTCTCAATTCCAGTCTGCCTTAGAGTCTGGGTCGCTACCCCAGTTCTTAAGTACAGGAATAACCCACCTGCTCCATAAATCAGGTAGTACTGCGGAACCCCTGGGATCTTTTTGTACTTCTGTTCACAAATAAAGATTTGGTTTGATTTGATTTGATTTGAACCTAAAAATTATAGACCGATCACGTGTTTACCGACGGTATATAAAGTTCTTGCATCCATTTTGAGGGCAAAGATTAATAGTCATATTAACAACAACATCATGTCTGCCTCTCAGAATGGATGTAGGAATGGGTCCCGCGGTACTAAGGAGCTACTCCTTATTGATATGGCCATTAGCCAACAGGTTCAGCGTTCCCGAAAGGATCTGTCGACATGCTGGATAGACTATAAGAAGGCCTATGACTCGGTGCCTCATACATGGCTCATGAGGGTGCTAGAATTGTATAAAGTTGATGCAACGCTACGTACCTTCCTGATGTCATGTGTGGGGCAATGGAGGACAGTCCTTCTCTATCCAGGATGTCGAAATATCAAGAGGAATAGCGAACCGTTAAGGATCGAGCAGCGTTTATTTCAAGGCGATAGTTTGAGTCCACTTTGGTTTTGTCTAGCCTTGAATCCTCTTAGCACACTGCTGAAGAATTCAGGGCTAGGCTATCGGTTGAAGAAAGGTGGTCAGGTTATATCTCACCTCCTTTACATGGATGATCTGAAACTCTTTGCCCCCACTAATCTGCAACTGATGGAGCTACTGAAGGTAACTGAAACATTCAGTAACGCCATCAGGATGGAGTTTGGTGTGGACAACTGTGCGGTCATGCATGTAAAGCGTGGAGAGATTATGGAATCCGTGGGAACTCAACTCTCGGATTCCATAAACCTGAGATCCCTTTCTCCAACTGAAACTTACAAGTATTTGGGTATGTCGGAAGCGTTAGGTATCAATGTTACTGACATGAAGCAATCGTTGAAAGAGCGCTTCTTTGGCCGCCTGAAGAAGGTTTTTAAAAGTTTTTTTTTTTTTCTATCAGGCGGAAATAAGGCGCGCCTTCAACGGTTGGGTCATGCCGGTATTGATGTACTCTTTCGGCGTACTCAAATGGACTCAAACGGAACTTGACGCCCTGGGTAGGCGGGTCCGCACTCTGCTTACTGCTCTCTCTACTGGGATCGGTCCATCATCACTGACAGGACTCTTGTTGCCAATAAGCCTGATATAGTGGTGGTGGACCGAATTGTGAGACGTGCAATGATTGTAGACATAACCGTCCCGCATGACGAGAACCTCGTGAAAGCCGAGAAAGACAAACAAATCAAGTATATTGACTTGGCTCGCGAGGTTGTTGACATGTGGGAAGTGGACTCCGCAATCATTGTACCGATAGTCGTGTCGGCCAATGGCTTAATAGCCACGAGCCTCGACCAACACCTTAGGAGGCTCTCGTTGGGCAGCTGGATCAAGTGCTTGATTCAGAAAGCGGTACTACTGGACACGGCTCGCATTGTCAGGAGGTTCCTTTTTCTGGAGCCCTGACCACCGGTAGCTTGGACTCTGTTCCCGATATCGGTGGGCTACTATTTTTAACCGACTTCAAAAAAAGGAGGAGGTTCTCAATTCGGTTGTATTTTTTTTTGTTTTTTATGTGTGTTACCTCATAACTCCGTCATTTATGAACCGATTTGAAAAATTCTTGTTTCATCTGAAAGGGTATACTTTTCGATTGGTCCCATTGTGACCATGTCAGAATCTGATGATGGGATCCTATGAAAATCGAGGGCAACCCTCAAATTTTATAGGCACATACAATGTTTTTCAAAAATTTTCTAACGCAATTCAGAAATTAGGATCTGATGATGAGATCCCATGAAAAATGTTTGTTCAGCGATATTTTCGCCAATTGTCAGCCGATTTGGATGATTCTTTTTTTGTTTGAAAGAGAATTTCAAGGGCAAGGGCCCAACTCTCCGGATGACGGGGAGGCATATGGAGCGGCTAAGCGCGCTTGCAAAAAAGCTGTAGCCAGAGCCCGCAGCAAAAGTCTGGCGCCCTTATACGACAAGCTGGAAACTGCGGAGGGGCAAAAGCTTATTTTTAAACTGGCGCGTGCCCGGGAGAAGGCTACACGGGACATTAGCAAATGTCTCTGTATAAGGGACGCCCAGGGTAAGCTGCTCTACGATGCCCTCTCTATTAAGGAGAGATGGTGTACATACTTCGCGGAGCTTTCTAACAAACAGCATCCCCATAAACTTCCTCCCGAACCGCCTCCTAACCTTGGACTTATTTCCTCTATTTCCCCCGACGAAACCCGCATTGCTCTTCGCCACATGAAGAACCGGAAAGCGGTCGGGCCTGACAATGTACCAATTGAAGTGTGGAAGGCGATGAGCCTACATGGTGTGGACATTCTGACGGATCTTTTTAACCGCATCCTGATCACCAAGGAAATGCCGAACCAGTGGCGATTTAGCCTGATTATTCCTGTCTACAAAGGCAAAGGTAGCGTATAGGACTGTAGTAGCTACCGCGGTATCAAGATCATGTGCCACACCATTAAGCTCTTCGAGCGCATCATTGACACACAGCTCCGTAGAGAGTGTACTGTCTCTGAGTGTCAATATGGCTTCCGGGCGGGTAACAGCACCATGGACGCAGTGTTCGCCTTACGGAATCTGACTGAGGCTCACAGAGAGAGAAGGAGAGCTTTGCATAATGGCCTTTTTAGATCTGCAGAAGGCCTTCGACTGTATACCTCGGCAGTCCATCTGGTGGGCACTGCGCTTCAAGGGCGTTCCCGAGGCCTATATTGACATTATCAGAGACATGCACCGCGATTCCGTGTCCTCTGTCCAGACCGCTGTTGGGCGGCTCGGCTCTTAGCCCGTTCTTGTTTAACGTAGTGCTCGATGTAGTTACGGCAAACATCCAAGATCAGCCTCCATGGCTAATGATGTAAGCCTGGATCAAGGCCCGCGACCGAAAGGATAAAGCACGTAGGGTTCGCGCGAGGAAAAAAGCCTTTAATTCTGCCGCAAGGTTCTGCAAGCGGGTTTTTCGTAGGGCACGTTTTGACCATGTCGGACGTATCGGGGCCAAACTAGCATCGCACCCTCCGGGTAGTAAGCAGTTTTGGTCCCTGTCGAAAGCGGTCGAAACGAATTTCTGTCGACCCACTTTGCCTCCAATGCTGAAACCTGATGGTTCGCTGGCTCACTCTGCAAGAGAGAAAGCAAATTTATTTGCAACTCTCTTTGCGGGCAATTCGCGTCTGGACGCTGGCTCCAAGCAACCACCAACTTTACCTCGTTGTGACTCTTCGATGCCGGAGATCAAAGTTCATAATAAAGAGGTCTGTAGAGTATTATGCAGTTTAGATGTGAATAAGGCCAGTGGACCTGACGGCATTCCAGCAAGAGTGTTGAGGCAATGTGCACCTGAGTTGTCTCCTGTGTTGACACGCCTGTACCGCCTCTCTCTTGAAAAAAGAACGGTGCCATGATCATGGAAGCTTGCGAATGTGCAACCGGTGCCCAAAAAGGGAGACCGTGCTGACCCTGCGCATTACCGTCCGATCGCCATTACCTCCATCCTATGCAAGGTTATGGAAAGGGTTCTGAACAGTAAGCTGCTGACCTACCTTGAAGACAACAATCTCCTCAGTGACCGTCAATATGGCTTTCGCCGGGGACGGTCAACTGGCGATCTTCTTGTGTATGTCACGCACTGCTGTGGCGAAGCCATTGAGAGACACGGCGAAGCACTTGCCGTGTCGCTTGATATCTCGAAGGCTTTTGACAGGGTCTGGCACGCAGGTCTACTCAGCAAGCTTCCTGCTTATGGCATCCCAGCTGGTTTTTGCAGCTGGATATCAGACTTCCTGAGTGAACGGTCGATCCGAGTGGTCATTGACGGCTGCTCCTCTGACCTCATGGCTATTGATGCCGGAGTTCCTCAAGGGTCTGTTCTCTCTGCAACTCTTTTCCTGCTGCACATCAATGACCTACTTCAGCCTGGTCTTGTTGGGTACGCAGATGACAGTACGGTTTCAGAGAGATACTTGTCCAACGCAACAACCAGTGGGGCTGAAGTTTGTTCCTTGAGAGAGGCCATGGTAGAGCGGACAAATTTGACCTTAAGCGTTGTCTCCCAATGGGGTGATGACAATTTGGTCACTTTTAACGCCACCAAAACACAGGCGTGTCTTTTTACCGCAAAAAGGAGTCGTTTTGACCAAGCTCCTACTTTTCGGGGTGCATCTGTTCCTGTGACTGATCGGCTCGAGCTCCTAGGCATGGAGTTGACATCCAGTCTCAACTTCGGCGCCACCATCGAGTACAAAGCCCAAACTGCGGCCAAAAAGCTGGGCATCCTAAATAGGGTGAAGCGATACTTTAGGCCTGGACAGCTTTTAACACTATACAAAGCGCAAGTCCGATCCTGCATGGAGTATTGTAGCCACCTTTGGGATGGCTCAGCTAAGTATCAGCTTGCCGCGCTTGACTCGGTGGAACGCAGAGCTAAGAGGCTCATCGGCGACGTAAAACTGGTGGATGCCAAGCTACATAGCTTGGCTCATCGCCGTAAGGTTGCCTGCTTGTCGGTCTTCTACAGATTGTACTTCGGTGAGTGTGCCCAAGAACTCCACGACCTCATCCCACCGGCCCCCTTCTACCATCGGACATCCAGACGCACTGCATCTTACCATCCCTACCTTGTGGCTATTCCACCAATTCGCACTAAGCGTTTTCAAACGTCTTTTATAATGCGCACAGCAAAGGAGTGGAACTCTCTGCCAGCGTCTGTGTTTCCGAAAGCTTACAACCCTAATCTCTTCAAAGTTAGAGTGAACAGGCTCCTTCTGGGTAGGCTCGCTCCATCGTAGACTTTGTCTCTGTCATTTCTGACATAGACTAGAGTCAAGAGCAAACCCATTACAAATAAAAAAAAAAAAAAAAAAAAAAAGAATCACAACGTAGATTACGGGAATTCGCGCAAAAAAGCTGTAAGACTAATGAAATTAGAACGGAAGTTCGACAAAAATGAAAATTTACGGAAAAATACCGAGAGTTCCTCAAAGAGTACTTAGAAATGGGCCTTATGAGGAAAGTAACTAGAACTGATTATTACCAAGGTAAATACTATATATACCACATCAACCAGTAATCAGGGTAGATTCATTAACTACTAAGTTACGAGTAGTATTCGATGCGTCGAGCAAGTCAAATACCATAAGCCTAAACGACAATATGTTTACGGGACCCAAACTACAGCAAGATTTAGCAGTTATTAATTGTTTTATTATACAAACATAATTGAACCAAAAATATAACATTCTTAATTGAAAGAAATAAAAGCGAACTCAGATGAAAGAACTGTTGCATGATTGTTTGTACAGGTTTGATATCAAATCTTCTTAAAAAAAAATTGTTCAGTGTGGGCTTCAGTGTGGGCTTCAGTGTGGGCTTCAGTGTGGGCTGTTTCCCTTTTTTTGGCGGAGACAACTTCTTACTTTTTTATTTCTTTGTAGTTTTACTGTTACGTTGGCGTAAACACATAATAGCATTTATGGCGGACATTGAGAAAATGTACCGATACATAAAAGTTAACGAACAAGACTACACATACCAACGAATAGTATGGAGGGAGTCGGCGAATACGAATTAACTACTGTAACATATGGATCTGCAGCTGCCCCATTAACTCAAACTCTGCAACAACTCGCCATTGATGAAAAAAAGAACTACCCAATAGCCAGACAAAGAGCTCTTTAGGATTTCTACGTGGACGATATTTTGTCTGGAGACACTAATATTGAGTCAGCAAAAGAGCTCCAAGAAAACTTAATAAATATGCTACGAAAAGGAGGATTTAAATTACGAAAATGGTCCCTAACAGTACCTAATTGATAGAAAATATACCAAATGAAAACAAAAGCCGACCAAGTGATGAAAATACCGCTTGATGAAACTAGAAAATCATAAGGGAAGGGGTATTATGGTCACCGTTACAGGATAATTTCTGTTTTCAGATTACTATTAATCATAATGAAAAACCAACAAAACGATTTATCTTATCGGAAATCGCTAAGATATTTGATCCTCTGGGAGTTAGCACCTGTTGTCATAAATAATAGGTCTTTACCTATGAAATTGCCGTTTTGTATGACAAAATTTAAACGAATTTTTTTCATGTATTTTTTATTTGTATTAATCGAAGTGATCACCCATGCAATCAATGCATCTTTGCCAACGCAGTGGCAGTTTATTGATGCCCTTCTTAAAGAAATCAGCTGGACGGGAGGCAACAAATTCTTCAAAGGCATTTTGTACTGCCTCTCGGGTATTGAATTTTTTTCCCGCCAAGAAGTTATCCAAATTCTGGAAAAAAAAGTAGTCTGTAGGCACAAGTCTGGTGAGTAGGACGGATGACGGAGAGCTTCCAACCCCAGTTCTTGCAACTTGGAGACCGTCTGCTGTGCAGTATGAGGCCGCGCGTTGTCTTGCAGGAGCAGCGGAGACGAGCGATTGACCAATGCTGGTTGGAGATGTGCCAGCTTCTCCATCATTGTGTTCAGTTCTTCACAGTACACATCTGCAGTAATGCTCACCCCGTTTGGTAAGAAGCTGTGATAAATCACACCGGCGCTAGACCATCAAACAGTGACCATCACTTTTCTAGGGGTAAGTTTTCGTTTAGGGCATTGTTTAGGTTCTGAACCAGGATCCAACCAACTTGCTGAGCGCTTGCGGTTATCAAACAGAATCCATTTTTCATCGCAGGTAACAATGCAGTTCAAAATTCCTTCATTTGTGTGTCTGTTGAGCAGTGCAAGGCACGTCTCGACGCGTACTTCGCGCTGGCGATCATTGAGTTCGTGGGGCACCCATTTGTCAAGCTTTTTTACCTTGCCAATTTGACGCAAATGTACCAATATATTGTTTTGACGCTAACGTCGAAAGCTGCTGCTAATTCAGCCGTAGATTGTGTATCATCAGCTTCCACAATCGCCTTTAATTCGTTATTGTCGACCAAAGTCTTCGGACGACCGCGAGGTTCATTTTTCAGGTCGAAATTTCCAGAACGGAAGCGAGCAAACCAATAACAGGTGGTGCGTTGGTTTGTAGTGTTAGCTCCGTAAACGTCGTTGATGTTGCGTGCCGCTTGTGCCGCGTTGCTGCCACGACGGTATTCATATTCCATAATCACTCGAATTTTTAACGTATCCATGATGACGAAAAATATTGTTATGCGATGAAAATGTAACACTAATCAATAAACAAATGACTACTTTTAGCCTAAATAAAATTAATTTGAAATTAGAATTCTTAGTCAAACAAAAATTATTTTGATTTGAAATGGCCAGTACTGCAGAACGGCAATTTCATAGGTAAAGACCTAATATGAAAGTCATGATTCAGGAACTATAGAGAATGGCACAGAGTGGGATCAGCCCATAGAGGAAACTATTAAAACAAGATGGATTGAACTACAGAAACCACTAAAGACAATTGAGAAGATTTCCATTCCAAGATGGCGTCATTTTTCTAAAAATTCAAGAGTAGAGTTGCATGGGTATAGTGATTATGCTTCTGAAAAGACCTACGGTGCAGTAATATATTGTTGGATACAACATAATAATATATTTAACGTAACCCTTTTACTAGCTAAATCAAAGGTAGCGCCAAAAAATCAGAAAACCACATTACCAAAATTGGAGTTGTGCTGCGGTATTATTAACGCAACTGATGGAAAAAGTGGAATGGAAATTCAAATCTCAGCTATATATTGTGGGACTGATTCAATGATTACTCTCGGTTGGATCAAAGGTGAAGGTGGGCAATGGAAAAAGTTCATAGCTAACAGGGTATCCGAAATACAAAAAGTGATGAGGGGAAAGGTTCACAATCCCGACGTATTGCGACAAGTGTGCATGTGTGTTCCGGACAGATACGTGTGGCGGCGGCGGCGGCCGCGGCTGCTCGCTGTGCCGCGCGGCCGCACTCAGCTGGTGAATGAGGCGCCGTTTACGCGCGCACTCCGTATTCTCAACAATATAGCAGAAGACATAGACCTATTTTGTTGTACTCTGGGTGGGTTCATAGTGAGAGCTCTCTTTGAGATTTGTTACAGTCCTTCGATTGAAAGTTGTTAGTTTTTAATGGTTTAGTTCAAATAATAGTCGACTACAATATCGCATTAGGTGGTAAACCTGTAAAGATAATTGTATGGTGGAAATAAATAAATAAAATAAATAAATTACTACAAGCGAAATGGAAATATGTAAATACATTACAAAATCCAGCAGACCTAATTACAAGAGGTGTTGTGCCAAATAAACTGTTCTACAAAACTTATCTCAGTGGTCAAAAAGTCACAACATTACTAGTACAAAAACTGTACCAGAGATAAGTGAAGAGATAAAACGATGCTATCATACAGAGTTGATACGACAGAGGGGCATTAAATTAAACTACGTATACTATACGTGTTCAGTATTAATTCGATACGGTACAAAAACAAAAAGCGCCATAAATGAGAAAATATTTTTTTCAAACAAACTAAATAGCTTGCAAATCCGAATAAAACGCAACCACCCTTTGTAAAAAAAAGACACTGACCTTAGATACCGCTAGGTAACAAAGCGGCAACGTCGCGCGCGCCTTGGAGCGCGGTGTGCGGTATCTCGTGTGCTCGGTGGGGGCCGGGCCGGGGTGGCGGCCGGCGACTTAGGCCTCCGCTCGCACTGGCTTTTATGTTAGGTAACGTTTCGAAGTACGCGCAAAAAAACAAACACACTAAATTTTTAAATTTTTGATGTGTCCTCCATTCACATTGATGCACAAATTATACCGACGGAGAATATTGTTATTTATTTTTCTAATTAGATCACTGTCCGTCGCTAAGCACTTTAATTTGTGAAATGCTAAAATAATCCTATTTTTTAACTCATCAATTGTATTTACCTCTGAGGCATACACTTCACCCTTAATGTAACCCCACAAAAAGAAATCCATGGGAGTGAGGTCCGGAGATACTAATACTAAATAATAATAATCCCAAGTTACGTGTCCTATCACAATAACAAAATAAAATTACAATTGTTTGCGCGCGAATTTCACAAACCGTACGTTCCGAAAAACAAGCGTCGGCGCACTGAAGGACTTACCGATCGCAAAAAACAAGGATGCAACAAACTGACCTATCTCTATTTCTTTTGCTCGCTTTATGTTAGTCGCTTTCGTAGTGAAAGTGCAAGTGTGTGTGTATTGATTGCTTCCTTGTTTGCATTGCCAATTTTTAGTGAATGTCCTTCGACATGCGTCAGAGCGGCAACAACGCATCGTAGATTTATCGTTGTAAGGTGCATGACCTATGCTTAGACGATAATCAGCTGTTAGAAAAGATACATCGTGTTCAAACCGTGCAAAAACTTTAAAAATCATTTGCGACTAAACTACTGCTCCTAATTAATTTATTTTTGGTACAGAGCTTGAAAATGGTACCTAGTATAGGCAGTTAAAAGGAAAGCCCCTCTGTCGTATCAACGTTGTATAACTATTATACCGAAGAACGAAGTCTGGATAAGGTTCTCAAACTTCCAAAGGATGATACGAGTATTATCATATTGCTACAGATTCGTAAATAAACAAGGATACAAAAAACCATTGAGTCGAATGGAAATTAATGTACAACTAAAAAAGTCCTATCCTTAGTCCAGCAAGAAGTATTTTCTGAGGAGTACAAAACCATTAAAGCCAGACAAACATTAAAGAAAGGAAACAGGTTATCAAGCCTTGATCCGTTTATTGATAATGAGGGCTTACTACAAGTAGGAAGAAGACTTCAAAATTTTGTTACCTCATGACCATCAAGTAACGTTTATCATAGTTCGTGATGCTCACTTAAACACATTACATGAAGGTAACAATTTGACCTTAGCGTTCATACGACAGAAATACTGGATACTCGTAGAAAAGCAAACAGTAAAAAGTAGCATAAGAAAATGTGTAAAGTGTACCAGGTACAGATCAGCTACTGCCTCACAAAAAATGGGCTCATTACCAAAACCAAATGTGACGGAATCGTACCCATTCAGTCACACAGGCGTGGATTATGCTGGACCAATATCAGTGAGAACAATAATGAAAGATAGGGGTCATAAAACGTCCAAAGGCTACATTACAATATTTGTTTGCCTATACACGAAAGCGGTACATTTGGAGCTGGTAGGCGACTTACCAACCGAAACGTTCATAGCAGCACTACGAAGATTCATGGCACGCAGAGGTCCAGTATCACACATGGATAGTGACAACGCGACAAATTTCGACCCTGTCTGACGAATTTCAAAACAAGTTGACCAACATTGGAACACAATGGCACTTTATTCCTCCATCGTCACCCCACTTCGGGGGGATTTGGGAAGCAGGAGTAAAATCTATAAAACACCATTTACGTAGAGTGATAGGTGAGCAGGCACTCACTTAAGAAATGAGCACGTTTTTACAACCAACTGAAGCATGTTGAAACTCCAGGCCTTTATGTGCACTAAGCTAAGACATAAACGACAATACTGTGTTAACACTTAGTCATTTCTTAATAGGCAGAGGGTCTGGTGTCTCTACTGTTTAGTAGGGACACCAGACCAGCTATTAGAAACTAAAACAGATCACATAAACAGATCCAAAAAATGAAAAAGGATTTCTGGAAAAGCTGGACTAAAGACTATTTACACCAACTACAGAAGAGGTACAAATGGAAAACTAATCAAGAAAACTTATCAGTCGGAACTCTAGTACTTATAAAAGGTGAAAAACTATCGTAAGACAGAACAAAACTAAACAACCCAAACGATGTAATAAAATATCCAAATGGTTCACATCGCTACACATCACTTTACAAATAGTAGCTTCAGCTAATTCGACTACAACGACATACTCGTTAAAAAAGGTACCACCAGGATTTTATTTATTATTTATTCACAAAATCCACAGCTCTTTAACAATTTTACTTAAAATAAATAAACCGATCTTACAGCCAATTACGGATCAAAATGATGATACTAATAACGTACTGGGATCGGTCTATCATCATTGACAGGACTATTGTTGCCAATAAGCCTGATATAGTGGTGGTGGACCGAATTGTGAGGCGTGCAATGATTGTATACATTACCGTCCCGCATGACGAGAACCTCGTGAAAACCGAGATAGACAAACAAATCAAGTATATTGACTTGGCTCACGAGGTTGTTGACATGTGAGAAGTGGACTCCGCAATCATTGTACCGATAGTCGTGTCGGCCAATGGCTTAATAGCCACGAGCCTCGACCAACACCTTAGGAGGCTCTTGTTGGGCAGCTGGATCAAGGGCTTGATTCAGAAAGCGGTACTTCTGGACACGGCTCGCATTGTCAAGAGTTTCCTTTCTCTGAAGCCCTGACCACCGGTAGCTTGGACCCTGTTCCCGATATCGGTGGGCTACTATCTTTATATATTTAAATGATTTTTTTTTATATATATATTGTATGAAAACAGTTAAGAAACATATAAATAAGAGAAGAAAATAAATGAAGGAAATAATAATAATAATAGCTATATATATTATATTTTTAATTAATGTTTTTGTATTTTTATAGAAATATTTAAAAATGTAATTAGTATGTATATATAAATGAATAAATGGAATAATAATAATATATCAGCTGTCAACGTTTCAGCCCAACGATTATCGGCTCAGGTGCGGGTTATCCAGCGTAACCGTATGTTGGATGACGCCGTACTTGATAGACTGCGTCTGGAATCACGGAGCAGCCGCGTCTCACCTACTTCGCCACCAGCCGCGGTGCAAATACAACCCAGTGCAAGTGTTTCACTGCGACTCAACTACGTCGGTGAAGATGATGTAGACGGGGCCACATCCGTGAGTACCCAATGCAATGAGCGATTGAGGAGCGCTTTGGAGGATGCCTTCCGAGAGTATCGCTCTACACCGCCTGGGCTTAGACCTCGTCTACCTCGTTTGCCCATGCAAAATAAAAATAGGGCGCTGGTGTGTGCTCTAGATTCGCAGCTAACAAGTTATTTTGATAGCAGTGAAGACCTTGCCGATACCCACTCGATCTTGTACTGTGCGGCTGTAGCAGCATGTCGTGTAGCTCATGTGAAATTTCCTAGTAGTGACAGAGTTACACGACCAGCTGTACCAGCTTGGCAGTGCAGGATCGAGCGTCGTATCGGTGAGGCTAGAGCACTCATCGGCAAACTAATCTGCTTCAGGGAGGGCAACAATCGCTGCAGAGTGATGTGCTTTGTGAGGCGGGCGTTCTCGGGGACTGATATTAGTCCTCGGGATTATCACACCCGCGTCACAGAGCGTATCGACTTCCTGAAGCTGAAAGTCTATGCATGGGCAAACCGTATACGTCGGTACAAGTGGCGAGTGGAGTGATACACTCAGAATCGCACATTCCAAAGCAATGAGAGGTGGGTTTATAGGGCTTGGGAGCGACCAGACCAAGGTGTGACTGATACGCGCCTACCGGATGATGATGCCATGTGTTCATTCTGGCACAGCATCTGGTCGGTGCCTGTCAGTCATTCCGAGGGCGATTGGACTCGGGAGGTCGAGCGCGCGTGCGACCCGATACCAGAAATGGGGGCAATTAACATCAGCCCCCAAGACGTAGCTCGTGCAGTCCGTCCGTTGCCTAACTGGAAATCTCCGGGACCGGAGGGGCTGCACAACTTTTGGATTAAGTGATTCAAAAGATCGCACGCTCGCTTGGCATCTCAATTCCAGTCTGCGTTAGAGTCAGGGTCGCTGCCCCAGTTCCTAACTATAGGAATAACTCACCTGCTCCATAAATCAGGTAGTAACGCGGAGCCTAAACATTATAGACCAATCACGTGTTTACCGACGGTCTATAAAGTTCTTACATCCTTTTTGAGAGACAAGATTAACCATCATATTGATAGTAATTCAATTATGTCTTCTTCTCAGAATGGATGTAGGAACGGGTCCCGCGGTACTAAGGAGCTGCTCTTCATCGACATAGCCATTAGCCAACAGGTTCGACGCTCCCGAAGAGATCTGTCGACATGCTGGATAGATTATAAGAAGGCCTATGACTCGGTGCCACATACATGGCTCATGACGGTGCTGGAGCTGTACAAAGTTGATGCAGTTTTACGCACCTTCCTGATATCGTGTATGGGGCAGTGGAGGACGGTTCTTCACTATGCAGGGTGTCGACAGGCCCAGGCGAACAGCGAACCGATAAGGATCGAGCGTGGCATATTTCAGGGTGACAGTCTGAGTCCACTGTGGTTTTGTCTGGCCCTCAACCCTCTCAGCACATTGTTGAAGGGTTCGGGCCAAGGTTACCGGTTGAGAAGAGGTGGTCAGGTCATATCGCAACTCCTTTACATGGATGACTTGAAACTCTTTGCTCCTAACAACTTGCAACTGATGAAGCTACTGAAGGTAACAGAATCCTTCAGTGGCGCCATCAGGATGGAATTTGGTTTGGACAAATGTGCAGTCATGCATGTAAAGAGAGGGGAGATTATGGAATCCGTGGGAACACAACTCTCGGATTCCATAGACCTTAGGTCCCTCTCCTCAACCGAAACTTACAAGTATTTGGGTATGTCGGAAGCGTTAGGCATCAGTGCTACTGACATGAAACAATCGTTGAAGGAGCGCTTCTTTGGCCGCCTGAACAAAGTACTTAACAGTATTTTATCAGGCGGAAACAAGGTGTGCGCCTTCAACGGTTGGGTCATGCCGGTTTTGATGTATTCTTTCGGCATACTCAAATGGACTCAGACGGAACTTGACGCCCTGGATAGGAGGGTACGTTCACTGCTTACCGCAAATCGGATGCATCACCCACGGTCATCGGTGATGAGGCTGTATATAATCCCGCGGAAGTGCGGGGATCGTGGCTTCTTAAATGCTAAGACCCTGCACAACCGCGAGGTATGCAGCCTTAGGGAATACTTCCTAGAGGCCGACGTGGGTATGCATCGAGATGTGGTAGCGGTGGACAAAGGCCTTACCGCGCTCTCCTTGGCTAACGAGAACTGGCTCAAACCTGTGGTAGATACTAACTGTAGGGAGGTATGGCAGAGTAAGGAGCTTCACGGACGCTTTTATCGGGTTCTACATGGGCCCGATGTAGACTTCTTAGCGTCCGTAGCCTGGCTTCGTTTTGGTGACCTCTTCGGGGAAACCGAAGGTTTTGTCTGTGCAATTATGGACGAAGTTATGATGACTAATAACTACCGGAAATACATTGTGAAGGACGGTACGGTTGTCTTATGTCGGGCATGTCACCGGCCCGGGGAATCCATCCGCCACATTATTTCCGGTTGTTCTAGTCTGGCTAACGGAGACTATTTGCACAGGCACAACCTTGTAGCCAGGATTATCCACCAGCAACTTGCTCTTAAATACAATCTTGTGGGATCGAAAGTGCTATGTGGCCGACCCAGTTCTCGAAAGTGCTAGTGGCACATTGTATTGGTATCGGTCTATCGTCACTGACAGGACTATTGTTGCCAATAAGTCTGATATAGTGGTGATAGACCGACTAGAGCGTCGCGCAATGATTGTTGATATAGCAGTCCCTCATGACGAGAACCGCGTGAAGTCAGAGAAAGATAAACAAACGATGTATCTTGACTTGGCTCGCGAGGTTGTCGACATGTGGGATGTGAACACAACAGTCATTGTGCCGATAGTCGTGACGGCCAATGGCATTATTGCCAAGAGCCTCGACCAACATAACAAGAGGCTCCCGTTGGGCAGCTGGATCAAGGGTTTGTTCCTCTCTCAGGAGCCCTGACCACCGGTAGCTTGGACCCTGTTCTCAATACCGGTGGGCTACTATTTTTTATACTTTTAAATGTCTTTTGTATTTTTTTAGAAATATTTGAAAATGTAATTAGTATGTATATATATGAATAAATGGAATAATAATATAATAGCGTATCGGCCCAACGACTGTCGGATCAGGTGTGCGTCATCCAGCGTAACCGTATGTTGGATGATAATGTGCTTGATCGCCTCCACACTGAAATGTGTAGCCATGTCATTGCTCCTCCGTCGCAAACAGTGGCACCAGCAACGTCAACCCAATTGCCCAGCCACGCTGACGAGGAGAGTAATGACAGGGTTACAAACGTAAGTACCCAGTGCAATGACGAATTGAGGAGTGCTTTGGAGTGTGCTATTCGGGAATACCGCTACATGCCGCCTGAACTTAGACCACGCTCGTTTGCCCATGCATAACAAGAACAGGGCGCTGGTGGCTGCTCTGGATTCGCAGTTGTAAAGCTATTTTGATAACTGTGATAACCTCAACGATGCACATTCGATCATTTACTGCGCGGCTGTAGCAGCAGGTCGTGTAGCTCATGTCAAAATAAAAATAACCAATGACACGAGTTAAACGACCAAAACCAGCCGTACCAGCTTGGCAGTGCAGAATCGAGCGTCGTATTGGTGAGCCCAGAGCGCTAATCGGCAAACTGATCTGCTTCAGGGAGGGCAACACACGCCCTAGAGTGATGCACGTTTTCGGGTCTGATGTCAATCCCGAGATTATATATCTCGTGTCACAGAGCGCATCGACTTCCTGAAGCAGAAGGTGTATGCATGGGCAAGCCGTATTCGTAGGTACAGGCGGCGAGTGGAGCAATACACCCAGAATCGCACATTCCGAAGTAACGAAAGGTATATAGTTATTGGGAGCGACCGGACCAAGGTGTGACTGACACGCGCTTGCCGGATGATGATGGTTCATTCTGGCGCAGCATCTGGTCGGTTCCTGTCAGTCATACTGAGGGTGACTGGACTCGGGAGGTTGAGCATGTGCGCGATCCGATACCAGAAATGGGGGCAATTTCCATCAGCCCCCAAGATGTAGCTTGTGCAGTCCGTCCGTTGCCTAACTGATGATGATGGTTCATTCTGGCGCAGCATCTGGTCGGTTCCTGTCAGTCATACTGAGGGTGACTGGACTCGGGAGGTTGAGCATGTGCGCGATCCGATACCAGAAATGGGGGCAATTTCCATCAGCCCCCAAGATGTAGCTTGTGCAGTCCGTCCGTTGCCTAACTGGAAATCTCCAGGGCCGGACGGGCTGCACAATTTCTGGATTAAATGGTTTACGAGATCGCACGCTTGCTTGGCGTCTCAATTCCAGTCTGCCTTAGAGTCTGGGTCGCTACCCCAGTTCTTAAGTACAGGAATAACCCACCTGCTCCATAAATCAGGTAGTACTGCGGAACCCCTGGGATCTTTTTGTACTTCTGTTCACAAATAAAGATTTGGTTTGATTTGATTTGATTTGAACCTAAAAATTATAGACCGATCACGTGTTTACCGACGGTATATAAAGTTCTTGCATCCATTTTGAGGGCAAAGATTAATAGTCATATTAACAACAACATCATGTCTGCCTCTCAGAATGGATGTAGGAATGGGTCCCGCGGTACTAAGGAGCTACTCCTTATTGATATGGCCATTAGCCAACAGGTTCAGCGTTCCCGAAAGGATCTGTCGACATGCTGGATAGACTATAAGAAGGCCTATGACTCGGTGCCTCATACATGGCTCATGAGGGTGCTAGAATTGTATAAAGTTGATGCAACGCTACGTACCTTCCTGATGTCATGTGTGGGGCAATGGAGGACAGTCCTTCTCTATCCAGGATGTCGAAATATCAAGAGGAATAGCGAACCGTTAAGGATCGAGCAGCGTTTATTTCAAGGCGATAGTTTGAGTCCACTTTGGTTTTGTCTAGCCTTGAATCCTCTTAGCACACTGCTGAAGAATTCAGGGCTAGGCTATCGGTTGAAGAAAGGTGGTCAGGTTATATCTCACCTCCTTTACATGGATGATCTGAAACTCTTTGCCCCCACTAATCTGCAACTGATGGAGCTACTGAAGGTAACTGAAACATTCAGTAACGCCATCAGGATGGAGTTTGGTGTGGACAACTGTGCGGTCATGCATGTAAAGCGTGGAGAGATTATGGAATCCGTGGGAACTCAACTCTCGGATTCCATAAACCTGAGATCCCTTTCTCCAACTGAAACTTACAAGTATTTGGGTATGTCGGAAGCGTTAGGTATCAATGTTACTGACATGAAGCAATCGTTGAAAGAGCGCTTCTTTGGCCGCCTGAAGAAGGTTTTTAAAAGTTTTTTTTTTTTTCTATCAGGCGGAAATAAGGCGCGCCTTCAACGGTTGGGTCATGCCGGTATTGATGTACTCTTTCGGCGTACTCAAATGGACTCAAACGGAACTTGACGCCCTGGGTAGGCGGGTCCGCACTCTGCTTACTGCTCTCTCTACTGGGATCGGTCCATCATCACTGACAGGACTCTTGTTGCCAATAAGCCTGATATAGTGGTGGTGGACCGAATTGTGAGACGTGCAATGATTGTAGACATAACCGTCCCGCATGACGAGAACCTCGTGAAAGCCGAGAAAGACAAACAAATCAAGTATATTGACTTGGCTCGCGAGGTTGTTGACATGTGGGAAGTGGACTCCGCAATCATTGTACCGATAGTCGTGTCGGCCAATGGCTTAATAGCCACGAGCCTCGACCAACACCTTAGGAGGCTCTCGTTGGGCAGCTGGATCAAGTGCTTGATTCAGAAAGCGGTACTACTGGACACGGCTCGCATTGTCAGGAGGTTCCTTTTTCTGGAGCCCTGACCACCGGTAGCTTGGACTCTGTTCCCGATATCGGTGGGCTACTATTTTTAACCGACTTCAAAAAAAGGAGGAGGTTCTCAATTCGGTTGTATTTTTTTTTGTTTTTTATGTGTGTTACCTCATAACTCCGTCATTTATGAACCGATTTGAAAAATTCTTGTTTCATCTGAAAGGGTATACTTTTCGATTGGTCCCATTGTGACCATGTCAGAATCTGATGATGGGATCCTATGAAAATCGAGGGCAACCCTCAAATTTTATAGGCACATACAATGTTTTTCAAAAATTTTCTAACGCAATTCAGAAATTAGGATCTGATGATGAGATCCCATGAAAAATGTTTGTTCAGCGATATTTTCGCCAATTGTCAGCCGATTTGGATGATTCTTTTTTTGTTTGAAAGAGAATTTCAAGGGCAAGGGCCCAACTCTCCGGATGACGGGGAGGCATATGGAGCGGCTAAGCGCGCTTGCAAAAAAGCTGTAGCCAGAGCCCGCAGCAAAAGTCTGGCGCCCTTATACGACAAGCTGGAAACTGCGGAGGGGCAAAAGCTTATTTTTAAACTGGCGCGTGCCCGGGAGAAGGCTACACGGGACATTAGCAAATGTCTCTGTATAAGGGACGCCCAGGGTAAGCTGCTCTACGATGCCCTCTCTATTAAGGAGAGATGGTGTACATACTTCGCGGAGCTTTCTAACAAACAGCATCCCCATAAACTTCCTCCCGAACCGCCTCCTAACCTTGGACTTATTTCCTCTATTTCCCCCGACGAAACCCGCATTGCTCTTCGCCACATGAAGAACCGGAAAGCGGTCGGGCCTGACAATGTACCAATTGAAGTGTGGAAGGCGATGAGCCTACATGGTGTGGACATTCTGACGGATCTTTTTAACCGCATCCTGATCACCAAGGAAATGCCGAACCAGTGGCGATTTAGCCTGATTATTCCTGTCTACAAAGGCAAAGGTAGCGTATAGGACTGTAGTAGCTACCGCGGTATCAAGATCATGTGCCACACCATTAAGCTCTTCGAGCGCATCATTGACACACAGCTCCGTAGAGAGTGTACTGTCTCTGAGTGTCAATATGGCTTCCGGGCGGGTAACAGCACCATGGACGCAGTGTTCGCCTTACGGAATCTGACTGAGGCTCACAGAGAGAGAAGGAGAGCTTTGCATAATGGCCTTTTTAGATCTGCAGAAGGCCTTCGACTGTATACCTCGGCAGTCCATCTGGTGGGCACTGCGCTTCAAGGGCGTTCCCGAGGCCTATATTGACATTATCAGAGACATGCACCGCGATTCCGTGTCCTCTGTCCAGACCGCTGTTGGGCGGCTCGGCTCTTAGCCCGTTCTTGTTTAACGTAGTGCTCGATGTAGTTACGGCAAACATCCAAGATCAGCCTCCATGGCTAATGATGTATGCCGATGACATCGCCCTCGTTAATTCGTTAATCAGAACAAAGCCCATCTCGAGCGCAAAGTCAACATTTGGAAGGACACGCTTGAAAACGGTGGTCTAAATGTGGCGAAGACTGAGTACATGTCCTGTGGCAGCACGGATTCAAACACCATCCGAATAGGTTCGGACCTGATCAGAAAGTCCGATACCTTCAGGTACCTTGGATCCGTGCTGCACGAGTCTGGCAACGTGGACGACGATGTCCAAGCACGTATAGGCGCGGCTTGGGCGAAGTGGCGCGAGGTAACGGGCGTTCTATGCGACCGCAAAATGCCTCCGAAGCTCAAGGGGCAGATATATAAATGCATCATACGGCCTGTTCTACTGTACGGGGGCGAGTGTTGGCCAGCACTAAGCAGACACACCCAGGAGCTTCGCGTCACGGAGATGAAGATGCTGAGGTGGATGAGTGGCGTAACGCGATCCGATCGCATACGCAACTCTTACATTCGAGGTAGTCTTGGTGTCCGTGACGTGGAGGAAAAACTGCAAGAGTGTCGTCTGCGAAGGTGTGGCCACATCATGCGCCGCCCTATGGAGTACTTTGGTCGAAGATGCATGAATATGGCTGTTCTTGGGGCTAGGTCCCGTAGTCGCCCTCGAACTGCTGGCTGGACGTTGTCAAATCCGACATGAGAGCCAATGGCTTGACTGAGAAGGATGTTCAATATCGGGCAAAGTGGAGGAAGCTAAGTAGGAAGGTGGACCCTGGCAATAGCCGGAATTAACGCCAGGTGGAAGAAGAGTGCGGCACACGACTAGACGGACAAGTACCGTGGCAGCCAACACCAGGCAAACCAACGGACCCACAACTCCACACCACAACGGAACCTATCTACAGTGTACCGCATCAACACGAAACTATTGAATTATACTAACTGAAGTCCAGGTCCTCAGAGGCG
Source organism: Lacanobia oleracea (assembly GCA_950371165.1). Lineage (NCBI taxonomy): Eukaryota > Metazoa > Arthropoda > Insecta > Lepidoptera > Noctuidae > Lacanobia > Lacanobia oleracea. Next base: position 619,434 of record OX493397.1, read on the forward strand.
CCAGAATTTTCAACCATGAACATAATGCCATGGCTACACGTGCCAGCAACAGCAGCACAGCGTCAGCGTTAAGAGCGACATACATTCGGTCCACGCGCCGGTAACACCGGCACACCGTCAGCGCTAAGAAGTGACCTACTGAGATCTTCGCTTCATCGGCCCGATATACTAGTAAATAGGTATCAATGTGTATTGACCACAAAATGTGTATATAATTAATCATTGTAAATAAATTAGTTATCAAGCTGGAGTCGACTTTGATTCATCTCCTACAACTCCTCTCACTGTGGCCTAGACACCTTTAGCCGTAATCGATCTTATGAGTCTGTGGGGTCGACAGTGAGAAAACCATTTCCTGTGTACGTTGCACGACGTACACAAAACCCCTATTCCTACCCCAGTTCCGTCTGTTACCATAGGTCTCCTTGTAACCGACTTCCCGCACGTAAACCAACGTAACCTACGTTTGATATATGGTTGGTATGGTAGGTTAGGGCGTTAGGGTTACTAGGGTGCTGCTATTACTAGGTTCGGTCAGTAGGGTCTTAGGCTCAGTTGTCTTGGACGTAGCCACACTGGACGTATTTGGAATAGCGGTCGTACTAGCCTGCAAGTCCCGGTGCGTTCACCTACCAAGCGAAATGCTGAAATTGTCGAGCTCGCTTCACTCGCCGTAACATCCATATTCTTCAAAGAAACATCTGTACGTATGTATGATATAATGAACATGTACCGTATCCGAGAGACATTATTCTTTCGGAGCCGCTTTTCTCCCTCTTTCATCCTTAGCTCTCCAGTTTACGCTTAAATCGACAAAAAAAAACACATCTGTGATTGTGTGTGTATCTGTCATGTGTGATATGAAGAAAATTAGTATTTCGAGTCAAGGAACTAAAATTTTTCGGGCTCGCTTCGCTCGCCCTAGCATCCTTAGCGGTCCGGCTTTCGCTTAAGTCGACGTAAAATATGTGTAGTTATGATAAGAAGAAAATTAATGTTACTCAGTCAAGGAACTAAAATTTTTTGGGCTCGCTTCGCTTGCGCTTAGGTCCTCAGTTTACGTTTATGTCGACAAAAACTCGAGCTCGCTTCGCCTGCTCTAGTATCCCTAGTTCTCCAACTTAAGCTTAGGTTAAAACATCTATGTGTTATGTTAGAAAAATATCTAAGGTAACCGAGACGAGGTGCTAAAAATTTTCGATTTTCTCGACTTAGTTTAGATACCTACTATTTATGTATTTCTACCTATTTTATTTTATTGATTGTGATTAACGCGTAGTTTACTCCTTACAAGTTACATACACGGTTCTAAAAATGTTTTTTTTTTGTTTTAGAGAAATACGGTCAGGCTATGGCTAAGACGTTATGAAGACAATGGAAATATTCAGCGGATTCGTCCAGGAGTAAAAGCCATCAAGTATAGTCCCGAATTCGAACGCCACCGGGCTATTGTTTCAAGCCATGTTGATAATCTATTTTTGCCCATTCGTGTAACCGCAATCAACCACAATATTTCAGTGGAAACAGTGAGAAGGTATTTACACGCTGCTGGGATAAGGAATTATAAACCGGCACTGAAAATTGCATTAATTCCTCCTCATCGCGAAGAAAGGGTCTGTTTTAGCCAGGAATATTTAAAGGGGAATGCCGATTTTAGGCCCAGCGTTGCCCAAGAAATTTAATTTACTAAAAAAAAATATGTAAATTTTACGTTAATAACTCTTCTATTCACGACTCGATACATGTCCGTAACATTTTTTAATAAATAATAAATATTGAAACGATACAACGAAATAAACAGACATTTGCTTATTTGCCAATAATCCGGGAAAAAATAACGTATTGTTGCAAAACATTGATTTGACATTTACACATATTTGTACTTTTTTTATTCGTCCTTTTGTTTATAGAGGTCCCAATGCATTTTATGTTAATACATTTAGATTTCTTATCAACTTACAAAATATAATATAATGATTTTAAAATGATCTACATAATGCATCGATCGATATTTTGTTTGTGCAATGGCAACACTGATTCCTGTCAGTTGAATATCATTTCATTACTTTGTTTGCATTTGCATCATAGTGATTCGCTGCGTGTATTTTGCTATCAAAATCGACGTTTTTGACCATGAATACTGACTCTGACGTCCCTATACCTGACGACCACGGCTTGAATATGGATTCCGCTCTTGCTGATAATGACAACCCCCGCGATAACTTGGATTTGATGTCAGTACCTATTGAAGACCCCGGCATTCAACCTGGTTCGAGTTCTTCACTGCGAACTGTTGCAAGTGGATATGTACGCTGTGTAAATTGTAATTTAAACATATCAAGAATGCGAAGACACCCTTTGGAAATCGTCGAAGTTCGATCTCTCATACAAAGATGGGTTGGACCTCAACAGGTAACTTAAATAAGTTTTAAAACTGTAATAAGAATATGGAAATATAAGGACTATTTTATTTTGAGTTATGTGAGCTCAAAATAAGATACCTACATTCATGCATGTATGCAAACAAATACATAATATTGTTTTTTCTTTTCCAGCAAGTTACAAGTGATAGTTTGGTGTGCCATGCATGTTGGGCCAAAGATGGAATGTAATCAGGCAGCCAACAAGTCAACACTCAACAGACCCTATTGTTGGCCACATTCATGTCTGTATTAGCTGTGGAACCTCTCTTTTAAGGCAAAGGTCACATTCGCTGAACATTGATACACCATGGGTTGAACAAATAAGGAATGTGATTGCAGATCAAATTGCACCACAACAGGTTAAGAGAAGAAAGTATACTATTTTTGGAATTCTATTGAATGCAGTAAGATTGCTCTGAGATGTTAAAAGGTTAATATTATATCAGTTTTTTTTTTGTTTTTCCACAGTTACCAAGATCAGCCTCTCTGTGTCATAATTGTTGGCGAAGGACCGAGAGAGCAGCGTCACGCTTGACTTCAGAACGGGAGTCATCAGTACAAAGTCTTCCGTCATTGGACACAGACTCTTCCAGAACGCAAACTGAAGTACAAAATACTACAAATAGCACGCAGTTGTCTAATTATATTAGAGCGCCTGACACACAACGCCAGTGTTTCTTTCCTGGATGTAACCAGTCTGAACGACTTTTAGTACCATCGTCATTACGAGTAAGTTCACTTTGCAACTACAATTATTATGTGCCAGCAGATTGTAGAATATGTTCTTATCACTTGAGAAGCAATTCATGGGATTTACTTCTAGACTCAATTTATAATCCTATCAGGACATTCAGTGCAGAGCATATGGAAGAATTAATTTCTTTATTAAAAGATAATATGCTAATGCATTTAGATTTTGATAATATATTAAGTATGCCAGAGCACATTGTTCACTATTACTTGGGCTTTTCAAAGAAACAGTTTCAGCAAATGCTTTTAGAAATTCCTAGACTATCAAATAGACATAGGGGTTCTTTTGCACTAGCTGCATACTTAATGAAATTGCGGACAGGTGATAGTAATGAGCGTATTTCGTCTCTATTGCAAGTCCCAAGGAGTACGTTAGAAGGTCTCATGAACATAGCAAGAGAAATATTGCATCAAGATTTTGTTCCAAGAAATCTTGGGGCATAAATCATATAACAAGAGCAGAAATAGCTCAAAGGAATCTCCTGATTCCTAATTCTTTATATGGAGGGCCAGAGAGATCACCAATTATAATTGCTGATGGTACATACATATATATAGAAAAGAGTTCTAATTACTTGTACCAGAAAAAAACCTATTCATTACATAAATACCGCAATCTGGTAAAGCCTTTCTTATTTGTATGCAGTGATGGTTATATCATTGATATACTGGGCCCCTATCCTGCTACAACCACAGATGCAGAAATACAAGAGTTTGAAAATGAAAACAGTCCATTCCGTAAATTTTTCCAAGCAGGAGATGTTTTTATTTTGGATAGAGGCTTCAGGGACTCCTTAACATTATTAAGAAGTTGTAGCTATAATGTACATATACCGTTATCCCCAGAAGATAATGAGCCACAACTAACCACAAGCCAAGCCAATAAGTCCAGAGCTGTAACATTATGTCGTTGGGTTGTGGAGGCGGTGAATGGTATTTTTAAAAGCAAGTTTAAATTATTTAGACAAAACTTTTTTAATAGGGCTTCCAAGCATCTCATGATAGATTTTTCTGTGGCTGCAGCTCTTATAAATAAATACCACACCAAATTAAGGGATAGGGATGATGCCCATGAAATAATCCAAATAGTTAATAGGAACATGAACAAAAACAATGATCTCTCAGACTATGTTAGGGTGCATAATCTCAATAGAGCTAGGGCAGATTTTCACAATATAAGTGTAGACAGGGAAAATATAAGAGATTTCCCAAGATTAAATTACAGCGACTTAATATTGATTGCCTGCGGGATATATCAATTAAAACAAGCCTGCTCTTAGTATGGAGAGCACATCAGATTCAATGGATCTTACGTTATTGAAGTTTCTAGGGACCCTAGGAATAGAACGATGGAAGAAATTATATTTGGGTCGAATTGCTACTTAATAAGAGCAAAAATTGCAAGTAGGCATGTCAGTCGCAAAGTATACTTCGTGTATATTTTAGTAAGCAATACTGAAGCAGGTCGTGAGGCGATAAAGCAGTATTGCTGTAACTGCATTGTTGGCCGTCGTACTGTTGGATGCTGTGCCCATGTCATGACAGTGATATGGTATTTGGGGTGGGCACGGCATCAATCTAATATTTTTCCTCCAGCTCAATTTTTGGACGATGTCTTAGTATAAATGACGAATAAAATGTTTTATATTAATATAGTGTTTTATTTTCAACCATCTGAAATCTTTAAATAATATATTTACCTTTAATATGTTATGTAGGAAGAATTTTCAATAACTTTTTAATACCTATGTAGGGCACATTAAAAAAACCTTATAATTTGGAAACTCCAACTATTTTCAATAATTTTCTTTTATCAATATATTATTTGTGGGGCATACTAATAGTAACATTCGATGTTACTTGTGGGCAATCAGGGCCTAAATCACTATGGCGGCTTGGCATTCCCCTTTAATTGGGAAGAAAATGTTGTGATCTTCACTGATGAAAAATCATTTAAATCGGACGAAGATGAAAAATCTTATGAAAGACGTAAAATCTTATGGCGAAGGAAAGGAGAACGCTACAATGAGAAGTGCTTGCTACCTTGTAGAACCAGCGGTAGAATAACCCTGGGCTACTGGGGCTGGATGTCGTCTATGGGACCTGGTGAATTGGGGGAAGTTGGTGGTAGGTTTAATAGTAGTTTGTATTTGGAGATTCTGCGTGACGTCATGCTGCCGACTGTGCGAATTGCCTATCCAACATCACATATTTATTTCATGCACGATAACTGCTCCATCCACCGTGCAGGCATTGTGCAGGATTGGTTAGCTGCTCAAGGTGTGACAGTTATTAATTGGCCATCTAAAAGTCCTGATTTGAACCCTATAGAAAATCTATGGGGTCAAATGGTTTTAAATTGGGACACAACGGAAGTGCGAAACAAACACAACTTGGCTGAGATCGTGACATCGACTTGGGAGCACATGAGAGGCAAAGATTTGTGTTGGAATATGGTGCGCAGTATGCGTAACCGCTTACAGCAAGTTATAGCAGGGGACGGTGCGCCAATCCGCTACTAATTCATTCATCATTCAGCTATAAATCTGTAAAGCATTTCACAGAAGAATTCATTTTCTCGATAACAAACATTTAAGCATAAGCACACCTTTTTTAATGTTTATAAATGGTTAGATTTGATTATGGCATATCTACTAATATAAAATGTATATTAATTTGGAAATATATGAGCATTTACTTACTTTATCTTAACTAAGTGTTTTAATGAAATAATAAACATTTTAAACTTGCAATTGTTTAGTTTTATTTCTATACAAACTGAACTTTTAAAAAGACAAGACCCTACGTCGTCCATTAAAGAAATGTAAAATAAATGTTATGAAATAATTAAAAAAAAAACAGCTGAGCAAAAAGCTATATTTAGGTTAAACTTGGTTCGAACGTAGATAACGATGAACATCGCACTACCTTAGTGACCGCAAGACCAACTCAACTCTTATAAGGCGCATTCAAATTTGATCTTAGTTGTAATTTCTAGACGCAATATTCTAAACAATTTGAACCATATAGTATACTTTCATAAAGTTTATTCTTGCACAGCACAAGCAGCCAACCTTCTCCTCGTGCAAATAGATTATTTTGTATTTTAAATAATCACTCCATTGAGACATCATAATAAAAAAACAACCTATAAAATAGAAAATAAAAAATTGTAAACAGACGTTGTTTTTGCAATTTAGTAAGGCAAGGTAAAATATGTTTGCGCATAGTCACTGCATACCCTTAGTAGCATTTGAATACCAGTTTTATAATGAATACAAATATTTATTTTTCAACTACCCACTTATAACAAGTTATGCGAAAATATTACCATTTTAGAAAGTTTATATTTGAAGGTTATCCGTCTATAGTTCTTTATAATAATACAAGAAATAGTTTTGGAATAAATTCTTAATTGAAAGCAAAACAACATTTTCGTCGCAGGATTTGATCTCGCAACTTGTTTTTCTCAATCTTATACACAGACCACGAGACCAGAATTACTTGAACGCAATTATTAAAACAAGCTACTACACTAATTATATTATAACAAGTAGTTATAACTTAAAACCTAATGCTAACGTTTTTGCGTGTCTGTATTATTATTGTATTTGTTCATCAAGTCCTCGAGCACTTGTCTGATAAGCTCGTATAAATTGAATAAACCTTAATATTACTGTCAGAGGGTCCAAATTCGTTTGTTTTTAGGGTGGGTCAGATAATGTTGACAACAGACTGTACCTGTCTTACAGGTCGGCACAACTTCCTATCAATGCAACTAATATCATATACACGAATATAGACATGTTATTTTATTTTTGTTATTTTTTTTTTATAATATGGCGTCACGGTTGGTGCAGTGGTTGAGCGATCGGCTGTTGCGCCGCGTGTCGTGGTTTCGATTCCCGCACGAACCAAATATTTGTATAGCCTACAGATAGTTATTCCGGGTCTGGCTGTTTGTGTATGTGACTTTCTATGTTTGTAAACGCATCCATGATACAGGAGGCATTCCTATTGTAGGGCAACGTTTTAAAAAAAATATATGTTGAGTTTTTCGCTACAAACTTACAAGAAATATAATTTTTGATGGTCCAAATCACCATATTCGCGCTGGATTTCGACTTAGCTCCCACAGTAACATACCCCAAAATCTTTCATTTGGTGTAGGTTTCATTAACGTTGAATATTGGTCCAGTCTCCATACAAATTTGCCCATGGACCTTTGGATTCTCACTATTCTAACTGGTTCATACAACATATCAAAAAATCAGAACTACATCCAACTTTGCGAATTGAATGTTAATTTCCAATGGGCTAAGTAGTTAATTTTGAAGTACAAAATCAAAAAACAAGATCCTTTTATAAAATAGGATAGTAGCACGGATTCCAAATGTTTAATTTACTGAACTACTTGTAAAACTCGATCTCTTCTACAAATGGTCCAAACGAATATACCAGTTACCTATAATCTAGGAGACGGTGCAACATCGACCTTCAGCCACGTGATAACCAGATGAGACACATTTTCATAGTTTTATTGATTTGTAAACAAGCCTATGATGGCTTTTGGACGAAAATTGTTCATAGCTATTTTTAATTAAGTTTTTTTTTCACAAGGAAGACAGGAGAGTATCGACACAGATTGCGTCCCTCAAAGACCTACCCGTCTTTTATGGAAACAAAGACATGCCATCCGGTCTTTTACCATCGTCACGTGCCAAGCCATTGGGTTCTATTCTAATACGGCTGGGATGCCGAAGGTGATGAGAGTACGTCGGATAATGTCGTTTAAATTAGCGTGTTTCGCAAAACGGCCCGCACCGGCTACAAGAAAGGCCGTGGTGCCCGCGGCTGTTGACAACCTTACATTGCAACAGTGTACATTACATCACTGTTGCAAGCAGTTGTAAGCAGCGAGGCGGAAAGTGGTGTAGTCGAACAATGTGCGTACAGCCTAACTGCTTCACGCACTACCGTCGTCGTCGTCGTCGTGCTCAGAGGGCTTAGTGCAAGTTTTTTAACGCACTCGATTGCGTTAACGCAAATGTTCGCCATGTCAAATAGGGAAGATGCAAATACAGAATTTATGAGAATTTTGTCAGTAAAATGATAAAAAAGTATAAAAGAAAGACCATGGCAACGTTTTTATTTTGGTTAGTATCGATATTTAACAAAAATAATGAATTAAAGTAACGTGAAACGGAACGTATTTAAAAACAACAATCAGCGTTTGGTGACGTATCTGCTGTTATGCCAACGAAAAGGCACCCTTATGTCTTTGAGTTAGGACAGTTCTTGACCAGTGATAGACACGAGTGAGACGTCATCGTCCGTTTTCGAGCGAACCTTTAAACTATCGGTTTCAAACGCAATTTTGGCAATAAATTAAAGCGTTTTAATTTCTTATTTATGTGGTGGTCTATTCTAGATGGAGTTCTTTAAAATTAAAGCAAAAATGGAAATATTGCATGTTCCCCCTATTGTATGAAAAAGAAAAGGTCTGTTATTGTCACCAGACGGCGCTTTATTCAGTTTCAATACAAATTGACGTCTACGCTAACGCGATCGAGAACGTTAAAAAACTCGCACTAAGGCAGAGGAGTGACTTTTAGAATGGCGCTTTGTTACATAGAGTAATACGCTCTGCAGTAGTAGCAGACGTGGTCAGTAAGTTGTCCTGAACTACTCTGCAGAGCGTATTACTCTATGTAACAAAGCGCCATTCTAAAAGTCAATACGACGTAGGTCACGACCCCAACAGTATCAAAGATAACCCAGGAGAAAGGAGCTTTTTTCAATCATATGGATTCCCGGGGATTAATATAGGTAGTACTGAATTTCATTACTTATAACCCGCCGGAGCAATAATGCGATTTGAATATGGAAGCCTATTTTGACTGCGCTCGCTGCACCTAGCAGCGGAGGCCGACGGGAGCCGTTCGCGGTTCAGAATGACGTTGCTACTTTAGGATAAGTTTGCATGGCAAATACTTAATTTGACGTTGTCGTGACGGTGATGTGAAAATTATAACATCACGTTACGACCAATAGGAGAGCAGCATTAATGAAAAATGTGACACAGACAAAGTTGCGTGGGTCCGCTTCTAGGTATAAGTACCTACATTTATCCATACCCTAATCTATATCTATACTAATATATAAAGCTGAAGAGTTTGTTTGTTTACTTGAACGCGCTAATCTCAGGAACTACTGGTCAGATTAGAAAAAAATATTTCAGTGTTAGTTAGCCCATTTATCAAGGACCAATAGGAGCGAAGCAGTGATGAAAATTGTGACGCAGACGAAGTTGCGTGGGTCAACTAGTATACTAATACATAAAGCTGAAGAGTTTGTTTGTTTGTTTGCTTGAACGCCCTAATCTCAGGAACTGATGGTGCGATTTGAAATTTATTTTCAGTGGTAGATAGCCCATTTGTCGAGGAAGGTTATAGGCATATATATCATCATGCTAAGACCAATAGGAGCGGAGCAGTAATGAAAATTGTGACGCAGACGAAGTTGCACCGCCGCCCGGCGCGCCGCCGCCACCTTGGATTTTTAATGGCGCGCCGCCGCCGGGGTAAAGAACCGGCGCGCCGCCGCGAACCTAATTTTTGTATTTAGGTTCATATTCGTACAAATTATGCAAGCGTTTGAAACGGATGTTTATGATATAATTAACGACAGCCATGCCTAGGAAGAGATTGAGGCCTACTGCCAGAGTTCGGGAGAAAATATCCGGATTGGAAGGACTTAGGGCAGGCCTTGGCCCAGCAGTGGGAGAGTATAGGCTGAATAAAACAAATGCTTACTTCGTCTTGTGTAGCTCCATCTCTCACAAATGAAGAGCATGACCGAATTGTACGTCTTAGTAAGGCCCCAGACCGTTCAGTTTTGAGGTCTGCCACGGTGCCAAGTCGGTTGACCATATATTCAAGTAGGTACTGAGATCTACATCGTACGTACCTATGCAGCGACAGTGAACGGAATCCAAACCCAGGACCAGCAAACTGAACATAGGATAGATACCAGGTACGTCGAGAAGTGAATCAGCTGGATGTACATAAGTTACTCCACCAGTTCCAGTTAGTTTTAATAACATTAAACAACATGGAAAAATAAGGCAGCCAAAAAACGCTCCTTCAGCGATCGGTCCAGGGCCGCGCCGCCGGAACGACGTCGCCGCCGTGGAAAATTTACCTCCACGCCACCGTCGTCAAAATTGCCACGGCGCTCACATCTACTACATATCTTATATATAAAATTTCCATGTCACAGTTTTAGTTACCGTCCGACCGATTCTTATGAAATTTTGTGTGCATATCGGGTAGGTCTGAGAATCGGCTACTATATTTTTTTTTTTTGGGTTAGGGTAGCGTAGGTAGGGTAGGGTAGGTAGGGTCGGGTAGGGTAGGTCGGGTAGGATAGGTCGGGTAGGGTAGGGTAGGGTAGGTAGGGTAGGTAGGGTAGGTTTTATAATACACTCATCTGGATACGCACGTTTAATTACCATATATTATATTGTAGTCTATGGTTTAATTGGTATACATAGATGTTACAGTGTACTCAGTCGTATCGGTCACTCGGACTTGGATGTCACTATTTCATTCTATGAATCATCGCGGCAAACACTACTTCACAATGACCAAGCGTAACACCAATAATTACTTACAATTTTTCTATCAAAATGTGCGAGGTCTGCGCACTAAAACCAATGTTTTTTATGAGAACATTTTGGCATCTAATAGTGACATCTTAATGTTTACAGAGACCTGGCTTCATGAAGGCATCTCAGACTTTGAGTTATGTAACGACATTTATGATCTGTTTAGACGCGATCGCGGCTCGCTAGGCGGCGGGGTAATGATTGCTTGTGCTTCGCGGCTACAAGCGCGCGTGCGCACCGAGTGGGACCGTCCTGACATTGAATGCATCTGGGTAACTATTCCGGCGCGAGTGCTTGGCGTAAAGCGTAATTTGCACATCGCGACTGTCTACCTACCGCCGGACCGTGCTATTCCAGAGCGTATTCATTTGTTAACGCGAGTATTATTTGAGGTAATTGATCAGAACACTGATGATTACTTTCTCATAGCGGGTGATTTTAACTTGCCGTGTATTGACTGGACAAGTAAACAGCCTATAGTGCTAAAGAAAGGCGCCGTTGAGGTACAAAACTCCGCCTCTCACTTAATTAATGCAATGTTGTATTGCGGTTTGAATCAATCTAACTTTTTTACTAATACCCACAATCACACACTGGATTTAGTTTTTACCAATTTCCCTACTACTATTATAAAATCTGACTTTTCGTTGGTACCGGAAGACACGTTTCACCCTGCTATTGTTATTAACGCTGTAGATATCTTAATTCCTCCCATGAAATTTAGGTTTTTTAAAAAACATGTTTATAGGAAAGGCAATTATGAAGCCATTAACAAAGAACTTTTAGAGTGTGATTGGGGATCAATCTGTAGTGGTAATATAGAGCTTGATCATATAATAGAAATGTTCTACACAGTAATTAATGCAGTTATTGATAAATATGTTCCGCAAATCACTATCGGAGGTACTTATAGCTACCCTGTCTGGTACAGTCGATCACTAATTAATGTTATTAAGGAAAAGTCTAAAGCGCACAATCAATGGAAAAAATATGGAAATCCCCTTGATTATGCGACCGTCGCTGTATTAAGGGATCGACAAAAAAAGTTGCAGAAGGAATGCCATAAAAATTATTTATATAGATCACAAGAAAACATTAAAACTTCACCTAAACATTTTTGGACGTTCGTTAAATCTAGAAAGAAGAATAAAAATAGTTATCCTAAATACATGACGTATGATAATAATCAATTAACTAGTGAGACCGAAATAATTATGTAATGCCTTTAATGATTTTTTCTATAAGAATTTTAGCAGTAGGCTCGGAACTTACACACCTTTGTCGACTGACCGCGAAACATACGGCGACACTCTGCATAACCTGACTATTGATGGTGCGAGTATCCTGAAACTCCTGCAGAATCTGGATACGTCAAAGGGTCCAGGAAGTGACGGGATACCCCCTTTTTTTTTGTTAAGTGTGCTGAAACGCTGTCTTCACCAATTACTTACATTTTTAACAGGTGTTTTTGTGAGGGATATTGTCCAATTATATGGAAAACTGCGCACATTGTTTCTATTCATAAAAAAGGTTGTAGGAACTCAATAGAAAATTATCGACCCATATCAATTTTGAATGTATTGGGGAAAATAATGGAGAAAATAGTCCATAACGCTATTTATCCTACAATATCTAAATTAATTCCGCAACAACAACACGGGTTTATTAAGGGTCGCTCTACTAATACTAATTTAGCAGTGTTTCTAGAAAATATTGTGCGTGATATGGATGGCGGGGGACAGGTTGACGTGATCTACATGGACTTTGAAAAAGCTTTTGACCGTGTGGATCACGTCATCCTCCTGCGTAAGCTGCAAGAACTTGGAATTCACGGCAATTTGCTCAGATGGTTTGAGTCATACCTTAGGAATCTGTTATATTGGGCGGGGTAAGGTCTAATTGTGTAACCATACCATCTGGGGTGCCACAGGGCTCAATTTTGGCCCCTTTGTTATACTCTGCCTACCTATACGATATAGGAACGCAAATTCTTAATGCTAGTTTTTTGATGTATGCCGATGACACTAAGATTTTTATGACTATTAGAAATAAGGACGACTGTGAGAAGCTACAAAACGACTTAAATAGATTATCTAATTACTATATTATTGTTACGCGCCAGAATTAAAGCTAGGTACATAACGACATTTACGTACATGTACCGCCATCTAGTATCGAATAGCGAAATTACTGAGGTCGAGATGTTTCTAGAATTTTCTATGCTAGAACATTCTCGATGTTTCGACACCTGGTCAGTCGGGACCGGTATGCACCCGAACTTTCCAGAAGTTTCCATACTAGAAGGTTCTAGAAATAACTGTCGCCGGTATACTATATAAAGGGCGGACATCCGGCGACTGGAGTCAGTATTGAATTGGCGATACAAGCGATAACTTCGAAAGCGATCTTCAACTGCGAATTAAGTGAAGTGAAGTATTCAGTAGCGCGATTGTGTGTTTTATTAGTGTGTTTAAAGTGTTAATTACTGTTGTAAATTAAAGTGTTATTTTTGGTGGTTTAATCGGCTGTTTTTATTGTAACGAACCCCAAGCTCGTAACAATTGGTGTCAGAAGAGTGGATAATCATGCCGATTCTGCCAAAGGACGACACGGAGGGTATCCGTACCCGTAGTCAACGCCAGCAGGAGACGGACCAGAGACGTTTTGGTGGAGCAACGTCGCAGACGTCGGAAGACCAGGTACCGACTATGGAAGCCGGCCCGTCCACAGCAGCTCCGGCATCATCAGCACCAGACTTTGCTGCTCTGATGATGATGCTGCAGGAGCAAGCCCGACGCTTGGAAGAACAGCTGCAGCGCGATAAGGAGGAGCAGACCCGCCGACAGGAGGAGCAGGCCCGCCGACAGGAGGAGCAGGCCCGCCGACAGGAGGAGCAGGCCCGACGCTTGGAAGAACAGCTGCAGCGCGACAAGGACGAGCAGGCCCGCCGACAGGAAGAACAGATGTTTCTCATGAAGGAACTGCACGCGTCCTTCGGGAAAGACATGAAGGAGGTGAAGGATAAGGTTGCTCAGCATGACAATCGCTTGTCAGATGCTGAAACCAGGATCAGCAAGTTTGATGACGTCATTTCTGATGTGAAAAAGGAGTTGGGCAACCTTAAACTTGGAGACGGAATCGTTACTTCCGCAGCTACTACACCTTCGCTACGTGGGTTCAAAGTACCGCCGTTCGATGGCACGTCTTCTTGGTCGGCGTACAAGATACAGTTTGAATCTGTAATGAAGGCAAACAGGTGGAGTTAAGACCAGGCCATGACTGCCCTCACCCTAGGCCTGCGTGACCAGGCCTTAACTGTTCTAGAAGCTCTCGGTAAGGAGGTGACTTACGAGCAGCTCCTTGAGGCGTTGGAAGCCAGGTATGGTGACGCTCACCTTGAACACGTTTTTCGTGCATAGCTAAGGGATCGCGTGCAACGGAGTAGTGAGAACCTGCAGCAGTGGGCCCTTGAAGTGGAGAAGCTGGTACGAAAAGCTTACTAGTCTGTACCTGCGCTCATTGAAGGGAACTTGGTGCAGACATTCTTCGACGGTATCCGCGACCTTGAAGTTAGAGCTGCTGTGAGACTCGGGCACCACGGGACGCTTAAGGACGTTTTGGCCCATGCACTAGAAGTGGAAGCTGTGCGGCAGGATCATCGTTCCCACCGCGTTAGGGAGGTCGCAACGGCTCCGGTTCGCGACCAATTTAAAGGGTACAGTCCTAGGTGCTACGGTTGTGGTGTAAGGGGCCACCTTCGATCCAGTTGCCCTAAGCGCACTACACAGAGGGAAGATGGCAGACCTTTAGAGGATAGGGCGGCTAACAGCAACGCCCAGCAACAGCAGGGAAACGAATAAAAGCCAGGACTGCGGGGCGGTTGCTGACTGATTTTCAAGGAGCCCCAAGGATTTCGATCTCACAAACCCATGACGGGAACAGCCTTATCATCAAGGGCGAAGTCAACGGAATACCATGTTAGCTGACGATAGACACTGGAGCTTCTCGCACGGTCGTCAGTTCCTAACTTATAAGTCAGTTCCTTGGGGACTCTGCATACAACCGAGGGCGCATAAATTTGGTAACAGCCACTGGTCAGCGTATACCCGTCCGAGGAGAGAGAGAGATGGAGTTGAAGCTAGGCATAAAATCTACCTGCATAATGTTGTTTTGGCCGATATAATGGACGATTGCATCCTGGACCTAGATTTTATGAGGAAGAATCGTTGTGAGATCGACGTGAATCAAGGTGGCGACTTTAACCTCTCGCGCGTTTCTCGTACAGTTCCTGTCACGCAAGCTTGCCTCGGCAAAGTACGCCACAATCGGCTGCGCAGGACGTCAATTTGACAACAAACATACAACCGCGCATGCGCGGGTAGCTCGAGCATGCGCGGCGCGCGGGTGTAATGGCATCTCACTCGCTCGTATAAGTTCGATGCATAAGCGTGTCCCGCTTGCTAGATGCAATACGACTGTGGATGCGAAAAGTGTTACAGGTTGTTATTGTTTTTAATTATTTATTTTGGTTATTTCTTACAGTTTGATTTGTGTTCTTGTTGTGTATGTGTTTGTTGTGTTACTTTTTGATATTTTATTGTTACTGGTAGTCTTTGTTACTTGTTTATAGTATAATACGTATAAACAAAAAAATATTTTAGGAACGTAACACTTTTTTACGCGATTGCACCTGCGCGGACTTCACTCAAACCTAACTTCCGAGGGGCAAGCCACGCTAACGCGAACTGTACACCCATGTGTACGAGAAACGCGCGAGAGGTTAATATTAACTTATTAGAACCAAACTCCAATAGTATTAGGTTATTGAGTCTTTTTAAATCATTTAATTTATCAAATGTTTTTGTTGAGCCAACTCGTGTGACAGCTTCTACTGCAACTTGCATAGACAATATATTTTGTAATTGTGATTTCCTACATAAAGAAATTGTAAATACGTTGCCATCTGATCACAATGGACAATCAATAACGTTTTGCACTTACGTACCTTTAGAAAAAATTCAAATAAAATTTAGACCAATTACGGATAAAAAATTGCAGGAATTTAATAATGCTTTAGATAGTAGACTAGGTGCCCATAATTTTAATAATATTAATGACCCAAATGAGTTCTACACTGAGTTCTTTTCATTATTAAACATTCAATTTGCTGAGACTTTTCCCCTAAAGTCCAAAAGTATTTAAACCAAGTTCTTATTTAGCGATTGGGCATCTCCAGGCATTCGCAAAAGCAGGGATAAGCTATATGAACTGTATGGCCAAAAGCAATATATGAATAATACAAGCTTTAATAAGTATGTTGCAAAATATTCAAAAACTTATAAAAGTGTATGCAAAACAGCAAAAGCTTTACATATTAGCAATAAAATAAAATCAGCAGACGATAAAATAAAAACTACTTGGAAAACAATAAATAACGAAACAGGTAGGAAGAAACAACGTGAGACTAAATTTAATTTAAATACTGTAAATGGCCCAATAAACTCAGATGCAGAGGTAGCTCAGGAATTTGAAAATTTCTTTGCTAACATCCCTCTTAAAACTACTGAAAGTCTCAACTCGTCTCCTGCGCTCGCTGCTGCTTTACTTAGGAAGAATGTAAAGGTATGCCCATCGGAGTTTAAGTTTCAACATACAAACCCCCAGGCCAGTATAAAAGCTTTTAAAGATCTTAAAATAAAATCAACTGAAGATCTTTGGGGAATGTCTGTAAAAGTCTGTAAATCTGTCATTGAAACTATTGCCCCCTACTTAGCTGTTATATTTAATACTAGTGTAGACCAAGGAGTATTTCCCGATCTTATGAAACACAGTAAAGTAGTTCCTGTGTTCAAATCGGGTGATAATCAGGAACCCAATAATTATAGACCTGTGTCAATTTTGCCAGTGCTCAGTAAAGTGTTTGAAAAGTTAATTCTTAATCAGATGTTACTTCACTTTAATAAAATTCCATCTTTCATGAACAACAGTACGGTTTCACCAAAGGGCGTTGTACAACTGACGCCGGGGTCACCCTCATAAAGAACATCTTTAACGCCTGGGAAGAGTCACAAGACGCCATTGGAATATTCTGTGACCTCTCGAAGGCGTTTGATTGCGTTGAACATGAGACACTTTTGTTGAAACTTGAGCACTATGGAATCGGAAATACAGCCCTTGAGTTGCTTAGGTCATACTTGATGGACAGACAGGTTAAAGTTCAGGTAAACGGTGTAAACTCACGAGGGTCTGAAGTGACAATGGGAGTTCCTCAAGGCTCAATATTAGGTCCTTTCCTCTTTCTAGATTATATAAATGATTTGCCCCAATTACTTCAAAATCACCCAAAGATGGTATTATTTGCGGATGACACTTCATTGATATTTAAAATAGAGCGACGATCACGAAATCTTGACGTCGTCAATAACTCTATTCTTCAAGTCCAAAATTGGTTTACGGCAAACAACTTGGTATTAAATGAAAAAAAAACTAAATGTATTAGATTTACTTTGCCTAATGTTAAAAGTACCGAATGTGACATAATATTGAATGGAGAAAAACTGGAGTTTATTGATCAGACAGTTTTCCTGGGACAGTGGACGAGAAGTTGCAATGGGGACCTAATATTACATCTCTAGCGGGGCGGCTAAGCTCAGCTGCTTATGCTGTTAGGAAAATAAGACAGTTAACAGACGTAGAAACCGCACGTTTGGTCTATTTTAGCTACTTTCACAGCATTATGTCATACGGAATTTTGTTGTGGGGTCGGGCTGCTGACATTAAATCCATATTTATTTTACAAAAGAGAGCTGTCAGAGCCCTTTATAATCTGCGCCGCCGCGATTCTCTAAGGGAACTTTTCTTCTTTTTTTTTCTTTCTTTTTTTTTTTTTTTTTTTATAGTCACCTGGATGTCGTGAACTTTGTTACTGTCACTGTGTAGTTGTGTACCTGTTGTTCTGAGTTGAAATTTTTCATGTGTGCGTGCAGTGTAGTGCATGTGGTGCTCCTCTTTAAGTGATGAGGCACTTAAACTTGGGTATGGAATGATTTTTTGTAAATGTTGTGGTGTACTCATTGTTGAGGAGCCAAATTAAATAAATAAATAAATAAATAATAATGTATGTACGGAAAAATCGCCATCTTTTTAGTAAAATTAGTGATAGACATAATTTTAATACTAGAAATAAAGATAAGTTAGATCAACCATTTTATAGATTAGCTAAAGTACACACATCTTTCATGGGGTATTGTGTTAAATGTTACAATAAAATACCTTGTGACATATTAGAACTAAATGAAAGAAAGTTTAAAGCATATATCAAAAGCACACTTTGTAAACAAGCTTATTACAAATTAGAAGATTACATTCAGGATAAGAATGCCTGGAAGCATGCTGGTCCTGCTCCATAGGACGGTCAATGTTGTGGACAAAATCAAACTGGTTGCTTTATGTATTAACTTTATAGATATTCTGTCTCTTTTTGTATCTATATTTTTCTGTTAACTCACACACTGTTAATTAGTCATTCCAATATTTGTAAATGTGTGAGTATCATGTACCTACTTATTTAGAAAATTGATAAGTCTACCTCTGCATACCCTAGGTGCATGATCCCCACACATAAAAAAAAATTGTATTCTTACCAAATATTGTAAAAGATTAATTGGAAAGAGTAACTATGGAGTTTCTTGTCCATTCTTCTCCATAAGAATCTACCTTTCCGAATGGACAGTAGAGTCACTTCAGAACTTTTATATATTTGAAATGTGAATGACGTTCAAAAGCGCCGTTTAATGGCCTAATTGGAATAAACGTTTTGACTTTGACTTTGACTTTGACTTTGACAAGGAGTTATGAAATGTGGACAAGTGGAACTTTTCATGGAAGGGGCTTTACCTGGAAATGTGTACAGCCTAAAGAAAATTGTTCTTCCTCCGAGATCGGAAACGGTTGTGCCGGTTAGTCTTCCTCGGAATCTTGGGCAGACTCATCGTTGCGTACTCGTGGAAAGGGTAGACAATGACCTTCCATGGAAAGTGGCACGAACATTGGTTAGAGCCACCGACATCTCAGGAGTACGTGTGCTGAACCTTTGTGACAAGGAGCAGGTGATAGAAAAGGGCACACTAATGGGTACCTGCGAGGTAGTGGATTGGATGCGTCGATGCCAATATCTATCAACTGGGACCGCCAGCAAGGATACACAAACAAGAGTGACCACACTTTTAGAAGACTGTAGCAGCGCTCTGTCTCAAAATGAAATGGTCAAGGCGAAGAGGATGTTACTCAAGTATGCCGATGTTTTCTCTTCGGACGATGCTGACATCGGGAAGACTGGCTTAGTTCAACACAAAATAAACACAGGAGAAGAATTGCCTATCCGTCAGCGACCAAGGACCAGTAGCACGTGAAAAGGAGGTGGAAACCATGATTGAGGGAATGGTGAAAGATGGTATTGGTGGAAGATGGTGGTTCACCTGTAGTGCTGGTAAGGAAGAAGGACGGCAGCATGCGGTTTTGTGTTGACTATCGTCGTCTGAACGACGTTACGAAGAAAGACAGCTATCCTTTGCCAAGAATTGATGACACGCTGGACATGCTTACTGGAGTAAAGTGGTTTAGCACGTTAGATCTAAAAAGTGGCTACTGGCAAGTAGAAATTGACCCGAAGGACAAGGAGAAAACTGCATTCTCAACAGGAAAGGGTCTGTGGCAATTTAAAGTTATGCCGTTTGGATTGTGTAACGCTCCGGCAACGTTTGAAAGGTTGATGGAACTTGTACTAACTGGATTAATTGGTGATGCCTGCCTTGTCTACTTGGATGACATCATCATCGTAGGCCGCACATTTGAAGAACATCTTCAAAACCTGGAACGCGTGCTCATGAAGATCAAGAGTGCCAACCTCAAGTTGAGTCCGAAAAAGTGTTCTCTTTTCAAACGGCAAGTGAGCTTTTTGGGGTATGTAGTGTCGGAACAAAGTATCCGTACGGATCCAGAGAAAATCGCCGCTGTCAAGGATTGGCCAGTTCCAAAAGACAAGACGCAAGTCAGAGCATTTTTGGGTTTGTGCTCCTATTATCGGCGATTTGTCAAGAACTTTGCAGATATAGCCAAACCCTTGCACAAGCTAACCGAGCAGAAGCGACATTTCTGTTGGGATGAAAGTTGTGGCATCGCATTCCAGGAGCTAAAGGACCGTCTGTGCAAAACACCTATTTTGGGGTATCCTGATACCAACAGAGAATTTATAGTTGACACAGATGCAAGTGATATAGGACTTGGCGGTGTGTTATCTCAACGTAATGGCGATCAAGAGGTTGTGATTGCGTACTTCAGTAAGTCGTTGTCAAAACCAGAGAGGAATTATTGTGTCACGAGACGGGAATTGCTTGCTGTGGTAAAATCATTACAACATTGTAGCAAATATCTGCTGGGGCGGAAATTCCACTTGCGAACCGACCATGCTGCACTGAAATGGCTATTGCAGTTTAAGAATCCAGAAGGACAAGTTGCGAGATGGATTGAACTACTGCAGGAATACGACTTTGTGGTCGAACATCGCAGTGGGAAATCTCATGGCAACGCAGATGCATTGTCAAGAAGACCTTGCCCTGAAGACTGCAAACATTGTACTCGGCAGGAGGGTAAAGAAGTCGTACCTGTGAGGATGCTCAAAACAGATCTCAGCAACGAGTGAAAGGAAAGCCTACAACATGCTCAGCAGGAAGATTCGGACATTCGGCCGATTCTGGAGTGGATAAAGGCCAGTACTCCTAAGCCGACGTGGAGCGACGTCTCAATGAGTTCGATCACGAAAAGCTATTGGGCTCAATGGGACAGCTTAGTAATTCAGGATGGAGTCCTGTGCCGTAAATGGGAAAATGCTCGGTGAGACAGCTGTCAAATGGTCGTCCCTAGGGCTAAAGTACCGGATGTTCTACAGCTGTACCACGATGGTTGTTCAGGAGGCCATATGGGAGTTAAACGGACTCTACTGAAGATACGGGAACGGTTTTACTGGGTTCATTGTCGTGATGATGTTGAAGACTGGTGTCGCAAATGTACTAGTTGTGCGGCTGTAAAAGGTCCTCAGACTCGTAGCAGAGGTGCATTGAAATTGTATAATGTTGGTGCACCATGGGAAAGGATAGCCCTGGATGTTGCGGGACCGTTTCCGGAAAGTGAAAGTGGCAACAAGTATTTCATGGTTGTAATGGATTACTTCACTAAGTGGCCGGAAGTCTTTGCCATTCCAAATCAAGAAGCTTCAACAGTTGCAGATAAACTGGTTCATGAAGTCTTCTGTCGTTTTGGAGTACCCTTGGAGATTCACAGCGATCAAGGAAGGAATTTTGAGTCACAAATATTCCAGGAAACTTGCCGAGTTATGGTACTCATAAAACGAGAACAACTTCTTACCACCCACAATCGGATGGAATGGTGGAACGATTTAACCAGACATTGGAGAGGTACCTGGCAAAAGTTGTGGAAAATCGGCAACGCGATTGGGACAAGCACATACAACCATTTTTGTTGTCATACCGAAGTGCTGTTCACGAAAGTACATCAGTGACACCAGCTTACGCAAACTTTGGTAGAGAATTACGGCTGCCTGCAGACTTGATCACCGGAATACCGCCTGACGCCCCACGCAGTATCACTGATTATGCGAACGACTTGCGAAACAAAATTAATGACATTTATGAGCATGTCAGAGAATCGGGCCAGCAAATGTCTGAAAAGATGAAAACCCGTTATGACCGCAAAATGAACAATAAAGGTTTCGACGAAGGTTCACTAGTGTGGTTGCACAATCCAGTTCGCAGTAAAGGGAAATCTCCTAATCTTCAGGCTAAATGGGACGGGCCGTATCGGATTGTGACAAAAATCAATGAAGTGACCTACCGTATACAAAAAGGGACAAGAAGTGCTCCTAAGATCGTCCACGTGGATCGACTGGCGCGTTATTATGGGGCTTATAATGCTCGGGACGAGCATGTCTTAGGAGGGGGCAGTGTTACGCGCCAGAATTAAAGCTAGGTACATAACGACATTTACGTACATGTACATCTAGTATCGAATAGCGAAATTACTGAGGTCGAGATGTTTCTAGAATTTTCTGTGCTAGAACATTCTCGATGTTTCGACACCTGGTCAGTCGGGACCGGTATGTACCCGAACTTTCCAGAAGTTTCCATACTAGAAGGTTCTAGAAATAACTGTCGCCGGTATACTATATAAAGGGCGGACATCCGGCGACTGGAGTCAGTATTGAATTGGCGATACAAGCGATAACTTCGGAAGCGATCTTCAACTGCGAATTAAGTGAAGTAAAGTATTCAGTAGCGCGATTGTGTGTTTTATTAGTGTGTTTAAAGTGTTAATTACTGTTGTAAATTAAAGTGTTATTTTTGGTGGTTTAATCGGCTGTTTTTATTGTAACGAACCCCAAGCTCGTAACATTATCAATAGAATCAAAGTAAACATAAATAAATGTCAGACTGTAACCTTTACTAGGAAGCGAAATTTCATTATCTACACCTATAATCTTAGTGGTGGCAACGTTGCTCGTTGTAATGTTGTCAGAGATCTTGGTGTCGTCCTTGACTCAAAGCTTCTGTTTTCGGAGCATGTGTCCTGTATTGTTGGCAAGGCATACAGAAGCCTGGGATTTATTATGCGTACGTGTAAATTATTTACTGATATAAATTGCATCAAAATACTTTACTTTGCGTACGTGCGCAGTATCTTAGAATACTGCAGTAAAGTCTGGAATCCTCATTACTTAGTTTATATACAGCAAATAAAATCTATACAGTCCAAATTCATTAAATATATTAACTAGCATACTGGTTTTCAGTCTAAGGATTATTTGCAAGATTGCAAACATCATAACATACTACCATTGGACAACAGACGTATGATTCTAGACATGCTTTTTCTTTACAATATCTGTAGTGGGAATATTGAGAGGATCGCTTTAAACAATCTGGTTCTTAGATTAAGCGCTCCGTCTCGACGGACTAGACACACGCAGTTTTTCGATGTACCGCGCAGTGAGACAAACTACGCTCAAAATTCTGTCGTCGGTGGGTTATTAAGAAATTTTAACAATAAATTCTCTCATCTTGATATATTTAACACCAAAACAGGTACTTTTAGGAGACTTTTGGTAACTACTGTGTGCGAAGAATAACTAAATAACTAGTGTTGTTAAAGGTATTCCACACACCACTTCAACTCTTCACACACACTCCTACACAACACATCCACTCACACCACACCACACACGCACATATGCTTAGATGGTGCTAGCATGTCATTCTGTTTGATTCTGTTCTGTTCCATTCTGTTTGTTTCTGATGCATACAATGGTTAATAGATTGTAAATCCGTAATTGGCTGTAAGATCGGTTTGTTTGTTTTAAGTAAAATTGTTAAAGAGCTGTGGATTTTGTGAATAAATAAATAAATAAATAAATAGGGTAGGGTAGGTCGGGTAGGGTAGGTCGGGTAGGGTAGGTCGGGTAGTGTAGGTCGGGTAGGGTAGGGTAGGTAAGGTAGGGTAGGGTAGGGTAGGTAGGGTAGGGTAGGTTCGGTAGGGCAGGTCGGGTAGGGTAGGTCGGGTAGGGTAGGTCGGGTAGGGTAGGGTAGGTAAGGTAGGGTAGGGTAGGGTAGGTAGGGTAGGGTAGGTCGGGTAGGGTAGGTCGGGTAGGGTAGGTAGGGTAGCCAGTTGACGGGAGCGAAGCCGCGCGGGTCAGCTAGTTATATGTATAAGTATTAAGTATAAGAAACCTGTTCGTTTAAGTTTAAATATCCACCCAATAGGAGGGAAGCTCTCCGAATTGCGCCTGATATCATTTGGTGTTTCGACTGCGATCACGAGAAGCCGTGATTAATAACGGTGTAATGGACAGTATGCCCGCGATCAACAGCTACGACGAGAAATGCTCCAGACAACCAGCGGCCACGGCGAACAGAACAATGAGGCAATGAGGGATACAGCTAAGGGAGACTCTTGTTACAAGTAAAACTCCAGTACCTATATGGGTACTACGGAAGATTCAACATAACAAATTATACCTAAGTACTTTAAACAACAAAACCTTAGCTTAGTTGCAACTTACCATTTATATAACATAATAAATATAAGGATTGAAATATGACGCCTTCACCTACATAATGTATTAGGTTCGCGAGTTAGTGCGCCACAACAACGGTAAACTGAACGGGGCCGAGGCCCCACGGCGCGCGGCGGCTGGCGCTGGTGCGTGGTGCGTGGCGCGGAGGTGGCTATCGACCAGCGCCCACTGCGCCTGCATGCACCCGCGCCCGCTGCACACCGCCTCCTTAACGACGAGGTACTACGCCGCACTCACCGACACGTAGCCGCAGTCACCGATTATTCAAATACTCACACTTCAGATACTTCTCATACCTCAGAGTATTTGAATACTCGTTGGATTGCTTCAATATTGCGAAATGGTATCAAAACTTTGGTACCTATTATTTTTAGGTACTAGATAATTATCTACCTGTATATCGAGTAGCTGTTGTACTTATTATAAGTAGTTAAATTGGGTCTACTTTACGATAAACTCACCAAATATGTAGGAAGATATTGCGCAGCTGAGTTACAGCGTACCAGCTGTATTTATCACATAACTAACCATGAAAGTGACACACAAAATAAAGATTTCACGCAAACATGTCGCGTGTAATCATGACCAAAACAAAAGCACACTAGAGCGGTATCGATTGTAGGAGCAACAGATAGCGGGCGCGGCGGCCGGCAGCGACGGCGGCGGCGGTGCAGCGCGCCCACTGGCAGCGACGGCCGCGGGGCGGGGCGGGCGGCGCGGCGGGCTGCGCGCGCTCCCGCAGGACCGCCACCCGAGCACCGCGCCGCCGCGAGCCGCCGACTGCGAGCACGGCCGCGCATGCTCCGCCCGCCTTACTCAAATTGGTCCACATTGGACTCACTCTCAAACAAAACTAACAACTCTTCCTAATTACAGGAGCTGTCAGTCCGCTCACTTGAAATACCCAAACAGTTGTAGTTCGTTTTGGTGTTATATTAAATAAATTGTAACAATCTTATAGTATAAATGTGAAAGATTGTAAGTTTGTGCCTCACCTCACAAGTACCAGGAGATAAGAAAAATTTGGAAGTACTTATTTCCGGGGCGTTTTTAAGATTGTGAAAGGTTAGGATTCAAAAGTACCGGTAGACCAGAAACATGTCGAAGTATTGCCGGGGCTGAAATTATGAGTACTACAGTTTCACAAGTAGAAACTAGGAGACCAGAAACAAGTCAAAGTTTTTTCAGCAAGAATCGTGAGCTCTAAAGATTCACAAGTACCAGGAGACGACAAACATGTCGAAGCGATTCCGGGACTGAAAGTAAGAACAGCAAAGACTCACGAACTATCAGGCTACCCGAATCATGAAAGTGTATTTCCGAGGATCAGAATATAAGACAGCAAAGGCAAAATCTAATGTCTACGCATACGAAGTCACGGGCAGAAGCTAGTCAAAATCATATAAGTAAAAACTACTAAACTAGCAGGATCGTAGCACTAGGATATCTGTAGCTTCTGCCTCCACCCAGGGGAACAAGGCGTGAGTTTATAATATGTGGGTGGTATTGACACTTTGGCATCGCTCGATCTAATAACAGTAATAAATATGATTGCTACTAAAAATTAAAAAGCATGCTCCTGGTTTGTACAAATACATTCGTACTTATAATTTGAGCTTTCAAACCACAGTTTCATTAAGACCAGGTTTTATAAAATAAGAGAACTTACGATTTCGGAACGGACACTGTTTTGATAACCATTTTTTTTACGTTTAAATACTAATTAATTTAGCATATTTTTATATTTTTTATAAAATGAATAAGTCACGACTGATGACTGTCAAAATCAATCATCCCAGATCACATGCAAAAAAAACTAAATTAAATTGAGAAACTCATTCGTAGAATCAAAGAATAGATAAACATAATTTTTTTACTGTTTCTATAGGCACGCGTTTGACCCTTGTTTGACCACTATCTCACCTGCAGGATTATTGTCTATTTGGTAGAGCATTGGTACTCTTTGACTCACCAAATAATGGGGTCAAACTAAGGGAAAAACTATAAAATTAACGGTTGCTATCAATTAGTGTTTTTGTTGTTGGATTTTATTTACTAACAAATCTAGCGACCCACCCCGGCTTCGCACAGGTGCAATTTGCTGAGAAGTCGAGCAAGCGGACTCGATATATTTGCCAAACATGCCAACAAACATTAGAATGATTGTGTTACTGATACAGTTTAATGCAAAACAATGTAATTTCATACAAAAAAAGTCTGTCAAGGACTACGTCTTATCGACGTCTCGTCGTATGTCTGGTTACGGACGATAATTTTACGTGATAACAACATAAGAAAACAATTGAACGTGCGGAACGTGACCGTGGCACTTTTTCGTGCGTGCAGCCGGTGTTCATCGATTTGTAAAACGTTATGACGTATAACCAAATGCTTGTGTCTTAAAGACCACAGTAGCCACGTCATTGAATACCAAAAAAAAAACAATCTATGGCTGTTGGACTGCTGTCAGTTGGCCGTCAGTGACAGTCTGACAGTGACATTGTGCGTGACACCATTGCTCTGCTGACCTGTGTGACGGTTACTGTCTGTCAAAATCAGTCGTAGAAATGGCTTCGGAGCTGTTATTTGTTCCGTTTAAAAAAGGTTCAGATATAGATATTGTGAAACCGTTGAGGAATTTGATACATTCGACATACAATACCGGCGAGCACAATGAGGACTATACCGACGCGCTCAACGAGCTCAGCCGGCTGAGGGCCAGCGCCATTTGGAAAGTTTTCGAGAAGTCATCGCTGGACGCAATCTACAAGTAAATACATTATTTACGTCGCATGAGTCACCCTACACAGTTGAATCATTGTCCAGCAGAAGAAATTAAGGCGCAAACGAATACTTAATGATGAATTATACAGGAAATTTCATTAGTAAATTATCGAAGGTGTTAAAAGTGATGTCATCTTATCACGCACACAAACAAAGGAATAGTTTAACAATCGGCGTGAGCGATTAAGCGCTCGGCTCGTCGTGTAGCGTGTGGCGTGTAGCGCAGTGTATGTGACCGGTGTGCTTGTGTTGCAGCTACCATGACCAGCTGGCGTCGCTGGAGGCTAAGATCCCGCCGCAGGAGGTACAGATCCCCTTCAAGTGGAAGGACGCCTTCGACAAGGGCTCCTTGTTCGGAGGCCGCATGAGTCTCAGTGAGTTTCAAGATCCAGTCAGTGGCTACCCACTACCCCCGTAAACCAAATGGGAATGTTCTTTTCTAAATTTCATTAATGTAGGCACTAAATGTACATAAGGATAAAGGTTTACAATAACTGTAGGTACTGCTTAAGAAGTTTTAAAAATAGCCTACTTTAATGAGGATAAAGTAGGATCAAAATTAACTCACATCCTACAGCAAAGTATCTCAAAAAAAGTTCAAAATGGATATAAAAAGATGGCATACTTCCAAATTCCATCCTTACAGAGTTATAAAAAAAATTGCTAAGAAAATTAATTCAGGGGCAGTAATAGGTATATATCTACAACGAATGTACTACAATCTTCTATACTAATATAGAAAGCTGAAGAGTTTGCTTGTTTGTTTGTTTGCATGAACACGCTAATCTCAGGAACTACTGGTCCGATTTGAAAAATTCTTTCAGTGTTAGATATATATATTATCACGCTGTGACCAATAGGAGTGAAGCAGTAATGAAAATTGTGACGCAGACGAAGTTGCGCAGGTCCACAGTATCAGACTTAAATTCAATTATTAGTTACATAATTGAGTTGAATAATTGAAGTTGAATGCGATACTGTTATGGTTTTTTTTCTTTTGTTAGTTAAAAGTTTACTTTTAGCCAACTTTCCTGACTTGTGATCATCAGGCTCCATTGACAGCAGAAGGTATTTTAAAGGTGAACCTATTACTTCATGAGTATATTATTAAGATTTTAAATATCAAGATTCAACTTTCAAATAAGAAACAACACATTTGTTGCAAGGTATTCATGCCAAACTGACAGATACGAGTTTTTATGTGGTTCTCATTCAATGTCATAGATGGGGCTATGAGTATCGAATGAACAAATAGAATGTGTGCTGCGAGATTTTCCTCCTAGAAATGCAATAAGATAAATTTCAGCAAAAATGCATTCCAGCTTTTCACTCTGAGGCGACGCTATGTAGGCCTATGTGAAATAAAATCGTTAGGGTTTTAGTTCAGTTGCATTTGTTACAAAACCCCTATTTTAATTAATTGAATGACCCCTGATTTGAAAACAAGTGAGCATCTACACATGTGCACTCCTGTGTCCCGCAGCTATAAGCTCCCTGGCATATGAGCGCATGTGCATCCTGTTCAACATCGGTGCCATGCAGAGCCTCATTGCGTCACAGCAGCCTGTGGAGACCGAAGACGCGCTCAAGCAGGCTGCCAAGCTGTTCCAAGTAAGCATTCACATTAAATATCCCACTAGCCAGTTCCAAAATCTTGAAATTTGTAGACTGATGAAACATATTGTTATATCTCAAAATATTTTTTGACCCCTCATCCGAGGCCATTCCACGATGAAAAGTAACTGAAAGCAAATATTTGTAGTATGAACAAGTAACAAATTAAACTGTGATAAACTTACTAGAGGAATATGAAAGTAAAACTGTGGGTAATATGTATGAATCATTGAATGTATGTGTGCAGCAAGCGGCGGGCGTGTTCTCGTTCCTGAAGGCGAACATCATGATGGCCGTGCACCAGGAGACCACGCCCGACCTGCACCCCGAGACGTTGGACGCGCTGGCCAAGCTCATGCTGGCGCAGGCGCAGGAGGTCATCGCCTACAAGTGCATCCGCGGTAAGCGCAACCCGCAGCCTACTTTTCTTTTTCCTCTCGCTATCCCATTATTTGTATTTTTTCACTTTTCTACGCCAAGTCAAGTGATCTGTTTCGTGCAATTGGGCTTTCTTAAGGTTTCTTTCCATTGAGGTCCACCAGGTCAATGGCGGGCGGCCTCTCCCTCTCTTTCGTTCTGGGAGCTTCAATGCAGTTTAAACCTACGAAGGTCTTCGCATCGTTTTCTGAAGTGGCCATACCAGCGAAGGCGGTTTTCAGTGATTTTGTCTACCATTGATGCAACTTTAAAGCTTCCACGTACTCGTTACGGACTATCCAGCCGCGTTACACCTCCCGCCCACCTTTTGCTCATGCGCTTACTTTGTAGTCCAACACTCACACCCGTAAAATAGCTTCGGTTGGACTGCCGTTTTGTACACTTTACCTTTAGATTTACGGGTACACGTGGATCACACAGCACGCCAGTAAGTCAGCGCCATTTTTGCCAAGCGAAGTTTATCCTGTGAGTCACACCAGCGTCTACGTTGGCATCGGGTGTAAGTATGGAGCCTCGATATTTTTTGTCTACTATGGCGATAGGTGTAGCTCCAATAGATATGGTTTCTACTGTATTGTTTCCGCTGAATGGGCATTTCAGATAATTATACAGTGTTGCTCCTACTCACTCTTAGGGCGTCCGCACATTTATTTAAAAGTTCCTGTAGTTTACTCGTGATATCGGCAGCCAAAACTATATCATCTGCATATAGTAGTCCAGGGCAGCATAGAAGGTATATTCTTTCTTTCTTTCTATATCCTTAGTGATATCGATATTGAACAAAAGTGGGCTGAGCACGGATGCTTGATGGACGCCTACTTTAACCTCGAAAGCCTCACTAACAGCTGCTAGGTTTGTGATTCTTAAGTTGTCGTTATTGTACATGTCTTGTACTATTTCGTCATAGTATTATGGTACAAGTTGGACACAAGGAGCTTACTATACTAGTTTACGGGGTACTCGATCGAAGGCTTTTTCGAGGTCAAGAAACGTAAGGTGCAGGTCTTATTAATTCTATATTTCTCCATCATAATCCTGGTGGTCTGTATTGCGTCTATAGGTGACTTTAATTCCGAACTAATTTGAGATATTTGTGTG
The DNA here is from genome assembly GCA_950371165.1 of Lacanobia oleracea. Taxonomy (NCBI): domain Eukaryota; kingdom Metazoa; phylum Arthropoda; class Insecta; order Lepidoptera; family Noctuidae; genus Lacanobia; species Lacanobia oleracea. The sequence continues at coordinate 649,354 of OX493397.1, forward strand.
ATGTTAGCTAGTCGCCTATTAATAACTTTCTCCCATATTTTAAGTGCGCGCAACTTGCAGCCCACAGTAAACATTTGGATTTCGAGGTAGATAACTGAAGGCCAATACCAATGCCAACACTATCATTTGTTTGTGTGCTACCTATAGCACTATCTGCCTATTGACTGATCACAACGTTGTTGGGCAATATTTAAGAAACATCTTTGTCATAAGCTAAGAAGAGTATCCATGTGCGCATTACTCGACACTGAACTGCCAATGTTGTTGGTCGCAGACGAGATGAAGGAGAGCATGGTGGCCAAGGTGTGCGCGCAGTGCGACGAGCTGTACACGGACGCTCTGCGCGCCATGCAGAAGGACTCGCTCAAGTCGCTGTGGGAGCGCGAGTGGCTGGCCTGCGTGAGTGCCCACTGCGCGCGTGCCGTCTCCGCCTCGCTCGGACCGCTCGCTTACTTACACTTCACTTGTACTATTGTTCACATTATCAAAAAAATACTCAAAAATTTTCGAGATAGTTAATTTTTTAACAAATAATTAAATTTGAATTTGTAGCTCAATATTACAAAATTGACGAATCTAAAACCTTATAAATAGTTACGTACTCCCAAATAACTGATGTTAATATTTGATCTTTTGTTAGTGGTTTTCAATAAATAAATACTAATGGGCGCCTCATAATGAGGCGCACATTGGCCCGAGTAGCTCACAGCGTCATCATGAGGCTCACTCGCACGGGCAGAGTGAGGTCCATGTAGTGAGGCGTGCGTGCGGGTGTGTGTAGATGCAGTCCAAGCAGCAGATGTTCCGCGGACTGGCGCAGCTGTACCAGGCCGCCGTGTGCCGCGCCGCCAAGAGCGTCGGCGAAGAGATCGCACGCCTGCAGGTACGTTGTGAGTGCGAGCGTGCGGCCCGCGCGCCTGCAGGTACGTTGTGAGTGCGAGCGTGCGGCCCGCGCGCCTGCAGGTACGTTGTGAGTGCGAGCGTGCGGCCCGCGCGCCTGCAGGTACGTTGTGAGTGCGAGCGTGCGGCCCGCGCGCCTGCAGGTACGTTGTGAGTGCGAGCGTGCGGCCCGCGCGCCTGCAGGTACGTTGTGAGTGCGAGCGTGCGGCCCGCGCGCCTGCAGGTACGTTGTGAGTGCGAGCGTGCGGCCCGCGCGCCTGCAGGTACGTTGTGAGTGCGAGCGTGCGGCCCGCGCGCCTGCAGGTACGTTGTGAGTGCGAGCGTGCGGCCCGCGCGCCTGCAGGTACGTTGTGAGTGCGAGCGTGCGGCCCGCGCGCCTGCAGGTACGTTGTGAATGCGAGCGTGCGGCCCGCGCGCCTGCAGGTACGTTGTGAGTGCGAGCGTGCGGCCCGCGCGCCTGCAGGTACGTTGTGAGTGCGAGCGTGCGGCCCGCGCGCCTGCAGGTACGTTGTGAGTGCGAGCGTGCGGCCCGCGCGCCTGCAGGTACGTTGTGAATGCGAGCGTGCGGCCCGCGCGCCTGCAGGTACGTTGTGAGTGCGAGCGTGCGGCCCGCGCGCCTGCAGGTACGTTGTGAATGCGAGCGTGCGGCCCGCGCGCCTGCAGGTACGTTGTGAGTGCGAGCGTGCGGCCCGCGCGCCTGCAGGTACGTTGTGAGTGCGAGCGTGCGGCCCGCGCGCCTGCAGGTACGTTGTGAGTGCGAGCGAGCGTGCGGCCCGCGCGCCTGCAGGTACGTTGTGAGTGCGAGCGAGCGTGCGGCCCGCGCGCCTGCAGGTACGTTGTGAGTGCGAGCGTGCGGCCCGCGCGCCTGCAGGTACGTTGTGAGTGCGAGCGTGCGGCCCGCGCGCCTGCAGGTACTTTGTGAGTGCGAGCGAGCGTGCGGCCCGCGCGCCTGCAGGTACGTTGTGAGTGCGAGCGAGCGTGCGGCCCGCGCGCCTGCAGGTACGTTGTGAGTGCGAGCGTGCGGCCCGCGCGCCTGCAGGTACGTTGTGAGTGCGAGCGTGCGGCCCGCGCGCCTGCAGGTACGTTGTGAGTGCGAGCGTGCGGCCCGCGCGCCTGCAGGTACGTTGTGAGTGCGAGCGTGCGGCCCGCGCGCCTGCAGGTACGTTGTGAGTGCGAGCGTGCGGCCCGCGCGCCTGCAGGTACGTTGTGAGTGCGAGCGTGCGGCCCGCGCGCCTGCAGGTACGTTGTGAGTGCGAGCGTGCGGCCCGCGCGCCTGTAGGTACGTTGTGAGTGCGAGCGTGCGGCCCGCGCGCCTGCGGGTACGTTGTGAGTGCGAGCGTGCGGCCCGCGCGCCTGCAGGTACGTTGTGAGTGCGAGCGTGCGGCCCGCGCGCCTGCAGGTACGTTGTGAGTGCGAGCGTGCGGCCCGCGCGCCTGCGGGTACGTTGTGAGTGCGAGCGTGCGGCCCGCGCGCCTGCAGGTACGTTGTGAGTGCGAGCGTGCGGCCCGCGCGCCTGCAGGTACGTTGTGAGTGCGAGCGTGCGGCCCGCGCGCCTGCAGGTACGTTGTGAGTGCGAGCGTGCGGCCCGCGCGCCTGCAGGTACGTTGTGAGTGCGAGCGTGCGGCCCGCGCGCCTGCAGGTACGTTGTGAGTGCGAGCGTGCGGCCCGCGCGCCTGCAGGTACGTTGTGAGTGCGAGCGTGCGGCCCGCGCGCCTGCAGGTACGTTGTGAGTGCGAGCGTGCGGCCCGCGCGCCTGCAGGTACGTTGTGAGTGCGAGCGTGCGGCCCGCGCGCCTGCAGGTACGTTGTGAGTGCGAGCGAGCGTGCGGCCCGCGCGCCTGCAGGTACGTTGTGAGTGCGAGCGTGCGGCCCGCGCGCCTGCAGGTACGTTGTGAGTGCGAGCGTGCGGCCCGCGCGCCTGCAGGTACGTTGTGAGTGCGAGCGAGCGTGCGGCCCGCGCGCCTGCAGGTACGTTGTGAGTGCGAGCGTGCGGCCCGCGCGCCTGCAGGTACGTTGTGAGTGCGAGCGTGCGGCCCGCGCGCCTGCAGGTACGTTGTGAGTGCGAGTGTGCGGCCCGCGCGCCTGCAGGTACGTTGTGAGTGCGAGCGTGCGGCCCGCGCGCCTGCAGGTACGTTGTGAGTGCGAGCGTGCGGCCCGCGCGCCTGCAGGTACGTTGTGAGTGCGAGCGTGCGGCCCGCGCGCCTGCAGGTACGTTGTGAGTGCGAGCGTGCGGCCCGCGCGCCTGCAGGTACGTTGTGAGTGCGAGCGTGCGGCCCGCGCGCCGTCCGCGCTCACTCACCGCTGGCTCCGCAGGTGGCGGACGAGCTACTGAAGGCGGCGCAGCAGCGCGCGGCCCCGGGCGCCTTCGCGGCCGAGCACGCCACGCGCGCCGCACGCCAGCTGGCGGCCGCGCGCAAGGACAACGACTTCATCTACCACGAGCGCGTGCCCGAGCCGAGCGCGCTGGAGCCCGTGGCGCGCGCGCCCATCGCCAAGGCGCCGCCGCCGCCGCCGCGCTGGAGCGACGCGCGCGACCTGTTCGCGGCGCTCGTGCCGCTGTCCGTGCACCAGGCGCTGCAGGCCAGCGCCGCGCGCCGCTCCGAGCTCGTCACGGCGGAGATCAACAAGCTGCGCGACGCCACGCAGCTGCTCAACAGCATCCTGGCGTCGCTGAGCCTGCCGGCGTGCATCGAGCCGGCGGCACGCGCGGGCGCGCTGCCCGACTCCACGCGCGCGCGCGCCGCCGCCGTGCGCGGCGCGGGCGGCCTGCCCGAGCTGGAGCGCCTCATGGCCGAGCTGCCCGAGCTGCTGCAGCGCAACCGCGACATCCTCGACGAGGTCAGTCCCAGGCGCGCGCGCACGGCGCCATCCGTGAACTCCATACCATTAAATTAAATATTTGCTGTCTAATAAAGACGTAGGGCCTGAAAATATTTTACTTCTAATAGTTCTATTTTTTTTATATACTTCTAATAAAAGATCGAGTTCACCTAAAGGTATAAGCTACCTTTTACGACATAAAGCAGTTTTGTACCGCGTGCGCAATTTACTTTAGTTCGCGTTGGATCTTCGCCGGGTGTACTCATTATCATAATGTCGTAGCAGTTCGATATCCTGGAATCATTCTATCATAAGTGATCACCTCCTACCTCACAGAAACAAAGCAAACTTGATACAAACTGGCTGGCTCAACCTACACCAACACCAACTTCGAACAGTTTTGCTATCCTCAAAAATGAATAGACGCAGGCACCAAAAAACCCTGTCCTGACCCCGAAAAAATGCATAAACTACCCCCAATCTTTGTTGATAGAGTGAGTAACATTCAACCACTATGAGTTATTGGAAACACGCATGTAATCACTACAATCCAAAAGTACTCGGAAACGAACAGGTGAAAATTCAAACAACATCTTCAAAAACATACACCAAAGTAGTCAAAGAATTAGAGAACAAAAAGCTGAATATAAACCGAAACAAGACAGGAGTTTCAAAGTAGTCCTTAAAACTTTCATCCCTCCTGTATAAACGAGTTGAAAGAAGCCTTAGACTTGCTTGGTCATAAATATACCAACATTTGGAATATCAAAAAATATACAACTAAAAAACCGCTACCAATGTTTATAATATAAAACAAAAATAAAATAATAAAGCTATATACGACATAAAATACCTCCTTCATTGCAAAGTAATATTTGAATCCCCAAGACCCAAACGAGAAATTCCTCAATGCGGAAGTTGTCTTCAATACGGACTTACAAAAACCTAATGTCGGAGAAATCCAAAATGTATTAAGTTTACATGAAATCATTTGCCATCTGACTGCTCACAAAACCCAAATCGAGTTAAATGCGTGCTGTGCGAAGGCAACCATCCGGTAAATTATAAAGGGTATATAATCTATAGGGAATTACAAAAAAATAATATTTTCCTCCCCCACCACATTTAAAGGAAAAAAACAACACGAATTTATGATAAAACAAACCAACACGAACAATAATACATCAACTACAGGCCCAACCTATTCTGATAAAGTAAAAATAAAACATCACCACAAATAAATAACCTTAATAACAAAACAAATAATGACAACAATAGTGATTTTAAGGAATTACTGATAACTAAAAAAATCCATGCAAATAAACAACATCGAAATATTGTTGATTTCTGAGACACATTTTACAAAGAAGAACCATTTTAACATATCAGGATACAAATTCTACAACACAATGTACCCAGATGAAAAAGCTCATAAAGGAAGTGCAGTTTTCTTTTTTTTTTTTTTTTACTATTAAGAACAACATCAGGCATAATTTAATAAAAAGATGTTGTACTGAAAAAATCCAGGCTACAAATATTGTTATAGACGATTGGTCAGGGCCTGTCACTGAGAGAACTACAGGATGTGGACATAAAATACCTTACAGAAATACTAAGCAAACAAATACACAAAAAAAAACTACAAACACTACAAATACTTTATGCTATTATACGAAGAGAGTATGTACCTCCACAATGGACAGTTGCAAAATTATAATGATTCTCAAACCTGGCAAAAGCCCTGAAGATGCTAAGTACTATCGTCCAATTAGCCTTTTCCCAATCGTCTCTAAAGTAATGGATATTTTAATTTTCAGAAAATTAAAATAAATGAGTCTAAACTAAACTAATACCCGACCATCAATTTGGATTCAGTCTAGAGCACAGTATAGTTGGCTATCACTAAAACATTTGAACTGAAAGGATACTGCACAGCATCCTTTCTTTACATATCTCAAGAATTCGACAGAGTCTGGTATGATGGGCTTCTGTATAAAATAAAAAAGACCACCCATTACCTACTTACTTTAATCTCGTCAGATCATACCTAATTGAAAGACACTTTTTTGTCAGAGAAAGAGATGCAACAACAGAGCTTAAAAAAAATACAAGCGTGGGTGCCGCAGGGTCACACACTATATCTGTTGTACACCGTGTACTTAAAATAAAATAAATAAATATCTATACAGCTATTATGGTCTGTGACGATACGCCAAATGAAGCTTCTTATAAGCTGCAAGCCAGCCTAGATAAATTACAACATGGCTGACGGATTGGCGTATTAAAGCCAATGAGACGAAATCTGTACAGGTCAAATTTACTACCCGGCAACAGACTTGCCCACCAGTAACACTAAATGGTGTCCAGATCCCACAATCTGATGTAGCCAAGTATCTTGGAATGTATTTGGACCGACGATTAACTTGGACACACATTTACGAAACGTCTATCAATGGGACAACAAATACGTAAAATGTATTGGCTTATCAATAAAAAAGCCAACTCTCAATGGAAAATAAACTCCTGCTATACAAATGCATAATAAAACCAATATGGTCATATTCAAATTCAAAAGCATTTTATTTTTAAATAAACCATTTACATGCACTTTTGAAACGTCAAGGTCGGTTAGTCAAAAACATGGAAGCTATTTGCACGTTCCAAAGCGTAGATCTCTATGGAGAAGAACGAGATGTATAACAAAAATCACATCATCTTTGCAAAGAACAAAAAAATATATAAGAACAATTCAAAATGTACAGATTAAATGAAGCCAGTGGCAGGTAAGAGGTGACCAGTCTCAAGTGACGGCGCCCGTTCACGAACATGACGCGTGTATCAGCACCATCTAGCTCAACCATTTTTAAGGGAACCAAATGATCCAACACACGCGCTACCATCAGCAAACATTTGTGTGAGCATGACAAGCTCTCAACTGCCACCCTCGTTCATGTCAAACTAATTTAATAACTAAATCTATAACTAACTAGCTGACCCACGCGGCTTCGCTCCCGTCAACTGGCTACTATACCTACCTACCCTACCAACCCTACTCCTGAATTTTCTTTGCTATAAACCTCACGGAGCCCGAGACCTTTCCAACGAATGCATAACCGTAGAATCGGTTCGTGCGTTCTGGAGTTATAGCGTCAGGAAGGAAAACCCGACTTATTTTTATATAGTAGAAATTACATATGAAAATGGCTCCATAGTGCTCACATTTACAAAAAAAAAAATGCTTCTACATTATACAAAATTATGGTTTTCAATGACCATGTAGCTAATACGGCATTTAGCCAAGCATTTTTATCCAGGACATAATCTTTCAGTTTATAATATGCTTGTCTATATAGTGTGCGTTTTATACATACATATGGGATACAACTATAGGGCACGTTTTGTTATTTATTTGCAATGGGTTTGCTCTTGACTCTAGTCTATGTCAGAGATGACAGAGACAAAGTCTACGATGGAGCGAGCTTACCCAGAAGGAGCCTGTTCACTCTAACTTTGAAGAGATTAGGGTTGTAAGCTTTTGGAAGCACAACACAACGCTTTTGGCACTACTGCCAATTCAAATATAGAAATCGTATAAAGATTTCAGTCACATATGTTATAGTAGGCGCATAGTATGTCACAACTAAGAGACTTCACCATGACCTCGGTATCAAAACTGTGAAAGAAGAAATAAAAGAAAAAGTCAAAACTTACAAAGACAGATTGCAGTTACATCCAAACAAACTGGCACACCACACACCACCTTATGGATGAAATATTTCCTATCTTCCGGAGACTAAAAAAATGAGTTCCGCAAGATTTGCTCTGATGCATAAATTATGAAGACATATCATTGGACATGTACCTCGCACAACCTTATATCTAAAGAAAACCAAATATCGATGAATGTCTTTACGGCCCGTATTACAGAACTACAATAAAGACTCAAACATTACTTGAAACTAGTCTCAGTTAGAGTTCTAATTTTAGAACTTGACTTGAGCAGGGAAACTAAAATCAATAATCACCCGAGCAATGTCACTTTAAAATGATTTTTTTTTGCGTATTACAGAACAGTGCTTGAGGCTTGACTGAGCTCTACTCAATGTGTCCTTATTTTAAAAGCACAATCAGCTCGGAATCACTGCTTGAGGCGAGATTTGATCTTTGTTTTCGCAAGTGTAGTCGAGACACCGCTTGAGCATAGATTCTCATAAAAATTGTTGTCGATTTGGAGTAAATCGAGTACCTACCTAATCAAAACGGATATATTTGCAGAAATAAATTACCTATTATATTTTTTTTTAATAATGAGACAAATCGAACTTAAATGTTCCTCTGAGATATTTATGAGATACTCAGGACCCTTATCATTGTGAAAACTTTAAGAAGAAGTACAGGTTTTCACAAGATGTCGTGAAACATGTAATTTTACAGACCTCTTTATTTTAATTTATATCTTTTTTGAGTTTTATCAGAATGCGGGTGCAACACATTCTATTTTTTTTTGGCAGTATTTGGCAGCAAATGTATCGAGTCAGCCTTTTCGCAAACTTTGCTGAGGTAGTTAATACCAACAAAACAAAACCACTAGGAATCAATTTGCGAATAATTAAAACAGCCACTGAACTTCACTCGAAATAATCCCGCCAAAAACACTCCGTTTCACAGTTTTTTCTGTCCACAGAACATAATATGTACCTACTCTGAAGGGTTAAGGGTGGCTGTCAGTGTCAGTAACGTCGTGTCGTCCGCCTACTCCGGGTTTGATCGTGCGAAAAGAAAAGAATTGCAATAGAAAACAAACTATTGTTCAGGGTTACCATAATGATTGCTTACTCACGTAATCAGAGATCAAAATCTCTACTCAAGCGTAGTTTCGTTTGATTTGAGTTTGAGGATAGTTCTAAAATAAACTGAACGCTTGAGGCGAGATTCTTTGCTCAAGCAGTAATCGATTGAACGCAGTTTAAGTAGTACTTGAGTAAGGTTCTGTAATACGGGCCTTAGACTGTTTGAAATAGAAGAGGAAAAAAATCAGCGTATCGAGGGGGGCCGCTCGTTGACTGGTTTTTGACACTATTCGGTGGCACCCGTCAACGTTTGTCGCAATGAAACCTGTCGGAAGTAGGATGCAAAAATTTATAAGCTCGCTTCGCTCGCTCTTGCATTTTGCACTCGCTAACTTTCTGAGCTTTTCGGTATAAATCGGTATAAATCAACAAGAAACTTCAATTTCAGTATGAGTGATCAAAATACAATAAAACCTTTGCGAGATGAGGTGCTAAATACGAGTACTTTAGTTCTTCATATTTTCTACATTTAGGGGTAACACTTGTTCGTTGATTTTTGTCACGGTCGGGTGTGGCCACTAACGGGCGACGTAATGAAACCCGTCCGTACGTAAGGTGTAAAAAATTTCGAGCTCGATCTTACATTCTGTACTTTTTTTTATCTCGAGCGTTTACAGAAACGTTACATCTCTCTCTCTCTCTCTCTCTTCAGTCGGGCCCTCACTGCTGAGGATCGTGACTCCGTTTGATTCCGTCAACCACTTGTCTCCATCGGTCCCGTTCTGTAGCTTGGTGGAGTGCGTCGCTGACAGGTATTTTCAACTCCTCCGTTATTCAAAAATGACGGAATGATCAAAAGAAAATAAAACCTATGCGAGGTGGGATGCAAAATTTTTTGAGCTCGCTTTGTTCGCTCTTGTGTTCTGCTCTCTCTCTCAATTAATGACCTTTCTTGTGTCACTCCGTAAACTTACTTCTATTTGAGTATTATTCATCAAAAGTAAACAAAACCTATCCGAAGTGAGATGCAAAAATTATTTGGGGAGTTAATTTGTGGGGTGACACATCATTATCCGCCCCGGGGACACCCGGCCGTAAGTGACACCCATGCTAGCTACGCTACCTGTATCAATTAGCTGTTGCACTATATCAAAATCTATCATTATGAACTCTATCAAATCTTATCATTTATATTTGTCCCATACAAAGTTCTTAGCATTGTTGTAGCAAGTTCTGATAAGTTGTGTCAACTCATGAGGTTACAAAGTTAAAATTGGGATACTACAAGGCTCGATATTAGGTCCTTTGCTATTTTTAGTATACATTAATTATTTACCGCATCAGATCTTGAATTTATGACTGAGTCGTCCTTGTCAACTGTAGGTACCACACGTACACACCCCAAATAAGCCACAAACCTCTTTCTATTTCGTGCAGACTGAAGCTCTTCTAAATGAGCCTTGTTTCTAGGGAATGTATTTATTGCTCGTTAAGGAGCGCTGAGAAGATCGCGTGTGTGACACTCGGCGCGCAGTCTGCACCGTCAGTAGCGTGTGTGTGTGTGTGTGTGTGTGTGTGTGTGTGTGTGTGTGCAAGCGGAACGCATGCTGCGCGAGGAGGAGGAGGCGGGCGCGGCGCTGCGCATCCAGTTCGGTGCGCAGTCTGCACCGTCAGTAGCGTGTGTGTGTGTGTGTGTGTGTGCAGGCGGAGCGCATGCTGCGCGAGGAGGAGGCGGACGCGCCGCTGCGCATCCAGTTCGGTGCGCAGTCTGCACCGTCAGTAGCGTGTGTGTGTGTGTGTGTGTGTGCAGGCGGAGCGCATGCTGCGCGAGGAGGAGGCGGACGCGCCGCTGCGCATCCAGTTCGGTGCGCAGTCTGCACCGTCAGTAGCGTGTGTGTGTGTGTGTGTGTGTGTGCAGGCGGAGCGCATGCTGCGCGAGGAGGAGGCGGACGCGCCGCTGCGCATCCAGTTCGGTGCGCAGTCTGCACCGTCAGTAGCGTGTGTGTGTGTGTGTGTGTGTGTGTGTGTGTGTGTGTGCAAGCGGAACGCATGCTGCGCGAGGAGGAGGAGGCGGGCGCGGTGCTGCGCATCCAGTTCGGTGCGCAGTCAGCACCGTCAGTAGCGTGTGTGTGTGTGTGTGTGTGTGTGTGTGCAGGCGGAGCGCATGCTGCGCGAGGAGGAGGAGGCGGATGCGGCGCTGCGCAGCCAGTTCGGTGCGCAGTCTGCACCGTCAGTAGCGTGTGTGTGTGTGTGTGTGTGCAGGCGGAGCGCATGCTGCGCGAGGAGGAGGAGGCGGATGCGGCGCTGCGCATCCAGTTCGGTGCGCAGTCAGCACCGTCAGTAGCGTGTGTGTGTGTGTGTGTGTGTGTGTGTGTGCAGGCGGAGCGCATGCTGCGCGAGGAGGAGGAGGCGGATGCGGCGCTGCGCAGCCAGTTCGGTGCGCAGTCTGCACCGTCAGTAGCGTGTGTATGTGTGTGTGTGTGCAGGCGGAGCGCATGCTGCGCGAGGAGGAGGAGGCGGATGCGGCGCTGCGCATCCAGTTCGGTGCGCAGTCAGCACCGTCAGTAGCGTGTGTGTGTGTGTGTGTGTGTGTGTGTGTGCAGGCGGAGCGCATGCTGCGCGAGGAGGAGGAGGCGGATGCGGCGCTGCGCAGCCAGTTCGGTGCGCAGTCTGCACCGTCAGTAGCGTGTGTGTGTGTGTGTGTGCAGGCGGAGCGCATGCTGCGCGAGGAGGAGGAGGCGGATGCGGCGCTGCGCATCCAGTTCGGTGCGCAGTCTGCACCGTCAATAGCGTGTGTGTGTGTGTGTGTGCAGGCGGAGCGCATGCTGCGCGAGGAGGAGGAGGCGGATGCGGCGCTGCGCATCCAGTTCGGTGCGCAGTCTGCACCGTCAGTAGCGTGTGTGTGTGTGTGTGTGTGCAGGCGGAGCGCATGCTGCGCGAGGAGGAGGAGGCGGATGCGGCGCTGCGCAGCCAGTTCGGCGCGCGCTGGTCGCGCACGGAGTCCGCCAAGCTCACCGAGGCCTTCCGCGCCAACGCCGACAAGTACCGCCAGATCATCGACAACGCCGTCCGCGCCGACAACATCGTGCAGCAGAAGTTCGCGCAGCACCGCGACAACATCGCGCTGCTCAGCGGCAGCGAGGGCGACATCGCGGGCGGCGTGCCCGACGCGCCCGCCACCGACCGGCCCGACGCCGCCGGCGACCTGGCCGCCGCGCGCCGCCTGCGCGCCCTCATGGACGACGTGGAGACGATGAAGGCCGAGCGCGACGCCATCGAGGCCGAGCTCAAGGACACCACCGTGGACCTGCGCCAGCAGTTCTTGGCGGCGCTGGCGGCGTCGGGCGCCGTGGACGAGCCGGCGCTGTCGGCGGGCGCGCTGGGGGCCGCGCTGGCGCCGCTGCAGCGCCAGGTGGGCGCCTCGCTGGCGCGCCAGGCCGCGCTGCTGGCCGACGTGCAGGCGGCGCACGCGGCGCTGCTGGCGGCGCGGGGGGGCGCCAGCGGCCGCGACGCCGCGCTGGGCCAGCTGTGCGCCGCCGCCGACGCCTTCCAGGAGCTGACCGCCAACCTCAACGAGGGCATCAAGTTCTACAACGACCTCACGCAGGTACCCGCCCCGCCCCGCGCGGCCGCTCCCCCTGCCGCCCGCTCCCCTCTGACCCCGCGCTCGTCTCGTGTTGCAGCTGCTGGTGGCGTTCCAGAACAAGGTTTCGGACTTCTGCTTCGCGCGCAAGACGGAGAAGGACGAGCTGCTGAAGGATCTGACGCAGGAGGCGTCGCGCGGCTCCGTGCGGCCTGCCCCCTCGCCGCCGCAGCACCACGCCGACGCCGCCGCCAGCGAGGTAACTCGCCGCTACTTTTACATCTAAATATTATTTCTACGAAAAACCTTTTGGAATAAGAAAGAATAACTAAATGACTCCGTAATAACGTGTGTTCTATTGCCATCAGCCTGCCGCAGTGGCGCGCCGCGAGCCACCCCCGCGCCCCCCGCCCCCCGCGGCCGCTGCCGGCACGTCCGCGCCCCTGGCCGCGCTGCCCTACCCCCAGCAACCACAAGGTGAGCCCCCTTACCCCGGCCGCGCTGCCCTACCCCCAGCAACCACAAGGTGAGCCCCCTTACCCCGGCCGCGCTGCCCTACCCCCAGCAACCACAAGGTGAGCCCCCCTACCCCGGCCGCGCTGCCCTACCCCCAGCAACCACAAGGTGAGCACCCCTACCCCGGCCGCGCTGCCCTACTCCCAGCAACCACAAAGTGAGCACCCCTACCCCGGCCGCGCTGCCCTACCCCCAGCAACCAAAAAGTGAGCACCCCTAGCCCGGCCGCGCTGCCCTACCCCCAGCAACCACAAACTGAGCACCCCTACCCCGGCCGCGCTGCCCTACTCCCAGCAACCACAAAGTGAGCACCCCTAACCCGGCCGCGCTGCCCTACCCCCAGAAACCAAAAAGTGAGCACCCCTAGCCCGGCCGCGCTGCCCTACCCCCAGCAACCACAAAGTGAGCACCCCTACCCCGGCCGCGCTGCCCTACCCCTAGCAACCACAAAGTGAGCACCCCTACCCCGGCCGCGCTGCCCTACCCCTAGCAACCACAAAGTGAGCACCCCTACCCCGGCCGCGCTGCCCTACCCCTAGCAACCACAAAGTGAGCACCCCTACCCCGGCCGCGCCAACGTTCGCAGTCGCCACTCCAGAACTTTTCGGCCCCATCGACCATCTTTAAAGGAGACTGACCAAAAGTGGTACCACCACCACTTGCGGTACCACTTGTGGTGTTTGTTTGGGGACATCTTAACTAGGGTTTAGTTTAAAGGGCATCAAAATGTGACCTGGTAGGTTTGAGAAATATAACGAACCACAGACAACACAACAATACGGAGAGTGTGTTGCAGGCATGCCGCTGCCGTACGGCGCGGGCGCGGCCTACCCGTACTACGCGGCGCCCATGCCGCAGCTCTACAACCCCTACGCCACGCTGCCCTACCCGCACCACGCGCCGCGCATGCCGCCGCCGCAGCCCTACCAGCCCTACCAGTACCCCGCGCAGCCCTACGGCCAGCCGCCGCCGCCCGCCGGCTACAACCCCTACCAGCAGCAGTAGTCTGCCCGCAGCCGCAGCCCGCCGCCCGCACCCGCACCGCGCCGCCCGCACCCGCACCGCGCCGCCCGCACCCACACTGCGTTGTCACCCGCGTCCGGCTCAAAACAAATCACAAATACTCGTAAATATGACAGCACACTTCCAAATTCGCGGAATCACCTGAGCGGGCGGGTCGGCGCCGGCGGCGGGCCGGGCTAGTGCCGGTGTCGGGCCGGGCTAGCGCCGGCGGCGGGCCGGGCTAGCGCCGGTGTCGGGCCGGGCTAGCGCCGGTGTCGGGCCGGGCTAGCGCCGGCGGCGGGCCGGGCTAGCGCCGGCGGAGGGCCGGGCTAGCGCCGGCGGCGGGCCGGGCTAGCGCCGTTGGCGGGCCAGGTTAGCGCGGTAATGATGATACTTGATGCATTTCTTTCGTCGGTCGCGTATGCGCCATCATATGAATGAATAGCTTTATCATATAATTATAAATATTTAAAATGTTTTATTTAAAAAAATGCATGTTAACGAATTTCAGGAGAAAGAGAATGTGATGTTTAAATGAATTAAAAATTTAAAATTTATTATTATAGATAGTAATCTCTGTCGAGAGTTACGACGTAATAGTTTATGGTCAGAAGCAAAGTACGGATGTTGGCGATGGAGTATATAATTATATTGTGGAGGAGTACACGAGAATAGATAATATTTATAAGCCAGCTCGGCCATTAGAGTGGCGCTACTTGTTGATATTTAGTATTATAGGGGGAGGAGACAGTGGAGCGCGCGCCGATGACGTCACCGCGCCGATGACGTCACCGCGCCGATGACGTCACCGCGCCGATGACGTCACCGCGCCGCGATGACGTCACGCCGGCGCGCGCTGGTGCTTTGTATAAGTATAAATCTCACTGCAACTAACTCAATCTTACAGCAACCTCATTTGTAACTATGTAAAAAAGTATATTTGTTATTATTTTCATGAAATAAAAAGTAGGAATAATTTTGTATAGAAAGTGAAGGTCGTTGTTTTTACTTTTCCCACATCACATCACCGTATCCTACATCCTACATCCTACGCAAGCCTTCAAATCGTGTAACGCATTTCGGCAAAAGCGCCGGGACTCCTTGCAAGCAGTGCAAGACAACTAGTCCAGTCAAATTAGCGTTTAACTTCCGAATCAGAGATAATAAGCTGGACCGTGCACGGCGTTGACTATGCCATCTAGTGTCGCATATTTCAAAATACTTGATATTGACGCTTCTGTGCTGCCACCTGTTGTTCCTGCACGCTCAGTTTAGGGGAACGTGTGCGAAGAAGACTGCCTAGCGTAGCTATTTTGAATGTTATACTTGAAACATACTTGACAGTGACATTTCTGTGCCGCCACCTACGAGTATAGTTTCTGCACGCCACTATATGTCACCGAAAAATGGCAAAAGATTATTTTATAGATTATAAAATCTTGACAGATTTTAAACTTTCGATAAATCGTCAACTGAACATTGGGAATGCTCTTTTACGCATCAAAATTAAATAATGTACCGTAAAATGCTGCAACTTTGCACGGATTTTGACGTTTTTCTTCGATAAATCTTTAATTGTTAAGAAAGTCGTATGTTTTTTCAATTACTGTCCAATATTGGACTTTAAGCTATAGGAATACATTTGCTACTAGTAAAAAAAACACCTATAAAGCACCAAAAAATTGCTTTGAAAACGTAGGCAAAGTTGAGGTAAAAACTACAACATTGCCTGTCATAATATCTTTTTAAATGAATAGGTATTTTGGTAACGGATTTGACACCCATATTGCCATGAAGTTCTTTTCCACGTCAGACTTCACTGAATCTTGAATAGCACAAGAAATATTTTTTTACAATGCTAGGCAAAGTTGTGCAGGTTTCTCTAAAACTCCCATACAAAAGTGAGTTCGGTGTAGGGCTGCCCTAAAGGAAATGCAACAATTTTTCTTAAATTCAAATATATTTTTAAGAAATCAAATTGTTGTAGGTACTTAAATTCTAATAACATTTTTTCATAGGAAAACAAATATGTAGGTAGGTAATAACATTTAAAAAATAATAATGTTGGTACCTATTACGTATAATAAAAATTACAACAGCAGCCTGCAGAGAGATCAACAAATAGTTTTACATGAATTGCTTCTCCGCCTCGTATGAAGATATTTTCTGACATGTGACTAAATCTACCGCCACATTCAGCATCTCCTGCGAATAATCGGAGTACTGTCTAGCCCCTGGTTTTCTTCTACTCTTGGGTGGGTTGCTCATGTTTAAAATTTGTCGAACAATATGATAACATACTATAAATGACTAAGAAAATTACATTCGAAATCCTTAATTTCTGATGATGATAAATAAAGAAACAATAGTTCTAGCTTCTATAAAACGTTCTTAGATCAATTACAAAAAAAAAAACAATTACACAAGCAAAACCACGGTCGATTAAGAGTTTGTTGAAAAAATTAAAAGTGGCAGCCCTAACCCTAGATAATGTTGAGTAAAAAGTTGCGAAAATCTGACACAACTTTGCCGACCATGATTTAACGGTTTAAATTAAGATATAATACAGAAAAAACAGTTTAAATACATAAAAGAGCATATTTTCTTTGCTATATAACATATTACGCTAGAAAATGAAGCATAAATACTCATAAAATGAAATTTTCCTGAGAGCCGGTAAAAAGCGAGTATCCCGTAGACAGAGAATAGATATAGACATGCTCTTAGAATAATAATAATTGTTAAAGTAAGACGACGCATATGCAAAATGTCTATGTGTGAGCAAGACGCAGCATAGTTTTTCTATCTCTATTTGCGTATCGGTTTTTGTTGTCTGCCATCAGTAGTCATTGGTGGCAAACAAATTGTGCTGTCAGCGTATTTTCGTTGATAGAAGCTTATTTTGTGTGATTTACTGCTTTAGTGATATTCCAGAAGGTATTATTAAGTGTGTAGTGATGGTGAATTGCAGTATTTACGGCTGTAAAAGCCGTAGTGAACGAAATCAACCAAACATAACCTTTCATCGGTAAGTAGCATTTTTTATCTATTACAGCAAGTAAATCAAAGATTATTGTACTCAAGACTATTTTCTGTCAATAACAAGCAAAGTTTATTGATAATTAACGTCTAAAAAGACGATAAATCCTAACTTGTTTTTCATATTAGCCGGCCAAAGTGTGAGGCAATTTATGTTAGGTTGTTATCTATGTCACTTCATGTCATTTGTAAATTGTCGGATAATAACTTGACGGGGATACCAGCACTTGATTATTTTTACCCCTAAACGTATTTTTTATTTTTAGGTTTCCGAATGATCCATTTTTTTAAAATAAATGGATTGACTGTACGGGCCGAGTTAACTGGCATCCAAGTCGTCACTCCCGTATTTGCTCACGACATTTCGAAGACAGTTGCTTTCGACAGAACTTAAATCGTACCTACTTAAATCCACGTGCGATACCCACACTTTTCATCCAGGTAAAGTAAATATATTACTTAATTTGTTATTAAGTAACTAAACATCAAAAAATTTAAATATACTAACTCATCTTCTTGATTACATAAGCAGTTAAGGCATTCAGTTCGCGCGCGAACACAATCAAATAGTAATAAATACATACGTTATCCCTCTCTCCTGTCGCAGGTCTGCTGGAAGAAATTTCTTATGAAATAAGCAGTACCTTTGTGCTCTTCTTACTGTATAAATTTTCGTGTTTTAAGAATATTGTGTATACATAAATAGATAAATAAATAAATAAAAAAAAACGTGTTATTAATTGATATGAATTACATTACTCGTAGTAGACGTACAACCAAAATAATAAGAACGAGATTACCCACACAATGGGGGTAAAAGTCTAAGTATGGCAATATTAAATGCACGAAGTTGTAATGATGTACTTATGTCGAACTATCGCTATCCCTTACCGTTATACGCTGAGGACTTGTCTATATCTATTCTCTGTCTACGGAGTATCCGCACTGACAATGAAACTGACACTGACACCGATATATTATATTCCTCTATGCACTGACAGCTTGTTAACTAAAATTTGGAGTGACGTATGATCGAATGTTGCCATACAGATTGCCGACTTGCTTTTAGTAATACCATGGACAATAAAAAACATTTCGCAGCGGGAATAATTTAACTTTTTTGAATTTAGGCAATGTTACAGCATTTTACGGTACACATCTTTATGGTCAGACGAGGCATAAAGCCACTAATTAGGAAAATGTAAAAGCACAGAGTTTTTCCCCTTCCGGTTTCCTGACCTTATAGTACTTCCACCCTTGGAGGGGTGGCTTCAAAAGTAGTGTATCTGGATAGAGGGATGATGCACCTACCCTATGACGGATAGTATAGTAGCCCATGAAGTCAACCCTTAATAGTAGACAAGTTCACACTTGTAGATAGCTTCGATAGTTAAATGCAACAAGCCCACCAGTGGGCAGGGTTGAAGGGTTGATTTTCACCCCACATTCGACGGGGAATTTCGGGGGATTTACAGAGAGGTGCATCAACCCCTATCCAGACCTGTATTAAAATTAAGCCAGAAATGTATTAAAATCAGCCAGAACCATAGTTAAAATTACAGTTAAAAATAAACTTCAGTTAGTGGTTTTTGGGGCTCGTTATGGTAAAGTAATATAGTACGTTAGTAAACAGATAGAAACTAGCAATTAGTAGTTACCGGCAGAAAAAAATATAGAATTTTCAACTAGAAGCAAAGTAATCGCGAATTTTCCCTTAAACCACTAGCTGCAGTGTTATCAAATTCCTGCATATTATTTAACCCTGGTAAGCATACATCCCTCACCCCAATCTACCCCGAAGACAGCAAGTAAATAGCAAGAAAGAAGAACGTTGCACGCGCGTGGTACAGGGAACCTCAATACCCGGTACAGGACGTCAGCGCGGCTGGACGCAGTCGGGTGGTCACAGTTCACGTCGAAGGATTAGAAGAAGGATAGACCTACCCCATCACACCCCCGTTGCAGTCAATCACGCCCGTCCGGTACACCTATCTAAAAATTACACACCCAAAGTAAACTCAACCAACATTGGACAGCGGGAGGTCCATTTAATTCGTAACTCTATGGCGTACATGTAACGTCACATCTCAACAACCTAATGAGAGCCTAGTTTCATGTACACTTGTGCTCTCATTGGAATTTCTCGGAATTAATTCGAGAAATTATAAACTATCAAATTTTGATGCGTAGAAAAGCATTCCAAATATTTAGTTGGCAATTTAACGAAAGTATACAATCTCTCAAGTTATTTACGCTGTTGTGCGACAACTCGACCGTTAACGTTAGTGCCATGGTTGGTTGCCGTGGCCTTATTGGGTAACGAATATTGTACGACGGACTCAATCAAGTGGCTGATTAGATAAAACAAACAACTGTTTATCAGCGCAAGGTAGCCAGTGCTTACAAGATAGTATTACAATAAAATAACTGGAATGCCGAGTTGAGGTGTAAGCTAAATAACACGATTGCTTTTACGTTATAATTAGTTTATTTAAATTTACGGGACCACGAGCTATCATGGCCATTGATGTTGAAGCTATACATCAGCTAATACTGGTCTGCAGAGACCATGCAGATAAACTAATTACGTACGAGTAATAAATTAAACAAACATTATCACATAATTGTTGCTATTTATTAAATGATACAATCTAAAGTTCGCTTTACACTTGAATAGGTCAGCATTAGTCTGGAGCTTGGCAACAGTCTAGTACTTGGGCGCGGGGGACTCCTCCTTGCTGTAGTCTCTGATGGGCGAGTAGAACTGAAACAATTCATCAAGTTTTGCAGGGACAGGTAATACAAATTTTTATACGAGTATGTAAGTGATTTATTTAGCCTATCTAACACTGAAAGAATTTTTCAAATCGGAGCAAGAGTTCCTGAGATTAGCGCGTTCAAGCAAACAATGAAGAGTTTGTTTGCTGTTTGCTTTATATATTAGTATAGATAGATACACAATTATTGTTTTCGTTCTTTGCTTACTAATGCATGCCATTGTACCTTTGTGCATGAAGTTTACATAAATAAATGAATAAATCAGAACTCTCCACTGCACTGTCATCTACATAGACTGCAACTACTGTCAATATGTCCGGTATTCCTACATAATGCAATAAATAAATCATTGTTCAGTAGCATTGGTTGGGTATGAGCTGTCACACAGATGTAAGATTTTCCTTATTATAGTTGAGTAGGGAAAAGTCCTATTTGCTGGCAGTGTCGGTTTATATTCCAATTACATAGATTTTTAAATTCAGGCTAAATAATAACAGCCACACGGGTCGATCTTTAAGGTTAAGCAACGCTTGCCAAGGTTGGTCTGTGGATGGGTGACCATCTTAATACACCGAGTTTCCTCCGTGCCTCAAAAAGCACGTTAGGCTGTTGGTCCCGGCTGTCACTTGTAGATCTTTTGCAGTTGTTACGGGTTGCCAGTAAATCTGACTCCAGTCTTGCTAAGAAGTACCGTGTACCCAGTTAATGGGTTGTGGAGATCTGGTAGGCAGCCGCTTCACGTAAAACACTGGTATTCTGGCCTGTTGGTCTAGTGGTTAGTGACCCTGACTGCTATGCCAGAGGTTGTGGAGTCGATTCCCACCCAGGACAAATGTTTGTGTGATGAGCATGATCATTTGTTCTGTGTCTGGGTGTAGTTTATCTATAATATGTATGTATTTAGAAATATATAAGTATGTTTATCAGTTGTCTAGTACCCATAACACAAGCTCTGCTTAGCTTGGGACTAGATGGCGTTGTGTGATAGTTGTGTGGAATATTATTATTATATTATATTATTATATATATTCAGCTGAATCCGGTTTGACTGGAAGCCGACCCCAATATAGTTGGGAAAAGGCTAGGCAGATGATAATGATGAGATTTTAAAATTCAGCAACCTACTACTAAAATAATCGTGAAGTGGTACCCTATTGTATAACCACAGCCCCACATGTGAGCTTTCTTATTTTGTATTATAGTCACAACTGCCGCAGTGGAAACATAGCTATCCACATCCAAAACTGTTACGAAGGCAGTGTCATAAGCACTAAGTTCTGGGAAGCGAAGTGACCTGCAGGCCTGCCACATACCTTGTACTGCTTGGCCCTGTACTCCTCCCAGGGTTCGGGGTTGGACTTCTTATTCCAAGAGACATCAGGGTTGCGGGTGGCCAGCCTGCCCAGGTAGAACACGGCGCCAGCGCAGCCGATTCCCACGCACACGTACAGCGGGATCAACTGCCATATACATTGCAATGTTATAATTTTGTTATGCAATATTCTCCAATAGCATGCATGGTATGCAATCTATACATAGTTTTAAGAATGGAAATGTTTAGAAAACTTGACATGCTTACTGACAGAGATTAAGTTTCTTTAAAGAAAGACCATACTTTTGTATAATTTCAGGATATATTATAGTAATTACAGGTGGCTCTATTTTTTCTGATGACACTGTTTGGGCCAACTATATGGATTGGAGCAAACTTGCAGTGGTCAGCTATCTGTGGGAGTGGATTTTGTTTTGCATAAACATTAAATGTTGTGATTCTTATGGTGAATGCATACAAGCAAACATTTGGATGGCATTATCTTTACCATTTCATATATATTTCGGCAAGAATAGAAAACAAATTTAATTGATATATCATGTAATATCTATTTATTGCTAGATGAATTACACATTTTTTTATAGATTATCAATTATAATCAATCATCAATAATCCAGGACTCAAGATTGACTTAAGGAATAATCAACGGTAAGTGGGTCTGGGTTGCTGGGTGGGCTCCTGTCCTAGCACCTATATCATGTTGTTAAAATAACTTGATGGGTAGGAACACACTCGATCCAAAAGGATCCGCTTTTGATATTAAATAATATCCAGTGCATTTCTACCGGTTAAGCATGGGAGTATAAAACGCAATGTGAACACCTTGCCAGTATTAATATACATTTGTATTTAACACTAGTTGACTCGCGCAACTTCGTCTGTGTCAAAATTTTCATTACTGCTACGCTCCTATTGGTCTTAGCGTGATGATATACAGCCTATAGCCTTCCTCGATAAATGGTCTATCTAACACTGAAAGAATTTTTCAAATTGTACCAGGAGTTCCTGAGATTAGCGCGTTCAAGTAAACAAACAAACAAACTCTTCAGCTTTATATATTAAGTATAGATAGATAAGATAAAGATATAGGACAACCAACATAGACTACCACCAGTTCTCAATCAATACTACATATGAATGTTCGTCAATTGACCAGTTTAAATTTGTAGATTTTGTAGTGTTGAACTTCGTAGCCTAACTATGAACCCATTCATTGTAACTTGAGATGGTAATTAAATCTTTTTAATTTGTTCTATTTTATATTACTTCTTCTTCTTATTGTGGGGGCAGTAAGGTCATTTTGTATTGCGGCGGGTTAACGGTTAGCTAGATTGTCATTGCGAAACGTTCTACAATATGGCAGCTCACATTTAGCCTCATTGTACTTATTCTACAAAGTAGGGATGTAGAGGTAGGGTTTGGTTAGGATACTTTAAACCCTTTACACAGAAGTAGGTGTATTAGTATTGTCATAATGTGTGTGTATTAGTATTATCATTTGATTATATTATTTTTAGTTCAATAAAATTACTACAATTAAACATGGAAGAGGAAACAATTGAATGAAAAAATTAAAAAAAAAACAAACAACCATATATTTTTATTATTGTTTGAATTCTTAATTTTTACATTTAACACCATATAGTGTCAAGTATACAGTTCACATACTTTTAGGCAGAAAATGTTTTTTTGCTTTTCTAATAATTTACCAGTAATGAAATAGGGAGTACATAATGAGTACAAATTTTTTGGGTATGCTTCCGTTTCATCAACTTCTATGCCAGCTGGAATTTTAGCATGGTTGTGCTGGGAAGGAATCTTGCCAGAACAACCTGTATATCTACGATAATGAGAGGTATAAAATTTCTATAGTGGTATAAAATAGTACTAATTAAAAGGATTCTTTTACTATCTAAAGATATAGTGAATGTGTTCATGGTCGTGCTACGAAGTACACTTTGCAGACTTAGACTAAAACCGAAACGAGGATTCTGAAAAATATTTTCAGTTTTGTAACTAGGAATAGATTTACAAATGGCAGCCTGATGACGAGATGAGGCATATTTTTTACAATCTATCATACAATAAGTGACCAATAACGCCCTCGTACCTCTTTTCATTTACAAGTAATTCAAGCCATAACAATTAAACATTTATAACAAAAATATACAACATTTAGAGGTTAATTATGTAAGAAGTGTACACTTGAGACGTAGTGAGCGTTAATCAACAAATACGAAGAATACGTGCTACTTACTGCTTTGTGCTTTTTCAAGCTTTCAATTGATAAACCTTGCATTTTTCTGGCTTTTTTAATATTCAGAAAATCACAACTATTTGCCTAGGAGGCAGAATACAATCGATCTGGGTGCAGTGCAATCTTCGTTGAACGATTGCTGAAAAAATTTGACAGATTGGTTTACAGCAGTTTCAATGTTACCATCCCAAAATAAATATCGCACAGTACTAACAAAAATAGAATTTTTCTATGCTATGCTATCAAAAAGATTGGTGAAATAACATCTAGTCCACCGAAAAAACGAAAAAGCTATGCTGATTGCTAAGAAAGGAACCTACTAACAATGCGACTAGCGAGCCTTGTCCAGAAGTACCGCTTAAAGTGGATGCTCCAGGGTGGCCTGCGAACTTCAAATATTTTTATGTTTTCTGCAATTTGCCGGTCAGTGTTAAGCTGTATGTGGACCAAATGCGATCTGCGACCGTAACGCGTATTTATCTAAAGAATTATAACCATTTTAATCATCAATATAGCCCTCTAAGTTCATGTAGTTCGAAAGAATGATTATTTCTGAAATATTCATTCTTTGCAAATTGCAAAAAACATAAAAATATTTGAATTTCGCGGGCCACCCTGGAGCATCCACCTTAATCTAAATCAAGCCCTTGATCCAGCAGCCTTAGGGCGAGGCCACAACATTGCGTTGCGGCGTCGCATCGTAAAAATCTACGACGCATTGCAATGCATTGTATTGCTGAGCGACGTCATTTTTGCGATACGACGTCGCAACGCAGTGTTGTGGCCTCACCCTTACGAGAGCCTCGAGATGTTGAAGCTCACGGCCAAGAAGCGAATTTTTATTTGCCAACAAATAAAAATAAATAATAATGTAATAAAAATGTTTATTTTCTTCCACAAATAACACTTAAAATAGTTTTATTTGTAAGTGTTATTTGTGGTATATTAGTACATAAGAAATAATTACAATAATATGACTACGACAACGTTCATTTGTGGGCGTTGCGTTGCCCTGGGTGAAGCAGGAGGGAGTGTCAGACTATTACTGACTAAAAGCCATCCGTGTTCCTCCCAGTGCCCTTTGCGTTCCAGGGTACGGTGCCTCTTTTGAACGAAGTCCGCAGCCCCAGCAGTCACTGGCCCAAGCGGGCCCCGTCTTTTACGCTAACAACTGTATGAGGCGCACGTGGAATACAGAGCGCCGTCGACCCGGGCCTGGTTCTGATCAGACGGCGAGCCACCCAATGCTCGCGGTCCGCAGGCTCGCTCCTACGGTGGCCGGAAATCGCCCTGCGACTCCCGACGCCCGAGGCGTCTTCTTCTGTTGCGGCGGCTGGGGCGTGAGGTTTCCCTCTCTCTCACAAGTTTAGCTTCCTCCTGCGCTAGCATTACTGCTTCGCAGAAGGAGGCGACCGCTACCCATGTCTCCTCGCTCCGGACCATGGCTTGAACTAGGGTCGGACGCAAGAGATCGCTGCCGCCGATCGCCTCGACGAGGACACGGCGGTGCTCAGCCCAAGTAGGGCAGACCTCAACCGTGTGCTCCACCGAGTCCTCCGGGCGATCCTCGCAGTGTTGACACCCGGGCGTATCCTCCTGCCGTATTCGAAACAGGTACCTCCCAAAACAACCGTGTCCGGTGAGTACCTGCGTCACTGGTGCCTAAACTAAGCCTTTAACTTTACCTAAAAGTATGTGGTTACTACCCCTACATATACTCAACACCATTCGGGCTAGAAATGATACCTATCTTGCCAAAGCTCAGAATTATCCTTCGAATTATAATTATCATCCTTTTCGTAGTTCCTACTTCAATTCCTAATTACTGGATTATATTCCCTTTAACATTCCACTTCCTATAATGCTACTTGAAATAAAACCAACTGAAAAACGCCTATTATGGCCATAATTATTGCCATATTACGGTAATGTGGCCGTAGTATTTATTAGGCATACACTTCGCCCTCGTCAACGCTTTCTATTTTCTATTCCACGAACAACCTGTTTTTTCTGTAAAAAACAACCTATTTTTTCTGTTCCGTGAACTCGATAGATATCTTCTCGAGCTGAACTGACACTCCTTAGAACTGCGATACCTTTAGCCTTGAGCCTAGAGCATTGCTCTAAGGCTGGAGTCAATTGCCACTCCCAGCACAATTATTATTATGTTTATAAACTTTTTTATATCGATCTTTAACCTTTGTTCTGTGTTATATTTTCTATTTGTTATTATCTTTTCATTGTGTTTTTGTCATTTTATGCCTGTTACTTGTAGGAATGTGTGGTGTAAACTGTAAAGTGGGCGATAGACAATGAACTCATAGTACGGGTTTTTAAGATAGCGAATTTACTCTGCTCGACGTCGGTGACACACGTGAAAGCTTGCTCATTACTCTGGTACCAAGGGGACTGCGATGTCGTCAATGGAGGAAAATTTTTGTGATTCAGATATTTATATAATTACTAGTTGTTCCGCGCAACTTCGTCTGCGTCACAATTTTCATTACTGCTCCGCTCATATTGGGCTTAGCGTGATCATATATAGCCAATAGCCTTGGTCGATAAATGGGCTATCTAACACTGAAATAATTTTTCAAATCGGACCAGAAGTTCCTGAGACTAGCGCGTTCAAGCAAACAAACTCTTCAGCTTTATATATTAGTATAGATATTTTGTTATAGCCAGACAGGATACTTATTATGAGATAAGCAAAGAAAAGAATTCTGTTAATAATTAGTGTGAACAGCTTCAAAAATTAGTAATTTTTACAACACAATAGCACTCAATGTGTCACAAAACAAAGTAATGGATCGCGGCTTGCGGCTCGCGGCGTTGACAGACGTGCAAGCCGAGGCGAGCTACGAGTAAAATTTCATACCTATTTGTTGGATCACCAACAAACTTATTCGACGGTTTTTATGTACGCGTACTTACGGTGACACACGAGCGAAAAAGCTCGTCGAACCACAAGTACACGTACTTGCTCGCACGGTCAATCACCCACTTAAATAGAAGTTTGTCATAAATAAATAAATAACAGAAAAAACCTCACGAGCCAAGTCTAGATATAAGATTGTTTATCTTTCTCAGCTTTCATGAGTTTCTCCTTCTCGTCACGCAGAACGGTTATTTTTACAACCATTGTACGCCTCTCGATTCAGTCTACCACACAGACATATAAATAGTAGCAGACCAAACATTCGCTAAAATTTGCGTAGCCATTACGCATACATTCAGTCAAAAAAGTATCGGGAATGGATGATTTGTTTATGGTTCCAAATTCAAATTTTTGTTTTTTTGTAGTTGTTAGATTGGCACAACTGTTTTCCATTTTGGCGCGGAGTTTGAGTTGCATCTGTTATTTATATTAAATACAGTGCTGGTTTTAGTAATATCATATATAGTGTGTATTGCGAATTTCATAATGGACAAAAATATCGAACAAAGAGTTTCTTAAATTTTGCATCGCCAATGGAATTTCGTGTTCGGAGTCACTGAAAATGTTACAGAAGGCTTACGGTGAATTGACTTTATCAAAAACTCGTGCTTATGAGTGGTTCAAAGCGTTCAAAAGCGGTCGAGATGTGATGGAAGATTTGCCTCGCTCTGGTAGGCCGTCAACGTCTGCAACTGAAGTTAACATCGCAAAAGTGAAGGAAATAGTGACTGAAAATCCCCATTCAACTCTGAGAGAGATAGCCGCCGAACTTTCTGTATCTCACGAGTCGATCCGTACCATTTTAACTAATCATTTGGGTATGAAACATGTTGCTGCTCGGCTAGTCCCAAAAGATCTGAATTTTCTCCAAAAACTCAATCGCATGAAAGTCGCTGAGGACATGCTAGAACGAGTCAGTTCGGACCCAACATTCATGAGACGCATTGTTACTGGTGACGAGACGTGGGTTTACGAGTTTGACATGCAAACTCGTCAACAAGCTTCGGAGTGGCGCCTTCCAACTGAACCGAAACCGAAAAAACCACGCCAAAGTCGATCAAAAGTCAAAGTCATGTTGACTGTTTTCTTTGACTATCGCGGTGTTGTGCACTCTGAATTCTTACCGGAAGGTCTAACGGTAAATAAAGAATATTATTTGAGCGTTATGCGGCGTTTAAGAGAGCAAATTCGACGAAAAAGGCCAGATTTGTGGAAAGAAAATTCTTGGATTTTGCACCACGACAATGCGCCTTCGCACAAGGCTGTCATTGTGAACGAATTTTTAACCAAACACTCAACAAATACCATCCAGCAACCACCATATTCACCAGATATGGCTCCTGCTGACTTTTTTCTTTTTCCTAAACTCAAATTACCACTTCGTGGCACCCGTTTTCAATCGATAGAAGACATAAAGGAGAATTCGCGGCGAGAACTGAACTCAATTCCGGAAGCAGCGTTTAAAAAATGTTTTGATGAATGGATTATTCGTTGGCGCAAGTGTATCGTTTCTAAAGGAGCATACTTTGAAGGTGATAAAATAAATTTGGATGAATAAAAGACATTTTGTGTATTATTGATCTTTTCCCGGTACTTTCTTGACAGAGTAGTACATAGGCAATGTTGTCATTACAGGGCCGAATTAGGACCGGTTGCCGGTATTATCCAACGATAATGAAACAATCCGTATACTTTCTGAAAATCCGTAAAAATCGAAATTCTCTGGGTACAAGAAATATAATTACTTATAAATTGTCTTATGAATTGAACCACCATCTATTCCCGTAGTTATTGTTAAAGGCGACTAAGGGAATATTTTAGGAGGACGATGAGCAGCAGTCCACTCTACACATTTTGTTTGTGTATACAAACCGTTGACGGGCGTCAGTATTAGATAGAAGAACTGGCACTGCAGTCAACCGAGAGTCAAGGTTTGGTATGCCTGAAATGAAAGCTAGTTTAGGAATAAATCAGGATTTTTGAAATAAAAGTAAAGAATTTGTATGATTGTTTACTTGTTTTGGAACAAGACAATTTTTTTAAGATGATTTCTTTGTGATCAATTTATCTCTTTGCATTCGTGTTTACATCTTAAATCAATGTAAAATTTCACAATAATTTTAATTATCAGATAAACATGGTTTTTATCGCATCGTTTTTACGTTGAATCAAAAATTAAGTAATCGATATAATCAGCGACAAATTTCATCAAACTATTAAATTCGTTACAGTGGTTAATTTTAAAACACTCATATCATCTTGACACAATTTAATTTTTAATTCTGTAATTATTTCTGAGAACTGAGAAACCTTTTTTCTTAACCGTCTACGTTGTTGCAGTAATGCCTTATTTTTTTTATTTTTCAAGTTCATTTTTCTTTTTAACCTTTGCACTTCTTCACATCTGGTTGAAACCGGAACTGGAGGTTTTGAAGGTGTAACACTACTGTCATTTGAAGGACCCGGTACATTTTATTCATCCTGAATAGATATACAAAGCAATGATTAATAACAGAAACTTTTAGGGTAGCGAGAAATGAAAGAATTTATCGATTAAGTACAGATTGATTGTTGTTCGATTTCCAAATGTAAAGTGAAAAGTTATTAACCATTATAAGTTGAGCTTGTGCTTTCCAGCTTTTGAACTATACAATTTTATCTACACTGAATATTCGATATTAGAATAGAATAGAATTATTATGTAGGTACACCATATAAGTAAAACAAAATAATAATAATAAATAAATAATAGTAATTAGGGAAAACATTTTAATTTTAGGCACATAAAAACATATATTATAGAGTTGAACTTCAATGGGCAAATCTGCCTTGCTCATGCACTTAACACAATAATTTACTACTGAACTACCTAAATCATAGCTTGAGTTTTTGAGCACTGCAAATCCAGCCCAAAGCAATAAAAAAATAGAAGTCTCCATATATGCCTAATAGTCATACCTACATGAATAAATATCATTTAAATTATGATTCAGAATGTTACTGTCCTTTCCTTGATATATGTATGTATTAAGTAGTTAAAATACTTACTATTAAAGCAGTCTTAGTCATATTGGATGTAAAACAGCTGGCTTTATTTTATTATGCATCTCTGTAAGTACAGAAACATTTGCTATGTTTGCAGTTCGTTTTCTGGGCAAGGTTTTTGTGGTGGAATAATTACATTTTTCTTTTCCTGCAAATAAAACAACAACAATTAATAAATATGTAGACGACTATTTAACATAAGTTGTGATTGTTACAACAACGCTTGCCAAGGTTGGTCTGTGGATGGGTGACCATCTTAATATACCGTGTTTCCTCCGTGCCTCAGAAAGCATGTTAAGCCGTTGGTCCCGGCTATCATTTGTAGATCTTTGGCAGTCGTTACGGATTGTCAGAAGCCAGTAAATCTGACTCCAGTCTTGCCAAGAAATACCGTGTTACCTTGTTAATGGGTTGTGGAGGTCTGGTAGGCAGCCGCTCCACGTAAAACACTGGTATTCAGCTGAATCCGGTTTGACTGGAAGCCGACCCCAATATAGTTGGGAAAAGGCTAGGCAGATGATGATGATGATGTGATTGTTATAACATATATTATAATATCTATAATACTTACATATGGAGCCACAGGCAATTCGTTAAACAGTGTAGGAATTGCTCCGGGACATAATGTTGTTCGAAAAGCACTGGGATCGATCAAGTGATTCTCAAAATGCTTTGAACAAAGTACACTCGAAGGTCTTGGTTGCCAATTCTGGAGTTTCATGTTTTTAATTCATGCATCCGTAAACTGTCATCCTTTGGAAACCTGGAAAAATATTAGTATGCTAAATTATTGCCCGCTGAATGAAAATTCATAGTTATGTGAGTAGCCTACATTGTATTAATACATAATAATATGCCTATGTTTATGTTCTCCATAACACAGACACTGGGTAACATACTATAATTTAGTATTTATAATAGCATGACATGTGAAACTACTACAGGTATTTTGGATTTATATCACCAAAAAATAATTAAAAATCATACATTAAACTGAGGCTTTAATTGATCATTCAATGGAAATAAATATTTTACATACAACAAACACAAATAACTAAAAATTTCGTCTTTGTTGCCTTATTCGTCCCTGGCTAATGAACAGGTACTTGAGCTGTCACTTGATGCTACTTTCTGACTATTTTGTCCTTGTATTGGTTTATTTCTTTAGTTTTAGGTTAACGGTACAGACAAATCGCTTCTTTGTTAAAAACTCTATGTAAAATACGAAAAAACAGTATCGAAACATTTGAATTCAGTAAAGAAAGCACTTAGATTTCCCAAAACTTACCGATGAAAGGTCAATCCAGGTATTTTGTGGTAGCTAGCACTGTCACAGCGATGCGCACAGCACTTCACCATTTTATTTTATTGTCCTCGTGTGTATTGTGTCCCAAACAAGTAATATTTTTTTGATTTTAACACTATTGAAACAGAACGTATGTCGCTTATCAATATGGCGGCGCGGGTTAGACAAGCTACGCGTCAAATTTTGTCTATGTATGAGTTAGTGTGACAACACGTGACAGAACGAGACACGCTTATGTCTTGTCACTTAGAAAAAAAAGGATAAAGAATCATACCATATAAATAAATATACCTACGTATTAATGTTTGGTCTGCTACTATTTATATGTCTGCGGTCTACCACCACTATATCAGGCTTGTTAGAAACAAATTAGTAGTCAACTAATTAAAAAACTAACTAATACGAATACTAATTATGATAACTAATGAATACTAATTATGATGGACTGATCGATCCTAGAACAATGTGATATTGCCATTATCGAGAACTGGGGTCGGACCGACGGGCGCCATTTCCATTCCACAAGAGAGTATTGCAAAGTACTCGACTACATCGACGCTTCTCTTCTACAGTTCTTTGCTAAGTACAAAAATATTCTAGAATGTAAATATAGATCGATCGTGTGGCGCCCTTGTGTTTTAAAATCTTGTTAGTTTTATTTCTTACTAGCTTCTGCCTGCGGCTTCGCCCGCGTGGTCCCTAGGAAGCATACTCCCAGGATAAAATGGTAATATCCTTTCTCAGTCTCTAGACTATCTGTGTACCAAATTTCATTTACACTCCTACCAACTTATCTATGAAATGGCGAAAATAGGAACTACGGCCGTCATGTTGACACGTCATTCGAGTATCAGTGTCTATACTACATTCGGGTTCTCTGGTTGTTTTGTCGTGATATTGCTGAATTTATAAAGTTTAATATGCCGAAAACTATTAAAAGTGTTGCTCGAAACATTATTCTAAAGGTTAAAACCTTTTTTGAAGAGGAAGCTCGGGTGGGGTCTCTGATCAAATATACAAACGAATTTCGGCAGCGACAGGTTAGAGTTGTCAATCTTCTTGTTATAAATTACCCGATACTTAACTGATTATTTAAGTCCACGAAATATTCGTTTGTATTCTTGCTGCTGGTTAGCGTAACGGTAACGTACATCTATTAGGTAACCTGCTAAGTGAGTGAGCCAACTAACCTGCCAGATTTCAAATTTCTACTAACAATTTATTTTACCATCTTATTTTTCAGGTGTGAGTCAAGGACTAATTTCAAAAATAGTTAAGGACCCTTCCACGCAGCAGAAGAAACTGGTACAAAAATTCGGATACCAGGTAAGGACAGAAAACGTAAAAACGGATTTGTGCATGTTGATGATTTTGACATGGGAGTTATACAGAGGAAAGTACATGAGTTTTATTCTACAAAAAAGAGGTCCAAAGCTTCTAGAGGTGATAAAGACAGAAAAAAATTACACAGGACAGTGAGAGAGTCTGCGAAAGCTGCTTCACAAAGTGGGATTCTTTTTTTAAAAATCTCAATCCAATCGGAAGGTTCTTATGGAGTGTAATGAAATATCAGCTTGGAGGGCTAAGTAAGTACTTAGCCCTCCAAGCAATTTATTTACTTATTTTATCCATGCAAGTGATGCATTAGATAAAAACAATAAATCTTCCCAGCCCCGGCTTTGCATATACAATTATGGTTGACCCAAAATAAAATTGACTACGGAGATGATTTGACTAAACCTCAGCTCTTAGAAATAATTAAGAGAAACAAGCCTGAAACTGTATATGGGATTGAAAAAATTTTAGAAGACAATAGACACAAATGCTTATATTTACCACCTTATCACTGTGATCTCAATCCCATTGAACTCATATGGAGCACAATGAAAAAAAAAAGTTGCCGGTGTGAATATTGAGCACAAAAATGCTGAAATTCCCCGCCTAGTTAGAGTAGTTTTTGACGCTATTATAGTTCATGAGTAGGCACAGCATTGTAAATACGTTCGCAGGTTAGAAAGAGAATACTTAAAACATGATTTGTATTTAGATAATCCTTTTATTATAGAAGTGGTAAGTGACACTGAAACCGAAAGCGATAGTGATAATGATGATAGTGGTACGGAAATAAGCGAAGTATCAGTCTTAACCAGGATGAAGTTGTGTTTGCAGGTTCATCGAAAGATCACAATTACTAAAAATAAATAAATTATTTTAAAGCAATTTGTTTTTTTTTTTATTACACTACACTACCACTAGGTACCACTGCTAATTATAATTAGTCAAATCTAGTGTTAGGGGTTAGGTACGGTCATAACTGAATGCCCTGCAGGGTAGGTACCTACCTAACTTCGATGAAAGTTGTATCCCCCATGGAACATTTATCTGCTGAATTTCCACTTCATTGGATTACTTTTTAGATAAAGCCATTGTTTATTCCTGAGAGACTAAACTGTTAGTGTACCTACGTAACTGTAAATTATAAAATTCTTTTTATTATTTTTATTATTATCTCTTTTATTCATTTAACTATACATACATATTATATTTTTAATTATTTGAATAAAATAAATAAAAAAAACATTTAAAAATATATAAATAGTAGCCCACCGATATTGGGAACAGGGTCCAAGCTACCAGTGGTCAGGGCTCCATAGAAAGGAACCTCCTGACAATGCGAGCCGTGTCCAGAAGTACCGCTTTCTGAATCAAGCCCTAGATCCAGCTGCCCGACGAGAGCCTTCCTAAGGTGTTGGTCGAGGCTTGTGGCTATTAAGCCATTGGCCGACACGACTATCGGTACAATGATTGCGGAGTCCACTTCCCACATGTCAACAACCTCGCGAGCCAAGTCAATATACTTGATTTGTTTGTCTTTCTCGGCTTTCACGAGGTTCTCGTCATGCGGTACGGTTATGTCTACAATCATTGCACGCCTCACAATTCGGTCCACCACCACTATATCAGGCTTATTGGCAACAATAGTCCTGTCAGTGATGATGGACCGATCCCAGTACAATGTGATATTGCCACTATCGAGAACTGGGTCGGGCTTTATTATCATTATTATTATCTATTTATTTCGGACAGAATCCATATGTGTTAGTTAAACATTTTTCTTAAGAGCTATGTTAGTAGGAACATAATACTACAAAATATATTTTTCTTAAAAACTACAATTTTCCCGTCACTATTCCCACCCAGTGTGCCTGTATGGGACAGTCATGGCGGGATGCAATCATTTGCAAAATGCTGTTGGTGCTACCGCGCAGTCTTTGAAATAATGATGCCACTTTCTTACGCACTATAGCATGGAAACCGTCAACACGCGCGTTTGCAAACATTTGTGACGCATTACAGTAGCGCGGCAACCCCAACAGCATCCTGAAAGCATTATTATACTGAATACGCAGGACGTTGAAGGCTCGCTGCGTATACCGAACCCACAGGCCGCTCGAGTAAAAAGATTGGCAATATGCTCTAAAAAGTGTAACCTTAACTTCCTTAGTACATCGAGTGAACCTTCGGGCCAGCATATTGCTCCTCACCGCCAACGCCCTGCGTTCTCTTTCTATATCTGGGTCTTCCTTTAAGTCCTCTGTGACCCAGATGACCAAGATATTTAAATTTCTGCACGATTTTCAGAACCGTCCCATCGATCATGATCGGAGGCACTGTACTAGGTCTCTGATTTCCTGCCTTAAAAATCAGTACCTCACTTTTTTGTGTGTTGTACATGAGACCTTGCTTGGATGCATACCGTTCACAAATTTTAACCAATGTCCTCAAGGCGTTGACCGAGGGGGCCAGCAGAACCATATCATCAGCATAGCTTATGTTGTTGACACATGTTCCGTCAATGTAGCATCCAACATGTGTACTGCTGAGCTCCTCGATCAACTGGTTCACATATAGGCTGGTAGATGTGAGGCCGCCCTGCCTTACACCATATTCGAACCTATATTCGTCGGAAAGTGTATCCACCCATCTCACCTGGTTAGTCTGGTTTTTATACCAAAATTTTAGGATGCTGTTATACTCCGTTGGAACACCCGCTTCCTCTAGCTTTCGCCACAGTGTGTCATAGGCAACTGTGTCAAAAGCTTTTGACAAATCGAGGAAACAGGCATATATCGGTGTCTTTCTCTCCGTGTAATACCTGACAATATACTTAAGGCATAAAATAACACTCTCTGTGGATAGTCCCGCCTTGAAACCGAATTGTGCGTCATGTAAATGTAAATACCCACTGAGACCCTGATTAAGCAAACTGTCAAGTATCTTAGCTGTCGTGGTAGCAAGTGAGATGGGTCGATAATTGGCCCTATCCGATACAACCCCTGTCCTGTTCGAATGGGTAAAACCAAGGTTTTCATAAGTGATTGCGGTAGGTATGAGTGACCGATACACAGCGTAAAAAACATAGCAAATACACGTGGCAGATGTACACCTGAAATGCTCGATGCTGAGACTGTCATACCCTGGAGACTTACCCCTCTTCATCCTTTGAATTGCTGCAGCGACTTCTTTTGCCGAAAAACGAGTCTGTCTCCCGGGCACGCCGGCCCCAGCGCCAGCGCCGCCTACATCGGTCATCGCTGGCCCCAGGGGAGATCTTACCATGAAGTGATCTCTAAAATTATTTGCAATACTTTTAGGGTGATTGATGCCGCCGACGCTCACAGGAACACTTGGCTTAGGGTTCATCTTGTTCGTATTCTTCCAAAAGGCTAAGAAACTCCCCGCTGAAAGATTTGAGGCCAGAATATCCATCTTGATTTGTTCTTGCCTACTCTGACACCATTTCAGCTTGGACTTAAAAACCCTCCGACTATTACACATTTGGTCATAAACAGTAAGTACCCTTTGATGGTCTACCAGCTAACACCCATAGTTAAAACCCCAGCCTAGCCTTTCTGTTAGCGTCCGCGACATGTCTATTCCACCCGGCGATGTACCCAATCCTCTTAAAACATTTACGACAGCTGTAAGATCTTACAGACGCCTGCGTTAAAATATTTGCGATTCTAGTGTACTATCAGGGAAATATTGACCTGGCCACCTTAAGTGTAATTATTGCTTGCACTGCCCGGCCGGTATAGCAGCGTCTTTGTTTCTCATCGACCAATAGCAACCGTCATCAACACGTAGTGAGCAAACCTAACGGGTTTTTAGGCTCTTTTTTATTATATTTGTAAACATCCACAAAAAAAAACCCAAACCATTTCTTTTAATAAATTTCTAAAATCAGTCTTGGTCATCTATGCAAAGGATTTTGTTTTAAAATTGGCTAGGTCAATATTTCTCTGATAGTACATACTATCCAACAAGGCTGTATGAACCGGGTCAGGGTGCTTACTCTGGAATATAATTCCGATAGATCGACATTGGTCAAACGTCAGTTGCTTGAGTTAAATGTCAGGGATTGGCTAGACTCAGTGAGTCTAGCCAATCCCTGACGTTTAACTGAGAATTCCAATGTCGATCTATCGGATTTATATTCGAGAGTAAGCACCCTGAACAGAATGTATCAGCGCATGAACTGAATTCCATTGGGAAATCCAGCCCTTTGAGCTGTAACTGTAATCCAGCCGTTTGAGCTGTAACGATTGTCTAATGTGAAATTTCCTTCTTGAAAACTTACTCAATTTTGGGCATTTTATATTATAATTAGCAACACTGAATTGATGGTGCCGTCATCTTTCAGTTCACAGCATTCACAGATAAGTTGGTAGGACTGTAGACTAGAGTCAAGCAAGAGCAAACCTAAGAGAGCAAACGCATCACGAAAAAGAAATCGGTTCAGTAGTTTTGGCGTGAAAGTGCGACAGACAGATAGAGTTACTTTCGCATTTATAATATTAATTAGGATAGTAAGGACCTAATAGGATTATAAATGGTATTGCCACTATCATATCCTTACTGCTTAACTAATAAGGAAGTATGGATATGGCAGTGGCAATACCACCAATAACTGTCAAATAAAAATAAAAATTATGCACTAAACCTTTGACAACTGCATCAAAAGATTAAAAAGATTTTATTGTATTGATATAACCTAATTTTAATGACTCGGTGCTATTCTTTTGGAAACAATACTTCATATAATCGAAAGGGAAAAGAACACTTTCAAAATGAGCTTTTTGTTGTAAGTGAAGAAGGTCTAGATATAAAAGTCATGTGTATCTATTTATAACTAAACGTCTTCCGTTCTGCTGCGCTGACGTCTTGTTTACGTCTTTAGTGAAATTATATGGTTTATTATTTAGATGGTTTCAGTAATAAAGAGTGGTGCTGCTTCACCAAAAAGCCTGGTAGTTAGCAATACCCCGGCTGCTACTGCTATGCATTTTGGTCTCGTTGCCTTCCTCTTCGCAGTGTAACCAGCGGCAATAGGACCTCCAGACTCGACAAACTTGAATAAAGACTTAATTTAACTGGGGTGGACGTCCGCTAAGTTGGTCTGATATATAAACACATATTACAGTGGGAGTCGTTCAAACAAGACATTCAAGCCGAAAAAAAACATCCCCGAGGGCACGCACCAGTACGACCTGATGCGGCACGCGGCGGCCACGCTGGGCTCCGGCAACCTGCGCCTTGCTGTCATGCTGCCTGAGGGCGAGGACCTCAACGAGTGGGTGGCCGTCAACAGTGAGCATTGTCCATTCATTATTCGCTGCAATTTTCTTTCTGCAAATATTTCCTACTTTAAAAATCTATCTTTTGCCAGTTATCACCAAATTGAATGTAGACATGATGTTTATTTGGTGGAAGAATAGATAACACAACAGCACAATTACATAAATCATAAACTAGAAAGTACAAATATTAAAATGAGCACCATCCACCAACTACTTACATACAGGGTTAAAATATAGCCTATTAGCACTTTGCACGTGACTTCGTTCGCGTGGATTAAGTAGGTACTCCACGAACTTCATCTCCATAAGTCCGCCCTCTATAAAGGGTAATGTCTTAATGGCAACTGAGCCGGTTCTCGTTGCTGTCATGATGGCAGCAACGAGAGGCAGGCCGTCGAACTTTGTATTCGTGGTAGGTGTTAGTCTAGCTGAAAGGACATGGGTTAGTAGAAACACATAATTTACAAGCTTAAATACAGGTATGATATAAACTAAATCTAAACAACTATAAACATAGTAATAACATTATTATGTGTGCAGCAATTAATATTTAAAATCATTTTCTTTTAAAAATGTAGCCAAAATGTAGATTAACTTAGGAGAGAAGTGGGAGAGAAGGGAATGGAAGTTGGTTGGGAGAGGAATGTTGCATTTGGAGATTTTTTGGTAAAGGTCAAAAGTTTTTTGTTTAAGGAGCAGGAGAAGAAAATATGATCCAAAATGCCCTGCAAGACCGCACTCGCACAGGGAATTATCCCGAACATGGATCTTATGTAGGAACACTGGGCTACAACAATGTCTGAGTCTAAGTCTACAGAGTGACGAAACAGTTCTCTTCGACAGTCTAGGGTATTTAAAAAACCAAGGCCTACGTTGAATTTCGGGCTGTATAGCGGCGTAGTAGATGCCCTTCGTTTTAGAGGTTCAATGTTTCAGTCCACGAGTTAAATAACTTTGGTTTGGCACCATTCTGCAGAGTTTCTAAACCGCTTCAATCGATTATTTTTATACCCATCGTAACTTTTAAACGAAAGGTCCGATTTGCTTAATTTAAATTGTAATTTACATACACATAACCAAACTAAATTGCCAAATCATTTAAATGGATAAGGATTAATATCATGACACCAAAATCAACACTATTCCATTCCACCCGGGTTTTGATTTAATAATTTGAACAAAAAGTGGTTATTGTGACTTAACCATAATAGTTAGATATATACCCTCACAGACTTTTTTGTGGATATTGAGGTCCTCTATAAAACTGTAGTACATCACTTTGTTCTATTGTCGAACAATAGTTCACACCTTGGGTTACAATATCGAAGTTTTCATATGGATCCCTAACTTTTTGAAAATATTCT
The DNA here is from genome assembly GCA_950371165.1 of Lacanobia oleracea. Taxonomy (NCBI): domain Eukaryota; kingdom Metazoa; phylum Arthropoda; class Insecta; order Lepidoptera; family Noctuidae; genus Lacanobia; species Lacanobia oleracea. The sequence goes on from OX493397.1 coordinate 687,665, forward strand.
ATAGCCCATGTTCATCAGGGATAATGTAGGATTCTAATGGTCAAAGAATGTTTCAAATCGGTCCAGTAGTTTCGGAGCCTATTCAATTCAAACAAACAAATCTTTCCTCCTTATAATATTAGTGTAGATGTACTCGCTAATAATGTAGCTATCCATTGCTGAAGGATTTTTTCTAATCGGTCCAGTAGTCTTTATGTTTATTTTTTACATACAAAAGTACAAATCTTTCCTAAGAGTAAAGATTTGTGTTTATGCATTATCTTAACCATGTTTGTTTTCACCATCTAGTCCCAGAACAAACTAGCTGTTTATCTGATGATTGCAAACAGTAAAGGTGTTTTTTTTTATACATTCCTTGTACCAAACAAAAAGCAAAATTCTCCCGCAACTGCAGTACATTTGTATATGATGCACGTCCCTAAACATGTTGTACAGAAACAACACGTCCGTTAAGATATCCGCCATAGAAATGGGATGTATGTATGTGATAGTGCTTTCCAAGCGCAAGTTTCCTGAGCGGTCTATGTGGTTCAGCGGACAGGAAACGTCAGGCCGGCCAGCTATTGTCTTTTAATTTTGTAAGGCCTGACGGATTAAGGCTTTCTGAGATCATAATCTACATAGTGTTGAGGTGTGAAGTGTGTCACTATTCAGTGACATACCATTAACGGGCGTCTGCATCAGTATTACTCCACCGGCCATTGTTTGACTCGGCGGCAAGTGGCAACGTATACGGCTCGCGCTTGTCACTCGCAGCTGGCGCGCCGGCCGCGTGATTCACAGATAACGGCCTATCGAGCTCACTTCCTCTTTTTGTTCCCTTTTACAGCAAACCATGAGCTGTGGCATGAGCAGTACAAGGAAAATACTTAGAAATTCAAATTGTATATGATTTTTCCTATATAATAATAACCTGCACTAATATTTATTACAATTCACTTGCGAATTTGTTTGCTTTAATTGTTTTGTCATACAAGCTGGGTGCCCCCTGTTCACCCCAATTTAATTTAATCCTTTATTTCAGGCATCTAGGCAAAAGCGATTTAGTCGAAATTGTTTGTTATAATCCATCTTTTAGTTTCCATACTTCTCAATCCTTTAGATCGTCCTTACCAGTTCTCGAGTCAGTTGAAGCAAGCAGTAAAGTTACCCCTCATTACTCTCACCCATTTTCACCATTTAGGGGTTTATTTCTAAAAAATTCTGTAACTCTTTATGTAAATAAAGTTTATGTCTGCCGAGTTTCATTTGGTATGTGTTGAGATTCTTTCATAAAAACTGTAGGATTGGAATGTCAAATAAGACACCATTCACAAGATATCATAGTTTTACTACTGAAACAAACCAATATAAAAATGATTTCGTAAGACGCTGTCTGTCAGAGCTCAAACCTCTGCATATATGTATAAAAGCGTGAATTTCGGATTTGGGTATCTTTAGTCGTAGTTTTAACCTTTTGAACGCCAGAGCGCATCGGCACACCTCCCACGCCAGGCCACAAATTCAGCTCAAATACCTACCAAAAAAAAAGTAGAGATTCCAACATCCTATCTATAAGTTATCGATAACCCATTAACCATTACTTTTCGTCCCATATTTTGAAATAAAATATAACTCAATACATTATTCTTTTATTTGATTTGACCCTATTTCGTATCATACTATCGTTAAATCTACAAACGAATAAATCAAATATGATAAGATACATCCCTAATCTCGTTCGTGACGTCATGCGCTGTCGGGAAGAGCCGACTCTGGCGTGGCTGCAACGGCTTTTGACAACTTCGTCGCATACGAGTAGGGATGTGATATTGTGGGACAGAATAAATAATAAGTAAGTAGTATTTACTCAATTTACTTACAATTAGTCTGAGTCTTCATAACTTGGCAAACTTATGTCATCTAAGTCCTTCTACTGTCGCACTTTTCTTATAACGTTCAATAAATTCACATAAGTTACTGAACGCTTCTCTTCTGGCACTCAATCTCGATCCAGAATATTCAGATACGAATAGTTGTCATTAAAAAATAACTGTCGAAGTAGTAAGCTACTTTTAATAAAATATTGCACAAATTTGAAATAAAAGTTTCCTTACTTACCCATCACTAGCTGTCTGTCTGTCGTGCCTTGCCGACTGGCGCGGGGAAGGACCCTTTTTTACGGATTTCGATTAACAATTCTTGATTATTGTTTTCTCTAGTAAAATGTTATTAATGGATAAATCTTTGTGCCATTTTACAATATAGCATTAAGGCCAGGTATTCCCAATATTCCATCTCTTTGAAACTATAATAAACAAACAAATAGTGATTGTTTGAAGCCAAAAAAATACATATTGAAGTTTACTTTATGTACTTTGACTTCACTCGATCAAAAAATAATCGGAAGAGGAGTCTAAATACAACTATTTTTTATTTTTTTTTCTTATTTTTCTTGATGCTTATGAAAGTTATACTTCCAAAAACCATATCTAAGAAAGGTTAATAACATATAGAAGAATAATTTGTGGTTTAATTTTGCATAATAGTTTTATTTTTTTAATAATAAATTATTATGGCTTCAAGCCGTCGACGTGAGCGCACGGCTCGCTTCGCGTAAAGTATAGAAATGTTAGATTCCTACTTCGCTCAGTCTACCTGCCCTTAATGTATTTTTAAATAATAAGAAAAAGAAACAGAAAACTAGATTTAATATATTTATTTTGTATTTAAAAATGTCGTTTTCTTATCGGCTATACCCGACGGTGGCGTATTGGGCACGATTTCTTTGTGGGCTATAGTCGACCGTGGCGCTCGAAAAGTAAATACTTCATTACGTTACGTAACTATGTATTTAGAAAAGATTTTGCGTAAAACAACCTCCTGAAGAATGGAGGAAGGGAATTCTGAAGATCGTAGTGGGAAGGACGAAACCCAAGCGAGCGAACTACTGGCCTACTCCATACACACTCTCTATAAAAATAAATAAAATGGAAATATCTGTTTCTATTATGAAAATAACGGCATTCTACTAAGTGTAATAAGCTTTTTACGTTAGTCAGACGCGTCGCAGTCGGTAGTCGATGAGTAACCCTCGCTTCTGTCGTGTCGCAGCCGTGGACTTCTTCAACCAGATCAACATGCTGTACGGCACCATCACGGAGTTCTGCACGGAGGAGTCGTGCGCCGTGATGTCCGCGGGGCCCAAGTACGAGTACCACTGGGCCGACGGCCACACCGTCAAGAAGCCCATCAAGTGCTCCGCGCCCAAGTACATCGACTATCTCATGACGTGGGCGCAGGACCAGCTCGACGACGAGACGCTCTTCCCCTCCAAGATAGGTAACCACTCATTACTGCATCACGCCGTCGCTGACGCGGACCAACACGACGACGAGACGTTCTTCCTCTCCAAGATAGGTAACCACTCAGTACTGCATCACGCCGTCGCTGACGCGGACCAACACGACGACGATACGTTCTTCCTCTCCAAGATAGGTAACCACTCAGTACTGCATCACGCCGTCGCTGACGCGGACCAACACGACGACGATACGTTCTTCCTCTCCAAGATAGGTAACCACTCAGTACTGCATCACGCCGTCGCTGACGCGGACCAACACGACGACGATACGTTCTTCCTCTCCAAGATAGGTAACCACTCAGTACTGCATCACGCCGTCGCTGACGCGGACCAACACGACGACGATACGTTCTTCCTCTCCAAGATAGGTAACCACTCAGTACTGCATCACGCCGTCGCTGACGCGGACCAACACGACGACGATACGTTCTTCCTCTCCAAGATAGGTAACCACTCAGTACTGCATCACGCCGTCGCTGACGCGGACCAACACGACGACGATACGTTCTTCCTCTCCAAGATAGGTAACCACTCAGTACTGCATCACGCCGTCGCTGACGCGGACCAACACGACGACGATACGTTCTTCCTCTCCAAGTTAGGTAACCATTCACACTTACAGAGTAGTACCTTACTGAAGATACCTATGCCATAAGACACCGGTAACAATGCTATTTCACAACAATTCAACCAAAGATGACCTGCATAGCTATTACTGCTTAGCCATTATGGGTATATGTATAACGATTCGATTCAATATAAAACGAATAGTTGTGATTTCGTTAGATTCAAGGTACATTCTTGCTGAACGAAATTCTAATAAAACATGATCCATTTCCATTTCGTAGCATTCTCCCTACACGAGCCGTAAAGAAGCACACCCATTCGTTTTGCGATGGAATCGAACGGCTAATAGCTGTGCAGGTTAGGAATGATTTGTTGAAAACGGGCGCAAACGAAGTCGAGTCGTAGAGAGGTAGAGATACATGGAAGCGGTCGCTGGTTGCAGGCGTGCCGTTCCCCAAGAACTTCCTGGCGATGGCGAAGACGATCCTGAAGCGTCTGTTCCGCGTGTACGCGCACATCTACCACCAGCACTTCCCGGAGGTGGTGCAGCTGGGCGAGGAGGCGCACCTCAACACCTCCTTCAAGCACTTCATCTTCTTCGTGCAGGAGTTCAACCTCATCGAGCGGCGCGAGCTGGCGCCGCTGCAGGAGCTCATCGACAAGCTCAGCGCCAAGGAGGCGCGGTGAGCGCGCGCGCCGACTAGCTCGCATCATCGACATTTACCTTATAGATTTATTTAAAACTCTAGTTTCGTAAATCTTACTTCTTTCTTATCTCTTGCGTAATAACAACCTCATCGTTTTGAATTAACACTAGTGCTCTGAAGCTCTGAAATAAATACTAACACTGAGATGTTAGTGAATGATTGAAATGTTTGTGATATGAGGCACTCGGCCGCTGTGTGCCGAGTGTGCGCGCGAGGTCTGCCGCGCGGCCTGCGCCTGTCCTCACTCAGGTAGAACCAGTAGGCTATAGAGAAGAAGGCCTTCCTATACAATAAGTTTAAATATAGATGCAATTTATCTTTGGAAAATATTTAGATTTGATACATGAAGTATAATGGTATATTTAAGGTTATCAAACCGAAGTGTCCGCGGACGTGGCGCTGACGCTCTCACGTCACATGCGACGCGCCTGACGCTCGCACGTCACATGCGACGCGCCTGACGCTCGCACGTCACATGCGACGCGCCTGACGCTCGCACGTCACATGCGACGCGCCTGACGCTCGCACGTCACATGCGACGCGCCTGACGCTCGCACGTCACATGCGACGCGCCTGACGCTCGCACGTAACATGCGACGCGCCTGACGCTCGCACGTCACATGCGACGCGCCTGACGCTCGCACGTCACATGCGACGCGCCTGACGCTCGCACGTCACATGCGACGCGCCTGACGCTCGCACGTCACATGCGACGCGCCTGACGCTCGCACGTCACATGCGACGCGCCTGACGCTCGCACGTCACATGCGACGCGCCTGACGCACGCACGTCACATGCGACGCGCCTGACGCTCGCACGTCACATGCTACGCGCCTGACGCTCGCACGTCACATGCGACGCGCCTGACGCTCGCACGTCACATGCGACGCGCCTGACGCTCGCACGTCACATGCGACGCGCCTGACGCTCGCACGTCACATGCGACGCGCCGGTACATGTGCTGTTCGGTATCTAAGTTATTTATTAATTTTGGTGATAGGACTGACGGTCTGTCTAGAGTATTTATTAGATTAAATCTTGTTTTCGTGTACGACTCTTTATTTATCATTTAATTTAATGAAATAATAATCTCTTGTAGCGTTAATTATACCTAAGTAATGTAGATATATTCTGTGCATTTAATATATTTTGATTTCGTGTTCAATCATATCGATCTATATTGCGACTGACAAGTGATGTATTTAATTTAAAATTAGACAATTTCTGAAATAAAACTAAGTTTTCATAATAATATACTGTTTTATTAGGTATTTACCGATTAAGTTATGTGACTGTTTACGTGCATTATCAAGCAAAGCCTAGTAACAAAGGTACACAATATGTTAGTGTCAACGAGTCACAGGGCAGCCGAGCTTAGTCGAGGTTGTTCGTTGTGTGCCCGCGCCTGCGCAGTCAGCCTGCACAGTCCGCCAGTCAGCCTGCGCAGTCCGCCAGTCAGCCTGCGCAGTCCGCCAGTCAGCCTGCGCAGTCCGCCAGTCAGCCTGCGCAGTCCGCCAGTCAGCCTGCGCAGTCCGCCAGTCAGCCTGCGTCTCTGGCTGTTAGGTTTTGTAGCCCTGATTCAAAAACTGGTCAAGAGCGAGTCGGACTCGCACACCGACGGTTCCGTAAAAAATTGTAGGTACGTATTATAAATAGTGGAATCAAGTCTCGCAGTTTTTTCCAAGCTAAGAACCAGCGAACAAATCAGAGATTTAACGGTTTTGGACCATAGCAGATACTTTTCAAGTAAGACACATCGTGTGAGGGTCGTTCTCCAATGGAAAATATTAACACCGTGATTCAGAAAAACGCGGCATCAGTGCAACGCCATCTATCGACCATTTTGTAAACTGACAAGACAAAGTATTTGGCAGCGGAAGACGTTAAGGTGAATGCTCCAGGGTAGCCCGCGAAATTCAAATATTTTTATGTTTTTTGCAATTTGCCGGTCAGTGTGAAGCTGTATGTGGACCAAATACGATCCGCGACCGTAACGCGTATTTATCTAAAGAATTATAACCATTTTAATCATCAATATAGCCCTCTAAGATCATGTAGCTCGACAGAATGATTATTTCTGAAATATTCATTCTGTCGAGCTACATGAACTTAGAGCATGTGACCAAACAGGCGCACCATAGAGGACCATTGATCGCACAATACCTGCGTAGAGGCGGCGAACTTCTTCTCGTAGCCCCCCGAGATTGGATAGTAATCTGTGCAAAGCACCCACTGCCCTTCCAACACGGGGGACCAGGCGCTCAAAATGCTCTTCAAAGCCCCACCGACCGTCCAGGGTTAGGCCAAGATACTTGATGTGCCGACTCACTTGGACTTGCGCATCTCCAACTGCTACTAACGAGTTGGGTGGCTCCCTGCTCCTCGGCAGTTTATTGGAACCATAGCGCCTCAGTTTTATGAGGTGCTATCTCTAAGCCCAACTCGCGGATCGAAGCCACGACTTTTGCCACTCCAAGCTCGGAAAGCTGGATGGTCTCGTGGAAGGTGTTTCCAGCAGCCAACACTAAGGTATCGTCTGCGTAACAAACGATGTTGACGCCAATGGGAAGGTCGACACGCAGAACCACATCGTAAGCCAGATCCCATAAGAAAGGACCTAAAACTGACCCCTGCGGAACCCCACACGTAATCTCCCTCCGATGAACACTACCATCCCGGCCCACATAGCGAATGTGCCGGTCTCGTACGTAGATAAGCCCCGACGATGCACTGCAGGTAAGGGGCGACTCTGTGATGTACAAGTGCCGCCCTAATCGCATCCCAGGGCAAGGAGTTAAAAGCATTGACGATATCTAAACTTACCGCCAACACCACCCCACCCTGGGACACTGCCTGTTCCGACAGCGAGCGGACGCGTAAGATCGCATCCACTGTAGAACGCTGCTGCCGGAAGCCGTACTGGCAATCAGCAAGATCGGGACCGACTCGCGACAGGTGCCCGACGAGTCTTTCGGCAATTATTCTTTCGAATAGTTTGGAAACCTCGTCGAGCAGACAAATGGGACGGTATGCAGAGGGAGACTCCGAGTCTATGCCTATCTTCCTCAACAGAACCAATCCAGCCTCCTTCCAGTCGTAAGGTAACACGCCCGTACGGAGGCAGCTGTTGAACAACCGTCTTAGGCGGTCTCCTAGAGAAGCCAGAGCCAAAACCCAGGCGCGGCCAGGGATACCATCTGGGCCTGGCGCAGTGTTTCGAGCCGCCATACGTCTAACAGCCCGGTCCAGTTCACCTTCAGTCACCTCCAGCTCGTCAGACCAGTCCGAAGGTGAAAGTTGCGATGAGGGGCTTTCTCTAGATACTGTGAAGAGCGTGTTTATAACACTCTCCAGTAGGAGTGGATCCATGGTTTGTGTGATGGGGGGAACCCAAGGCCGCAATTTGGCCATTACCAACTTGTAAGGTCTCCCCCATGGATCCCTGTCCAGCCCTTCAAGAAGCTCTCTCCAAGACCTTGACCTGGCATCGGCGATGGCGTGTTGAAGTTCCATAGTCGCCTCCCTGTATGCTCTATAGGTTTCAACTATTTCCTCATCCGTGGCTCTTGGCTGTCTTCTGCGTCGGGTGCGTTGGTACAGGCGTCGGGACCTAAGACATAAAACGCGCGACTGCGCTATGTCTGCTGACCACCAGTAAACCGCACCCGGGTGCTGGGCGCACCTGACTCGGGGCATGGAAGCGTCGCAAATCGACGTCATTACATCCCGGAACCAAGCCGCTTCCACTTCTGGATCGGGCGAGGTCCCCTGCGAATGAGCATCTTCCGGCCACGCCGCGACGTTTGCAGCTGCAATGAGCATGTCTCGATTGAGCCGCTTGAGGGCCCACCGTCGCACCGGTGGGCTAGGAACTGGACGGCTCGGGCTATCCGAAGGGCGCAGTGTCAAATCGAAAACGATGTGGCGATAGTCGGAAAGTGTGACCATCTCCTCCGCAACCCTCCATTCCGAAACCATACGAGCAATAGAAGGAGTTGCCCATGAGAGATCCACAATTGACTCTCCCTGCCACCGAACGCACGTGGATACAGACCCTTTATTTAAAATTCGAAGGTCAAGCGACGCTGCCCAGTCTTGAACCGCGTGTCCCCTCGGCGTATCTCGGATATTCTCCCAAGCTCTGGAGTGAGCATTAAAGTCACCCAGAACGAGCACCGGTCGGGGTGAACATTTGTAGCGAATGCAGTTTGAAACCCTGTCCAGATATTCCTCGAATTCAGCGAGAAAAATGTTTGGAGACACGTAACAGCCCACTACAGCCAGGGGTCCCCATTCCACTGCAACCCATCCATGTCCCCTGTCTAATAGGGAGCAGTGAGACCCATCACTTCCACTAGCCCAGTAAATGGCGACAGAGTCTACAGTGTCTCGGAACCAGCAAGGATGATCTCTAAGACCATATGGCTCCGCTACTACTGTTAAGGCAACCGACCACTCCGCAATAGTCTGTAGAAAAAGATTTTGAGCACTGCGGCAGTGATTCAGGTTGCACTGGAATACTTTTAAGGCTGAGAAGGCGATGTGTCCATTTCCTCTGAAGGGCCTGCACCCAGTGGTACTGGCGTCGATCTTGGAGCTGTGGCTGGAGCAAGCGAGGCCCGCTTCTTGCGTGGAGTACATTTTTTACCCCCTAGCCGGTGGTCCGCTGGCAAACCCTGGTCTGCACAAAGCGGGCACCGCATGATAGGCGACGTGCACTCTCTTGCTTTGTGAGCTCCCCCGCAAGCATAGCACTGGTTGCTCCGGTCAACTGTACTAGTGCACCGGCAGCGAACATGCCCAGGCTCCAGGCAACGGAGCCCATCATACGACGTGCCCCCAGAACCTGAACCCTGGCCATTGTCCACCCTAAGCGCATGCGCTTGTCAGACGCCAGCTTTTTTATTGCTGCCAATGGGCCACGGACCCAGACGTACCCCAAAGAAGCATATGGACGACGAATTTTACCTACTTTCACTTCATCAGGGTGACAGCCTCCTAACTCGGCGATAGCTGTTGCCACTTCTGAGGCGTAACGGCATCATCAAGGTCCATAATCCTTGCCTCCGCTCGCTTAGTTGGCCGAGAAATTTTCACATCAAACTCGGCGAGGACCTCCCGCATACGGCTTGCGAGATTGTCTGCTTTGGTGGAAGATTCAGTGCCAGCGACAGTTAGCACCATCCCACCATCAGCAGCCCTCCTCTGACCGACACTGTCAATGCCGAATTCAGCTAAACGAATTCGCTGTCTCACTACGGACATGACCTCGCCGAGTTTAGCAGATGACGCCTCTCTTATTGAGACCGTAATAGCTGCCGTGGAAGGAACCTTAGGCAGTTTTATTAGAGAGGTTTTCCCCTTAGCAGAAGTGGCAGGTGGGGCATCGGACTTTGCGCTGGCTTTGGGAGTCTTATCTCTCTTTGCCTTCCTCCCTACCACTGTCGACCAGGCCACCGTCCTAGCTTTTGCTTCTTCTCGCAGGGCCTGAGAAGCTTGTGCAGATGCCGTAGACACAATAGGAAAATCCACAACTGAAGCCACCGCTTTGCCTTTTCCCTTACCTTTCCTTTTCTTTTTGCCCGCAGTATTAGGTACTTGGCTCGGACCGGCAACTGGCTGCTCATTCGCAACCGGTGGTGAAGCTTTTCTCATGTCTGCAGCAAGTGTTGGACGCAAGGGCTTCTCTGGAGGCAATCTTTTCTCTATTGCGGCCAGTTTGGCGTCCACCATGCACCCTATTTCTAGGGCTATAGAACGTCGAAACTGGGCCTCCAACTCGTCTGATCGAGAAGAATCGGCCACTGCAACGGTTAAGCTGGGACCTATCGATGAGGTTGTCACAGGATCACCTGGACGACTTAAGAGGCTGACCTGCGCTGTCAGCTTCTCGACCTGCACTGACAAGTTGGTAAGCCGAGCTTTCAAGTCGGCGTTTTCCGTCTCCAACCTCTCAACATTGACCTCAACCGCTGAACGTGTGGCCAATTCAGCTACTGCAGCTTGGACTGTAACTGCTGCCAACTTGAGACTATGAACAAAGCTCCCCTTGAGGTTGCGCGATTCGTTTGCAACCTCTTCTATAGTTTTAAGACTACTTGCTATGCAGGTGCTAAGTTCCGTCGTTGGCTGCGCTTGCATCGTCTTAGCTAACATCTCTGGTGTGGGCAGGTTTTGTTTTGCCATTGCCCGAGTTTTTGCCTGCTTAGCTGGCGGGCTCGCAGGTTCAGAGTCTACGCCCTGCTCTCCACCGCTAGTAACAGGCTTGCCAAGTGTGAGCGGCCTAACAAACTTATCTCTGTTAGGTATCGGCTCGCTGCTCGCTGGTGTCTGCTTACGCTTGCGCGTACGAGTTCTGGACGATCTCATTGACGTTTCGGAGGCATAAGACATTTGCGAGCAAGTCGACTCGCTAGTGTCACTTGCCACCTCGTCAGCAACTGGGATAGTCGGACGCACAAATTGTGCTCGGGTTTGTTTCTTCTTTGGAACTTTCTGGGTTTTCTTCGTAAGTGCATTCTTTAACACCTCAGTACTAGCTAGACCTTGCGAACTATCCTTGCTCTGGATGTCCGAGTGCAGTTTGGTGCTAGCCTGCTCTTTAATTTCCGGTGCCCCAGATGTGTTGGGAATAGAACCCAACGACTCTTCATCACCGGTACGTGAGTCATCCTTACTCAATACGCCCTTGAAGGACGGGTAAAAAACCGATTGGGATTGTAAGCGTTCATTGTCCCCCCCAGAAAACGTGGGACAGACCGAGCTCTGCTTGGTGAGGGATTCTCCTACTGCGGAGCAGCAGGTACCCTCCTGGGGTAGTTTATTTTTATGAAGCGCTTCCATTGTTGTGCTGATCACAGCTTTGCCTTTTTTATGGGGTGGGGTCCCCAGATGGTTGATTTTCTAACGAGGTTATCTCCCCTCTCCTCTTCTCAGTTTGCCAGCCATGCCAAAAGACATCGCACAGCACTAAACCAAAACCCCGACCCAGATTGGCGCCCCGAAGACTTCGAAACGCCAATCACAAATCACACACCGCCCGATAACCCTACTACGTAAGCCATCGCACGGCGTACGACAGAAACTCCCTCATTCACACTTCAAAATCATGAAGAATGAGTTACGCACGTTCAAGTCCAGACGGTGCGCCCCTCGCGGTAGTCCGATGTTATGGACTCCGCCAAGTGTGTGTGTCCCTCTTTGTCTAGTCTCTCAATTGGACCTTTCCGGCATGAGTAACTCTACCGGCAGAGCTCCAAGATCACTGAGACTCACAAGCCCCACCACGACGGCAACGTGGGGACACTCGGTGGGGCATGCTGAAGCCCTGCTGCAGCGAAACGCCCACTAAAACCTGTAACACATCGCCGGACGTAAACAAACGCAATGTGAAAATTCACATCCATCGAGAAGGGATTGATTTGATTAGACTTACCCTAACTAGTCTAAGTGGTTGCGCTTCGGACGATAAGCGTATGTCTACTCTGTCAAAAGGTTTAACTTTGAACTTACTCCAGCAATCATAATTCATAAGAACTGAAATTAACTGCCTCCATAAACAGCTCAACTAATGGTGACAACTAGACACCTCTTGCGAAGGCTATGCCTCGTGTGGAAAGTCAGTATTACCGCCCATGGAGTCCTTTAATGGCGTTAAACTGAACGCGAAAACCCTAACTCTAACACCACTGGAATGAGTTCAGCCTAGCTAATTATTTTTATTAACGAGCTCTTCGCAGTCTGGGAGCGCCCTCGAAGTCGTCGATCAACGTACATGTCCTTCTTCGAATATTACATGTAAAAGAAACCTTTATTAAAATTTATTCAACATACCAACTAAAATAATGTTTTTGTTTACATGTAAATATTATTTAATTATCAAACGAACTTACCTGGAAATGAAGTTCGATTTTAATTATCCTGTCTTCGTCGAAAAGATTTAAATGTTCACCTGTAGTAGCCCCACTAAACTTTGACTCACTCGCACATGCAATCCGGACTATCCGTAATCCGAAAATTCCGGATATCCGCCCATTTTTACTCGAATTCCAAATCCGGAATTAAAAACCGAATCCGGATTTTCTGAATAGTAAGAAATTGTAATTAGGGGGCTACATTATCGCGCGAATATTTGGTGTTGATAGCGGAGATGGCGTTATTTGAGGATATTGGTTCACGAGTAGGTGCGATACTTGGATGTTGCTTACAAAAATATCTTCCGTGCATCCCGCAATCAAACGTCGAATCAGAGCGTGCTTTTTCCGCAGCAGGGATGATGTGTAACTGAATTCACAGCAGGTTAAACGACAGCTCTTTAGATGCCTTATTATTTTTGAGGTCACATTTTATGTCTCAAAAAATAACAAAGTTTTTAAATAATTAACGTAGGTCCGAACATTCGTAAGAAACGGAACCTATAAAGGATCACTCGGGTGTCTGTCTGGGGAACCGATCACTTTTCTGTTTTTTTTTGTTCTAATTTAATTTTACCGAAAACAATTGACCGACGTCTTATTTGCTATATGCATTATTTGGCATATTTTTAAATCATTGAAGTATCATGTGCCATAGGTATTATTTTACAGAACTATATTTCGCCGAATTAAATAATAGCTACTTTCTATTGACCGAAGCATCTTTTGAACTTTTTTTCATTTGCCAAATGATTTATTTGCCATATTTTCACCACATCAAAATGATCAAACAACGATTTGCGGAATATTTATCACAAATATATAGCCGGTTACTTCGTAGCATTTTCACATAGTGTCATAATTAACATAGTGTCATCAAAAATCAATAATTTGTGCTACAAAATTTAGTGGCAGAAACGAATCGCTGCAAAACCGACTATACGCAGTCTTGTGTGCCCTACCTTTTTTTTTTTTTAAGGATGTGAAATCATCAAATGACTCCTCCCGCTCTGGGTGAAGCAAGAGGGAGTGTCAGACTCTTACTGACTAAAACCCATCCGTGTTCCTCCTGGTGCCCTTTGCGTTCCTAGGCTACGGCACCTCTTTCGAACAGATTCCGCAGCCCCAGCAGGCACCTGCCCTAGCGGGCCCCGTCTTCCACGCTGACATCTCTTTGAGGCGCGCTGGGATCGCAGCGCGCCGCCGACCCGGGCCTAGTTCTGATCAGACGGCGAGCCACCCACTGCTCGCCGTCCGCAGGCCCGCGCCTACGGCGGCCGGGAATCGTCCTGCGACTCCCGACGCCTGGGGCATCTTCTTCTATTGCAGTGACTGGGACGTGAGGTTTCCCTCTCTCTCACACGTTCGGCCTCCTCCTTTGCTAGCATTACTGCTTCGCAGAAGGAGATGACCGCTTCCCATCCCTCCTCGCTCCGGACCAAAGATTGAACCAAGGCCGGTCGCGAGAGGTCGCCGCCGCCGATCGCCTCGACGAGGACCCAGCGGTGCTCCGCCCAAGCAGGGCAGACCTCCACCGTATGCTCCACCGTGTCCTCCGGGCGAACCTCGCAGTGATGACACCCGGGCGCGTCCTCCCGCTGAATCCGAAACAGGTATCTCCCGAAACAACCGTGTCCGGTGAGTACCTGTGTCAGGCGGAAGGTGAGGACGCCGTGGCGCCACTCCAGCCACTCCTCAAAGAGGGGACTTATCGCCTGGATTGTTGCATGCCCAGCGCTGGGTTGCGACAGTCGCTGTCTCCATACCGCCATGAGATCCTGCCGGTGCTCCGTCCGCCTTGCTGCGATTTGCCGCGGCAGAGGTGTCTCGCCCCGGCGTTGCGCCTCCACGCGCCACTCGTAAATGTGCGCGAGGGCTCTAGCCTCCAGATCTCATGGGGGCAGTCCGGCAAGGAGGCTCGCCGCCTCGCCAGAGACCGTGCAGTATCCCCGGGCCAGCCGGATGGCCATGACCCTCTGAGACGCGTTGAGGTAACGGGCAGGTCGCTTCCTCAAAGTAGGGGCCCATACCGGCGCCCCATAAAGGGCCATGGACCGCACGACCCCCGCGTAAAGCTTCCGGCAGGAGGCATTTGGACCCCCAAGATTGGGCAGAAGCCGCTTGAAGTCAGCCCCGGCTCGTCCCAGTCTGGGAGCCAAACGTCGGAAGTGTTCGACGAAGTTCCATCGGCTGTCAAGGACAAGACCTAGGTACGTCATCGTCGACCCGACGCCGATGTGAACCCCTCCCACCGTTATTTGAGATCCCGATGGTGGCCTGTTCCGAGAACCATGGAAGCACATGGCTTCGGACTTGTGCAGGGCCACCTCGAGACCCAACTGCCGGATCCTCTCAACGACTATCGCAACCGCGCGTGTCATAGCGTCGGTCGCCGCCTGGTGCGACCTCCCCTGCGCCAGGACCAGCGTATCGTCAGCATAGCAGACAACGTTGACGCCGCCAGGGAGGTCGGCGCGCAGCACCCAATCGTAGCCGATGTCCCACAGAAGCGGCCCCAGAACGGAACCCTGTGGAACACCGCACGACATCTCTCGCCGGTTCCACTCTCTCAGGTGACCGGGGTAGATGACGGCTCTGTCCGTCAAGTAAGCCTCAACTACGCGACGGAGGTAGTTCGGCACCCGGTGATACCGAAGTGCCTCCCTGATGCAACTCCAAGGCAGGGTGTTACAGGCATTGGCGATGTCTAGAGACACAGCCAAGACGACCCCGCCCCGGGAAACCGCGTCCCCCGTCGAGAGGGCTCTCACGCGCATGATGGCGTCCACCTTCGAGCGTCCCGTGCGGAAACCGCACTGGTTTTTCGCCAGATCCGGCCCCACCCTCACTAGGTGCTCGACGAGGCGGTTTGCAATTACTCTTTCAAAGAGCTTGCCCACCTCATCGAGCAGCACGATGGGCCGGTATGCGGACGGAGAGTCCGCGGGGCGCCCCGGCTTCTTAATGAGGACCAGTTTCACCGTCTTCCAACGAAGTGGGAACTGGCCCCTCTCCAAGCATGCGCTTAGGAACCCTCTTAGTCGAGACCCAAGAGCCTCCAAGGCCAGGACCCAAGCTTTTCCAGGTAAGCCGTCGGGTCCTGGGGCGGTATTTTTGGCCTTCAGCCTATTAACCGCCACTCTCAGGTCTACCTCAGTCACCTCAGGGGCATCGTCATCGTCGTCATCAATGTAGTCCGTATCGGGCACCGCAGGTGGCGGAGCCATAGGCGGGGGAGTATGCTCCCCTCGCGAGGGGAATAGAGCGCTCACCACGTCCTCCACCAGCTGGGGCCGGAGACTCTGCGTCAAGGGGGGGGCCCAGGTGCGGAGCTTATTCCGCACCATTTTGTAGGGTCTACCCCACGGGTAAGGGAGTTTTGAAACTCAGCGAGAGTTCGGTTCGGGGAGAAGTACACTTCTACCACGACAATCTCCCCGAACCGTGCTGCTACGCACCCCTGTCCTCTCCTGACGCTTTCGAGGGATGGGGTACCGGCAGCGGCCGACGAAATTAGGGCTACTGAGCCGTTCAGGTCCTCCACCCAGTCATCCCTGGGCGGGACAAAGTAGGGCTCAGCGACCACGGCGACGTTAATAAACCACTGTGCCATGCTCTGGACCAACAGGTCTTGAGCGGCTGTCTGCTCTACCCTAGAGTGTAATTTAAGCCCGCGCAGGCGCGGGGGCGTGGGGCGGCGGGGGGGGCCGTCCAAACCCTGCAGCGCCGGAGCCGTGTCAGATACAATGCTTACTACATGTTGCATGCCTGCTTGCATGTTGCGTGCTTGTTTGCACTCTGCATACTTGCTTGCATGCTGCGTGCTTATTTGCACGCTGTACGCTTGCTTGCATGCTGTATGCCTGCTTTCACGCTGCATGCTACATGCCTGCTTGCATGCGTGTTTGAACACTGCATGCAACATGCAAGCAGGCGCTTGCATGATGCATGCCTGCTTGCATGCTCTTACGGGGTCCACTTAAAACCACACCACCAAGTGGTACAATGAATTATCGAAAACATAATACTACCGACAAATGTTATTTCGTGTAAGTGTTACTTCGGTAAAAAGTTTTTCGACCAAATGAAACTTCGGAGTAACAAAAATAACGAATTGATAATAGATCAACTGAAACAGTGGCAGACAAGAAGAGAGAAAGACTTCGATGAAGTAAAATAAACGAAACAATAATAGTTGAAAAGTTTTAGGTGAAATGAAATTCGGTCAATTTTTTTTCGAACTTATGATAGGTTACCGTCTGTCTGTCTGTCTGTCCGTCTGTCACAGCCAGTTTCCTCCGGAACTATTGGACCGATTCTGTTGTAATTTGGTACACACATGGATTTATGTGACTCAAACACGAACAAATGTATGAAACATCATATTAATAAACTAATATGGGTACTTAGATTTATTTACTTTCATGAAAAATCCGTAAAATCCGGATAATCGGATTTGCATTCCCTACTCGCTCGCACATAGTTTAGCGCCATAGAAAAGAAAGAGACACCACTATCTCCATAGGCGCCCGATTACCCTACTACAACATTCCTCATTCGGTTCAGAGTACCGGTCTACTAGACAAACTATAACATTGTTTAGGAAAATGAAAGGTCCACCTGAATGTCAGGGTCGGGAGGGACCTTAAATCTCTTCGACGAAGACAGGATAATTAAAATCGAACTTCAGGTAAGTTCGTTTGATTATTAAATTATCCTGTCTTCGTCTTTCGAGATTTAAATGTTCACCTGTAGATGTTTAGAGATAGACATTTACAATGTTATAGGTAGGACGATATTGAAAAATAAATTACTTAATGTAATGAAACGCACGCAAGTTGGTTAAACACTGGTAAATTTCCAAAGACCCTCTCACACACAATTATCATATATATTATCTCTTTCCTTCCAAGAAAACATTGGCAAAATAATATATTAATTAAAAAAAAAACTGAGTTACGATATGACTAAATGATAATGAATGAATGATAATGATGTTATTTACTGAACGTACTTACTTCTTCGTGTTAATAACAAACAAAAATATGTTTACTTATTCGTAAGTTTTTTTTTTTTTACTATTGATAGGCCGTGCTTGACCACCATCTCACCTGATGGTAAGCGATAATGTGGTCGAAGGAGCACACTTGCCTAGAAGTAACCTATTCACTCTTGAATTAAAGACTCCCAGGTTGTAACTATCGGGAAACCGACGAGACTCCGGCAGGGAATTCCACTCCTTAGCTGTACGCATTATGAATGTGTTTCCAAAACGTTTTGTGCGCGTGGGTGGGATGTCCACTATGTACCGCTGGCGCATCGCTGTTCGTCTTGTGGTCCGATGATGGAACGGGCTTGGCGGAATTAAATTATGCAATTCCGTCGCACATTCCCCAAAATGCAGGTAGAAAACCGACAAGCCAGTAACTCGTCGTCGATGTTCAAGACTTTGGAGCTTCGTCGCGACGAGCCTCTCATTGCCAATGATCCTCTTGGCTCGTTTCTCAATTGACTCAAGGGCATCAAGCTGGTATCTGGCAGATCCGTCCCAAAGATGAGAGCAGTACTCCATACACGACCGAACTTGCGCTTGATATAGTTTGAGCAGCTGTTCCGGCGTGAAGTACTGTCTCACCTTTGCTAGGATCCCCAACTTCCTTGCAGCCACTTGAGCTTTTGCCTCTATGAAAGGGCTAAAATTGAGAGTAGATGTTAATGTAACCCCAAGAAGCTCAAGTTGGTCGGTTATCGGCACGGTTGCACCTCGGAAAGATGGAGCTGGGTGGAATTGGCTCCTTTTGGCGGAAAATAGACACGCTTGGGTCTTAGCAGCATTGAACTTGACCAGATTGGCATCACCCCATTCAGAGACAGCCTGTAAGGACACATTCAAGCGCTCAACCACAGCCTCCCGGAGAGACCGGATCTGCGACCCACCGTGCATCGGACACGTATCTCTCAGCAACAGTGCTGTCGTCTGCATACCCAAAGGTACCGGGTTTAAGCAGATCATTAATATGCAGCAAGAACATTGTTGCCGAAAGCACCGACCCCTGAGGAACCCCGGCATTAATATCCAGCAATCCAGACGAGCAGCTATCTATGACCACTCGGATAGACCGATCCCTCAGGAAATCTGCGATCCAATCACACAGACCGGCGGGCAGACCGAAGGAAGGAAGCTTACTAATAAGGCTATCGTGCCAGACCCTGTCGAAGGCCTACGAGATGTCAAGGGAGACCGCCAGTGCCTCCCCGTGCTTCTCTATGGCTTCACTCCAGATGTGAATGGCATACGCTAGAAGATCCCCAGTTGAAAGATTTCGGCGGAACCCGTATTTTCGGTCACTAAGGATATCATTCGCTTCTAAGTACGCCAGGAGCTTATGATTCAGCACGCGTTCCATAGTCTTACAGAGTATGGACGTTACCGAGATGGGTCTATAATTCGACGGGTCAGCTTCTTGGGCACGGGTTGCACGTTAGCTTGCTTCCAAGCCTTAGGCACTTTTCCAGTCTCAAACGAAAGGAGAAATAGGCGTGTCAAGATCGGAGACAACTCAGGCGCACAAGTTTTTAGAACAATTGCTGGTATCCCGTCGGGGCCACTAGTCTTGTTCACGTCTAGGTTACGCAGTACCCTACGTACGTCCTTCTGATGAATGCGAATGTTCGACATGCTCGACTCGCATCCACCAGGAGAAGCAGGGGCCTCGCGCCACCAGGATCCAGACGCGAAGATTCCGCAAACAAGGAGTTTGCTTCCTAATTTGCGGAATCTTCGCGTCTGTTCTTCGCGGAAGTTTGCTTTCTCCTCAGTGGAGTGGTCAAGCGTCCCGTCGGGTCTCAGCAGTGGTGGTAGTGAGGGGCGGCAGAAGTTCGATTCGACCGACTTAGCAAGGGACCAAAAAGCTTTACTACCTGCTGGGTATGAAGCAAGTTTGTTCCCTATTCGGCTGATGTGGTCAAACCGAGCCCTCCGCAACACCTTCTTGCAGGACTTGGCAGCCCTGTTGAAGGCTCTCTTCTTCCGAGTCACGTCATTTGCTTTGCGCGTACGAACGTCGACCCATGCCAGGTAAGCCGCACGCTTAAGCGCATCAGCGCGATTGCACTCGGCACCAAACCATGGACGAGCTTCGCCAGACATTGTTATGTCAGAGAACAGAATGTAGTACTCCATTCCCCTCCGCAACACATCCGTCACGGCGTCCGCGCACGACGAAGCATCAGTCGAAGAAAAACAAGTAGGCTGCCAAGGATAACATGCGAAGAAAGATCGCATGCCATCCCAATCTGCTGACCTGTACTGCCATACCCGCCGTGTGCCTCTTGGGCTAGGATCGGGCGGGGAGTAAACGGACACAGACTTCACCAGACATTGGTCGGAACTACCCAGTGGTGAAGAAATCGATACCGAATAGCGGTCTGGATCCGTTGTCAGCAAAAGTTCCAAGCAATTGGCAGTGTGCGAATCAACATCCGGCACTCTCGTTGCCCCCTGGACCAGCTGGGTAAGATTCAGCGCTAGGGCTAGCTTTCTCGTCTCTCGTCCAGCATGGTCTGTGCACTGGTATGGGAAGAGCCAATCCTGTTGGTGGGCGTTGAAGTCCCCCAGTAACACCAATTGGGCAGAAGGGTACCGTTGCTGAGCCGCATCCGCCGCCTCACTTAGGTGCTGTGCTGTGTGAGCCCAGTTGTCTCCAAATCACCGCTGTGCGAACGGTAGACACATGCGTAGACAAATTTATCCAGGCCTGTGTCCACTAAAACCCACAGCGTTGAGAACCTGGAGTCCTCAGATTACGGAGACGTCGATAACAGATGTCGTCACGGGCTTACATACGCCCGCGCGTGGTTTGAAATTGTGCTCCAGGGTAAACCCTGGGTAGGAAAGGTAAGACACGTCTCACGGACATCTGATCTGCGTCTCGAAAAGGAACAGGAGTGCTGGTTTCTCAGTCTCCAGGCGGTGATGGACTGCGGCGAGATTTGAGTGCAGACTTCGAATATTTGCTGAGGTGCACTTTGTGGGGGAGGAAGTGCTGCCGCTGTACCGCTTTTCTTATTTTGTTCCTTTTCGTCATGTTAGAGTGAAGGTTGTTGAGGAGAAGGAAGTGAAATTAGGTTCCATGCTACTACCCTCAGGCACGCTCTGACAGGACGACATCATTGGGGGACTAGTCTGGAGACTGCGGGGACGCCCGAGCCCCCCCGGGAATGTCCATCGGGTCCTCCCCCGTCTGGTCGCCAGCCAGCACGATGGCGCACCCCGGGATTTTTCGACAGTTGGCGACTTTTTCGACCCAACTCTTCTGTATTGGCTACACTGGGCATCGTATCGGAACACGGCTAGTCCGCTTGGCGGTACGTCTTTGCCCAGTGGGTGGTCACAAGCCATCGGCCGAAGCCTACCACCAGTTAGTGTCACCTGATTAGCACCACCCGGGGACCACGTGTAGGGTCTAGTATTGGGTATTCTCCTACGGACGCGGGTGACTCGGCCCCCAAACATAGTGAATACGTGAATTTACCAACTAATATTATACAGATGCAGTAGTTTTAATATTTTAAATGTAGTTACATTACTCAATGTTCTTATGACTATACTCTACTTATCTGTACTTATCTGTATTCTACTTATTTTCGTTGATTATTACTGTGGGGGATAGTTCCACACTTGTGTTCGGTTGTTTGAGTCAAAATGAAACAACAATGGAGGTTCAAAATTGGAATTCTTTATTGTCAAAAATCCTAACTTCTATATAAACAAATAAATGGCGGACGTAGTGGTTATTTGGAATCATACTCAAAATTGCTCAACCAATCAAATATAGGGTTCCAGTGGTTCCCAGTCTTCTGGAGTTCAGAGCATGTTCAAAGTGCGCCAACTATAAATACGCACAGCGCCGCCGAGCGGCGAGCAGTCTCTCGTTAGCTTTGGTGCGAGCTTGTTGCTCCACCCACCGACGGCTGCGCGCGCGCCTTCTGTCCGGCTGGCATTCCAACGCCAGTGCGCGCCGCGCTCCCGTGTCGCGCGGTCGTTTGATGCTTGCAGGTTGGCGGTATCGAGTGCGTTGAGTTATGCGTGTCCCACATCACTCTCCCCTAAGTGAAGCGAACAACGGGCTTCACGGTTCTTCCAGATCTTGTGATGTATGGCTGGATTGCTTGCTCGGGAGTGCGATGATCAACATCTTCTGACTCGTTGAAAATGTAGGCCGGCTTGAGCCTATCCATTGATACCACTGACGTGCGTAGCGGTAACTTTATTTTGTAACACTTGTCGTAGCGCTTGATAACTTCGTAGGGACCTTCATACGGGGCGGTGTTAACGGGGAACGAACAGTGTCGTTGCGGACGAATACATGTGTGCATGTGGCGAGGTCGTGATGTATGAATGGCTCTGTCCGACTGTTGTTTGATCGAGGCGCACTTTTTAACGATGCCATGGTTTCTGTTAGGCGACGTACATAGTCATTCTCATCAATATTTGACTTGGTTGGCACGATGAAATCCGATGGTAAGCGAAGCGTAGTGCCATACGTCATCATTGCTGGGCTTAAACCGTTGTTGATCCGCAACGCCGTACGTAATCCTAACAGTACAGTAGGAAGCTCTTCTGTCCACTGTGTAGTAGTGCCTCGCGCCATGAGTGCTGCCTTCAATGATCTGTGCCACCGCTCGATCATACCGTTGGACTGCGGATGATATGCCGTGGTCCGTATTCGTGATATCCCAAACTTTTTCATGAGTGATCGGAACAATGATGATTCAAATTGCCGTCCTTGATCTGTTGATATTCTTAGTGGGCAACCAAATCTTGCAATCCAATTCTCATAGATGACTTTTGCGACTTGCTCAGCGGTAATCTCGAGTACAGGTACGGCTTCTGGCCATTTGGTGCAACGATCGATGATAGTTACACAGTAGCGTTGGTCATTAGACAATCGCAGTGGTCCGACTATGTCCACGTGAATGTGTTCGAAGCGCGCCGACGGTGGGAACTCGTTCAGTGGGGTTACAACATGACGATGAATCTTCGCTCGCTGACAGCTGATACATGATCTGGTCCAGTTGGTAACTTCTTTATTCATGCTGGGCCAGAAATATTTTGAGCACATTTGTTTTCTTGTGGATTTTACGCCTGGATGACACAAATCGTGTTGAGCTTTGAATGCCTCAAAACGATAAGTAGTGGGTAAGTACGGTCGAGGTGTGCCGGTAGACGTCTCGCACGTGATTGGCTGGTTTATGCCGGGCATTGTGACGTCGGTAAACTTTAAGTTTGGTTGACTTCTGAGCTGTTTTAATACTGGATCTTTTCCTTGTTCGCTGGCTAATGTTGCGTAGTCAATGACGGAAGGGCATTGTATGTCTTCAATGCGTGATAATGCGTCTGCCACCGAGTTGTCTTCGCCTTTCACGTACTTGATGCTCGTGCAAAACTGGCTGACGAAATGTAATTGCCGTTCTCGACGCGGGGTGTCGCTGCTGCTCGGTGGGCGTGTTAGTGCATTCACTAGCGGCTTATGGTCTGTGTAGACTGTGACATCGCCTCCTTCTATGAGATTTCTGAAATGCTTGACAGCCGTATAAACCGCTAATAACTCGCGGTCGTATACGCTGTAGCGTTGCTGAGTCATGCTCATCGCTTTTGAAAAATAAGCGAGAGGTTTCCATATGCCTTCCATTCTCTGTTGTAGAACAGCGCCAAGGCTGTAATCAGACGCGTCTGTCATCAAGGCGAGGGGGCTTCCAGGTAATGGGTGGATCAGCTGTGTGGCTTCCAAAATGCTTTGACGGCACTTTTCAAAAGCCAACTCTGCCTGCGTCGTCCACTCGATGGGCGTTTTGTCGTTGCGTTTCTGGTTGTGTAGGTATTTGTTCAGCTCGTTCTGTAGTTCAGCTTGACGGGGTAAGCAGCTACGATAAAAATTGATCATGCCCAGAAAACGTCGTAATTCAGCTATTGTCTTGGGTTTGGGGTAGCTTGATATCGCTTTGGTTCTCTCTTCAGTGGGCTTGATCCCGTTGCCTGATACTTCGTAGCCGAGAAAATCAATCTTGTCCTTGCCGAATTCACATTTCTCAACCTTTAGCATGACGCCGTACTTCTTTAGGCGGTCTAGTACTTGCCGTAGGAGTTGTCTGTGGCTCTCTTCGTTTTCCGAGTACAGAAGTATGTCGTCGACGTAACAAAAGCAGTTGTCTATGCCCCGCAGTACTTGATGCATAAACCTTTGGAACGTTTGACTAGCGTTACGTAAGCCGAACGTCATGCATTTGAATTCAAACAGCCCGAATGGTGTGATAATTGCTGTTTTCTGGGCGTCTTCCTCTGCAATTGGGATCCAATAATAGCTTCGAGAATATCTTCATATTGTGCAGCTGGTACGTGAAGTCTTGTATTCGTGGTATGGGGTAGCGGTCTGGTCGTGTGACTGAATTTAACCGTCGATAGTCGCCGCATACCCTTAGGCCTCCATCCTTCTTTTTCACAATATGCAGGGGGCTCGCCCACGGGCCCTTTGATGGCCTGCATATGCCAAGTTCCAGCATGTGGTCGAACTCTTCCTTTGCAGCCTTATATTTGTCGGGGGGTAGGGGACGGGCTCGTGCGAAGACTGGTGCGCTTGTCGTCTCAATATGGTGCTCGACGTCATGTTTTGCTGGCTCCTTCAAGGACATAGGTCGCAGTACCTCCGGGAATAACTTCAAGATGTCATAATACGCTTGGTCGGAGCTAATGACATGTATGGTTTGTTCACTTGTTGCAACTTCAATGGCGTCGATTGAACTGTCGGTAACATTGTCGACGAGCTTCTTTTTATGTAGGTCGACTAGCAGCTTGAAGTGACGTAGGAAGTCCGCCCCTATGATTGAGGTTTTCACGTCAGCTATGATGAATGTCCATAGAAAACTGCGTCGCAGGCCTAGATTTAACCTTAGTGTTTTTTCACCATAAGTTTCGATTGGTGTATTGTTTGCAGCGAATAATTTGTAGGTGCTTGTCTTCATTTTTCTTTTGTTTGTTGCGGCTAACACGGAAATTTCGGCGCCGGTGTCTACGAGGAAACGCGGTCGAGTGTCGCGATCGAAGACACAAAGGCGGTTGGTGGTGCAGGGGACATCGACTTCTGCCACCGTCGATGTCGTGGCTAGTTTAACGTCGTGTGATTCTTGTTTCTCCTGCTGCACGGTGACTCGCAACGTTTCGCCTTGTCACCAAAACGATAGTGGTATCTACACTCCCATGTAGGATCACCGGGTTTGACTGTCGTTTTGTTGCTATGCCGGCGAGACTGTGATCGTGACCTTGACTTGAACGGTGTGAAACGGGGTCTAGAATGGCGTTCCCTTGTTCGTCCGCGTAGCTCAGCCACTTCTAGGCACAATTTCTCCATTTGCTTCGATAGGACTTCTAGCTGAGTCGACGTCACGGTATCTTGCGAGGTCGTGGCCACTGCGGCAACCGTTGTTGGTTCGGTGTATTCTGCCATTTTATCGGCCATTGCGGCGAGGGTATCGAGCGTTGACTCCGTGTTGTCCGAAAGCACAACGCGCATTTGTGTGGGTAGATGATTGAGTCACTCGATTTTCAACCCTTCATCTGTGATCATGCCACTCCCTAGTTCTCTCATCCTGCGCAACAGTTGTGTGGGTTTTTGATCACCCAACTCTAGGCCACTGATTAGCTTTTGGAAGTTCTTGACGTCAGATTTGTCGTACACGGCGAGCAGAAGAGTCTTCACTGCATTATATTTATCGGTGGAGGGTGGATGTCGGTCAGATGTTGAAGGTCCGTCGTTTGCAGCTGTTGCAACACGTAGCGGAATTTCTGGTCGTCCGAGGTCTTCAAAGGGTCCACGACAGCTTCAAACTGGATAAACCAAGCTCGAGGAATCTCCCGCCAGAATGGTAATAATCTAGACTGAACCGATATGGCAGCTAGGTCGGCGTCCATCTTCATGGGTTTGCTTTCTTCGCTAGTTTTCATCTTGCAATATTTTTCTCGGGGTCACCAATTGTGGGGGATAGTTCCACACTTGTGTTCGGTTGTTTGAGTCAAAATGAAACAACAATGGAGGTTCAAAATTGGAATTCTTTATTGTCAAAAATCCTAACTTCTATATAAACAAATAAATGGCGGACGTAGTGGTTATTTGGAATCATACTCAAAATTGCTCAACCAATCAAATATAGGGTTCCAGTGGTTCCCAGTCTTCTGGAGTTCAGAGCATGTTCAAAGTGCGCCAACTATAAATACGCACAGCGCCGCCGAGCGGCGAGCAGTCTCTCGTTAGCTTTGGTGCGAGCTTGTTGCTCCACCCACCGACGGCTGCGCGCGCGCCTTCTGTCCGGCTGGTAGACATGGGCGTTTTTGGTTTTGAACGCAAACTGATATTTATCCGATTTCAGATTTCAAAATCCGTTTTTAGAAATCCGATTTAGCCTATCGATCTAGCCTCGCCAATTCGCTTGCGTACTTAGATTTCGTTGGAATCAGATAGAGATTGTGCATTAGGTATATACATTCTTCCTAGTTCCAAGAATCATTGAAGCATAAACCAAAATACATCAACGTATAATCTCGAAAATGTAGTCTTTAAATACTTGGCAGTAAAGAAAATATTGATCGCATTGTAATGTTTGTTACGTATCCGAGAACCGAAATCTAAATCACAAAATTCGCGCTATCCTTTTTACTCCGCTATGTTACGCTTAGTTAGAAAGAGAGAAAGCGAATTTCTAAGGAAATCCAACCAAACGCAAACTGGCGAGTTTGCGTTTGTATTTCGTTTGGTGATGTGATCCAGTGATTTTATTCGAGTCGATTCGTTTGGTGGTAGATCGTTAGCGTTTGGTTCGGCTAGGTAGATTTTTAAAATCAGATCTTCAAGTTTGCGAAATCGATACGAATCGATTTGTGTTTGAAATCGGATTTTGAATTCGTTTTGATATATCGGACGCATGCCTACCGGCTGGCATTCCAACGCCAGTGCGCGCCGCGCTCCCGTGTCGCGCGGTCGTTTGATGCTTGCAGGTTGGCGGTATCGAGTGCGTTGAGTTATGCGTGTCCCACATTACTTTTATTTAATACCTAGACAGTTGTTACCTTTCTATTTACGATTAAAGAACAGTAGCATTCGTGCTGTTCTTTCCTTAGACCTTTCAATGGGGGCCGCTTGTGGTGATGGTGTTGACGATTGATCGCAAGGTCCAGCTGGACTATTATATTCACCACTCTCGTCGAGCAGTGCCGACTGATTGTTGCAAGCTGGACTCGTCTGCGCTTCGGTTCGGACTTCCACCTGTGCCCTTTGTCTACGTCTACGGACTCCTGTCATCGACACCACACTGGGTGTCTTGCCACTATCTGCACTATCAGTTGGCTGTCTCACAGACTTCCCTGTTCTGTCTGCTGACGTTGTACGCATAACCAACTGACTTCGTGTTCGTCGATAGCGGCCACCGCGTTCGTCTTCTACTATATACGAGCGTAGTTGTGATGCACGTGCTACTATTGTTACCGGTTTTCTGTCGCCGTTACTGTCTAAAGTTGCCTTATCACCTGTTGATGGACTTTTTAGTGTGTTCGCCGTTTTGTCGTAATTTATTTTAATTTGTTTTCTGTTTATCATAATTTTTTCGTAGTTCTGGTTATTATCTACCTTCTCCGTTAGCAACTTAGCACTGACAGGTAACCTAGTTTTTAGACGTCTGCCCATTAAAATCTGTGCGGGCGAATCTATGTTATGACGTGGGGTAGCCCTGTAATTTAACAGTGCCAAGTAAAAAGCCTGTCCCGAATCTGCACACTTTTTTAGCAAATTTTTTACTGTCTGAACGGTTCTTTCGCTTTTACCGTTTGACTGTGGGTAATGCGGTGAAGCCGTCGCTGGTATACCGTGCCGCGAGAACTGCTCTTTCATAAAAGCCACAACCTGTCTCGTGGTAATACTAGATAACTGCCTCAACATAGTTGGAAAAGTAATCGACCAAAACAATGTAATTCTTAATTCTTTTTTTTTATATTCGAACGTGTCCGAAGCTAGGTAAGTTTTTGTAAGCTAGCTAAGTTTGTGCCAGGGCAGCGCCTGCACACTGTAATGCAGCAGCGGCTGGCGGCGCGGGCGCGGCGCGTGCAGCGCGCATGCCGCGCACGCACCGCACGCTCCACGTCCTCGCACATGCCTGGCCAAAACATTACTTCGCGTGCGCGCCGCTTGCATCTTTCTATACCTAGATATCCTTCATGGACGCGTGACAGCATGTTTTCTCGTAGGTACTATTCCGTCAACGCAATGTAGCAGCTCGCGATAAGGCCAGAATACATTAACTCTCTCGCTCACATCACGCCTGTATTTAGGCCAGCCTTTTGTAATATACCTAAATAACCATCTGGTGTCACTATCTAACTCTGATTCTGCTTTAATCGCTTCCATATTTGGTTGGCTAAATGGTACGTTCTCCAGCATAAAGCAGTAGTCTGTACTTCAACTTCTGCAGACACTCGGTCATGAATAATTACTTTTAGAGGAGCTCGCGATAGCGTGTCCGCTATATACATATATTTACCCGGTGTGTATACCACCCTAAAGTCGTATCCCTGCACTCTCATCATCATTCGTTGTAACCGGGCTGGGACTGAAACTAATGGCTTGGTAAACAAGGCCTCCAGTGCCTTATGGTCAGTGTGCACAGTGACATCAGACCTGCCATAAATATACTGCCTAATCCGCTCGACCCCAAACACAATAGCTAGCATTTCTATTTCTATATGTGCATACCCTAGGGGTGTCGCTGAGCGTTAGCGAGGCGAACTCTACCGGGCGACCGCTCTGCAGCAGCACCGCGCCCAGCGCGACGCTGGACACGACCACCGACAGCACTACCGGCGCGCTGTCGCTGTACAGCGCCAGTACCGGTGCGGTATACTTACTTAGTGTCTTTTTTTAACAATGACCTTAGAACATTTACACTCTCCGAGAAGTTTTGTAAGTATAGATTTTGCCAAATAATTGACCATTTCTAAAAATCTCTCCAGAGCTTTCCTATCGGTTGGGTAAGGCATCTCAATTATTGCTTTCACTTTTGAGTCGTCTGCCCTCATTCCGTTTGCGTCAAACTTGTGACCTAAGTACGTAATTTCTGACACTCCAAATTTACAATTCCCGATTAAATTTTATACCAATATACCTAGCACGACGCAAAAGACACTCCAATCTTCGATCGTGCCCTTTCTTTGTGCGACCCCATACTATTAGGCACGTCATCAATAAAAGATCACTCGCGTCATCTATCTCATTCATCCAAAATCCGCAGCGAGCATCCAGCACACTGAAAACAATGGCACCGCGCAAGCGCGCTGCCAGCTCGGGCACCGACGGCAACGAATACTGCGCACGCCGCACCGCGCGGTTTAGAGGTCGCGGATCTAAACAAACACGAATGCTACCATTTTTTTTCGCAAACAAAACAATTGCTTTTATTCTCTTTGCTTTAACCCAAGAGGTTGGATGTGTAACCTTTCGGACTACGCCCAACTCCTCCATTCTATGTATCTCATCCAATAATTTATCTCTAAGCCCCAAAGGTATTTTTCTAGTTGGCCAAACAACTGGCTGTAGGTACATTTTTATCCACTACGAACTATGTTTACCGGGTAATTTGCCCAATCCTTGAAACAAATTCAATCAATATTTATTGCATTAACTTGACTTATGAATCCTAATGCAATGCAACCTTCCAAACCAAGTACATTCTGAAAGTTTAAATCAGCAACAACAAATGACAACTCATAACGTGTTTTATTAAATACAAATGGCACTTTGCTAATGCCTATTATGGGTAATCGATTACCTGTAAAGGAATGTATCTACTCGTTTTGTGAACGTCATAAGGTCTGTTATTAAGAATCCTAAGTTTAAATAAGTATGTAACTTTGGAGATAACATTAATCATTGATCCTGTATCAATTTATAATAAAACTAGCTGACCCGGCAAACGTTGTTTTGCCATATAAATTAACACAAAAATTTCATATAAATCGGTCAAGCCATTTCGGAGGAGTTTGATAACAAAAATTACAATTCATTCGAGATTTTTATACATTAGAAGATTAGAAAAAGGCAGCTGTTGCAGGCGACTTCGTTTGCGTGTATGTCATATAGTTTGTTGTCGCTAGGTAAGATCGCTAAGATATCATGATATCAGCCGAAAGACCTCTATTGCTGGACAAAGCGTGTCCCAAGCGTTACCACAACGACCGGTTCCGCGCGTCTCGAATCCATCGGCTACCCGCGACCTTCATCGGTCCACCTTGTGGGAGGCTTTTCAACGTTGCGTCTTCTGGTACGCGGTCGTCACTCCAGAATTTTTCGGCCCCATCGACCGTCTGTTCTGCGAGCAATATGCCTTGCCCATTGCCACTTTAGTTTGGCAATGCTTCGGGCTATGTTGGTAACCTTGGTTCTCTACGAATATTATCATTCCTGATTCGATCACGCAGGGAAACTCCAAGCATTGCCCTCTCCATTGCCCTTTGAGTGACTTTAAGCCTTCTGATGAGGCTCATTGTGAGCGACCAGCAACCATTGTGGCATAAGATATACGAACAGTCAACTTCTAGCATTGCTTAGAATGCAAGGCATTGGCTGTATCACTTCTTCTATTCAAAACGCCGACCAACCTTAGTAATTTTTCGTAATGAGAAACGTTTTAATGTAAAAAAAGTTGCTAGGATAGAGCTACATAAAGTTGAAATGGAAAACTCTATCCAGAAGGAAAGACTACCCTCGCAACGGAGAGAGTACAGTTAAGATTCCGTTATCCGCAATTAGACTTCCATTCGCGTCATTGTGCTTAGGAGTCCTGGCCAGGTTAGCCAGCGAAGCTACGCATATAGGTTTCGCTGAGTGTCCTCATCTTTCCGAAGATTCTTGTACGACGGGTAGCAAAGGCCTCATTTCCAGAATGAAGTAGGCTACTGATTTTTCGGTATCGAAGCAATGTCTGTACGTTTGGCTGTCTATGGTGACTATCATCATCAAATGATGATGCCAGCCAATTGCCGTCCACTGTTGAATCTAGGCCTCCCAAAAAGCGCGAACCATCCCGGTCTTGTGCCACCTTTTTTGTACATTGGGCTGTCTATGGCGACTATCATCATCGTCATCATTTCAGCCAATTGCCGTCCACTGTTAAATGTAAGCTTCCCACAAAGCGCCAACCATCCCGGTCTTGTGCAGTCCACGTCCATCCACTGCCAGCCACCTTTTTTAAATCATCGATCCATCGTGCCGCAGTGCCTATGTTAAAAAGATATTTTTTTACGGGGAAATGACCCGTAATTATACCTATTATTATTCGGAGGGTATTTCTACTTGGGTTGAGAAGTCGCTTAGTTAGTCGCTTGCATAGGCTGCACTGTAATTTGTAGACGGTGACCATTTGTTGTCTTGATGTTCTGTTGATCTCCGGCAAATTCATGTACGAATCAGTGAGAAAGGTAAGAGGAGATGTGGGTCAGGTCCAGCAGTACCGTCTCGGAAACTCGCTTCGCAAAGTTCGTATCTGGCGTCATTGCCTGGGGATCTACAGTTTCCTATGATCCACTGGAGGGTGAAACCCGCAACGGATAGTTTTTGGCCTTGAGCTGTTGCTTCACTGGGAATTGAACAGTTTTAAGCCATGCCGGAGCAATCAACCGAAATCTTATTTCAGCTACTATGACAGTTTGTTAGATACGTGTGACTTTCAGCCAAGTGCCTTTGCAAAAATTAATTATTTAAATAGAAATCATACAATTTGATCGGATGGTAATATCATTTTGTTTCTTTGCGTTTTCATGGAAATATTTTCCTTATTTTTCCCAAAAACATTTGTCAATATTATCCGTATTAATGGTCCGCTTGGTCGGTGGATACCCCGTTCACAGAAGTAATCAATTATTGCTGAAGCAACGGACAACATAGGCTATCTTCTAAAATAACATAGCCATCTTTTGATTGTGGTGTATACCATCGACAATTTTTAACAGTATTCGTAAAATAATGCGCATTTGAATGGCCTTCTTATATCATGTTCGTATTTTTCTTCTTCTCCGTCGTTCCTGGAATGCTGAGGATCGCGACCTGGAACATTGGCTCCCTAACCGGACGTTGCCGAGAACTCGCGGACGTACTTGCGAAGCGTCGGGTCCAGTGCGCCTTCCTTCAGGAGACGCGCTGGAAGGGAAATAAGTCACGTGACATCGGGCAGGGGTACCGGCTAGTGTACACCGGATCACCAACGGGCAGGGGCGGAGTGGCCGTGGTGCTGTCTAAGGACCTCCAGGATGGACTCCTTGAAGTAGACCGATGCAGCGACCGGTTGATGCGAGTTAGGGTGCTGATCGAAGGGTCGGTAACGAACCTAATCAGCGCCTATGCTCCTCAAACTGGTTGCTGTGAGTCTGAAAAGGAGGCCTTCTGGGATGAGTTCGAGGACGTACTACGCGCTATTCCGAATTCCGAAGGTGTTTTGGTTGGGGGGGATCTCAACGGTCACGTAGGTCAGTTTGCTGGAGAGTACGGACGTGTTCACGGTGGTTTTGGATATGGCCAGCTAAATGCAGAGGGAGTCAGTATACTCAGCACCTGCGCTTTGTCTGACCTAGCCATCGCGAACACGTTCTTTCAGAAGAAGCCCCAGCATCTTATTACGTACCGTAGTGGTGCCTACTCAACCCAAATAGATTACCTGCTGGTGAGACGGTGCCACATTGGCAAGGTTACCAACTGCAAAGTCATCCCAGGTGAAAGCCTAACGGCTCAACACCGCCTCCTTGTCCTGGACTTTGCGGTTGTACCGAAAAAGAAAGTGACCGAAAAACGCAAACCCCGCACAAAGTGGTGGTTGCTTGATGGTCCTAGGCAGTCGGACTTCATCGCGGAGCTCGAGCATCTCGAGATCAGTGCTCCGCATGAGTCCGCTCAAGAGATCTGGAGTAGGATCCATTCAGCAATCACCGATGCGGGTAAGCGCGTCCTTGGCACTTCTCGTGGTGGCCGCACCATAGAAAAGGAGACCACCCAGGAGCTTCGCGTCACGGAGATGAAGATGCTGAGGTGGATGAGTGGCGTAACGCGATCCGATCGCATACGCAACTCTTTCATCAGAGGTAGTCTTGGTGTCCGTGACGTGGGGGAAAAACTGCAAGAGTGTCGTCTGCGATGGTATGGCCACATCATGTGCCGCCCTATGGAGTACGTTGGTCGGGGATGCATGAATATGGCTGTTCTTGGGGCTAGGTCCCGTGGTCGCCCTCGCAAGCGCTGGTTGGACGTCGTTAAGTCCGACATGAGAGCCAATGGCCTAACTGAGAAGGATGTTCAAGATCGGGCAAAGTGGAGGAAGCTAAGTAGGAAGGCGGACCCTGGCAATAGCCGGGATTAACGCCAGGTAGAAGAAGAAGAAGATAAATGCCAAAAAAAATTTACAAAATACAATAATAACATGTTATCAATGTATAA
Source organism: Lacanobia oleracea (assembly GCA_950371165.1). Classification (NCBI taxonomy): domain Eukaryota; kingdom Metazoa; phylum Arthropoda; class Insecta; order Lepidoptera; family Noctuidae; genus Lacanobia; species Lacanobia oleracea. Next base: position 720,714 of record OX493397.1, read on the forward strand.
AATATTACCAAAAATAAAAAAGAGAGGAAATGGAATAATTTAAAAATATGCACAAAGTTCAAAAATAACCATAACTGTTTGGATTCGAACCCACACCAAGTCGTTATAGCCAAGTCGCTATACCTATGGTCTATGAGTACCGTTGACACATGATTGAAATAGCCAATCTTATTTATGTCATGGTTTTTCGCTGTTCAGCCCCTTGAAAGTATAACGTGATGATAAGCATTGTTAAGGTTAGACGCATAAGTATCTGCAAAGTTATATTAAGTTGTGGTTTTTATAACAATTCCCCACTAAACTGTTTGGCAAAATGTGAAATATAAGCTTAAATGTTATTTTAAGTGCAAAAAAAAACCATTTTATTATTTTTTTGACAAAACTTTCTTGTAAAATAAAGTTCAAACGATAAAATAAACACAAAAATAATTGCTATTGCTGGCTGGGGATCGAACCTTGTGCCTGTCGTTAAAACGGACATTTTTGACGATTGCTCATCCTCCAAAGGACATAGCGTGATATTATATAGCCTAAAACCTTCTCGTGACCAGAACGCACACAACAAAAAAAATTTATCGAAATCGGTCCAGCCGTTCAAGCGTGATGCGATGACCAAGGGAAATAGGGATTCATTTTTATATATATAGATGTACTTCTGTCCATTCCTTTGTCGACTTACGTTCGAGAGCAGGCAAATAGCATATTTCGTCCTTTAAGGTTAACTGAAACAATACCAGTAAAAATTGACAAAATTACAAATATAAAAATAATAGCATGGATAGATTGGTAGAATATACATAATGTTTATTTCATAACCAACCTGTCGGAGTCTTATCCATTCAGATATAACGTTTCCTATTTGGGTTTCCCTTTCAGTCATGGCAGGTTGAAGAACCAGCTAGTCTATTCTGTAAGTAACCATTTCGATATCGAGCTTCACCTGAGTGAGATAGCTCATAAAGTGAACTTTATTACACACAACATAAAGATGTTACCACCATACCTTTATTCCGCTGTCGAGACACGAAAATGTTGTTACAGACAGAATAGCACTACTGCTTCTTAACATAGATCTGCCACATCCAGCACAGATATTACGATGGCCGAATTGTTGTTGGGTGTCTTGTTGAAGACCTTTATTTAGGGGTAGGACCTTTATCAATCCCCAACATGGGTGACAATATAGTCTTTTACAGTTATCTGAAAATAAATATTAGTTCTTTACCTATGAAATTGCCGTTCTGCAGTACTGGCCATTTCAAATCAAAATAATTTTTGTTTGGCTAGGAATTCTAATTTCAAATTAATTTAATTTTAAAAACATGTTTTTTTTTTTCCAAAAGTAATCATTTGTTTATTGATTAGTGTTACATTTTCATCGCATTTCAATCTTTTTCGTCATCATGGATACGTTAAAAATTCGAGTACCTAATTATGGAAAATGAATACCGTCGTGGCAGCAACGCGGCACAAGCGGCACGCAACATCAACCTCACGGTCGTCCGAAGACTGGTCGACAATGACGAATTAAAGGCGATTGTGGAAGCTGATGATACACAATCTACGGCTGAATTAGCAGCAGCTTTCGACGTTAGCGTCAAAACAATATTGGTCCATTTGCGTCAAATTGGCAAGGTAAAAAAACTTGACAAATGGGTGCCCCACGAACTCAATGATCGCCAACGCGAAGTACGCGTCGAGACGTGCCTTGCACTGCTCAACAGACACACAAATGAAGGAATTTTGAACCGCATTGTTACCTGCGATGAAAAATGGATTCTGTTTGATAACCGCAAGCGCTCAGCAAGTTGGTTGGATCCTGGTTCAGCACCTAAACAATGCCCTAAACGAAAACTTACCCCTAGAAAAGTGATGGTCACTGTTTGGTGGTCTAGCGCCGGTGTGATTCATCACAGCTTCTTACCAAACGGGGTGAGCATTACTGCAGATGTGTACTGTGAAGAACTGAACACAATGATGGAGAAGCTGGCACATCTCCAACCAGCATTGGTCAATCGCTCGTCTCCGCTGCTCCTGCACGACAACGCGCGACCTCATACTGCACAGCAGACGGTCTCCAAGTTGCAAGAACTGGGGTTGGAAGCTCTCCGTCATCCGTCCTACTCACCAGACCTTGCGCCTACAGACTACTACTTTTTCCAGAATTTGGATAACTTCTTGGCGGGAAAAAAATTCAATACCCGAGAGGCAGTACAAAATGCCTTTGAAGAATTTGTTGCCTCCCGTCCAGCTGATTTCTTTAAGAAGGGCATCAATAAACTGCCACTGCGTTGACAAAGATGCATTGATTGCATGGGTGATTACTTCGATTAATACAAATTTTATAAAAAATACATGAAAAAAATTCGTTTAAATTTTTTCATAAAAAACGGCAATTTCAGTAAAGACCTATTATTACTGTGGTTTAAGAGAAACAAAATACACTAAGTTTATATTAATCATATCTTGGTTCTGGGTTAACAATGTGTCCACCCCATAAAATATTACTAAGTCATGTAATCACGGAGTGGGTAAATCTCCTCAACGAGCCCCAAGCGTGCACATATTGATACACTATCTATGCGTTGCCATATGACATATTAATTGGCATAACGCCAGTAGTTTGACGTGTCATTGCAGTTATTTGGTAGCTTCTGTGTACCTTAACGTACCTCTCCTGTAAATCTGTGTACCTATACCAGTACAATAATATTTTAGTAATTAGGTACACCCGCCATCCTGATGTCAGGACCGCGGGTGTACTGCTAACCTGGTATCCTGATAGTTTGGGAGTCTTTTCTGTTCGTACTTTTAGACCTGGGATTATTTCGACATGTTTCCTGGTACTTGTGGATCTTTAGCGTTCACAATTCTAGCTCAAAAATACTTTGACATGTTTCTGTTCTCCTGGTACTTTTGAATCCTATCCGCTCTCAATGCTAGCGCCGGAAATACTTTGACATGTTTCTGTTCTCCTAGTACTTTTGAATCCTAACCGCTCTCAATGCTAGCGCCGGAAATACTTTGACATGTTTCTGTTCTCCTAGTACTTTTGAATCCTTACCGCTCTCAATGCTAGCGCCGGAAATACTTTGACATGTTTCTGTTCTCTTGGTACTTTTGAATCCTAACCGCTCTCAATGCTAGCGCCGGAAATACTTTGACATGTTTCTGTTCTCCTGGTACTTTTGAATCCTAACCGCTCTCTATGCTAGCGCCGGAAATACTTTGACATGCTTCTGTTCTCCTAGTACTTTTGAATCCTAACCGCTCTCAATGCTAACGCCGGAAATACTTTTGACATGTTTCTGGTTCCCTGGTACTTATTATGGTTGTTTAGCGTTCACAATTCCAGTCCAAATCATGTTTAAAAAAAACAATTTAGTAGAATCATAATATTAATCATACAAAAATCTGTCAAATTTTATTTTCATCTTTATCGCTAAAACATTAGGTTCAAGGTTGATTGGGAAAATTTTAGTTTCGGGTAGATTGAATTGCAGGCGGATTCTACTAAAGTAGCCTTTTTAGACACGCCGGCCGGATCTGTCGGGCTCTGGGTCAGAAATGACCATTCTTCTTTGTTCAATATTAATAATTTTTGAGATGCAATAAGTGTTTCATCTTAATTCGTTAATACCTACTTTTCTAGACGTCATTCTGAATCGAATGAGCTATCTCTCATATTTTTAGGAGCTTTATCAAGAATCAACATGTTTTTAATACGCTTTTATTAGCTTCATACGTACATATAGTATGTTAGTATGTATGTAACGGAAACATTCAACATGATTGTGACCCTTCTTCAATACGTCAGATTCACTCGAAATTTGGCATACTTATCAAGGACCGAGGACCAGTTCATTATTGTTCGCGACGAAGCGTTTATAGTATTGTATAACTCGCGTACATAAGAGCCCATATATAGAATAAGCTTATGTATTTGATAGTTAAGAGCTTATGTATTTCATAGTTATAGTTTCATGGCTGTGTAACAAATTAAGGTGGATGCTCCAGGGTAGCCCGCGAAATTCAAATATTTTTATGTTTTTTGCAATTTGCCGGTCAGTGTGAAGCTGTATGTGGACCAAATGCGATCTGCGACCGTAACGTTCGAAAGAATGAAAATTTCAGAAATAATCATTCTTTCGAACTACATGAACTTCGAGGGCTATATTGATGATTAAAATGGTTATTATTCTTTAGATAAATACGCGTTACGGTCGCGGATCGCATTTGGTCCACATACAGCTTCACACTGACCGGCAAATTGCAAAAAACATAAAAATATTTGAATTTCGCGGGCTAGCCTGGAGCATTCACCTTAAAAGCAATATTTTGTCGTTTTCCCCCGGACACAAGATGTTCTTGGGGAACTTATTTTCTTTGATATACTACTCTGTCAAGAAATTTACCGGGAAAAGATCAATAATACACAAAATGTCTGTTATTCATCCAAATTTATTTTATCACCTTCAAAGTATGCTCCTTTAGAAACGATACACTTGCGCCAACGAATAATCCATTCATCAAAACATTTTTTAAACGCTGCTTCCGGAATTGAGTTCAGTTCTCGCCGCGAATTCTCCTTTATGTCTTCTATCGATCGAAAATGGGTGCCACGAAGTGGTAATTTGAGTTTAGGAAAAAGAAAATTGTCAGCAGGAGCCATATCTGGTGAATATGGTGGTTGCTGGATGGTATTTGTTGAGTGTTTGGTTAAAAATTCGTTCACAATGATAGCCTTGTGCGAAGGCGCATTGTCGTGGTGCAAAATCCAAGAATTTTCTTTCCACAAATCTGGCCTTTTTCGTCGAATTTGCTCTCTTAAACGCCGCATAACGCTCAAATAATATTCTTTATTTACCGTTAGACCTTCCGATAAGAATTCAGAGTGCACAACACCGCGATAGTCAAAGAAAACAGTCAACATGACTTTGACTTTTGATCGACTTTGGCGTGGTTTTTTCGGTTTCGGTTCAGTTGAAAGGCGCCACTCCGAAGCTTGTTGACTAGTTTGCATGTCAAACTCGTAAACCCACGTCTCGTCACCAGTAACAATGCGTTTCATGAATGTTGGGTCCGACCTGACTCGTTCTAGCATGTCCTCAGCGACTTGAGTTTTTGGAGAAAATTCCGATCTTTGCGGACTAGCCGAGCAGCAACATGTTTCATACCCAAATGATTAGTTAAAATGGTACGGATCGACTCGTGAGATACAGAAAGTTCGGCGGCTAGCTCTCTCAGAGTTGAATGGGAATTTTCAGTCACTATTTCCTTCACTTTTGCGATGTTAACTTCAGTTGCAGACGTTGACGGCCTACCAGAGCGAGGCAAATCTTCCATCACATCTCGACCGCTTTTGAACGCTTTGAACCACTCATAAGCACGAGTTTTTGATAAAGTCGATTCACCGTAAGCTTTCTGTAACATTTTCAGTGACTCCGAACACGAAATTCCATTGGCGATGCCAAATTTAAGACAAACTCTTTGTTCGATATTTTTGTCCATTATGAAATTCGCAATACACACTATATGATGATATTACTAAAACCAGCACTGTATTTAATATAAATAACAGATGCAACTCAAACTCCGCGCCAAAATGGAAAACAGTTGTGCCAATCTAACAACTACAAAAAAACAAAAATTTGAATTTTGAATTTGGAACCATAAACAAATCATGGCATTCCCGATACTTTTTTGACTTAATGTAAATATATAGGTAGGGCTACACATTTCCCCTACACATTCCTGGTAAACCCTAAAAGGTATGGTTTTGATGGTTGGTAAATGTCAAAGGTAATGGAGGTACACAGGTATTGAACATTTCACACATAGGTACCGCCACAGGACAGACAAAGGTAATGGGGGTGGATAGCAAAAAAACACCATTTACAGACACCTTCATTTACTAGACATACAGAAAATCTAGGTATTCAGGTTACAAATAATAGGCACTAGAAGCCTGGCACTAAGCCCTATTCAGATATGTACACATCTTTATGGTCAGACGAGGCATAAAGCCGCAAATTAGGAAAATATAAAAGCACAGATCTTTTCCCCTTCCAGGTTCCTGACCTTATAGTACTTCCACCCTTAGAGGGGTGGATTCAAAAGTTGTGTATCTGGATAGAGGGATGATGCACCTACCCTATGACAGATAGTATAGTAGCCCATGGGGCACAGTTTTTCGGGAAGTCAACCCTTAATAGTAGACAAGTTCACACTTGTAGATAGTTTCGATAGTTAAATGCAACAAGCCCACCAGTGGGCCGACTGGTAGATGTCGCTGCGCCCCCGCTAGGGGGCGCGGTAGGCGGTATCGGGGCGAAGCCCCCCCGACCGCAGTGGCCACACCTCGGCCCGTCAATACGGGCCGGTCATCACGGTTGGCAACAAAAATGCCATAAAAAGTTGGCGTGCGCCTGCCACTATTTTCATAGCAACAGTCGCACGCCTGTGATTGGGTCGCTGAAGTGTTTTACTACAGGCGCCGACTACGCGACTGTTTGTCGCTTCTTCACGGCACCTTCGGCGGTCAGTCCGCCGAGTGAGACCCCCAGTGACCTGGGGGAGGCCCAGCGAGAACGACCAGCGACGAAGGTGTCGACTTTGGTGACGCACCTGCAGCAAGGAGTGAGTGGCTCTCGTCCGCACCGGTTCTCAGATCTAGCCGATTGCGGCCCGGACTGCAGAGCCGAGTGTGTGTGTGGGCGGCCGTGTGTTGTGAGTACTGCCGCCCAATGCTAATGAACCGAATAAGCCTATATTAACCTAGGAAACATATTCGGTGCGTGAGTTCTAGCGCTTGTCTAGTGGTGATTGTGTGGATTTCGGAACGCAACCTGCCTATATTAACTTAGCAACGGTCGCGCGCCGGGATGCGAGTTGTGTGTGGAGTGTCACTGTTTGAGTAGGCCTCGTGTAGCGGGAAGCGGCCTACTCAGGCGTCAGTCCGGTGAGGTTACGACGGGGCCGTCTACGCGTCCCCGACCAGGTCGCGGGGGAGGCGCTTCGCGTCAGGCGGGCGCGCGCGCCAGGGCGCAATTTGCTTGACGTGGGGCCAAGCGGATGCGTCGGCGCGCGCGAACATGCCTTTCGCGAGGCGCTGCACGAACTCATCCAGGCCCTCAATCCCGAGGTCCCGCTGGATGACATCATTCCTCACCATGTAAGGGGCATGCACTATGGTCCGCAGCGCAAGGTTTTGTTGCGCGCGGAGCTTCGCGCGATACCCCTCACACGTGAGGGCGAACCAAGCGGGGGCGGCGTACGTCAGAATCGGGCGTATGTACGTCTTGTACACACCCAACTTGACGCGCGCCGGCAGCTGGGACGAGAGCACTGGGCGGAGTTATGCGCGGGCGACCTTCGCCTGGGCGGCGACCCGGCGGACGTGCGGCCCCATCGAGAGCCGACGGTCGATGGTCACACCGAGGTACTTCGCCTGGGGGACCACTCGACGTCGACTTCTTGCAGCTTCAGGGGCGGTGGGAGGCGCGCTGAGCCTGTAGCTATCGCTTGCGTCTTACCCACGTTAACCGACAGTCGCCACTTGGCGAGCCAGGCGGGAAGTTCGTCTAGCGCGCGCTGCATCTTAGACGCCGCGTGGCTAGTGTTTAGAGATGTTGCCATGTACGCGGCGTCGTCAGCGAACAGCGCGAGCGTAGCGAGAGAGGTGGCGGGGATGTCTTCGGTGTAACGTGAGTAACACGCTGGCGACACGCAGCTGCCCTGCGGCACGCCCGCCCGGACGGGGCGGGGGGTGGACATCGCGCCGTCGACCACCACTCGGAAACTCCTGTCAGAGAGGAAAGATTGGACCACTTTGACAATGGGCGCGGGGGAGGTGGCTAGTTTGTAGACTAGCCCCTCATGCCAAACTCGGCCGAAGGCCTTCTCCATGTCAAGGAATACTGCTACCGCGTATTCCTTCCTGTTCATCGTCGAAGACAGCAAGTGCAGTACCCTCGACAGCTGGAGCGTCGTACTGTGGTCTGCCCGAAATCCGAATTGTTCGGGTCGTGGTACGATGTGCTGCTGGAGATGTCGCAGCAGGAGTGACTCGAACACCTTGGAGATGGTGGGCAGCAGAGTGATGGGCCGATAGCTCGCCGGCTTCAGGATGTTCTTCCCGGCCTTGGGCAGCATGATGACGCGCCCTTCCTTCCATTGTGTGGGGAAGGCCCCGGTGCGCAGTATCCCCGTAAACAGGCGCGCCAGGGCCGCGACCATACGGTGCGGCAGGTGGCGCAGCGCTGTGTTGGTGATACCGTCGGCACCTGGGGCCTTTCGTGGCTTCGTGCGTTGTAGGGCGCGTCTAACTGCGCCCGGCGAGAAGATGGCTTCCTCATCGGGAGCTATCGGCGTGGCGAAGTATTCCCCAAGGTGTTGCTCTACTGCCGCGACATGTGGGACCACCAGTGCACCAGTGGGCAGGGTTGAGTTGTATATATGAATTATAATAGCGGGAAGCAACAAATGAAACGGCGATTCCGAGTGACAACTGGTTTATTTTCTTATACCCACACATAACATTTATTAAGATCCAATATACCCTACACATCCCCCCCTTTAAAACATTAGATACAATAGCTATCTAAGTTGAACTAACTTGTACTACAAATATATGTGGTTAAAAAAACTGCCCAGTTTACCAGCTTGGTGTTCTAGCTTAAAATATAAATTATCTACTTAAATAATAAGTTTTTAACTGAAAGTGTTGTTGCGCAATCAATACATTTTTCAGATAATAAGCGTATGATGAGCCACCGACAACGTTGTTCGCTATTTTTTTTACGTTTTGCACACTTACTTTGTATTTAAGTAATACTTATAGTTGTTAAAATAAATAAAGTACATAAATAACCACCGAGTAGGTACACTGCCTTTGTACCGGTTACATTTTAATTCTATCTTATACTAATAACATGTACCTGACTGTGATTGATTTTACACAGTAATTATTATAGCTACGTTTGTTTTAAAAATAATAACAATTACTTTTCGTATTTGCCTTGGAATAGGCATTGACGCTTTGGTCTAACACCTTGTATCTCAGAAATCGGAGCTGGTTCTGCTAACAAATTTCTGGGACTGACAGTCGTGTTAATATCGTCTGGTTCTTTCTGATTCTGGTTTGTTTCGACTACACATGAAGATGAAGCGTTTTCAATTTGTTGGTCCCGACTGGACTCTGAAGCACCAATCTCAGTTAATGACTTATCCGTGCTACTAGTGATGGAATGTCTAGAGTATCGTTTCTTAAGGGGTAATAATTGGTCGATGTGACGCTTCCACTAATGACCATCGGAAACACGGACTTTATACGTGAGTGGATCTGTTCGTGCAAGCACAGTGGCTGCTGCCCATTTGTCAGCGCGCGCGCGGTAGTCCCGCGCCAGCACGGACTCGCCGGGCTGCACTGCCGCTCGGCGCCGGGCCGCGCGCGTCCCGCTCGCTCTGCACACGACTCTACTGCACGCTCAGTGGACGGTTTTATAATGTCCAACCGACCTCGCAATCTCCTACCAAACATAGCTACCGCGGGTGCCACTCCGGTAGTGGCGTGCTCACAATTGCGATATTGAAAAAGAAATTTGGAGATGGCAGCATCTACGTCCTGGGCCCCAAGTCTGCTATTACAATAGTGTCAGAATGGTCGATCACTGATCTCGTAATTGTTGATTTTGGCAAGTTTGGTAATCTACTAACATAATAGTGTCATTATGACTTTCCAATGATCAACCACTGACACTTCACTGAACGAAATGGCATAAAATGGTAATCTCGTTTCGTAACAGACGTTTGCGGTAATCTGCTAAAATTTTGACAGTTCCATCGATCAGTGACCTACCATTTAGAACGTAATTGTGTGTCATTGCTTTTCCCATAGAGTAACTTACATTCCACTACGATTTCATTACGAGACCACTGACATGCCACTGACCGATCAGTGATCGACCATTATGAATTTAGCAGATTACGAACTTTTAGCAAAATGAGAATGGCATCGTGTTGGAATGACGAATTTATAAAAAATAGCAGACTAGGGGCCCTGGCCTTCGTGTATTGCCTTTTTCATTGCTCGTTTGACTAATTTAACTGCGTTCTCAGCCGCCCCGTTACCAGCTGGTCGATATGGGCTTGTGATTGTGTGATTTACTAAATTTTTCCATTACTAATTTCCATTATAACCATCACTAATTATGTGTGAAGGTAATCCGAAACGTGCAAACAGTTCTCTTAATTTATGTATAGTGGACTTCGCGTTAGTTCCTAACATCTTTTGAACTTCTATCCATTGACTATGAGCATCTACCGTTATTAAATAATATTTACCGTGAAATATAGCAAAATCAATATTCAGTCTTTGCCACCAGGGTCGTGCGGGAAAAGCCCACGGATGCAACTGTGCACGCGGCGCGCATCGCGCTGCTGTAGACATGCACTGCATTCTCGACACAACGTTTCAATTTCATTGTCTAATTGTGGCCAGTAAACATAGTTCCGAGATATGTTTTTCATTTTGACGACCCCTAGGTGTCCCTCGTGCAATTCCTGTAGAACTTGCTGTCTAAGTACCTTAGGGATGACTACTCTGTGATTATATAATGTGCACCCTCTGTCGATAGCTAGACTGTCCTTTCTATAAAAATAAGGCTTTTCTTCATTTCGTGTAACTACTGATGGCCAGCCATTCATAATGTAGTCATAAATGTTTTTAAGTAGGTACTTCATCTTCCTGTGTTTTATTTGAAATGTCTTTTGCTCTAATGGGAATACATTCTTCTACATAATTAATATATGACACCTGATTCAGCTCCGTTTCTATTTTTCGTTCATACGGCAGTGGCAAGCGTGATAATGCGTCCACGTTATAATTGTCTTTTGATTTTACAAATTCTATTGTGAAGTCGTAGGCTGCTAACTTCGTAGCATATCTTTGTAATCTGCTTGCAGCAGTTTGCGGCAAACCGAACTTAGAACCAAAAATAAATGTCAAGGGTTTATTTATGGTCTGTCTTAATAATAAAAGCTCTGCCATAAAGATATTGATGGTGTTTTGCGACTCCACTAATTATTGCCAGGGCCTCTTTGTCCAACTGACTATAGGCACGCTCTGCCGAATTTAACGTTCGCGATGCAAAACATATAGGGCGTTCTTCGCCATTGGGATATCTATGCGACAATACACTACCAATGCCGTACGAACTACTATCCACTGCTAAAACTAATGGAAGATCCGGGTTGTAATGTACTAATACTTTGCTACCTGAAATAGCCTTTTTAACTTTGTTAAAACTGTCGTCACAATCAGACGACCAAATCCACTCGGTGTTTTTTTGCAACAATTTGTGTAATGGATATAATATTGAGCTCAAGTTCGAAATAAATTTAGCATAGAAAAGACTTTAGCTGTGTCACATCATTTGGCTTTGGCGCATCAACAATTGCCTTAATTTTGTTTTCATCGGGATGCAAGCCGTGTTTATCAATAACAAACCCAACATAAGTAATACTATTATTACTAATATTGCATAAATACGCACTTATCTAATTTAATTCTCAAACCAACCTCACACAGGCGCTTCAATAAGGCTTTTAAATTAATAATAATATGTTCACTACGGGACTTCCCAGTACATGCTATATCATCGATGAAAACAGCGACCCCTTTGAGTCCTTTAACCGTTTGTTCCATAAACTTTTGAAACTTTTCCGGAATACATGTAAGTCCAAATGGTGTGCGATTGTACACGAATGTTCCTATGTGTGTCGTTATAACAGTACATGCCTGAGATTCCTCTTCTAATAATAATTGTTGATAAGCATGCGTGAGATCAATTTTAGAAAACTGTTCACCCCCACTCAGCGCCGCAAACAGTTCCTCAATTCGCGGCAGAGGGTAAGGTTCGCGCATAAGTTTCGGATTAACCGTGACCTTGTAGTCACCACAAATTCTTATTTCACGTTTTTTTTAATTACTGGCACAATTGAAGTCGTTCTAACTCCCGCTCGACTGGGTTACGCAACGCCAAAGGTAACGGCCTTGCTTTAATAAAAACTGGATTTTTATCAACTAATTTTAAAGTAATCTTTTTTGTACATGTTCCAAGCCCCGAAGCAAATACAGTCAGAAATTCACGTCGTAACATTTCAACTAAAATATGTTCATTTAACTTTAGCAAAAATTCATCAATAACTATCTTATTTATTTTTAATTTAGAAAGCCAAGACCGACCTAAAAGAGGTGGTCCGCCATTTTTAATAATATACAATTTGAGATTTCCGGCTGAATGTTCTCCTATAACGACATGAACAGACACGAAACCCACTGGTTCTATTACTGAACCGACATAAGAATACAAAGAAATATCATTACTGATAATTGGCAAATCACAAAAGTTGTTATTATAATAATTGAGACTTATAACTGATAACTTACTTCCAGTGTCCAGTTCGAAACTTATCTTTCTGCCGTTCACCTGCGCCATAACCATGTACGGTTTGTCGTTTACGCCGCACACACTTAGATTATACATATATACATGTCACATTCCGATTCATTATCACTATTCCCGAGATAATTGTTACTACGCCGCGCCTGAGTTGAAATTTCATGACTTGGCTCGACACCTCGCCCTTTGTTCGATTTACACATCGAGGGGTGAAAGGCTATTTGTTTGAAGCGACATTTTACCAACTTTACAGGAGAGCCATTTAAAGATTCAAAATTTGGAAAAAAAATCGTTATAATACAAAAAAAACTACTGCTCTTACTCTAATGGGGATAGCAAATCTTTATTGCAAAAAAATCCCTTAATGTTTTGGTATATTTTTTAATAAAAAAAACAGTTATGAGTTCCAAGATAAATGTCGCTTAATACAAAATGATCTGTATCGCCTTATTTTTAGAGTAAAGAAAAATGATTCAACTTCCAACATTGTCACTAATCAGCAGCAGGCAAAATGGTTTAAGTGACTTTACAGTACTTATGCAGAAGAAAGCAAAATGATTGAATCGACGATACTCAATAATAATAGGAATAGGCTATTTTGTTTAACTACCAATTGGGTTTTGTTAACGATACAGGCAAGTTGGCTTAAGCAACGATGAACATTCTTTATGAGTTGTTTGATGTCTCAGGTTTCGAAAGGAGTATATATAACTTGGTTGTTGATACAAGATAATAATAACAGATTTATAGTAAGTTAAGAGGTACAGTATTTAAATGGGTGAATAATTACTATGTCAGGAATAAAAAAAGTTCTGTTAATTAGAATTTTTTTATTACGCATCTTTAACATAATTAACACTCAGTCTTAATGAGATCGTAAGTTTCCTTATATAAAAAAAATACAGCACAGTAAATCAAACATAAGTAATTATTTTTTTTTTAAAGAAAGCAAAATTATTTACTTATACAAAATAGAGATATGGCCGAAAAATAAAAAAATAAAACATAAATTATGGATTAAGTAAGCATTATTACCAAATCCATTTTCTAATCTAATTCCTCCGTCTCATCTTCAATATCAGTCTCCACTAGTTGGTCTTTAGCGTTGTTGGTTTGCAAATTTAAGTACTCAGTATGAAATATTTTTGGAATAACGTTAGTGTCACATAGTTTCTTAAGATCGTTGTATTTAGATTTGGTAATTGCTAACGAAGTTTTATATTTGAGATTGAGACTCTTAGGTTTAGCATGTATTGGTATCTTTTCTTCCAGTGCATCATTCTTCATAGTATACTTAATTTTAATTTCATTTGGAGTAGATTTTTTAAATGTCGCCGTTCGGATTTTGCTTATTTTTCCAACCAGGTTTCCTTTGAAATATTTATCAGAGAACTCTTCAAAGTTTTTGAAGTCAGTATGTGTTAGATTTTCGACATAATAAGGCGCTGGCTCTTTTCGGGCTAGCTGGCACACTGTTGCCCACTGAGAAGGAGCCCACACTATCGTATTTCGCACGGAGTGCTCAATAGTCGAGTGGATGCTGTCTACTGTCATCTCCGTGTGTCCGGGGAGAAGAAAGTTCATTTGAATAGTTTCTAGATGTTTAGATTGTAACAACGCGTTATGGACGGCAGCAAGGACCATTTTATTCTTATTTTGTCCAGGGCAGGAGTCGGAATATAAAATTAAAGTTTTTATTGTGGTTCGCGAATCAACGTCTCCTATGTATTTTTGCAAAATTGTACAAATTTCATTGGCCCCTCTCTTTCCTTCTGTTTCTCCCCAGACAAAACAGAAACCATTTCTTGTTATACTTTCATAAAAGCATAAATTATAAACCGTATATTTTCGGGAATAAAAAAGCAGCATACTGTTCCCATGGGGAGTATTGAGAACCTTCTGGAGATCAAAAGATGCACACAAAATAGTAGGGTTTTCTTTACCTAATTCTCTATGACATTGCTGGCGTTGTTTTGATGCTTGTTTTTCTTCTAAATGGGCCTGCAGTTCGGGACACTCAGATGGATTCTGGCCTTCAAAACGCAAACATTTTACGCATTTATCCTTCTTAGGTACGTGAAACCCTACATTAAAATCAGTATTAAATATTTGTCGAAAGATTTTTTCACTTAAAACATCGACTCCTTAACTAGTTTGATCCTCTTTATAGATACGATACAGATTTTTGATGTTTTTAAATTCGGTTGGGAGCCTTGTACTATCCTTGCGGCAATAATGCGATGGTAGTGCAGGTAAGCTTTTAATGAAGGTTTTTGCCGATTCCCTTACATTGTCTGGAGTTTTGTTGGCTGGAACACACCTTCCTCTTCCACCTTCTTTTGATATTCCTTGATATACATTGGTCAAGGTGTAGTAAACGAATCTTTGGGTAACGTCTAGTGTGCTGATCAAGAACTTAGAACAAACCTGACGACAACCGACGACTGATGGTGACGTGTGCTACTATGACCTGAATGCAGATCTCCTCAACAAACTTGACCGTCTTCTAAATTACTGCATTCGATTTGTTTTCAATCTACGCAAATATGACCATGTCTCTGCGCACCGTTCGTTTCTAAAGTGGTTGCCCATACGCCAGCGCAGAGAGCAAAGGGCGCTAACTATCTTGTTCTCATTTCTTGACTCTCCCAATTCTCCTAGTTATCTAGCCCCTTATTTCCAATACATTTGCGCCAACCACAATAAAAATCTACGCTCATCCCATAATCGTCTTCTTCACTGTCCATCTCACCGTACTGACTTCATTCACAATTCCTTTTTCATACAATCCATTTCTCTGTGGAATGCCCTTCCCCAGGAAATCAGGATGGCAACCAGCCGATTAACCTTCAAAGTCAAGGTTCGAGAGCACATCCGTAAGAAGTTGGCAGTAGTATCGTTACAGCGCTAGTTATAATTCATTGTTTGCTTGCATCACTTGTTCAAGTATAGTTGTGTATTAGTTTATTAATTTGAGTATATGTTATAGTATTTTATTGTATTTATAGTTTATATATATATATATATATATATCTTTGTATTAATTTAAATATTAATCGCGTTTCTGTTTTTTTTTCACAATTTGCACCTACTAGTATTATTCTCTGCATCACCCAAAGGTTGACTGGTAGAAAATGCCTCAGGCATTAAGTCCGCCTCTGTACATCTGTGTGCGTAAAGTGTTAAATAAATAAATAAATAAATAAATAAATAAATAACCCTCTCCGTTATTTATAAAATATTTAAATGTATTGGTCCTGTAGCTGGAATTTTTTGATCTCTTTCTTTTTATCTCTTGTTTAGAGGACATAGCAATTAACCACTCCTTTTTTCTCTGATTGGATAATCCCCAAAAATAATCAAATATTCCTGTCCTTTCCATCGTCTATTTCACTACACTTCCAGGGACAGCTTTTTCCTATGCATGGGTTTGGTTTTAACTGTCTTTCCTTCCTAATAGAACCATCTTTCTTAACATAACATTCACCTTTTGATCTAGAATCTTTTCGTTACTTTGCCTTATTTTCCTTTTTTTTCTTGAAACCTGACTCTCCTACTTTCCCATCTTCTGCGTTTACTGTTTTTTTCTTCTTTGGTTAATCGTCATCACTTGAGGACTCGTCCGTCTCTTCCCAAGAAGTCAAGTCCCAGACAAATAATAATAATAAAATACGCTGGCAACTCTGACTGTCATAGTAAATTTTATTTCGTGCTGCCAATTTTGTGTTAAATAAAATCAGTTTTTAGTTATATTTATTTACCTTTGTTATAATAGGAACACTCTACAACAAAAACAAACCATTAGAAACTTAAAATCAACAAAAACTCAATAAAAATCATGGAAAAAGAAGCAAATATTTACGTCCGACAGATGACACATGTCACTCAAGAAATTATATAATAGAAATTCCAATAATGACCGAAATAAAAGGAACATAAATGATGATCACAAGAGCAGCAGCACAACGTGCACGCCCAACACCTCCGGACCCGTCGCTGAGCTCCGCCTCGTCGCCGCCGAACTTTGGATTACCAGTGTCGCCGGCGGTTGCAGTTGCGTCGAGCTCCAGCGACGAGTATTTCTCTCCGCCGACGCGACGTCGCCAACACCTGTACGTCGGCAGGGGAGAGGCCGGCCACCGAGGGGCTTGGGACCTAGGGGCCAACCGGCCCCGAGCCGGGTCCCCGCTGCCGGTGGTTGTGTGCAGCGCATAAGATGGAGTCAATCCATGAACGAGAACGTTATGCGCGCATACTATGGGTCTACAGAGGGGGGAACTAACCTTACTGCGTACCGTGTCAGGATGCTGTCTCTGTTCCAGGACCTGGAACCAACCGTGAACGTCTCGGCCCAACGATTGTCGGATCAGGTGCGGGTTATCCAACGTAATCACAGGTTGGACGATGCTGCACTTGATAGGCTGCGCTCAGAGGTACTGAGCAACTTGTATCATCTCAACTCCGACACAGGCCGCGGTTCAGGCGCCAGCTAGTGGCGCAATCACACCGCGGCCCAACAACGTCAGTGATGAGGTAGATGATAGGGTTGTCACGGTAAGTAGCCAGTGCAACGATAGACTGAGGAGCGCACTGGAGGATGCGCTTCGCGAGTATAGATCAATTCCGACCGAACTTAGGCCCCGTTTACCACGGTTACCCATGCACAAAAAAAATAGGGCGCTGGTGTGTGCCCTGGACTCGCTGCTGCAGAACATCTTTGAAAGCAGCGAGAGCCTCCTTGATACGCACTCAATCCTGTATTGCGGGGCTGTTGCGGCATGTCGTTTAGCAAATATTAAGTTTAATACTAGTGATGAAGCTATTCGACCAAAACCTGCTGTACCAGCCTGGCAGTGCAGGATCGAGCGGCGGATCGATGAGGCTAGGGCACTCATCGGCAAACTATACTGCTTCAGGGAGGGTAACACACGACCACGCGTGATGCGCTTTGTGAGACGGGCGTTTTCGGGGACTGATATCAGCCCTCGAGATTACACGTCCCGTGTCACGGAGCGCATTGACTTCCTGAAGCAGAAAGTTTATGCATGGGCGAACCGTATTCTGCGGTATAAGCGGCGGGTTGATCGATACTCACAGAATCGCATGTTCCAAAGCGATGAGAGGTGGGTATATAGAGCTTGGGAGCGACCTGAACAAAGTGTGACGGATGTGTGCCGCCCGGATGATATCGCCACGAATACATTCTGGCGAAGCATCTGGTCGGTGCCCGTCTGTCATACCGAGGATGGCTGGATGCGCGATGTCGAGCGCGTGTGTGATGCTATGCCACAAATGGAAAAAATTATCATCTCCTCATTAGATGTAGCCAAAGCAGTCCGTCCGTTACCGAACTGGAAATCCCCAGGACCGGACGGACTGCATAACTTCTGGCTCAAATGGTATAGCAGCTCACACGCGCTCCTGGCAACTCAATTCCAGTCATCCTTAGAGTCTGGGTCGCTACCACAGTTTCTAACAACTGGCGTTACCCACCTGCTCCATAAGACTGGTAGTCCCGCGGAACCCAAGAACTATAGACCAATTACTTGTTTGTCGACGGTCTATAAACTTCTTACATCCATTCTGAGAGTGAAGATCAATGAACACATTGAGACTAATTCAATTATGTCCACCTCTCAGAATGGATGTAGGAAGGGGTCCCGCGGCACTAAGGAGCTTCTCCTCATAGACATGGCTATAAGCCAACAGGTCCGTCGATCCCGCAAGGATCTGTCGACATGTTGGATAGACTACAAGAAGGCCTACGACTCTGTGCCACATACATGGCTCATGAGGGTGTTGGAGTTGTACAAAATAGATGCAACTCTACGCACCTTTCTTGAGTCATGTATGAGGCAATGGAAAACAGTCCTTCGCTATCCAGGATGTCGACCAATTCAGGGGGACGATGAGCCTGTGTGGATTAAACGGGGAATATTTCAGGGCGACAGTTTGAGTCCGCTTTGGTTTTGCTTAGCTCTGAATCCTCTAAGCACATTGCTGGAGGGTTCAGGTCTAGGCTATCGGTTGAGAAGAGGTGGTCAGGCCATATCTCACCTTCTTTACATGGATGATCTGAAACTCTTTGCCCCCAACAATTCGCGACTGATGGAGCTACTGAAGTTGACTGAAACCTTCAGTAGTGCCATCAGGATGGAATTTGGTGTGGACAAATGTGCAGTCATGCATGTAAAGAAAGGGGAGATTATGGAATCTGAGAGAATTCAACTCTCGGATTCCATACAGGTTAGATCACTCAGCTCGACCGAAACCTATAAGTATTTGGGTATATCGGAAGCGTTGGGCATTAATGTTACTGACATGAAGCAATCGTTAAAGGAACGCTTCTTTGGCCGCCTGAAAAAGGTTTTGAATAGCCTTTTGTCGGGCGGAAATAAGGTGCGCGCCTTCAACGGTTGGGTCATGCCGGTATTAATGTACTCTTTCGGCATACTCAAATGGACTCAAACTGAGCTTGACGCCCTGGATAGGAGAGTACGTACACTGCTGACCGCAAACCGGATGCATCACCCACGATCGTCGGTGATGAGACTGTACATTCCGCGGAAGTGTGGAGGTCGAGGCTTTTTAAACGCCAAGACTCTCCACAACCGCGAGATGTGCAGTCTCAGAGAATATTTCCTCACAGCTGATGTGGGTATGCACCGAGATGTGGTCGTAGTGGACAAGGGTCTCACCCCGTTGTCCATGGCTAAGGAGAACTGGCGCAAACCTGTGATACTTACCACGGATGACCGCAAGGAGGTATGGAAAGGCAAGGAGCTTCACGGGCGCTTCTATCGGGCTCTTCATGGGTCTGATGTAGATTTTTCAGCGTCCGTGGCCTGGCTACGTTTCAGTGATCTCTTCGGGGAAACTGAAGGTTTTGTCTGTGCAATTATGGATGAAGTTATTTTGACGAATAACTACCGGAGGCATATTATGAAGGATGGGACGGTGGACGTGTGTCGGGCATGCCACCGTCCGGGTGAGTCCATCAGACATATTATCTCTGGTTGTTCTCGGCTGGCTAACGGCGAGTACTTGCACAGGCACAACCAAGTGGCCAGGATTATCCATCAGCAACTTGCTTTGAAATATAAACTTGTGGATTCTGAGGTACCGTATTACAAGTATGTGCCCGACCCAGTTCTCGAAAATGACCATGTCACGTTGTACTGGGATCGGTCTATCATCACTGATAGGACTATTGTTGCCAATAAGCCTGACATAGTGGTGATAGACCGATTAGCGCGCCGCACAATGATAATTGATGTTACCATCCCGCATGACGAGAACCTCGTGAAGGCCGAGAAAGAGAAACAAATCAAGTATCTCGACTTAGCGCACGAGGTTGTCGACATGTGGAATGTGGACTCAGCTATCATTGTGCCGATAGTCATTACGGCCAATGGCCTGATGGCCAAAAGCTTCGACGAACATCTGTCGAAGCTGGCGTTACGCGGTTGGGTAAAGGGCCTGATACAGAAGGCAGTACTCCTCGATACGGCTCGTATTGTGAGGAGGTTCCTTTTTCTGGAGCCCTAACCACCGGTAGCTTGGACCCTGCTCCCGACACCGGCGGACTACTACTTTTATATTTTTAAATGTATTTTTTTATGGTTTTTTAGAGATATATATTTAAAAATATACTTTGTATGTAAATAAGAATAAATAAACGAAATAATAATAATAATAATGTTTTATTGTCAGGCCACTAAGACCCATACAAAAAATACACAATATACCGGGTGTATCTGACATCGACGCACAAACGATTTTCAGGGGTCCAGGACATGATTCTGGACACCCTGGAGTTGGAATTTTTCGTCGGCTTTTTCCTCATTTTTTCATATTTTTTAGGAGTTTTTTTTTACTTTAGACTGCTCATAATCGTTATTCTGACCTAACCCAATAAGATTTTAATTAAAAAGTCATTAATTCACTATTTTCACAAAAAAAGCAATGTAAATAAAACTTCAAATTAGGTAGCTATCAGCTGTGCAAAGTTCAAACGAAAGGTCATCGCATGCCAAGTAGGTACCTGCGAGTGAGCATGTCAAAGGCACCGCTCAAAAATACCGTCTAAAGACTGCCGCCATTAGAAAATAATACGTATCACAACAAAATAAAGTAAGCGATTTCCAACATTAAAATAATTGCTTAAAGACGCAAATCGGTTATTTTGTTTTGTGTCGCCAAATCGTATTTTCTTATAGCGGCAATACGTAGCGCGCTCTTTGACATGCCGACAATCGAGCCGATCTAGGTACCTACCTATTCTGTTGAACAGAGTGTAAGGGGCGGTTCAGTGTCTCGCTTAGTGGTGATGGTGACACCTGACCGAGATTTTTTTTTTAAGTGTAAGCTTCTTTAGCGACGTTGTGCACTTTTTTTGTGATGGGTAAAAAAATGTTAAGCTCGCGTCAAGACACGTGACCCTAGTGAAAATGCGTGAGATGGTGACCTGTCGAAAATTCGTAAGACGGAGGGAGAGAAGCACGTATTCAAGTTTTCACTTCTGCCGGCACTCCCGGAGTTTTTACTATTAATAGGCACACGTTTCACAAATCATAATAAGGCTTAAGTTAATAAAATAAGTACCTAATTTTACGCTTATCTCAATTGGTTCGGTTTCTTGCAGCTTGGGTTCTCTTAGATCTTAATCTTTTTTTAAGGCGATCAAGTAACTACATGGTTAAATATTTCCAACAAAAAAAAATCATTCAATTAATAAATAACCACCCATGATAGTTCCGCCACTGTACTGCACGTAGGTATGTCGGCGAAATCAAAAGAGAGTTCGAAAAGAACATTTCGTGATGGATTTTTGCCAGTTTCTTGTTGACGTTGATCGCGAACGAGTGTGCTTTTTGTGAAAGTCTGTTTTCGGAACGTTAGAGAAGATAAGTTTTAGTTTGATCTCTCTGTGTTTGTGTGTCTGATTTAAAAATGTCATCTGGACTTGTGGAATCGGTGGATCGGTAGATTCGGCCCGCCCGGAGCCATTGCCAGCTCACTCACCAGACTCGACTCCATTCGATTTTTTCTTTGGGGTTACGTCAAGAACAAGTGTTTGTGTCCGAGTGCGCTTCCGCAGCCGAGATGAGGAATCGCGTCGTGCATGTGTTTGCGACGTTGCGTGAGGAGTGTGCTCAGGACCCAAAGTTTCTGCTCCGCACCTACCAGCCGCTGTATTTCCGTTATCGATAAAATCCATCCAAAGGTTGTCTTGAAAAGATCGCTTTTAGCGATAAGGCCGCCCATTGTGTCACCCTATGTAATGTTTTCTTCATCTATCTTTTCTGTAACTTATATGGTGTACATAATAAAGAGTATTCTATTCTATTCTATTCTATTCCGTGTCCACGTTGAAACTCTGGGCCGTGCTCAGATATGCGAGCGTGCTGGCGGCGGCCACTTCGAACCCAGGGGTGAGCGACCTTAAGGTGAGTTAGTAGTAGGTACTTACATTATCGGATTTCAATGTAGGTAGGCCGAAGCGTAACCAACGAAACCCTATTACTAAGCCTCCGCTGTCCGTCCGTCGTCCATAGGACTAGGTAATTTACGGGGGCTCGCAAACAAGAAGCGTGTTTTTTGAGTTATGGTACTTACAGAACCCTTTGTTTGAGAGTCCGACTCGAACATGGCCGGCTTTGTTATCAATTCTTATCAGAATCGCGTTCGTGATTTTAAGAGAGCATGTTCCACAAGGATGTATTCCAGCGACCCATCCAAGGTAACCTTGTTTGGGTGAATTCATAGGTACAAAATTCGCGGATGGAAACCAAGCTCCAACCAAGGTCACCTTGGATTGGACATTGGATTCGGTACCTAAGTACATTATTGTGGAACATGGTTAAGCTTATGACCCCTTAACTTCTGCGTAAACATGTCAGTTGTTGTCGGCTACGGGTGTTATTCGTCGGTACTTAGGTAGGTACTTTCTAAGTGAGTGAGGCGGTTCAGTAGTTACCTACGATACCGGATCTCAATGTAGGTAGGTACTTCAAGCTTATTTCTTATAATCAATCCTTATCTGAATCATTAAGTATTTTAAGAGATTAATCTTAAGGCTCCTTCTCTTATTTCTTCAAAAACAAGTTTTTACCATTAGCAGGTTAGTATTTCTGAGTGATAAAAATGATTCATTTTATGAGATAGGTAGGTATTATTGTTGTGTCAATGTGACTTAGATAGTTCATTAGTTTACGTGAACGGATCTCAATGTAGGTACCTACTTACAAGTTTTCTTTTTTATTATCTTATCAATCCTTATCGGAATCGTGATTTTATGAGACTAAAGACATAGCTTGTGAATGCTTTTCTTCTCTTGAATTCTGCATAAACATGTTCCTACCATCATTAGATACCGTAGGTATTTCTGAGTGATTAATAATGATTTTATGTGATATTGTGGTCGGCGATAGGTAGGCGATATTCTTAGGTACTTAAGTACATTTAACGCAGAAGCTCGCGCGGCGTCGCAGCTTTGAGTGTGTTCAAGAAGTGTAGGTACGTACTCCGTACAACGCTCTCGCGCGTTTGGATCGCGTTGTTCACAATACATTGCGCGCTCGAAAATGACAATTTCTGTAACCGATCATTAGCGAGATTAATGGCTTCCACAATTTGATTAGTGGCATCAGGTGTAGCCTTTTCGCGAAGTTTGCGTTACGATGTCCCGGACACCCTGTAATATTACATAAAAATAAACTAATACACATAAAAATCACAAAAATTAAAACTTAATACTTATATTCTACAACAGACAGGGTTGTTCTTATGAGATGCCCCATTATTGTACTCTCACCAAGCCTGTCAGCTATCACCTTCAAGAGGCTGTTGCCACTGCCACGCAATCTGGCGAGCAGAGACGCACTTTTCTTCCTCACTATAGCTGAGAAGCTGTCGACTCGGGCTTTTGCGAACATCTCTGATGCACTGCAGTAACGCGGCAGCCGCATCAGCGTCCTGAAGGCGTTATTATATTGGACAAAGTCTTCATCATCGCTCATAAAATCTAAATAGCTTTTTTGAATCACGGCACGTTTGCTTTTTCTTACTTTTTTAGGAACGTCTAGGAATTTGTTAACGTTGGTTGAAGACTTTCATTACTGTCTGTTCTATTTTTATCGCTCATTTCAATTACCGTGTCTTGGGCCATGTGTTTTGCGATTACTTGATAAAGATTGTTTGGATTTTTGGTGTTTTGTTCGTGTTCTTCTAATCCTAATATTTTTGTAGGTTTATTCATTGGGATTATGTTATCTTCTTCAAATTTTTGGAATTCTTCGTCATACTGAAAAAAAAATAGTTTCATAGTATCAAATCGAAAGTTTCATTGGTAAATAAGATTAAGTGTTTTATTTTTTTACGGATTTAATACAGACATCGATAAAATAAAATAAAATTACTTCTAATAGAAGGAACATCATGACACAAACTTCTACCATGCATTCAGTTAATGATTCTGAACGGGCCAGTGATAGCATTTTTTGTTGGGTGTTAAAGGAAATCAGCTGTTCCATACATTTTGACCGCATAGGTGTTACACTTTTGTATGGAACAGCTGATTTTATTATAGTAAATTCCGAACATTTTTATTGGTTTTAGTCTAGTATCATGTACTGAATCTGTGGTAAAACTTTGTGTCACGTTGTTCCTTCTTTTAGAAGCTATCATTCGATCGTGTATATAGATAATCTGTGTGTGTACCTACTATATAAAAAGATGTTGAACTATCGACTGAATTTAGCACAGGCATTCCTTAGTTAATTTAGGCGCCTGGTTAAAACGGATTTCTCGAAATATTCAGGGATACCTACAAAATTCTACGCTGACAAAAGTTACTACTAAGTAATAAATAATTAATTACCCTTTCAAACTCGATTGTTATGACATTAATGCTGTTATCACCCGAATCACTATTTTTGCTGTTCTGCTTTTCCTAAAAAGACAATCAATGTGGTTATAGTTTGTCAACATAATTGTGTAGCATTATTATTTAAATAAAAAATCTGAACAAACCTGTTCATAATTTGTTATTCTTTCCGGATCACTGTTACATTTGTCATCAAATGTATTTAAAATAAGTAAATCTTTGTTTTGGTCATGATAAGACGAGCTCCCTAAGAGTGTCACTGAAGATCTTCTTTTCGTACTGGGCTGTAACCATTTTGTTTTGTTTTTATTTTCATCACTTATTCGTTCAATCTTGCTTCTCAAATATTTTAGTCTTTTTGGCTCCATTGTGGGCTAAAAATTTAAGTAAACATAAATAACATAACTACTTATACTTTTAGGCGTTTAATAAGAGAGAACTGATAAATAAAGCAACATGGTAGGTTCCTATGTAGTACCTACATAGGAAACTACGTTCGGCCGCAAATCACTGATAACAAGACCAGGTATAGTATAAGCTGGCCTTTTGTTCTATAGCCAGTAAATTGCATACTTTTAAATTTAAGAATTGGTACACCATTACAAATAATTCAGTAACCGCGTATATTTAAACAGTAACCGTTATTCACCTATTAAGTAGGCAGGTAGTTAGTACAGTAGGGTGCTTGGCAGGTACTTACTATGGTAATAATGTATCAATACATGCGATTAACAATACACAAACATTCGCAATCTACTATTTACATTAAAACATAATTAATTTATTCATTTATAGACACAATATTAGAGTAATCATACTTACAAGCTTATTCTATTCGGTCTTGTTCCAAACTACAACAGCGCGCGTCCTGTCTCCCGCTACACACACACACACACTCACGATCGACTGACTGATGCGCCCGCGCGGGGCGGGACAGTAATAATACTGCCACGGTTTACGAAAACTATGCCAACATTTATTTGTTTTAAATTACATAGATTGTTATTGTCGTATTAAAATTGGATGGTTTAAAAGACAAACTAGTTATATTATGATACAGGAAAAAATGATTTAAATCTAATCACTTGGTATTAGATTTATCTTAAGTGACGTATTTAAAAAATGTGAATACTAATAAACTGTTCAAGCGACTAAGGAACCCAGTTTTGAGAACAGAAATATTGTTTGAAGTTCCAAACAGAGTGCAAAACAGTTGCAGCGAAAAGGGTTGAACCGACATGTCTTAATGAATTTGGCTGACGGCAAATTGGTTGAAGCGACATTGCATAGTGTAAGTAGTCGTAAGCAAAATGTATGAAGGGACTTCTTATCTAAAGTTAGCCATAATCGAAAAATGATTTATCTGCCATCGAACTGAAATTTTAGGATGATAATAACGGCTTATGCTCCGATTCTCTGTTTTTGTGTACAGCTTAAATGAAATACTAAAAAAATATGGCAAATTTGATGTCGGATCATACATCATGTTTGAGACTTATGCACTAAAATTGCATTGTTTTAAGCGCCATAAAAGTGCTCAGAATTGTGTGAAACCCGGCTCAGCCGACGCAGAAAAATTCGCTGAATCCGAATATGTATATAACTCAATATCGTCCAAAATGTCGCTTCAAACAAATCCGACCTCTGCAGACGAGTTGCCGTTGCTCGTAGCTCCGCGTCCGGGCGGCCGGCCCGCCCGCTAGAATTTTTGGTTCTAGGACATGCCGGTTTCCTCACGATGTTTTTCTTCACCGTTTTAAGAGCAGTGGTGATGAAATAATTTACACAAAGTAAAGCGCCTGCCTGGGTTCGAACCTACGACCACATACTCGTAAGTCGCAGCCATTACCACGGGGCCACACTATTTTAAACTATTATTTATTTAACTTGTGGACTAGCCTAGTTACATTTATGTATAAGTGTAAAATAATGATTGGGGCAGTCATGTATTATGTTGGTTACTTTTTTTTCTCACATCAACATCAACACATCATCATTCATCACCTCTGCCTGGCCTGTTCCCAACTATATTTGGGGTCGGCTTCCAGTCAAACCGGATTCAGCTAAATACCAGTGTTTTTTTTTTCTCAACACTAAATAAGCATTTTACCGTCACAATCTTCGGAGTAAATAAAACGGAGGTATTTTATGTTTACATTAAATTATAATACATATATAAATTCAATCTTCTTGATTAAAATAACATTGCATAGTCAGCATCTACTGCGTAGAGTGCGGAGCCGAGTTAGGTGGAGGCGCCTCCGGCCGCAGTCACCGGCGCGGGGGGCCGCTAGTCGGGGGGGCCGCCTGTCGGGGGGCCGCTAGTCGCCTGACACGGGCGGCGGGGGGGGCGGCGGCGCCAGGAAGGCGGGCGGCGGCGGCGCGCCCCAGGGCGGGGGGTTGAACCCGCCGCGCCAGCCCATGCCCATCATACCTGGACACAAGTTAAACACTTATAAACCTTATAAACCACGAAAACTTTAGAATGCTAAAACTTAATCATCTCTTCGTGAAGAAATAAATGGATTGAAATTAATTCCTCTTTGATTTGATGGATTGACCACAGAAGTGTGATGTGTACATACTATAGTATATAAACATCACACTAGTATACCCACTCTGCACAAGATTTTGACATTTGACACACCAGCTGAGTCGACAGGATTTTGCGAATTACGTCATCAAATTTAGGAATTACGTCAAATTTCGACAGTCGAATTTACTATGAAAAATTTGTTTCCGTAGCTATATTATACGATAAATTTGTGAGAAATATCTTAAATTGCAAGTTATAGTCGTTCTAACTGCTTCAGTCTACTTAAAAATGTGTCTTAAATATGAATTACTTCACCTCTCAAAAATACAGTCAACTTTGATTTTCTGAAAATATATGAGGAAACAAACTTCTCGCTCGCTAAAAATATGCAAAAGGGCAAAAGACAATCATTATTTTTGCGTTCTTCGTTTAATCCTTATTCATACATAAGTTAATCTATATTTATATAAAAATATTTTTGAATCACGCGTGCATTCTGAATTTAAATGTTGAATAGGTAATATAAGCAATTAGCGAAATTAGCCGTGGGTCTGATGAATTTGTTGACTTAGTTTTATTCCTAATGTCGAAAAACCTGTTTACATTACATTAGAAAACATAAATAATAATTATTTTCATTATTGTATATATATTTTTTTTAGGATCGAATTAAGATAATTGCTCATTTAAATGAATCTGGAAGATAAATATCATAATCGTTTTGCTACACCCCAAAAATTAAAAAAAAACAATATGGTTGATGGCGATTAACACATTACTTTGACGTTATTTATGAAAAATAGTAAACTTGCGGGTTTAATACGAAAGAATTATTAGCGCTATTATATGAAATTTCTATCCAATTGTTTTAATTAACGCTCAAACATAAGATTATTTTAAGTAACTTTATCAATAACAACATTAATAAAAGATTTCGTATGACGTAACTCTTAGGCCCGTATGACAGAATCTTGCTCAAGTACTACTTAAACTGCGTTCAACCGATTACTGCTTGAGCGAAGAATCTCGACTTAAGCGTTCAGTTCAGCCTTCTGCTCAAGTCAAGTTCTAAAATTGAAATCCAACTGAGACTAGTTTTAAGTAATGCTTGAGTCGTGATTGTAGTTCTGTAATACGGGCCTCAGTACCTTAAGGTACTACTACCGAGCCGGCGGAGGTTAGCTCGTCTAGTACTTTAGGTACTAATACCGAACTCGCGGTGCAGGAGCTGTCAGTCGTCGTAAAGAACATGGAGTACTGACCGGGCGGCGGCGGCGGCATGTGCGGCCCGCCCGGGCCCGCGCTCGGCGGAGCTCCCAGCTTGCCGTCAGCCTGCCGACGTACACAAAACGTTTACTAGTTGACAACGAACTGTGACACCAAAG
Source organism: Lacanobia oleracea (assembly GCA_950371165.1). Classification (NCBI taxonomy): domain Eukaryota; kingdom Metazoa; phylum Arthropoda; class Insecta; order Lepidoptera; family Noctuidae; genus Lacanobia; species Lacanobia oleracea. The sequence continues at coordinate 748,986 of OX493397.1, forward strand.
TAACAAATAAATAGCAGTCGGCGTCGGCGGCGGGGGCGGCTGCGCGCCGGCGCCGCCTGCGGACACTATGGGTGAGCGTGCTACGGTACCTGGTGCTGGTGCAGCAGCGCGGGCGCGGGCGGCGGGGGCGGCGGGTAGGCGGGCGGCAGGGGCGCCGCGCTGCCCGGCGGGGGCGGCTGCGCGCCGGCGCCGCCTGCGGACACTATGGGTGAGCGTGCTACGGTACCTGGTGCTGGTGCAGCAGCGCGGGCGCGGGCGGCGGGGGCGGCGGGTAGGCGGGCGGCAGGGGCGCCGCGCTGCCCGGCGGGGGCGGCTGCGCGCCGGCGCCGCCTGCGGACACTATGGGTGAGCGTGCTACGGTACCTGGTGCTGGTGCAGCAGCGCGGGCGCGGGCGGCGGGGGCGGCGGGTAGGCGGGCGGCAGGGGCGCCGCGCTGCCCGGCGGGGGCGGCTGCGCGCCGGCGCCGCCTGCGGACACTATGGGTGAGCGTGCTACGGTACCTGGTGCTGGTGCAGCAGCGCGGGCGCGGGCGGCGGGGGCGGCGGGTAGGCGGGCGGCAGGGGCGCCGCGCTGCCCGGCGGGGGCGGCTGCGCGCCGGCGCCGCCTGCGGACACTATGGGTGAGCGTGCTACGGTACCTGGTGCTGGTGCAGCAGCGCGGGCGCGGGCGGCGGGGGCGGCGGGTAGGCGGGCGGCAGGGGCGCCGCGCTGCCCGGCGGGGGCGGCTGCGCGCCGGCGCCGCCTGCGGACACTATGGGTGAGCGTGCTACGGTACCTGGTGCTGGTGCAGCAGCGCGGGCGCGGGCGGCGGGGGCGGCGGGTAGGCGGGCGGCAGGGGCGCCGCGCTGCCCGGCGGGGGCGGCTGCGCGCCGGCGCCGCCTGCGGACACTATGGGTGAGCGTGCTACGGTACCTGGTGCTGGTGCAGCAGCGCGGGCGCGGGCGGCGGGGGCGGCGGGTAGGCGGGCGGCAGGGGCGCCGCGCTGCCCGGCGGGGGCGGCTGCGCGCCGGCGCCGCCTGCGGACACTATGGGTGAGCGTGCTACGGTACCTGGTGCTGGTGCAGCAGCGCGGGCGCGGGCGGCGGGGGCGGCGGGTAGGCGGGCGGCAGGGGCGCCGCGCTGCCCGGCGGGGGCGGCTGCGCGCCGGCGCCGCCTGCGGACACTATGGGTGAGCGCTCCAGCACACCGGACACCGGACACCGGACCCCGGTAGAGCTACACTACCGGGCTCCGGTACACTCGAACAGAAGCGCGGCGAACAATATGTACTCGTATTTGGGCATTTCTCAAGTAAGTGGGCAACTTTACGCACTTTTTTCGGAAAATAAACATTTGACAATAAGGAATGCGCATGAAAAAGATATTAATCATCTGTACAGTTTGTCTAAAAATATCATCATCATTATCATCTGCCTAGCCTTTTCCCAACTATATTGGGGTCGGCTTCCAGTCAAACCGGATTCAGCTGAATACCAGTGTTTTACGTGGAGCGTCTGCCTACCAGACCTCTACAACACATTAACTGGGTAACACGGTACATCTTGGCAAGACTGGAGTCAGATTTACTAGCTTCTGACTATCCGTAACGACTGCCAAAGATCTTCGACAGTGTTTTGGCACGATAGCCTTATTAGTTAGCTTCTATCCTATGGTCTGCCCGCCGGATTATTCGACCAAGAAGAGGAAGGGGAAAAGCGGAAAGGGGAAACTGGTTCCCCCGAAGACCGCAGCCGTCGTGGTGAAGCTCACCGCGGAGGCTTCGGAACGCGGGGAAACGTACGCGTCCGTCTTGGTGCGGGCGCGTGCCAATGCCGATCCCAACCAACTGGGGATCGGCAAAGTTACATGCCGGCGGACCGAAACCGGGGCTCGAATCTTCGAGTTCCCGGGGGCGGAGGGCAGCGCCAGCGCTGACCTCTTTGCAGCCAAGCTCACATTCACATCATGCGGGGGAGGTTGTGCAACCCTAAGAGGGGCAGTCGGGCCTGCTGCTAGCATCGCCGTTCCCGAGGCAGGAACGGCGGTGGCTGCGGAGGAGGGGGGTGCGATGTCCGATTGATGGATACAATCGAACATCGCATTCTCCAGGCGAACACCAACCACTGCCGGGCTGCACAGGATCTCCTGATGCAGACCATGGCTGAGTGGTTGGTGGATTTGGCGGTGGTCGCCGAGCCTTACTCGGTCCCTGGCCATTGGCTGGGCGACCGAGACGGCCTGGTGGCGTTGGTGTCGTGGTCTTCCACAGACTCCCCTCCCCTCTCGCTCTTAGAGAGGGGACCGGGATACGTGGCCGCCGCGTGGGGAGATGTGGCCCTGGTTGGGGTCTATTTCTCCCCAAACCGCCCTCTCTCGGACTTTGAGGATTTTTCACTGCAGCCGTAGGGAGGGCGGCGCCACGCCAGGTCGTGGTGTTGGGCGACCTGAACGCCAAGTCGGTGGCGTGAACTGGCGGGTGGAGTTGGTGGAGACCTTGTCGGACAACCGTTACGTGCGGTTCGACATCTCCACCCAGAGCCCCCGTGGGGAGATGGCCCGCTCTGGCAGGTCTTCCTTCCCACGGTGGGCTCTCACTCGCCTGGACCGGGAGGCAGCCAAGGAGGCGGCCTTTCTCTAAGACTGGCTGTCGCCCCCTGTTGAGGCCTCGGACGTTGACGCCGCAGCGGTCCGGCTGAGTGAATCCCTGACCGAGGTGTGCAACTCCAGCATGCCTCGGTCTCACCGTCCGCCTCCCCGCCGGGCCGTTTATTGGTGGTAGGAGGAGCTGGCAGGCCTCCGGGCCACTTGCGTGGCGGCCAGAAGGGCCTACACGCGGAGTCGTCACTGATAGGCTCGTCGCGACGAGGCTCCTAAGTCTTGAGCATCGTCGATGAGTTGCTAGACTGTCGGTTTCTACCGGTTGTATTTTAGGGAATGTGCGACGGAATTGCATAATTTAATTCCGCTAAGCCCGTTCCATCATCGAACCATAAGACGAACGGCGATGCGCCACCGTTACATGGACGTCCACCCACGCGCGCAAAACGTTTTAGGAACACATTCATAGTGCGTACAGCTGAGGAGTGGAATTCTCTGCCGGAGCCTGTATTTCCTGATAGACAAACTGGGAGTCTTCAAGTCAAGAGTGAACAGGTTACTTCAGGCAGGCGTGCTACATCTTCGACCACATCATCGCTTACCAACAGGTGAGATAGTGGTGAAACGCGTGCCTATCAGTAGTAAAATATAAACTAAAACCAGAAAGGACTCAAAATTGAGCCCTGTGGTACCTCCATTTTCACGTTTAACCTGTTGAGTTGTTGCCGTTCATATGAACTCGCTGCTGCCTATCATTGAAATATAATTTACCACGTTCGAGGCTGTTTGGCCTAAGTCCGTAATAGAGTAGTGTCAGGAGTAATGTTTCATGCGTCACACAATCAAACGCTTGCGACTTGTCGCAGAAGATACCATGGCATCTTGCGTCTCTTCTTACGCATTACAGATGTTTTAATAACGTTACACAAGCGTTGTCGTGCAAAATAATATTCGCTTCAAAGTGACTGAGCATTAACTTTTGAATCACTTTGTTGGAAATTGGCAGCACATATGGGTCTATAGTAATTAGTATCTTTATGGTATACATTTACGCATGGTATCTTAATGCGTTCCTGAAAAAAAAGTCACTATGGATCTACGAACGGACGGACGTCCAAAGAAGTGATTCTACGCGGGTTAGGTTTTTTCGTTTGTAGGAAAGCTTAATAATATGAAGGTAGCAGACAGTGAGCATACCTAGCCAGGGCGCCGGCTGCGAGCTGGGCGGCGGCGGCGGCGGCGGGAAGGCGCCCGGGGGCGGCGGCAGCGACGCCGGCAGCGAGCCTGCAGCACAGATACACATTCATTTATTGCATGTCACAGGAGGAAATTCAATTCTTAAAATTATTATTGTAACATGTATCACTGTAACATACCCATAAGGTGCCTACCTATATGTCTAAAAAGTAAAGAAAAAAGAAATATCGTCATAGTACATACAGAGACCACTATGAAAACAATATTAATCATCACAAGGGAAAACCAGATGGATAACTAGCGTGGCGTGCACTCACTGATGGCTACGTGCTTGTCTTATGTGGTTATTGTACTGTGTTATTGTACCGAATAAAATGTTATTTTGTGTGCTACAGTGTGAGCAGCGCGTGTGTGTGTGTGTGTGCGCGTGGTACGTACGTTGTGCTTGGTGCGGCGGCGGCATGATGGCGCGCGGCGGCTGGTGCGGCGCGAAGAGCGCGGGCGGGAAGCGGCGCGCGGCCGGCCCGCCGCCGCCCGGCGCCGCCTCGCCCAGTGTGCTACAGTGTGAGCAGCGCGTGTGTGTGTGTGTGCGCGTGGTACGTACGTTGTGCTTGGTGCGGCGGCGGCATGATGGCGCGCGGCGGCTGGTGCGGCGCGAAGAGCGCGGGCGGGAAGCGGCGCGCGGCCGGCCCGCCGCCGCCCGGCGCCGCCTCGCCCAGTGTGCTACAGTGTGAGCAGCGCGTGTGTGTGTGTGTGCGCGTGGTACGTACGTTGTGCTTGGTGCGGCGGCGGCATGATGGCGCGCGGCGGCTGGTGCGGCGCGAAGAGCGCGGGCGGGAAGCGGCGCGCGGCCGGCCCGCCGCCGCCCGGCGCCGCCTCGCCCAGCTCTGCCATCAGGGACATGTACTCCTCGTCAATCTTGGCCTGCGGGGTGACGCCAGATAACAAAGGTTATTAGAATGTCAGTGTGAGTATATGTTTTTACATAATTATGGGCGGTTTCCAAAAATGCTTTAAAAAAACTCATCCAAAACACAATTTAAAATATCTTGAAACAACACATGTCATCAACAGAGGGCGTACTAATTTACAAACAATGTTCATATTCGCATAGAAGTCGCTATCTGTCAAAAATGTGTGTGCAGCGTGCCCTGTCCGGGGCGCTTGGCGCGGCAGTCGCGCGCGATGTGTCCGGCGCCGCCGCACTCAGAGCACACGATGCTGTCGGTCACGTCGCACTGACACACACATGTTGGTACACGTACCTTGTTGGGCGTGTTGTGCAGCGTGCCCTGTCCGGGGCGCTTGGCGCGGCAGTCGCGCGCGATGTGTCCGGCGCCGCCGCACTCAGAGCACACGATGCTGTCGGTCACGTCGCACTGACACACACATGTTGGTACACGTACCTTGTTGGGCGTGTTGTGCAGCGTGCCCTGTCCGGGGCGCTTGGCGCGGCAGTCGCGCGCGATGTGTCCGGCGCCGCCGCACTCAGAGCACACGATGCTGTCGGTCACGTCGCACTGACACACACATGTTGGTACACGTACCTTGTTGGGCGTGTTGTGCAGCGTGCCCTGTCCGGGGCGCTTGGCGCGGCAGTCGCGCGCGATGTGTCCGGCGCCGCCGCACTCAGAGCACACGATGCTGTCGGTCACGTCGCACTGACACACACATGTTGGTACACGTACCTTGTTGGGCGTGTTGTGCAGCGTGCCCTGTCCGGGGCGCTTGGCGCGGCAGTCGCGCGCGATGTGTCCGGCGCCGCCGCACTCAGAGCACACGATGCTGTCGGTCACGTCGCACTGACACACACATGTTGGTACACGTACCTTGTTGGGCGTGTTGTGCAGCGTGCCCTGTCCGGGGCGCTTGGCGCGGCAGTCGCGCGCGATGTGTCCGGCGCCGCCGCACTCAGAGCACACGATGCTGTCGGTCACGTCGCACTGACACACACATGTTGGTACACGTACCTTGTTGGGCGTGTTGTGCAGCGTGCCCTGTCCGGGGCGCTTGGCGCGGCAGTCGCGCGCGATGTGTCCGGCGCCGCCGCACTCAGAGCACACGATGCTGTCGGTCACGTCGCACTGACACACACATGTTGGTACACGTACCTTGTTGGGCGTGTTGTGCAGCGTGCCCTGTCCGGGGCGCTTGGCGCGGCAGTCGCGCGCGATGTGTCCGGCGCCGCCGCACTCAGAGCACACGATGCTGTCGGTCACGTCGCACTGACACACACATGTTGGTACACGTACCTTGTTGGGCGTGTTGTGCAGCGTGCCCTGTCCGGGGCGCTTGGCGCGGCAGTCGCGCGCGATGTGTCCGGCGCCGCCGCACTCAGAGCACACGATGCTGTCGGTCACGTCGCACTGACACACACATGTTGGTACACGTACCTTGTTGGGCGTGTTGTGCAGCGTGCCCTGTCCGGGGCGCTTGGCGCGGCAGTCGCGCGCGATGTGTCCGGCGCCGCCGCACTCAGAGCACACGATGCTGTCGGTCACGTCGCACTGACACACACATGTTGGTACACGTACCTTGTTGGGCGTGTTGTGCAGCGTGCCCTGTCCGGGGCGCTTGGCGCGGCAGTCGCGCGCGATGTGTCCGGCGCCGCCGCACTCAGAGCACACGATGCTGTCGGTCACGTCGCACTGACACACACATGTTGGTACACGTACCTTGTTGGGCGTGTTGTGCAGCGTGCCCTGTCCGGGGCGCTTGGCGCGGCAGTCGCGCGCGATGTGTCCGGCGCCGCCGCACGCAGGAGCACACGATGCTGTCGGTCACGTCGCACTGACACACACATGTTGGTACACGTACCTTGTTGGGCGTGTTGTGCAGCGTGCCCTGTCCGGGGCGCTTGGCGCGGCAGTCGCGCGCGATGTGTCCGGCGCCGCCGCACTCAGAGCACACGATGCTGTCGGTCACGTCGCACTGACACACACATGTTGGTACACGTACCTTGTTGGGCGTGTTGTGCAGCGTGCCCTGTCCGGGGCGCTTGGCGCGGCAGTCGCGCGCGATGTGTCCGGCGCCGCCGCACTCAGAGCACACGATGCTGTCGGTCACGTCGCACTGACACACACATGTTGGTACACGTACCTTGTTGGGCGTGTTGTGCAGCGTGCCCTGTCCGGGGCGCTTGGCGCGGCAGTCGCGCGCGATGTGTCCGGCGCCGCCGCACGAGGAGCACACGATGCTGTCGGTCACGTCGCACTGACACACACATGTTGGTACACGTACCTTGTTGGGCGTGTTGTGCAGCGTGCCCTGTCCGGGGCGCTTGGCGCGGCAGTCGCGCGCGATGTGTCCGGCGCCGCCGCACTCAGAGCACACGATGCTGTCGGTCACGTCGCACTGACACACACATGTTGGTACACGTACCTTGTTGGGCGTGTTGTGCAGCGTGCCCTGTCCGGGGCGCTTGGCGCGGCAGTCGCGCGCGATGTGTCCGGCGCCGCCGCACTCAGAGCACACGATGCTGTCGGTCACGTCGCACTGACACACACATGTTGGTACACGTACCTTGTTGGGCGTGTTGTGCAGCGTGCCCTGTCCGGGGCGCTTGGCGCGGCAGTCGCGCGCGATGTGTCCGCGCCGCCGCACTCAGAGCACACGATGCTGTCGGTCACGTCGCACTGACACACACATGTTGGTACACGTACCTTGTTGGGCGTGTTGTGCAGCGTGCCCTGTCCGGGGCGCTTGGCGCGGCAGTCGCGCGCGATGTGTCCGGCGCCGCCGCACTCAGAGCACACGATGCTGTCGGTCACGTCGCACTGACACACACATGTTGGTACACGTACCTTGTTGGGCGTGTTGTGCAGCGTGCCCTGTCCGGGGCGCTTGGCGCGGCAGTCGCGCGCGATGTGTCCGGCGCCGCCGCACTCAGAGCACACGATGCTGTCGGTCACGTCGCACTGACACACACATGTTGGTACACGTACCTTGTTGGGCGTGTTGTGCAGCGTGCCCTGTCCGGGGCGCTTGGCGCGGCAGTCGCGCGCGATGTGTCCGGCGCCGCCGCACTCAGAGCACACGATGCTGTCGGTCACGTCGCACTGACACACACATGTTGGTACACGTACCTTGTTGGGCGTGTTGTGCAGCGTGCCCTGTCCGGGGCGCTTGGCGCGGCAGTCGCGCGCGATGTGTCCGGCGCCGCCGCACTCAGAGCACACGATGCTGTCGGTCACGTCGCACTGACACACACATGTTGGTACACGTACCTTGTTGGGCGTGTTGTGCAGCGTGCCCTGTCCGGGGCGCTTGGCGCGGCAGTCGCGCGCGATGTGTCCGGCGCCGCCGCACTCAGAGCACACGATGCTGTCGGTCACGTCGCACTGACACACACATGTTGGTACACGTACCTTGTTGGGCGTGTTGTGCAGCGTGCCCTGTCCGGGGCGCTTGGCGCGGCAGTCGCGCGCGATGTGTCCGGCGCCGCCGCACTCAGAGCACACGATGCTGTCGGTCACGTCGCACTGACACACACATGTTGGTACACGTACCTTGTTGGGCGTGTTGTGCAGCGTGCCCTGTCCGGGGCGCTTGGCGCGGCAGTCGCGCGCGATGTGTCCGGCGCCGCCGCACTCAGAGCACACGATGCTGTCGGTCACGTCGCACTGACACACACATGTTGGTACACGTACCTTGTTGGGCGTGTTGTGCAGCGTGCCCTGTCCGGGGCGCTTGGCGCGGCAGTCGCGCGCGATGTGTCCGGCGCCGCCGCACTCAGAGCACACGATGCTGTCGGTCACGTCGCACTGACACACACATGTTGGTACACGTACCTTGTTGGGCGTGTTGTGCAGCGTGCCCTGTCCGGGGCGCTTGGCGCGGCAGTCGCGCGCGATGTGTCCGGCGCCGCCGCACTCAGAGCACACGATGCTGTCGGTCACGTCGCACTGACACACACATGTTGGTACACGTACCTTGTTGGGCGTGTTGTGCAGCGTGCCCTGTCCGGGGCGCTTGGCGCGGCAGTCGCGCGCGATGTGTCCGGCGCCGCCGCACTCAGAGCACACGATGCTGTCGGTCACGTCGCACTGACACACACATGTTGGTACACGTACCTTGTTGGGCGTGTTGTGCAGCGTGCCCTGTCCGGGGCGCTTGGCGCGGCAGTCGCGCGCGATGTGTCCGGCGCCGCCGCACTCAGAGCACACGATGCTGTCGGTCACGTCGCACTGACACACACATGTTGGTACACGTACCTTGTTGGGCGTGTTGTGCAGCGTGCCCTGTCCGGGGCGCTTGGCGCGGCAGTCGCGCGCGATGTGTCCGGCGCCGCCGCACTCAGAGCACACGATGCTGTCGGTCACGTCGCACTGACACACACATGTTGGTACACGTACCTTGTTGGGCGTGTTGTGCAGCGTGCCCTGTCCGGGGCGCTTGGCGCGGCAGTCGCGCGCGATGTGTCCGGCGCCGCCGCACTCAGAGCACACGATGCTGTCGGTCACGTCGCACTGACACACACATGTTGGTACACGTACCTTGTTGGGCGTGTTGTGCAGCGTGCCCTGTCCGGGGCGCTTGGCGCGGCAGTCGCGCGCGATGTGTCCGGCGCCGCCGCACTCAGAGCACACGATGCTGTCGGTCACGTCGCACTGACACACACATGTTGGTACACGTACCTTGTTGGGCGTGTTGTGCAGCGTGCCCTGTCCGGGGCGCTTGGCGCGGCAGTCGCGCGCGATGTGTCCGGCGCCGCCGCACTCAGAGCACACGATGCTGTCGGTCACGTCGCACTGACACACACATGTTGGTACACGTACCTTGTTGGGCGTGTTGTGCAGCGTGCCCTGTCCGGGGCGCTTGGCGCGGCAGTCGCGCGCGATGTGTCCGGCGCCGCCGCACTCAGAGCACACGATGCTGTCGGTCACGTCGCACTGACACACACATGTTGGTACACGTACCTTGTTGGGCGTGTTGTGCAGCGTGCCCTGTCCGGGGCGCTTGGCGCGGCAGTCGCGCGCGATGTGTCCGGCGCCGCCGCACTCAGAGCACACGATGCTGTCGGTCACGTCGCACTGACACACACATGTTGGTACACGTACCTTGTTGGGCGTGTTGTGCAGCGTGCCCTGTCCGGGGCGCTTGGCGCGGCAGTCGCGCGCGATGTGTCCGGCGCCGCCGCACTCAGAGCACACGATGCTGTCGGTCACGTCGCACTGACACACACATGTTGGTACACGTACCTTGTTGGGCGTGTTGTGCAGCGTGCCCTGTCCGGGGCGCTTGGCGCGGCAGTCGCGCGCGATGTGTCCGGCGCCGCCGCACTCAGAGCACACGATGCTGTCGGTCACGTCGCACTGACACACACATGTTGGTACACGTACCTTGTTGGGCGTGTTGTGCAGCGTGCCCTGTCCGGGGCGCTTGGCGCGGCAGTCGCGCGCGATGTGTCCGGCGCCGCCGCACTCAGAGCACACGATGCTGTCGGTCACGTCGCACTGACACACACATGTTGGTACACGTACCTTGTTGGGCGTGTTGTGCAGCGTGCCCTGTCCGGGGCGCTTGGCGCGGCAGTCGCGCGCGATGTGTCCGGCGCCGCCGCACTCAGAGCACACGATGCTGTCGGTCACGTCGCACTGACACACACATGTTGGTACACGTACCTTGTTGGGCGTGTTGTGCAGCGTGCCCTGTCCGGGGCGCTTGGCGCGGCAGTCGCGCGCGATGTGTCCGGCGCCGCCGCACTCAGAGCACACGATGCTGTCGGTCACGTCGCACTGACACACACATGTTGGTACACGTACCTTGTTGGGCGTGTTGTGCAGCGTGCCCTGTCCGGGGCGCTTGGCGCGGCAGTCGCGCGCGATGTGTCCGGCGCCGCCGCACTCAGAGCACACGATGCTGTCGGTCACGTCGCACTGACACACACATGTTGGTACACGTACCTTGTTGGGCGTGTTGTGCAGCGTGCCCTGTCCGGGGCGCTTGGCGCGGCAGTCGCGCGCGATGTGTCCGGCGCCGCCGCACTCAGAGCACACGATGCTGTCGGTCACGTCGCACTGACACACACATGTTGGTACACGTACCTTGTTGGGCGTGTTGTGCAGCGTGCCCTGTCCGGGGCGCTTGGCGCGGCAGTCGCGCGCGATGTGTCCGGCGCCGCCGCACTCAGAGCACACGATGCTGTCGGTCACGTCGCACTGACACACACATGTTGGTACACGTACCTTGTTGGGCGTGTTGTGCAGCGTGCCCTGTCCGGGGCGCTTGGCGCGGCAGTCGCGCGCGATGTGTCCGGCGCCGCCGCACTCAGAGCACACGATGCTGTCGGTCACGTCGCACTGACACACACATGTTGGTACACGTACCTTGTTGGGCGTGTTGTGCAGCGTGCCCTGTCCGGGGCGCTTGGCGCGGCAGTCGCGCGCGATGTGTCCGGCGCCGCCGCACTCAGAGCACACGATGCTGTCGGTCACGTCGCACTGACACACACATGTTGGTACACGTACCTTGTTGGGCGTGTTGTGCAGCGTGCCCTGTCCGGGGCGCTTGGCGCGGCAGTCGCGCGCGATGTGTCCGGCGCCGCCGCACTCAGAGCACACGATGCTGTCGGTCACGTCGCACTGACACACACATGTTGGTACACGTACCTTGTTGGGCGTGTTGTGCAGCGTGCCCTGTCCGGGGCGCTTGGCGCGGCAGTCGCGCGCGATGTGTCCGGCGCCGCCGCACTCAGAGCACACGATGCTGTCGGTCACGTCGCACTGACACACACATGTTGGTACACGTACCTTGTTGGGCGTGTTGTGCAGCGTGCCCTGTCCGGGGCGCTTGGCGCGGCAGTCGCGCGCGATGTGTCCGGCGCCGCCGCACTCAGAGCACACGATGCTGTCGGTCACGTCGCACTGACACACACATGTTGGTACACGTACCTTGTTGGGCGTGTTGTGCAGCGTGCCCTGTCCGGGGCGCTTGGCGCGGCAGTCGCGCGCGATGTGTCCGGCGCCGCCGCACTCAGAGCACACGATGCTGTCGGTCACGTCGCACTGACACACACATGTTGGTACACGTACCTTGTTGGGCGTGTTGTGCAGCGTGCCCTGTCCGGGGCGCTTGGCGCGGCAGTCGCGCGCGATGTGTCCGGCGCCGCCGCACTCAGAGCACACGATGCTGTCGGTCACGTCGCACTGACACACACATGTTGGTACACGTACCTTGTTGGGCGTGTTGTGCAGCGTGCCCTGTCCGGGGCGCTTGGCGCGGCAGTCGCGCGCGATGTGTCCGGCGCCGCCGCACTCAGAGCACACGATGCTGTCGGTCACGTCGCACTGACACACACATGTTGGTACACGTACCTTGTTGGGCGTGTTGTGCAGCGTGCCCTGTCCGGGGCGCTTGGCGCGGCAGTCGCGCGCGATGTGTCCGGCGCCGCCGCACTCAGAGCACACGATGCTGTCGGTCACGTCGCACTGACACACACATGTTGGTACACGTACCTTGTTGGGCGTGTTGTGCAGCGTGCCCTGTCCGGGGCGCTTGGCGCGGCAGTCGCGCGCGATGTGTCCGGCGCCGCCGCACTCAGAGCACACGATGCTGTCGGTCACGTCGCACTGACACACACATGTTGGTACACGTACCTTGTTGGGCGTGTTGTGCAGCGTGCCCTGTCCGGGGCGCTTGGCGCGGCAGTCGCGCGCGATGTGTCCGGCGCCGCCGCACTCAGAGCACACGATGCTGTCGGTCACGTCGCACTGACACACACATGTTGGTACACGTACCTTGTTGGGCGTGTTGTGCAGCGTGCCCTGTCCGGGGCGCTTGGCGCGGCAGTCGCGCGCGATGTGTCCGGCGCCGCCGCACTCAGAGCACACGATGCTGTCGGTCACGTCGCACTGACACACACATGTTGGTACACGTACCTTGTTGGGCGTGTTGTGCAGCGTGCCCTGTCCGGGGCGCTTGGCGCGGCAGTCGCGCGCGATGTGTCCGGCGCCGCCGCACTCAGAGCACACGATGCTGTCGGTCACGTCGCACTGACACACACATGTTGGTACACGTACCTTGTTGGGCGTGTTGTGCAGCGTGCCCTGTCCGGGGCGCTTGGCGCGGCAGTCGCGCGCGATGTGTCCGGCGCCGCCGCACTCAGAGCACACGATGCTGTCGGTCACGTCGCACTGACACACACATGTTGGTACACGTACCTTGTTGGGCGTGTTGTGCAGCGTGCCCTGTCCGGGGCGCTTGGCGCGGCAGTCGCGCGCGATGTGTCCGGCGCCGCCGCACTCAGAGCACACGATGCTGTCGGTCACGTCGCACTGACACACACATGTTGGTACACGTACCTTGTTGGGCGTGTTGTGCAGCGTGCCCTGTCCCGGGGCGCTTGGCGCGGCAGTCGCGCGCGATGTGTCCGGCGCCGCCGCACTCAGAGCACACGATGCTGTCGGTCACGTCGCACTGACACACACATGTTGGTACACGTACCTTGTTGGGCGTGTTGTGCAGCGTGCCCTGTCCGGGGCGCTTGGCGCGGCAGTCGCGCGCGATGTGTCCGGCGCCGCCGCACTCAGAGCACACGATACTGTCGGTCACGTCGCACTGACACACACATGTTGGTACACGTACCTTGTTGGGCGTGTTGTGCAGCGTGCCCTGTCCGGGGCGCTTGGCGCGGCAGTCGCGCGCGATGTGTCCGGCGCCGCCGCACTCAGAGCACACGATGCTGTCGGTCACGTCGCACTGACACACACATGTTGGTACACGTACCTTGTTGGGCGTGTTGTGCAGCGTGCCCTGTCCGGGGCGCTTGGCGCGGCAGTCGCGCGCGATGTGTCCGGCGCCGCCGCACGAGGAGCACACGATGCTGTCGGTCACGTCGCACTGACACACACATGTTGGTACACGTACCTTGTTGGGCGTGTTGTGCAGCGTGCCCTGTCCGGGGCGCTTGGCGCGGCAGTCGCGCGCGATGTGTCCGGCGCCGCCGCACTCAGAGCACACGATGCTGTCGGTCACGTCGCACTGACACACACATGTTGGTACACGTACCTTGTTGGGCGTGTTGTGCAGCGTGCCCTGTCCGGGGCGCTTGGCGCGGCAGTCGCGCGCGATGTGTCCGGCGCCGCCGCACTCAGAGCACACGATGCTGTCGGTCACGTCGCACTGACACACACATGTTGGTACACGTACCTTGTTGGGCGTGTTGTGCAGCGTGCCCTGTCCGGGGCGCTTGGCGCGGCAGTCGCGCGCGATGTGTCCGGCGCCGCCGCACGAGGAGCACACGATGCTGTCGGTCACGTCGCACTGACACACACATGTTGGTACACGTACCTTGTTGGGCGTGTTGTGCAGCGTGCCCTGTCCGGGGCGCTTGGCGCGGCAGTCGCGCGCGATGTGTCCGGCGCCGCCGCACTCAGAGCACACGATGCTGTCGGTCACGTCGCACTGACACACACATGTTGGTACATGTACCTTGTTGGGCGTGTTGTGCAGCGTGCCCTGTCCGGGGCGCTTGGCGCGGCAGTCGCGCGCGATGTGTCCGGCGCCGCCGCACTCAGAGCACACGATGCTGTCGGTCACGTCGCACTGACACACACATGTTGGTACACGTACCTTGTTGGGCGTGTTGTGCAGCGTGCCCTGTCCGGGGCGCTTGGCGCGGCAGTCGCGCGCGATGTGTCCGGCGCCGCCGCACTCAGAGCACACGATGCTGTCGGTCACGTCGCACTGACACACACATGTTGGTACACGTACCTTGTTGGGCGTGTTGTGCAGCGTGCCCTGTCCGGGGCGCTTGGCGCGGCAGTCGCGCGCGATGTGTCCGGCGCCGCCGCACTCAGAGCACACGATGCTGTCGGTCACGTCGCACTGACACACACATGTTGGTACACGTACCTTGTTGGGCGTGTTGTGCAGCGTGCCCTGTCCGGGGCGCTTGGCGCGGCAGTCGCGCGCGATGTGTCCGGCGCCGCCGCACTCAGAGCACACGATGCTGTCGGTCACGTCGCACTGACACACACATGTTGGTACACGTACCTTGTTGGGCGTGTTGTGCAGCGTGCCCTGTCCGGGGCGCTTGGCGCGGCAGTCGCGCGCGATGTGTCCGGCGCCGCCGCACTCAGAGCACACGATGCTGTCGGTCACGTCGCACTGACACACACATGTTGGTACACGTACCTTGTTGGGCGTGTTGTGCAGCGTGCCCTGTCCGGGGCGCTTGGCGCGGCAGTCGCGCGCGATGTGTCCGGCGCCGCCGCACGAGGAGCACACGATGCTGTTGGTGACGTTGGGCTTGTCCGGACAGAGCCAGGTCTTGTGGTCGGTGGCGGAGCAGTTGGCGCAGCGCACGGCGTCGTTCTCGCGCAGCGTG
Organism: Lacanobia oleracea; assembly: GCA_950371165.1. Taxonomy (NCBI): domain Eukaryota; kingdom Metazoa; phylum Arthropoda; class Insecta; order Lepidoptera; family Noctuidae; genus Lacanobia; species Lacanobia oleracea. Next base: position 764,088 of record OX493397.1, read on the forward strand.
CCGTTGAGCTGCGCCAGCTCGCGCAGCTGCATGCGGCGCAGGTCGTTCTGCCCCTCCGGCACCTCCACGCCCTGCCGGATCACCTCCTTGATCTGCCGACCGAGCGACACACACACACACCTTACTTTTAGTTTGATTCGATACAACTTACCAAGGTAAAATAAACTGAAAAAGACTACATTCTCATTTAGGCCAGGCAATGAAAAAGTGTAGAGGGAAAATAGTTCGGAACACTTTTTTTTATTTCGTAACTTTGTTTGGACTAGAGGAGGTGAACATATCAAACGTCCCCGCCCGTAGCCCTTGAGGTAGGGGAGGGGGGCGGTTTGAAGGTGTCAATGTCATCATGGTCTTCAGTTTTTGCCATTGATTTATTGCCTTTTTGCAGTCTTCAGTAGTCATACGATAGATGTTAACCATTTTTAACCGACTTCAAAAAAAGGAGGAGGTTCTCAATTCGGTTATATATATTTTTTTTTTTTATGTTTGTTACCTCATAACTCCGTCAGTCATTTATGCACCGATTTGAAAAAAAATTGTTTCATCTCCATGTCAGAATCTGATGATGGTGTAGTGTATAACCAATGTTATAAGTATGCATATATCTATGTAAGTTACTCGTGTACTTAAATACCAATCCTTATTAATAAATCAGTTCAGTTATTAACGAGCAGTCAGAGCGTTTTACTCTTCTCCAATAGCCAACCTTACATGGCGACCCTGCCATGTTTGGTGATGGGGTGTCGGGTCGCAATGCAGGCGCACGGTGCGTGTGGTACAGACTCTCGTTCTAAGTGTACGTTGCGTTATTGAACGTATTTTCGAGAACTTTCATAAACCTTATAATGTGCAATTCTAACACTCCAAAACGTGAAGAAGTGATAATAAACCAGAATGGCATTGGAGCTTTGAATGTGGCTAGTACCGACCAGCTACAATTTCATCTTTCTTCAATAAGTATTGTGATGATGATAATTTTGGGTTTGTTGCTGATATTGGCAGCCTATTTCCTGTACAAATGTTATAAGAATTGCCATCATACGTGGATTAATGACCAAATCCTTCGTCAAACTTTGAGGAATTCGTTTTCTCGGCGTGGTCGCAGAGGAACTGCAGAAGGAAATAGATGTTCGTCGTGTGGGACGCGATTTTTGGCGTCTGATACCAGGTGTTCGTCGTGTTCAAACAGTCCAGGGTTGAGACCTTCACTTCCTAAAGAAGATTTTGTGCTTAAACCAAATGTGTGATAAGTGTTAACGTAAGAATAATGTGAAAGTGAAGTGTCAAGAGTGCGTTTTGTGCGTAAAAACAAACGGAAACCGATGATAAAGCGTTGAATTATGGTAACCCGATTTATATAACCATTTATTAGTTAATAAGTATGCTAGTTACTCTATTTACCATAAAAATGTCAAATTATGGCTCATGAGCTCAATGATGTATATGAAAGGTTAAGAAAAATAAAAGAAAATTTATTTAAATTGAGTATTGAAAGGAGGACACCAGAGCGATTGAAAGAAAAGTTGAATGAAGCAACTATTGAGTATAATAGTTATTCTGTTTTACTTCCAAGCATTAGAAAACAAATAGATGATAAGACAATTAGTGGCGAAAATTTGTCGTTAATTAAAACGCATTGTGATAAAACTGCTGAGTTATATTCTCAAATAAAAGAGTTTTGTAACAAATTGTATACCACTAACTGATAAGAGTAGTTGTGAACTATTTGGCTCAACATCGAATCTCGAGTCCAAAATGGAGTTTAATTTAAAAATAGCCTTGAGTTTGTTACCAGTTATGAATAATGAGGAAATGACGACTCGTCAATTAATTGATGGTATCGATTACTATAGCTCTACTTTAAAAACCGAACAATGTAAATTAAATTTAGTTAACTTTGTCTTAAAGAGTCGTCTCTCTCAACAAGCAAAATTAAGACTTAAATCTGATTATCCATCCATTGACGCATTACTTACTGATATGCGAACGACTCTTTTGCCTAAAAAGAGTTCCGTTGCCTTGCAAAGTAAACTTCAGACTTCGCGACAAGATCAAAGGTCGATTAATGATTATGGTAAAGAGTTGACTGAACTATTTATGGATTTATCTATAGCGCAAGCCGAGGGCAAAACGGAAAATCTCAAGATTTTACAACCATTAAACGAAAAACAAGCCATTAAACGTTTTGCCGACGGATTACGCAATAGAAGACTCAGTACTATAACAGCTGCACAAAAATTTGAAACCCTGAAGCACGCGGTACAAGCAGCTATAGATGAAGAGACCATTGCGACTTTCTACCGAGGCCGTGGACGTCCATTCCAGAACTATAGTCGAGGTCAGCCTAAACAGAATCGAGGTACGTACCATAATTCACATAATAGGTACAACAACTCCAGAGGTCATCAACGGAACGTGCAACGTTGTGATGCAAATATTCACGTTCTAAAAAACGAGGAGTCCTCAAAAACTAATTCAATCGAGGAGCAGAACAAGTTTTTTCGTGAATAAGTTTGTATTTGCAAGTAATAGTCATTGTTGCATAGAATTATACGTAGATAAATATAACTACTTATTTTTAATCGACACCGGCGCTTCAATTTGTGCCATTAAATATAAACATGTAATTGAATTAAACATACGGATCCATAAAGAGAGCATAAAGATAAGCGGAATCGGTGCGCGGTGGCACAATAGAAGCAATTGGATATGTTTATTTAAGTATGAGCAATTGTTATGACTCAGGAGGACAATTATTTAATCAGAAATTTTATGTTTTTAATACTTTGCCGTGTATGGCGCATGCTATTTTAGGGCAGGATTTTCTAACGGAATACAATGTTATATTAAATTACAGTTGCAGAACTTTAACATTAAATAATAACATCATAAAAGAAAAAGTAATATTACCGTTAAAATCAAATAATTCAAGGTTTTCTTGTAATTTAACGTTGCCGCCAAGATCCGAATCAATTCATTACGTACCTACTAACATTACCGAAGAGAGTCTTGTTTGTTCGTCAGAATTAAGAACAGGAATATTCATTGCTAGCGTATTAGTTAAACCTTTGAATGGTATGATACCTATTAAAATCCTTAATACAAACGAGACCGAGGTCCACTTAGATACTATTGAACCAACTTTACATAAACTTAGTGATTATAATTTGTGTACTTTTGAACAATGTAGAAATTACAGCGCAGAACGTGTTAAAAAATTGCTTAACTTATTAAACTTAAAACATTTAAACGACGAAGAGCAAATAACGATTGAAAATATTTGTGCGAAATTTTCCGATATATTTTTATTGCCTGGTGATAAATTAACAACCACAAACATTTACAAACATCAAATTAGTTTATAACCCAATGCTCAACCAGTTTTTAGTAAACCGTACAGAATACCATATTCTCAAAAACAAGAAGTAAACAATCAGATTAGTAACATGTTACGAGAAGGTATAATTGAAGCTTGTCAATCAGAATGGTCAAGTCCATTGTTATTGGTTCCTAAAAAGGTATATAATACGGGCAATAAGAATTGACGCTTAGTAATTGATTATAGGAAATTAAATAACCGTATACATGATGACAAATTCCCTCTCCCGAATATTACTGAAATATTGGATTCCCTTTCGGGTTCGGTATACTTTACTACTCTTGACCTTTCCAATGGATATTACCAATGTGACCTTGACCCAAAAAGTCGAAAATATACAGCATTTTGTTCTGGACAGTATAAAGTTTCGGATACTGAAGATAAAAGTACTGCTTCCGTCTCAGGACAATATCAGATGACGAGAATGCCAATGGGCTTAAAAACAAGTCCTAATGCGTTTTCAAAAATGATGACTGTCGCAATGTCGGGTTTGACGTACGAAAAGTGCTTAATATATTTAGATGACCTTATTGTTTTTGGAAATTCGTTACAGAACCATACCAAAAATCTCATAGATGTTTTTACTAGATTGCGTCAGGTACATTTAAAGTTGAATCCCCATAAATGTAACTTCCTTAAAAAGAATATATTGTATTTAGGACATGTTATAACGAGCGAAGGTGTTTTGCCCGATCCTGAGAAAATACGTGTTTTGAGTAACTGGCCAGTACCAAAAAATGTAGAAGAATTAATTAGATTTGTAGCGTTCGCCAACTACTACAGAAAGTTTATCAAAAGCTTTGCCAATATAGCGCATCCCTTAACGCAATTAACAAAGAAAAATGCATTATTCATATGGGATCAAAAATGTCAAACCGCTTTTTCCACTTTAAAGTCTATTATTTCGAGCCCACCTATACTTCAATACCCTAACTTTTCTAGTAACTGTAAATTTATACTACAAATCGACGCTTCCAAATATTCATTAGGCGCAGTTTTGTGCAATGACAATAGAAAACCAATAGCATTCGCGAGTAGAAATTTAAATAAGGCCGAAATTAACTATCCTACTGTGGAAAAAGAACTGTTAGCGATAGTATGGGCAGTGAAACATTTTCGTCCCTATTTGTATGGCCGCACATTTGTAATTGAAACCGACCATAAACCACTAATTTATTTATTTGGCATGCGAGACCCATCTAGTCGTCTTATGAAGTTCAGACTTCTACTAGAAGAGTACGATTTCATCGTAGAATATATCAAAGGATCCACAAATATTCCAGCAGATTCAATGTCACGACTACCTATCACATCAACGGACTTAAAAAATATGCAAGAAAGCATAATCACGGTTATGACGCGTTCGCAATATAGAAAAGTGCTGGAGTCGCAACATTCTCCAAGTGCTATGGGTTGTACTGACGACTGGCCTGCGCAACCAACAGTCGTGGAGATCTATAGTAAATCGAGGATGTCTGTGGAACTTAAATTTATAGAATATAATGAGTTAATTAACCTACGTAGGTCTAATGAGATAGAAATAGAGAATAAAGTGTTATGTTATTCGACATCGAGAATGACGTTATTTATAAATCCAGTTTCCCAATCACAATATTGACGACAGCCGCATTTGTGAGGGAACTGAAATATTTTTGTGAAAGAATCAACGTGCACGAATTAATTTTTATAAGAAGTCAAAAATACGATGAATTTATAAAAAAGTATTGACAGAAATTAAGTCGTATACAAACTGGACCGGTCCGCGATTGTGTATTCTAAATGACATAAGAATAATTGAAAATATCGACGACCGAAAAGTAATATTGAATGATTTTCATCTTCTACCAACAAGTGGCCACGCTGGTATAAGACGAATGTATAATAACATCAAGAAATATTACTTTTGGCCAGGTCTAGAAAGAGACGTAAAACAATTTGTTAGGAAATGTGATAAGTGTCAAAAACAAAAACATACTTCTCATTATGTTAGAGAGCCGTTGGTTGTTACAACAACAGCTAACTCGGCGATGGAAAAGTTTTCCTCGACGTAGTAGGTCCGTTAGATCGCGACGATTATAATAATCTATATATTCTTACTATCCAATGTGAGTTAAGTAAATATGTAGTATGTATTATCCTATGACAACTAAAAGTTCTGAAGAGATAGCGAAAAATTTTGTTAATAATTTTATACTTAGATTTGGTATTCCCGCTAGAGTAGCTACTGATAGAGGAACTGAATTTTTGTCATCTGTTTTCAAAGAAACATGTAAACTTCTCAATATAACTACTCTAAATTCTACTGCATACCATCACGAAACAATAGGTTCTCTGGAAAACATTCATAAAAGTTTGGGTAATTACCTAAGAATTCAAACTAACAACCATCCGAGTTCATGGAGTACATGGCTACCCTTTTGGTGCTTTTCCTATAATACTTCAGTTCACACCGCTACCAAATTTACGCCTTTCGAACTTGTATTCGGAAAAAGATGCAATATACCATCCAATTTAAGGCAAAAATCAGTAGATCCAATTTATGACCATGATAATTATCCCTTAGAATTGAAATACAGATTGCAAACATCGCAAAAAGAAGCATATGATAATTTATTGGAAAGTAAATCACTAAGAAAACGAAGACATGATCTAAAGTGCAATCCAATTATGTATAAACAAAATGACTTGGTACTAGTGAAAAACGAGACAGGAAATAAACTCCAAAGTATTTAATGGGCCATATTTAGTTATCAAAGATGTTTCGCCAAATGTTGAAATATTGAAAGATAATGGAAAAACTGATTTAGTTCATAAGAATAGGACTAAGTTATATTATTCATAATATTCCTATTTTGTACACCCATGTACTTTGTCTGTTTTTAGTAAGTACGAATATTTAACATTGAGAACATTTTATTAGTTAAAACTATACCATTGTAATATTATCTTGTTATTTTATCCATGTTAATCTTGTACTTTATACTCCGGTATAAATTCAAGATACTTAGAAACTTTTGTATAATATTATTAAAATAAACAAAAATGTAAACATACATTACCAAAATGTTTCTTAAATGTTTACCTAAAAAATAAAATAATCTAACCTAATATTTTATTTTATCGTTCCGGGGAAGGTGTAGTGTATAACCAATGTTCTAAGTATGCATATATCTATGTAAGTTACTCGTGTACTTAAATACCAATCCTTATTAATAAATCAGTTCAGTTATTAACGAGCAGTCAGAGCGTTTTACTCTTCTCCAATACCCAACCTTACAATGGGATCCCATGAAAATCGAGGGCAACCCTCAAATTTTATAGGCACATACAATATTTTTCATAAAATTTCTAACGCAATTCAGAAATTTGTGCCTGGTAATCATCATCTCATGTTGCTGAGCTGATGATGAAAGGTATAAATTAGGATCTGATGATAAGATCCATGAAAAATGTTTGTTCAGCGATATTTTCGCCAATTGTCAGCCGATTTGGATGATACTTTTTTTGTTTGAAAGAGTATTTTTCTGGACTGGTCCCGTTTCAATTTGGTGTAGATCTGACAAAGAACTTCGGAGGTAGGCAACGGAACTCTTCAATAAATGATAGCAGAATCGTGATCGTGAATCGTGATGCGTGAAATCGCATGATTTTTTAGTGTTTACACCAGTTCTTAACATAACATTGCGCTGGTACGCTGTTAATGGGTACGCAGGTACCTAGGTACCACTAAAAAGTGAAAAATAAATAACTTTTTCACTAAAAATACAACCGACTTCCAAAATCAAAACACTCCAAGGTACAAAATAACTTCGGAAGAAAGAAAAAAACTTTAATTTCGGAAGTCGGTGTCAAAAAAACGAAAAAAATAACCAAAAACACCGACTTCAGAAATTAAAGTAGTCCTCCTTGTGGACAAACTGGCCAGATTGCGGAGGTACGGCGCGGAGTCCGGTGTTCCGTAGGGGTCAGTCTTAGGGCCCCCCCTGTGGAACATCGGCTTCGACTGGCTGTTGCGGGGAGCTCTTCTCCAGGGCACGAGTGTCATCTGCTACGCGGATGACACTCTCCTCACTGCCCGGGGGAAGAGCTTCGGGGAGGCGGCCTGTCTGGCCTCGGCTGGCGGCTCCTTGGTGGCAGGGAGGATCCGCCGCCTGGGATCGAGGGTGGCGCTGAACAAGACCGAGGCCGTGTTCTTTCACGGGCCTCGGCAGCGCTGCCCTCCCGACGCCCACATTGTGGTGGAGGGCGTCCAGGTCCAGATGAAGTATTTGGGCCTGGTGTTGGACAGCAGGTGGCGCTTCGGCCCGCACTTCAGCGGGCTTTCGACGCGCCTGCTGAAGGCCGCGGACGCCTTGTCATGGCTCCTCCCGAACTTGGGGGGCCCAACGCGCGATGCCGGCGTTTATATCCTCAGCATCCTGCGGAGCATGGCCCTGTACGGGGCCCCCATCTGGTCGGACTCCCTCCAAAGGAGGGACACCCCGGCGTGCCACGACTGCGGCGCGGCGGAGGACACGGCTCAACACACCCTCGAGGTGTGCCCGGCTTGGTCTGAGCCGCGCCGCAGTCTAACTGCGGAGATCGGACAGGACCTCTCACTTCCCGGCGTGGTCAACGCCATGCTGGAGAGTGAGGGCCCCTGGGCAGCTGTCGCCTCTTGTTGCGAGGATGTCATCTCGCAAAAGGAGGCGGCGGAGCGCGCGCGGGAGGACGACCCTCTCGCTGCGCCGCTCCGAAGGCGAAGAAGAGGTCGGAGAAGACGTCCTCCCTCCTCCTGGTGGTGATGGGCGGGCGATAGGCGCGGGGGCGCCTCCGCCAGCATTGCACTCCACACCACCTTCGCCGGTCATTCCCAGCCCTCCCCCTTAACGGGGAGGACGTGAGGAGCCCGCTGTTTTAGGCGGGTTGTCGTCGGAGGAGGAGTGGACGCCCAGGCTGCGCCGATCTCCCAGTCCCCCTCCACTCGGACGAAGCGGGAATGCCGCTGGGTTATTTTAGTGGGTATACTGGGCCAGCCCGGGGAGTCCCATATACCCCTCCCATTCCCCCGATGGGCAGGTATGCGTAATGCATTTTTCCCAGCGCAAAAAAAAAACACAAAAAAAGGTCCAGGTTGAGTGTTCTTGTAGATATTAACGCAATTATGTTTAAAATATATTTAAACCATCATTACCATTAAGAAGGTGTAAGTTGAACCAGTCAGTAATCCTGTCAGACCTTTTCAGCAGATTGATATACGGATTCCTATGAATCATCAGAGAAAACAATAGCAGTGTCATCTGTATATGACTAAACACGCCTTTCGCACTGTTTGGTTGTGTGGTTATGTTCACTTGAACATAGTTGATAGTCACTATAATATCAAAAGGTTGTGAAATAAAAGTCCGAATATAAAAGGTGCACGAGTCTATTATTGACAATATGTGTACGCGACGGGACGCAACTGGCTCAAGTGGCAGGGGTAAACATACACTGCCTAATGCACCCGCTACACGCCCATTATCTAATATCATTTTGAATAGATGGTTTATATATATTAAGAATAGAGTCGGACCCAGTACGTTACCTTGCGGAACGCCGAAGGTCACGTGAGACTTTACTAACTACTTGTGTGGTATGCGGTGCGGCGTACCTTCTCGACGGCCTTCTTGACACAGTCGGCGTTGGTGGCGGTGATGTAGGCGTGCAGCGGCTCGTCCTCGCCCGGCAGCGGCTGCCCGTCCTTGCGGCCCACCTTGCCCTCCTTCACCGATCCCTTGCCGCGGATGATGATCTTAGCGCCCGTCTCCTTCTCCATCGCTACAACGACATTTCGACACTATGTTATACACGAATACCTCCAAGGTGGTTAAAGGACCATACCGATCTATCATCATACCCAAAACTTCAGGTGGAAAGGCAGATTACAACCTTATTTAGATACCCACTAAAATACGAAATGTCATATTTTGAGATACCATTTTTGGTGAGGGTTACATTAACTAAATAAGGTAAATTTGGTTCAAGACGTCATTACTTGATCGACAAAATGCTCGGGATCATCACCTTGTCGTGCTGCGGATGATGCGAGCACACGTAGCTCTCGGGCAGAACGTAGTCCTACATATATGTGTGGGTTACCTTTGAGCGTGTTCCCGCGCGGCCCGATGAGCAGCCCCACGAAGTTGATGTCGGGGTGCTCCTCCTGCGGGATCATCACCTTGTCGTGCTGCGGATGATGCGAGCACACGTAGCTCTCGGGCAGGACGTAGTCCTACATATATGTGTGGGTTACCTTTGAGCGTGTTCCCGCGCGGCCCGATGAGCAGCCCCACGAAGTTGATGTCGGGGTGCTCCTCCTGCGGGATCATCACCTTGTCGTGCTGCGGATGATGCGAGCACACGTAGCTCTCGGGCAGGACGTAGTCCTACATATATGTGTGGGTTACCTTTGAGCGTGTTCCCGCGCGGCCCGATGAGCAGCCCCACGAAGTTGATGTCGGGGTGCTCCTCCTGCGGGATCATCACCTTGTCGTGCTGCGGATGATGCGAGCACACGTAGCTCTCGGGCAGGACGTAGTCCTACATATATGTGTGGGTTACCTTTGAGCGTGTTCCCGCGCGGCCCGATGAGCAGCCCCACGAAGTTGATGTCGGGGTGCTCCTCCTGCGGGATCATCACCTTGTCGTGCACGCGGATGATGGGCGGCCTGCGGACGTAGCCAGGACGTCAGTACCTCACACCATACAACACCACTAACAGCTCTTCTTTTATATTTTACTATATTATGCAAGATATTACTAGTGCGAAATTGTCTTTACGACTGAATAGATTTGGTTGAAACTAGTCACACAGGTAGTTTTTATCCCTGAACTATGTTTCTTTGAGTTGATTTCTGATATGCGCGCAGGCGAAGCAGCTGGCAGAAGCAAATTTCTTATAGTAAACTAGCTGAGCCGTACAACTTCGTCTGCGACACATTTTTGGAATGAGCTACTTCATATGTAGGGTGTAAGTTCGAGTGTTCGATAAGAGCCCGACACACGACGACAGCTAGCCAGCGCGTCGCCAGCGCATCGCTCGGCGCCACGTACTTGTAGTCCGGCGGCGGCTTGAACTCGGGGTTGATCTGCTGCATGCGCGTCACGAGCCGGTGGCGCTCCTCCTCCAGCTTGCGGCGCGTGCGGTACTCGCGCGTGTTGAGCCGCTTGCCGTCCGTGGAGTAGATGGGCTCCGGCGACGGCGACCTGCGCGCCAACCCGTCAGCTCGGCCCGGGCGGCGCGCCCCGCGCCCCCCTGCTACTCGCCCGTCTCATACCTCAGGGTTACACTTCACTGCTGACTAAACTTCGCACGCCTGGACGGACGGGACCCACACCGAATCACGATTTAACAAGAATATACATTTCTGAACTCATAATTTCAAGTGACTAAAGCGGCTGAGAGCTAAATGTTTTCGATACTTATAATTAGCGTGTCTGCAAACGTTTATCTTTCTATTTTATCATAATTCGCTATGTACCAGTCCAGTCTCGTGTAGTATATCCAGCGAGTAAATTGTAAACCTGAGTATTAGATTACTGATCTCAAAAGCGGACAGGAGTGGTTAGAGTAGCAGCGAGGTGTGCGTGGAGAGGGCGCGCCGCGGCCGGCGGGCGCTGCCCGGCGCCAGCCCCGCGCCCCGCGCCCCGCGCCCCAAGCCCCGCGCCCCAAGCCCCGCGCTCTTTGAGGCCGGCGTCGAGCAGCGCACAAATAACAAAAACAAAAGGGGAATATAATATTACGAAGTGCACTGATATCCTACTCTAACACCTAGATCCTAACGCCCGAGGAAAAGAAATAATTCAATTAATTTGTTCCTGAAATTTTTAATTAAGCTCATTAGCCCTGAAAATAATCTGGTTATTAATTATTATTGAACTGTCGCTGCTGAAAATTATAAATAATAATATTATTATTAGAAGTTTGGTTAATTAATTGAATCATTAGTGATTATAGCAGTCTGTATGCGACCTGCAACTGAAGAAAACGGCGCATTAGTAGTAGAGTGGGCGCCCGCGGGGGCGCATTAGTGGTAGAGTAGGCGCCCGCGGGGGCGCACTAGTAATAGAGTAGGCGCCCACGGGGGCGGATACACGACACGCTCCACATCGCGAGCCGACCTCGGACCTCGCCTTGTCATACATTTCTGTGATTTCTCACGATTTTAAATCCTTCAAAAAAATTTTAGAACTTTTACTTAATTATCTACATTTGTCCAATTCTACTAATGCTTAATATCAATTTAATTATGGTAATTTACATTTGATGCGTTCGAGCTAACCAAAATCATGGATATTCTATTGTCCCAAAGTATAGGTAGTCGTGTAGTGTCGTAACACGGGACTGCGACTCAAGGCTCGTCAGGTCGAGGGTGGCGGAGCGCGGTCGGGCGGCGCCCGGCTGTACAGACGGTCAGTGCTAGGGCGCATAGTGGCGCCGCACGATTCTATTTCATTCGTTGGCGAAACTTTTCACTGTTCAAATTATTTTTATAACTATCGTCAGTCTTGGCTACTAAACTGTTTAACTTTTTATGTAATCATTCGAATCGAGCAAGCTTAGACGCGATCATTTATTCGACAATCTACACTCGCGAGCAACAAACTTTAATCACTACAGCGCGCGTTGCTCCAATCATTTTTTTACAATGCCTATGCAATGACAAAGATCATTCACCTCATGTCATGGAACATAAAAACAAAAGACATACATTTTTAAAACAAGCCTACATTTTGTTTGGTTCTCCTGAAACCCTATAAAAAGTGAGCATTTATGAAAATTGGTTATCAGTCCTATGTTCCACGTAGCTAAAGCTAAAAGAAAATAGAAATGTCTCAAAGGTATACAAGAGGTTCAGGGAGACTGGAAACTGAGTCCGGAGACCAGGACCTGGGCGACAGCGATGTACTTCGGTGAGAGACGACCGATTTCCTGTCACCTCTTCTCACCGAAATCGACAGCTGATCGGCACGGACCAGTCCAGCAGCAGCTCAGACAAGTTCGGCGGCTGTCAGCGAGGAGACACTGAACACTCAAACATGCGAAGTTAACCCCATAAAGGTCAGGCACGGGGCCCAAATCGTCCCCAGCCCACCGACAAGCTAGGCTTTTGTTTGCTCGCGATCACATAAGACTGGGATATGGAGCAATGGAGCCGAGTCCTGTTCTCGGACGAAACCAGGATGTGCCTGCATTGTTGCGACAGTCGCCGTAGTCTATAGGAGACCGGCGGAGCGATTCGCACAATGCTGTTTGGCGGAAACAATGGCATTTGGGGGTGGATCCTGTATGATGAGAGCGCGGATTTGTTTTGAAGCAAAAACGAGACTGATATTCGTACCTGGTGGAGGTCGGGGAGGGGGCTAACCGTAAAAAGATACATCAACGACTTTCTGCTAGGCCCTGTGTGTCAAGATTTCCTGCATGCAAGATATTGCTCGCTACTAGACAGTACCTGGAAGAAGTCGAGATTCCCACTCTGGACTGGCCAGCACTCAGTCTTGAACTCTTGACTTGCATCCGAATGAACATATGTAGAACGAGCTCAAAGGCAGATACGATGAAGATGTCCAGCGTTGATAGAAGACCTAAAAACTACTAAGTCGAAGAGTGGCAGGAAATCCCGCAGGATTCCATCAGGAAACTCACTCGGCCAATGAAAAACCGTTTACAGGCAGTCATTAGGGCCAGGGTAACACACATAAACTGTAATTATTATTTTTTTTACTTTTAATATTACCTACTTTCTTATAGACGTCCACAACTTCGACCTATTGCATAGAAATTGTTTTGAGTAACGCGCGATGAAACGATTCCAGTTTATTGGTCGCGAGTATAAAACGGGTCGTCGCGGCGCTTTCTACTTTTGCGGAACAAATGATCGCATCGTCACTTTACATTAGGGCGACGCCTGCGGGCTGCTCTTAACATTTGGTTGGTGCAGCATTATTGTAATATTTCGCTAAAATTATATTTTTATTTTAACAAATTTCAAAATACTATCATAAAGCCTTTTATGTATTAAAAAAGGAAAGAACTATAATTACACAAGTAAATTATTTGTTTTACATTTGTATTACAGAATAGGCGCGGTTTGTGAGCTGGTGATCAACGAGAAGCGTCCGTCCGCACAGGCCGGCGCCGCGCGAGTGGAGCGGTCGCTAGACGCTAACGCTAGACAGAGACAGCTCGTCGTATATAAGCGGGCGCGTACCTCTCGTCGATGTTGGCGGGGATGCCCAGGTCGCCGGAGCGCAGCTTGCGCGACACCTCCTCGATCTGCAGCTGGACTGCAAGGGAACGGGTTAGCCAACCGCGGCCACACGCACGCATTAGAATACTGACCGCTGGCCTAGCACCGACGTACTAGGGACACATACACATACAGTACAACAGCGCGCGGCCCACTGACACGCGCGAGCTGAAACTTAAACAACATACGGCGCCGGGGCGCACGAGGAGAGCCTAACGTTACATTATAATCAAGTTTTCATTCAAAACTACAACTTCAAAATCAATTATTAGCTGAATATTTGCCTTAAAATACGTGCTCGTATTCATACATTTTGTTCTCGGTCTTGTTTCGCAGACTGAAATTTCATAGATTTTCGTTTCGCAGAAAATGATTCATATAATATTTGGTCCTTATAATTTTATGTCGAATATTATTGTTTCAAAGACTTTTTACTTCAATAAAACATATTTCACAGAAACACAATAGGGAAGGTGCAAATACAGAATTTATGAAAATGTTGTCAGTAAAATGATAAAAACATAAAATAACGGACATTACAAAGTTTTTATTTTAGTTAATATCGATTTTTAACAAAAATAATGAATTAAAGTAACGTGAAACGGAACGTATTTAAAAACAACAATCAGCGTTTAGTGACATATCTGCTGTTATGCCAACGAAAAGGCAACCTTATGTCTTTGAGTTGGGACAGTTCTTGACCAGTGACGTCATCGTCGTTTTCGCGCGAACCTTTAAACTGTCGGTTTAAAAACGCAATTTTGGCAATAAATTAAAGCGTTTTAATTTTTTATTTATGTGGTGGTCTATTCTAGATGGAGTTCTTTAAAATTAAAGCAAAGATGGAAATATTGCATGTTCCCTATTCAATGAATTTCATTATCACCTTTTCTTATATAACAAACTTATTAAACAGCAGAATTACTTTTAAGGAACATTGTTTGTACGGTGTATTTTTCTATGGTTTTTTTTTTCAGTGAAAATGTTATTATAATTAAATATTATTATTTTATGTGTTCATGGCAGAATTCTATTTGGAATAATTTTACTAGGCATATTGTCATTTCTATAAAATAGCATTTTAACGTTAAATTAAAATTACAATATTAACTTAAAAAATCAACAAGTGTGCTACAGAAATGAGTGCCAAAAACGAATCGCTGTAAAACTGACTCCACGTAGTCTTGCCTGCCCTACCCCTACAGTGCAATGTAAGCCCACGTAGGCGCGGAGGGGCGAGGCGGCCCGCGAGCTGAGGAGCAGGTGTTATAACGCCCGCATGCTTGCGTGCTGCAAGCTTGCAGTATGCAACATAGTTTTGTATTTTATCCCCATCGCTGTTTGCCGCCATCGCGCTTCGCGGGGTTCTTTCGACCAGGCCCGTATGAAAACTTGACTAGAATTTACCCGCATTGTTTTAACGAACGCGGTGTTGTAATTTTATAAGAGGGTATGCATTTGTCAAACATTTAGAAACTGTCACTCGATAAAATGTTTTTCTTGGTAATAAGTTTTATATTAACACGCGAGTACACGCGCGGGCTACATGTGTAGCCCAGGGTATCGTTTTTGTTCATTACTTCACGAAATCGTATGATTTAACTTTGAGCCTCTAGCTAAGCTCCAATTGGTTGTTGCTCGACGCGTTTAGTGTGGCGTGAGCACTCGACGCTGGCGGACGTGCGAGTAATAATGATTTAAAGTTGTTGGGCTGTGCGTTTTGTAGCAGAGTTCGCGATCGCAGCACAAGGAAAACTTGCTCAAAATGCTACAGGCGTATATGTAGTGATTACCAAATTTTAATTTGTCCTTCGTGTAATGAAAATTAATTTCCTTTTGTTTAGAAACTTAAAAATTTAAAAAAAGTTGATTGATCTCAAAAAAAGTAAAAATTATGTAATTTTTTAAGAAGTCTGAAGTTTTGTTAATATTTTTTAATTTAAGAAAGAGGAGATAGTTTTTTAATTTCAGTTTACTTAATAAATGTCATTAATAACAATAAATTTGTTTCATTTTAAAATAGAAACATTATCTTTCATAATAAAGCAATTTAAAATGGGCTACAAGGGTAGCCCACGCGAGCACTCGTGGACCTTTTTGAGGCGCGTGTACTGTAGTGTTAACTAAACAATATGAGGATAAAGAATATTTGATACTTACAAATTTATGTAAGTATTTTGTGTATTGATTATTCTATGAAATAATAATACAAGATTATTTTTTTGTGAATCGAAATTCTATGAAACTGTTTTCTATGTAACAACGAAAACCTTTTTTTCTCTCACCTATTTTATTGAACGATAATTTATATAGAAGTAATACCTACCGTCTTTCATGATTCATTTAAGGCAAGAGATAGTTAGTGAGAGCGCGTGCGGCGTGTACTCACGCAGGTACTGCTCCTCCTGGTCGCGCGTGAGCGTGCTGGGCAGCACCGTGGGCAGGCCGGGGATGAAGGTCTTGTCGTGCTCGCCGCCCATCCAGCGCGTGCGCCGGCGCCGCGCGCGCCGCTCGGCCGCCGTCTCGCCCGTCGGCCCTGGGGGCGACCACTCTGTCAACGGAACGACGTCAACGGCTACTCACGAGGGACGTTTACTCTCTAAACGTTCTACTTGCTATATGACTACATGGGTGTAGAACGCAAACATAATCTCATAACTTCCAAGTCTCGAAACCTTCGTGTCTCGTAATATTATTTTTTTTCTATGAGATAAAGAGTGTTCTATTCTATTCTTTATAGTGTAAATTACTTACTAGTAGACTTAACGTAGGGTAGTTCGCCATAACCGCAACATTTATCTTACTTAGTGCATTTTATAATTTTATAATATTTTATAAATTAAATACTATGAGACATGGATCTTTGATTGTTTTGTAACTTGTAGGTTTCGAGATGTGTTCTATGGGATTTGAACGTTTTGCAACCTATGTTATTTAGCAAGTTGAATGTTTAAAGATGATCGGAGGCTCCCGGAGGTGAGGTAGGGGTAGCGGTGCGTACCCAGGCCGTCGTCGTGGTCGTCGTCGGGGTGGTAGTCGGGCGGCGCGGCGGGCCGCTCGCGCTCGCGCTCGGCGCGCTCGGCGCGCTCGGGCCGGTAGCGCGAGTCCGAGCGCGCCTGCAGCAGCTCCAGCTTCTGCTGCACCGACGTGGGCGGCGGGATGGCCGTGGCGGCCGACAGCGCGGCGGCGGCGGCGGCGGCGGGCTGCACGGGCGCCGCCATGCGCCGCGCCGCTACAAACGTCTGCGCGCACAAACCACTTTATTACACGACACGCAAACACTCCGAGCCTAATATTTACATATTCGGTTACTGATTTTGGCGAGACATGTTGAATATTGGTTTATTAGGTAAAAATCTAGTTATCTTGTGTCACTTTCGTGTCTACAAGAAAATTAAAAAAGTAAGTTTACATGCAAAACTTTCATAGGTACCTACTCAATAAGAAAAAAGTCTAAGCGCGAGGCCGACTCGCGTGCAAAGGGTTCCGAACCAATTTCATATTTGTTATATATGTTATTGTAAATATATATAAACTTCCTATAATCTGTAGGTAAAATTTCAACAGAATCAGTTCTGTAGATCCGGAAAAAACTGACAAACGGACAGACAGACACTCGAGGGATCCTATAAGGAATCGGTTTCTTACGGATGTTCGGAACCTTAAAAACATGTTCAGATTAAAAACAAGAGATTAAATAGTGTAGAAACAGGAAAAATATCACAATAATTAATAATTATGCTCTTGGAGCCAAAAAGCATAGCAACCGAGCATAGCGCATGTCTCAAAGATACCGCATCAAGTGGTTACACGAGCCCCTAAACCGATCTTGATAAAAATAAATCCTAGATACGTTTCATCAAGATTAAACGCGATCGAAGCAATTTAATACTCCCTGTTGTGAGCACAGAAGCAACTATTTAATATTTACGACATTAACCTTTTAACCGCTTGTGTCGCATATATGCGACACACGTTTCCGTGTCCCTACCGCTCGTGTCGCATTTCTGCGACAGAGATCATGCATGATTTTTTCGTTCCATTTTCGTCCTGTTAACTACGAGGTACAACTAAAACTATTATTAAATAGACCTATTATTTATAACAATTACTTAAAATTATGTTTCATAGCTCTAAGCATTGAAAAAACTTAAACAAAAATAAGTAATTGGCAGCTTGGAGTTTTCTTCGGTGTCTATCGCGCGCGTCGCATATATATGACCATAGGGATGGGATACAATGCAATGCGCATTAAAACGAAAACAGTAAATAATCAGGTATAGTGCATCATTCAGCATAAAATAAAGTGTCATACGAAATAAAGTTAAATTTAACATAATTGTTACTTTGTGTATTAATTCTTTTCCTTATTATTCAAAAGAAAAATATTCCTCACGATCTTTGTATAATGCCAATATTTGACGTTAGTTCCCATCCCTAGACCCCTATGCTTGCAATAATATTTCTCTAGTTAGTCTAGCGCCGCTGTCGCATTAATACGACGGCTGCCTACGTCACGAGCGGGTGAAACGAATGGAAAGTTCCATTAAAGTTGTTCGTGGCTATTTCTGCATTGTCGATAAAATGACTACTACTGAGGAATTAATCAGAATATTAGAAGGTGACGACGAAGAGGAATTATTATTAGAATCTACAGAAGAACTTAGAAGTGATGGAGAGGTAAGTACCTATTTCAATTTCTTCTTATGTTAGTTGCATATATTATTCAGTAGGTATAGGTATAAATAAGACTGGACACGCCACGATTGCGGCGGTAAGTCCCCTCTTTGAGGCGTGGCTGGAGAGACGTCACGGCGTCCTCACCTGTCGCATGACCCAACAGACGCCGTTGGCGAGGATCGCAGGACGAGGACGATCTCCAGCCTCCGTAGACGCGAGCTTGCGAACGCCGAGCATTGGGTAGCTCGATATTCGCCGTCCTATAAGGACCGAGCCCGAGTAGTCGACGGCGCGCGGTGACCACGCGCGCCTCGAAGAGTTGTCGCAAACACTTGGGTTGGGTTTAGGTAACTCCTTGATGGATCGAAATAGTACCTACCTACCTATTTTAAATATTGTGATGTAATTCTGTTATTATATTACCTACTTACATATCTACATACCTATTGATTGTTCAAATTTGGAACCGTGTTGTATGTTGTCCTTACAGCCCGATTTACACTTCAATAAGTACCTACCTACAGTAGCGAGTTAACTTGTGTCATCGGCGAGTTAAGTTGTTACCTAATGTTGTTTGAACGACAAAAGCGAGTTAAGTACCTACCTACCTAGTAAGTTGTCGATTAAGTTGAGTTAGGTACTACTTATTACTTAACTGTCTGAGTTCTTAACTCGCTACTGTACTTATTGAAGTGTAAATCGGGCTTAACATTAATAAGGTACTGTGACAGTACCTACCAAGTCGGACAGGCGCTCGCACTCGCGTTTGTCTCTTTTTAACGAACGGAGTTCCGCATGGCGTTGTCTCTTACTGTGCTCCGGCCTTGCCGCTCAGCGCAACACGTTTTTGTTAGGTATGTGATGACGCCCCGCGCGCCGGGGCTCGGTTAGATAAACTGAAGTCTGTCAGACACTCGCGTAGGAATTATTCCTAGTGCAGGAATTATCTTTAAAAAAAAGATAACTTTAACTGAGTTCTTTTTGTTAAAGTTATATAGATACCTACCATTTGTTTCGAAATGTAATTTTGATCGAATGAATATAAAAAATAATATAGGTACCTACGTAATAAATTTTAATTTATCATTTTAAAGATGAACGACTGTGATACGAAGAAAGTGATTAAGTAATAAGAGATTATTGTGATATAAACTATTAGAATTTAGTAAGGTTAAACAATTAGTAACTGAGATGAACGATTGTGATACGAAGTGATTAGGTTGGTTAAGTTAAAGGCTCTTTACAAACAGGCGCGACACGCGACGCGACACAAAGACATGAGCGGTACCTTCGTGTCGCGACATGAGCGGTTCCTTTGTGTCTCGCCTATTTGTAGGAGCCATAAGGCTGATTTAAAATAAAAACATAAAAAACTTTTGACTTTTTTTTATCGATACAATGATTGCCCCTCCTTAATTATTGTACGTATTATTTTGTCGATTTGTAGCCGGGCGCTAGGGGCACGGCAACTGATATTTAGCCAAGCGCTTAAAAGGTTAAGGTGACAAACAAGCCCTGTGGGCACTTGGGGCACGTCCCCAGGGCCCCGCGACCGATGGGGGCCCTCTAGCTTCTGCCAGGTCACCTACTAATGACTGATTAATATAATAATTTTAAGTAAATCTAATGTAACATGCATATTAATTTGTGGACCCCCTCAGGGTAAAAGCCTCCTCCAAAGAATCAAATTTTCTTCTGTTTTTGGCGGTAATCATCCAGTAACTTCCTACGTAGGCCACAATCTCATCTTGCCACCGTGCGCACGGGCGACCTCTCTTTCTAACTCCAAATGGTCCTTTCCATTTTGTGATGTTGATTGTCCATCGTCTATCACCATATCTCGCCACATGACCAGCCCACCTCCATTTTAGACTTAGAGCATCTTTCATATTGGTTATCTTCCGAATTTCTGTGTTTCGTACTCTGTCTCGAAGTTTTATGTTTAAACAGCTCCTTTCCATTGCCCTCTGTGTGGTCTGTATTTTATGTCTCGCCTTGCGGTCATAGATCCACGTTTGGCAACCATAGGTAAGACATGGCAAAATTGTGGTGTCTAAAATTATCTTTTTCATCTTAACTGGTAGTTGTGACTTGAGCATCTCCTTTTGTGCCCACTGCCCAGTACTTCTTCCATGTTATGGCTACTCTTCTGTCTATTTCCTATATATTTCGGTTTTTCCGAAATGAAATTTGTTTCCCGAGGTAAATATAACTCTCTACGTACTCGAGTGGCACATCAATAACCAGTATTGGTGTTAATTTACTGTTAGTCATGACTTTGGTTTTTGTGGAATAAATAAAGCTATATTATTATTATTATAATGTAACATAATAAGTGCTTTGAAGCACTAACCTGTAAATGCCAAAGATTTTCTTTTCAAAGGTTTTTTTTTCCGGATAATATTGCAATAATACCTTACCTTTTCATTTAATGTGATTCAAATATATTTATTCAACTGTTTATAAAAATATTTAAATAAATAAAAAACTTGTCTTTTCGGTTGTTTTAGCAAAATTGTGCTCTGTCAAAATCATAGGGGCCCCATTATTCCGTGCCCAGGGCCTCTAAAAGACGACAACAACAAATATCATTTATTAAAAAATCCCATCCCACTTGGATTGGTTGTTGCTTTTTGGCGTCCGAGGCAATATATTGATAATATTTATTATTATTTTTTTAGGTTGGTTAAAAACACTTTTACACAACAACATATAAAATATTTAAAATTAGGTGAGGTCGATGCTTACCGCGTAGTTGATATATTTCTACAAAACACAAAATCATTTCATTATTTTTTTTTCCACAAACCAGAAAAACTGGAGGTCAACACGTCAGTGGACTACAAGCACAATGTGTTTGACAAGCAACGAAGATTGAGTTTGACTCACTTCATATCTTTACCATGCGCGACCCCAATGCGATCTAATGACGAATACTTTGAAAACAGTACCAATTTGTCAAATCTTAACACTGGTTTAGTGTCCTCTCCAATGTTGGAGGCAGTTTATCTTGTTAAATCACAATAATTTTACTGTCATAATGAAAATATTATTGTCACATTAATTTTGATCTATTCAAGTTATTATAGTATAGAAACGCCAGTTACCTGTCGCTCAATAGCATTATGCTGAAAAATATTAAAACTCAATATTCCAATGACAATCATACCTACCTGATGGTCCTGCTGTTGTCTAATATCTATTATCTGTATTTCTTTAACTAGTTGTCTCTTTCGTTTAGGCATAGGTATATCGTAAACTATATACTGTTTCTTTACTAACATGAATGTAATACTGTCCACTAATGTACAGCATGTTAGTAGACAGTATTAAATTCATGTTATGTTAAATTCATTAAGTGCTTACTTCAGATATATTAATGTTGGTATTAGAATGAACAACTTTAACCTTTCTTTTTTTGGTAATTCCTAAAAGATTACGAAGTTGAGTTTTTAGACCAGTTCATTGTGAGACATACAGCACGACCACCACAGATCCTGTCACTTAGTGATGGCGCCGTGGGGAGAGTGCGGAGAGTACGGAGTGGGGTGAGTGCGGAGTGGGGTGAGTGCGGAGTGGGGAGAGTGCGGAGTGGGGAGAGTACGGAGTGGGGAGAGTGCGGAGTGGGGAGAGTACGGAGTGGGAAGAGTACGGAGTGGGGAGAGTACGGAGTGGGGAGAGTACGGAGTGGGGAGAGTACGGAGTGGGGAGAGTACGGAGTGGGGAGAGTACGGAGTGGGGAGAGTGCGGAGTGGGGAGAGTGCGGAGTGGGGAGAGTGCGGAGTGGGGAGAGTACAGAGTGGGGAGAGTACGGAGTGGGGAGAGTACGGAGTGGGGAGAGTCCGGAGTGGGGTACCTGCGCGACGGCGGCGGCGGCGAGGATGGCGGCCTGCGTGGCGGGGTTGATGGCGCCGTTGCTCGTCACCTGCCGGGCCGTGGCCTTGGTCGTCGTGCCCACCATCTGGTCCAGCAGCGCGATCGTGCCGTCTCTGTAACACATCCCGCCTGGTTATCCAACATCTGTATGTCTATGTGACCCTCTGTCAACCTTGAGGTTAAAGTCTTAACAACATTCAAATCAATGTATACATCATAATTTACAGTGATCAACAGATAAAATTAAAAAATCCATGGATTTAAAAAAACCACATTACAAATATGTATTTGTAATGTGTTTTTTTTAATTGTATCTGTAATGCTTAAATGCTGTAAAATGCATAAAGATTTTTGTGTTTGATATGTTTGATACATATCAAACACAAAAATCTTTTAACAACATTAGCAAACAAAATATTTAACATGCAATATTTAAAACTTGCACTGAGAAACAAACAAAACTGAAGTTTTTTGTCAAAGACATGAAACTTATTATATTCAGTAAACATTATTGAATAAGGAGAGTATCATCAAAAGAGAGACATAGAGATAGATAGAGAGAAATAGTGTCACTATTGAGTGAATAGGTTACTTCTAGGCAAGTGTTCTCCATCTTCAACCCCATCATTGCTTACCATCAAGTGAGTGATAAAAATAGTAACTTTTGTTCAAATTGTACCCAATTAAAGTAGATATTTTATAATTATCATTTGTAGTAATGTTTTGATACATACATTTATTGTGATTCAATTCAGTTCTGTTTGTAATGTCGTAAAACTGCAAGTATTGAAGCGTTTTTAACAGTTATTTGAAAAAATCTAACTACAGTTCAGTTAACTGCCTCCGTGGTCAAGTGGTTTAGGCCTTTGCCTTGTGACTCATTAGTTGTGTGTTTGGTACCCACGGGAAGCATACTTTGTAAAGTTTTGAGTTTGGCAAGGTCATTGCAGGCTTGAATCCCCTGATTGTCTGATAAAAAGATGATTATGTGCATTGGAAGGAATGTATAAGCCGGAGGTCCCACCGCCAAATGGCAGTCGTCAAATAAACCATGTCATAGGCCCTTGAGGTGGCTTAGAAACTCTGACACTAGTGTCAGAGTTTTTTATACATTCCTTACCTCACACACCCTAGGTTGTGTGGGGTCATTAGATCTTACTGCCCACACAATAAGAAGAAGACTACAATTCAGGTGGTAACCAAATAAGATTAACAAGAATCAAGCTTGTTGTAGGTTTACAACTTTATTATTATATTAGGGTTTCATACCTCAAAAAAAAATTTGAACATTTATAGGATCATTTTGTTGTCGTCTGTCAAGTTTTGAATGTACCTCGCTTAGTTGTGGTGATGCAGAAACCAGCCCGATTTATGTACATAAGGTACTCTCTCATAAAATATTAAAAATGAATGTTCAATGACATCTGTTTGTCATCAAGTGATGTTAATTACTAACATTAGGTATATGTATAAATTGATTACTGATTAGTAAATCAATTGTTTTTTTTGTAAATTCCACAAGTGTTTACATTATCTTATTCTTTATTATAATTAATATTTTATATTATAACTAGCTGACCTGCGTGGCTTCGCTCCCAGTCAACTGGCTGCTCAACCTACTCTACCTACCGTACCTACTTACCCCTTTTTTTTTGTTTTTAAACCTTCCCTGTATTCTGGCGAAACTAAAAAAAAAAAATAATACTTAAATCGGCCCCGCCATTCTCGAGTTGTAGCGAGACTAATGAACAGCAATTAATTTTTATATATATAGATTAAACATTATAAATAATCTGAAAAAAATTCAACTGTCTACCTATCACAGTTCTTGAGATACAGCCAACTGACAGACAGACAGACTGATGGATGGACAGCCAGCGGAGGCTTATAGAGAATAGGGTTCTGTTTGGCCACGTGTATAGTCATCAAAATATAGACAGCATTTTGTTTTAGACTGAATTAAATTGTAGGAGGTAATTGCGATTTTGTGTTTAGTCAAAGCAAAAAGTATGTGAATATGCAATTAAAAAAAACAACTCAGAAAGGTTGGCATAAACTGTAAATCCAAATTTAATAAGAAAATGGTGCCTGAGATAGTGGCAAATATTGCGCTTATAATTAAAAACTTTTGAAGGCATGTCTTTATTATGAACATTTTGCTGTAAATCTAATTTTTTCTTACATAATTATATTTTTATTATTTCCGTGTGACTTTTTTTGTTATAGTGATTATGTAGAGTTTAATTTAAATTATTTTAGTTTTGTTATAATTATTTTGCAGTAGGTAAATCTTTCTTACATATTTTTTTATTACTTTCGTGTGACTTTTTATATTATTATAGAAAATTGTTTAAGTTTAAGTAAGTGTGTCCCTACTTGAAAGGTATTTGTTGATTGTATTTAAAAAAAAAATACCTATGCATATATATGGTGCTGCTGAGCCCTACGGTTAGGGCGCTTAGAGAGCTGCTGAGTTGTTGTGAGGGCTATGCTCGTGAGCATGGCCTAGTTTATAATGTCAAGAAAAGCGAGTTCTTGGTCTTTAAGGCTGGAGGTGCTAAATGTCCTGAGTATGTGCCTCCGATTAAACTGAATGGGAATGACATATTGCGAGTGTACCAGTTCAAATACTTGGGGCATTATGTAACTGACGACCTTAGTGACCAAGTGGATATTGAGAGGGAACGTAGGGCGCTGGCAGTTCGATGTAACATGTTGGCTCGCAGGTTTGCACGCTGTAGCGATGAAGTCAAAATAACGCTTTTTAAAGCTTATTGCCAAGTGTTTTACTCGTGCAGCCTGTGGACCAACTATACTCAGCGGGCTATCAGCGCCCTACGGGTCCAGTATAATAACGGGTTCAGGATGTTGATGGGGCTGCCCCGTTTCTGCAGTGCATCAGATATGTTTGCACAAGCACACGTCGATGGTTTCCACGCCATCGTCAGACAGAAATCTGCCTCTTTGCTTTGTAGAGTGCGGGTCAGCTCCAACTCCATCCTGAAGACTATAGCGGGGAGATACGACTCTCCTTTGTTAGGGGATGTTGTTCGAAGATGTATCTCGAACAACATCCTTGTCTCTAAGTAGATATAAGTTTACTAACATAGGAATAAGTTATCTTTTTGTTTACTAACCCATATGGATGTTGCTTATCCGAATTAAAGATTATTTTATATTTTTTTATTTTTATAACCAAAGATTCTTATTTAATTTTTAGACAATTTTACCAAATCTCCACTCATCTTAAAAAGTGCTCCTTTTGCGAAGTGCAACAGTTGCGAAGTGTGCCATATGAGAAGTGCACCATTTGAGCATGGTGTACAAGTCGAAATGTGCACCAAATGCATCACACCCTTTACAAGTCGTAAAACTCGAACGCTCACGGGCTAACCGCTTGCGCTTGTTAGTACTACAACAACGATTGGTCTTGCCTGTCTTTAGACTTGCGGCTGCGGCTGCGACTCCTGCTGCGCGAGCGGCTGCGACTGCGGCGCTTCTCCTTGTGCCGGTCGCGGCTACGGCTGCGCTCGCGTTCCTTGTCCCTGCGCAGCGTAACGTCACTACTATTATGTCTCTTGCGCAAGCAAATATCAACAACATTGTGATACTTGCGTGCACACGTACCTTTTGGACCGGTGACGGTCCCGGTCGCGGTCCCGGTCTCTGTCCCGGTCGCGGTCACGGTCGCGGTCACGATCCCGGTCGCGATCTCGCTCCCTATCCTTATCACGGTCTCGGTCCCGGGTCTTCTCGCGATCTCTCTCCTTATGCCTGTCCCTCTCGCGGTCGCGAGATCTTGAGCGACTCCTGTCACGATGTCTTGAACTCATAGCGAGTGCTTGCGAACGCACTTACAAATAAACTGTTTAGACGTATGACACTATTGGGATTTCAATACTACACTGAAATATATATCGCAATGTTTAGTAATAATTTTAGTCCACTAAACACGATATACGGTTTCAAGGTTTATGAATTGATGTAATGGATGAACGCTTTGATTGCCAAGATTCAAATTGGTGTTAGTAAACTTAAGCCAATTTCTGAAGTCAAATCATTGATATCGATATATTGTCCATGTATTTAAAGATAGAAAATTCAGAAAACGAACAAAACAAAACGACAGAAAATGGCGACATGAAGCGCCAACCACAGACAACTAAGACATCCGATGTTGCCACTGCCAGCATTCAATGTACTCTGTGTTGCCAGCAGATAAACTAGCTAAAAGCTCACCACTAATGCTACGTTTACACACTTGCCATGGTTTGGCAAGCGTCCACAAGCTCCAAGTATTAATGCTACGTTTACACGCTTGCATGATTTGGCAAGCGTCCACCAATGCAAGCGTGTAAACGGGGTGTTTGGCATGGTTTGCGCGAGCTTGCCTCCGATCCGGACTTGTGCCGGTTTTTGAACACAGATCAAAGGAAAATTGCGGCAAGCGTTTGGACGCATTTACACGTTGGCACGTGTTTAGTTTCGGTCACAAGCTCGCACCCACAGCTCGCACCGAACGGACGTTTTTAGTTTTATGCTACGATCATCTAAAACCTTTAAACGAGCAATTATTATTGTATATATGGAATCTCGGAAACGGCTCCATCGATTTCCATGAAATTTAGTATGCAGGGCTGGTTTCTGGAGCTGTAAATCGATTTAGCTAGCTAGGTTTAATTTTTAGGGTACCGAAAAAAAAATGGTCTGTCTGTCCTTAAAAAAAATAGTTTTTTTAACAATACCGTGTGACATATCAAATGAAAGGGTTTTCTGTGAGGGTTTTAATTTTTTTTTTCATAATTTTAAAATAAATGGTTTTAAAGTTATTCAAGAAAATAGAAGAAAAATTACCATTCCCTCCGAATTATATTTGAAAATACTGATCTGTAATCTCTAATCTTTTCAAAATTTTGTTTTAAAAATATTAGAGATAGTAGATCTTTACCTATAGATTACAGGATAGGTTTTCCTGTAATCTTTTAGAAAAAGTTCTAAAAAAAATATTATCCAGGGACTGAGTAGTAATGGATGATGAGGATACTGGATTTTTTTACGTTTTCTAAAAACTGGCCAAGTGCGAGTCGGACTCGTGTGCAAGGGGATCCGAACGAATTTCATTTTTCTGAACTTGTTACTTTAACACAATAGACTTCTTATAGGTTTTCCTGTAACATTTAGGTAAAGATCTATTATATCTAATTTTACTTTAGAGAAGAACTTCGGAGGTAGGCAACGGAACTCTTCAATAAATGATAGCAAGGGGATCGGGATTGCTGAAATCGCATGTTTTTTAGTGTTTACACCAGTTCTTAACATAACATTGCGCCGGTACACTGTTAATGGGTACGCAGGTACCACTAAAAAGTGAAAAATAAAAAACTTTTTTGCAAAAAATACAACCGATTTCCAAAGACAAAACGTAGTCGGTGTCAAAAAACTAAAAAATAACCGAAAAACACCGACTTCCGAAATTAAAGTTCTTTTCTTTCTTCCGAAGTTATTTTGTACCTTGTTGTTGGGGTCGCGACCTACGTGGTATTGACTATTTGGATGGCTACTAAAACACTTTGTTTCACTGACACCAGTTTATTTAAAGTATTGAAAAGCTACGCTAAAATGATGACTAATGATAAGCTGATGAATGCACGCGGTTTGTGTGTGTTTTGTTTTTGGAAGTCGGTTGTATTTTTTTCACAGCCCAACATTCTGATCCATACATTACGACAGGTCTTATCACCGACTTATAGATTTCCCCTTTCAACTTGAGGGGCATCCGACGGTCACAAGTTGTTCCAGTGACCTGTCACCATTTCGTCCATCCTGAGTTGATCTTCTCCCTGGACAAGCGACCCAATGTACCGGAGCAAATCGGTATAGACGGTCCGGTGAGAGCTATAGGTATCGGACTGGAGAGACCGCCGAAATCGCAGAACAGGTACTCTGTTTTGGTTCTGCATTTAATTGAAAATTGTATTTGACTATAGGTAACAACGAGTTATAACAGGTGGTATTAAACCTTTTAATTAGGTAGGGGTTGAAAGTTTCTGTACAGACATCAAATTCAACGATATGAAGTGAATAACTAAGCTTGAAAAATTGAGACAAAATTTTGAGCATTGTTATGAAAGATTTCACAAAATTGTGAGTTTATAGTTTTGTTTTACGGGTTTAATTTTTATTGTTAGGTAGTAAATAAATTCGCTGTTGTTTGAATATTCTAGGATTTATAGGACACAATTCTTCACTTACGTTTGTTTACGCCCTTAGTGGAAGCACATAATAAAAATGAAACTAGATAGTAAAATACACTTGTATTGTATTATTTTAAATTATAAGGGTGTAAAGGATAATTTGTATAGATGATATCCTTTACCTCTTAATTTTGAGGTGACTTATAATAACCACCTGAGGTGGTACAAGACAATTGATAATTTAAATATAATTTATGCCCAATAGTTGTAGTAGTTTTATACTTTTCTTTACTACCAAAATTAATATATTCTGGTAACTAAGTGTTATTTACATCCACATTTTCTTGGTAAACTTGGATTATCGTATCAAATGATGTGGGTCGTAAAGGCATTTTTTTGCGAGTTTCGTAGAAGGAATATACAGATCGATAGAGAATTAAAAATTGAGTAAGACCGTGTCAAAAACTCATTTACGCCCAAATGTCCTTTACGACCTGTGAGCCCAGAGGTATCGATATTTGTATGGCGCGGTGGAAGCGGAGATGTGAGTTATGCCTCGCACGCTGACGATGGCGCGCAGTGATGACCTTTACTAATATTATAAATGCGAACAATGGCAGAATACATCATTTTATTTGAAGTAAAAAAGCTTGTTACATTAATGAAAAATACCTTAAAATATTTGTAATAAGTTCGTAGGTAATAAATATTGAGACTTTAGTCGTTTTGGCGGGAAGTTAGAATAATTTTTATGTAATTAGGTACAGTTCCCATCACGTAAGTTTGCCTCCGCAAAGTACGCCGCAATCGGCTGCGCAGGATGTCAATTTGACAGCAAACATACAAGCAATTAGCACAAGCGCGCGGATGTAACGGCATCTCACTCGCTCGTATACGTTCGATGCATAAGTGTGTCCCGCTTGCTCAATGCAATACGACTGTGGATGCGAAAAGTGTTACACGTTGTTATTGTTCTTTTGGTTATTTCTTACAGTTTGATTTGTGTTCTTGTGATGTATGTGTTTGTTGTGTTAGTTTTGATATGTTTTTTGTTACTGGTAGTCTTTGTTACTTGTTTATAGTATAATACGTATAAACAAAAAAATATTTTAGGAACGTAACACTTTTTTACGCGATTGCACCTGCGCGGACTTCACTCAAACCTAACTTCCGAGGGGCAAACATCGCTGACGCGAACTGTAAGTATTAAGTTTTTTGACTGTGTGTGAATTTTTGTTTGTTGAAATAAATGAAAAATAAGGAAATAATGTCTAAGAAAGAAACTAAATAAGTCATATTTAATACAAACATTTATTCATGATCATCGTCTCTAACAATAACGTCATCTAAAGACTATTGAATCCGCGGACGACGTCTCTCGTCGTCTCCCATTGTAATGATACGTTCACACGCTTGCCGTGGCTTGGCCCGCGTCCACCAACGCAAGCGTGCAAACGGGGTGTTTGGCATAGCTTGCGTGAGTTTGCCTCCGATCCGAACTCGTGTCGGTTTTTGAACACAGATCAAAGGAAATTTGCGGCAAGCGTTTGGTCGCATTTACACGTTGGCGTGTTTAGTTTCGGTCACAAGCTCGCACCGAACGGACGTCTTTAGTTTTATGCTACGATCATCTAATACCTTTAAACGAGCAATAGGGAGGAATATGCATGCGATTTTTTATTTGCAAAATGAAATACTTATTAGCTCTAGTAAACAACCATGAAATTATACCTCAGCGATGAAGTTATAAAGCTTCAAAGATTACAATTAGAAAGAGAAGTCCGATGTAAACTTTGATGTCATCGTCTATGACGCCTATACAGCTGCCATAGAAAACAGCGTTTTCATGAGAGGGACAGATATATTTGTTTAAAATAATTATATCTCCTTTGTTTTTGTACTAATTTTGATTCTATTTTCACTGTTAGTATTATATTTTTAGATAATCTGTATAGATGATCAATATGTTTTTCATGCATATTCCCTATTATTGTATATTATGGAATCTCGGGAACGGCTCCATCGATTTTCATGAAATTTAGTATGCAGGGGTTTCGGGAGCTATAAATCGATCTAGCTAGCTAGGCTTAATTTTTAGGGTTCCGAACAAAAAATGGTGTCTGTCTGTCCGTAAAAAATAGATTTTTAACAACACCGTATGATATACCAAATGAAAGGGCTTTCTGTGAGGGTTTTAATTTTTTTTTCATAATTTTAAAATAAATGGTTTTGAAGTTATTCAAGAAAAAATATATATAATTTCCCCAAATTCCTTGAAGCTACTGAGCTTAAAATTTTGAAAAAGTTAGAGATAGATCTTTACCTATAGATTACAGGAAAACCTATAAGAAGTCTATAGTGTTAAAAAGACATGTTCTAAAAACGAAATTCGTCCGGAACCCTTTGCACGCGAGTCCGACTACTGAGTAGTAATTGGTCTCACTGTCCTGTCAGTGTTGCTAACAACGCAGTTTCAGTCGCCACTTTATCATTTTTTCGGACAAATAAAAAGAAAAAGGTGTTACATCCTTCATACGACAAAGTTAAAAATAAATAGGTATGTTGTATAAATGTCAACTTATTTATTTAACGCTCCACCCCTAGTAGGTATTTCTCAGACATAACTGCGCTGCGCTGTACAGCAAAAAAAAGTGCTAGATCTGGCGCGAGCATTCAGTTGGCAACATTGTTGTGATTGCCCGTAATAGGTAGGTAGATAGTGTTTTAAAATTCATACTTACCGCTAAAAAACTTTAGAATGAAACTCAATAGGTATTTATTAACCACGGAGTTTTAATAAAAATATCTTTTCTACAATATGTTTAAGAATTAGTAACGAACATTTTACAATATTTTTCATTTACCTATGTAACAAGCTTTATTTGTTCAAATAATTAGCCGCCATTGTTCTTTGGTACACGGATAGTCTAGAGCCTGATCCCAGGACTATGTTCCCTAGGGATAACGCGGGCGAAGCCGCTATCAGTAGCATGAGATAAGTGGTGGAGACATAATTATGTGCGGCGAGCAGGCCCACCCTCCGCTGGGCGCGGCTTAGCACCCAAGCTGTTTTCGTAATCGACATGAGTGAGACGTCTACCTTTCGTTTCAGATCACACTAAATGTGCGTTCACATCCAACGCTCGCCTCACGCAGCTCAGTTCGCTCTAGTTTGCGCACATGTCCACAGTTTCGGTGGAACACCCTCTAGCTGAAAAACATCTTTTCTCGTCTCTGCTTTGGTAGAGTCCGGGCCTCAAACGCTGTCCACACATTGCCCGGTCAGGGCTATCAGTTTCTCGTTTCAGGGACGAGTCATCCGCCGCCACCAGTGTTAACACAATCTAAGCTTTGTAACGCAGTCACCGCTCCGCGTCCGCAGCCTTGCTGTTGAAACTATATCAGTCAGTAAATTACGATTTTGCTCTTTGGCCACAAAAAAATTTTGGGAAATATTTTCACGGTCTAAAGACAATATGGCGGTGTTAGTCACATTATTGCCTATTGGTTACAATTTTATATTCAAAAGCCCATCTAAATACCACCATATTTTATTCCTTAGAAGATAAGTTATCTGAAAACTGAAAAATCGGCCTTTAGAAAATAAACAGACATTAGTGCTTTCTCAATATATTTCAAAGATCAAAATACATTTCTTACAACTTGTAACAGTTCAATCATACCAAATTCCAATTTAGAACAACGTTTGTCACTTAAAATACAAATGCTGCAAAAAAAATTACAACAGCTTATAGCTTCAAACAAATTAGTATTAATTAATTAAGGTTGCAATCTATTCAAACTAAAAATTAGGATGCACCAGCCTCAAGACAACTTGCAGACACCTTCAGCTTGAGCGAAACTGGTAGCAAAGTAATTTTAATGTTTAAGTCATTGTAATAATCAATGCTATAGAAAAATATGTCTTACGAACAAACAAATATTCTTATCACTAAAATATTTCTAGTACTTATACTACTAAACGATTTAGTCCGGACCCAACAGTTCCCTGGAAACACTCCACTGTTCACATCACTAACTGGTTTTGCAAACTATTAAATCAGCTGATAAGTTTCATAGAAAACATGCCCGGAGTCAAATGCAGCAGAGGTGGTGTTGGAGATAACCTGCAGACAATCATTTTAATTTTAATGGATTATAAATTATATTTGTTTTTATTCAAAAATTACATATTATGACATACACAGTAGTTTCATTTTTGTAAAAGGTATCTCTGGAAGTTCTAATCTAATCAGGAAAATTCATTTACTGACAAAAAGCTTCTCTATTGACAAGTATTATAATTTCCACCTTATTCACAGCTCTTGTTGAATAGGCCACAGGAGTACAACCAAGGGAAAACTTGCTCGAGATTATCATCTAACCATAATCAAAATTTATTTACACTATGTCATTAGTGGTACATGGGCGAACTTAATGCAACAAGGCATTCGCTCGCTGCAGTCAACAAACATTTTTTTTTTTAAAGCTTGTCTTGTCTATATTATTTGGTGGCAAGTGACTGTTGGGCTGCAGAAGTGATAAATGTTATGCGAGTTTTTGAGAATGATTATAGGCAGCTTTCAAAGTTGAGGAAGAACAATGAAACAATAGACATAAACCATGTTATGACTAGAAAGGGAGTGTATACTGTAGGTACTGATGGCAGATAAACAGCAATATAATTATAACCTGTTATTTTGATATTACAGATACTTTTTTTTTTTTAATATAGATGAAATGCTAGGCTAACTTCAAATGGCAGAGCAGCAGAAGGGTGACTGGATTATAAAAGCTATGGTAGGCGCCAAATAAACATGCAATAAAGTACATTGACCTTTCCCTAATATCCCTTCAGTTACCAGCACAATAAATTGTGTTTTTCATTACTATGATATAAAGAATCAAAATAGAATTTGATTCAGGACACCTTTATGTCTTGATTTCTGTTTTAGATTATTAAGAAAGTCAATAAATGAATGGTAGGTCAATGACCCTTGTTGCACATTTATCTGGTGCCTACAGTTTCTCAATAGGGTATTTTACAAAAAAAAAAATCTAATTAGTCCGTCTGATAGATTTTCAAAAAATATTCGACACATTTTTTCTTTTTTCACGTAAACAAAAAATAAATGAGATACAGCGGGTTGAAGACACGCGTGATGTCATCTGGCTTGGTAAATTTGGTACATTTTTACACAACTATTATTATGATTATCTGAACATCATTTCAATGTAGGTGGGTGGTTTATCTAAGTCTACCTTGCATTGACCACAAAACCATAGCTACTATGGGACCATAAATATGGCCTTAAATTCCCTATTGCAAGGTATGAATGAGGGTGAGAAATCTATACTAACATATAAAACTGAAGAGTTTGTTTGTTTACTTGAACGCGCTAATCTCAGGAACTACTGGTCCATTTTGAAAAATTATTTTAGTGTTACATAGCCCATTTATTGAGGAAGGCTATATGCTATATCATCACACTAACACCAATAGGAGCGGAGCAGTAATGAAAATTGTGACGTAAACGTGGTTGCGTGGGTCAACTAGTCTATACTAATATCATAAATAGTTTGTTTATTTGATTGAACGCATTTATCTCAGGAACTGCTGGTTTGAGTTGTTAAATTATTTTAGTGTTGGATAGCCCATTAATCGGCGAAAGCTATTTAACATCACGTTACGACCAATAGGAGCGGTGCATTAATGACGCAGACGAGTTGCGCGATACATGGGACAGAAACGTCTAATTGATGTTATCAGTTTCAAAAAATCCCACAAAACGAGCCCGTAAGTCAACATGAAAGAACCCGTCGTAAGGGTGTATTTACCTAAATATATGCATTTATCTGATAACTAAACATAAGTTTACCAACCGAGATTGAATAAGTTTCTTAAAACAATTGATTAGTTACCTATATTTAAACGGGAGCACCAGGGCCGCCCTTCTTCCCGATGAGCGACTTGTGTATGTGAGGGATGACTCCGCCGCCCGCGATGGTCGCCTTGATCAGGCTGTCCAGCTCCTCGTCGCCGCGGATGGCGAGCTGCAAGTGGCGCGGAGTGATGCGCTTCACTTTCAGATCTTTGGATGCATTTCCCGCCAACTCCAATACCTACGATTAAAGTGTTTATGTAGGTATTTACAACTTTGTAAGTTATCACCCTCTAGTTGCAATAAGAACTTAGTTGTTTTGTTTACGAGGGCAAATTTATTACTAAAATTCTTTTACATAACCTATCCTGTGGGTTTCCCGCCAAAATTAGACAACACCACCGTAAAGATTTAGTAAGTAGTTAGCTAGGAAAGGTGACAAAGTACCGCAAATTTGGATTTAAATAGTATAAATATGTCGGTATTACCTTCTAAAATACACAGTCATGCAATTACGTTAATAATTACCTACGCTATATTCAGAGCCGCCATATTGACAGGGCGTCGCGCAAAGCTTACCTCGGCTGTGAGATATTCCAGAATAGCTGCAGAATACACGGCTGCTGTTGCTCCGACACGCCCATGACTCGTAGTCCTATTTTTGAGATGTCTGTGAATCCTCCCCACGGGAAACTGAAAATAATGTTTATTAATGTAGCTCCAATCTATTGATTATTTTCCTACGGAGTAATGGACGCCGCCATACTGAAGGGTCATTCATATTATTCAATTAAATGAATTGAACGTACCAAAAGAGTTTAAGTATGAAAATATCATGAAAAATCCTTTTATAAATTAAGACAATAAACTAACTTACCTGAAGCCCAGCCCTTGCTGATCTGGATACTGCTTTGGCCTTGGCTTTACCAGAATCTTTACCCGCTTTACCGCCAGCCTAAAATTGATGAAAAATCCTATTAATTTTTCTCGTACAGAGTTGAAACTTCGCCAGTAAGTTAATTACACTATTGTTCACCGTATTACACAATAAAATCACGACAAACACAACTAAATTTCACAAAATCTTGCAAAACTCACCATTTTGAAACGTGTAACACACTTTGACCACTAAAGACAGTGAACAACCAACACAGGAAAGGCGCCAAGCCAAACGCTAGATACAAAGATGGCCGATACGTTGTGCTGTTAGCAGCAATCCAATCAGAGCAGGCAATTGTACGTAAGCGGAAATGGCGTAATAAACAAACAACTCTCAACTGGCACGGCTCGTCCAATCCGCGTTGATCAAAATGGCGGGCGGGACACAGGTTACAGTGCTGCCAAGCTAAGGTAACCCGACGAAACAATTTGGAACTAATTATTTTTTTTAAACGCGTTTCGTTTCACGTGTTGTAACTTCATTAAAGGTTGTTAAAATATTTTGTTTCTCGCTGAATATTGTGTTGTCCTTGTGAGAAACCAGTAAAATGAAAAATAGGTGGTTTTATAAATATATTATAATTGCTGACGATAAATACACATTTTTAAAATCCAATACAAAGTTGACGTCTACACATTCAGTTCATATAAATTTCACTAAGTAATAATATGTATGCTTGGAACGGTACAGGAGTCGTGGCGTTATTATTTTTAAATCAGAGGAAATGCGGGCGGATAGACTTTGTATGGAAAAAAAACATAATTCGAGGTTTGGCTCTCGCCCACAGAGTACATTGTACTCTTGCCTGTTACCTACCTCCTCCAATATTGAACCGATTTATAAGATATTTCACAAATTGATTTACAAGTAGGCATGCGTTCTGTGTCCCTATGTTTTTCTTTTTCATTAATAGTTAGATACCAAAGGATAATGAGCATATTGTCCCAAGTAAAGTAGCAATTCGAGTGTCATATCATTAGGTAGATATCATTCAGAGGAACAAATTATTCTATGAAGACAAAGCTATTTTACTAAAAAAAATCTAATTAGACCGTCTGATAGATTTTCAAAAAATATTGGACACGTATTTTTTCTTTTTTCAAGTAAACAAATAATAAGGACGTTACAGCGAGTTAAAGACACGCGTGAAACCATAGGCTTGTTCTTCTTAGACATGACCAAAGCATATGACAAAGTTTCCCATACAAAAATTATACGGTATAGGAATAAAAGGTACGGCCTACAAATGGTTCTATTAGAATTCTATAACAAAATAAATAAAAATAGTGAAATCAAGGACTAAAATTATCAATCACTCCATTCCCCAAGGCAGCGTGCTAGGTTGTATATTATTTTTAATATACGAGTACATAAACGACCTGCCTAAAATAATACAAGCTAAATGCATTCTATTCGCAGATGACGTATCTTTAGTTTTTAAAAGTAGGTACCGAAAACTTCGAAACGTTGACCTACCTATATCGAAAATTGTTACAAAATAATTAAAACTTGGCTAGAGAAGCACAACCTCCAAATAAATACAAACAAAAGTAACTTGCTGTAATTTAGGACATACTAACGAAAACCGCTAAACATTGACATCCATATTCTGTGTTGACACCCTTACTAACAATCTGAATATTCCCGAAAGAGATAACCTTACGCTTCATGGTTTGACATTAGACAACAATCTGACATGGAAAAAACATATTGAAAACCTAAAAACTAAATTATCGAGATTTATATACGCATTCAGTAAATTAAAAAGCAACACAAACTATGAGACCGCGCTGTCAACGTAATATGCCTATGCTTATGCATGGTTAAACTATGGCATAGGTAATAGTGTGGGGTGAAAGTACAGACTTCAATGATATCTTTATTATACAAAAAAAATGTATAATACGCATCCTCATGAACATTAAACAACGGGATAGCTGTATGCCGTACTTCATAAAAAATAAAATCCTAACGCGGGTAGCGTTAGGATTATATTTTTAACCGACTTCAAAAAAAGGAGGAGGTTCTCAATTCGGTTGTGATTTTTTTTTTTTTATGTTTGTTACCTCATACATAACTCCGTCATTTATGAACCGATTTGAAAAAATTTTGTTTCATCTGAAAGGGTATGCTTCTCGATTAGTCCCATTGTCACCATGTCAGAATCTGATGATGGGATCCCACGAAAATCGAGGGCAACCCTCAAATTTTATAGGCATATACAATGTTTTTCATGAATTTTCTAACGCAATTCAGATATTTGTGACTGGTAATCATCATTTCATATTGCTGAGCTGATGATGAAAGGTATAAATTAGGATCTGATGATGAGATCCCATGAAAAATGTTTGTTCAGCGATACTTTATCCAATTGTCAGCCGATTTGGATGATTCTTTTTTTGTTTGAATGAGTATTTTCCTGGACTGGTCCCGTTTCAGTTTGGTGAAGATCTGACGAAGAACTTCGGAGGTAGGCAATGGAACTCTTCAATAAATGATAGCAAAGGGATCGGGGTTGCTGAAATCGCATGTCTTTTTAGTGTTTACACCAGTTCTTAACATAACATTGCGCCGGTACGCTGTTAATGGGTACGCAGGTACCTAGGTACCACTAAAAAGTGAAAAATAATAAACTTTTTACAAAAAATACAACCGACTTCCGAAATTAAAGTTTTTTTCTTTCTTCTGAAGTTATTTTGTACCTTGTAGTGTTTTTTTTTGGAAGTCGGTTGTATTTTTTGTAAAAAGTTTTTTATTATATATACATTTTACGAATAGCTACGTTCGTGCACAAACACAGTGATAACTTTAAATCTAACATACAAGTAAACCCAGCCTATGGCCGATGAAACAAACATTTATTAATTCCACCTAAACCTAAAAACCTTAAAAATGATGAAAAATAGCCCCCACTATAGAATCGTGTCAATTTATAATAAATTGCCAAATCTGGTAAAACATGAAGGAAAGATCAGCGTATTTTATAATACCTAAATTAAAATCAATACTTATAGAAAAAGGCTACTACACTATAGATGAATTTATGAACGATAAAACGTTATAGCCGCAGGTAATCTGAGCGACTCGGTGGGACCAGTGACATATACCTAATTATTATTTTGATTCCATTTATTTTTTGTATTTACATATAATTTACATTTTTAAATATTTCTTGACCCTTGTCCACTGCGACCACATCTCGGTGCATACCCACATAACTTTTGAGGAAATATTCTTTGAGACTGCATATCTCGCGGTTGTGGAGTCTTGGCGTTTAAAAAGCCTCGACCTCCACACTTCCGCGGGATGTACAGTCTAATCACCGTTGATCGTGGGTGATGCATCCGGTTTGCGGTCAGCAGTGTACGGACCCTCCTATCCAGGGCGTCAAGCTCAGTTTGAGTCCATTTGAGTATGCCGAAAGAGTCATGACCCAACCGTTGAAGGCGCGCACCTTATTTCCGCCCGAAAAAAGGCTATTCAAAACCTTTACCAAAGAAGCGTTCCTTCAACGATTGCTTCATTTATTTATTTAGGAATAACTAACAGCTACACATTACTACCCTACCAGGCAATCGTATCATAGGAACTTGTGCTCACATTGTTAGCAATATTTGGCTCGTAGGACTTGTGAGGCAAGAGGCTAAAATCATAATTATAATAATAATATCGTTTATTTATAAAACAGGGCACATTTACAATAAGATATCTTACAACAATTTTTACAGAACACAGTTGCTGATTTAATAACTAGGTGATCCATTTTTTACGTCAATCGATAACTATGAAAACTGTTTGTTATTATACCAAATAAAAATATAATGGTTAAGGTCTCTTTCCCGCCATTAGAAAGAGAAAGAGACAAAGACCAGCCCTTTCGAAGTTCCGATTTTGAATTCGACCTCAAGAACAAACACGTTCGGAATTTCGTACTAACTAAAGCAAATTACTATATTTACTACTATTTTTTTTTTTAGTACTGTATGTTTGCAAAATAGTTATTTGTGCAACAAGAGAGCAAAGTCGTTTTTTGCTGCGAGTGCTAATTTTGAATCCTGAGTGTGGCGAGGGATTCAAAGACAAAAAACTTTGCTCTCGTGTAACACACATAACTTTTCACTTCAGCAGCGAGAACACTTTGGGAAATAAAGTAATAAACAGGAATAGATTGAAATAACTATTTATTGTGAATCAAAATAATTAACTTTGTAGATAGATGTACCAATTCCATAAAATGGAACATTTTAAAAGTTAAAATACTACAATTCTGCAAATTAAAAGTAAGTAACGGAATTATTCGGCAACGTTATAGTTGCATTGAGTTGAGTTTGATTATCTGGGGTTTCGGTGGCGGATTGAGAAGGAACAACGGTGAACGTTGGTGACTCTGATCGGCTTTCTGTATAAGTACACTGAGCGTCGTTGGAAGTGGATGGGCGTAGGTGAGACTTATAGGCCCGTATTACAGAACCTTACTCAAGTACTACTTAAACTGCGTTCAACCGATTACTGCTTGAGCGAAGAATCTCGACTTAAGCATTCAGTTTATTTTAGAACTGTCCTCAAACTCAAATCAAACGAAACTACGCTTGAGTAGAGATTTTGATCTCTGATTACGTGAGTAAGCAATTATTATGGTAACCCTGAACAATAGTTTGTTTTCTATTGCAATTCTTTTTTTTTCGTACGATTAAACTGGATCAAAACCGGATGACGAGGTGGACGACACGACGTTATTGACACTGACAGCCACCCTTAACCCTTCATAGTAGGTACATCATAGGTACATATGTTCTGTGGACAGCTAAACTGTAAAACTGAGTTTTTTTGGCGGGATTATTTCGAGTGAAGTTCAGTGGCTGTTTTAATTGATTCCTAGTGGATATTATGAAGTAAAATGCTTCCAAATACTGCAAAAAAATAATTGAATGTGTTGCACCCCCATTCTAATGAAACTCAAAAAAGATATAAATGAAAATAAAGACGACAGTTTTTTTATTGGATTTAAATCCAAAAAAAAACTGAAACTTCATCTTCCTTGTCAAATTACTCAAGAGTCAAGCTCTTCAGAAATACTGATATTGTTTACAATAATTATTGTGGTTCCGTGTGGTTCATATTTGGGTTAGGAAATATCTTAACAAAAAATAATTTTACGCTTTTGGAATGAAATTTATTAAGCACTACAAATATTAAAATCATTTAAAATGTTATAGAAAATCAAAATAGTATAATAATCTACTTCTGCAAATATATCCATTTTGATTAGGTAGGTAGGTACTCGATTTACTCCAAATTCACAACAATTTTCATGAATGTCTATGCTCAAGCGTGGTCTCGACTACACTTGCGAAAACAACGATCAAATCTCGTCTCAAGCAGTGATTCTGAGCTGATTGTAATTTTAAAATAAGGACACATTGAGTAGAGCTCAGTTATGACTCAAGCACTGTTCTGTAATACGTAAAAAGTTTAATTTAAAGTGACATTGCTCAGGCGATTATTGATTGTAGTTTCTCTGCTCAAGTCAAGTTCTAAAATTAGAACTCCAACTGAGACTAGTTTTAAGTAATGCTTGAGTCTTGATTGTAGTTCTGTAATACGGGCCTAAGGAACCGAGGTCGAATTCAGATTCGAGCCGTGACGTTTTAAAGTGGTGAGATCGGCTCCGGAATCAGCCAAGAGCGTTGCCGAAGTTCTCCGAAAACAGTGACCCGTGTATAGCTGAGGCTCTTCCAGTTTTAAGAAAGTGGCAATTTCTCGCGGTACAGCACCTATTTTATTTACTCCCATAGGCTGTCTTGAGCATTGAGCATTTATTATTATGGTATTGTATGAAAAATCGGTCGGTTTCTATATTAGCTGGACGTAAATTCTTGAACTCGGCAACACTGTTCTTGCTGCATATTAATGATCTGCTTAAACCCGGTACCTTTGGGTATGCAGACGACAGCACTGTTGCTGAGAGATATGTGTCCGACGCACGAGCTGGTGGGTCGCAGATCCGGTCTCTTCGGGAGGCAATGGTTGAGCGCTTGAACGTGTCCTTACAGGCTGACTCTGAATGGGGCGATGCTAATCTGGTCAAGTTCAATGCTGCTAAGACCCAAGCGTGACTATTTTCCGCCAAAAGGAGCCAATTCCGCTCAGCTCCATCTTTCCGCGGTGAAACCGTGCCGATAACCGACCATCTTGAGCTTTTGGGGTTACATTAACATCTACTCTCAATTTTGGCCCTTACATAGAGGCAAAAGCTCAAGTGGCTGCAAAGAAGTTGGGGATTCTGGCTAAGGTGAGACGGTACTTCACGCCGGAACAGCTGCTCAAACTCTATCAAGCGCAAGTTCGATCGTGTATGGAATACTGCTCTCATCTTTGGGATGGATCTGCCAGATACCAGCTTGATGCCCTTGAGTCAATTGAGAAACGAGCCAAAAGGATCATCGGCAATGAGAGGCTCGTCGCGTCGAAGCTCCAAAGTCTTGAACATCGACGACGAGTTGCTAGCCTGTCGGTTTTTTACCGGTTGCATTTTGGGGAATGTGCGACGGAATTGCATAATTTAATTCCGCCAAGCCCGTTCCATCATCGGACCACAAGACGAACGGCGATGCGCCACCGGAACATGGTGGACATTTTTTTTTTTTTTATGGGGCAAACCCGCCACACATTCCCAACCACTGCAACTTCTGAAAGCCAGAATCAA
Source organism: Lacanobia oleracea (assembly GCA_950371165.1). Lineage (NCBI taxonomy): Eukaryota > Metazoa > Arthropoda > Insecta > Lepidoptera > Noctuidae > Lacanobia > Lacanobia oleracea. The sequence goes on from OX493397.1 coordinate 806,019, forward strand.
CAGTGGCGACCACCAGAAAAACGCCGAGCCAATGAAACCCGACGAGTCACGGAGAAACGATTCAACTGTCTTGGATCCTGCAACGAAATTAATCAGAAAAGTACAGCGGAGGAGTAGGAAAAAAAAAAAATAATTTCCACTTCCCTCCGTATCAAGCAGGAGACAGAATAGAACTAGGCCAATAGGCACCAAGGGACAAATACAACTGGGTTAAGCCCAGTTGCCAAGCACCACGGATTATATTTTACCACTTAAACTAATGGGTCCTAAATTGTGAGCTACTTTTGATTCCAGTAATAGGTATGGCAAAATCGCTTGAACGCACGGAAATTTGTTCTGGTTTCAACAAGGTCCGTATAGTAAACTACCCCAGATGTATCCTTAATACTATCTAACATAATATTGCGTTCAGTTTGCCAAAGACTACACTCCCATAAGATGTGATGTGCGGATTGTTCGTATTCATAGTCAGCTGTATAACATTGACATAAAGGCGTAAGGGCGCTATTACAAAATCGAGCGCTTGCCCCGGACTAAAGCTACAAACCGCGTTTCCCGAGATTTATACTGATTGTAGGGCTGTATACAACAATTGCTTAAAAATATGAGCTTACTTTTAAATAGACCCATTTTTTTTCATGCATTATAACAATACCTCCTTAATTATTAAATATTTTTTATTTTTTATTTGAATTTGGATTATACTTTCATAGATAAAAATTATAGATTCGTACGGAAAATTGACAATAATTCTCAGTTTTATCGAATTATTTTTGGTGTATTAATGCATGAATCGGAACAAATAGATTTGGTCATTCCAAAGTAGAAGGTACAGTTGTATCATGGACATTTTTAAAATTGATTATATTATTATATCTTCGGTGTACCAAAGCATCAAAAGATTCCCAAAAGCGTAATTTTATGAAACACCCTTTGCGGAGACAAGGAATTTACTGATGTACGTGAACAAATTGATATATTTATTTAGAACACTCCCAAGATTAACTATCAAACTTTCTTAGGCGTATTTTTGTTTTTTTTTTGTGCTATATCTAAAGCATAATCAGACATCAAAACTCGAATCAAACGCTCAAATTCAAGAAAAATTGTGACAGCGCTCTTAAAGGAAAATAATTTACTCTTAAAATTGCCATGACCTGTGAGAAATTGGGCAACACAGTGATCCACATCCAGCCATGTCCTGTCCAGCCGCTCGCGAACAGATGGAAAAAACTGGTGGAGGTGACGGCCTTTGACGGAATTTTCCCACCTACATTGCCACTCGGATAAAAGTTCTTCCCAGACATCAGTCTGGGGTTTTAGTAATCTAAAGATCTTAGCACGGCCGCATTGCGGTAAGAACTCTGGGTCCGTAATCTTTCTAGCGTAGTAGTACATTGCAGCACGCCGCTGCACTTCTAGATCGACTGGGAGAACACCCTCCAGCACTGGTAAGGCTTCAGTACTAACCGTCCTATACGCCTTGCATAAGAATATCAAAGCCAAACGCTGGCTTTGAAGCAATTTACGTCGTACCGCACTTATGATGGCCCTATCGGCCCAGACAGGTGCCCCGTATCACATACAACCCAAGTAGGTAGCCCCATAAATAGTTTTTAAGGTTTGAAAAGATAGACCCCAAGTAGCTTTGGATATTCTCGTCAAGGCGTAGAAGTTCTTTTTTGCTTTCTCACCTACTGTTTTTATATGATCAATAAATGAAAAGTTATTTTCTAATAGGATACCGAGATAGCACATGGATTCTTTTCTTTTAACGGGTACGTTATTAAATTTAATACTAGGCCAGGATTTAAGGTTTCCTTTTAAAATAAGTTGATAGGTTTTATGCGGTGCAAAGGTCAGACGGTTTCGATCGCCCCACTGAGATATTAATCGTAGGCATGTGTCAGCCAAATTCTCGAGGCCAGCCCGAGTATTTGCCTGAATGAGAAGCAAGCCATCGTCCGCGTAACCGGTTAATGATCAGCCGCATGGGAGCGGAAGTGCGAGGAAATCATCGTAGCCAATATTCCAAACATATGGACCGAAAACTGAGCCCTGAGGACATCCCATGGTTAGAGACTTAGTAATGGAATGATGTCCAAGTTTGAGTTTCACGGAGCCGTTTAGAAAGTAAGAAAGAATCAGTAATCTGATTCGATTGTAAGATGTTTTTGTAACAACCACGGTTTTTCATTTTAAGCAGTAGCATCGGCCACCATGCGTTATCAAAAGCGCCAGAAATGTCGAGAAAGATTCCAACCACCTATTTATGTTCCGATAAGTTAATAATTTTACGAACAGAGAGCACCGCGTCGACGGTGGATTTACCAATAGTAAAACCAAATTGATTATTATGAAATTTAGGTCCATTCGGTAGTAAGCGCGGAACGATTAGTCGTTCTAAGAGTTTTCCCAAAGATGGAAGTAGGGTTATGGGCCGGTAGGACTTAGGGTCATCCGGGGGCTTATCGCCACTCTTCGGAATAATGCGTATATAGCCTTGTCGCCATATTCGAGGAAAAATACCTTCCGCAATGCATCGGTTATATACTGATAAGATCGCGTCTCCCGCTGTCTTACACGGTTCTATAATCATTCTATTAGATATTTTATCTAATAGAATAGATTTGTTGAGAGGTAGTCTCTTGACAACGTTTATGAATTCGTCAGTGGATGGAAGATCTGACTCCGGTGATTCAGGTGGCACCGCGGCCCACGCTCTGATCTGTTGGTGGTATTCATTATCATTTACTGATGAATCGTCTGGTATAAGGGAATCAAGCAGAGCATCAGTTGTTTCTACAATGCCGGTTGTATGTTTATTGTTTACTTTAATGTTTTGAACGTACGCAAGGTCGACAGATCTATTAGCTTTGAACTCGTGGTACAAAGGAGACCACGGACCCTCCTTATTAAGTTTATCAACAATTTTCCGCAATAAATTACCCTTAGATTTTTCAACAGATGCTCTGTAGCGTGACTTGGCAACTCTAAAAGTACTTAAAGCAAGATTAAAGAGGTCCCCGGTAGCCTTACGTTTTTTTAGCTTGTTAAGCTGTCTACGAGCTCTACGAAAGCTTTTACGTTGTTCAACAAGGTAGTCACTCCACCAATCACATCTACGAATATTGGTCATGGATGCGCGACCAATAGCAATGTCAGCACAGTAAGTGAAGGCGTCCGACATTAACTCAGCACTTTCCTCAGCTGACAGGCCATCGCGAGTGAAGTCTTTGACATGACCAGAAAAAAGTGAGCCGAAGAATTCCCAATTCGCGCCCTTACTTTTATATCTAAAATTTCCCGTTAAGTGTGACGAACCTTGAGTAAACATAGGAACAAATTCGTACACGATCAGGCGATGATCACTACAAGACGCGTCAGGAAGGACACGCCACTTATCCAAGCATACGTCTGCACTAGAAAGTGTGACGTCAATACAAGATTCGCCCATTTGGCTACAAAAAGTAGGTGGTGCGTCTGGGGTGTTATGAATTGATAAATTCATCTCAGCAATAAAATCTTCAGCAGCACAACGTCGTTCGGAATCAGTGGATCGAACCTTGCCATACCACAGGGAAGAAGATGCATTTACATCAGCACCTACTATAATTTTGCAGCCCGCGAGCGACCGCAAGACGTGACGGAGATTATGTATATGTGGAGTAACTGGGTCTGAGTATTGAAAGTAGCAGCTCACAACGTAAACCTTAAAGGTAGGCGATGATACTTCCGCCACGGCGCAATGAGGCGTCATGAGATTACTTATAGATGTTACAGTAAAGCCCGAAGAACGCGCTACATAAATTCCGGCCCGCGCCCTGCAGTCCAGCTGAACCACCCTGTGACGTAAGCGCGCGTTTTGGTATTGTTCCTGAATAAGTACTATGTCAAGATTATAATCCACAATCAATTTATCCAGCTCAGATGTCGCCACCCTATCGTTATGGAGATTTAATTGTCCTATGGTTAAAATATCCATTATTAGTAGTTAGTGTTTAGGATTAGTTGTTCGAGTTTCAGTTTGTAGGTAGTACACTCTTGAGATCCGCAGCGATGATCACACGGTTTTTTAAAGCGTTTGCACGCCACGCAAGTCGGTTTAAAATTTAAGTCGTCCTTATGCGGGCAATCATTTGTTTCGTGTGCCTCCGAACAATTGGCACAGGTCGGTTCCTTACTAGCGCTGTGTTTCTTAACGTGACCGAACTGTTGGCAATGCAAGCACCGAACTACTTCTACATCATCAATAAAACGGCAGGTTGCCCAATCAATAAATAACTTATCCTTGGTAGTTACTAAGTGTTTACGTACCGCGGGTTCTATTTCAATGCCAATCCATTTTCGACCGTTATCTAAGGAGCACCTACGGATAATTTTGGTAGACTTTATAAAGTCATCCTCTTTAATATGCAGCTCATCCTTAATATTTTGGCGGTAAAGCGCGTTCAGAAAAGCGCCATCATTCATTGATGATGGAACATCCTTTACTAACACTCTAGGGCGTCTACCCTTTGGCTTTTCTAGTCGTAAACCAGCGGCCTTGATAGCATCCACAGATTCTAACTTTCTAAGTTGAATTTCATTAGCAACACGTAGTACGACACCTGATTTCGCGGTTTTTTTCACGCCTACAATTTGAAAACCGTCGTCACTGGGCTTAATTGCATTCATGAGCGCTTGTTTTGTCGCGGACGAAGTGTTATAGTCAGCTGACCGGTCCGCGGTAAGGTATGCGACCACACAAGGTAACGATGGTCGGGACTGCATACCTAATTGCTGGAGCTACTTTTGGCAAACGTAGTTTCAACGAGTCCGCATATGAAATTTTACAGTTGTTATTGACAGGATCGGGATTGACAGCGTTATTCAACTTGATTTTATCTAATTCGCGTTCCGTATTGGCTAACTTCGTCTCGTTGCATGATGATTTTATGGCCAGCATAGAAGCAATGGCTGTGACACGCTGTGTCATATCCATGATAACTGATTTATTTGCAACATTAATTCGAGAGCCCTGATAATTCACTAGGTCGTTAATTTTAGACAGGTATGACGACGCCTCGGAAACTAAGTCACAATAGTCGGTATTGCTCACATCACTGATATTTAAAATCGGCGAGGATTTTTCCACGGTTTCGAATGTTTGATGAAGCCGTTTGGACATATCATCGGGCAAAATGTATGATGGAGACATTTCGCTGAACAAACGTTTCGAATTAGCGGAGGTCGCCACGGGCGACCTCCGCTAATTTGGGTTTTAGTATTTCTACGAAATATTTCTCCGCCGCGATCTGGTGGGTCATCATTTGTTGACATCATCATTGACGGAGAATACGATAAATAAAAGTATTAGAACGCGAATGAATGAAATTAAAGAATTAAACAAATAAATATCGATCGATTAAGTTATTTCGCGGTACCCACACACAGAAAAAAAAATGCACTTACCGAGGGCTGGAGAAATTGACTAATTAGCAATAAATGAATAGACAGACTGCTTTAAAAACTTACAAAACACGCACTTAATACACTATGGCACAGCTAGGAACAGTTCACAAGCCTTAGAATAAACACACAATGCAAATTCCGAATTTACAGAACGGAGCGATATAATAAACACCTCACAGCGCATAAGTGGGAAGGAAAGTCTGTGGTGGACATCCCACCCATACGCACAAAACGTTTTGGGAACACATTCATAGTGCGTACAGCTAAGGAGTGGAATTCCCTGCCGGAGTCTGTGTTTCCTGATAGCTACAACCTGGGAGTCTTTAAATCAAGAGTGAATAGGTTATTTCTAGGCAAGCGTGCTCCATCTTCGACCACATCCTCGCTTACCATCAGGTGAGATAGTGGTCAAACGCGTGCCTATCAACAGTAAAAAAAAAAAAAAATTTTTTTCAATAGTTACATATTCTTCGCGTACGACAAAAGACCTGTCACGGTTCGTCTTCGTTATTTTCAATTTACTAACAGTAATTTGTCTGAATGCTTCTCGATATTATTAACTGTTAGCTGTAATAGCTCGTTATTACGACACGCTCCACTAATTCCTATGATCAGTATAACCTGTTATGAAAATATTACATAATTAATATGCATAATTTAACTTTTACAATAATATTAATAATTTAATATTTTAACAGTATCGCTAAGCCAGACTAGGATTCATTGCGCCTCCAAAAATCATAGCCTCTTTATACATAACAGTCTACACACAAATTTTAATAACTAACAACATAGATTCATAGGTACCACTTACTTTAGCGGCAAGAAAATTGCAGTCCGGAGCTTCATTAAGAAATTCTTCTATGTTAAGGGCCGTGAAAATTTTGGACTTTTTAGCGTTATACTGCTACTTATACTATACTACTACTGACATTCTTTTTAGAAAAGATACGATTTTTGCGTATGTTTCAATATGCACGTTATGTTTTGTTTTTAAAGTAGCTTTCATCATTGAGTAAATACTCCACATTGTAGATGATCGCCTCGTCTGTGATAAATCTAAAAAATAAGATAGCAACACCGTCTCCGAAAAACTGCTTGCTCCCTTTGTAAGTCTCCATTCATTGAAGACATGGTATGCTTTCAGGTACCCAGCGCTGGGCACGCCACAATCCAGGCGATTAGTCCCCTCTTTGAGAAGTGGCTGGAGCGGCGTCACGGCATCTTTACCTTCCGCCTGACGCAGTTACTCACCGGACACGGTTGTTTCGGGAGATACCTGTTTCGGATTCGGCGGGAGGACACGCCCGGGTGTCATCACTGCGAGGATCGACCGGTGGAACATACGGTGGAGGTCTGCCCTGCTTGGGCGGAGAACCGCCGGGTCCTCTTTAAGGCGATCGGAGGCGGCGACCTCTCGCGACCGGCCCTGGTTCAATCTATGGTCCGGAGCGAGGAGGCATGGGAAGCAGTCACCTCCTTCTGTGAAGCAGTAATGCTAGCAAAGGAGGATGTCGAACGTGTGAGAGAGAGGGAAACCTCACGAACCAGCCGCCTCAACAGAAAAAGACGTCCCGGGCGTCGCCGTCGGGGGTCGCAGGGCGATTTCCAGCCACCGTAGGCGCGGGCCTGCGAACGGCAAGCATTGAGTGGCTCGCCGTCCGATCAGAACCAGGCCCGGGTTGGCGGCGCGCTGTGTTCCACGCGCGCCTCAAGGAGCTGTCACAAGGGAGACGGGGCCCGCTAGGGCAAGTGCCTGCCGGGGTGCATCTTGCAGTTTTCTTACTTCTAATTTTTCTTTACTAATAAATGCGAAAGTTGGGTTGGCTGGATGTTTCTTACTCAATTACGACAATACGGCTGAACAGATCTGGATGAAATTTTGCACAGAGGTAGATTATAGTCTGGAATACCACATAGGCATTCTTATCTCGGAAGTACCTACTTTGGGAGATATTCAAGATTTTAACCATTTATTTACAGGTAGATACTTTGAATTTTTAAGATCAGTCTGTCAAAAACATGAAGCTATTTGCAAGTTTTAAAGCGTAAGTAGACCACTATGAAAAAGAACGTGCAAGAAACTCCACGGCCAGTCTTTTATATCATGTTATGTACCTATTACAAAAATACTGGTTACGTTGTCCTGGTTGCTTCGATAAGTGAAGACAATTTAAAGAAAAAAGGAACCACGTAAAAAAATTTAAAATATCTATAAAGATAAGCCTGATAATTTGTGAAACGTAGGCGAAGCCGCTTGCTGGTAAAACATAATGAAACAATTTACAGTAATGCTTCTCTGTAAACTATATTTGAAGTCAGATTTCCAGGAATGTATAAATATTAATTATGTGAATTGCTAATGCTCAGTTTCCAAAGATCGAGAAGCCGCTGTTCGAGATCTTTGAGAGCTCAAGCGAGCGTCTCGGTCTGTGAAAGTCTCCGACTCTTGCGACAATGCATGGCGCATTATATCTACCGACAAACGCTCTGTGCGTTTCTGGCTACTCTCGAAAGATCGAGAAATTACCATGCGAGAACGTTGTGTACTTAGCCGAGGCTCGCGCTGAGTACAATTATCTAAAGTGCGAGTTCTGGCCTGCCCTTCTCTAGCAGAAGCAAGTCTGGCTTCTCGATCTTCTGCTGTTCCTTGAGATCTACTTAGTCTCAAATATTTAGCCTTTTTTTCTATATTGTGAAAGATTCGACCTTTTTCTAGAAGGCATTTTTAAATTAGCGAAACAAAAATAAAACTTATAAACTGATAACTGAAGGAAGACGGACAGCGGTGACTCATCCGCAGCGTCGTTGCCTCGAGACTCACTGTGCCCCTTCATCCATTGAATGGTTACTTTGTTGTGTCTACCAACCAGGTTAAGATTCTCGAGTGTTACCAACGGGTAACACTCGAGAAACAACCCAGAGTTCACTGTGTGGCTGTTCAGAGCTTGCAGGACGGACATGCTGTCCGAGAGTATGCGTATTGAGTGGTCCAGTTCGAACAGTCTAGAACTTCGCAAGAACCAAACCAATTCAAGACTACGATAAACGGACAATTAACGAATCCAGTTAGAGACAACTCAGAGATTTTAGCGATACTGGTAATTTAGACCCTAACTAAGAATTTCAAGACCTTTTAGAGACCGAATCTAATCACCTAACGAACTCGAGTGGGTATGAAAATCGTGTGAGGGTCGTTCTCCAGCAGAAAATCTTAACACCGCAATTCAGGAAAACGCGTCATCAGTGCAACGCCATCAATCGAACAAGTAAGTAAACTGACAAAATGTTTTGCATTGGAAGACTAATACAGGCTTTATTAGCTTAAAAGGAGGCTCCAATCACTATCTAGTAATGTAAGAAACATGTTAAACTAATAAAAATTTTCATTTTTCATTTTTCATTTTTTCATTGGAAGATGTTAAATAAGGACAATAATAAGGTATTAAAATGTTCACTTTTATTTTGCTACGTATAAAAGTTTCACAAATAACAATGTGTTTTGGGGTAATATTCATACTTTCATGCATTAATATATGGCGCTTTGCCTAATTACAATACATTAGGAAGTTTCCTACTAAACTTAAAAATTCAATGTATTTTGATTTGTGGATCGGTCGTTATGATAAATACCGATAAGGTATAAAAATGTTCAGTTTTATTTTGCCACGTATTGAAAGTTTCACACATAACTCAACAATTTGTTTTTGGTGTTTTATACATGCGTTCGTGCATTTTCTATTTTTCAATAGATGGCGCTCTAATACATGAGGAACAGAATACACTAGGAAGTTTCTTACTAAACTTAAAAATTCAATATCTTTTGATTTTGTGGGTCGATTTTGATGAAATAAACGCTAAATGTTACTCGAGTTATCACTTAATATTTTTAAATACCTATATTTGGAACCCAATCTGTGGTTTATGCGTGATGCTCCCTCAAACGCACTGACAAACAGACAAACAGACAAACGTACAAAAATTTCAAAAGTAGCATATTTGTGTTTTGTATCTTTTACCTAACTTTTCTATGTAATTTTTATGCTGTACAGACACGGTTAGTCTACGATTTTATTATATGTATAGAAGATTTAAATCCTCGCTTACCATCAGGTGAGATAGTGGTCAAACGCGTGCCTATCAATAGTAAAAAAAAAAAAAAAGCGGTCATTGCGAATTAACCATAATAGTTAGATATATACCCTTGCTGACTTTTTCATAGGTAATAATGAGCACTTCAATTTATTATGTAGTACATTATTTTGATGTATCATTAATAGATTCCTCAGCGCACGCCAAATAATGAATTTTTAGGCAAAATTTTGCTACTTTGGGTTACATTATTGCAATTTTCTTAAGGATCTCTAATTTTTTGAAAGTATAATATAGCATATGTGAGGAGCTCGTGGCTAAATAATAACAGCCGCACGGGTCAATCATCAAGGTTAAGCAACGCTTGCCAAGGTTGGTTTGTGGATGGGTGACCATCTTAACGTAACGAGTTTCCTCCGTGCCTCGGAAAGCACGTTAAGCCGTTGGTCCCGGGTCCCGGCTGTCATTTGTAGATCTTTGGCAGTCGTTACGGATTTTCAGAAGCCAGTAAATCTGACTCCAGTCTTGCCAAGAGGTACCGTGTTACCCAGTTAATGGGTTATGGAGGTCTGGTAGGCAGCCGCTTCTCGTAAAACACTGGTATTCAGCTGAATCCGGTTTGACTGGAAGCCGACCCCAATATAGTTGGGAAAAGGCTAGTCAGATGAGATAATATAGCATATGTTCATCAGGAATAATGTAAGACAGTTACGATGAAAGAACTTTTAAATCGGTCCAGTAGTTTTGGAGCCTATTCATTTCAAACAAACAAACAAACAAATTTTTCCTCTTTTTAATATTAGTGTAGATTTAAATACGAGTAGATAAGGCTTAATATTCGTATCATGATACTAAACTCGCCACTATTCCATTTGCGTTCACTGATTTCCATTCACTATTTCATATCCGGGTTTTGATTGAAAAATTTGAACAAAAAGCGGTCATTGTGACTTAACCATAATAGTTAGGTTTATACCCCACGGACTGTTTTGTAGATATTCATGTCCTCTATAAAACTGTAGTCTTACTGTAGTAGATACACGACTTTGCTCTATTGTCAATATTTTCCGCATCGTACGTGATATAAGGATCTTTTTTGGTACTTTTTTCACATCTTGGGTTACACTATCGAAGTTTTCATACGGATCCCTAACTTTTTGAAAACATTCTATAGCCTATGTTACTGAGTGATAATGTAACGGCAAAAGAGTATTTTTGAAATCGGTCGGAATTTTTAAGACACAAATCTTTCCTCTTTATAATATTAGTGATGAAAAATCAATGATTGTTCCTCACAAGAAAAGTGCTCAACGCGCTTTAAGAAGTTTTCACTTCAAAAAAATGCGGTTAGTCTTTGGGGACTGCTAGTGCCGATAGAAGTGAAAACTAAGTACCTACTTGTAAATTGTATCGAGCTCATGGAAAGCGTTCGGTGACGATGACGCGAGTTCTAAGATTTTTGTTCACTCAAAAAGTGCTCAACGCGCCTAAAGAAGTTTCAACCCATGGGAGTGCAGGTCTGACGGACACACAGCAGCAGACGACAGCAGTAGAGTCGAGATGTAGGATTTGTGGAGTTAGTTTTACATCTTGAGTTGAGGGGCTTGGGTCTTCGGAGTTTGAGTTTGAGTCTTCGGAGGATTAATCTGCGTACCTATGAATTGGGTTGGGCTGTGGAATTACGCGTAATATTTTTAACACCTAGATACCAAGAACTATTGAACAAAATAATTAATTATTTTGGAGATGCTAGGTCCCCCCTTGTTTCAGACTAAGGCCCACGCCGCTGCTGTTGAACCCAAGGTCTACTTATCAAGTAGCAGTACGGTTCCTGATGAGGTAACTCTACTGTTGCTCTTGCAAAATATGTTCTGCTTTCGGTTTAACACCTATAATATAACTATTTCAATAAAATTGGGCGAGGTTCCGTGAGAGTGTCTTTTATCTATTTCAAGTAACAAGACTTTAATGTTAGCAACAATTTACTTACAAGCAACATAATTATATTGGGAAAACAATACAGAAACAGTGACACCGCTACGGCAAGGTCACGTTGGTTTCTACCGTACCTAGATACTCTAAAAAGTGAAAAATAATATGTGTTTGTCCATTTAGCTTAAAATACTTAGGTTATTTTGGCTCACGCGTCGTCGCCTCAGAGACCACAGTCATGCTTTTGTATATTATTAATATGAAGTGTACTTGTTTCGTAGACAGACATTTCATAGAATATCGTTTCGCAGAAAATATGTTTCACATAAAATTCGGTTGTTGTAATTTTATGTCAAATATTATTATTTCAAAGACTATTAACTTAAATGAAACCTATTTCACACAAACAAAATTAAATGAATTTCATTATCACATTTTTTTATTTAACAAACTTATCAAACAGTAGAATTATTGTTTAACGAATATTGTTTGTATACTTCAGTGAAATGTAATTATAATTAAATATTATTGTTTTATAATATGTCCATGGCATACTTTAAAGATGGCAGAATTTTATTTGGAATAATTTAACTACACATATTGCCATTTTATAAAAAAGCATTTAACCGCAATAAAATATGATATTAAAAAATCAACATGTGTGCTAAAAAAAATTGTGACAGAAAAGAATCGCTGTAAAACCGACCCCACGTAGTCTTGTCTGCCCTACCCCTAGAGTGTAATTTAAGCCCGCGAAGACGCGGAAGAGCGAGGCGGCCCGCGAGCTGAGGAGCAAGTGTGAGCGGTATAACCTCTGCGACGATAAGTTCGCGTGGCATCGCCGGAGCCGTGACAGAAAACATGCCTGCTGCATGTTGCATGGTTGCCTGTGTTGCTTGCTTGCATTCTGCATATTGCCTGCTCGTTTGCGTGCTGCATGTTGCATGCTCGTTTATGTGCTGTATTGATATGTTTTCAACTAGGAGGTGCGAAATAAGAACACAGGTGTTACAACTGATGGTTAGTTTAATACTGAACCTTTGACAAACTGGACACTCACACATTCACAATTAGGAACTACCCACATATGTGTGAGCAGCAAGCACATACACATCACTCCTCCACACTAATTTTGAAACCTGTTGACAAGAATAACATACTTACATAAACTTATCTATATATATAAACTTATCTAAGAATAACATATATCTATTTATAATATAACGAATAATCTATATTTTTCCTGGGGCGCTGAGAACGTGCACGTGATATTGGTATGGCAGCCAAATCCTGCGTGACGGCTGAGGCTTGAGGAGCCTGGGCGTCTTCTCTAAAAGACTGCTGTGCATTTTCTCGGCTCTCAGTATCAGTTACTCTAGTTTGATTGCTGCCCGCTTCAACGCTCGCTGCAGCAACAGCAAACCGCGCTGTGTCCTTTTCCACTTCCAACGGTTCCTGTGAGACAGCGCTCTCTGGCGTGATAACTGAATTAGATTCATTTATTGGTCCGGGCATTATGGGTGATCTAAACGGAACAGGTGAAGTCGGTGGACTAGGAACAAGCGGGATATACGGAAGTGTTGAGTCAACACAATCAATTAACCTTGCAACATTAATTTCCTTTTTACTTTTACAGTTTAACAGTTGATCAAGATGTCTTATGCAAAATAAACCATTATCTTCAACCAGCACTTTATACATTCTTTTACCTATCACCTTATTTATTACTCCTAACTTCCAAGTCTCTTTTCTACCACTGTACCAGCGGAACCATACGCTATCACCTTCTTTGAATGCTCTTTTGTGACATTCTTGATTTCCCGACGATTTTGTGCGTAATTTATTGTCTTTAGGAAGTATTAAGTCAAGACGAGATCTTAAATTTCTGCCAAACATTAATTTGGCGGGCGAATGTCCAGTACTACAGTGCTCTGTGTTCCTGTATTCGAATAAATATTCTAATAATTTGTCATGTATAATATTTTGTGCCGTACTTTCGTTCATTATACTGGTTAACATCTTTTTACACGTCCTTACTGAATTCTCAGCTTGTCCGTTGCTACATGGATGGTAAATTGGAGATGTTATGTACTTAATACCATTATTGGAACAGAACGTATGAAATTCTTTTGAATTTATCTTTACGTCGTTATCCGAGACTAAAGTACAAGGTAAACCAAATATTGAAAAAAATTGTTTCAACTTCCTTATCAAAGATTGGGTGGTAAGATCATTCCGCATGTGAATACACTCTAACCATTTAGAGTACGCATCAATCACTACCAAGTATGTCTGTTGACGTATAGACAAATAATCGATGTGGATTCTTTCCCACGGTGCCGCTGGACTCGGCCACGGTGAAGGCGCAGCTCGTGGCGGTGCAGGCCTCTCGCTTGCGCATATATCGCATGCACCGATCCACCTTTCAATATCCTCGTCTATTCCGGGCCACCACATCCTACCACGCGCATTGCATTTTGTTTCGACGATGCCTAAATGCGTACTATGCAGTTCACGTAGCATTCTTTCTCGCAGTGTCACAGGAATTACCACTTTATGCCCCCGCATTAAAACACCATTTTCATATTGAAGATCCGTACGACATAAAAAGAAAGGACGAATAGATTCGCAAACAATTTTGCGGGGCCAACCTACATTCGTATACTTAACGACAGTTTGTATAGTCTTATCGTTACAAGTAGCATTCTTTACATCCAACAACAAAACAGCTGGTTCATTCGCATCTAAAAAATTAAGTGAGCAATACGCGTCATACTCGCTATCTTCTTTGCACACACTATCCGGTACAGGCGCACGGGAGAAATAATCGGCCACTAAGTTATTCTCACTAGTTATATACTGAACTATATAATTATATGCGGATAGAATAATAGCGTATCTTTGTAAACGTAATGCTGTGGTGGTCGATATACCTGTTTTATTATTAAAAATTGACACTAAGGGACGATGATCGGTTTTGAGAACAAAAGGTTCACTTCTACCATATAGGTATTGGTGGAAATGTTTGACACCAAAAATGATCGCCGTCGCCTCCTTTTGGATTTGACTATAATTGCGTTCACTCGTCGAGAGCGACCGTGAGGCATACGCCAGCGGTCGTTCGCAGCCATCGTCATCCCGTTGAGACAAGACTGCTCCGAGCCCATGCGGGCCCGCGTCTACCGTCAGCACTAGCAGCGCACTCGGCTCGAAGTGTGCCAGCACGCGCTCGGAGGCGAGCTCAGCGCACACGCGGCGCACGGCGCGGCGCAGTCGCGGGCTCGCGGCCCCCACTCCCACCGTGCGCCAGCGCGCAGCAACTCGTGGAGCGGGCTCATAATGCTTGACGCATTAGGAATAAAATTCCTGTAGTAGTTGACTACTCCTAAGAACCTCTTAACTTCTGTGACGTTAGTCGGTTCTGGAGCGTTTAATATAGCTTTAACTTTTTCACGGTTAGTCCGTAATCCGTTCTTATCAATGACATAACCCAAGTATGTTACGTTCTCTTTAAAGAACTCACATTTGTCCTTTTGAAGGCGCAACCCAGCTTCATTTAATCTGCTTAAAACTTGAGCTAATCTCGTCATGTGAAGTTTTTTTGTTGGCGCAGTCAAACAAATATCGTCTAACCATATACTGACTCCTTCGATACCACGCAATAGTGTTTCCATTGCCTTTTGAAATAGAGCTGGAGCATTCGCAAGTCCATAAACTAGGCGCGTATATTTAAATAGTCCTTTTGGTGTGTTAATGGTAGTCAACTCCTGGGAATCTGCAGAGAGTGAAAATTGATTATATGCGTTTTTTAAATCAATTTTTGAATAATGTTCTCCGCCGCCAAGTTTTGCGAACACTTCTTCAATTCTAGGCAATGGATACTTATCTATTATAAGGTCCTTATTTAGTGTGACGGAAAAATCACCTGCAATCTTAACCGTGTTGTTGTCTTTGAGGACTGGTACTATAGGGGTTGCATAACGAGAATAATTCACTGGAACTAGTATACCCAAACTGACTAACCTATTTAATTCTGATTCGACCTTGTGTTTTAATGCGAACGGTATCGTGCGAGCCTTAAAGAATTTTGGTACTGAGTTTTCCTTTAATTGCAAATGAACTTCAAACTTATTAAAATGACCAAGTTCGTCTTTCCATAAATTCGGAAACTGTTCCAATAATGTATTAACATCATCGTCCTGGCTGATTTTATAAACATTTGTTAAAATTAAACCAAAGGCGGACATAAAGTCTCGACCGAGCAGGGGAGGGCCATTTGAATCAACAACAAATAATTTTATATTTTTCTTTTTATCTGCGTATTCGACGGTAGCCTGAAAATACCCCAACGGTGAAATTTTATGTCCGTTATATAAACACATTTTGATTTTGCAATTAATTAAATTATAATGTGCAAACAGTTCTGAGTACATTCTCTTTGACATAACCGAGACCCCCGACCCGGAGTCCAACTCCATTGTCACAGTTTTATCACCTACTTTTATCGTCAAATTCAACGGTTTATCGGTTACGTACCTTATGTTAAAGTTATGACATTCGTTACAACTGCTGCCATCCGTGTCTGTATCTGCGCCACTATTGTCACCCCCGATATTATTAACGCGCGAACACGACCGGTTTGGTTCCTTTTATTGTCACACACTTTTTTTAAATGTCCCACTTTTCCACATTTTTGGCACTTATAATTTTTGTAACGGCACTTGTCCTTATCGTGATTTTTTAAACCGCAAATTGAGCAACGAAAGTCTTCGGAACACTGCTCACAACCATATTTCGATGTTGATGAGCGCCCATCTCGCGAGCCCGTACGCACACTGCCGGCGCCACTGCCACCACTGCGCTTACTGCTACCCTCACTCGACCGCCAGCGTTCACCTTTACATATTTTGTTAACTGCTTCTTCCTTTATGTTAGTGACATCAGTGGACATCACGTTCCTAGCCTCTCTAGCGCATTCCGCTCGCTCTGCTATTTCTAGGGCTTTCGAGAACTCCAAGGTGGAAGCGTTTTGCTCAAATAGCTTGTCACGTTCAGGTCCCGCACACAAACCAAGCACGAAACGATCCGTCAAGTTCGTATCCAAAGCCACTACGAAGTCACAGTAGCTCGCCAATCCTCGCAGTCGTACAGCCCAATCGCCCAACGACTCGCCTGGGTTCCTCTTCGCCCCATAAAATTTGGCCTTGTCCGAAAATGAACATTGCTTCTGTTTGAAGTGAGTATCAAGCAATTCCACCAGTTTCTTATAATCTAGCGCTTCCAAATCGACTGGATATGCTAGATTCCGCACCAACCGATATGACTCATCAGATAGATGTGTTATTAAAATTGCGCTTTTGATTTCCTCCTTCACATCGTTGACTTTAAAAAATTGGGTCAACCGACTTTTATAAATCAACCACTCGCATGATTTATAATCGAACGTAGTTAAATTTCCTAGAAACGACTTCGCCGTTTTTTTTTGTTTGAGGGTAAGATCGTCCTCGTCGCCAATGATATGTTTTCAACTAGGAGGTGCGAAATAAGAACACAGGTGTTACAACTGATGGTTAGTTTAATACTGAACCTTTGACAAACTGGACACTCACACATTCACAATTAGGTACTGCTTCCTGCATGCTAGCTGTATGCTTGCTGCATTAATGGTTATGCTTGTTTGCATAGTTTTGTCTTTTATTCCCGTCGCCATTGAAATTGCGGGCCCAAATGAAAAGTTTTGCTTGAGTAGAATTTACCCGCATTTTTTTTTGTGACTGCGATGTTGTAATTTTATAGGAGGCTATGCATTTTGTCAAACGTTTAGAAACTGTCCGTTGATAAAATGTTTTTCTTGGTAACAAGTTTTATGTTAAATCCTCATTATGCGGATAAAGAATATTTGATTTGTAATTCTATGATATCATAAATATCGAAACAAAGTTTATTTGTAACAAAAATCTATGATTTAAATTTATTCAAAGTAAGTATTCTGCGTATTGATTATTCTATGAAATGATAATACGAGAAAAAAATTATGTGAAACGAAATTCTATGAAACTATCTTCTATAAAACAACGTACAACCATATTATTTAGTAAGTATATGCTCCTTGAGATTTACGTCTCATGTAGTCATGTTATTGCTTACGTTGCGCTATGCATTACTTGTATGCACTAATTTATATTTTTTGATTATTATACTACTCCTTTGGGAACCGAGCACTAGCCTTCTTATTTTACACCCGAACCTTTTTACATAGGTCCATCTCATGGTGACCCTGCCAGGATTCGAATCTATATATTCTTGTATTAAAGTATTAGCGGTCTACCAACACCAAAATCTCTAAAACTTGGTATGTCTTTTATGAAAATCGATCGAAGTGGTGTCTACTATTTTATTGCTAACTAGCACTTCGCCCGCGACTTCGTCCGCGCTGCTATTTTCTTAAAGATCCCTCATTTTTTCTTGACAAATTATAAATTTAAACCTTCCTCGAGAACCAATATCCATTGGAGAAAACCAAGTGATATCGGTGCAGTAGTTTTTGAGTTTATAGCGAACAGACATACAAATGCGGCGGAGAACTTTGTTTTATAATATGTTGTGATGTAGTAATGACAAAACCATTTGGTTACGCAGGAGTCGGGACAGAGACGTATTTCATCCTAAATGAGCTGGGCGTTCGTTTGATGTGTGAGCTACATAACTTTAGTTCGACTTTTCATGTCTTAAAAATTGAATTGTGATGAAAACAAAACAGTTCATTTAAGTCTCATTTGTTTAAATAAGAAACTATATACAATTTAAATTGAAAATAAAACTACAACTAACCATAAAAAAAAATGCGATGCAGTCTTTGGAGACTACCGATAGAAGTGAAAACTAAGTACCTACTTGTGAACTGTATCGAGCTCATGGAAAGCGTTCGGTGACGATGACGCGAGGTCCATGGTTTTTGTTCACCCAGAAAGTGCTCACCGCGCCTAGAAAGTGTATTAATTTGTAGCAATTTATTACAGCTCGTAAAAATTGGGTAGGTATCAGGGGCGTAGCTACCGCCGTATAAGACGTATCAAAGATACGGGCCCCCGGACTACAAGGGCCCCGACGTGCCCTTCTTGGCCTGCAAAGCCAATCCTAGCTAGTAAGGCCTATCTTGTTAAAAAAACAATACCCCTAAAATCGCCACCCTCAACAATGTTTGATACAGGGCCCCTTAGGGACCACCTAGGCCACTGGTAGGAATGTAAGAACACCACCGAACCTAGGCGAACTTATGCATACAGGCATTCTTGACCTCTGAACAGCGTGTTAGCTGTACAAGATAAATACAATTTAAAAATATAAATCATCATCTGCCTAGCCTTTTCTCTACTATATTGGGGTCGACTTCCAGCTTAGCTGAATACCAGTATTTTACGCGGAGTGTCTGCCTACCAGACCTCCACAACCCATTAACTAGGTAACACGGTATTTCATGGCAAGAGTGGAGTCAGATTTACTGGCTTCTGACTATTCGTAACGACTGCCAAAGATCTAAAAATGACAGCCGGGACCAACGGCTTAACGTACTTTCCGAGGTCGGAGGAAACCCGGTATGTTTATGTATGTTATTAAAAATATAAACGTTTTTTTAAAAAAACGTAAATATAAAATAAATAAATAAAACTTTATTTCAGACAACAACAAAAAAAAAAACAACGAAATTTTTTTTAAACCTATTAAATAACGCTATACCTAGTTGATACTGCCCTAAACTTAGTATCAGATTCATAAGCCACATGAGCTTAATAATATGGACCTTTAGTGCTCCAGGTAGTTCATTCAGTAGTCATTTTAGTATTAAACAGTGCCGTTTGTAGGAGGACTCCATGTTGGTGGTGCCCAGGTGGTGCCATTTGTGGGAGGACTCCATGTCGGTGGTGCCCAGGTGGTGCCATTTGTGGGAGGACTCCATGTAGGTGGTGCCCAGGTGGTGCCATTTGTGGGAGGACTCCATGTTGGTGGTGCCCAGGTGGTGCCATTTGTGGAAGGACTCCATGTCGGTGGTGCCCAGGTGGTGCCATTTGTGGGAGGACTCCATGTCGGTGGTGCCCAGGTGGTGCCATTTGTGGGAGGCCTCCATGTTGGTGGTGCCCAGGTGGTGCCATTTGTGGGAGGACTCCATGTCGGTGGTGCCCATGTGGTGCCATTTGTGGGAGGACTCCATGTTGGTGGTACCCAGGTGGTGCTATTTGTGGGAGGACTCCATGTCGATGGTGCCCAGGTGGTGCCATTTGTGGGAGGACTCCACGTTGGAGGTGCCCAGGTGGTGCCATTTGTGGGAGGACTCCACGTCGGTGGTGCCCAGGTGGTGCCATTTGTGGGAGGACTCCATGTTGTTGGTGCCGAGGTGGTGCCATTTGTAGGAGGACTCCATGTCGGTGGTGCCCAGGTGGTGCCATTTGTGGGAGGACTCCATGTTGTTGGTGCCGAGGTGGTGCCATTTGTGGGAGGACTCCATGTTGGTGGTGCCCAGGTGGTGCCATTTGTGGGAGGACTCCATGTCGGTGGTGCCCAGGTGGTGCCATTTGTGGAAGGACTCCATGTCGGTGGTGCCCAGGTGGTGCCATTTGTGGGAGGACTCCATGTCGGTGGTGCCAAGGTGGTGCCATTTGTGGGAGGCCTCCATGTTGGTGGTGCCCAGGTGGTGCCATTTGTGGGAGGACTCCATGTCGGTGGTGCCCATGTAGTGCCATTTGTGGGAGGACTCCATGTTGGTGGTACCCAGGTGGTGCCATTTGTGGGAGGACTCCACGTCGGTGGTGCCCAGGTGGTGCCATTTGTGGGAGGACTCCATGTTATTGGTGCCGAGGTGGTGCCATTTGTAGGAGGACTCCATGTCGGTGGTGCCCATGTGGTGCCATTTGTGGGAGGACTCCATGTTGGTGGTACCCAGGTGGTGCTATTTGTGGGAGGACTCCATGTCGATGGTGCCCAGGTGGTGCCATTTGTGGGAGGACTCCACGTTGGAGGTGCCCAGGTGGTGCCATTTGTGGGAGGACTCCACGTCGGTGGTGCCCAGGTGGTGCCATTTGTGGGAGAACTCCATGTTGTTGGTGCCGAGGTGGTGCCATTTGTAGGAGGACTCCATGTCGGTGGTGCCCAGGTGGTGCCATTTGTGGGAGGACTCCATGTTGTTGGTGCCGAGGTGGTGCCATTTGTGGGAGGACTCCATGTTGGTGGTGCCCAGGTGGTGCCATTTGTGGGAGGACTCCATGTCGGTGGTGCCCAGGTGGTGCCATTTGTGGAAGGACTCCATGTCGGTGGTGCCCAGGTGGTGCCATTTGTGGGAGGACTCCATGTCGGTGGTGCCCAGGTGGTGCCATTTGTGGGAGGCCTCCATGTTGGTGGTGCCCAGGTGGTGCCATTTGTGGGAGGACTCCATGTCGGTGGTGCCCATGTAGTGCCATTTGTGGGAGGACTCCATGTTGGTGGTACCCAGGTGGTGCCATTTGTGGGAGGACTCCACGTCGGTGGTGCCCAGGTGGTGCCATTTGTGGGAGGACTCCATGTTGTTGGTGCCGAGGTGGTGCCATTTGTAGGAGGACTCCATGTCGGTGGTGCCCATGTGGTGCCATTTGTGGGAGGACTCCATGTTGTTGGTGCCGAGGTGGTGCCATTTGTGGGAGGACTCCATGTTGTTGGTGCCGAGGTGGTGCCATTTGTGGGAGGACTCCATGTTGTTGGTGCCGAGGTGGTGCCATTTGTGGGAGGACTCCATGTTGTTGGTGCCGAGGTGGTGCCATTTGTGGGAGGACTCCATGTTGTTGGTGCCGAGGTGGTGCCATTTGTGGGAGGACTCCATGTTGTTGGTGCCGAGGTGGTGCCATTTGTGGGAGGACTCCATGTTGTTGGTGCCGAGGTGGTGCCATTTGTAGGAGGACTCATTGTCGTTGGTGCCGAGGTGGTGCCATTTGTGGGAGGACTCCATGTTGTTGGTGCCGAGGTGGTGCCATTTGTGGGAGGACTCCATGTTGTTGGTGCCGAGGTGGTGCCATTTGTGGGAGGACTCCATGTTGTTGGTGCCGAGGTGGTGCCATTTGTGGGAGGACTCCATGTTGTTGGTGCCGAGGTGGTGCCATTTGTGGGAGGACTCCATGTTGTTGGTGCCGAGGTGGTGCCATTTGTGGGAGGACTCCATGTTGTTGGTGCCGAGGTGGTGCCATTTGTGGGAGGACTCCATGTTGTTGGTGCCGAGGTGGTGCCATTTGTGGGAGGACTCCATGTTGTTGGTGCCGAGGTGGTGCCATTTGTGGGAGGACTCCATGTTGTTGGTGCCGAGGTGGTGCCATTTGTGGGAGGACTCCATGTTGTTGGTGCCGAGGTGGTGCCATTTGTGGGAGGACTCCATGTTGTTGGTGCCGAGGTGGTGCCATTTGTGGGAGGACTCCATGTTGTTGGTGCCGAGGTGGTACAATTTGTGGGAGGACTCCATGTTATTGGTGCCGAGGTGGTGCCATTTGTGGGAGGACTCCATGTTGCTGGTGCCCAGGTGGTGCTATTTGTGGGAGGACTCCATGTTGTTAGTGCCCATGTGGTGCCATTTGTGGGAGGACTCCACGTCGTTGGTGCCCAGGTGGTGCCATTTGTAGGAGGACTCCTTGTGGTTACATTAATAGGGGGTGCCCAAGTAATCGTTATGGGTGGCGATGTGGTCTCGTTAGTAGGAGGACGCCAGGTGGTCTCATTAGTTGGGGGTGAGGTGGTCTCATTAGTAGGAGGTGCCCAGGTGGTCTCATTTGTAGGGGGACGCCATGTCGTATTATTAATAGGTGGGGCCCAGGTGGTCCCATTACTTGGGGGTGCCCAGGTGGTCCCGTCCGTTACAGGCGCCCAAGTTGTCTCGTTCGCTGGTTTCCATGTTGTGCCATTAGTTGGAGGTGCCTCGGTAGCCACAGGGGGCGGCGCACTGGGGGAGTACTCCTCGCGCCATGAGGCGCCGCGCGAAGTGTCCCTCGGGTGGAACCTGCAAACAATGCATTTATTAATAAAAGTTCCGAAAAGCGAAAAATAAATTGCTGCAGTTATCAGGTTGTATGGAGCAGCTGGTATTTTACAAGATTACATAGTAAAAGTATCCATGAAGAAAGTCGAGCACTATGACCTCCTGCTGGACAGTCCTACTGAAGAACCACAAGCGAATGTTGATGAACAATATAGTTTCCCTTTACTTAAGAGGCCTATTACAATTTGACTGTGAATGATTATATTATTTCATCGACTTGACGAATTGCACCAATTAGAAATAATGGAGGAGGTACCTAGGGAAGAGTTTCTATTTGTACATCGTAATGGTTATTTCCCGCAGCAGAACGATTTGCCATTAGTAGTACCTATTATCAAAACATAACGGAACAAAATAATAATAATTCGGCTTTAAAAAAAATTAAAATATTCATAAACTTGAAAGCGTGAGAAAAATTAGTACGTAGTTCACGAGCGACTTAGGTACTCGTAGTTAAGTACTCAAATCGCACACGCTGCCGATTTGTGAACAGCGATTCAAAAAAATAAGCTCTCTATTCACCGCACGCACGCATCTTCCATTTTTTTAAGTCGCTTTTAGGTATTACCAAGACAAAATCATTTCGCTACGGGAGAACAACCATTATTTCACGGTGTTAAACGAAAAAAAGTAAATTCTCAAAAGTTGTTGCAAGAACACGAATTTATGTAGTTTTCACGAAAGAGACAAATTAATTTAGCACAAAGATACTTAACATAATTAAATGAAATATTGTTGTATTCACAAAATAAGGCACCGATTAGTAATGAGTTAATGACTAGAACTTACTTCAAGTTCCCCTCGTAGGCCTGGTCAGCGACGACGCTGATTAGCAGGCAGCAGCACACTAGAAGCTTATTCATGTTCGCGAGCAAGCGCCTGGCACTGTGCACAGCAGAGGGGCTCCGGCTAGTTATACTGCCAAGAACCGCCCCTTTGATAAGCACTGATATGCCAAAAATCAAATCAACGCTTAATCAGAGATAATTACTTATTAGCTGTAATATTGTTCCAGTGAATCCGTTACCAAAGCGTGACTTGTCTCGTCGTGTGTCACTCAAACTGTTGGAATCGTCGAAAGTTCTCTGCTTTGATCTAATCGTTTATTAGTTATTACAAAACGAATTTAGGTTTTCCTTATTACTTGCTATGCAGCTGTAGCAACGCAGGTAATTTTCTTTGATTTTGGGTGTTTGTAGAATTAGGTACGGCCGGCAGCCCCTGGACGTTGGTACTGTGGCTCTAGCATCCTTCTCTTTCTGTTCATAATTAGGAAAGAACTGGTTTTTTCTTTAAACACACACAAGACACATACGATGTTCTTGGGGAAGTTATTTTCTTCGAATAAATAGATATGTAGGGTTACACACTCCCCCTACACATTCCCGGTAAACCCCTAAAAGGTACTTTGGCCTCGCCCTGAGCTCTACTCAGGTATATTCTCCATCTTTATGGTCAAGGCATAAAACCACAATTTAGGATAATGCATAAAACCACAATTTAGGAAAATATAAAAACACAGATTTTTTCCCCTTCCGTAACATTGTACCTTAGTAAACTGTTAGAAAATAGAAATTTGTAGTCACCGGCAGAAGAAATATAGAATTTTCAACTAGATATAGTAGGCGCGAAACAGTGTAACCAGTAAATCCTGCATCTTAATTTATCTCTGGTAAGCATATATCCCTCACCCCAATCTATCCCGAAGACAGCAAGTAAATAGCAAGAAAGAAGAACGGTGCACGCGCGGTACGGAGAACATGGGTGGGACATTTTGGTATTGCCATTATTATAAACTAGACATGATTTTCGAAAAACTACTACTAAGTTTAAGTTTAACTACTACTACGAACATTAAGTTATGCCAGCCAGATTTCTTTTAGGTATATATATTTTCACATATTATTTATTCATTTGTCATTATATACGAGATTACCATTCTATGCCATTTCTTTCAATGGAGTGTCAGTGGTTGATCATTGAAAAGTCTTAATGACGCTTTTATATTAGTAGATTACTAAACTTGTCAAAATCAACAATTAAGAAACCAATGATAGACCATTCTGACACTATTGTAATAGCAGACTTGAGGCCCTGAGACGTCAGCGCGGCTGGACGCAGTCGGGTGGTCGAAGGATTAGAAGAAGGATAGACCTACCCCAACACACCCCGGTTCCAGTCGATCTCGCCCGTCTGGTACAAGTTTGCTATTTAGAGATATAATTTTATTTTTGCTGTAATCTTTACATTATTTCATCAATACATAGTATAAAACAAAGTCGCCTCCTACGTCTGTCTGTCCGTATGTATGCTTAGATCTTTAAAACTACACCACGGATTTAGATGAGGGTTTTTTAATAGATAGAGTGGGTCTCGAGAAAGGCTTTAGTATATAATTTTTCAAGGTTTTGTGTAAATTGGCTGATATACTACTCTGTCAAGAAAGTACCGGGAAAAGATCAATAATACACAAAATGTCTGTTATTCATCCAAATTTATTTTATCACCTTCAAAGTATGCTCCTTTAGAAACGATACACTTGCGCCAACGAATAATCCATTCATCAAAACATTTTTTAAACGCTGCTTCCGGAATTGAGTTCAGTTCTCGCCGCGAATTCTCCTTTATGTCTTCTATCGATTGAAAACGGGTGCCACGAAGTGGTAATTTGAGTTTAGGAAAAAGAAAAAAGTCAGCAGGAGCCATATCTGGTGAATATGGTGGTTGCAGGATGGTATTTGTTGAGTGTTTGGTTAAAAATTCGTTCACAATGATAGCCTTGTGCGAAGGCGCATTGTCGTGGTGCAAAATCCAAGAATTTTCTTTCCACAAATCTGGCCTTTTTCGTCGAATTTGCTCTCTTAAACGCCGCATAACGCTCAAATAATATTCTTTATTTACCGTTAGACCTTCCGGTAAGAATTCAGAGTGCACAACACCGCGATAGTCAAAGAAAACAGTCAACATGACTTTGACTTTTGATCGACTTTGGCGTGGTTTTTTCGGTTTCGGTTCAGTTGGAAGGCGCCACTCCGAAGCTTGTTGACTAGTTTGCATGTCAAACTCGTAAACCCACGTCTCGTCACCAGTAACAATGCGTTTCATGAATGTTGGGTCCGAACTGACTCGTTCTAGCATGTCCTCAGCGACTTTCATGCGATTGAGTTTTTGGAGAAAATTCAGATCTTTTGGGACTAGCCGAGCAGCAACATGTTTCATACCCAAATGATTAGTTAAAATGGTACGGATCGACTCGTGAGATACAGAAAGTTCGGCGGCTATCTCTCTCAGAGTTGAATGGGGATTTTCAGTCACTATTTCCTTCACTTTTGCGATGTTAACTTCAGTTGCAGACGTTGACGGCCTACCAGAGCGAGGCAAATCTTCCATCACATCTCGACCGCTTTTGAACGCTTTGAACCACTCATAAGCACGAGTTTTTGATAAAGTCGATTCACCGTAATCCTTCTGTAACATTTTCAGTGACTCCGAACACGAAATTCCATTGGCGATGCAAAATTTAAGACAAACTCTTTGTTCGATATTTTTGTCCATTATGAAATTCGCAATACACTATATATGATATTACTAAAACCAGCACTGTATTTAATATAAATAACAGATGCAACTCAAACTCCGCGCCAAAATGGAAAACAGTTGTGCCAATCTAACAACTACAAAAAAACAAAAATTTGAATTTGGAACCATAAACAAATCATCCATTCCCGATACTTTTTTGACTGAATGTACATATGAAGATTTTTACAGAAGAGGTGGAAAGCGCTAATCTCAGGAACTGTTAGTCCGATTTAAAAAAAACTTTCGGTGATAGATAGCCCATTTATCGAGGAAGGCTATAGGTTATATATCATTACGCCCAGACCGATAGAAGCGGAGCAGACGAAGTAGCGCGGGTCAACTAGTTTTCTAAAAAATCCTTTACATCGCGTGCGCTGCGAAAACTGTTGATGATAGAACAAAACAATGTACCACAGTTTTAGATAACACATCAATACCTACGAAAAAATCGCAATAGCATATGTCTATCTTTGTGGTTTACTAAAATAATCATTTTTATGATATTCTTTGACATTAAATACTGCTTCAGTTGCAGAGGTGTTTTCACCAATATAGTACAAATCCTTATCTTTATAAATATGTTAGTCACAGTCACACAGTCTTTAATTTACATCAAAATTACCGTTCACATCATTTATTTTGGATGAATATCTTGGGAGTAAGTCGCGCAACCAAATAATTATAGCAGAGGTAGAGATGTCCCCAACTGGTAGACACCTGAGAGCAGACGTCGTTGACGGTGGTTTATTGCACTATTAATTTCAGCTGAATCACAATATTATTGATTCTGGTAATGTTTGGGCTAAATAAACATTAGCACCCGTGCAAAGTCGGGGCGGGTCGCTAGTACGTAATAATTTATTTTAGCAACAGAAGGATATAGCAGAAGACGGTATCAGCGCCGTAATACCGAAATCAATTTGCAGATTCAGAGATAAAATGGGTAAGTTAATGCGTGATTTACCTACATAATATATAACCACATTACGTCATCGCGTCATCGTTGTCCGTCTCAATGAGGATAGTGATATAACACGGATATCAGATATGTTATCAATCAATGGCAGTCTGATTCATCTACATTATGTCAACAGCCATTTGTGGCCTTTTTTTTTTTTTTTTAAGCATGGGAAATCATCAAATGACTCCTTCCGCTCTGGGCGAGGCGGAAGGGAGTGTCAGACTCTTACTGACTAAAACCCATCCGTGCTCCTCCTAATGCCCTTTGCGTTCCAGGGCTGCGGCGTCTCTTTCGAACGGATTCCGCACCCCGGCAGGCACTGGCCCTAGCGGGCCCCGTCTCCCATGCTGACAGCTCCTTGAGGCGCGCATGGAACACAGCGCGCCGCCGACCCGGGCCTGGTTCTGATCGGACGGCGAGCCACCCAATGCTTGCCGTCCGCAGGCCCGCGCCTACGGTGGCCGGAAATCGCCCTGCGACTCCCGACGCCTGGGGCGTCTTCTTCTGTTGCGGCGGCTGGGTCATGAGGCTTCCCTCTCTCTCACACGTTCGGCATCCTCCTTCGCTAGCATTACTGTTTCGCAGAAGGAGGTGACCGCTTCCCATGCCTCTACGCTCTGGACCATAGATTGAACCAGGGCCGGTCGCGAGAGGTCGCCGCCGCCGATCGCCTCAACGGCGGTTGTCCGACAAGGCAGGGCAGACCTCCACCGTATGCTCCACCGTGTCCTCCGGGCGGTCCTCGCAGTGTTGACACCCGGGCGTATCCTCCCGCCGAATCCGAAACAGGTATCTCCCGAAACAAACGTATCCGGTGAGTACCTGCGTCAGGCGGAAGGTGAGTACGCCGTGGCGCCGCTCCAGCCACTCCTCAAAGAGGGGGCTAATTGCCTGGATTGTGGCATGCCCAGCGCTGGGTTGCGACAGTCGCTGTCTCTATACCGCCATGAGATCCTATCGGAGCTCCGTCCGCCTTGCTGCGATTTGCCGCGGCAGAGGAGTCTCGCCCTGGCGTTGCGCCTCCACGCGCCCCTCGTAAATGAGCGCGAGGGCTCTCGCCTCCAGATCCCATGGCGGCAGTCCAGCAAGGAGGTTCGCCGCCTCGCCAGAGACTGTACGGTATCCCCGGACCATCCGGATGGCCATAACCCTCTGGGACGCATTGAGGTAACGGGCAGGTCGCTTCCTCAGCCATTTGTGCCCTAATATGGTGTTATCAGCGGCTATGAATCCCTTAGACATCATTGTACGCTGATGCACATTTAAATCAAACTAAATCAGGATGTTTTTCCAAACTCGGTGCAAGTTCGAAACAAACGTGGCGCTCGTCGCTGCCGCAGCCTGGCTAGTGGTACCCAATATATTACTTTCCTCTATGGCTAGGGGTAACAAGTGAGAACATCAGTTACCTCGCTTACAAACTCGTCAGACAAGCGATAATAATAAGAATATTTGTGTCTTAACGTAACTAGTAGTTAAACATCTACCGTTGCTTTGAGATTGACATAAACCTAACAATTTGCCACTTTATTAGATTTTATTGATTTTAAGATAAGGAGTTTTATCTTCAAATTTCTACGCCCAATGCAAATGCAATATAGCTATTACTAAACCCAACGCAAAAAGAATAAATAAGATAGGTTAATAAACAATAAAGTTACGCCCGAAGAGATAACTCCAAAACATGGAAATTCAGGTTGACCTGTATGCGTCTGCGCACCCCTTCACAGTGTACCGGCATTATGTTATGAACTGGTGTAAACAATAAACAGACGTGCAATTTCAGCAATTCCGGGAGCTTTGCTATCATTTATTTAAGATTTCCGTTTCCTAACTCTGAAGTTCTTCATTAGTTTTTCACCAAATTAAACTACTGGAACTAGTTCAGGAAAATACTCTTCTAAACAAAAAGCGGCCAAGTGGTAATCGGAATCGTGCATGAAGGGTTCCGTGCCATCGTATTTTTAACCCCCGACCAAAAAAGAGAGGTGTAATAAGTTTGGCCGCTATGTGTGTCTGTCTGTTTGTCTGTGGCACCGTAGCTTTTAAACGGGTGAGCCGATTTGAATGCGTTTTTTTTATTTGAAAGCAGGTTTTCCAGTGGTGGTTTTATCAAAATCGGTTGAGCCATTTGAAGATCATCAGCTCTTTTCTAGTTGATGAAGGCATTTAACCAGCTTTTACGGGTCTGATCGATGTGCAATTTGGTATTCTGTTACTTCAATGACAGTTACATTCTGTTACTTCGATGACAAACAAATTAGATCAACCCCGATTCAGATTGGCCAAAGTACACACTTCTTTTGTGCACACTCTTTTCTTATGTTTTAAATTTTATAATAAAATTCCAGTTGATATTCTCGAACTGAATGAGAGGAAATTTAAAGCTAGCATAAAACGCACACTATGTAGACAAGCTTATTATTATAAACTGGAAGATTCTGTCCTCGACCAAAATGCTTGGCTAAATGTCTTGCTCCACAGTCACAACCGCTTGGGTGCACTTGTTAGGTTTTTATGTCTGGAAGTGATGCTCACCCTCTTTATTTTGTCAACTTCCCGTAATGTCACATTCCCGATTTGTCACCATGTCAAAACTTTTAAAAACAACTGAACGCTAGTGGCGTTTGGTCATGTTTTTGATCTTCATACATTCTTTCCCGATTTGTCACCCTTATTTTAAACAAATTTTCGTGTGGTACATTCAGCTCCTTTTTATCACCCGACTTTCCCAGAGTTGGGTATAATGGGTTTTTAACAATTCAAACGTTCATAAATTGTTTTTTAATCCAATTTTTAGTAGTCATTGAATAATTTAATTTATTTGAATAGACGAAGTGAGCTGCCGTAGTAAGATTACTAAAATGGCACCTTTAACCGACGAAAAAACCGGAGGAGGTTCTCAAGACGACGCGTTGTAATACTTACATTGAAAATTAGTTTATTCAGGTCATTTACACCCATTTCAATACAATTAAAATCACACACAAAAATAAAATTAAAATTCATAAATTAAATTAATTAATTAGTACTGAGAAATTAAATTGGAATCAATAAGTTAAAATGCAAACATAAAATTACATAAAAGAACAAAACAACACAATTAACACAATGTACAACAGTTAAAATTTTCTAATAGGCACTGGAACAGCCACATGTCTGCCACAGCAATGCCGAACATAAGGGCAGTCCAGCCTGTTGGCGATCATTGCCAGGACAGCATTGGGACTGGCCCGCACCCGGCGCACCAGGGACGCGCACCGCTTACGCATAGAAGCGTAGAAACAATCAGTGCGTGCCATCGCGAACATCCCCGATGCGCTACAGAATCGGGGCAGCCCCAGCACCGCCCGGAACGCATTGTTGTACTGGACACGGAGGGCACTGTATGCCCTTTCACTATAGTCAGCCCACAGGCTACAATGTATGACCACGCATAACTTTTTACAGAATAGTTCGATTTTGATAATTCTTTTTTATTGGATAGGGTATACTTCAAAATACAGATTTTAATGCTGAGTTGTGTAGCATTTTTTTAGGCCTACCCATGTTGGTATATTAATGCCTGTTTTTTTTAAGTATTTATATAATTCAACAAATAATAGCTAAAGAAGGATTAACAGTTAGCAGCCAAAGAAAGGTAGGTAGCAATTTTAAAAGTAATCAAAAATTAAGCATTTAGTAATTAGTAGATTATAGCTACATAAAATCGTATATTGTAACTTTTTAACAAAGACGTGTGGCACTCGGAGACTGCCGCGGTAAAGGTCATAGCATTTTTTATCAACTTATGCAATTATAATTATATATTTATTTTATTTATGCAGTATTTTTTTTTCTTTGTTTTTTTTTTCTTTGATATTAATTCAAGTTACACTTTGAGCGTGGTGACCGATAAAAAAACTAAAAAGTATCACCGCTGTGCCGGTCGGAGTGGGGGGTGTTAGGTTTTTTTCGTTACGGAATTTCTGGATTCGGTCTCCACGCTCAAGACCCGCGATAGAAGCTATGCAATTAATAGCTTAAAAACAATTTCAGAAATCGGTGTTAAAATACGAAGAAACAGTGAACAACGCCGACTTACAAAATAATGTTTTTGTAAAAAGGTTTATTATTTTTTGCTTTTCAGTTTTTTCAGAGGCTTATTTTTTTAAGTTTTTCAACTTTCGTTTATATTTGTTATCGGTTATAAAGCAAGTACTCTAAAAATCATAGCGAGAAGCTTTATGAAAGTAAATATGCAAATCATAGCGAGAAGCTTTATGAAAGTAAATATGCAAATCATAGCGAGAAGCTTTATGAACGTAAATATGCAAATCATAGCGAGAAGCTTTATGAAAGTAAATATGTAAATCATAGCGAGAAGCTTTATGAAAGTAAATATGCAAATCATAGCGAGAAGCTTTATGAACGTAAATATGCAAATCATAGCGAGAAGCTTTATGAAAGTAAATATGCAAATCATAGCGAGAAGCTTTATGAAAGTAAATATGCAAATCATAGCGAGAAGCTTTATGAAGGTAAATATGTAAATCATAGCGAGAAGCTTTATGAAAGTAAATATGCAAATCATAGCGAGAAGCTTTATGAAAGTAAATATGCAAATCATAGCGAGAAGCTTTATGAACGTAAATATGTAAATCATAGCGAGAAGCTTTATGAAAGTAAATATGCAAATCATAGCGAGAAGCTTTATGAACGTAAATATGTAAATCATAGCGAGAAGCTTTATGAAAGTAAATATGCAAATCATAGCGAGAAGCTTTATGAACGTAAATATGTAAATCATAGCGAGAAGCTTTATGAAAGTAAATATGTAAATCATAGCGAGAAGCTTTATGAACGTATAACTATTTACATATTTAATGTAAATCAGAATCAGAATGCGTTTAATTCTCTAGTTGTAATATAACACGATCACTTACTTATTTAATTTAATTTTACAAAAAGAAAAGGAACGTGTTTGACTTTGTGCGCAAAGTGGGAACTTTTGAAACCTATCCTACCGTACCACCATAAAACTCCCTATTAGGTGTATAAAAGTCAAGTTCCTGAGCCAACACGATAAAAAGATATGGTCAAATTAAGATTTTCGCGAAAACTTGTGAGTACTTTTTTGAATTTTTCCTTTATTTTTGCCAAATTTCGTGATTCTGGGTCAACGGCAACTACCCGACCCTACAGGGTACTTCCAGCAGGGTAGGTAGGTAGGTAGGTAGGTAGATAGGTAGGGTAGCCAGTTGGCTGGAGCAAAGCCGCGCGGGTCAGCTAGTTTGTATATAAAAACAACATAGTAAGAGCAAAAAATATTTTACGATTTGTTGTGTTTCATGAATTTTTAGTAAAAAAATAGTTGTACTTAGATATGGTAAGTGATTCCATGATTTACAAAGATTTGGTTTAGGCTAAGAAACCTCTGAACAACAGCATTCTTATAACTTGTCACGATTGCGGTCGAAAGCGCACATAGGGTAGTTCTGTGCTGAACTGCTGGGAAGTCTGTAGTGATCCAATGGATTTCTATTTCCTGGGAGAAGTTTTGTTCCTCAACACTTCAGAATATGGTGTCTCCTTGTCGCTTTGACGTAAGTGGCTAACGTGTGATACAGCCATCTTTCGGTCAGTGTTGTTGTGTCGATGTTAACGGAATAGACCGGCTGCTCACCTCACGTTCACTTCACCTCCAGCCACACCTACACGGTGTGTTGTCATGTTGTGTACAGAATCACCTCGCAGGACCTTCCAGTATTTACCTACACAGCCTGTATAGTTTTGGTTCTAATACTGCCTGTCATTCTTTAGTGGCGGAGTCGCGGTGGTGGCGCCGGCTTCTCGGGGTTGTTGGCTGATTTCCATGATCACATAGGTATGACTGCATCAATATACCTAGTTGTGTATGGAATTATCGAGAGGCAAGTTTTATTTTGGAAAGGAGATGTTTCAATGATGTGCCAGGTCTATGTACATTACCTCATAAAAAAGAGAAAAATCCGTAGAATTCGGGAAAAATATATTTAATTCATTTAAATGTTTACTGTTGTGGTAGTTAATTGATGTTTATAAATTACTTTTATCGATTTTCAACATGGCGTCGCACCGATTTAGTTACAGATCATAGAAAAATAACTGTCAGCTGTCATAACAATGTCACTTCAGTCACTTTCGTCTATACTCGGAATTTTAATTCGATTCCAGCGTAGACAGACATTCTCTGTCTACGGATTCCAGATTTGACAATTTCAGTGTTGCAACGTTATGACAAGTACTAAATAGTGACGTTGCAAAATTATTCGATATGGAAATGGAATATTTCCGGACCGATTCTTCTCGTTTATAATTTTACTTTCGTAAACTAAGTATATCAGGAAATTAAATATTTCTGAACCGATAATTTAGTTTTGACTATTAATTAACGATCTGAGACTTTTCTTTTATAATTGTGAGTGAAATAAATAAAAAAATGTGATCATGAAGGAACATGACAAATAAACAATAAAACAACGTAACAACACTTTAACAAAAACCCAACAAAATATCGATTCGCAATGAAATAAGATATTCGTGCAGTCAGACTGGGAGAATGAAGCCGAATGACACGATAAACAAAATGACGATAGCTGCACGAGCGCGCACGGGTTGCCAATACTGAAAACTATCTAGGCTCTTTTATTATAAGTTTTGTTTTTAATATAAAAACAAAAATATGAACTTTTTATAAAATAGAGCAGTGATTACTAATTAATAAATGTATATAATTATGTATTTATTTAAATAAAAATCAATAATTTAATCTTTAATTGGCACACTGATGGCACACACACTGATTGTTTATCGATTTTTGTGTTCGTCACTACACTATTATATGTGGTATCATTATTTCACAAAATGACAGTAGCTAAAGTCAAATCTGGAATCGAATTAAAATTCATAGTATAGTTGCCGGTAAATACATATGTCAGAAATAAATGCCAAACTTCATTAATCAATCAAAATGACAGCTTACCGCCATGACGGGTTTTTGTTGCGTGTTGCAATTTCAAGTGTAATTTCTTTTGTTTTACCAGCAAACAAAGCCATTTTAAAGAAAATGGACAGCTGAGAACTGTTTTAAATATATTTCTCTATTTTTAAGTATAGTATACAAGGACCTGGCCCAGGGTCCATACATTTTGAAACATCTCCTTTTGTCATAAATGATAATTCTAATTTTTTACCCGACTGCGCCAGGATGAGGGTTATGTTTATTGAGTGCATGTATGTATTTTAATGCTCCGCTGCAGCAAAGAGAGGATTGTTTTAACATGTATGATCTATGACACGTGTATGTAACACTCAGGTACACCCTCGGCCCCTCGGAGCTTCTCAACGTCTAGCTAGATGGACGAATGGAGTGCATCGATTTGTTAAGTCGTGCTCGAGCGTAATTTTTTATTTGTGTCAGTTTTCTTGACCTATTTGTATGTCTTCAGTTTCATCGTTAGCCGCAACTTTCTAAATGACTAAGCCCAGCTTCCATAGAAGAAAGTACCGGCTATTAATAGGTATTTGGTAACTTTGATTAGCCTAGCTTTTATTTACTACCAAAAGGCGTTCGGCACGGTAACTCACGATAGCGTTTGGCAGAGCTTGAAAGAACAAGGAGTAAACGAAGAGTACATAAATGTCATCAGGAGTATATACAGAAATAACAAAGGCAAAATAAAGCTAGGCACACTGGGCCCAAGCTTTCCCATAAAGAGTGGTGTGAGACAGGGTGACCCGCTATGTCCAAGGCTATTTATTGCAATTCTAGAAGCCATCATGCACAAGCTAAACTGGGGCAAGCTAGGAATATTTATACAAGGAGCCTACTTGAGTCATTTGAGATTCGCCGACGAGATATAATTACTATCCGAGTTTAAGCTCACAATTGCAACTCATGATTGATGCACTACAGACAGCTGGCATCAGAGTAGGACTGGAAATTAATATCACCAAGACCAAAATTATGACCAGCAGATTTAAAAAACAAATAAAAATAAATGGGAACCCACTAGAATACACTGAAAAGTACATATATTTGGGAAAAACCATTAGTTTTGATAAAGCAAGTAACGATACAGAAATCGAAA
This sequence comes from Lacanobia oleracea, assembly GCA_950371165.1. Lineage (NCBI taxonomy): Eukaryota > Metazoa > Arthropoda > Insecta > Lepidoptera > Noctuidae > Lacanobia > Lacanobia oleracea. The sequence goes on from OX493397.1 coordinate 841,195, forward strand.
GAAGGATACAACAAACTTGGAACAGGTACAACAACAAGCTTAAAAAACAAGGTAATGAACTCGATCCTATTACCGTGTTTGGGAATTCATCACAAAAGCCAAGCACAAAATCACCACCTGCCAGAGAGGAATGGAGAGAAGCATGCTTAACATTAAGAAAATAGACAAGATGAGACACACCAGGATAAGAGCAATAACTAAAGCCACAAATGCTTTGAGCTATGCCCAGAAGCTCAAGTGGAGGTGGCCAGGACACGTGGCGAGGCTCACGGACCAGAGATGGACCCTCAAAATTACCTTGTGGGGAGGTCCACAGGGAAAAAGAGGAAGAGGGAACCGCTTACACGATGGAAGGATGAAATTATAAAAATGCTGGCTCAAATTGGGAAATTTGGACATCTTTGAGGAGGCCTTTACCCGCCCGGGGTTCATGAAATAGATTTAAGTTAATTTAGGACGTAGTTTAATATTATGTAAATTAGAACAAATAAAGGCTTTTTATTTTATTTCATAACTTTGATTATGACTAATAATTATGATAGATCATGAGATTTATTAAATACTAATTACTTTGATGACTGAATACGATTAAAGTGATAATCATCAACCGGAAGTGAGGCATTATTTGACATACCTAAGTACTTTTATAGGTAGATAAATCGACATCCTGCCGCGCCAAGACATACTTACCTGCTGAGGTGAGCGGAAAAAGACTGGCTCCACACACTCTACAGGCTAGTTGGACGAGATCAAGGGCCGATTTGACTGCGAGAAACTTCGCGAAAGAGCCTAACTTATCTTACTACCATTATAGACGCGAAAGTTTGGGTGGGCTGTTTGTTCTTCGATCACGCCAGAACGGCTGAACTGATCTGGATAAAATCTCGCACAGACAGAGATAGATTTGTAGCCTGGAATAGCACAAAGGCTTTTCATCCCAGGTGTATGTTTCCGGTTCCCGTCGGATAAGTTCCGATATTCACGCAGGGGAAGCCAGTGGCAGGAGCTAGTAGGGAATAGGTAAGTCATCAAAACCGCTACGAACATTACCATGTTGCAGGTTATTCGTGACGAACTGACTATACCAATATACAACCTAGACGAATTCTTAAACGTTGAACCATCCACTGACGAATTCATAAACGTTGTCAAGAGACTACCTCTCAACAAATCATCCGGTGACGATAAAATATCTAATAGAATGATTATAGAAGCGTGTAAAACAGCGGGAGACGCGATCTTACCGGTATATTACCGATGCATTGCGGAAGGTATTTTTCCTCAGATATGGCGACAAGGCTTTATACGCATTATTCCGAAGAGTGGCGACAAGCCCCCGGACGACCCTAAGTCGTGCTGGCCCATAACACTTCTTGGGAAAACTCTTAGAGCGACTAATCGTTCCGCGCTTACTACCGAACGGACCTGCATTTCATATAATCAATTTGGTTTGGAACGAAACACGTGGTTGGAATCTTTCTCGATATTTCTGGCGCTTTTGATAACGCAAGGTGGCCGACGCTCGCCGGTATGGGCACCTACTTTGAGGAAGCGACCTGCCCGTTACCTCAACGCGTTCCAGAGGGTCATGGCTATCCGGTTGGCCCGGGGATACCACACGGTCTCTGGCGAGGCGGCGAGCCCCCTTGCCGGACTGCCACCATGAGATCTAGAGGTGAGAGCCCTCGCGCTCATTTACGAGTGGCTCGTGGAGGCGCTACGCTGGGGCGAGACTTGCCGCGGCAAATCACAGCATGGCGGACAGAGCTCCGGCAGGATCTCATGGCAGTATGGAGACAACGACTGTCGCAACCCAGCGCTGCGCACACCACAATTGCGGCGATGAGTCCCTTCTGTGAGGAGTGGCTAGAGCGGCGCCACGTCGTCTTCACCTTCCGCTTGACGCAGGTACTCACCGGACACGGTTGCATCGGGAAGCATCTGTTTCAAAGACGGCGGGAGGATACGCCCGGGTGTCAACACTGAGAGAATCGCCCGGAGGACACGGTGGAGATCTGCCCTGCTTGGGCGGAGTACTGCCGTGTCCTCGTCAAAGCGATCGGCGGCGGCGATATCTCACGTCTGGCCCTGTTTAAAGCCATGGTCCGGAGCGAGGAGACATGGGAAGCGGTCACCTCCTTCTGCGAAGCAGTAATGCTAGCAAAGGATGAAGCCGAACACGTGTGAGAGAGGGAAAGGGCTCTACGAGGAACACGGATGGGTTTTAGTCAGTAAGAGTCTGACAATCCCTCCAGCCTCACCCAGAGCGGGAGGAGGCATCTGATGATTTCCCTTCTTTAAAAAAAAATTTGGTGGCCACTACTTAAAATGAAAACCCGTGGTTGCTACAAATACATCTATAATCTGATTCTTTCTTACTTTCTAAACGGCTCCGCGAAACTCAAACTTGGACATCATTCCATTACTAAGTCTCTAACCATGGGATGTCCTCAGGGCTTAGTTATCGGTCCATTTGTATGGAATAATGGCTACGATGATTTCCTCGCGTTTCCGCTCCCATGCGGCTGCTCATTAACCGGTTACGCGGACCATGGAATTCAGGCAAGTCCTCGGGCTGGACTCGAGAACTTGGCTGACACATGCCTCTACGCCTAATATCTCAGTGGGGCGATCAATACCGTCTGACCTTTCAAATTCAAATTCTTGCACCGCATAAAACCTTTCAACTTATTTTAAAAGGAAACCTTAAATTCTGTCCTAGTATAAAATTAAATAACGTACCCGTTAAAAGAAAAGAATCCGTGTGCTATCTCGGTATGCTATAAGAAAATAACTTTTCATTTATTGATCATATAAAAACAGTAGGTGAAAAAGCAAAAAAGAGCTTCTACGCCTTGACTCTTATATCCAAAGTTTTGGATATTCTTATATCCAAAGCTACTTGGGGTCTATCTTTTCAAACCTTAAAAACTATTTACGGGGCTACTTACTTGGGTTGTATGTGCTACGAGGCACCTGTCTGGGCCGACAGGGCCACCATAGGCGCTGTACGACGTAAATTGCTTCAAAGCCAGCGTTTGTCTTTGATATTCTTATGCAAAGCATAAAGGACGGTTAGAACTAAAGCCTTACCAGTGCTGACGGGTGTTCTCCCAGTCGATCTAGAGGTGCAACGGCGTGCTGCAAGCTGCAATGTACAGTCTGTGAACAACATTATCTGACCCACTTGAATATTATTCGCTAATAGTCAAGTGGGTTAGATAATGTTGGTCACAGACTGTACTACTACGCTAGAAAGATCACGGAACCAGAGCGCGGACTTACCGCAACGCGACCGTGCCAAGATCACTAGATTACTATCACCAACACATATTGAACATGTATGCAAAAAACTTAGCCAGTGTCCATATGCCCTTTATAACTTAAGGAAAATTGCAAATCAGTCAACGTTATTAATGGCGTTCCACGGATATGTACATTGAGATACGGACTTATATTTTGGGGGAACTCGCCCGATAGAGAAATAGTGTTCAAAGCACAGAAGAAATGCATAAGGGCAATATGTGGCATTCAATCACAGACAATTGTAAGCCACATTTCCAAAAGCTTCAGCTACTTACACTTCCCTGACTTAACATATACGAAGTAGCAAGCTATGTTAAGACAAACATACATCTATACAATCACCCAAAGAGTTTATGCAACAAAAATAAAATATGCACAGTCCCACATAAAAAAGCTATTTTTAATAAAAAAATCTTGGTTTGGCACCTATATCTATAATATAAGTAAGTTACCTGAACACATAATTGAAATTAAAAATGTGGATCAATTTAAAAAAAAGCCTACACGAGTTTTTAGTTGCGAAATGCTACTATCATATTAATGATTGTTCCACCGGTGTACACTCCGGTGGAACCAAAAGAGAACCTGAGTCTCAACGGTGGAACATTGGAATCCCAGGAGGTTAAATGAAAGATGCTAAAAGCCTACTACATACATTTATTTACGCCGATTTTTTATATTGGGGATATACCAGTGCTAGTCTTATGAATGATTTTGATTTAGATTTGTTATTGGGTTTGAATTGGACAGTAATGTATTATTTTATAATTATTTTATATTGGTTAGTAATTTAATTTATATTTGTTTGTTTTTTTATTTGTTTGTAATTTAATTTGTTATTAACTTTTTTTTTTTATTAAGTTTGACTTAATAATATTATTTCATTACTGTGATTTTGTGTTTAGTTAATACATTACAATATTTGCATACCCACGTGATGGTTAAACATGGAGAACATTATTACTTACTTACTTATAAAAAAAAAACATCAATGTATATATTTATACCCATGTTTGCAAATGAGCATGAGCATGCAACATGCAGCAGGCATGGTTTCTGTCACGGCTCCGGTGCTGCGGGGCTCCGGCAGTCCCACGCGAGCTTATAGTCGCAGATGGGTTAACACCACCGCAGCTTCAGCCTCAACCGCGGCGGCGGGCGTTAAAAACACCTGCCCCTCAGCTCGCGGGCCGCATCGCCCCTCCACGCCTACGCGGGCTTAAATTACACTCTAGGGGTAGGGCAGACAAGACTACGTGGAGTCGGTTTTGCAGCGATTCGTTTCTGGCACTAACTTTTAGCACACATAAGTATTTTAAGACAATGTTATGGATTTTAAACGATATACCTAGTGATGTTTGATTAAATAAACATTATATCCAATAACATTATACGAAATAAGTTTTAGAGTATATAGAAAAAGAAAGAAAGAAAAAAAAAGAAAGGAAAATGTTTATTTGGGACTCGCACAAGACACATAAAATAAAGTAAAACAAACTGTCATAAAAAATATGTTTACACAAAATTAATACGTGCGAGGCCAAAAAGGCCTCGCACGTATTAATTTTATATTCATATATATAAATGTTATATCTAAAGAAATTATATCAACAGTTGGTATATCTCGCTGTAGGGACACAAACGAACGTTAAAAATGTTAATGAACGTTATTGAAATGAAAATATACCAAATAATGAATTATATGACTGTACTTCGCCCGCGACTTCGTTCGCGCGGATTTAATTGGTAGTCCACGATCTTGATCTCCCTTAATAGTAAATTACTTATTAATAATAATAATAATATGTAAATTACTTATTAATAGACTAAACGAAGGGCAGTTCGCTCTAATTGCCACATTTTTCTTACTTTTATTATTTTTGTACCTGTCGTAACTTTTAAACGGAAGGTCCGATTTGAATAATTTAAAATTTAATTTACATGTACACAACCAACCTTAATTATCAAACTAATTAAATGGATAAAGATTAATATCATGATACCAAAATCAACACTATTCCATTCCACCCGGGTTTTGATTGAATAATTTGAACAAAAAGCGGTTATTGTGACTTAACCATGATAGTTAGATATACAGCCTTACGGTCTTTTTTTGTAGGTATTGATGTCCTCTATAAAACTGTAGTACATCACTTTGCTCTATTGTCAATAGTTTCCGCAGCGTAGGTACGCGATAAAAGGTTTTTTTTGTATTTTTTTCACACCGTGGGTTACATTATCGAAGTTATCATACGGATCCCTAACTTTTTTGAAAATATTATATAGCCCATGTTCATCAGGGATAATGTAGGATTCTAACTGTGAAAGAATTTTTCAAATCGATCCAGTAGTTTCGGAGCTTATTCAATTCAAACAAACAAATCTTTTCTCTTTATAATGTTAGTGTAGATAGTGTAGATGTAGGTGAGGCGCACCCGCTAGATTGTTTTAGATTAGAGCACCTAGGGACCATAGACTTAGATAAATATTTGATATAGATTAGAGATACCTGTCACAAATAACACGTTGAGATACCTGTCAACAACAAAGGCGACTGACAGTCAGCCAGTCACGCAGTCACGAGCCTTAGTCTCAGGAATGCGTGGAATGTTGTAATTGATATCAAATACGAGTAAGTACGTTGGTCAATGGTCCCTTGGATAGTTGGAACTTTAAAAAAAACAAGTTTTCTAAGTCGTACTTCCTTCCTGAATCTATGATTAAGTAAGAAGGAAGTAGGACTTAGAAAATAGGATTAGTTAGGATTTGTATTTTGGTATGTAACAAATAAACTTAAAAACTAATGGACCGATTTGAAAAATTCTTTCAGCAATGGACAGCTACATTATCAGGGAGTAGTATCATAGGCTATATTTTATCTCCGTACTTCTACGGGAACGGTTACTACGCGGGTGAAACCGCGTGACGTCCGCTAGTAATATTATAAATGTCAAAATTTGTGAGGATGGATGGTTGTTTGTTACTCTTTCACGTCAGAACGCCTGAAAGGATCTTCATGAAATTTAGCAAAGAGGTAGATTATAGTACCTGTTGGTTCCTGGTGGGTGGTGGTGGTTGATGGTTAGTTATATTTATTCTACAGTCTGGAATAGCACATAGGTAGGCTATTTTTTTTCTTTTTATCCCGGCGGTATATTCCCTAAGGATCACACGGGTGAAGCCGCTGGCTAGGTAAAGCTCAATCAAGAAGCGGGTTTATTTGCATCATTTTTGCGACTCATTTTAATACTCACAATTAAATCAAAACTTATAGAGTAAGTCAACCCGTTGTTCTAGAAACATGAAATACAGTAAGAAGCAAGATCTTCCAGCACAAGTAAAGGACAATGTCGAAGTGGACGGCACGTCGGCGCAGTGGGTGAGCGATTGACTGCTGAGCCGCGTGTCGCGGGTTCGGTTCCCGGACGGAACAAATATTTGTATGGCCTACAGATAGTGTTCCGGGTCTGGCTGTTTGTGCATGTATAATTATATGTTTGTTAACGCACCCACGATACAGGAGAATTTCCTAGTGTGGGGCAAGGTTTAAAAAAAAAGTCTGAAAACTGTTACCTAATTTGTAGTTTTAAGTACCTCTCCAAGTCACCCCACGTATGGAGCAGGGACAAGCTTTACGACAAGCGGTCGTGAGCCGAGCGTGCAGCGCAGCGGTCGTGAGCCGAGCGTGCAGCGCAGCGGTCGTAAGCCGAGCGTGCAGCGCAGCGGTCGTGAGCCGAGCGTGCAGCGCAGCGTTTGTGTTTGCTTTCGACATCTCACCGTGTCGGCTTAGGTGGAGTGAGGGAGGATGAAGTGGACCGTCATTCCATCTTATTTGTAAGGTTTGACAGCTCACTTCTCGTTTACTTGGCCTCAATTTTCACTTCGACATGTTTACAGAATCGCACCGCTGCCGCTGTTCTGCTTCTGAAAATAGCCCGCGTCGAACCATCGGCTATCTATCACCGATAGCGTGCACTAATGCTTGCTTGTTTCTAATGATAACTGGTTGATTAATATAATTAATTATACGGACTAAATTCATCGCTTTCTAATATCTGATTTATCAATGTCATAACTTTAGCCAATGGCGTTGAATCTTACACAGTGATGTAGCTACAATCAGAATTCACATTGAATCAAAAGAGTGGACTGTATTAAAATTGGTGTATTACTATAATTTATGGCGAATAGAAAAATCGTACAAACAAATGCCCGTAGCGTCGCGCGTCTATGAACTGAGTGTTCTGGGTTCGGCATCTCGACCCTGCGCAATCCCCGCGACCGTCCATCATGCGCATATTATCTGATGCGCTGACAATTATCTAAACATAACTTTTTTGACTGATGCAAGTGAGCTCAAGAACTAAGAGAGAGTATAACGCGAGAGCGAGCGAAGCGAGCTCAACATTTTTGGCATCCCACCTCGGATAGGTTTACTTTTATTTATTTAGGTTCACCAACAGTTGTTTACACTTTTAACTTAGCAATAACAATAATCCAAACAACCTTAACATAGTGTAACAACTACTTAAAGGCAAACACCACATGAGCAAAGTAAAATTAAACTAGTTGTAAGCTAGGTACATTACTATTAGTGCATGCCAACTTAAAGCTAAAGAAACATTATTATTATTACTTTTTCTATTAGAACTAAAACTAAGAACTAAGAAGGATTACAAAATAAACATATTAATAACTAAGTACTAAGGAAAAACAACTGACTGCTTTATAACAAGTCTGATAAGCTATTCAACATTTTCGATTTCTGTTTAGTAAGAGAATCAAAGTGGAGATCAATTATATCACTGCAACTGTTCAGAGCCCTTCAGAATCTAGCACATGGAGAATTGGATCCCAACACCGTTCTTCTTTGTGGAGGACGTAGTGGAGTTATGGGTTTTCAAGGAATTCTCTCTTTTGATCATTCATGCCTAAATAGAAGCAACTTTATGGACTGATGCAAGAAAGCTAATTACTGAGAGATAGCAGAACTCAAGAGCGAGCGAAGTGAGCTCCATAATTTATGTCATTTTGTTGGTTGAATTTTATGTATAACCTTAACCTAATAAAATTACTTATACGTATTTTGATATTCTCTGATTACATGGCTCGAGACTAAAGAGAGAGCAGAATGTAAGAGCGAGCGAGCGTTTAGGACTCACAAAAAAATCAACGAACGGTTGAGTGTCACCCCTGAATGCAGAAAACCTCAAGAACTAAAACAATTTTTGGAGGTCATCTCGGAAGACTTTTGTCTTTTGATCACTCATACTTATATAGAAGTATTTTGTTAATTTATACAGAAAAGCTCATAAGAGTGTAGGTACAGTGTAAGATCAGCCACTTCCGACAGGTTTCATTGCGTCAAACGTTTAAGGGTGGGTGACAAAACACAATTAGCTGTGAATGAGAACCCAAACAATGGCAGTCTGATTCACCTACATTATGTCAACAGCCATTTGTGCACTAATACGAAAAAATACGAAAAAAAAAAGAATGTTTATCGAATTTAGGAGACTCCGCTCCTCCATAACTGTGGCTGTTTGTACAACTTACAATTATTTATTTTTTAATTTATTTATTTAACACGGTGTTATCAGCGGCTGTGAGATCCGGAGACGTTATTGTACGGTGATGGACATTTCAATCAATTTGAATCAGGATGTTTTTCCAAACTCGGTGCAAGTTCGAAGCAAACGTGGCGCTCGTCGCTGCCGCAGCCTTGCTAGTAGTATAGTTACGGCGTACTCCGTGAAGTACGCCGCAATGGGCTGCGCAGGATGTCAATTGAACAACAAACAAACAACGATTAATACAAGATGGCGGGTGTAATGGCATCTCACTCGCTCGTATACGTTCGATGCATAAGTGTGACCCGCTTGCTCAATGCAATACGACTGTGGATGCGAAAAGTGTTACACGTTGTTATTGTTTTTAATGATTTATTTTGGTTATTTCTTACTTTTTGATTTGTGTTCTTGTAGTGTATGTGTTTGTTGTGATACTTTTTGATATTTTTATTGTTACTGGTAGTCTGTTTTACTTGTTTATAGTATAATAAGTACGTATAAACAAAAAAATATTCTAGGAACGTAATACTTTTTTACGTGATTGCACCTTCACAGACTTCACTCAAACCTAACTTCAGAGGGGAAACAACGCTGACGTGAACTGTAACAAGTGAGAACATCAGTTACCCACCTGCCAGTTATGCTTCGTTTACAAACTCGCCAGACAAGCGATTAGCACAAATATGTGTCTTTACGTGTGTGTATTCATTTCATGCACGTAGTTATTCGAAGAATAATTCGCCAGCAACCTACATACATAAATGAAACATACCTAGCCGTGAAACTGAGGCTGAGGTGAAGTGAGCGTAAAGTTATCTTATGGACTGACAACTCATTTCAAGCTCTCTCCCCCTAAATCGTCACGGTGAGATGTTTACAGAACACCACTGCTGCTCGTGTAGCTGTTAACCAAGCATGGAGTCTCCGGTGACTAGATTTGTAGCGATGGACTCAACCACACAACGCACTGGGGGTTCCATGGCGGTTGAATAATGGTGCACATTATCTATCTTCTATATCTATACATATAATAAAATCGTAGCCCGACCGTGTCTGTACATTGAATATTTTTGCATAAAAATTACATAGAAAAGTTAGGATAAAGATACAAAACACAATATGCTATTTTTGTAATGTTTGTCTGTTTATCTGTTTGTCTGTGCGTTTGAGGGAGCATCACGCATAAACCACAGATTGGCATCCAAATCCTAGGTACTTAAAAATATGAAGTGATAACCCGAGTAACATTTAGCGTTTATTTCATCAAAATCGACCCACAAAATCAAAAGATATTGAATTTTTAAATTTAGAAACTTCCTAATGTATTCTGTTCCTCATGTATTCTGATTAGAGCGCCATCTATTGAAAAAAATAAAATGCATGAAATCATGTATAAAACACCAAAACAAATTGTTGAGTTATTTGTGTAACTTTTATACGTAGCAAAATAATAGTGAACATTTTTACTATAAAAAGTTTTATTTTATAATAAAAATTTTATAGTAAAATAAAACTGTGCTGTGTGAAGTAAGAATCAATTATGGCGGTCTCAAATAGATATAGCATTTTTAAATGTTAAAAAATTCCAGTCAAACTGGATTCAGCTGAATACCAGTATTTTACGTGAAGCGGCTGCCTTTTTTTTTCCAGACCTCCACAACCCGGTATTTCTTGGGCAATACTAGAGTCAGATTTACTGGCATCTGACAATCCGTAACGACTGCCAAAGTTCTACAAATGACAGCCGGGATCAACAGCTTAACGTGCCTTCCGAGGCACGGAGGAAACTCGGTATGTTAAGATGGGGGACCACCCATCCACAGACCATCCTTGGCAAGCGTTGCTTAACCTTGAAGATCGACCCGTGCGGCTGTTATTCTTAAGCCACGAGCTCCTCGAGCTACGAGCTCCTATTGAGAATAACAAATGTGTGAAACCACGGAACATAAAAAAACAGGTGGAAATGCTATGCGACGAAATTTGTATCGGAACCTGTGTCGCCACACTCACACAACTATACCGATAGTCATATAATTCACCAATATACCATACCCATAATTCATCAAGGATACGATTGATTGGTCGTTTCAATTTTGGTCAAAACAAGAATAAGTCAAAGAGCCTACATTTGAAAATATACCTTCGGCCTTATACGTAGGATTTATTTTGCTTTAAGGCAAAAAGTACTCACGGCGTTTCGTTTTCTGAATTTATTCTAAATTGAATTTACGAGTTAATTCCGCTATTGGACCATAGATGGGCGTATTTTCAATGGTTGTAATTATGAACTTAAACCACTTAGCAATAAGGTTCATTACTCTATGTTGGGATAGTAACAGTTGCCACTCGATCACGGCTGTGACACATGATCTTTGATTTACATTGTCGATATCGATAAATAAGATAACTATTTTCGAAATTAATTCCAAAAAATGTGACTCGCTTGGTGTTGGACTTTTATATGGGAGCAATACATGAAACTTGTTGTTGGAATCGTTATGAAAATTAAGCTATCACATTTAAAATGGATAAGTTCAGGTTTGTTTTGTAATATCAATGATGTTTTAGACACACAATAGCAAGGCTATTAGCTTATTTTATTAACTCAGACATAAGTAGTATGTCGCAGTCTTGTATAATTAAATCCACAATGTTTAGTCATTTTACTAAGAATCAGGCGGAGAGCCTTAATAACGGTAGCTCTAGTGCTATAAATTTACAAACTGTACGAAGGAAGTTCCATGCATCTCTATGGAAGATTCATTTTTTAACGTAGGGGCCACAAGTAGTTGCATCTCACTACCATGTGATGTTATTGTAGTCATGGGGCAAGCTCTGGATAATCATTTAATCTGGATATCTAGTTCATAAGACAACAGAGGATACCAGCGACAGAATAGTTATGCCTACCATTAACAAGGTATCTTCTTGCTCTTTAGTAAATAGATGTCAAAAAGGGAGTCAGCAGCATGCCTTGAAATTATTTCATCAAAATATTCAAGGTGTCTCTTCCAAATTATTAGAAATTGTTTTTTTTTTAGAAAAAACAATGTTTGACATTGTATGTTTTAGTGAGCACTGGTTGAAAGATTGCCAGATGCTAATTAGTTATGAAAATTATAATGTGGGCAGTTGTTTTAACCGCAAATCTATGTTACGTGGTGGTTCCCTCATCTTATTAAAAAAAAGCTTAAAATTTAAGCAACGTAAAGACATTGTCAACTTATCAGTGGAACATTGCATCGAACTGTCCTGTGTTGAGCTAGATAAGCATATCATAGTGTGCGTGTACAGACCCCCAAACCCTCAAAACTTTAATTTATTTGAATCAACAATGGAAGATATCTTTGCGAAACTTGCAGTAGATTTTAATATTAATATTTTAGAAATTAAATCAAATAGCAGCAGATTTATAAGCCTTTTTAAAATTGTCTAATGTGTTTACAGAACCAACTAGGGTAACACCAACTTCTTCAACCTGTATCGATAATGTATTCTGCGATTGTGAATATTTAGATAAAGCCATAGTTAATTACCTTCCCTCTGATCATAGTGGTCAATTGGTAACATTTAAGTTTAAAGCAGCCTTGGAAAAAAAACAACTTCTATACTAATATATAAAGCTGAAGAGTTTGTTTGTTTGTTTATTTACTTGAACGCGCTAATCTCAGGAACTACTGGTCCGATTTTTCAGTGTTAGATAGTCCATTTATCGAGGAAGGCTATAGGCTATATATCATCACGCTAAGACCAACAGGAGCGGAGCAGTAATGAAAATTGTGATGCAGACGAAGTTGCGCAGGTCAACTAGTATACAATATAGGTCAATTACAACTGGAAAACTAGCTAAATTCAATGATACCTTACAAAATAAGTTAAATTTTCTAAGCCATAACATTGAAGATAAAAAAATAATTGAAATTTAGGGATACTTTCCCTAAATATGTATTTAGTGACTGGGCGACTAAAGGCATTAGGATGTAGGGAAATACTATATGAGCTATATGGCCTTAAGCCTGTCATAAACAAATATTCTAAAGGGTTCAGAAATACTTGCAAGGTAGCTAAAGCCCTATATATTAGCAACAAGATCAAATCGTCAGAAAATAAAATAACGACAGTTTGGAAAGTTATTAATAAGGAAACTAATAGAAACACTGATTGGTTAGTGCCACGTTGTTAAAACACATATATTCAGCGTGGGAAGAGGCGCTAGATGCCATAGGAATCTTTTGTGACCTCTCCAAGGCATTTGATTGCGTAAATCACGAAACCTTGCTCCTAAAGCTAACTTGAACTTGCTGCTGTGTGGTGTGCTGGAAATGGTGTCAATTCACGGGGTTTAAATTAAAAGTCAAAATGGGGGTACCACAAGGCTCTATTTTGGGTCCTTTCCTCTTTCTAGTATATATTAATGATCTACCCCATCTTTTAAAAAATCAACCTCAAATAGTAGTATTTGCTGACGATACGTCCTTAATTTTTAAAATAGATAGACGTTCCATAAATCTTGACGACGTAAATAACGCCCTACAGCAGGTCCAAAATAACCAATTTTGGACCTGCTGTAGTGTACTGTACTGCTAATAATTTAGTATTAAATGGGAAAAAAACTAAAAGCATCAGCTTTGCCTTACCGAATGTTAAAAGAAATTATTGCGACATAGTATTGAACAAGGAGAAACTTGAATTCGTCGAAAACACGGTTTTCCTGGGGATTACGCTTGACTCAAGGCTACAATGGGGTCCTCATTTAACATCTCCACAGTCACAGCTGCTTGGGTCCATTTGTTAGGTTTTTATATTTGGAAGAGATGCTCACCCTCTTTTTTATAGGTAGGTACTTACATAATTATTATAATCATTTATATATTCTTTTTGATGTAAGAACTTAATCGTTGTTTTTATTAATTTATTTTTCATTATTTGGTCATTGACAACCATAGTTTTGTGTAAAGTAGAAGCATATTTTTCAACTTTTGTAAATGTGAGTACCATGAAGCCATTTACATTTTATGTGATTAGTTATAGTTTTACTTGTTGGACATGAACGAGCATGGTGGTTGAGAACATGTCATGCTCACTCAAATGTCTCGCTGATAGCGGTGCGTGGGTTGGATCATTCGGTTCCCTTCGAAATGGTTGAGCTGAAAGGTGCCGATATACGCGTCATGTTCGTGAACGGGCGCCGTCGGTTGAGACTGTTCATCTCGTAACTGCCATTGGCTTATTTCTTTATATTTTAAATTCTTATAATAAGCTTTTTTTTTTACTTTGCATTGTCCTCACATGCAGAAGCAACAAGTATATGTAACTTAGAATTTTGTAAAACAGAACATGATTTAAAAGAGTGTCCGTGGAGTTTCTTGCACGTTCTTCTCCGCAGAGATCTACGCTTTGGAACGTGCAAATAGCTTCCATGTTTTTGACTGACCGACCTTGACGTTTCAAAAGTACCTGTGAATGGTTTATTTGAAATAAAATGCATTGAATTTTGTTTTTTTTTTGAATTTTGAATAAAGTTCTACTTTCAAAATAGCGTAAGCGAAGTATTCTCAGTTTATTGTATAAAAGTAAACAAATAAAAACATTATTTCAAAGGTTTTTAATTTGTTTGTGTAAAAATACCTTATTACACATTAATCAATAATAATAACACAAATCGCGTGGTACTTGGTACTTTCTGGCCGCGCCACAGTCGCATTTTGAATCAGGGTTAATAAGAATAAATGTACATAATTATATTTGTACTAAATAAAGAAAAAAATGTACTTGAAAGATTCGCGAGATATTTAATAAAATTGGTGGCGCGGCCAGAAAGCATACATCCTAGCCGCGCCACCGCGTACACTGCAAAATATATGCTATTTGTTTACAAACTCAATGGTAAACAATTGTACGTGTATGGTTTGTTCTATTGAAGATGAGAAATACTGCAAAAGTCAGACATTTGTGCCATCAATTTTATTCGGAGCTTTAAGTACTCTGTATACGGGGTTAGGGACTACTCACACTTATAGTGTTAATTAATAGTGTTCAAAGTTGCCATATGGCATGCGTTATATTTTAAACAAATGCTCTAAGTTTTATTATAGCATGCTTTTTTGTAAGCATAGCGGCCAACGGGGAGGGCGCGAATAAAGCAAGTGCGGTGACTGTTACTGACAGAATGTTACATCGCATTTATGAATTTACTAGTTGACTCGCGCAAATTCATCTGCGTCACAATTTTCATTACTCTCCATTACATTCTTTACTCTCCATTACATTCTTTACATTTAACATTATAATCACCACTGACATAATTGTGTTTGAAACTCCACACGCAACGATTTTTCGTGTACTCACAAATCGTGACTTTGGCAATCGTTTTCTGGAATTAATGTGTATGTTAGGTTTATCTGGGTCATTCCGTTTGTGAATAACTATTTTTGGTCGTACGGCTTGACAACATTCATCACTAACAACAAAAGACTGAATCTCTTTGTTAGTGTCTTTTGAACTAGAATCATAAGTACTAAAACTGTTAAGTAAATCATCATCAGTACTGCAGCTAGTTAAGTAAATCATCATCAGTACTGCAGCTAGTTAAGTAAATCATCATCAGTACTGCAGCTAGTTAAGTAAATCATCATCAGTACTGCAGCTAGTTAAGTAAATCATCATCAGTACTGCAGCTAGTTAAGTAAGTCATCACCAGTACTGCAGCTAGTTAAGTAAGTCATCATCAGTACTGCAGCTAGTTAAGTAAATCATCATCAGTACTGCAGCTAGTTAAGTAAGTCATCATCAGTACTGCAGCTAGTTAAGTAAATCATCATCAGTACTGCAGCTAGTTAAGTAAATCATCATCAGTACTGCAGCTAGTTAAGTAAGTCATCATCAGTACTGCAGCTAGTTAAGTAAATCATCATCAGTACTGCAGCTAGTTAAGTAAGTCATCACCAGTACTGCAGCTAGTTAAGTAAGTCATCACCAGTACTGCAGCTAGTTAAGTAAGTCATCATCAGTACTGCAGCTAGTTAAGTAAATCATCATCAGTACTGCAGCTAGTTAAGTAAGTCATCATCAGTACTGCAGCTAGTTAAGTAAATCATCATCAGTACTGCAGCTAGTTAAGTAAGTCATCATCAGTACTGCAGCTAGTTAAGTAAGTCATCATCAGTACTGCAGCTAGTTAAGTAAATCATCATCAGTACTGCAGCTAGTTAAGTAAGTCATCATCAGTACTGCAGCTAGTTAAGTAAATCATCATCAGTACTGCAGCTAGTTAAGTAAGTCATCATCAGTACTGCAGCTAGTTAAGTAAATCATCATCAGTACTGCAGCTAGTTAAGTAAATCATCATCAGTACTGCAGCTAGTTAAGTAAGTCATCATCAGTACTGCAGCTAGTTAAGTAAATCATCATCAGTACTGCAGCTAGTTAAGTAAGTCATCATCAGTACTGCAGCTAGTTAAGTAAGTCATCATCAGTACTGCAGCTAGTTAAGTAAATCATCATCAGTACTGCAGCTAGTTAAGTAAGTCATCACCAGTACTGCAGCTAGTTAAGTAAGTCATCACCAGTACTGCAGCTAGTTAAGTAAGTCATCACCAGTACTGCAGCTAGTTAAGTAAGTCATCACCAGTACTGCAGCTAGTTAAGTAAGTCATCACCAGTACTGCAGCTAGTTAAGTAAGTCATCACCAGTACTGCAGCTAGTTAAGTAAGTCATCACCAGTACTGCAGCTAGTTAAGTAAGTCATCACCAGTACTGCAGCTAGTTAAGTAAGTCATCACCAGTACTGCAGCTAGTTAAGTAAGTCATCACCAGTACTGCAGCTAGTTAAGTAAGTCATCACCAGTACTGCAGCTAGTTAAGTAAATCATCATCAGTACTGCAGCTAGTTAAGTAAGTCATCACCAGTACTGCAGCTAGTTAAGTAAATCATCACCAGTACTGCAGCTAGTTAAGTAAGTCATCACCAGTACTGCAGCTAGTTAAGTAAGTCATCACCAGTACTGCAGCTAGTTAAGTAAGTCATCACCAGTACTGCAGCTAGTTAAGTAAGTCATCACCAGTACTGCAGCTAGTTAAGTAAGTCATCACCAGTACTGCAGCTAGTTAAGTAAGTCATCACCAGTACTGCAGCTAGTTAAGTAAGTCATCACCAGTACTGCAGCTAGTTAAGTATGTCATCACCAGTACTGCAGCTAGTTAAGTAAGTCATCACCAGTACTGCAGCTAGTTAAGTAAGTCATCACCAGTACTGCAGCTAGTTAAGTAAGTCATCACCAGTACTGCAGCTAGTTAAGTAAGTCATCACCAGTACTGCAGCTAGTTAAGTAAGTCATCACCAGTACTGCAGCTAGTTAAGTAAGTCATCACCAGTACTGCAGCTAGTTAAGTATGTCATCACCAGTACTGCAGCTAGTTAAGTAAGTCATCACCAGTACTGCAGCTAGTTAAGTAAGTCATCACCAGTACTGCAGCTAGTTAAGTAAGTCATCACCAGTACTGCAGCTAGTTAAGTAAGTCATCACCAGTACTGCAGCTAGTTAAGTAAGTCATCACCAGTACTGCAGCTAGTTAAGTAAGTCATCACCAGTACTGCAGCTAGTTAAGTAAGTCATCACCAGTACTGCAGCTAGTTAAGTATGTCATCACCAGTACTGCAGCTAGTTAAGTAAGTCATCACCAGTACTGCAGCTAGTTAAGTAAGTCATCACCAGTACTGCAGCTAGTTAAGTAAGTCATCACCAGTACTGCAGCTAGTTAAGTAAGTCATCACCAGTACTGCAGCTAGTTAAGTAAGTCATCACCAGTACTGCAGCTAGTTAAGTAAGTCATCACCAGTACTGCAGCTAGTTAAGTATGTCATCACCAGTACTGCAGCTAGTTAAGTAAGTCATCACCAGTACTGCAGCTAGTTAAGTAAGTCATCACCAGTACTGCAGCTAGTTAAGTAAGTCATCACCAGTACTGCAGCTAGTTAAGTAAGTCATCACCAGTACTGCAGCTAGTTAAGTAAGTCATCACCAGTACTGCAGCTAGTTAAGTAAGTCATCACCAGTACTGCAGCTAGTTAAGTATGTCATCACCAGTACTGCAGCTAGTTAAGTAAGTCATCACCAGTACTGCAGCTAGTTAAGTAAGTCATCACCAGTACTGCAGCTAGTTAAGTAAGTCATCACCAGTACTGCAGCTAGTTAAGTAAGTCATCACCAGTACTGCAGCTAGTTAAGTAAGTCATCACCAGTACTGCAGCTAGTTAAGTAAGTCATCACCAGTACTGCAGCTAGTTATTTCTGATAAACCCGGAACATTTTTACTACACACCATGAATTTTCTTCAAAAAATTTAAGAAAATTTCGTTTTGCCAACAGATATAATGCTGCACACACGTGAAGACAGCTTTTTTCTCACATCTTTGTATACATTACTTTCGCTAATCGGTAATGTGTCGATGCTGAGAAATTGTTTCATAAACTCTTGAAAGACAGATTTCTGTTCTTTGACTCTCAGATAGCCGTTTTCCACGCTTCATTCTGAAGAATTGTTATGAGGATTAATTGCAAAAACGAACACACTGTATTCCTAAAAACTGATAACACGCATCCGCATTGACACTAACCAATGCTTCATACATAAAAACTATGTAGGTAGTTGCAAAATATACTCAGTATTGAAATTAAAGTACCCTCGAAAGGCTAGTTATTTTATTCTATAAATAAATACCTCCTGTTATTAGTATTGGCATAACCGATTTTAAAGGACATCATCCACGTTCGTAACATTTCTGGTCCAAATTTGAAAATGACGGTTCCTTAATATTTAGATTGAACTTGTTCTCCTTAATATTTAGATTGAACTTGTTCTCCTTAATATTAAGATTGAACTTGTTCTCCTTAATATTTAGATTGAACTTGTTATTTAGATTGAACTTGTTCTCCTTAATAATTAGATTGAACTTGTTATTTAGATTGAACTTGTTCTCCTTAATATTTAGATTGAACTTATTCTCCTTAATATTTTTTATTTGGCCGTAACAAGTACAGTCATCGCTCAAAAGCGCAGTAGCATGCTTAAGTTTGTATTGCTGTGAACGCGCGGTAGTACCTGCATCTGTACAAGTATTCTATTCTATTCTTTTATTTTTCCATAAATAAATAAACGGCAGTAACAAATAAATTAATTATGCATTAATTATTTAGTTATTATTTTCTTATTGAATAAAGGGGTTAAGAATAAAAATATTACATAAATGATGGAAAAACGTTTATTCATAATAATTTTACAAAGTATAAATAAATAAACTTCTTGTTAAAACAGTTTATTTTCTCAAAATTAACAATTTATTGAAGGTAAGTAGCTAATAATTCAACTATGACAATCAGGTAAACAATATTATATCTTAAGTGGGTACTCTAACAAATCACAACTATCAAATTTGCGCAAATCTACCCAGGCGTCACGTTTACAACAAGTGCAAACCGACAAAGTTTATATTATTGTTTGTTACTTTTGGTATCAAAGTTTGGCACTAAAAAATAAAATAAATAAATAAGCCGTTTAATATTTCTCATTTTTCCATGCAGCAGTTACTATCTTATTCAATTCAAAATAAATCAATTTAAAATTTTATTTATTTTATGTATGTTACTAAAGTAATCTGTATTCATTATTTATTTAGTAAAATAATTTAATAAATTTAATTAATAATTTTTATTAGTGTAATTTTAATATCATTTATATTACCCAACAGAGGGGTTCTCATTAAAAAAAATGTATATATAAATTAAAAAAATATACTAAAATTCTCCGATTAACGCAGTTTAATTTTTTCCTTGATTTCTAGTCCCTGCTTGCAGCAAAGAAATTAAAGTGGTCCCGTGTCAAATAAAGGTTGGGAACCTCTGCTCTAAGTAAACAAATCGTATTCACTAGGACTTAATATAGAGGTTACAGATTAAGTATTCATTTTCATTACGAAATGAAGATTGAAACTAAACCTCAAAATAATCCTTATTACGGATATGACACAATACCTCCTACATCTACATCTTATAAAATAATATACTTTATTTTTAATCAAAGTAACTTATTATATTTAATGTAACTTATGCAAATTCACTCATGAACCTCATTCACCACCCGTGTTCCTTTAAATGTTCCCATATTTCTATGCAATGCAATTTCAACTGCTCATCAGATCGCTCATTCCGTGCTCCCCATCGCTGTATCATCAGACACCATAGGTTTTCAATGGGGTTGAGATCAGGAGATTGTGCTCGCCATGGAATATCTTTTATCTCCGGGTGTTCATCAAACCACTCACAACAGTACACGCACGATGAATTGGACAATTGTCCTGAACAACAGTTTTTTGCTTTTTTTTTTTTTTTTTTACTATTGATAGGCACGCGTTTGACCACTATCTCACCTGATGGTAAGCGAGGATGTGGTCGAAGATGGAGCACGCTTACCTAGAAATAACCTATTCACTCTTGATTTAAAGACTCCCAGGTTGTAGCTGTCAGGAAACACAGACTCCGGCAGGGAGTTCCACTCCTTAGCTGTACGCACTATGAATGTGTTCCCAAAACGTTTTGTGCGTATGGGTGGGATGGGATGTCCACCATGTACCGGTGGCGCATCGCCGTTCGTCTTGTGGTCCGATGATGGAACGGGCTTGGCGGAATTAAATTATGCAATTCCGTCGCACATTCCCCAAAATGCAACCGGTAGAAAACCGACAAGCCAGCAACTCGTCGTCGATGCTCAAGACTTTGGAGCATCGACGCGACGAGCCTCTCATTGCCGATGATCCTCTTGGCTCGTTTCTCAATTGACTCAAGGGCATCAAGCTGGTATCTGGCAGATCCATCCCAAAGATTAGAGCAGTATTCCATACACGACCGAACTTGCGCTTGATAGAGTTTGAGCAGCTGTTCCGGCGTGAAGTGCCTCACCTTAGCCAGAATCCCCAACTTCTTTGCAGCCACTTGAGCTTTTGCCTCTATGTAAGGGCCAAAATTGAGAGTAGATGTTAATGTAACCCCAAGAAGCTCAAGATGGTCGGTTATCGGCACGGTTTCACCGCGGAAAGATGGAGCTGGGCGGAATTGGCTCCTTTTGGCGGAAAATAGACACGCTTGGGTCTTAGCAGCATTGAACTTGGCCAGATTGGCATCGCCCCATTCAGAGACCGCCTGTAAGGACACGTTCAAGCGCTCAACCATTGCCTCCCGGAGAGACCGGATCTGCGACCCACCAGCTCGTGCGTCGGACACGTATCTCTCAGCAACAGTGCTGTCGTCTGCATACCCAAAGGTACTGGGTTTAAGCAGATCATTAATATGCCGCAAGAATAGTGTTGCTGAAAGCACCGACCCCTGAGGAACCCCGGCATTAATATCCAGCAGTCCAGACGAGCAGCCATCTATGACCACTCGGATAGACCGATCCCTCAGGAAATCTGCGATCCAATCACACAAACCGGCGGGCAGACCGAAGGAAGGAAGCTTACTAATAAGGCTATCGTGCCAGACCCTGTCGAAGGCCTTCGAGATGTCAAGGGAGACCGCCAGTGCCTCCCCGTGCTTCTCTATGGCCTCACTCCAGATGTAAATGGCATACGCTAGAAGATCCCCAGTTGACCGATTTCGGCGAAACCCGTATTGTCGGTCACTAAGGATATAATTCGCTTCTAGGTACGCCAGGAGCGAGGATGCTTAAGCTCATTAGCAGGGTAAACGTTACGCACAGTGAGTAACATGACATCACTTAATACTTCAACGTAAGTCGAACTGTTGGCGCGTGGCGGAATATTTATCTTGTCGGTATGAAACCACTCGTTTCATATTCGCTGATCATGTGCCATTGTTCGCGCCGCTTGTATGAGCTGGGGTCTCCCACTTCGCTTTTGACTGGCAAGGCTACCCTCTTCCTCATGTCTTTTGACCACTGACTCACAGTATTTCTCTAAAACAAAAAAGAATACTGTTAGGCTACTAAGCAAAATAGTAATATAATTTACCTACTGTTTAGAAACAAAATTATACTAAAAATAGAACAGTCAGTCACATACATAATGATATTTTCGTCATTCAATAATATAGGTAAATAATTTACTGAGAAACTAAATATATTTTTTCTTCTATTTCGTTTAGATCTACTGAAAATATAAAACATTTCGAAAATCATTACTAGGATCAGCATCAGTACACTATAATTAATTATAGTACAGTACACTATAATAAGATAAATTTTTGGTAAAATAATTACACAGTTTAATCAGATATTTGTGATATGATAATATGTTAAGTCCGTTTTTACGCAGCGCAATAATATACACTTTCATTTCTATATTCAAATTTGCTTGCATTTCAAAATGAACTACTATTATCTATTCTATTTTATCGCAGTGAACAAGTTGCGTCTACCTAAATCGTTTACCAGTTCAGTTTTCTGAGGGTATTATCATAACATTTTACGAGTTTAGTGAACGAGACGAACATATCAAGGAACTATTCAATAGCTTGATTATTCGAGCAATTAACTGTAAATATTAAAAAACATAAAACAACCATCACATGCGTGAGATTTGAACCCGCGGCTCAATTCGCATGATCGTGCTTACTCAACTACTGTAACCGCTAGACTATCATAGCATGTATCCTAATGGTTGAATTTATGAAATACAATTAAAGCAAAGAAAAGTAAGTGTGTGTGTCTTTAGTATTGAAGGTACTTATTAAAAGAAGGTCGTAAGTTAAACCGAAGTGTCAATCTATTGCCTTGTGAGATTGCTAGTCCACTTTTGGAACCTTCTGTACCTACGCTATGCTTACGAAAAACCATACTATAATAAAACATTAAGCAAGTGATTGCCATAATAATATAGAAACTTTAAACACTACTACTATAAGTGTGACCAGAATCATTCAGCGAAACGCGAATGAAGCTGAATAAGAGTGAGTAGTTCCTATCCCCGTATACAGAGTACTTAAAGCTCCGAATAAAATTTATGGACAAATGTCTGACTTTTGCAGTATTGCTCATCTTCCTGCGGCTGGGTGGCTCGCCGTCTGATCAGAACTAGGCCCGGGTCGGTGGCGCGCTGCGATCCCAGCGCGCCCCAAAGAGATGTCAGCGTGAATGACGGGGCCCGCTAGGGCAGGTGCCTGCTGGGGCTGCGGAATCTGTTCGAAAGGGGTGCCGTAGCCTTGAAACACAAAGGGCACCAGGAGGAACACGGATGGGTTTTAGACAGTAAGAGTCTGACACTCCCTCTTGCTTTACCCAGAGCGGGAGGAGTCATTTGATGATTTCCCATCCTTAAAAAAAAAAAGAATTGTGCTCATCTTCAATAGAACAAACCATATACGTACAATTGTTTACCATTGAGTTTGTAAACAAATAGCATATATTTTGCAGTGTGTTACGTGTGTTACGTGCCCTGCCACACCAAATCGGCTGAATAGCGACATGATACTTAGTTATTTACGTACAACGGATGTTTCCACACGAAATTGCAACACACGGACTCTGCTGACTCGACGCCTCGTGCAGCCATCGGCCACCTACTTCCAACCTGCTGACACCGCATCCCCGTTTCGCGATCGTTTAGAATTATATTTTTTGTAATAATAAATTTGGCACTTCGGAAGTAGCATCGTCCAAATCTAGACCTAAGATTTCTTATATTGTAATTTGAAAGTAATTAAACCTTTCTTTATATTAATTTCGGTTTTTTTTAAGTCCTCCGGCTGTCACCTTCATAATTAGTGTACGCGGTGGCGCGGCTAGGATGCATGCTTTTTGAGATTATACTATCAGTGAACTGCCACAAAAAAAGAAAAAAAAATATGGATAAAGACGAAAGAATTAATCGAATTCTGTAACACACGTATTTCACGTACAATTCTGTATCATTTGTTTAATGTAAAAATATTTTGCACTAAACAAATGATTATATGTATTAAAATAAAATGTCATTTTTTAATTATATAATTCCCAAAAATTTTATTTTTGCCTTAACATTTTTTGTCACCGCTCGATCGCTTCTCGCAACCACAGTTGACGAAGTTTTTTTAATTTAATTTAGTCTCTATACCAAAAGCATAGAGTCGTAGTAGTATGTATTTAAACCAAAGACAGATGTATTTCTCATAGACGTGTGCTCATATTACCAACATCACGGTAGAAAAATAACGAAATATCGTCAGTTGTGTTTATGTGAGTGAAGTGACGCTATAGTGTTTTCAAGGAGGTGATAAAATATGTCGTAAGTTTATTATTTTACTGATTTCTGCTGATGTTTATATACTAAATTAATCTCTAACGTGTGTGTTTTTATATTAAAGTAATATTTTTAGGTACATTGTAAGACAACATTTAAAAAATCGTCATTTAAAAACATACTCGCAGTGTCGTAGTCCTAAACTTAATTTTGTACTGCTATATTATCGTAAATACGATGTTTTTCTTAAACATACAATATTATTAATGATATTTGACTATATTTATTCAATTTAAGGTATTAAGTTGTGTAAATTGTTCTTCAGATTGTAACAGATTGCGAAAATAAAACCACCCGGTAAGTTTTTACCTACTCAATTTGATATTGCCGCTTTGGTTGCGCGAAGCAATATACGTGTTTTGGCTTAGGGTTGGCCATTTCATGGTTGGTCGGTGTTTTTTGTTGGCTTATTTTTATTTTATTTTTTGGTACGTGGTGACGAGTAATTTTTTGAAATCTTAGTTAATTATGTCTTTTTTTAAATAGTGCTAAAAATTAATTATTTGTCCTGCATAAAATTGATTATTTAAAATTAAGTGATGGTGATTTTTGTTTTAATTTTTCACTTTTGGTTCAATAATGTTTTTATTGTGTTTATTTTTACGTTTATTTTAATAGTGGAAAAGGTAAAAGTAATAATGAAAGAGGACGAGGTACGAGCCGTGCTAGAGGACGCGGCAAAGGAAAAGGCTGTGAAAGTAAGCATTTCGCAGCCGCAGGTCCAAACTAAAGGTATTTTAATTATTTCATCAGCTGTTATTCTTTTCAATGAAAAAGACATATAATTGATTATATTAAAACTTTTAATTACATTTTGTAGAAGTTTTGAAGAAGTGCATGCAGCGTTAAATAAATCTTTACTTTTGACGAAGAAAAATTAAAAAAAATGGATCCGTCGGTAAAACAGGAGCTGATAGCCCGCAAGCATACATACAACGTGTAACAGATTAAACGCATCACTTTAAAATTTCATTTTTTCTATAAATTCATAACCTTCATTTTTCGAAGTCGGTTAAAAACTATTTAAAATGTATGCAAAAATAAATAACACAAACAAAATTTGATTTTAGGAAAAAACAATTGATATGTTTACACAATGTTGTTCTCTTAATTTAAGCAGTAAGTCGTAGTAGTTGACAACCCTAGCTAAAAATTGGCCGCCATCTTTGCGGTTCGGGCGTCAAGTGCTTGATCTCAAGTCCCAGTCAGGTTACGTATGTAGCCATTTTTATTTTTATTCTTATTTACATACAAAGTATATTTTTAAATATATCTCTAAAAACCATAAAAAATACATTTAAAAATATAAAAGTAGTAGTCCGCCGGTGTCGGGAGCAGGGTCCAAGCTACCGGTGGTTAGGGCTCCAGAGAAAGGAACCTCCTCACAATACGAGCCGTATCGAGGAGTACTGCCTTCTGTATCAGGCCCTTTACCCAACCGCGTAACGCCAGCTTCGACAGATGTTCGTCGAAGCTTTTGGCCATCAGGCCATTGGCCGTAATGACTATCGGCACAATGATAGCTGAGTCCACATTCCACATGTCGACAACCTCGTGCGCTAAGTCGAGATACTTGATTTGTTTCTCTTTCTCGGCCTTCACGAGGTTCTCGTCATGCGGGATGGTAACATCAATTATCATTGTGCGGCGCGCTAATCGGTCTATCACCACTATGTCAGGCTTATTGGCAACAATAGTCCTATCAGTGATGATAGACCGATCCCAGTACAACGTGACATGGTCATTTTCGAGAACTGGGTCGGGCACATACTTGTAATACGGTACCTCAGAATCCACAAGTTTATATTTCAAAGCAAGTTGCTGATGGATAATCCTGGCCACTTGGTTGTGCCTGTGCAAGTACTCGCCGTTAGCCAGCCGAGAACAACCAGAGATAATATGTCTGATGGACTCACCCGGACGGTGGCATGCCCGACACACGTCCACCGTCCCATCCTTCATAATATGCCTCCGGTAGTTATTCGTCAAGATAACTTCATCCATAATCGCACAGACAAAACCTTCAGTTTCCCCGAAGAGATCACTGAAACGTAACCAGGCCACGGACGCTGAAAAATCCACATCAGACCCATGAAGAGCCCGATAGAAGCGCCCGTGAAGCTCCTTGCCTTTCCATACCTCCTTGCGGTCATCCGTGGTAAGTATCACAGGTTTGCGCCAGTTCTCCTTAGCCATGGACAACGGGGTGAGACCCTTGTCCACTGCGACCACATCTCGGTGCATACCCACATCAGCTGTGAGGAAATATTCTCTGAGACTGCACATCTCGCGGTTGTGGAGAGTCTTGGCGTTTAAAAAGCCTCGACCTCCACACTTCCGCGGAATGTACAGTCTCATCACCGACGATCGTGGGTGATGCATCCGGTTTGCGGTCAGCAGTGTACGTACTCTCCTATCCAGGGCGTCAAGCTCAGTTTGAGTCCATTTAAGTATGCCGAAAGAGTACATTAATACCGGCATGACCCAACCGTTGAAGGCGCGCACCTTATTTCCGCCCGACAAAAGGCTATTCAAAACCTTTTTCAGGCGGCCAAAGAAGCGTTCCTTCAACGATTGCTTCATGTCAGTAACATTAATGCCCAACGCTTCCGATATACCCAAATACTTATAGGTTTCGGTCGAGCTGAGTGATCTAACCTGTATGGAATCCGAGAGTTGAATTCTCTCAGATTCCATAATCTCCCCTTTCTTTACATGCATGACTGCACATTTGTCCACACCAAATTCCATCCTGATGGCACTACTGAAGGTTTCAGTCAACTTCAGTAGCTCCATCAGTCGCGAATTGTTGGGGGCAAAGAGTTTCAGATCATCCATGTAAAGAAGGTGAGATATGGCCTGACCACCTCTTCTCAACCGATAGCCTAGACCTGAACCCTCCAGCAATGTGCTTAGAGGATTCAGAGCTAAGCAAAACCAAAGCGGACTCAAACTGTCGCCCTGAAATATTCCCCGTTTAATCCACACAGGCTCATCGTCCCCCTGAATTGGTCGACATCCTGGATAGCGAAGGACTGTTTTCCATTGCCTCATACATGACTCAAGAAAGGTGCGTAGAGTTGCATCTATTTTGTACAACTCCAACACCCTCATGAGCCATGTATGTGGCACAGAGTCGTAGGCCTTCTTGTAGTCTATCCAACATGTCGACAGATCCTTGCGGGATCGACGGACCTGTTGGCTTATAGCCATGTCTATGAGGAGAAGCTCCTTAGTGCCGCGGGACCCCTTCCTACATCCATTCTGAGAGGTGGACATAATTGAATTAGTCTCAATGTGTTCATTGATCTTCACTCTCAGAATGGATGTAAGAAGTTTATAGACCGTCGACAAACAAGTAATTGGTCTATAGTTTTTGGGTTCCGCGGGACTACCGGTCTTATGGAGCAGGTGGGTAACGCCAGTTGTTAGAAACTGTGGTAGCGACCCAGACTCTAAGGATGACTGGAATTGAGTTGCCAGGAGCGCGTGTGAGCTGCTATACCATTTGAGCCAGAAGTTATGCAGTCCGTCCGGTCCTGGAGATTTCCAGTTCGGTAACGGACGGACTGCTTTGGCTACATCTAATGGGGAGATGATAATTTTTTCCATTTGTGGTATAGCATCACACACGCGCTCGACATCGCGCATCCAGCCATCCTCGGTATGACAGACGGGCACTGACCAGATGCTTCGCCAGAATGTATTCGTGGCGATATCATCCGGGTGGCACACATCCGTCACACTTTGTTCAGGTCGCTCCCAAGCTCTATATACCCACCTCTCATCGCTTTGGAACATGCGATTCTGTGAGTATCGATCAACCCGCCGCTTATACCGCCGAATACGGTTCGCCCATGCATAAACTTTCTGCTTCAGGAAGTCAATGCGCTCCGTGACACGGGACGTGTAATCTCGAGGGCTGATACCAGTCCCCGAAAACGCCCGTCTCACAAAGCGCATCACGCGTGGTCGTGTGTTACCCTCCCTGAAGCAGTATAGTTTGCCGATGAGTGCCCTAGCCTCATCGATCCGCCGCTCGATCCTGCACTGCCAGGCTGGTACAGCAGGTTTTGGTCGAATAGCTTCATCACTAGTATTTAACTTAATATTTGCTAAACGACATGCCGCAACAGCCCCGCAATACAGGATTGAGTGCGTATCAAGGAGGCTCTCGCTGCTTTCAAAGACGTTCTGTAGCAGCGAGTCCAGGGCACACACCAGCGCCCTATTTTTTTTGTGCATGGGTAACCGTGGTAAACGGGGCCTAAGTTCGGTCGGAATTGATCTATACTCCCGAAGCGCATCCTCCAGTGCGCTCCTCAGTCTATCGTTGCACTGGCTACTTACCGTGACAACCCTATCATCTACCTCATCACTGACGTTGTTGGGCCGCGGTATGATTGCGCCACTAGCTGGCGCCTGAACCGCGGCCTGTGTCGGAGTTGAGATGATAAAGTTGCTCAGTACCTCTGAGCGCAGCCTATCAAGTGCAGCATCGTCCAACCTGTGATTACGTTGGATAACCCGCACCTGATCCGACAATCGTTGGGCCGAGACGTTCACGGTTGGTTCCAGGTCCTGAAACAGAGACAGCATCCTGACACGGTACGCAGTAAGGTTAGTTCCTCCCTCTGTAGACCCATAGTATGCGCGCATAACGTTCTCGTTCATGGATTGACTCCATCTTATGCGCTGCACACAACCACCGGCAGCGGGGACCCGGCTCGGGGCTGGTTGGCCCCTAGGTCCCAAGCCCCTCGGTGGCCGGCCTCTCCCCTGCCGACGTACAGGTGTTGGCGACGTCGGCGGAGAGAAATACTCGTCGCTGGAGCTCGACGCAACTGCAACCGCCGGCGACACTGGTAATCCAAAGTTCGGCGGCGACGAGGCGGAGCTCAGCGACGGGTCCGGAGGTGTTGGGCGTGCACGTTGCGCTGCTGCTCTTGTGATCATCATTTATGTTCCTTTTATTTCGGTCATTATTGGAATTTCTATTTTATAATTTCTTGAGTGACATGTGTCATCTGTCGGACGTAAATATTTGCTTCTTTTTCCACGATTTTTATTGAGTTTTTGTTGATTTTAAGTTTCTAATGGTTTGTTTTTGTTGTAGAGTGTTTCTATTATTATTAATGTTAATAATACTTTATTTTTGAGATTTATGACACTTTTGAAACGTCAGGATTTGGCCTATTTATTGTATGAGTAAATATGATTGCTTGGCGGTCTATATTTACAAATTTAAAGATTTGTAGGCAATGCAAATTGGTAAAAAAATGTGACGCAAATTTTAATTTATAAATTTGACAAATATTTAAGAAAAACCCATTTAAACTATTAAATTCATCTTAGAGTGAAGGAAATGACCTTTATAGAGGTGGTAATATTTTTGTTCTATGTACTTTAGTTTTAATGTAAAGTGAACTAAATTATACCTAAAAAAGTTACGATCTTTTACGCATCCGCGAATTCTGCACCTGGTTTTACATAATTTTTTTACTACATTCTTATATGTAAATTGCTTTCAAATACTGTTAAATATGTACAGTAATAAACCTAGTTTAAGAATAAAATAAAAAACTATATACTTATTCGTCTTATTTTTTTTAAAACCCCTATGTTTTACAAAATGTCGCTAAAATGTGTGATACTCTTAATTTAAACACTTGTAAAATATTATTGTAATCATATTTTTAAAATAAAGCGATCACACATTATTTCTTATCTCATGGACTACTCATAACAGTAAAAACATTTGGGGTACCTAGTCTACTCGAGCAAGTCATAAATTAAGTTTTAGTAACAGCGGGCAGAACGCGCAGTAAGCGGTCCAAAGTTTTTTTTTTTTTGTACTTTATTAGTAAGAACAATATTCTTAATAATTAATTACGATCTAGCCTAAAAGACTAATAAGCAATTTAACTCTAACTTAATATGTTACGTGAAAGTTTATCTTAAAACTAAGAACAGTGTCTATATGCACTTTTACACAAGTCCGTAGCACTTTCTTAGAGTCTGATATAATTTATATAACACTATGTTCGTGTGTTATATGTATAGCACAACATTGTCACTATTATTCACTCATTTTGTACACTACACTACACCAATTCAAATGGTTTAGTTCTTTTAAGCCTACGCACTAAGTCTGTGTTGTCTAGCAGCTGAATTGCCTCAACATTCACGTGTCGATGAAGTCTGTGTTCGTGGGCTTCAGCAAATTTTTGAATAATGGTGGTGACGAGTTCCATCTTCAGGTCACGGTGAAGGTCGTCATTCCTTATGTACCAGGGTGCATTGACAGCATTCCTGAGTACTTTATTTTGGAATTGTTGTATTATTTTGACGTTGCTTTGTTTAGTACAGCCCCAAAGTTGGATACCGTACGTCCAAATTGGCATAAGAATATGCTTGTATAGGGTAATTTTATTATGTATTGATAGACAGGATTTCCTTCTGAGTAACCAATACATACTTTTATAGCGTATGTCGAGTTCCTGTCTTTTCTTTTTGACATGCGCTTTCCAACGCAACTTGGCGTCGAGAGTTATGCCAAGGTATTTGGCTGTATTAGCATAAGGCACTTGCATGCCATTTATGTAGATTGGGATCACCCAATCTACATAAATGGCATGCAAGTGCCTTTCAAGTGACTATCAAGTCCAAGTGTTTGTTTGTGAAGTCAATGTGAATTGATTTTGATTCATTCAGCTTGATCTTCCATTTTTGTGTCCAGTCATAAACTTTGTTCACAGCTAGTTGGACTTTATCTACTGCTTCTCTGTGGCTTGATCCGGTAGCCATAATTGCAGTATCATCTGCAAAGGTCGCAATGGTGTTGTTTTCCAGTTCTGGGATGTCACATGTGTATAACAAGTATAAAATTGGGCCTAGCACACTTCCTTGAGGTACACCAGCTTTTATAGCTTTTAGCTCAGAATATGCGTCCTCCTGGCGTATTCTAAACACTCGATCAGTTATATACGACTCTAAGATATCTGCAAATTCTGGTAACATGCGTCTGAGCTTGAATATTAAACCCTTATGCCAAACTTTATCAAAAGCTTGCGCGACATCTAAAAAAACAGTGGCGCAGACTTCCTTATTTTCAAAGTCCAAAGTAACTGGCAAAGTAAGGTACCCATGTTTTTCGCGCAAGCGATCGAGCGGTGTAAACAATATCTATGTAACATCTACATGCACACGGTGTTGTAAACAATATCTATGTAACATCTACATGCACACGGTGTTGTAAACAATATCTATGTAACATCTACATGCACACGGTGTTGTAAACAATATCTATGTAACATCTACATGCACACGGTGTTGTAAACAATATCTATGTAACATCTACATGCACACGGTGTTGTAAACAATATCTATGTAACATCTACATGCACACGGTGTTGTAAACAATATCTATGTAACATCTACATGCACACGGTGTTGTAAACAATATCTATGTAACATCTACATGCACACGGTGTTGTAAACAATATCTATGTAACATCTACATGCACACGGTGTTGTAAACAATATCTATGTAACATCTACATGCACACGGTGTTGTAAACAATATCTATGTAACATCTACATGCACACGGTGTTGTAAACAATATCTATGTAACATCTACATGCACACGGTGTTGTAAACAATATCTATGTAACATCTACATGCACACGGTGTTGTAAACAATATCTATGTAACATCTACATGCACACGGTGTTGTAAACAATATCTATGTAACATCTACATGCACACGGTGTTGTAAACAATATCTATGTAACATCTACATGCACACGGTGTTGTAAACAATATCTATGTAACATCTACATGCACACGGTGTTGTAAACAATATCTATGTAACATCTACATGCACACGGTGTTGTAAACAATATCTATGTAACATCTACATGCACACGGTGTTGTAAACAATATCTATGTAACATCTACATGCACACGGTGTTGTAAACAATATCTATGTAACATCTACATGCACACGGTGTTGTAAACAATATCTATGTAACATCTACATGCACACGGTTTTGTAAACAATATCTATGTAACATCTACATGCACACGGTGTTGTAAACAATATCTATGTAACATCTACATGCACACGGTGTTGTAAACAATATCTATGTAACATCTACATGCACACGGTGTTGTAAACAATATCTATGTAACATCTACATGCACACGGTGTTGTAAACAATATCTATGTAACATCTATATGCACACGGTGTTGTAAACAATATCTATGTAACATCTACATGCACACGGTGTTGTAAAAAAAACTTTTTTACAAAAAAATAAAACCGACTTCCCAAAAGTAAATAATTACTTTAATGTCGGAAGTCGGTGTTTTATCATTTCACCAAACGTTTATTGTCTGAAGATTGTTTGCTGTAATAAATCATTTGATTAAAGACCAAATGCCATTATGAAATTATACTTGGTAATATTTTGCCAAGTATGATGCCTACTAAAATCATTCGAAATATTGCAATGGTATAAAAAAAGGTTGTTAAAATTTGTTAGGGTAATGAAATTTTGTCAAAATCTTTTCGGAAACGGCAGGATCCCGCATCGAACGTATACGAGCGAGTTATATGTTTGTTGTCAAATTGACATCCTGCGCAGCCGATTGTGGCCTACTTCGCGGAGGCAAACTTGCGTGGCCGGAACTGTAACTATGTTTTTTGGGTAGCACATGTCGAGGTTAGGTTTGAGATTGACATTTTATTAAATGGCTGATTCTACGATATGGCTGTGATAGAAATTCCTGTAGATAGATTAGTAATTAATAATTAGTCATTAGTAGTTAGTCATTAGTAATTAGTATCTATAGATTAAGTTCATATTAATGTTTTGCACAAGACAACATTTTTACCGACTTCTTCAAAAAGCAGGAGGTTCTATGTTCCGCTGTAAGTATTTTTTTTTATGTTCACCGATTTCTTCGCCAATTCTGGACCGATTTTCATTTTTTTTTAATTCGAAAGCCAATACTCCTGAGGTGGTCCCATTGTCACCAAGTTAGAAGCTGATGATGGGATCCCATGAAAATCGAGGGAAACCCTCAAATTTTATAAGCACTTACAATGTTTTTCATAATCCTTCTAACGCAATTCAGATATTTGTGCCAGGTAATCATCATCTCATGTTGCTGAGCTGATGATGAAAGGTATAAGTCAGGATCTGATGATGGAATCCCATGAAAAAGTTTGTTTAGCGATATTTTCGCCAATTGTTAACCGATTTGGATGATTCTTTTTTTTTTGGAAGAGTATTTTCTCGGACTGATCCCATTTAAATTTGGTGAAGATCTGATGAAGAAATTCGGAGGTAGACAACGGAACTCTTCAATAAATGATAGCTAATGGATCGGGATTTCTGAAATCACATGTCTGTTGATTGCTTACAAAAAAAAAAAATCTCTCATTTTAATGGACTTGATTCAACAAAATCATTAAAAAAGCTTTTTTATTTATTTATTAAAACTTGATGCACTAGTAAAAATACTGTACAAAGGCGGACTTAATGCCTTAGGCATTTTCTACCAGTAAACCTAAGGATGGTGCAGAGACAACATGGCAGGTGCAACAGGAAAGACAAACAGAGAGGAAAAGAAAAACATCATAAATACATAGATACATACATACATATAAAAAAATAAAGTAATAAGGACGTTTAGTTAAAAACAAATTCAACGAATTAACGCTGTGTTGATTCTACCAACTTGTTGCGAATGTGCTCACGTGCCTGCTGCACCTGAGTGTGCTCCTGATGTTTAGAGGAAGCGCATTCCAAAGGAAGATTGCTTGGACAAAAAAAGAGGAGTGGATAAACCCAGAGCGGTGTGTGGGACAGCGTAGAAGGAGATTATTTGAAGAGCGAAGATTTTTACTGTGTGCAGAGCAGATGAATTTAATTTGTGAAGTTAGATAAGAGGGAGAAGAAGGATTATTAAGAAAGGAAAACAGACTAGTCAAGGCCCTCAGCGCTCTGCGCTGACGAATGGGTAACCATTTTAATAATGAACGATGCGCGGACACATGATCATACTTACGGAGGTTGAAGACGAATCGAATGCAGTTATTTAGAAGGCGGTCAAGTTTATTGAGGAGATCTGCATTCAGGTCGTAGTAGCACACATCAACATAGTCAATCATGGGAAAAATTAGGGACTGTACAAGCATTGCCTTTATGTGAGCGGGGAGAAGGGTTTTCAGACTATAAAGCGACCGCAACGTTCCGGTAACTTTTTGACTGACACTCGTGACCTGCTTTCGCCAGTCAAGACAGGTGTCGACGTGCAGACCAAGATCCTTAACGTCGGAACCAAACGGAATGACTGTGTTGTCATAGATTACGGGTGGTACAGTTAAGCCATTCAGCTTTCTCAAGCTATAGGGACTCCCAATTATGATAGCCTGACACTTTGATGGATTAACTGCCACCCCAAATCGGTCTGACCAGCTCTAAGAGTTAGTTATTCTAAGAGTGTAATGAAGATTGGTAAGATATTATTCTTAAATCACTCTTCAATTTGATGATTTTGTTGAATCAAGAACTTAAACATATTCTAATGGTACCCATTTCATGTGTAGTTTTCTTTTTATTTAGGTAGAGTTAAATGTCAAATGTTGGTTAAATATCGAACAAAACCTTAAAATTCAAATATTTCGTGAACGATTGAATTTCGGCCACACATATGGAGGATTAATTTTTGAGGAGCTCGTGACTAGATAATAACAGCCGCACGGGTCGATCTTCAATGTTAAGCAATGCTTGTCAAGGTTTTTCTGTGTATGTGTGACCATTTTAACATAGCGAGTTTCCTCCGTGCCTCGGAAAGCACGATATTTGTAGATCTTTGGACTCCAGTCTCGCCATGAAGTATCGTGTTACTCAGTTACTGGGTTGTGGAGGTCTGTTAGGCAGCCGCTCCTCGTAAAATACTGGTATTCAGCTAAATCCGGCTTGACTGGAAGCCGACCCCGATATAGTTAGGAAAAGGCTAGGCAGATGATGATGATGGGTTAATTTTAATAGAACCCTATTACTAAGCCTCCGCTGTCCGTCCGTCTGTCTGTCAGCGGCCTGTATTTCAATTACCGTAATAGGTAGAGAGTTGACATTTTCACAGATGTTGTATTACTTGCCGCTATAACAACAAATAATAAAATTTTAGGTTTGTGGTACGGAACCCTTCGTGTGCGAGTCCGACTCGCACTTGGCCAGGTGTTTTTTTTTTGCATTTTGGCCCCTCTGTCAGCACCTGACGGATATACGTCGAATTACAAGTGACCCTGTATCTGTTACATTAAAACTAAAAGTAAACACCAAAATATTTAGATTGACGTTATAAATAGTAATAAATTACATGCAAGCATTAGTACAAATTTTAATAACAAATGGGGAGGCACACTGCCTTTTTATCCCGCTTAGCGGCGTCTTGGTGACTGTACCTTGTTTGACATAGAACTGTCAAATCCTACATTTTTAGGGTTTCGAAGATCCGTAATAAAAAAAACTGACCCTTATAGGATCACACGGGTGTCTTTCTGTCTGTCTGTCCGTCTGTCACAGCCAGTTTTCTCCTAATCTACTGGACCAATTCTGTTGAAATTTGGTATACATATGTACTTGTGTGACCCAAATACAGACGTATTTCGTAAACAAACAAATGTTTAGTATGGGTACTTTTGGGAGTCAAACTAGGAAATTTAATAAAAAGTTTGCAAACTGTATTGTGTGACATATCAAATGAAAGGGCTTACCTACTGTGAGAGTTTTAATTATATTTTTTTTTATTTATTAAAATAACTAGACTAAAAACATTCATACCGCTATCTACGAAACTCCTGAGATTAAAATTTAAAAAAAAAATCAGATAATAGTTCTATACCTAAAGATTACAGGAAATAAGTCTGTAGTGATAAAATAACATCTTAAAAAAAAATGTTCGGAACCCTTTGCGCGCGAGTTGGACCCGCACTTGACTAGTTTTGTATTAGTGAACAAGACCAAACTTTTATCTTTTTTTATCAAGAATACCTCAATGCATAAGGCACTACATTGAGGCATTCTTTGTAAAAACCGAGGATTTCATCTGTTCCCCAAAGACTTAAAACGCATTAAGCAATGGGGTTGCGCTTTGCGGATTAAAAACTTCAGGGCAAGTGATACAGCAAGGTTATGTAGTACACAATAAATAAATAAAATAAAATAAAAAGCCCTTATTGTTGATCTTATTTTAAATAACAAAAGTTTTAAAAGTATGCCTAAGAACTCATTACTACTATCTTAATTTACTAATATATTATGAAGATGTTGATTTGCATCCTAGTCCAATTCAAGGACGTAATTATGCTGGTGATTTACGACCAAAATAAAAAATAAAATAGGTAGGTATTTTTTTTCTTATTATGGAAATCGGTAAGTGTGAACCAGCCGTATTTAAAAGCGGCGCGTCTGTTACTAGCCCTATAACTACAATTTCACTCACAAACAAACGCAAACAATACATTTATTTATTTATTTAGGGAAAACAAACAATTGTACAATGTATATTACAGTAAGTATTCGAAAATATTAAAATTAGGCAAATGCACAATCCACGACGTTTCCACAGATTACTAAGCTAAGAGATACAGTGTAGACACTATATTTTAAATTACAACAACACAAATAAGGAGACAAGAATAATAATAAAACAACGACAGGAAGAGACAAGAAGCAAACTATTGTAAGTTACTTAACTAATGGCTAATGTGTGTGCCTGCTCACAAATAGATCTAATTACAAGAGGCAACACGAACATTGCTAGTTACACAAATGCAGACTATCCACTAAACGTTTCTTAAATTTATGGCGGTCTAAAGCGAAAATGTCTACGTTAACAAAATGTTCATTATAGATCTTGACCATTCTATGGAGAGGCGCCCGTTCACCCGCGTGTGTACGACAAAGTGTCGTAGCAAAGAGCGGGTAGACGCGCGCCTCTCGTCGTATAACAGTTCTGGGCAAAACATAAAATAAATTATTGATTATGTCGGAGCAATCAATTCTATTGTGCAACAGATCATGAAGCATCATGGTTTGAAGCAGGAGGCGCCTAGACTCCAACGTGAGTAGGTTAAACCTATCCAAGGACTCGATGTATGAGCTACGTTCCATATGGCATCTATACTGCATAGATCTTAAAAACTTGCGCTGTACTTTTTCTAAGGCGAGATTGTATTTGTCATAGTAAGGGTCCCATATCATACAGGCATACTCAATTTGTGGTCGAATTATAGAATTAAATAGATACAGGAAAGTTGCTGGTCGCTTGAAATCTAGCGATGATCTCATCTCATTACAAGATGATACATTTGAAATGCCTTGGCGATAATCTTATCAATGTGCAGATTAAGGTGTAATTTACAGTCCAATAAGATACCCAGGTCACTGATGTCTCTCTAAAAAGTAATTCATTGCAAAGAGAATAATTAAAACTAACGATGTTTTTATTTTTAGTGAAATTAATATACCTACACTTAGTTACACTTAATTTCAGCCTATTAATTTCACAATAATCAGATAACCTATTGAGATCATCTTGTAAGAGATAGCAAACATCGATCGTCAAAATATTTCTAAAAATTTTGAGGTCGTCAGCATACAGCAAAAAGTCACTATTCTGAAAGCAGAAACCGATGTCATTTATATACAGCAAGAACAATAAGGGGCCAAGAATCGGAGGTAGCAAGGAAGGTGTCAGAATGGTATCCATTACTCACAACAGTCTGATTGCGGTTACTAATATAAGACTGAAACCAGCGCAACAAATTGCCTCTAATGCCATTGAATGCGATTTTGTTCAGCAATATTTCGTGGTCAACTCTATCGAATGCTTTTTTAAAGTCTGTATATACAGCGTCCGTTTGGGCTCTTACGTCCATATTTTTAAATAAGTGATTCGTTAATATCATTAAGTTAGTAGCAGTAGATTTATTTTTGACAAAACCGTGTTGTTGAGGAATCAATTGTTGATGAACGAAAGGATAGATTTTAAGATAGACTAGTTTTTCGAATATATTTTAGACAAGGCACAAAGTAGGGAAATAGGTCTATAATTTTCGACATTTCGCCTAGAGCCACTTTTGTAGACTTGAACTAAATTTGCATTTTTCCAAACTGAGGGAAATATACCACCCTGAACACATTTGTTAAAAATAATCGTTACAGGTTTAGAAATGGTATCTGAAGTCCATTTTAGAAAGCATGGAGGTATCCCATCCGGTCCCGGGCCTTTAGCAATGTCCAACATCTGTAACTGTTTGCGAACCAAAGTGTCGCTGAAATGTAAACTATGAAGGGAGATGTGGCTAGAGTTAGATTGGTCAAGTGTCGGACACCAGCCGGATGTTAGACTAGTCGGTTCATAAACTGATTGAAAGTAATCAGAAAAGAAGTTACATATTTTATAAGGATCACTAGAAACATCACCTTTGTAAAACATACGGCTTGGGACACCTGTCTTGTCTCGGCGGTTAGCTATGTATGTTCAAAAATGTTTAGCGTTAAGCGGAATACTGTCTTCGACACTTTTCATGTAATTAAGATAACATTTGTTGCATTCGACTTTAAAACGAGCTCTGTAAGAAGAAAATATTTCGTAGTCGGATAAATTTCCGTAATTTTTCCACTTACGCCAGGCTTTCTTTTTATAATTGAAAATTCGAATAAGAGACCTCGAGAACCAAACGGGGAAGTTAGGGTTTTTATGCTTCGATAAAGGTACACGATTTTTTAATATACCGTATAAGTAGTTGTAGAAAACATCCACACTTGATTCAGCCGACCGGCTATCTAAGACCGAATCCCAGTTAATTTCATCAAGATCCTGGTTAATAAGCTGATAATCGGCCTT
Organism: Lacanobia oleracea; assembly: GCA_950371165.1. NCBI lineage: Eukaryota > Metazoa > Arthropoda > Insecta > Lepidoptera > Noctuidae > Lacanobia > Lacanobia oleracea. The sequence continues at coordinate 880,288 of OX493397.1, forward strand.
ACGAAAATTATACCTTTTAATATGTTGTTTGGGCATTGAGTTGACGTTAATATTGAACGAGAGCAGGGTAAAGAATGGAGGATGGTGATTATCAGCTTGGAGCAAGTCCTGGTTGGGTTTGTAAACACCGCAATCATTATTAGACAGAAGTAAGTCTAGTATGCGCCCATTTGAATTAGTAAGGTAATTATATTGCTTCAAATCGTGAACCGTCTGGAAATCTCTTAACCGTTGACAAATAGAAGACGTGCCCAAGCAACTTAAGGAATCCATACAGGGATCGATTTTTGTCCACTGGGCCATTGGAATGTTATAATGTTATAATCTCCTAGCAGCAGCAAACCATCTACTTTTGTAGAGTTTATAATATACTCCATGTTTTCGAAATGCAAGTTGTAGACACTTAGCGGTGAATTATTAGGTATGTAGGCTGCGCTAACAATACTTAGTGACGTTTTGCTGCTGCCAGGAATTGCGACAACTACGTGTTCATAATGTTTGTCAAATGTACCCTGCGTAGGTAAAGGAATACAGACAGGGTTGTATTCCCGTAACACAGCAACCAGCACACCTCCTCCGTCAGATTTGTTGGTTGCAGATCTATTACGATCGCAACGAAACACAACATAACGATCGTCAATGAGTTCACTATTACTAATAGCAGGGATTAACCATGTCTCGGTTAAGACTATAATATCATAACAATTGGAGAGAATATTCATGTAAACTGTATTTAGTTTAGTGCGTAGACCTCTAGTATTTTGGTAGTATATACTAAGATTGCCAATGTTAGCCATTTTGTGAGATTCAATGTAAAATAGTATTAAAAAGTAAATATTACCTGCGTATTAAATTAATTATAAGTCAGTGGCCTGATTTTACATAAATCGTTTGTGGATTTTATGGCTATAGTAGAGGAATTTTCCGACCACTTTACGAGAATAGTAGCATGCTTTATCCAAAGGAATTTGTACTCATACTTCTTTGCCAGTTCACGCGTTTCACGTAATAGCTGCTTCTTCTGGAGAGTTAGGTGTTCGTTAACGTAGATGGTCCTAGGTGCTCCCAAGATGCCTATGTCGGTGGAGGTCAGGCCTTTTTTCAGGCGGTATGCGCTGAGGATATTGTCTCTTAAGCAGCGAGTTTTGAGCTTAGCAATTATATTTTTGGGCCTTTCGTTAGAAGCAGCGTGCGGCACGCGATGAACGGTTATTATATCAGCTCGTGGTATGACACAATCAATTTTTTTCCCGATTATAACAGTGGAAAGGTTCTCATCACGCCGTTCAGGAAAGTTGGATATTTCCAGGTTACACAACCGGGCTTGCTGCTCCAAGTTATCTATTTTCTCTTCAAGGGCTTTAATAACATCTTGCTTCAAGATCCGCTCTTCCAGGCTATTAAATCTTATTAGGTGGTAGTCGTATTTATCCGAGATAAATTGAGCTGTGTTTTTAATTTCGGCAACTTCCTCAGACAATACAGAAACAGATTTTTTTATAGAGATATTTTCCGTACGAAGATAGTTAATTTCCTTCCTTGACTCCTGCATGAAGTTCTCGAGGTCACTCCTTATGGATTTTACATTATCATTAATAACCATCAAACTGGCATCTAAACTAGTCTTCCATTCGCTTATGGTATTTTTCAGATCAGTATGCATGTTTTCGAGTTGCAAGGTGTGTTCACATTCAGGTTGCTTACGTTTTCGAGTTGTTATGTTCACCTCACTCTCTTGTGAAAGATGTTTAGCAAGATCAGGCTCTGAGGTGGATTGTTCAGATCTTAGGGTAGGTTTTGGCGGCGTACGCTTTGTACCAAACATAATGTTATATGTGATTAATCGAAGCAACAAACAGCGCAAGCTTGCAATTGCTCGTAACTAAGGAGTAGGCGCTACGGCAAAGCTCAACTCAGTGCGGCGGCGGTGCAGTGACGTAGTAACGCACAGCGCGGTCGCTTATTTCAATGCGTGATGACTAACCTTGATGGCGCGTAGGTAGGGAGGCCAACTGCAAATGCAGCGTTGCGGGTTCAAATCCGGGTGGGACCAAGTTGAAGCAGGTCTTAGCAATTATATTTGTCTCCTTCTAGGACAGCCCACTGGGCGGCACCAGTGTATGAGAACGCTTAAGGAGTGAGTGAGAAATGGATTTAACACCGATCAACCAATCACAAAATTATCACAACCAGCAAGGCACAACACGTCCGCACTGTACTCGGTCACAAGACGGAATGGATAACATACACAACGCATACGCAAACGATCATTCTATAAATTCGTAGGTAATCAATTGCACCCCAATCACGGTGCGGGTACTCTCCCGCGCAAGCTCCTAGCCCCGCCCCCGCGGCCCCGGAACTAACAGTGTGTTTGATGTCGCCAAAGCACGCGTGCGCTTTGCGAATTCCGCTCTCGGTAAATAGTTGAGACGTAGGTACAAAGTGCAAGATGACGGACAATTATTCAAATGTCGAGTTGGTTGTGATGGTCCGCCTGTATGCCATCAGTGGAGACAGCCAACGTGGAGCCATCCAGATGTTCACGGAAATGTTTCCCGATCGGGAACCCCTATCACAGAGCGTCATGCTGGCTGCTACGCAGAGACTGCGGGATCATCGAAAGTTTGACGTTCCCCGGCATGCTCAAGCTCGCGGCAGCGTAGGCCTGCCTGTCGCTTTGCAGAAAGACATTCTAGAATACTTCCAGCGAGACCCACGGGCAAGCACGCGGGAGGCTGGTTAACACTTTGGAGTGTACCACACCACAGTGTTTCGCCTACTGAAGCGTGAACTGCAGCACCCGGTCCGCAAGTACGCGAGTACTTGACCGAAAGTTTTGGTGAACACTGGATCGGTTGCGGAGGACCTGTGGCCTGGCCTCCTCGTTCTTCGGACCTGACGTCTCTAGACTTTTATTTGTGGGGAGACGTTAAAAGGTTAGTTCACATAGAAGAAGTGAAAAGTGTAACAGAATTACGTGCAAAGATTATTAGTGCTTTCAACACTTTAGAAACGAATGTGTGTTACGTAAGCTGAAGGAAAACCAGCTACGTCGTGCTCGATTGTGCGAAGAGTGTGGTGGTGGCAACTTTGAACAATACCTCCGGGTAACTAAGCAGGTAATTTATTTATTAGTACATTTTTTAAATACGTTGTTAGCTTAATCAATTTTATTAGTGTAAAAAAGTTGATTTCAATTTTTTAACTACGCCGAAAATACCTAAGAGTCGAAAGTATCACCACGTACTTACACTTAACTAACACGTCTTCCCATTCCCGTCAAACGTAGAAAACATTTTTAGACTTAGTAGATCGGTACACCAACTAAGGTAGGTATTATTGCCGGTCCGAAGCCCGTTAAGTAGGAAGGAACATTTCTAATCAACCATTTTAATCCAAAAATAAAACAAAATCCCTACGAAAACTTTAGGTAGGATAAAGCAAAACTAACATTTTATTAATCATCTGATAACAGGTCAGTGAACTTTTCTTTGGTGAACTAGTATTACTGTCTTTAGTAAGATTTTCGTATTCCAATGATGCTTAAAAATGAGTTAATTATCAAGCGAAATGTATGACAATAATGTAGGTGATTTTCGAAATAAAATTAGGTAAAATTATGTACCGGTCATTGCTCGGTCGCGCTCGCGCGCTAGCGTTTCGTAGGTAAGACGTCGACACTCACGCACACAGCTGCATTGTCGCTGAGTGCGTAGTCGGGTGATTCTGTTTTCTTTGTATTGAATTAAGGGTTTAATTCTGAAATACTGCTAAATTACAAAAAACAAAAAAACCTAGCGCTTATTAGTTATTGCCCGCTACCGTATTTTCAATTGATTATTTATGTCTTTTATGACAACCCCCTGAAATTTGACGAGGATGCAAAATAACACCTTGTATAAACTGTTATTCTATTTAATTCATCTTAAACTATCTTTATTTGGCAAACGGTATTTGCTCCTCAACTTGTCTTCAAACAAAGGCCTCCTCTAAAGCTTGCCATTCAATTCTATACTTTGCCGTTCGAGTCCATGTTGGACCCGCTATTTGTCTCATCTTCCTTACTTCCATCTCTTAGTTTGCCTTCCGCTGTTCCTTTTGCAGTCTAGCGGGAACCATTCTGTTAATAGTCTTGTCTATTTTTCCTTCTTTTCTCTTGTCATGTGTCCTGTCCATCTCCACTTTAGTTGTTTATATGTTATGTATGCATTCTTGAATTTAGTTTTACTTTTAATTTTTCTTTTAACACCTATTGTACTTCTCTCAATTCCGTTTTGACAAACTTTTATTTTGTGTGCCAGTGTTCTGTCAATGCCCAGGTTTGACACCCGTATAGTAAGCATGGCAAAATACACATATTATTATATACCTTTCTTTTTCTTTCATCTGCATTTCTTTGTTCTTCATAACTAAGCTTCATAGCTAAGTGACCAATAACGTTTCCAGGTGTTAGCTATTCTTCTCTCTATTTCCTTCTTCAAGCAGTCTTCGGAGGACATTAATTTTCCTAAGTAAACGAATTCATGTACATATTCTGTTTGCTCTTTGTTGACTATTATGGTATCTTTTTGTGTAGAGTTTATCATAATTTTGGTTTTAGTTAAGTTAATTGTTAGTCCTGCTTTGTCACTTTCGTCAGCTAGTTGTTGTAGCATTAAATCCAATGTTTTTGGGCTCTCAGAGAAAATGATTAAGTCGTCTGCGAAACGTAAGTGGCTTAGAATTTTGCCGTTTCCAATCTAGGTTCCTAAATATCATTTCTAAGACAGCTGAGAATAATTTAGGTGAGATGGGATCTCCTTGACGCTTTATGGGAAATTCTTCGCCTATAGTTTCTAATTTAACTTGCGCTGTACTCTTGGTGTATACATTTTGGAGTATTCCTATGTATTTTGTTTGTACGCCCTTTGTTTAGTACACAATAACAGATTACAAAAACAATAAAACCTGACAGTAAAACATTTTTTTTTTGTTTTTGGCTTTCTCGGGTCCCTAGAGACTCGGTCCTTTGGTAGGCGTACGAGGGGCCGAAGCCAACTCGCAGAGGCCCCTTTAGACATTTCAAATGGAATGGGACACCAACCGACGATTATCCCGGTATGCACTGTGAAAGTATACCCAAGGACAATCCCTGGTTGGAGCAGGACTATTGCAGAATATGGAAACAAAAGATGAAACGCTATGGATTTGGCTGGTTTAGTAGACTGATAATCGTTTACTATTGAAGAACTGTTGGCCCCTGCCTGACCATTGACAATAAAAACAGCTTTAAAATGGCAGGGGGTGACTTGCAAAAGCATTACCCCAGGGCGGTACCAGCTGCTCAGCAGCTGGAGAATCCGCCACGTCTCCTTCGGAGGCGTCATGCCCCTCGTATTCTGGGGGGGGCAACGGTTGTCTTGAACCGCTTGCCAGTGGCAACAAGAGCCGAGGAGGCTCCCGATCCGCAACGTCCTTTAAGGAGATGATCGGCTTTAATTTTAGTAAGCCCGACAAGATGTCGGGCGAACGTAGTGCGGAGGCTCCCTCCAATTCTCCCTCTAATTCCTCCGCTGGTCCTGCTCCACAGTCACAGCTGCTTAGGTCCACTTTTTAGGTTTTTATGTTTTTATATTTGGAAGAGATGCTCGCTCCTTTTAGAGGTTCTTACATTATTTCGTTTATTTATTCTTATATACATACAAATTATATTATTATATTAATTACTTATTTATTCTTTTTGATGTAAGAACTTAATCGTTCTCTTTATTAATTTATTTTCATAATTTGGTCATTGACAACCATAGTTTTGTGTAAAGTAGAAGCATATTTTTCAAATTTTGTAAATGTGAGTACCATGAAACCATTTACATTTTGTGTGAGTAGTTATAGTTTTACTTGTTGGACATGAACGAGCATGGTGGTTGAGAGCATGTCATGCTCACTCAAATGTCTCGCTGATGGCGGCGCGTGGGTTTGATCATTCGTTTCCCTTCGAAATGGTTGAGCTGAAGGGTGCCGATACACGCGTCATGTTCGTAAACAGGCGCCGTCGGTTAAGACTGGTCATCTCTTAACTGCCATTGGCTTATTTTAATCTTTATATTTAAAATTCTTATAATAAGCCCTTTTTTTTTCCTTTGCATTGTCCTCACATGCAGAAGCAACAAGTATATGTAACTTGGAATTTTGTAAAACAGAACATGATTTAAAAGAGTGTCCGTGGAGTTTCTTGCACGTTCTTCTCCATAGAGATCTACGCTTTGGAACGTGCAAATAGCTTCCATGTTTTTGACTGACCGACCTTGACGTTTCAAAAGTGCCTGTGAATGGTTTATTTGAAATAAAATGCTTTGAATTTGAATTTCAATTTGAATTTGAATCATTGGAGGAAGGGCTCGCTTGAGCGTCAAGGAGATGCGGGGTCAGACTCCGACTCTGCGTCTGGCATCAGCTCGGCGAGCTCTGGACACGAGGGAGCCGAGGTTGCTTCGGAGAACTCCAAGTTCTTCCGTAAGCGGCCCAGGCCGGAGGATGACCAGGGGTCGTCTTCCAACAGAGAGGCGGTCTCAGCCCGTAAGATCCCCACAAGTGCACGGGGCAGAGGCCGAGACGGAGGCAAAGGGAGGGGCTTGCATCCCAGGAGGCTACACAGCGAGCTGCAAAGCTTGCCGAGGAGGGGCGACACCCCGGAGCGAACAGTCGCAGGGCCTCTATCTCGGGGTCTTCTGGCAGTGACCTAGACGCTGCTGGCGGCTCCAATAAGGCCAGATTTGTACAGATCGTGGAGGCGGCCGTCCGCGATGTGGCCTTGAAGAGGAAGCAAGCCACTAAAAACAAGGCCATAAGCGCGGCGGCGGCCTCCATTTTGGCGGCAGCGGAGGCCAACTTCCGCGGGCCCCAATCGGACGAAATGTCCAAGTTGCGGGCGGAGGTCACTCGCCTGGCGACCGCCACGGAGCTTCTCCAACAGGAGAACGAAAAGCTCCGAGCAGACATGGCCAAGCTCCAAGGAGACGGCTCCAAGGAGGCACCTCAAGGGGGGCGCAAGCGCGGGAAAAGCCAGCCCGTGCCTGTGGAGGAGCAGGTTCTGAACCTAGTGCGGCAGGAGATGGCCGCCTTCGCAGCACGGTTCTCAGTACTGGAGGGCATCGTCCTGCGCCCCCCCCTGGCGGCGAACCAAAAGGCATCGGGCCAGCAGAAGGCAGCCTCGTATGCAGCCACCGTGGCTGCCAAACCGGGGTCATCCGGTCAGGCCAACCGAGGGGCTAGGCAGGCAACGACCAAGCCAAAGACAGGTAGGGTGGCTGCACAGGCAGCGCGAGCTCCAGCATCAGCTGTATAACAGGTGCCCCCGTCTTCAAACTCTCCTGCGGCCGAAGCTGGATGGCAAGTAGTCGGAGAGAGGAAGAAGGCGAGAAAAGCAAACAGGGCGACTAAGAAACGCGAGAGGAGACGGCGACAAAAAGAACGAAGTGTCGCAGCCAGGCTCCGTGCCCCTAAGACCGCAGCTGTAGTAATCACACTACAGCCGGACGCGGAGAAGAAGGGCGTGACGTACAGCCAAGTGCTCATAAAGGCAAAGGAGGCGTTGAACCTTCAGGAGCTCGGCATTACTGGGGGCCTCCGACACAGGATGACCATGACTGGGGCCCGGATGTTGGAGATCCCCGGTGCAGCCAGTGGCCCGACCGCTGACGCTCTGGCTGAAAGGCTTAGAGCGTCCTTAAATGCGGACGAGGTCCGAGTGTCCAGGCCTACCAAGTGCGTTGATATGCGCATTATAGGCCTGGACGACTCCGTCACGGAGGAGGAGGTGGTGGCCGCCGTCGTCAGGACTGGGGGGTGCTCTGCCGAGCAGGTGAAGGCAGGCACCATACGTCCTGACCGCACGGGCATGCGAACCGTTGTGGTGAGCTGTCCCGTGACGGCGGCCAAGAAAATATTGGAGGGCCGAAGACTCCTGGTGGGCTGGGTATCTGCGCAGGTCAAACTGCTGGAACCCAGACCTCTGAGGAGCTTCCGCTGCCAAGTGGGCAACCACGTGGGAGTCCAGTGCACCTCGGAGGTGGACCGCAGCGATCTTTGTTTCCGCTGTGGTCGGCCCGGACATAAAGCCAACTCGTGTAATGCCACGCCGCACTGCGTTGTATGTGCGGCATCTGGCAAGCCGGCCGTTCACTGGGTTGGGGGCAAAGCCTGCGCTCCACCTGCCAAAGCCGGGGGCAAAAAGAAGCCCTCTACCACCGCCGTCACTGCCGCCACCGTCGCTTCGGTTGCCGCGAGTGAGTCCTCACAAAAGACTCAGGAGGCAGAAATGGAGTGCCAATAACGGCTCCATTACGCTTCCTCCAGGCGAACATCAACCACTGCGCCGCCGCTCAGGACCTGTTGGTCCAGAGCATGGCACAGTGGTTGATTAACATAGCCGTGGTCGCTGAGCCCTACTTTGTCCCGCCCAGGGATGGGTGGAGGACCTGAACGGCTCAGTGGCCCTAATTTCGTCAGCCGCTGCTGGTACCCCATCCCTCGAAAGCGCCAGGAGAGGACAGGGGTGCGTAGCAGCACGGTTCGGGGACATTGTCGTGGTAGGAGTGTACTTCTCCCCTAACCGAACTCTCGCCGAGTTCCAAAACTCCCTTACGGAGTTGGGCGTCGTCGTCGCCGGGTATCGTTCCCTCCCCGTACTCGTTCTCGGGGACTTCAATGCCAAGCACTTGGCTTGGGGTTCCCGTTATACGGATACGCGGGGCAGGATGGTGGAGGACTGGGCTCTGGAGACCGGCCTGGTCGTCCTAAACCGGGGTTCTGTCCCTACGTGTGTGCGGATGCAGGGGGAGTCCGTGGTGGACATTTCGTTCGCCAGCCCTGCTCTGTCACCACGTGTCATTGACTGGCGTGTATTAGAGGAGGTGGAGACCTATTCCGATCACCGGTATATCCAGTTTGACGTCTCCACCCAGACCTCAACTGCGCCAGTCCGGCAGGCCCCAAGTGGTCCGCGGTGGGCGCTGAAGCAGCTGGACCGGGAGCTCCTCCTGGAAGCCTCGATCGTGCAAGCCTGGGTGTCACCTCCGGACAGGCCTGCTGACATCAACGTCGAAGCGGAGTGGTTCCGGGAGGCCATGTCCGATATTTGTGACGTGGCAATGCCCCGGGTTAGGCCAGGATGCGCCCGCCGCCAGGTGTACTGGTGGTCGCAAGAGCTGGCGACGCTGCGTCAGGCATGCGTAGCCGCACGGCGCCGGTATACCAGGCACCGCAGGCTCCGCATCCGCCCTCCGGATGCGCAGATCAGAGAGGCGGAGCTGTACGAGGAGTACAAAGTAGCGAAGGCCGCCCTACGGGCGGGGATCTTTGAGGCCAAGGATCTGGCTCGCAAAGAGATGCTGGAGTCTCTGAACGGGGACCCGTGGGGAAGACCCTACAAAATGGTGCGGAATAAGCTCTGCACCTGGGCCCCCCCGTTGACGCAGAGTCTCCGGCCCCAGCTGGTGGAGGAAGTGGTGAGCGCTCTATTCCCCTCGCGAGGGGAACATACTCCTCCATCTATGGCTCCGCCACCTGCGGTGCCTGATGCGGACTACAACGCTGACGGCGATGACGATGCCCCTGAGGTGACTGAGGTAGACCTGAGAGTGGCGGTTAACAGGCTGAAGGCCAAAAATACCGCCCCAGGACCCGACGGCTTACCTGGAAAAGCCTGGGTCCTGGCCTTGGAGGCTCTTGGGCCTCGACTAAGAGGGTTCTTAAGCGCATGCTTGGAGAGGGGCCAGTTCCCACTTCATTGGAAGACGGGGAAACTGGTCCTCATTAAGAAGCCAGGGCGCCCTGCGGACTCTCCGTCCGCATACCGGCCCATCGTGCTGCTCGATGAGGTGGGCAAGCTCTTTGAAAGAGTAATTGCAAACCGCCTCGTCGAGCACCTAGTGAGGGTGGGGCTGGATCTGGCGGAAAACCAGTTCGGTTTCCGCACGGGCCGCTCGACGGTGGATGCCATCATGCGCGTGAGAGCCCTCTCGACAGGGGACGCAGTTTCCCGGGGCGGAGTCGTCTTGGCGGTGTCTCTAGACATCGCCAATGCCTTTAACACCCTGCCTTGGAGTTGCATTTGGGAGGCACTTCGGTATCACCGGGTGCCGACCTACCTCCGTCGCGTAGTCGAGGCTTACTTGACGGACAGAGCCGTCATCTACCCCGGTCACCTGGGAGAGTGGAACCGGCGAGAGATGTCGTGTGGTGTCCCACAGGGTTCCGTTCTGGGGCCGCTTCTGTGGGACATCGGCTACGACTGGGTGCTGTGCGCTGATCTCCCGTCATGGGCGTCAGTGTTGTCTGCTATGCTGACGATACGCTAGTCCTGGCGCAGGGGCGGTCGCATCAGGCGGCGGCTGACGCTATGACACGCGGGGTTGCGATAGTCGTAGAGAGGATCCGGCAGTTGGGTTTTGAGGTGGCCCTTCACAAGTCCGAAGCCATGTGCTTCCATGGTTCCCGGAACAGGCCACCATCGGGATCTCAAATAACGGTAGGAGGGTCGACGATGACGTACCTGGGTCTCGTCCTTGACAGCCGGTGGAATTTCGTCGAACATTTCCGACGTTTGGCTCCCAGACTTGGGCGAGCCGGGGCTGCCTTCAAGTGGCTTCTGCCCAATCTAGGGGGTCCAAACGCCTCCTGCTGGAGGCTTTACGCGGGGTTCATGCGGTCCATGGCCCTTTATGGGGCGCCAGTGTGGGCGCCTACTTTGAGGAAGCGACTGCCCGTTACCTCAACGCATCCCAGAGGGTCATGGCCATCCGGCTGACCCGGGGATACCACACGGTCTCTGGCGAGGCAGCGAGCCTCCTTTCCGGACTGCCGCCATGGGATCTGGAGGCGAGAGCCCTCGCGCTCATTTACGAGTGGCGCGTGGAGGCGTTACACCGGGGCGAGACTCCTCTGCCGCGGCAAATCGCGGTAAGGCGGACGGAGCTCCGGCAAGATCTCATGGCGGTATGGAGACAGCGACTGTCGCAACCCAGTGCTGGGCACGCCACAATCCAGGCAATAAGTCCCATCTTTGAGGAGTGGCTGGAGCGGCGTCACGGCGTCCTTACCTTCCGCCTGACGCAGGTACTCACCGGACACGGTAGTTTCGGGAGATACCTGTTTCGGATTCGGCGGGAGGAGACGGCCGGGTGTCATCACTGCGAGGATCGCCCGGAGGACACGGTGGAGCATACGGTGGAGGTCTGCCCTCGGCGATCGGTGGCAGCGAACTCTCGCGACCGGCTCTGGTTCAATCTATGGTCCGGAGCGAGGACGCATGGGAAGCGATCGCCTCCTTCTGCGAAGCAGTAATGCTAGCAAAGGAGGAGGCCGAACGTGTAAGAGGGAGGGAAACCTCACGACCCAGCCGCCGCAACAGAAGAAGACGTCCCGGGCGTCGGGGGTCGCAGGGCGATTTCCGGCCACCGTAGGCGCCGTCCGATCAGAACCAGGCCCGGGTTGGCGGCGTGCTGTGTTCCACGCGCGCCTCAAGGAGCTGTCAGCAAGGGAGACGGGGCCCGCTAGGGCCAGTGCCTGCCGTGGTGCGGAATACGTTCGAAAGAGACGCCGCGTCCCTGGAACGCAAAGGGCACTGGGAGGAACACGGATGGGTTTTAGTCAGTAAGAGTCTGACACTCCCTTCCGCTCCGCCCAGAGCGGAAGGAGTCATTTGATGATTTCCCATCCTTAAAAAAAAAAAAGGGGGTGACTTGCACACTCAATAAATGGGCCCCCTGAAAAGAGTCGCTAGCACAAAGTGACGTAGCGCCAAGGGGGCAACATATCCTGAGGCGCTAGAGGAGTGGAGAGGTATACGACGGCTATCAGGACAATCCCGGAAATACGGTCAAGATCCCTACCAGCATCTTACTGGATTATATTATATACACCTCCTTCTCCCGAGCACGTTTGCTCTTGCGAATCTCTACTCAGACCGGCCGATTAAGGCAAGAAAGAGGTGGGAGCTCTGTTCCTCGTCAGTGTTCACTCCGGCCAGCCAATAAAGGCAAGCCGGAAATGAGGAACAAGACTTCTCCCTGGAGATCAGGTCCGTGGGGTCGCTAGTGTCCAACAGTTCGCCACAAAACTGCCTTGCGGATTTATTATTATTATTATTATTAATAACAGAACAATCAACTAGCAAAGTATAAAGTGAAGTCCTACAACATACCTTTGAAAATATTCTTGGGTTTGGTACTGACTTATGTTTGGAATAGGTAAATCAGCGTTGATGTCTTTGAAAGTTTCAGAAAGCGGACATTCATATGAACTGACTTCTTCTGTAAGTGAAACAGGATAAGTTTACAAATCTCCAAGTAAACTCGAAAGTCAAATCGAATAACGATTGATATTTTGAAGTACATATTGAGTTATCGACTAAGTACGAGTACAGATTGGCAAAATAGTCGTCATTCATCAACAAAATACATTTTCTACAAATGTATAGTTTTCAGACTTTTCCCTGTACTTTTCCAAGACGGTGTTACTTGCCAAACATAGTTCTAGGTCATCGGGAAATACCCTAACTAACTCTAAAATACAGATCAAATATAGATCAAAACCAAGACACGTAAAATATGGCGTGCCCCAAGGCAGCGTGCTAGGGCCGTTATTATTTCTGATATATATTAATGATCTGCCAAAAACTATACGACACAACATGATCCTATTTGCCGATGATAGCACTGCTGTCATAAAATGTAATAATATTAAAACTTACCAAAATGATACTAATAAATCCCTCCTCAATATCATAAATTGGATGAATGATAATAACCTGAGAATTAACCTAAATAAAACAGTTTCAACAACGGCAACCGCACCAAAATATTGATATCTCCTATAATAACCATAAAATAGAAGAAGTAAATAATGCTAAGTTTCTAGGTATACCATCGACAGTAAGCTTAATTGGAAACTCATGATAGAAGAACTTTGCAAGCGTCTGAGTAAATCTACTTATGCACTCTATCAATTATCAAAAAAGGTAAACAAAGATACGATACTGGTAGCATACCATGGACTTGTAGCTTCTGTATTGCGATATGGCGTAATTTTTTGGGGGCAGTCGACTGACCGTGAGCTTGTATTTAGGATGCAAAAAAGATGTGTCAGAGCCATGTGTAATTTAAATTTAAAACAACGGATAGCTGTAGACCCTATTTTAAGTCTTTAAAAATACTGACCCTTCCAGCAATATACATTTTGGAAACTGCATTATTTGTGAAAAGGAACCCACAACTATTTGAAAAAATGTCTTCCACTAGAAAAACTCCATTACGTTCTCAATATGTAAATAAGCTATGTCATTATAAATGTAAGACCTCATTGATGCGAAAAAGCTTTTTTGGTATAGCGCCTAAAGTGTTTAATAAAATTCCTGATGACATAAAAAACATGACATAATATAAGTTTAAAAAAGCTCTAACTAAATTATTAATTGACAAATGTTATTATACCGTAGACGAATATCTGAACGACCAATTATTACAATGATGCAATTTTCTACCATTAGACAATAAGTACTGTGACTTTGTGTTATTTTTGATATCATTGACATTTCTTTTTTCCCTGTATTCAATTCAAAACTTTATTATTTACGCATGCATAATCTAATGACACCTAATGGGTCACTTAAAAATTTGTATGTCATAATTATGAAAAAGCATAGCGCAACCTCTATTTATGTAAACACCTATGTAAACACCTATGTTTAACAAATAAATGGATTGATTGATTGATTGATTGACCCTATACATTTTGATTCCCTTGAGATTGTCGAAATATACGTTTTTTGCGGCATAAACAGACAGACGGACGGACAACAAAGTGATCCTATAAGGGTTCCGTTTTTCCCTTTTGAGGTACGGAACCCTAAAAATGAATTGAATTGAAGAAAATAAAATTACTTAGTGAAAATTCAATATAAAATTTATTAACAGTAAAAGAACTAAAAGAAGTTACAACTAACAGTTGTAAGTATAGTATTGTAGCGCGGTTCATAAGTGTATAGCACGTACTGCTACTAACAAAGATCGGTGCGAGCAGGCCAGTGCTGCGGATTAGTACCAAGAAGTGACATTCGTAGGAGACCAGGTTGAAGTACTAGGAGCAGCTGGTTCCCAAGTAGTGCCATTGGTGATGTTTGTTGGTGGTGCCCAGGTGGTGCCATTTGTAGGAGGACTCCATGTCGGTGGTGCCCAGGTGGTGCCATTTATAGGAGGACTCCATGTCGGTGGTGCCCAGGTGGTGCCATTTGTGGGAGGACTCCATGTCGGTGGTGCCCAGGTGGTGCCATTTGTGGGAGGACTCCATGTCGGTGGTGCCCAGGTGGTGCCATTTGTGGGAGGACTCCATGTCGGTGGTACCCAGGTGGTGCCATTTGTAGGAGGACTCCATGTCGGTGGTGCCCAGGTGGTGCCATTTGTAGGAGGACTCCATGTCGACGGTGCCCAGGTGGTGCCATTTGTGGGAGGACTCCATGTCGACGGTGCCCAGGTGGTGCCATTTGTAGGAGGACTCCATGTCGACGGTGCCCAGGTGGTGCCATTTGTAGGAGGACGCCATGTGGTTATATTATTTGGTGGATACCAAGTAGTCTCATTAGTTGGAGGTGCCCACGTGGTCTCATTAGAAGGGGGTGCCCAGGTGGTCTCATTTGTAGGAGGACGCCATGTAGTTATATTAATAGGTGGGGCCCAGGTGGTCTCATTAGAAGGGGGTGCCCAAGTAGTCCCATTAGTAGGAGGTGCCCAGGTGGTCTCATTTGTAGGAGGACGCCATGTAGTTATATTAATAGGTGGGGCCCAGGTGGTCTCATTAGAAGGAGGTGCCCAGGTGGTCGCATTAGTAGGAGGACGCCATGTGGTTATATTAATAGGTGGGGCCCAGGTGGTCTCATTAGAAGGGGGTGTCCAAGTAGTCCCATTAGTAGGAGGTGCCCACGTGGTCTCATTTGTAGGAGGACGCCATGTAGTTATATTAATAGGTGGTGCCCAGGTGGTTTCATTAGAAGGGGGTGTCCAAGTAGTCCCATTAGTAGGAGGTGCCCAGGTGGTCACATTTGTAGGAGGACGCCATGTAGTTATATTATTAGGTGGGGCCCAGGTGGTCTCATTAGTAGGAGGACGCCATGTGGTTATATTAATAGGTGGTGCCCAGGTGGTCTCATTAGAAGGGGGTGTCCAAGTAGTCCCATTAGTAGGAGGTGCCCACGTGGTCTCATTTGTAGGAGGACGCCATGTAGTTATATTAATAGGTGGTGCCCAGGTGGTTTCATTAGAAGGGGGTGCCCAAGTAGTCCCATTAGTAGGAGGTGCCCAGGTGGTCTCATTTGTAGGAGGACGCCATGTAGTCATATTAATAGGTGGGGCCCAGGTGGTCTCATTAGTAGGAGGACGCCATGTAGTTATATTAATAGGTGGTGCCCAGGTGGTTTCATTAGAAGGGGGTGCCCAGGTGGTTTCATTTGTAGGAGGACGCCATGTAGTTATATTAATAGGTGGGGCCCAAGTAGTCTCATTAGAGGGGGGTGCCCAGGTGGTCTCATTTGTAGGAGGACGCCATGTAGTTATATTAATAGGTGGGGCCCAGGTGGTCTCATTAGAAGGGGGTGCCCAAGTAGTCCCATTAGTAGGAGGTGCCCAGGTGGCCTCATTTGTAGGAGGACGCCATGTAGTTATATTAATAGGTGGGGCCCAGGTTGTCTCACTTGTAGGAGGACGCCATGTAGTTATATTAATAGGTGGGGCCCAGGTGGTCTCATTAGAAGGAGGTGCCCAGGTGGTCTCATTTGTAGGAGGACGCCACGTAGTTATATTAATTGGTGGGGCCCAGGTAGTTTCATTAGAAGTGGGTTCCCAAGTGGTCCCATTAGAAGGGGGTGCCCAAGTAGTCTCATTAGAAGGAGGTGCCCAGGTGGTCTCATTAGTAGGAGGACGCCATGTGGTAATAATAATAGGAGGTGCCCAAGTGGTCTCATTAGAAGGGGGTACCCAAGTAGTCCCATTAGTAGGAGGTGCCAAGGTGGTCTCGTTATTTGGGGGTGCCCAAGTGGACTCATTAGTTGGGGGTGCCCAGGTGGTCCCGTCCGTTACAGGCGCCCAAGTTGTCTCGTTCGCTGGTTTCCATGTTGTGCCATTAGTAGGAGTTGCCTCGGTAGCCACAGGGGGCGGCGCACTGGTGGAGTAATCCTCGCGCCATGAGGCGACACGCGAAGTGTCCCTCGGGTGGAACCTGCAAACAATGCATTTATTGAATAAATTGAATTGAATTAAATAGTAAAAGTATCCATGAAGAAAGCACTATGATCGACTGAAGAACCACAAGCGAATGTTGTCGAACAAAATATTACCCTTTACTTTAAGCTGCTTTTTTTAAACTGCCATTAAACAACATAAATTAGTGAATATAATATTATATTATTCCATCGACTTGATGTATTGTATCAATTAGAACTAATGGGGTAGGTACCTAGGAAAGAGATTTTACTTATATACAAATATAGAAATGAAAAAAAAGTAAATTCTTAAAGTTGTTGCAAGTACACGAAATAATAATAATAATAATATAATAATAATAAAGTTTATTATTCTTCTCTCACATAGAAATTTTACAAACAATATAAAAAGCAAACAAAACATTAGTGATAAATATTGTGAACTATGTGAGAGACTGGTTTCTGTACTAGGAGACCTGTATGACAGATTACCAGCCTCTCCAGACTCCGGACAATAGGTGACAACTGTATACAACATCAGTGAGCAGTAATAGCTAGGTGCAGTGAGATTGTTGCTGTTTTGGGGGTACAAAGTGAGTGAGAGGAACTAAATTGAATGAGTGAGTAATTGAGTATGTGAGCGCGAGTGTAAGTGCGAGTGTGAGGGAGCGTGTATGTGTCTGTGTGAGTGTGTGTGGGAGAGAGAGAGAGTGTGTGAGTGAGTGCGTATGTGCGGGGTGAAGGAGTTGACCGTAAACGCAGTTGGTTAGGATGGTACAATAAGCAGATTTTCAGTTTCATCGTAGTTGAGGGACTTAAGCCAGGCAGTAATAACCCTCTTACAATTAGCTCTTGTAAGAGGGTAAACTGTTAGCTTCTTATTTATCTTATTATATAGATGTCCACCAAGAAATTCAATGAATTTGCGTGAGAAGGCAGTGCTACGATTAGTAAGTGTTGGGCAAACCCTGTGTTTGACTCTCTTGTTTGCATTAAGTAAGGGATCATACCCTATTAGTGAATGTTGTTTTAGAGATGTGCACAGAATATAAAGTTGTCTTACTGTCAGCACATCAGAGAGTAAGTACAGATCTTTGGTAGGAAAGAAGAAAGGTAACGACAGGCTTACTTTTAGTACCACTCTTTGAGCTCTTTCAAGTTTTATTAAGTTAGTTTTACAAGTGCAAATGATGTTGTTTTCACGAAAGGGACAAATTAATTTAGCACTAATTAAATGAAATATTGTTGCTACGTTTGATAATTCACAAAATAAGGCACCGATTAGTAATGAGTTAATGACTAGAACTTACTTCAAGTTCCCCTCGTAGGCCTGGTCAGCAACGACGCTGATTAGCAGGCAGCAGCACACCAGAAGCTTATTCATGTTCAGCGAGCGAATGCCTGGCACTGTGCACAGCAGAGGGGCTGCCGGCTAGTTATACTGCCAAGAACCGCCCCTTTGATAAGCTCGGCTATGTGCTACCGCTAAGTTATCAAATCGATGCCTCTGCGATGCCAGATAACGAGATAAGCTTGTTCTGTATCAACGCCGATGCCGATGGGCGTACCTATCTGAGGATTACCAAGTCGAGAGACTTAACAAAAATATTAAAAAGAGTTTAATGGTATTCGGTAATTTAATAACAAGCCGATGGGAATCGTCATAAATGACGAACTTCCATACAAACTTGATCATGAGGCGCCGGAGAGGAAATACCCTCAATATTGATGTGACTGATGTTTATTCAAAGGAATCAGTCCATTTTTCAAATAGTGCAGGAAAATTAGTTCAATTAACGTCGATCAGAGCGAATAATTCGTGTAGTTTTAAAAATTAGTACAGTTGTTCTGTGAGGTGTCCAGATGAACATACTAAAAATACCCGGAGAGGTGAGGTGGGGGAGGGGAAAAGGTACCTTTTTCAGTTTTTTTGCTTGTATCTCCAAAACCATTAAAATATATCCTTGTTTACTGCTACATTCACTATCTACATTAAATTTTCTACACATAATGTTTAAAACATTTAACTGTACGATCAATACTTTAGGCATCCAAAATTGATAAAATATTTTTTTCATAAATCATACAAAGACGAATGGTACTTAATTTCTGACCCAGAAACCGACAGAGTTGAGACCTATCGTATTTTTTTTGTCATCTAAAGTAAATAATAATAATAATAATTCCGCAAGGCAGTTTTGTGGCGAACTGTTGGGCACTAGCGACCCCACGGACCTGATCTCCAGGGAGAATTTTTGTTCCTCATCTCCGGCTTGCCTTTATTGGCTGACCGGAATGAACACTGACGAGGAATAGAGCTCCCAGCCTCCCACCTCTTTCTTGCCTTAATCGGCCGGTCTAGTGGAGATTCACAAGAGCAAACTTTCTTTCTTTCTTTCTCGGGAGAAGGACGTATAATCCAGTAAGGTGCTGGTAGGGATCTTGACCGGGATTGTCCCGATAGCCGTGGTATACCTCTCCACTCGTCTAGCACCTCAGGATATGTTGCCCTCTTGGCGCTACGTTACTTTGTGCTAACGACCCTTTTCGGGAGGCCCATTTATTGAGTGTGCAAGTCACCCCCTGCTATTTTAAGCCGTTTTAATTGTCAATGGTCAGGCAGGAGCCAATAGTTCTTCCATAGTAAACGATTATTAGTCCACCAAACCAGCCAAACCCATAGCGTTTCATCTTTTGTTTCCATATTCTGCAATAGTCCTGCTCCAACCAGGGATTGTCCTTGGGTATACTTTCACAGTGCATATAGGGATAATCGTCGGTTGGTGTCCCATTCCTTTTGAAATGTCTAAAGAGGCCTCTGCGAGTTGGCTTCGGCCCCTCGTACGCCTACCAAAGGACCGGGTCTCTAGGGACCCGAGAAAGTCAAAAACATGAAAAAATAATAATAATTGTACAATTCATATGAGCCCATCCACGACCGGCATACTTGTAAGAATGGATATAAAATAACTTTTCGAGATTTCGTCTACTAAATACATATTCAAGGTCATGTATTAATGCATCAGCCATCGAAATCGAAAACAAAAATTGATAGACATTATGTGTAGAAAATTTAATGTAAGTAGATAATTAATGTAGAAGTAAATAAGGAGATATTTTTAATGGTTTTGGAGATTCAAGCAAAAAACTGAAATAAGGCACCTTTCCCCCCTCCCCCACCGCCGCGCTCACCTCCTACCTTTTTGACATGTTCATCTGGACACCTCAAAGAACAACCGTATCAATTTTCATAATTACACGTATGTTTCACTCTGATTTCCTTTTTTTTTTTTTTTTTCTCTCTTTATTTAATTAGGAACTTTTGTACATAAATACATGGCAGACCCATTACCATTATGGGGATGGGGTGTATGGGGTCCGTTGCCATCTTAAAGACCCAAGCCAACCTCACCTGCTAGCGGTGCACCCTGCTGTCCAACGGACGAGGCTCTGGCGAACCTGGTTTCCCTCTTGTAGGGTTGTGGGGGTCAGACGGCTGGTCGCCCCACGTAAAACCAACTTCAGTCATAATGTATGGACAGAAACAAGTTAGGTAAGGGTACTCGGTCTAGGGCGTCGCCGCATAACGACGCGCAGGCACATCGCCCTAAACCTGCGATAAGTGGGTATAGTACCCAAGAAGAAGTTCCGCTTTGCCACCTGGAACATTGGCTCCCTAACCGGACGTTGCCAAGAACTCGCAGACGTACTTGCGAAGCGTCGGGTCCAGTGCGCCTTACTTCAGGAGACGCGCTGGAAGGGAAATAAGTCACGTGACATCGGGCAGGGGTACCGGCTAGTGTACACCGGATCACCAACGGGTAGGAGCGGAGTGGCCGTGGTGATGTCTAAGGACCTTCAGGATGGACTCCTTGAAGTAGACCGATGCAGCGACCGGTTGATGCGAGTTAGGGTGCTGTTCGAAGGGTCGGTAACGAACCTAATCAGCGCCTATGCTCCTCAGACTGGTTGCTGTGAGTCTGAAAAGGAGGCCTTCTGGGATGAGTTCGAGGACGTATTACGCGCTATCCCGAATTCCGAAGGTGTTTTGGTTGGGGGGGATCTCAACGGTCACGTAGGTCAGTTTGCTGGAGAGTATGGACGTGTTCACGGTGGTTTTGGTTACGGCCAGCTAAACGCAGAGGGAGTCAATATACTTAGCACCTGCGCTGTGTCTGACCTAGCCATCGCGAACACATTCTTTCAGAAGAAGCCCCAGCATCTTATTACGTACCGTAGTGGTGCCTACTCAACCCAAATAGATTACCTGCTGGTGCGACGGTGCCACATTGGCAAGGTTACCAACTGCAAAGTCATCCCAGGCGAAATCCTAACGGCTCAACACCGCCTCCTTGTCCTGGACTTTGCGGTTGTACCGAAGAAGAGAGTGACCGAGAAACGCAAACCCCGCACTAAGTGGTGGTTGCTTGATGGTCCTAGGCAGTCGGACTTCATCGCGGAGGTCGAGCATCTCAAGATCCGTGCTCCGCATGAGTCCGCTCAAGAGATCTGGAGTAGGATCCATTCAGCAATCACCGGTGCGGGTAAGCGCGTCCTTGGCACTTCTCGTGGTGTCCGCACCATAGGAAAGGAGACGTGGTGGTGGGATGACGGGGTGCAGGAGGCGACTCGGAAGAAGAAGGTTTTATTTAAACAGTGGCAAGGGTCCAACTCTCCGGATGACAGGGAGGCATATGGAGCGGCTAAGCGCGCTTGCAAAAAAACTGTAGCCAGAGCCCGCAGCAAAAGTCTGGCGCCCTTATACGACAAGCTGGAAACTGCGGAGGGGCAAAAGCTTATTTTTAAGCTGGCGCGTGGCCGGGAGAAAGCTACACGGGACATTAGCAAATGTCTTTGTGTAAGGGACGCCCAGGGTAAGCTGCTCTACGATGCCCCCTCTGTTAAGGAGAGATGGTGTACATACTTTGCGGAGCTGTCTAACAAACAGCATCCCCATAACCTTCCTCCGGAACCGCCTCCTAACCTTGGGCTTATTTCCCCTATTTCCCCCGACGAAACCCGCATTGCTCTTCGCCAAATGAAGAACCGGAAAGCGGTCGGGCCTGACAATGTGCCAATTGAAGTGTGGAAGGCGATGGGCCCACATGGTGTGGACCTTCTGACGGATCTTTTTAACCGCATCCTGATCACCAAGGAAATGCCGAACCAGTGGCGATTTAGCCTGATTATGCCTGTTTACAAAGGCAAAGGTAGCGTACAGGATTGTGGTAACTACCGCGGTATCAAGATCATGTGCCACACCATGAAGCTCTTCGAGCGCATCATTGACACGCAGCTCCGTAGCGAGTGTACTGTCTCTGAGTGTCAATATGGCTTCCGGGCGGGTAACAGCACCATGGACGCAGTGTTCGCCTTACGGAATCTGGCTGAAGCTTACAGAGAGAGAAGGAGAGCTGTGCATATGGCCTTTTTAGACCTGCAGAAGGCCTTCGACTGTATACCTCGGCAGTCCATCTGGTGGGCACTGCGCTTCAAGGGCGTTCCTAAGGCCTAAATTGACATTATCAGAGACATGTACCGCGATTCCGTTTCCTCTGTCCAGACCGCTGTTGGCGAATCGAATGGCTTCCCAATATCTGTTGGCGTTCACCAAGGCTCGGCTCTTAGCCCGTTCTTGTTTAACGTAGTGCTCGATGTAGTTACGGCAAACATCCAAGATCAGCCTCCATGGCTAATGATGTATGCCGATGACATCGCCCTCGTTAATCAGAACAAAGCCCATCTTAAGCGCAAAGTCAACATTTGGAAGGACACGCTTGAAAACGGTGGTCTGAGACTAAATGTGGCGAAGACTGAGTACATGTCCTGTGGCAGCACGGATACAAACACCATCCGAATAGGTTCGGACCTGATCAGAAAGTCCGATACGTTCAGGTACCTTGGATCCGTGCTGTACGAGTCTGGCATCGTGGACGACGATGTCCAAGCACGTATTGGCGCGGCTTGGGCGAAGTGGCGCAAGGTAACGGGCGTTGTATGCGACCGCAAAATGCCTCCGAAGCTCAAGGGGCAGATATATAAATGCATCATTCGGCCTGTCCTACTGTACGGGGGCGAGTGTTGGCCAGCACTAAGCAGACACACCCAGGAGCTTCGCGTCACGGAGATGAAGATACTGAGGTGGATGAGTGGCGTAACGCGATCCGATCGCATACGCAACTCTTACATCCGAGGTAGTCTTGGTGTCCTTGATGTGGGGGTCCGAACTGACTCGTTCTAGCATGTCCTCAGCGACTTTCATGCGATTGAGTTTTTGGAGAAAATTCAGATCTTTTGGGACTAGCCGAGCAGCAACATGTTTCATACCCAAATGATTAGTTAAAATGGTACGGATCGACTCGTGAGATACAGAAAGTTCGGCGGCTATCTCTCTCAGAGTTGAATGGGGATTTTCAGTCACTATTTCCTTCACTTTTGCGATGTTAACTTCAGTTGCAGACGTTGACGGCCTACCAGAGCGAGGCAAATCTTCCATCACATCTCGACCGCTTTTGAACGCTTTGAACCACTCATAAGCACGAGTTTTTGATAAAGTCGATTCACCGTAAGCCTTCTGTAACATTTTCAGTGACTCCGAACACGAAATTCCATTGGCGATGCAAAATTTAAGACAAACTCTTTGTTCGATATTTTTGTCCATTATGAAATTCGCAATACACACTATATATGATATTACTAAAACCAGCACTGTATTTAATATAAATAACAGATGCAACTCAAACTCCGCGCCAAAATGGAAAACAGTTGTGCCAATCTAACAACTACAAAAAAACAAAAATTTTAATTTGGAACCATAAACAAATCATCCATTCCCGATACTTTTTTGACTGAATGTATACCTGTTTAATCTAACTTACAATAATTAAATTTAAATTTATTATATACATACTATCTTAAGTCCGTTCGCATGGTTTACACAAATTATGTTAATCAGGGAAACCCATTAGCCTTACAAAACTAATTATATTTTCTGTAATATTTCATAAGTATCGCTGTTGGTTTTCTGAATAAAGTAAAATAAAAATAAAATTATATTATCTTTTAGAGAGAATTGCAGAATTTTACGTTAAGAAACATTAGCTGTTAGATTGTAGTCTTTTAACCAGTGGACTGTTGATTCTGTCGTGTTGTTCAATTAATGTTTGTCGTTGATACCCGTGTTGTCTGGAACGATAACCGAAATGTCGTCCGGAAATAGTATGCAGGAATCACTCGAGAAATATTATAAATGTTAATAAGCAAAAGAAGTGGACCTAGTACACTTCCCTGAGGATCGCCAAACTATTGTAAGGTGCACGGTACACCTGGAACATTCTATGGTGGACCTGGATGGGATAGAATATGTTTATTTAATTGATTAATTTCAATGCATTGTTCTCTGTCGCCTTGGTAACTTTCGACCCACTCGAGTGCTTTGCCCCTGATTCCATATAGCTCACATTTTATTATAATTTTATGTTCTACAAAATCGAATGCTTTGGTAGATCATAAAATTAAGCACTCGGTTTCGTTTGTCAATGTTTTCAGTTATTTTTTGTATTTATAGTGGGAATGCAGAAAGAGTTGAAGATTTATCTTTTTGCAATATAGTTTTGATTGTTTATTTATTTTAAAAATAATTTGTCGATTTTTGTCTCTTACAAATTTTTGTTTGTCTTTCCAATCTGTAAATATTTATAATATTGGTATTAAGCGGATTTTAATATAGTAATCGTGTTGTGATTGTATGATATGCTTGATAAGGTCCGTGGCGTGAGCAGTGAGCTCGCTACAAGTCCGCCGCCGCCTCGCTCGCTTGCTACACGTTATCGTTATCCAGTGATACCAGGCGGAATTCCCTGCGAGTGCCGATCTATTTAAATCCGGTACTTATTGTTGATAATTAATATGCCAGATTAATTAATTAAAGAACATGGTGTCATTTATTATTCAATAATTCCAGGTTTAGTTCCGTGAGCTTAATTTATATTCGTGATTGTATCTATCTTGTTTAATCAATCAATGAAACACATTAGTTACTTACCTAATGTGATTCATTCATTGGTAAATCAGAATGCTAGAAACAATAGGGAATATGCATGCGATTTTTTTATTTGCAAAATGAAATACTTATTAGATTAGCTCTAGTAAACAATCATGAAATTATTTTTAAATACCTTCATCAGCGATGAAGTTATAAAGTTTCAAAGATTACAATTAGAAAGAGAAGTCCGATATAAAATTTGACGTCATCGTCCATGACGCCTATGCAGCTGCCATAGAAAACAGCGTTTTCGCGAGAGGGACAGATATATTTGTTTAAAATAATTATATCTCCTTCGTTTTTTGAGTATTTTTTATTCTATTCAAATCACTGCTAGTATTATATTTTTGTATATTTTTAGATAAATTGAATAAATGATAAATATGATTTTCATGCATATTCACTATTATTCACATGAGTACCTGCTCATGTTAATAACTGTTTCTAGGATTCTGGTTTCCTTAGATAGGGTTGAGTTCCTCCCTCGGTAAAATAAGCCTGTAGCAGTATTGAGAATCTTCACAGGTACTTACGTCAAGAAAGCGTAGATATGTCACCGAAAAATGGCAAACTCAGTAAGATTGGGTGTACTACAACTTGAGAGATTGTAAATTTTCGATAAATCGTCAACTGAACATTTGGAATACCTACATTTTACGCATTATAATTTGATAGTTTCTAATGTCTCGAAGTAATTCCGAGAAATTGTGGACTGACATGAAATGGCGACCAATCAGAGCACAAGTCTACAATTTATCTATTTTGGTGTGACAGTTACATTAAACTAAAAAGTTCGAAACAAGTCGCTTTACAAGCAGTCTGATGCAGTTGGCGACATCAGATCAGTGATTAAACAAATTTCCTACATTTTAGTGAGTTACATTTTTGGATTCCTCTCCTCGAGCCCTTTATCTTGCTGAAGTTTTGAAAATTAAAAATTTATTGAAGGCATAACATGGCACCAAAAATCGTACATTTTAATTTTTATATACCCAATGTCACTCTCAACCTCAATTAATTAGAATCTAATGACACCTTTGAAGCTAAAATCCATCAAGCCGTGTAGGCTACAGGCTACAGAGCGAACCGAACATTTGAATTTGGCGCCAAAAATCCGCCATTTTGTTTTTTTTTATTTTGATATACTATACCCAGAGTCACTCTCACAGTAAATACGAATCTTACGACACCTCTTGCTCCAGGGTAGCAGGGTAGTAGTTCGAAAGAATGAATATTTCAGAAATAATCATTCTTTCGAACTACATGAACTTAGAGGGCTATATTGATGATTAAAATGGTTATAATTCTTTAGATAAATACGCGTTACGGTCGCAGATCGCATTTGGTCCACATACAGCTTCACACTGACCGGCAAATTACAAAAAACATAAAAATATTTGAATTTCGCGGGCTACCCTGGAGCATTCACCTTAAGCTAAAATCCATCGAGCCGTTTGAGCTCTAGGGCGTGCCAAAGAAATATATCTACATACACAAGTTGTCCCGCGCAACTTCGTCTGCGTCACAATTTTAATTACTGCTCCGCTCCTATTGGTCTTAGCGTGATGATATATAGCCTATAGCCTTTCTCGATAAATGGGCTATCTAACATTGAAAGATTTTTTCAAATCGGACCAGTAGTACAAACAAACTCTTCAGCTTTATATATTATATAGATATAGAAATAGATACAGTTCGCACCACGTTTATTTACCCCTCGGAAGTTAGTTTTATGAGAAAACCGCGCAGGTGCAATCGCGCAAAAAAGTTATACGTTCCTAGAAACAAGTAACAAAGACTACCAGTAACAATAAAAACTTTTCACAGTGTTTTTGGTTAATTTTTTTCGTTTTTTGACACCGACTTCCGAAATTAAAGTTCTTTTCTTTCTACTGAAGTTATTTTGTACCTTGTAGTGTTTTGTTTTTGGAAGTCGGTTGTATTTTTTGTAAAAAGTTTTTTATTTTTCACTTTTTAGTGGTACCTAGGTACCTGCGTACCCATTAACAGCGTACCAGCGCAATGTTATGTTAAGAACTGGTGTAAACACTAAAAAAACATGCGATTTCAGCAATCCCGATCCCTTTGCTATCATTTATTGAAGAGTTCCGTTGCCTACCTCCGAAGTTCTTCGTCAGATCTTCACCAAATTGAAACGGGATCAGTCCTGGAAAATACTCTTTCAAACAAAAAAAGAATCATCCAAATCGGCTGACAATTTGCGAAAGTATCCCTGAACAAACATTTTTCATGGGATCTTATCATCAGATCCTAATTTATACCTTTCATCATCAGCTCAGCAACATGAGATGATGATTACCAGGCACAAATATCTGAATTGCGTTAGAAAGTTCATGAAAAACATTGTATGTGCCTATAAAATTTAAGGGTTGCCCTCGATTTTCGTGGGATCCCATCACCAGATTCTGACAATGGGACCAATCGAGAAGTATATCCTTTGACTTTGAAAATAAATCATTAAATACAATAACAACATGTAACACTTTTCGCATCAATAGTCGTATTGCATTGGACAAGCAGGACACACTTATACATCGAACGTATACGAGCGAATGAGACGTCTTTACATGCGCCATCTTGGTCCACGCGCATGCGCAGGTCTATGTTTTTAGCCAAATTGACATCCTGCCTGCGCAATGAATAGCGACGTACTTCGGAGAGGAAAACTTGCGTGACGGGAACTGTACATACACTCGAAAAACATAACCCTCTTTCTTTCGCAGTCGGGTAAAAACTTGGGACTTTTTGGTAGGTAGTATTCCAAATGTTCAGTTGACAATTTATCGAGAGTTTACAATATCTCTAGTAGTCTTACGTATTTTGCAATTAGTATCCGGTGACAAATACATACCCATGTATGTACGAGTACCTACCTATATTGTAGGTACCTAATATAAACAGTAGTACTAGGTACGATAACAACGATAACTGTATACGATAACATGGGGTACGTATTTGAATATCGGAGATTAAAATACCTTTTTTGTTTTAAGGATGGGAAATCATCAAATGACTCCTCCCGCTCTGGGTGAAGCAAGAGGGAGTGTCAGACTCTTACTGACCCATCCGTGTTCCTCTTGGTGCCCTTTGCGTTCCAAGGCTACGGCACCTCTTTCGAACAGATTCCGCAGATGATTAAAATACCTACGGTTAAAATGTAAAATGCAATATTAAAAACATCGAAAATTGAAATATCGAACGACTATAAAACCGAAAATTAAAATACCTAGGTAACGAAAGTTTATACTTTCGAATGGTTAAATAACCTAATACTAATTAATATTATAATAATATAATATATTTATATATATATTCTCTTCAGCAGTGATGTGGCACCGTTTTCTGCAGAAACACTTGCAGCAATGGAGTCCAAACACCGTGCCCCAGCTGATGTTCTTTCGTTTCCCGACCCACCTGGATCCGAACATGCACTCCCTCATCATTTCAGGTCGAGAGTTAGTCACAGCCGTTTGCTCATTCCGCAGTGGCTCCGCCGGCGGCCTCGACGGCCTTAGTCCTCAGCATCTAAAGGACCTACTTTGTTCCGGCGCCGGGGAAGCTGATGAGTTGCTCTTGAAGGAGCTTACGGCTCTGATTAACCTAATGCTTTCCGGCAATGTGATGAAGCCGTCATCGACATTCTGTATGGCGCTAATCTATGTGCACTGCGTAAAAAGTATGGTGGCATTCGTCCCATTGCCGTGGGTCGGTATCGTCGTATGGCAGCTAAGATTTGCTGTAAATTTTATGGTGAGGCTGTTTCGGATAAATTTCAGCCCCTGCAGCTAGGTTACGGCTCCAGAGGGGGCTGTGAGGTTGCCGTACACGCTTTGTCGACCTATGTAAATTCTGGGAAAGGTGAGGTCGTCCTTAAGGTTGACATAAAAAACGCCTTCAATTCAGTAAACAGGGATACCTGGTTGGCAGAAGCTAAAAAAGAATTACCCCAAATTTATAGTTTCCTTTGGCAATGCTACAGACACCCATCTAAATTTCTGTATCGGGACAACTTAATGGAATCTGCTGTTGGCTGTCAATAAGGTGACCCCCTCGGGCCAGTGATTTTTAGTTTAGCCATTCACCCAATTTTTTGCAAGCTAAATTCTAAATTTAACGTTTGGTATCTTGACGACGGAACCTTGAGAGGCGAAGTAGATTCTATTTTAGATGACCTAATTTTGTTAAAAAATTAATTCCAGTCCATTGGCCTTGATCTCAACCTTTCGAAATGTGAACTATTATTAGCGGACCATACTGACAGACAACTGACACTTTAAAAATTTAAAACAGTAACACCTGGAATCCAAATTATTGTAAAAAGCTCTCTTCGTCTCCTTGGATCTCCAATCTTTAATACTTCGTTTCCCGATTTTATTGCAGAAAATATCCAAAAATTCGATGACGTTTCGGAAAGATTGCTCCAAATCAACATGCATTCGGCTATCACCATAATTCTTTTCTGCTGTTTCGGTCCTAAATTGACACATTTTGTTCGTGCTTCTCATTTATGGACGCACACTCATCTTTTAGACCAAATGGATCAAATTATTCGACGCACTTTGTCATTAATTTTGAATGTGGCCTTGGACGACCGAGCTTGGGCACAAGCTTTCGTTCCCATCCGCATGGGATAAGTTTACCGGCTTTTATATCTTCGGTTCACGGCACTGTGGAATTAATCTGGAATATCCTGGCTGGAAGCCAGGATATTCCTGATTGATCACTGATTGATTTTGATGTGCCATGCTTCACTAATGCCATCAATGCCTGGAAACTCGCTTGTCCGAATACTGACCTACCTGACAAACCATCTTCCCAGAGGCGGTGGGGACGAGCCGCTCTGCAGTGTAGTTCAGAATAACTTACTGAACACGTCTGCTACAACTGCTGAGCGTGCGCGCCTGCTGGATGTGGGAAAATGGGAGTCGGGTCTTTGGCTTCATGCACTACCATCGTCGAAACTAGGCACTTTGTTTGACGACACCATCTTTACGTTAAGGAGTCCTTGTTGTTCTCCTCATCGCTGTCACTGTAGTGAAGTTGTCAACAGCCTCGGACATCACGGCTTTTCTTGTAGCCGCAGTGCAGGCCGTTTTGCACGACACGCTAATTTAAATGACATAATCCGACGAGCTCTCGTCATCGTCGGCGTTCCAGCCGTTTTAGAACCCAATGGCTTGGCATGTGACGATGGCAAAAGACCGGACGGCATGTCTTTGTTTCCATGGAAGATGGGTAGGCCTTTAGTGTGGGACGCAATCTGTGTCGATACTCTTGCGCCATCCCATCTTCCTAATTCATCGTTTTGTGCTGGCGCTGCCGCTGCGGCTGCTGAAAACCTCAATCGGCGGAAATATAGTACCTTATTGGTAATTATATTTTCGAGCCGTTTGGGGTTGAAACCCTCGGGCCGTGGGGCCCTTGTGCTCACAGCCTTTTCAAAGAAATTTCGAAACAGCTGGTTGACAGTTCCCGTGACCCAAGAGCTGGCTTTTACTTTGGGCAGAGATTAAGCATTGCCATTCAACGTGGCAATGCCGCCAGTCTCTTAGGCACATTACCAGCTGACAGCGTTGAGGATGAATTTTTTGGTGCTATTATATTAGTTTGTTTTTAGTTTAGTGTATTCGTTAGTTTTAGTTAATATGAAATAAACGTTTAAATATAAAAAATTACCTAATACTCTATAGTCAAAATCTACCAAAGATACATCGAGCGATCTGAATATCAAAGTACCTACAGAGTATCGAAAGTCCTAATTATCGAAGGACAGAGTATCGAACGTCCAATAAAAAAAAAATAAAATACCTGCCCGTAAAAATGAGTTAATTTTCAACATTTAATACATTCATTATTTATACATATTTACGTTACAAATGCATTTAACCTTAAATGCATTTAAGGTAACATGGAAGCTCAATGAAAAATAGCTACAAGTTCCAAATTTCAAACAAATTTTGGAAATTAGTTGCTTCCCCAGCGGGAAGTGCAACCTCTTCGCCCTTACGTAACTAAGGACAGGCCCCCGTGCTCACCTCCACACGGCTCGAACGGGTCGCGATCCCGATGCTTTGTTACATGGTCTTGGGTCGCGGATAGCAACCAAGCTCCCACCAAGGTCACCTTGGAAGGAACGCTGGCTTACATCTCGTCGTGTTGAACATGCTTTACTGGCAGGGGGTACGTTCTCATGTTCGTTCGCAGTTCTCACTTGTTAGCACTAGCCAGGCTGCGGCAGCGACGAGTGCCACGTTTGCTTCGAACTTGCACCGAGTTTGGAAAAACATCCTGATTCAAATTGATTGAAATGTCCATCAGCGTACAATAACGTCTGCGAGACTCACAGCCGCTGATAACACCATATTAGGGCACAAATGGCTGTTGACATAATGTAGGTGAATCAGACTGCCGTTGTTTTGGTTCTTATTCACAGCTAATTGATAACATGTCTGATATCCGTGTGGTATCGCTTTCGCTATCCTTATTGAGACCGACGACGATGACGTAGTGTGATCATAATTATTATGTAGGTAATAAGAAACACTGATTATTTACTGGAGACTAAACATGGTGCCAAAAGCTGTAATTCAGAAGTAGCTCACCAATATACCAACTAAAACTACAGAATCTTTAAATTCGTCACCTGAGTTCTCATATAATTTATTAAAAGCTAACGTTCCAGGTTGTATGGTTGAATTCCAGTTCAAACATATCAACCCTGTGACAGGCATAAAAGCTTTCCGGCAAATCAAAATCAAATTGACCGAAGACATGTGGGGAATGTCTATTAAAGTGTACACGTCCATAATTGAAACTATAGCACCATACTTGGCTTTAATATTTAATTTATGTGTGGACCAAGGAGTCTTTACGGATAAAATGAAATATAGTAAGGTTATACCACTATTTAAATCGGGCGACAGCAAAGACACCAATAATTATGGACCTGTATCTGTATTGCAGGTTTTTAGCAAAGTGTTTGAAAAAGTAATGCTCAATCAGATGCTCAATCATTTTAACATCAATAAAATCTTACACGATCAACAGTATGGTTTTACCAGGGGTCGTTGTACGACTGACGCTGGAGCCACGTTGTTAAAACACATATATTCAGCGTGGGAAGAGGCGCAAGATGCCATAGGAATCTTTTGTGACCTCTCCAAGGCATTTGATTGTGTAAATCACGAAACCTTGCTCCTAAAGTTAGGACATCACGGACTAGGTAAACTTGTACTCAGTCTAGTAAAATCTTACTTAAACGATAGACAGCAGCAAGTTCAAGTAAATGGTGTCAATTCACGGCGTTTAAAAGTCAAAATGGGGGTACTACAACGCTCTATTTTGGGTCCTTTCCTCTTTCTAGTATATATTAATGATCTACCCCATCTTTTAAAAAATCAACCTCATATGGTATTATTTGCTGACGATACGTCCTTAATTTTTAAGATAGATAGACGTTCCATAAATCTTGACGACGTAAATAACGCCCTACAGCAAGTCCAAAATTGGTTTACTGCTAATAATTCAGTATTAAATGGGAAAAAACTAAATGCATCAGATTTGCCTTACCGAACGTTAAAAGAAATGATTGCGACATAGTATTGAACAAGGAGAAACTTGAATTCGTCGAAAACACGGTTTTCCTGGGGATTACTCTTGACTCAAGGCTACAATGGGGTCCTCATTTAACATCTCTTGCGGGACGGCTAAGTTCAGCAGCATACGCTGTCAGAAAAATCCGTCAATGTACTGATATAGATACCGCAAAGTTGGTCTATTTTAGTTACTTTCATAGTATCATATCTTACGGTATCTTATTATGGGGACGTGCTGCAGACATCGAGTCTATATTTATCCTGCAGAAAAGAGCCATCAGAGCCATTTACAATCGCTGTTGGCGTGATTCCCTAAGAGAACTGTTTAAGGATTTCAACATTATGACGGTACCTTGTCAAAACATTTAAGAAAATATGATGTAAGTATGTTCGGAAAAATCTTCATCTTTTTAGCAAGATTAGTGACAGGTATAATTTTAATACTAGAAATAGGAACAAATTAGATCAACCCCGATTCAGATTGGTCAAAGTACACACTTCTTTTATGGGGTACTGTGTTAAATTTTATAATAAAATACCAGTTGATATTCTCGAACTGAATGAAAGAAAATTTAAAGCATGCATAAAACGCACACTATGTAGACAAGCGTATTATAAACTGGAAGATTATATCCTCGATAAAAACGCTTGGCTAAATGCTGGTCCTGCTCCACAGTCACAGCTGCCTGGGTCCACTTGTTAGGTTTTTATATTTAGAAGAGATACTCACTCTCTTTTTTTTTATAGGTACTTACATAATTATTATAATTACTTCTTTATTATTTTTGATGTAAGAACTTAATCGTTGTTTTTATTAATTGATTATTTTCATTATTTGGTCATTGACAACCATAGTTTTGAGTAAAGCAGAAGCATATTTTTCAAATTTTGTAAATGTGAGTACCATGAAGCCACATTTTATGTGACTAGTTATAGTTTTACTTGTTGGACATGAACGAGCATGGTGGTTGAGAGCATGTCATGCTCACTCAATATCTCGCTGATGGCGGCGCGTGGGTTGGATCATTCGGTTCCCTTCGAAATGGTTGAGCTGAAAGATGCCGATACTCGCGTCATGTTCGTGAACGGGCGTCGTCGGTTGAGACTGGTCATGCCTTAACTGCAAAGGCTCAATTTAATCTTTAGATTTTAAATTCTTATAATAAGCCTTTTCTTTCCTTTGCATTGTCCTCACATGCAGAAGCAACAAGTATATGTAACTTAGAATTTTGTAAAACAGAACATGATTTAAAAGAGTGTCCGTGGAGTTTCTTGCGCGTTCTACTCCATAGAGATCTACGCTTTGGAACGTGCAAATAGCTTCCATGTTTTTGATTGACCGACCTTGACGTTTTAAAAGTGCCTGTGAATGGTTTATTTGAAATAAAATGGTACAAAAACAAAATTAGGTACAGCTACCAAGGGCTTAGCTCGAATGTTGGTGACGTATAGTGATGTAACGTAAAATTTTACTATTACTAAAATGCTCGTCTCACAAATTTATTTATTTTAATAGAATAATAGGAATATTCATATTTTTGTATGATACAAATTGTGTAGGTCTGTGCAATTATGTCACATTTTAAACCAAAATATTATGGGGTTGTAGTTTTTTTGTATGCAATATTCACTTCTTATGTTAACGATACCTACTGTAACGTTAAACGCTTCTGTTGTGCCATTCTTTCTCATCGTAAAAACTTACGTGATGTGAGCATGAGGCGAGCAAGTGAAGTGTGAGCAGGGCAAATAAGGTGGATTCGTTCGGTTCATCTCACTCAACCTGAGTTTTGAGGGTGACATGTTGTTTTTAAGAATGTAAAATTACGAGAAGTGAACTGTCAATTCATACAATCAAGATGAAATGACAGTTTACTTCAAGTTAAATCTCTGTTAAGTGCTGTATATGTTACGGCTAAAGATGGGTGTAAACATAAACTTAATATTAGCCGGCTAAACTTAAGTTTATGTTCACACCCATCTTTAGCCGTAACATATATAGCGTCAGACCTGGCCAGATTAACCCGACAAGGTTTGCAAGACAACCCAGAAACTTGCTACCCGCCAGTCGCCATCTCACCTCGACTCACGAGGCTGTATCAACAAAGCCCTGCCCCGCCCTCGGGTAAAGACGAGTGTGTGGGTTCGACAGGTTTTTCCCACGACTACGTCATAGCTGTCGTCTTCACAATACGTAATAATTTATTTTAGTAACAGAAGGATAGGTATAGCAGAAGACGGTATCAGCGCCATAATACCGAAATCAATTTGCAGATTCAGAGATAACATGGGTAAGTTCTTACGTGATTTGTATATTATGTGTATTCAGATCTACCAGATAAGTAGGTAATCGGATTAATTATGAGGTAATGGGAGTTTTAAAGCACAATACTGTAGGTACTGTAAGCAGATAACAAAAAAATACTTGTGAGTTGCGGATGTGCCGCTCCGTCCACCATCTTCCCGTGTCTATCTCTGCAGGTCTCCCCGCGTAGGGCACAGCTGCCGCGCGCCTCCAGGGTGACCACTGACCAATTGAACAGCTCTCTTTTTGGAAGTCAACCCAAGTTACAATTGTGTGTTTATCTAAGCGCATTATGGCTTTTCATAATGGACTGAATACTTACTGGACTGGGTACTTATACGCTATAATCTATATAATAAAACTAAAAGTAGGAGTTAACGCCACTGACCAAAATTATGACATTGATCAACCAGATATTAGAAAGCGATAAATTGTGTCGGTATATACTGAATGTTAATGAATCACTCATTAATAATATCAATAAAAACAATCAAGTATTAGTGCACGCTATCGGTGACAGCGATCGGTGCCGCTCGGCTCACGACCGGTAGTCGTACGCATACACCGACCACTGCTTGTCGCTCCCTACGAGGGGTGACTTGGAATAATTAGGATTATCCATTGTACCAGAGCACAATTGCTACTCCTATGATTTATCAAGGATAACAAGCTCAGTCAGTGCATGATAACTACTAGCAACGATATGTTGGAAGATGTTTAACTGGAGGTGAACGCATAGATGAGGGATGTAATAGAAGAACAAAATAATTTTTCGTAAAAGTAATAGATTATAATAAAATAAGTGCTCAACCATTAAGCTCTACCAATGAGGGTTACGCGTTGCTGCAAGGGGCTGGGTCAATCCACTCATACAACATGTAACTCATATACTCTTATTCAATAGAAGCAACTACCAGCGGGCCAGTATGTGAAGAAATGATGTGCACCTGCAGAGCTGCAGACCGAGATCGTAGCCAGTAGTTTCAGGCGAATGTCAATTATTTTTAGACAATTATCTCTCACACAGAACGCGACCCCGGGTGGTCGAGCTGTGTGCACTAAGTCTATTAAACAAACAACGAGACCTGTCAGCGACAGAGGTCCTCAAACTCCC
Organism: Lacanobia oleracea; assembly: GCA_950371165.1. NCBI lineage: Eukaryota > Metazoa > Arthropoda > Insecta > Lepidoptera > Noctuidae > Lacanobia > Lacanobia oleracea. Next base: position 915,598 of record OX493397.1, read on the forward strand.
TCTGCTGATGTACCCAACAATGAACCGCAACATATTCCGTGTATAAAGAGTGCACAAGAGTGCAGAGTCAAGGTGCCATGTAGACGTAGAGCCCTTCAGCAACGAACGCTATTGGTGCGATGGTGAAACAAAGGACTTAATAAAATCGATAAAAAGGCTTCTGCCGTCTGACGCTTGATGCATACCATGTTTTAATAGTTAGTATTAAATTATAAAATTAGTTCAGTCTCTTCCATCGGATAGTAGTAGGACGCGTGGCACGGGGGGTTGTTGTTGCATTAGTGGTCATTGCGAAAACATCAACAGTGGTGGTTGATGACGGCTCCGAAGTGGTCGATGTATCAGTGGTGGTTGATGACGGCTCCAGAATGGTCGTTGCATCAGTGGTGGTTGATGATGGCTCCAGAATGTTCGTTGCATCAATTGTGCTAGTTAGTGGCTCTACAGTAGTCGAAGCATCAGTGGTGGTTGATGATGGCTCCAGATTGGTCGTTGCATCAGTGGTGGTTGATGATGGCTCCAGAGTGGTTGAAGCATCAGTGGTGGTTGATGACGGCTCCAAAGGGGTCGAAGCATCAGTGGTGGTTGATGATAGCTCCAGAATGTTCGCTGCATCAGTTGTGCTTGTTGGTGGCTCTACAGTAGTCGAAGCATCAGTGGTGGTTGATGATGGCACCATAGTTGTCGATGCATCAGTGGTGGTTGATATTGGCTCCAGATTGGTCGTTGCATCAGTAGTGGTTGATGACGGCTCCAAAGTGGTCGAAGCATCAGTGGTGGTTGATGATGACTCCAGAATGGTCGTTGCATCAGTGGTGGTTGATGATGGCTCCAGAGTGGTTGAAGCATCAGTGGTAGTTGTTGGCGGCTCTACAGTAGACGACGCATCAGTGATGGTTGATGATGGCTCCAAAGTGGTCGTAGCATCAGTGGTGGTTGATGATAGCTCCAGAATGTTCGTTGCATCAGATGTGCTTGTTGGTGGCTCTACAGTAGTCGAAGCATCAGTGGTGGTCGATGATGGCTCCAAAGCGGTCGTTGTATCAGTGGTGCTTGTTGGCGGCTCCAAAGTGGTCGAAGTATCAGTGGTGGTTGATGATGGCTCAAAAGTGGTCGTAGCATCAGTGGTGGTTGATGATGGCTCCAGAATGTTCGTTGCATCAGTTGTGCTTGTTGGAGGCTCCAGAATGGTCGTTGCATCAGTGGTGGTTGATGGCTCCAGAGTGGTTGAAGCATCGGTGGTGGTTGATGATGGCTCCAAAGCGGTCGTTGCATCAGTGGTGCTTGTTGGCGGCTCCAAAGTGGTCGAAGCATCAGTGGTGCTTGTTGGCGACTCTACAGTGATCGATCGATCAGTGGTGGTTGATGATGGCTCAAAAGTGGTCGATGCATCAGTGGTGGTTGATGATGGCTCCAGAATGTTCGTTGCATCAGTTGTGCTTGTTGGTGGCTCCACAGTAGTCGAAGCATCAGTGATGGCTGATGATGGCTCCAAAGTGGTCGAAGCATCAGTGGTGGTTGATGCTGGCTCCAGAATGGTCGTTGCATCAGTGGTGGTTGATGATGGCTCCAGAGTGGTTGAAGCATCAGTGGTGCTTGTTGGCGGCTCTACAGAGGTCGATGCATCAGTGGTGGTTGATGATGGCTCAAAAGCGGTCGTTGTAACAGTGGTGCTTGTTGGTGGCTCCAAAGTGGTCGAAGCATCAGTGGTGGTTGATGATGGCTCCAAAGTGGTCGTTGCATCAGTAGTGCTTCTTGGCGGCTCTACAGTGGTCGATGCATCAGTAGTTGTTGATGATGGCTCAAAAGTGGTCGATGCGTCAGTGATGGTTGATGATGGCTCCAAAGTGGTCGTAGCATCAGTGGTAGTTGATGATGGCTCCAGAATGTTCGTTGCATCAGTTGTGCTTGTTGGTGGCTCTATAGTAGTCGAAGCATCAGTGGTGGTTGATGATGGCTCCAAAGTGGTCGTTGCATCAGTGGTGCTTGTTGGCGGCTCTACAGTGGTCGATGCATAAGTGGTGGTTGATGATGGCTCAAAAGTGGTCGATGCGTCAGTGATGGTTGATGAGAGCTCCAAAGTGGTTGTTGTATCAGTGGTGCTTGCTGGCGGCTCTACAGTAGTCGAACCATCAGTGGTGGTTGATGATGCCTCAAAAGTGGTCGATGCATCAGTGGTGGTTGATGACGGCTCCAAAATGGTCGACGCATCAGTGGTGGTTGATGATGGCTCCAGAATGTTCGTTGCATCAATTGTGCTAGTTGGTGGCTCTACAGTAGTCGAAGCATCAGTGGTGGTTGATGATGACTCCAGAATGGTCGTTGCATCAGTGGTGGTTGATGATGGCTCCAGAGTGGTTGAAGCATCAGTGGTAGTTGTTGGCGGCTCTACAGTAGACGACGCATCAGTGATGGTTGATGATGGCTCCAAAGTGGTCGTAGCATCAGTGGTGGTTGATGATAGCTCCAGAATGTTCGTTGCATCAGATGTGCTTATTGGTGGCTCTACAGTAGTCGAAGCATCAGTGGTGGTCGATGATGGCTCCAAAGCGGTCGTTGTATCAGTGGTGCTTGTTGGTGGCTCCAAAGTGGTCGAAGTATCAGTGGTGGTTGATGATGGCTCTAAAGTGGTCGTTGCATCAGTGGTAGTTGTTGGCGGCTCTACAGTAGACGACGCATCAGTGATGGTTGATGATGGCTCCAGAGTGGTTGAAGCATCAGTGGTAGTTGTTGGCGGCTCTACAGTAGAGGACGCATCAGTGATGGTTGATGATGGCTCCAAAGTGGTCGTAGCATCAGTGGTGGTTGATGATAGCTCCAGAATGTTCGTTGCATCAGATATGCTTGTTGGTGGCTCTACAGTAGTCGAAGCATCAGTGGTGGTCGATGATGGCTCCAAAGCGGTCGTTGTATCAGTGGTGCTTGTTGGTGGCTCCAAAGTGGTCGAAGTATCAGTGGTGGTTGATGATGGCTCCAAAGTGGTCGTTGCATCAGTGGTGCTAGTTGGTGGCTCTACAGTAGTCGAAGCATCAGTGGTGGTTGATGATGACTCCAGAATGGTCGTTGCATCAGGGGTGGTTGATGATGGCTCCAGAGTGGTTGAAGCATCAGTGGTAGTTGTTGGCGGGTCTACAGTAGACGACGCATCAGTGATGGTTGATGATGGCTCCAAAGTGGTCGTAGCATCAGTGGTGGTTGATGATAGCTCCAGAATGTTCGTTGCATCAGATGTGCTTATTGGTGGCTCTACAGTAGTCGAAGCATCAGTGGTGGTCGATGATGGCTCCAAAGCGGTCGTTGTATCAGTGGTGCTTGTTGGTGGCTCCAAAGTGGTCGTTGCATCAGTGGTAGTTGTTGGCGGCTCTACAGTAGACCACGCATCAGTGATGGTTGATGATGGCTCCAGAGTGGTTGAAGCATCAGTGGTAGTTGTTGGCGGCTCTACAGTAGACGACGCATCAGTGATGGTTGATGATGGCTCCAAAGTGGTCGTAGCATCAGTGGTGGTTGATGATAGCTCCAGAATGTTCGTTGCATTAGATGTGCTTGTTGGTGGCTCTACAGTAGTCGAAGCATCAGTGGTGGTCGATGATGGCTCCAAAGCGGTCGTTGTATCAGTGGTGCTTGTTGGTGGCTCCAAAGTGGTCGAAGTATCAGTGGTGGTTGATGATGGCTCCAAAGTGGTCGTTGCATCAGTGGTGCTTGTTAACGGCTCTACAGTAGTCGAACCATCAGTGGTGGTTGATGATGCCTCAAAAGAGGTCGATGCATCAGTGGTGGTTGATGACGGCTCCAAAATCGTCGACGCATCGGTGGTGGTTGATGACGGCTCCAAAGTGGTCGATAAATCAGTGATGGTTGATGATGGCTCCAAAGTCGTCGATGCATCAGTGGTGCTTGTTGGCGGCTCTACAGAGGTCGATGCATCAGTGGTGGTTGATGATGGCTCCAAAGCGGTCGTTGCATCAGTGGTGCTTGTTGGCGGCTCCAAAGTGGTCGAAGCATCAGTGGTGCTTGTTGGCGGCTCTGCAGTGGTCGATGGATCAGTGGTGGTTGATGATGGCTCAAAAGTGGTCGATGCATCAGTGATGGTTGATGATGGCTCCAAAGTGGTCGTAGCATCAGTGGTGGTTGATGATGGCTCCAGAATGTTCGTTGCATCAGTTGTGCTTGTTGGTGGCTCTACAGTAGTCGAAGCATCAGTGGTGGTTGATGATGGCTCCAAAGTGGTCGAAGCATCAGTGGTGGTTGATGATGGCTCCAGAATGGTCGTTGCATCAGTGGTGGTTGATGATGGCTCCAGAGTGGTTGAAGCATCAGTGGATCTTGTTGGCGGCTCTACAGAGGTCGATGCATCAGTGGTGGTTGATGATGGCTCCAAAGTGGTCGATGCATCAGTGGTGGTTGATGATGGCTCAAAAGTGGTCGATGCATCAGTGATGGTTGATGATGGCTCCAAAGTGGTCGTAGCATCAGTGGTGGTTGATGATGGCTCCAGAATGTTCGTTGCATCAGTTGTGCCTGTTGGTGGCTCTACAGTAGTCGAAGCATCAGTGGTGGTTGATGATGGCTCCAGAGTGGTTGAAGCATCAGTGGTGCTTGTTGGCGGCTCTACAGTGGTCGATGGATCAGTGGTGGTTGACGATGGCTCCAGAATGGTCGTTGCATCAGTGGTGGTTGATGATGGCTCCAGAGTGGTTGAAGCATCAGTGGATCTTGTTGGCGGCTCTACAGAGGTCGATGCATCAGTGGTGGTTGATGATGGCTCAAAAGTGGCCGTTGCATCAGTTGTGCTTGTTGGTGGCTCTACAGTAGTCGAAGCATCAGTGGTGGTTGATGATGGCTCCAGAATGTTCGTTGCATCAGTTGTGCTTGTTGGTGGCTCTACAGTAGTCGAAGCATCAGTGGTGGTTGATGGTGGCTCCAAAGTGGTCAAAGCATCAGTGGTTGTTGTTGACGGCTTTACAGTGGTCGATGCGTCAGTGGTGCTTGTTGACGGCTCTAAAGCGGTCGTTGCTTCAGCGGTGTCTGTTGGGGGCACATCAGTTGTCGTTGCATCAGTGGTGCTTGTTGACGTAGTCGCATCCAGCCTCGGCCGGGTCGCATTCGTTGGTGCAGCTGTAGTTGTAACATTGTGATTAGAGGGATAGGTTGTATCGTTTGGTTGGCGAGTGGTTCGTGTGGATCTCGGAGTAGTTCGGGTGGATCTCGGAGTGGTTCGTGTTGATCTTGGAGTGATCCGTGTAGTAGTCGTCGTGGTTAGAGTGGGCGTAGGTGACGTGGAGGGAGCGCGCGCGGTGCAGCCGGCGCTCTGCGGCCAGTCGCACACGTGCAGCGCGGGGCTGAAGTGCAAGCCAGCGGGGCACTCGCGGCATGTGGGCGCGGCGCGGCCCGGCTCGCACGCGTAGAACAGCTGGCAGTCGTCTGGGTGCGGCATGAGCGCGTCGGGACTGCTCAGCCCGCTGCACGACACCGGCGTCACCGAGTTCTGCGCGCACCGGTCCTGAGTATTGCGTGCCTGTGGGATCCTGTCGACATAACAAAAGTGGCCCTTAAGTCTTCTGATCGTGCATTACTCATCGCCTGCCCGGGTTTTACCCCCGATGAGGAAAGCATCAATATAGTAGTGAAACAGATTACGAGTAAGATATTTCGGTAAGCATTGCAGATTACAATCTTTGTAACGAAATATATTTGTTTATTGTTTTAATAGTTATTAATCTAATTTGTCATCAATTCATCATTTAGTATGAATGTACTTATTTTATTTTCATTCGACCATTCATTCGGCTGTAGCCGAGCCACCTCGAACCAGCCTTTGTCGGCCAACCGGCCGAGTCCGCTTTGTAAATGCTCAGCGGTCACTGCATGCGGCTGACGTGACCCACACAAAGCCATTAGCCTTTTATCCTACTTCTATGATTTGGAAACCAATTATGGTATCAGGCGATGGTGAACGATCTTAAGAAGACTAGCCATCACCGCGGAATATGTTAGTGCAGAGTGTGCAAAAGCACTCCCACTTCCGTCACTCGCCCTGTCTAGTCTGACATGTGACATATTTATTTATTTATTTTGTTCGGTTTGACTCGGCCGGAGAGAGATCTGGCGAGGACTAATAACTTAACGTGCTTTTCGAGGCACGGAGGTGTCACAACACCTTTACAAAGAAATTCCTAATGGAAATATCCAGTTACACTTTTAGCCCGTCCTGAGGATTGAACCCAGGACCCTACGCTCAGCAGTCGCGCTTATACCGCGAGACCAACGGAACAGTGGAAATAAAATAATACGAGTAGCATGTAAAATACTAGATATACTCGTAGGAATTGTAATGGACTTGCACTAGTGCGGGAACATAATACTAGATATACTCGTAGGAATTGTAATGGACTTGCACTAGTGCGGGAACATAATACTAGATATACTCGTAGGAATTGTAATGGACTTGCACTAGTGCGGGAACATTAAAATACTAGATATACTCGTAGGAATTGTAATGGACTTAGGCGGACCCTGGCAATAGCCGGGATTAACGCCAGGTAGAAGAAGAAGACTCGTAGGAATTGTAATGGACTTGCACTAGTGCGGGAACATTAAAATACTAGATATACTCGTAGGAATTGTAATGGACTTGCACTAGTGCGGGAACATAATACTAGATATACTCGTAGGAATTGTAATGGACTTGCACTAGTGCGGGAACATAATACTAGATATACTCGTAGGAATTGTAATGGACTTGCACGAGTGCGGGAACATAATACTAGATATACTCGTAGGAATTGTAATGGACTTGCACTAGTGCGGGAACATAATACTAGATATACTCGTAGGAATTGTAATGGACTTGCACTAGTGCGGGAACATAATACTAGATATACTCGTAGGAATTGTAATGGACTTGCACTAGTGCGGGAACATTAAAATACTAGATATACTCGTAGGAATTGTAATGGACTTGCACTAGTGCGGGAACATTAAAATACTAGATATACTCGTAGGAATTGTAATGGACTTGCACTAGTGCGGGAACATAATACTAGATATACTCGTAGGAATTGTAATGGACTTGCACTAGTGCGGGAACATTCAAGAAATCGGACTGAATGATTCGTGTAGTTTTGAAAATTGGTACAGTTTTTCTGTGTGGTGTCCAGATGAACATGCCAAAAATCCCCAAGGGGAGCCGCCGACTCAGCTCCCACCCGGGGGAGGGGGGGAAAGGTACCTTTTTTTCAGGGTTTTGCTTGTATCTTCAAAAGCATTAAAATATCTCCTTGCTCACTTCTACATTAAATTTACTAGACTTATGTCTTTCACATTTAACTGTAGAATCAATATTCTAGGAGGTAGAGGATATCTAAAATTGACGAAATATATTTTCTCATAAATCATACAAAAAAAAAAACAAAAATATCAAGGCATTGTGAGCATACTTAAATTGAGGCAGCCCCTGTAAGTTACAGAGGTACTTGTGTTGGAGCTGTCTCGCTTCTACCCTTATTATTATTATTAATTAAAAGCTTTTATTTAACTAGCAATGTATGTATGTATGTTTGTTTGTTCGGGTGGAATCTTGCTACTCAATTTTGAAGCAGACATCTTCAACCGACTAAGCTGAAATTTTATATAACCGTTTAGTTTGGATGACAATACACGATAAGCTATGTGACGTCATTCTAAATCCAATATGGCGCACCATCCAAGATGGCGGAATAGTTATTTTTAATGCATTTCTACAATATGGGTATCAAATGAAAGGGCTTGTTGAGAATAACTCGAAAAATAATGTGACGCCATTCTAAATTCAATATGGCGGAAAATCCTTGTTGGCAGAATAGTATTTTTCATGCACTTATACAATATGGATATCAAATGAAAGGTCTTGTTGAGAGTAACTCGAAATAACTAAAGGGTAAAAAAAATTAAAAGAAAAAAAAACTAAAAAAAGAGCTTTTATGTAAATGCTCTAAAAAGAAGATAAAATGTTCCTTTACAATGGATCATAAAGCTTGTCGCGAGGTTTGCGTAAGTACCTATAAGTATTGGATTAATCAAACCCCGCAACAAGCTTTTATGATCAGTTTTAAAGGATTTTTTTTTTCTTTTAATTTATTTACTAATACAACAACGCGCGCTTTTTTAAAATAAAAACATAAAAAAGAAAGGAACAAAAATTACAAAAAAAGTAATAAAAATTTACCACAGCATATCTGTGTGTAGAAAAGTCCCCGAGGGTGGAAGGTGGGGGAGAGGGGAAAGGTCATATTTTTCCAGGTTTTTGCTTGTATTTCCAAAACCATTCTAAATAACTCCTTGCTCACTTCTATATTAATTGTCTACATTCAACTGTCTGTACATTATGTTTTAGGGGTAGCTTGTACAGAGAGTAAAGTCCCGCATACCTCCATTGAAAAGGGAGGATCCTCCGACCAGGCGGCTGTTGTGCCTGGCGGGCTACTGCCCGATAGTTGATATTCGGGCTGATGTATATGTTCAAATCGCACGGTAAACTCTGCTTGCGCGATGCAGGATTTCAACGCTGTAGATCGCTGCTAGTTGGATAGATGGCGTCGCGGTTCTTTTTGTTGCGATGTAGATTTGCTCCGTTGTTTTTCCTTGTGGCGGCCTTGATGCCGCTACAATGTCATTACATTTAACTGTAGGAGGTACTTTAGGAGATAGAGGGTATCTAAAATTAATAAATAAAATTTTTCATAAATCATACAAAGACTAATGGTAATTTCTGACACAGAAGCCGGCAGAGTTGAGGCGTGTTTCGGCTCATTTAAAAGAATTTAAATGAGTCGAAACACAATGGGTAGTAGGAGTAGTCAATCAAGAGAGCCACTACTCACCTTTGTGGTTTCCATCATCAGAGTATTGCTACTAGCTGCAATGGATAGAACCCATCTGTACAATTCATATGAGTCCGAACACGTCGGCGTACTTGTAAGAGTGGCTGTAAAATAACTTTTCAAGATTTCGTCTGCTGAAGACGTATTCAAGGTCATATATTTATACGTTACCCTTCGAAATCGAAAAATTAAATAGATATTCTTGCTATACTTTAGATATAAAAAAAACTAAGATAGGTCTGAAGTCTGTCGTCTTCTGGGTCAGACATTACCATTCGTCTCTGTATGATTTATGAAAATTTTTATTTTATCAATTTTAGGTATCTCCTAAAGTATTGATCCTACAGTTAAATGTAGGATCAATACTTTCCCCCCTCCCCCACCGCCGGCTCACCTCTCACCCACGGGTACTTTTAGTATGTTCATCTGGACACCTCTAAGAACAACTGTACCAACTTTCAAAACTACACGAAATATTCGCTCTGATCGACATTAATTGAGCTAATTTTCCTGCATTACACTGGTTTTTTTTTGTTTTTGTATGGGTTATAGTTAGTTTGTTATCTGTCCATGATAGCAAGCAGGTTAGATTGTGCGTTTGTGAACCACTGCTGCAGGGTATAAGCTGGGCCCTGGGCCTGTCACGTTGCAGCAGTAATGTCGCAATTTTGTGTTGTTAATGTATTACTAACATAGTTTGTAAGTATATTTTTACTAACACTATGAGTCTTGGTACTTGAAATAAATGTTTATTATTATTATTATTTGTTATCATCAAATGACTCTTTCCGCTCTAGGAGGAGCGGAAGGGAGTGTCAAACTCTTACTGACTAAAGCCCTATCCGTGTTCACTGTTCCTCCTAATGACCTTTGCGTCCCAGGACCGCGGTAACTTCTTCGAAAAAAAAAAACGTCCGTAACCCTGGCAGGTACCGGTTCCGTATATTTACTGCCATCTGTTATTGGCGCACTTGGAACACACATAACAAAACTTGACAACCCTCGCTCGTATTCCTGCCGCACTCTGAACAACTCAAAGTAATAATTTCAATCAGACCATTAACAGGCGCGTATGAATTGTGAAGGTCAGTCTGTCAAAAAGATGAAGATAATATTTACACGTTCCAAAGGGTAGATCTCTCTGGAAAAGAAGCCAGAAACTCCAGTCTCCACGGACACTCTTTTAACAATAATAAATGTTGCAAAATTATGGTTACATAATTCATGTTGAAAATATACATAATATGAGAACATAGAGTCGAACGATGTCGGAGGAGCTCGTGGCTAGATAATAACAGCCGCATGGGTCGATCTTCAAGGTTAAGCAACGCTTGCCAAGGTTGGTCCGTAGATGGGTGACCATCTTAATATACCGAGTTTCCTCCGTGCCTCGGAAAGTACCTACGTTAAGCCGTTGGTCCCGGCTGTCGTTTGTAGATCTTTGGCAGTCGTTACGGATTGTCAGAAGCCAGTAAATCTGACTCCAGTCTTGCCATGATGTACCGTGTTACCCAGTTAATGGGTTGTGGAGGTCTGGTAGGCAGCCGCTCCACGTAAAATACTGGTATTCGGCTGAATCCGGCTTGACTAGAAACCGACCCCAATATAGTTGGGAAAAGACTAGGCAAATGATGAGAATTAGAACGATGTCATTATTAAGCGTTCGGAGTAAAAACGAAAGAATAATTCAATGAAATAAAGAAAACAACTTCGCCAGTGAAACCTGCACAGTCCTGCCGTGGCCAGGACGAGGAGGAGAAGGTGAAGATTGTGTTGTACTCGTTTGTGAGTATGTGACGAACTGTTCAGTATCTCCAAGGGCATAGTTTATTTAGCACTGAACGAGTTAAAGCACCCCCTTTATCAAAGCGTTCTATTCGGAAATCGTCCTATTAGCAGAACGGCCAAAAATACCTAAGCGAATGGGAAAAGTACAGTCATACCACAGAATATTATAAGATTTTAATTTTACAAGTAAATACAGTCATTTTTTTGCGATCTATTCATAAGATTGGGACGTTATTCAATACTAGCTGCTATTAATAAGATGAATAAAAACCCGTTTTGTGGAATCATTTACTGACCTAAGTGCCTACGTACTGCGCATTCTTACTTTGCCTGACCTGGGAACTGAACCCAGGCGCTCACGTTCCCGGAGGACACGGTGGAGCACACGGTGGGCACCGTCGTGTCTTCGTCGAGGTGATCGGCGGCGGCGGCCACCTTTCACGTCCGGCCCTGGTTCGATCCATGGTCCGGAGTGAGGAGGCATGGGAAGTGGACACTTCCTTCCGCGAAGCAGTGATGCTAGCGAAGGAGGAGGCAGAAAGCGTGAGAGAGAGGAAACCCGCACGCCACAGCCGCCGCAACAGAAGAAAACGCCCCGGGTGTCGGGAATCGCAGAGCGAATACCGGCCACCGTAGGCGCGGATCTGCGGACGGCGAGCGTTGGGTGGCTTGCTATCCGATCATGACCAGGCCCGGTTCAACGGCTCGTTGTGTTCCACGAGCGCTTCAAAGAGATGTCAGCCAAGTAGACGGGGCCGCTAGGGCCAGTGGGGCCGCTAGGGCCAGTGCTAGAGTATCGGAAGTTGTTCGAAAGAGTTACCGCGGCCCCGGGGCGCAGAGGGCATAGGAGGAACACGGATGGGTTTTAGCCGGTCTAAGTCTGACACTACCTTCTGCTCCGCCCAGAGCGGGAGGAGTCATTTGATGATTTCCCATTCATAAAAAAGGCGCTCACGTTCAACAGTTGCGCTTGCGACCACAAACAAAAACGAGTTCTTTTCACTATATTGAAGACAGATTTGTAGAAATGCACCGCTTGTGCATAAAGTGGGCCGTATTCGGCAAATTTCTTGCTGAAGCTGCTGAATGTTTAGTTTTTGAGTAATTACTCGTATACAGGGTGAATTCCAAAGTGTGCGTGGATGGGTAAATCCGAAATTATGAGGAATATTGAAAATCACTGAAAGGAGACTCAATCCCGATTTAGATGAATCCATAAAAATGCAACCTGTATAACCAAAAATAACTCACGTCTTGGAGATGACGCTTTCGCCCAGCAGGCAGCACATCACGACCAGCTTGAACATGGTGAAGGCAGGAGGGCCGCTATGCCTGCTCACGCTCCAGCAGTCCTACTTATTGTGAGGTTCGAGTGCCGGGGCTGCACCTACCGCAGTGCGAGTGGCCGCCACTCGATGTCGGCAATCAGTCGCGCTCTCCAGTCGAGAGCTCACGTTGAGCTCTCCATGTGAACCACTTCGCTTCTATCGGGAGACGTCAGTCTCAGACTTGTTGAAGTTTCCTTGTATGTACAGATAACACGCGTGTTCATGGCTATGACTTCAACAACGCTTTTATTTCGTAGCAGGAAGAACGGTTTTCGTATTTCAAGTTGTTGCTGGTGTGTGGTTGACCGTACCAGTTCCTACATTACTGGAGGTATGCTACAGGCACATTGTACCGTGACAGCTGAAACTGTAGGATATTCTGTAACATTTTCGTATTTCGACAGCGGAATCCGAGGTAAATTTCAAATTCGTGTAAAAATAGACCCTTATGTAGTGTGTTATAAAGGTCACTTTGTGCGCTCTGTCACTCAGGTGAAGCTCGATTTCGAAATAGTTATTTACAGAATAGACTAGTTGGTCTGAAATCCAGCGATTCGAGTGTCGCAATTATCCTAAAAACATGGTCTGTTAGTTTATTTAAGTACTAGTTGAACCGCGCAACATCGTCTGCTCCGCTCCTATTGGTCTTAGCGTGATGATGTAGCCTGAAGCCTTCCTCGATAAATGGGCTATCTAACACTGAAATAATTTTTCAAATCGGACCAGCAGTTCCTGAGATTAGCGCGTTCAAGCAAACAAACAAACTCTTCAGCTTTATATATTAGTACTAGTTGACCCGCGCAACTTCGTCTGCGTCACAATTTTCATGACTGCTCCGCTCCTATTGGTCTTAGCGTGATGATGTAGTCTATAGCCTTCCTCGATAAATGGGCTATCTAATACTGAAAGAATTTTGCAAATCGGACCAGCAGTTCTTGAGATTAACGCGTTCAAGCAAACAAATAAACTCTTCAGCTTTATATATAGTAGTATAGATAGATAGTATAGTTTAATAATAATAATAATAACGCTGGCAACTCTGACTGTCATAGTAAATATTTCGTGCTCCCAATTTTGTGTTAAATAAAATCAGTTTTTAGTTATATTTATTTACCTTTGTAATAATAGAAACACTCCACAACAAAAACAAACCATTAGAAACTTAAAATCAACAAAAACTCAAAAATATCATGGAAAAAGAAGGAAATATTTACGACCGACAGATGACACATGTCACTCAAGAAATTATATAATAGAAATTCCAATAATGACCGAAATAAAAGGAACATAAATGATGATCACAAGAGCAGCAGCGCAACGTGCACGCCCAACACCTCCGGACCCGTCGCTGAGCTCCGCCTCGTCGCCGCCGAACTTTGGATTACCAGTGTCGCCGGCGGTTGCAGTTGCGTCGAGCTCCAGCGACGAGTATTTCTCTCCGCCGACGTCGCCAACACCTGTACGTCGGCAGGGGAGAGGCCGGCCACCGAGGGGCTTGGGACCTAGGGGCCAACCAGCCCCGAGCCGGGTCCCCGCTGCCGGTGGTTGTGTGCAGCGCATAAGATGGAGTCAATCCATGAACGAGAACGTTATGCGCGCATACTATGGGTCTACAGAGGGGGGAACTAACCTTACTGCGTACCGTGTCAGGATGCTGTCTCTGTTTCAGGACCTGGAACCAACCGTGAACGTCTCGGCCCAACGATTGTCGGATCAGGTGCGGGTTATCCAACGTAATCACAGGTTGGACGATGCTGCACTTGATAGGCTGCGCTCAGAGGTACTAAGCAACTTTATCATCTCAACTCCGGCACAGGCCGCGGTTCAGGCGCCAGCTAGTGGCGCAATCACACCGCGGCCCAACAACGTCAGTGATGAGGTAGATGATAGGGTTGTCACGGTAAGTAGCCAGTGCAACGATAGACTGAGGAGCGCACTGGAGGATGCGCTTCGCGAGTATAGATCAATTCCGACCGAACTTAGGCCCCGTTTACCACGGTTACCCATGCACAAAAAAAATAGGGCGCTGGTGTGTGCCCTGGACTCGCTGCTGCAGAACATCTTTGAAAGCAGCGAGAGCCTCCTTGATACGCACTCAATCCTGTATTGCGGGGCTGTTGCGGCATGTCGTTTAGCAAATATTAAGTTTAATACTAGTGATGAAGCTATTCGACCAAAACCTGCTGTACCAGCCTGGCAGTGCAGGATCGAGCGGCGGATCGATGAGGCTAGGGCACTCATCGGCAAACTATACTGCTTCAGGGAGGGTAACACACGACCACGCGTGATGCGCTTTGTGAGACGGGCGTTTTCGGGGACTGATATCAGCCCTCGAGATTACACTTCCCGTGTCACGGAGCGCATTGACTTCCTGAAGCAGAAAGTTTATGCATGGGCGAACCGTATTCGGCGGTATAAGCGGCGGGTTGATCGATACTCACAGAATCGCATGTTCCAAAGCGATGAGAGGTGGGTATATAGAGCTTGGGAGCGACCTGAACAAAGTGTGACGGATGTGTGCCGCCCGGATGATATCGCCACGAATACATTCTGGCGAAGCATCTGGTCGGTGCCCGTCTGTCATACCGAGGATGGCTGGATGCGCGATGTCGAGCGCGTGTGTGATGCTATGCCACAAATGGAAAAAATTATCATCTCCCCATTAGATGTAGCCAAAGCAGTCCGTCCGTTACCGAACTGGAAATCTCCAGGACCGGACGGACTGCATAACTTCTGGCTCAAATGGTATAGCAGCTCACACGCGCTCCTGGCAACTCAATTCCAGTCATCCTTAGCGTCTGGGTCGCTACCACAGTTTCTAACAACTGGCGTTACCCACCTGCTCCATAAGACCGGTAGTCCCGCGGAACCCAAGAACTATAGACCAATTACTTGTTTGTCGACGATTTATAAACTTCTTACATCCATTCTGAGAGTGAAGATCAATGAACACATTGAGACTAATTCAATTAAGTCCACCTCTCAGAATGGATGTAGGAAGGGGTCCCGCGGCACTAAGGAGCTTCTCCTCATAGACATAGCTATAAGCCAACAGGTCCGTCGATCCCGCAAGGATCTGTCGACATGTTGGATAGACTACAAGAAGGCCTACGACTCTGTGCCACATACATGGCTCATGAGGGTGTTGGAGTTGTACAAAATAGATGCAACTCTACGCACCTTTCTTGAGTCATGTATGAGGCAATGGAAAACAGTCCTTCGCTATCCAGGATGTCGACCAATTCAGGGGGACGATGAGCCTGTGTGGATTAAACGGGGAATATTTCAGGGCGACAGTTTGAGTCCGCTTTGGTTTTGCTTAGCTCTGAATCCTCTAAGCACATTGCTGGAGGGTTCAGGTCTAGGCTATCGGTTGAGAAGAGGTGGTCAGGCCATATCTCACCTTCTTTACATGGATGATCTGAAACTCTTTGCTCCCAACAATTCGCGACTGATGGAGCTACTGAAGTTGACTGAAACCTTCAGTAGTGCCATCAGGATGGAATTTGGTGTGGACAAATGTGCAGTCATGCATGTAAAGAAAGGGGAGATTATGGAATCTGAGAGAATTCAACTCTCGGATTCCATACAGGTTAGATCACTCAGCTCGACCGAAACCTATAGGTATTTGGGTATATCGGAAGCGTTGGGCATTAATGTTACTGACATGAAGCAATCGTTGAAGGAACGCTTCTTTGGCCGCCTGAAAAAGGTTTTGAATAGCCTTTTGTCGGGCGGAAATAAGGTGCGCGCCTTCAACGGTTGGGTCATGCCGGTATTAATGTACTCTTTCGGCATACTCAAATGGACTCAAACTGAGCTTGACGCCCTGGATAGGAGAGTACGTACACTGCTGACCGCAAACCGGATGCATCACCCACGATCGTCGGTGATGAGACTGTACATTCCGCGGAAGTGTGGAGGTCGAAGCTTTTTAAACGCCAAGACTCTCCACAACCGCGAGATGTGCAGTCTCAGAGAATATTTCCTTACAGCTGATGTGGGTATGCACCGAGATGTGGTCGCAGTGGACAAGGGTCTCACCCCGTTGTCCATGGCTAAGGAGAACTGGCGCAGACCTGTGATACTTACCACGGATGACCGCAAGGAGGTATGGAAAGGCAAGGAGCTTCACGGGCGCTTCTATCGGGCTCTTCATGGGTCTGATGTAGATTTTTCAGCGTCCGTGGCCTGGCTACGTTTCAGTGATCTCTTCGGGGAAACTGAAGGTTTTGTCTGTGCGATTATGGATGAAGTTATCTTGACGAATAACTACCGGAGGCATATTATGAAGGATGGGACGGTGGACGTGTGTCGGGCATGCCACCGTCCGGGTGAGTCCATCAGACATATTATCTCTGGTTGTTCTCGGCTGGCTAACGGCGAGTACTTGCACAGGCACAACCAAGTGGCCAGGATTATCCATCAGCAACTTGCTTTGAAATATAAACTTGTGGATTCTGAGGTACCGTATTACAAGTATGTGCCCGACCCAGTTCTCGAAAATGACCATGTCACGTTGTACTGGGATCGGTCTATCATCACTGATAGGACTATTGTTGCCAATAAGCCTGACATAGTGGTGATAGACCGATTAGCGCGCCGCACAATGATAATTGATGTTACCATCCCGCACGACGAGAACCTCGTGAAGGCCGAGAAAGAGAAACAAATCAAGTATCTCGACTTAGCGCACGAGGTTGTCGACATGTGGAATGTGGACTCAGCTATCATTGTGCCGATAGTCATTACGGCCAATGGCCTGATGGCCAAAAGCTTCGACGAACATCTGTCGAAGCTGGCGTTACGCGGTTGGGTAAAGGGCCTGATACAGAAGGCAGTACTCCTCGATACGGCTCGTATTGTGAGGAGGTTCCTTTCTCTGGAGCCCTAACCACCGGTAGCTTGGACCCTGCTCCCGACACCGGCGGACTACTACTTTTATATTTTTAAATGTATTTTTTTATGGTTTTTTAGAGATATATTTAAAAATATACTTTGTATGTAAATAAGAATAAATAAACGAAATAATAATAATAATCTGTGGCTCGGCTGTCAACTGAAACGTCATATTTTTTGCTCAATCCGCAATTTTCTATACAATTTAATTCAATTTCTTTCATCAAAATGGCAAAAACTAACAGTAAAACAAGAAAAAAAACAGTGACGATATAATAAAACCAAACACGAAACCAATTACCTCTTTTTGGACCGATAACATGACCATTATAAAATGCTGACAAGAAGCCGAGCTCGAAAACAAAACGCACCAACTCCATCTTCGGGTTCGTCGCTCAGTTCCGCCTCGCAGCCGCCGGGACCAGCGCCAGCCGTGAGTCCTGAGATTCCGGTAGCTGCAGTTGCGTCGAGCTCGAGCGACGAATACTTCTCGCCTGCGCGTCGGCGCGGGCGAGGCCGACCACCGGCCAGCTTAGGACCTCGAGGCCCATCGGTCTCTGACAGGGTCCCCGCTATCGGTGGAAGTGTGCAGCGTATAAAATGGACTCAAGCCATAAATGAGAATGTTATACGCTCATACTTTGGGGCTACAGAGGGGGGAACTAACCTGACTGCGTACCGTGGTCGGATGCTCTCTCTGTTTCAGGTACTTGAACCAGCTGTCAGCGTATCGGCCCAACGACTGTCGGATCAGGTGCGCGTCATCCAGCGTAACCGTATGTTGGATGATAGTGTGCTTGATCGCCTCCGCACTGAAATGTGTAGCCATGTCATTGCTCCTCCGTCGCAGACTGTGGCACCAGCACAGTCAACCCAATTGCCCAGCCACGCTGACGAGGAGAGTAATGACAGGGTTACAAACGTAAGTACCCAGTGCAATGACGAATTGAAGAGTGCTATTCGGGAATACCGCTACATGCCGCCTGAACTTAGACCACGCTTACCTCGTTTGCCCATGCATAACAAGAACAGGGCGCTGGTGGCTGCTCTGGATTCGCAGTTGTCAAGCCATTTTGATAACTGTGATAACCTCACCGATGCACATTCGATCATGTACTGCGCGGCTGTAGCGGCATGTCGTGTAGCTCATGTCAAAATAAAAATAACCAATGACAGAGTTACACGACCAAAACCAGCCGTACCAGCTTGGCAGTGCAGGATCGAGCGTCGTATTGGTGAGGCCAGAGCGCTAATCGGCAAACTGATCTGCTTCAGGGAGGGCAACACACGCCCTAGAGTGATGCGCTTTGTGAGACGGGCGTTTTCGGGGACTGATGTCAATCCCCGAGATTATATATATCTCGTGTCACAGAGCGCATCGACTTCCTGAAGCAGAAGGTGTATGCATGGGCAAGCCGTATTCGTAGGTACAGGCGGCGAGTGGAGCGATACACCCAGAATCGCACATTCCGAAGTAACGAAAGGTGGGTATATAGGGATTGGGAGCGACCGGACCAAGGTGTGACTGACACGCGCTTGCCGGATGATGATGCTATGTGTTCATTCTGGCGCAGCATCTGGTCGGTTCCTGTCAGTCATACTGAGGGTGACTGGACTCGGGAGGTCGAGCGCGTGTGCGATCCGATACCAGAAATGGGGGCAATTTCCATCAGCCCCCAAGATGTAGCTTGTGCAGTCCGCCCGTTGCCTAACTGGAAATCTCCAGGGCCGGACGGGCTGCACAATTTCTGGATTAAATGGTTTACGAGATCGCACGCTTGCTTGGCGTCTCAATTCCAGTCTGCCTTAGAGTCTGGGTCGCTACCCCAGTTCTTAACTACAGGAATAACCCGCCTGCTCCATAAATCAGGTAGTACTGCGGAACCTAAAAATTATAGACCGATCACGTGTTTACCGACGGTCTATAAAGTTCTTACAACCATTTTGAGGGCAAAGATTAATAGTCATATTAACAACAACAACATCATGTCTGCCTCTCAAAATGGATGTAGGAATGGGTCCCGCGGTACTAAGGAGCTACTCCTTATTGATATGGCCATTAGCCAACAGGTTCGGCGTTCCCGAAAGGATCTGTCAACATGCTGGATAGACTATAAGAAGGCCTATGACTCGGTGCCTCATACATGGCTCATGAGGGTGCTAGAATTGTATAAAGTTGATGCAAGGCTACGCACCTTCCTGATGTCGTGTATGGGGCAATGGAGGACAGTCCTTCGCTATCCAGGATGTCGAAATATCCAGAGGAATAGCGAACCGGTAAGGATCGAGCGGGGTATATTTCAGGGCGATAGTTTGAGTCCACTTTGGTTTTGTCTAGCCTTGAATCCTCTTAGCACACTGCTGGAGAATTCAGGGCTAGGCTATCGGTTGAAGAGAGGTGGTCAGGTTATATCTCACCTCCTTTACATGGATGATCTGAAACTCTTTGCCACCACTAATCTGCAACTGATGGAGCTACTGAAGGTAACTGAAACATTTAGTAACGCCATCAGGATGGAGTTTGGTGTGGACAAATGTGCGGTCATGCATGTAAAGCGTGGAGAGATTATGGAATCCGTGGGAACTCAACTCTCGGATTCCATAAACCTGAGATCCCTCTCTCCAACTGAAACTTACAAGTATTTGGGTATGTCGGAAGCGTTAGGTATCAATGTTACTGACATGAAGCAATCGTTGAAGGAGCGCTTCTTTGGCCGCCTGAAGAAGGTATTCAATAGCTTTCTATCGGGCGGAAACAAGGTGCGCGCCTTCAACGGTTGGGTCATGCCAGTATTGATGTACTCTTTCGGCGTACTCAAATGGACTCAAACGGAACTTGACGCCCTGGATAGGCGGGTCCGTACACTGCTTACTGCGTATCGAATGCATCACCCACGGTCGTCGGTAATGAGACTGTATATCCCGCGAAAGTGTGGAGGTCGAGGCTTTTTAAATGCTAAGACTCTCCACAATCGCGAGATATGCAGTCTTAGGGAATATTTCCTAGCTGTCGACGTGGGTATGCATCGAAATGTAGTGGCGGTGGACAAGGGACTCACCCCGCTCTCCTTGGCAAATGAGAACTGGCGCAAACCTGCAGTGCTTGACACTAACGATCGCAGGGCGGTATGGCAGAGTAAGGAGCTTCACGGACGCTTTTTCCGGGCCCTACATGGGCCTGACGTAGACCAACTAGCGTCCGTAGCCTGGCTGCGTTTCGGTGATCTTTTTGGAGAAACCGAAGGTTTTGTTTGTGCAATTATGGACGAAGTTATCATGACGAATAACTACCGGAGATTTATCGTGAAAGACGGCACGGTCGACATATGTCGGGCATGTCACCGTCCGGGAGAATCAATTCGCCACATTGTCTCTGGTTGTTCTCGTCTAGCTAACGGAGAATACTTGCATAGGCACAACCTTGTAGCCAGGATTATCCATCAGCAACTTGCTCTGAAATACTCTCTTGTGGAGTCGGAGGTGCCATACTATAGGTATGCGCCCGACCCAGTTCTCGATAATGGCAATATCACATTGTACTGGGATCGGTCCATCATCACTGACAGGACTATTGTTGCCAATAAGCCTGATATAGTGGTGGTGGACCGAATTGTGAGGCGTGCAATGATTGTAGACATAACCGTCCCGCATGACGAGAACCTCGTGAAAGCCGAGAAAGACAAACAAATCAAGTATATTGACTTGGCTCGCGAGGTTGTCGACATGTGGGAAGTGGACTCCGCAATCATTGTACCGATAGTCGTATCGACCAATGGCTTAATAGCCACGAGCCTCGACCAACACCTTAGGAGGCTCTCGTTGGGCAGCTGGATCAAGGGCTTGATTCAGAAAGCGGTACTTCTGGACACGGCTCGCATTGTCAGGAGGTTCCTATCTCTGGAGCCCTGACCACCGGTAGCTTGGACCCTGTTCCCGATATCGGTGGGCTACTATTTTTATATTTTTAAATGTTTTTTTTTTCTAATGTATATATTGTATAAAAATGTTTAAAAATATATAAATAAGTAAAGAAAATAAATAAAGGAAATAATAATAAAATTTATTTGCATAAAAACATGGTATAAAAGATGGTACAAAAATTAAAATATTGAGCATGCATGTTTTTGCTTAACATTATAAGCGTGCAAATGTCTTACTTACAATTAATCATTTAATTTTTTTGTTAAAGAACTCTTTTATGCTATAAAAACCATTAGTGGATAGCCAATCATACAATTTACTTTTAAATTTTTTGGTATTTAAAATTTTTAGGTCGTTCGGTATCTTATTAAATATCTCTACACACATATACAAACAACTTTTATTATATTTAGCCAGCCTTGGCATGACATCCAGTACGAGCCTGTGAGGGTCGCGCCGGTTTCGAGGATGTACATCGTCTACTTTTGTAAACAATTCTTTATGCCTCCACACAAACATACATATCTCATATATATAAAGAGACGGTAGCGGCAACAAACCAAGTTTTTGAAATACCGGCCGACAAGAGTCGTCGTATTGAAGCCCGTAAATTGCTCGAATGCATTTTTTTTGTGCAACAAATGCTCTATTTTGATCTGTGCTATTGCCCCACATAACCAATCCATAGCGTAACACGGATTCAACATATGCATGATAAGATGTTATTGCCGTTTGGACGTTTGTTATATTTCTGATTTTTTTTAGCGCATATACAAACTTATTTATTCGTTTTGAGACATTATCGACATGGGTTTTCCAGTTAATGTCTTGATCCAAAGTAACGCCTAGGAACTTAGTTTGTGTTACTTCACTAATTTTATTTATATTTATTTTGTTATTATATTTAGAATTGTTTGATCGGTTAAATTGTATATACACAGACTTTGCAAGATTTAGCGATAAATTATTGTTATTCAGTCATTTAATGAGTATGTCAATTGTGTTATTAATGTCAGTTTCATGATCGTCAATTGTATTATTATTTTTATCAGATGTCACAATAATGGAAATGTCATCTGCAAATAATATACATCTATGATTAGTTATATTAGTAATAGAATTAATATACAGTATGAATAAAATTGGGCCTAACACACTTCCTTGTGGGACGCCATATTTGTTGCATTTGAGTTCAGAGGAGTGTGGTGTCATGTCGTTATATCTATTCACTTTAGTAATTACAACACGCTGTTGCCTGTTACTAAGATATGTCGATATCCATTGAAGTGCAATGCCTCTAATGCCAATTGCCTCCAATTTCTGTAGTAACAGGTCGTTAGATATAGGTGTGTACGTAAATGAAACACTTATAACAATTTCCTATTGTTTATTGTAAAATATGAAAGTTTTGGTAGCATCATCACAGTAATTGCTATTTACACGCGCTTTGCGGAACGTTTTGTTTTAAAGTTATTATGTAACACACTAGGCTTAACACTCAACTAAGTAGGTATGGCGCGGGTCCTACCGGCGCGGGTCCTACCGGCGCGGGTCCTACAGGCGCGGGTCCTACCGGCGCGGGTCCTACCGGCGCGGGTCCTACCGGCGCGGGTCCTACAGTCCACCGGCGCCGGCCGGGGAATCCTCCTCCGTGAACTCGTCGCAGCGGTCCTCCAGTTCGTACTGAAACCATTATTATATTGTAATCTTAAAAAACAAGAGCAATTTTAACTTAAGAAAAAAACGAAGGTTCTGAAGTCGACAAGTGCCTACATTTTCTGTGTACGATCACGCATAACTTTTTAGTACAATGTTTATTGACAAGAAACGTTGTATCTACAAGAAACTAATTACCGAACTTTCCATAAGTATTAAATGTATAGGTATCAGACGTTTAGTCTGCGTCATCGACCTCAAAATAAAATATGAAACAAATATTCTTGTTTTAAAAGACTAAAATAAAGAAGGCGACAAAACGCACAGGTAGCATATCAATAAAGCCATTGATCTTCCGCGGCGTGTCAAGCTGTCGACAGAGGCTTGACGAATTGCAGCCGGTTATTTGAAAGGCAGAAAGGCACCGTGGACTGCAACCATACGGGTCGGCATATTGTATATGAGACCGAAGAGTAGGTACTCTCATCCGATTTATTTTATTAATTTTTAAGGAAAACTTACAGCTAAACATATCACTAAAAAACATTTGAATGGCATTACGGCATTACTACGAAAAGTTCATCGAAATTGAGCCGTTCTAAGATTCTCTGCAATGAAGATGTATTTGACTGGCGTTACGTCGAAGTGTTGAGATATTGACGACGATGATGAAAGTCCACATCCGGGATAAGAAGACCAGCCCCATCTGACTGAAGGGTGTGAGACGGGGATGCTGAACTAGACTGAATATGTTAACGGAGAGCACTTCCCCCACCTTCACTTCGCCAACGATGTCGTCATGGTGGCAGAGTCGCTGGAACAGTTAGACGAGTAGGAGGCGGAGAATCTGTTGTTATAACGCAATCCGGGATAGGTTTATGGGCACGATTCACAGATAGCGCTTTGAGGAATTAAGTGATGTTACCGTTTTACATCAGTATCTAAGAACCGCAAAGTAGAGTGAAGCTGGTAGTAGAAGTCGGCGGCGGCGTGAGCTTACCTCGTCGAGCTGCAGGCACTTGCCCCACTCGGCCAGCGTGACGCGGTGGTCGTCGTGAGCTTACCTCGTCGAGCTGCAGTCCTTGCCCCACTCGGCCAGCGTGACGCGGTGGTCGTCGTGAGCTTACCTCGTCGAGCTGCAGGCACTTGCCCCACTCGGCCAGCGTGACGCGGTGGTCGTCGTGAGCTTACCTCGTCGAGCTGCAGGCACTTGCCCCACTCGGCCAGCGTGACGCGGTGGTCGTCGTGAGCTTACCTCGTCGAGCTGCAGTCCTTGCCCCACTCGGCCAGCGTGACGCGGTGGTCGTCGTGAGCTTACCTCGTCGAGCTGCAGGCACTTGCCCCACTCGGCCAGCGTGACGCGGTGGTCGTCGTGAGCTTACCTCGTCGAGCTGCAGTCCTTGCCCCACTCGGCCAGCGTGACGCGGTGGTCGTCGTGAGCTTACCTCGTCGAGCTGCAGTCCTTGCCCCACTCGGCCAGCGTGACGCGGTGGTCGTCGTGAGCTTACCTCGTCGAGCTGCAGTCCTTGCCCCACTCGGCCAGCGTGACGCGGTGGTCGTCGTGAGCTTACCTCGTCGAGCTGCAGGCAATTGCCCCACTCGGCCAGCGTGACGCGGTGGTCGTCGTGAGCTTACCTCGTCGAGCTGCAGTCCTTGCCCCACTCGGCCAGCGTGACGCGGTGGTCGTCGTGAGCTTACCTCGTCGAGCTGCAGGCACTTGCCCCACTCGGCCAGCGTGACGCGGTGGTCGTCGTCCTCGTCGCAGCGGTCCAGGAAGGGCGCGATGCAGTGCTCCAGCGCCATCAGCGGCGCGCGGATCGGGAACAGCTCGTGCCGGGACACGAACCTGCGCACAAGGGAATGTGTTAGCTCCGCCGTTATGTAGTACCGAGATAAAAAGATCAGGTGCGCCTGAAGAAAGTTGTGGTTTCTTTTAATTACATCTATAAAACGGCTTTATACGACCAGGTAGACCTGCTGAAATTCACAGTTGAGGTGAAAAAACTCTTTATACTTAGCTAGGTACAAACTAAATGTATGAAATCGCATCGCAGTATCCCATGTTTCGCCGTTGTCTAGTACTTACAGCTCCTAGTCCTAATACGATAAACTCACACAATATTTTACCTACAACATGGGATATTCCTACATAATTATAATATGCTCTGAGGTCCTCATTCAGGACTAACGCATTGATTGAACCTGGTTTCAACCAATTGGAACACCTTTAGGACCAATTTGTCCAGTTTTAAGTACCTAATTCTCGAGTGAGGCGTCTGTAACACCTTGGACCCTACAGGTAGTATTCGTTCCCTAAGGGTTTGAACTAATGTGGAACTTGACACAACTGCGGGGGTGGTGGACAGAGTTTGAACTTTGTACACGAAGCCAGTTGCTGGTTGCGCAGTGGAACGCTCCGTGGCGACGTGCAGGTCAGCCGTTCTGCGTCTGAACAGTACCTGTCGTTGTCGTGCGCGTCCAGGTCGCACCACTTCCAGATGGCGGCGTTGGTCCAGCGGCGCGTGAGGTTGGACTCGGCCTCGCGCTCCATGCGCAGGTAGTGCGCCGTCAGCTCGCGGCGCTCCGCCATGTCGCGCATGATGTTGAACAGCCAGTCGCGCATGCGCCGCGGGAAGTCCAACATCTCGTTTTCGCTACATTCCTGTTTTATACAGAAACCTTTTAATGTGGTTCCCATTAGGAAGATGGAGCATTGGAGTAACCTTTTGAAGAATCAGCATAGGTTTGACCGCTTTTCAATTGTTTGCAAGGACAAATAGGTAGGTCCTGTATAGCTACATTCTTGTGTTCTTGTGGTACTGTGTGTGCTGAGTGCCTATGCAGGGCCTCAATGCCCAGGACCTTGGCTGAGTGTTGTCTCGCGTACTGAGTTGTGTAGGGCATGTAGTGCCGAGCGTGTTAGTGAGTGTGAGTATGTAGGGCATGTAGTGCCGAGCGTGTTAGTGAGTGTGAGTGTGTAGGGCATTTAGTGCCGAGCGTGTTAGTGAGTGTGAGTGTGTAGCAAGTGGCGGAGTGAACTGACCGGCATCTCGCGACACGTGCCGTAGTACTCGATCTGCACGTGGTGGTACTGCGGGCCGCGGCACAACTCGGAGCCGTCCAGGCACAGGCAGCGCTGCTGATACACCTCGCAGTCCGACGTCCACGTTTCGTTGTGGTTGGTGCACACCTGCGGGGGACACGTCTCACGTCACGTCACGTCACGCCGGACAATGCACCGCGTGCGCAGCGGGTGACGATGACCCGCAAAATCAATCACGTTTTCATGTTTGATAGCTGAAGGAAGTTACTTATCTGTTTTTCATTACGATATCATGGATTTACAGCTATGACCACAATACCGATGATTAATATCTAATTTATAATCTCTAATCAGGATTGCAGCTAATCACATAATGTATAATAATAAAGCACGTAAGTATACCTACAGACACTTCGTTGATAACAAAATGCGTCAGCCTTTACCAAAAGTGTATTCAAAATCTATTTTTAGTATTGAGCAGACTTTCACGTTATTTCCAATAATTTTATACGAACTGAAAACAAACGTGACACACTATCTTAATCATGAGGGCATTTTTATGAATGGTCAGTCGCCATTAAACCAAGTTTTTACATCTTTTTACACAAAATGATAAAATCGACGAGTCTATCATTGCCGATGATCCTCTTGGCTCGTTTGTCGATTGAGTCAAGGGCATTAAGCAAGTTGATGGTAAATGTTAACGTAACACAAAGAAGCTCAAGTCGGTCGATTATTGGCACGGTTACACCTCGGAAAGATGGAGCTGGGTGGAATTGGCCTTTTTTAGCGGAAAAAAGACTCGCCTGGGTCTTAGCAGCATTGAAATTGCCACATTTAGAGACAGCCTGTAAGGCTAAGCGCTCAACCATAGCCTCCCGGAGAGACTTCTGAGGATCTGCGACCCACCAGCTCGTGCGTTGGACACGTATCTCTCAGCAACAGTGCTAAAGTCTGCATACCCAAAGGTACCGAGTTTAAGCAGATCATTAATATGCAGCAGGAACAATGTTGCCGAGAGCACCGACACCAGAGGGACCCCGGCACTAATAGCCAGCAGTCCGGACGAGCAGCCATCTATGACCACACGGTCAGACCGAACCCACAATCTGAAATAAAATTACACAATCCGGCGGGCTAACCGAAGGAAGGAAGCTTGCCAATAATGCTATCGTGCCAGAACCTGTCGAAGGTCTTCGAGATATCTAGGGAAACCGCTAGTGCCTCCACGTGTTTCTCGATGGCCTCACTCTAGATGTGAATGGTATACGATAGAATTTTTTGATTTTTATAATTTGGTCAAAATAAAGTAAAAATAGGAACGTCATATTAATTTCTCTTGATTTCATCAAAATAGGCTGCTAGGTACTAAAAATAAATATTTGTCTACTAAAATCATATATTCATAGCACTTAATAGGAGGTAAGTAAGTACTTCTTGATTCTATAATCCTTGCTGAAGTACAATTATCTTCATTAACTTTTCTTATTTAAATTACTTTGGCTTATGTTGATTATTCATTAAAGACTAGGTAGTCATTTTCAGGCTGTTTTTTTAGATGTATGTCCAGGTTTAATGAATCATTGAGTTTTATTTAAGTTTATTATAGCTGCTAGTTATGGCACCACTGTCCTATTTATAGACAGTGAAATATATGTTAATTACATCTAATAATGAAAATAAAAATCATCAAAGTTATGTTTCGTGTTAAAACTGGAAGGATTACCTACTGGTTTTCAGTTCTCATAAGTTCTCATATATTCTCCGCTTACGAAAATATTCCCGAGCATTCTTCGTTATGAGAATGTTCTTTTTATATACTGCCAATGGCCATAAGAGATGTACGGATTGTTCGTTGATAAGAGTACAAAAGTAGGCACGCCAGCTGCTGGGTGCTTACCTTGCGGCGCGAGTCGGTCTCGTAGGGGCACTCCTTGATGCAGTTGCAGACGGCGTCGCCGTGCTCGTCGATCTCGCACACGCGCCCGGCGCTGCAGTGCACGCGCAGGCAGGGGTCTATGGAGAACACCGCATAAAAAATAGTAGATTATGTACCGGGAGGATAAAGCAGTGTCTTATGTCACGGGCATCATATTGAATCCCAAACCTAATGAAGGATTCGAAAGTTAACTACCGAGCGTGGCGAGGAAGTTTTGAGTCGCACGGCACCGTTTCAAAAAAAGATTTTTTTTTTAAATTACAACGTCTATGTCCACGAAGACAGGGACATCCTGTTTTTCCTCAATCGTCGACTCCTAGCGCAGCGTTCCTTGACTTATTTATAACTGCTATTATAGGAACACTTGCAGCAAAGCGTAGTTATAGTAGGTAAGCTAACGATTTAATTTAATTAAAAAAAAATGATTTATGATTGCACATAACTATGTCGACGTCCGGTTCCTCAGCAAACTGATCTCATACATGTATTCTGTAAAAGCCTCAGCGTTGCGTGAACGCTTGCAGTGAGTCAATCCCTAGCATCATTAGAAACAGCTCACTGCACCTTAGTTTTAAATTTGTGGTGTAAGCTGTAAGATAAGCAGCGTGTTACCGTCGAGGATGTTGCCGTCGTTGTCGCCGCCCACCTCGTGCGAGGTCACCTCGTTCATGAGCTCGTTGACGCGCGACCGCTCGGCGTCCTGCAACACACAGCTCGCTACATACCTAGTCTATGCACAGGGTTAGTAGGATCTTACAGTCGTGACAGTTTGATGCGGAGTAATGAGCTGCATGTCAGCAAGAGAGAAACAAAGAATACATTTTATGAAGGTGATATGGCTAGAAGAACTGGCTGGTTATTGAGATCAAAACACTAATAGATGCTAGAAGAAGATAAAGCTCTGCGCCACACTACGACAAATCAAGATAGGTTAGCGCAGGAGAATGGTATATGGTGGAATAAATTGGGATAAGATTGTCCTGTACAAAGTGACAGTCTTTCTATATGCATTCTATCAGCATTATCGACTGTCGACAAGTCTGCCTAAATGGTATCGTTTCAACCCGTAACATTTCGGCAGCGCATGACATTTTTGTCATTTCGAGAATTGTTGCGTCAGTAAATTGTCTTTGTCTAGAGCCCAAAGACAGGAGGATAATGAGTAACTGCGTTGGAGCAGTAGTTACCTGGAAGCGCCTCTCGTCGAGCCGCTCCGCCATGCCCAGCTCGAGGTGCTCGGCCTCCACGTCCTCCCGCGCGGGCGCCGCCGCCGCGCCCGGCCGCTCCGTCGTGGTGGTGCGCAGGCGCCGGTGCCGCCGCCGGTGACGCTGCCACGCAACAACATGGTCACACTTCACACAGGTAGGTACGTGGTAACAATACCAGTAGAAGCTACTCTATTGAAATTCCGTGCTATCCGGCTACGTTAAACCCGTGCGATTCAAACCTTAGTGATTCTCCACCATAAAATAGACGGAGATTGGAAAGATCAGGTTCAAAATCGTTGCTCTTAGCTACCCCACAGTACTCCGGGTAAAGAATTCGTTAGGTTTTAGGCCAACGACACAAGATGTCACCCCGAGGTCATAACCGTGGCTCCAATAGTAACTCACCTCAGCGTCGACTGTGCATAAGACTGCGACCACCAGGGCCAGCACTAGGAGACCCCTCATGCTGATGCTTATCTACCTGGAACAAAACAAGACATCCTCATTCACTTCACTTGTAGTCCTGTACACTCGAGGGGAATTCGCATCTATGCAAGTCGATTTTGTTGAATGTTCGCCCCGACTTGGCAGTACCCAAATGTTTGAAAGCTGAGTGTCAACGCGGAACGGCGTAATGTAATAAACACGCTGTTTTAATTTATAAGTAATGTAATGTTTTCTGTATAAATTAAAGTAATCTGTTTGCGGATGTGATGAGCTCACATCGGCTATGGCGGCCCGAGCTGTGTCACGAGCACTAAGCGATAACGTGGTGTCTCGCTCACATTTTATGGGAAGCTGTAAAAATACTCTAATAACAGAACACCGAGCACCGTTGACTGCTCCATTTTACAAATAGGCCGCGACGATCCTACAGCAGTCGAGACTCGTGCTACATACTCGTACAACCTACATTATTTTATCCTTTATTTTCCTTAGCATTTAATAAACATAAGTTTATCTGAAATTGAATTCCAAGTTCTATCCGAAGTCCGAATTCGGACGAACGGATGGAGTTTAGAGCAAGCCCTCGCGATCTACAGCTGCAGCGGAATCAGACAACAAAGTTAATTGGGAACTACTCTAATACTGCACTAAAACTTTTTAAGAACTAGTAGCATCAACATACCTAAAGGAAACAATTGCGAGTCGGACTCGCGCAGGGTTTCGTGCGATCACATAAAATGTAAAATGTTTTTAAATTTTCATCGGCAAGGCCTGTATTCGCCAGAGAATTTTAGTTCTGCGGTGTACCTACATTGCAGTTTTAGATCAGCGCCATCTCTTGATTGATAATGGAACTAATTTAATTTTTGTTCATTTCTGAAAATGTGTGCTATTTAGAGACATCGCATTTTTTTTCCTGTAATCTTTACATAAACTTCTATACACACATACAGTAATTTCAGATTTCTCTCTATGCTAACTCCGGATATAAAGGGTGTATGGTAAAAAAAAACATTTTTCGTTTAAAGTTGAAAACTCATCATCTGCATAGCCTTTTCCCAACTATATTGGGGTCGGCTTCCAGTCAAACCGGATTCAGCTGAATACCAGTGTTTTACGTGGAGCGGCTGCCTACCAGACCTCCACAACCCAATAACTGGGTAACACGGTACACATCTTGGCAAGACTGGAGTCAGATTTACTGGCATCTGACAATCCGTAACGACTGCCAAAGATCTACAAATGACAGCCGAGACCAACGGCTTAACGTGCTTTCCGAGGCACGGAGGAAACTCGCTATGTTAAGATGGTCACCCATTCACAGACCAACCTTGGCAAGCGTTGCTTAACCTTCAAGGTCGACCCGTGCGGCTGTTATTATTTAGCCACGGACTCCTCAAAAGTTTAAAGTCGAAAACTAAACTGCCTAAATAAAAGAAAAACATTGTAGAATGTGCGAATGGCGTTCTTTCATATGATATCCCTCATGCCCTAGTAGCCCCCACTTCGATTGTTTAGGAAACAATTTCAGTCGCTGTTGCAAAAAAAAATTACCTAAGCATTTTTATTTTATTTGTAAAACAGTTGAACAAACTTTCTTAACTTTGTAAAATAATTTCAAGTTTCAGCTGTGACAGACGGACAGACTTAGTCACACCATAAGGGTCCCTAACATTTTGGTACAGAACAGTACAGAATCTCCTGTTAAGTGATGTGGACTGTACAAGCAAACAAATGTTACTAAAAGCTAAGTTTGAGCGGAATGTGTCAACCCATGTAAACGACGCTTTTCTTCATAGCGTGTTATTTACGCGCGAATTTACTGTCGATGTCCGGTGCAAGTGCACTGGACTATTTCAGACCAACGTTGAAGAAAATCGGTAACTCAAGTGGCCGACTGCCCGACTGCCCGTCAACGACGAATAATTTGTATCCCACGTTTCTTTGTAAGCTTCTGATTTGTTTTAAATTTCGAGGAGTTTCCTAATAAATCATCGGTGTTTCCAGTATTCCTGTAAGTTAATAGTTTAATTAATACCTAGCTAGGTAGGTACTTAATATTTATTTAAAAGTTAACTAAGTACCCCTAGTTAGTTAATTTAGGGTAACTAAGTAGCTCCCCGATTGCAGGAGTTGAAAGCTGTAAACTTGGGACTGCGGGCTACCAGTTCGGATATATTTTGATATCTGATAAGTTGATCCAGAGCTCGATGTAACATGTGCATAGAACGTAGTAGCGGCATAGGGCTTGCTGTACTGGAAGTCAGGTTCGTAGGGTTCACGGTGTCAATGGCACGCGGCATCCTCGGGGCGAGGCCCGAGGGCAACGCACCCCGAGCGCGTGCGCCTCGGGAGCTGAGCCACACGGCGCGACGCGGCGGCACGCCTTATCGCGGGCAGCGGAAAATGTGAGCCATCTCAGGTCGAATGAACCGTATTAGGGATGTTCTGTGATTGACAGTTGTGCTGAAATATAGAGCGGTTAAACTGAACTGGATATGTTCTCAGGGTGAAGAAGAGAAGCGACCGTTCGCAAATTGTATCGTTATGATCCGGGAAATACAATGTGTTGTGTGATTGTGGCAGTACTAGGCATGTCATATCTCCAACGCTGCGCACACCCGCGCGTGGTTGTCTTGTTCCCATGCAGTGGGAGGTTACTCGTCATTGTTGCTTATCAATGAACCATACAAATACAGTGCAAGCATCCTTCTACGCTAACTTAAATACCTACTTAATTAAATTATAGTGCACTATGTGTTTCCGCTTAATCTCTGCTCACAAATATTCCGAATACAATTTGCGTAGATTGTTTTTTTCAGGCGATAACCTCTTAATCCTTGCTCCGTAAGGTCTAGTTATTTTAAAATATGATTCCATCGACACGATATGTTATCTACGCACACAACAGTTACTTAACGTTAACGATCGCTCCAGCAGGTCGGCTCTCGGCGCCTGGTGATGCTGGTGGGCGGTGACCTCATCCTTACATCTGCACAATTCAACGCGCATAGTTTTTACGAGCCAGTTCTGAGAATTCAGCGCACTATACCACACGATACTGTCCAGTGCTAAGCTTTGCATTTTATTGTACCTAGGGCTAGAGACATTACGCGAACAGCTGCAAAATAGCTACACGCTTTGTAAAGGGGAAAACCCAACTAATGACATATTTACATTTTCGGTTATTTTTAATTAAAGTGAAAAGCAGGAAATGACAAAACATTACAAGAATATTTTTAAGATATTGGTAACAACCCTATCCCGCATGTGGACGAAACACTTCGATAAGCAATTTCATAATACCTATATGGTTTGTTATACGTACTCGTAAGTACTGACTACCTACCACAACAACTGACTATCTACAATAACTACATGCGGATATCTATGGTAGGCGCCAGATAAACTTGCAATAAAGTACATTGACCTTCCCCGTAGTACCCGAACGTCGTAATAGCCGAGCAAAAAATTATGGACATTTTTTCATGACTAGAGAATGTAAAGGATCACGATACCATCGATTCAGGTCAGCTTTATGTTTTCACTAGCTGACCCGTGCCCGCAGCTAGCCAGCCTGTAGCCTATTATCAATTTATTTCGGACAGAATCCATAAGTGTTAGTAAACATTTTTCTTAAGATCTATGTTAGTAGGAACATAATACGACAAAATATATTTTTTTAACAACTACAATTTTCCCGCAACTATTCCCACCCAGTCTGCCTGTATGGGACAGTCATGGCGGGATGCAATCACAAATAACGTGGCTTTTTATGGGTAAAATTTCCAAAATCGGTTCATTACATCCATAGATTACCCCCTACTACCTCACAAACTTTACCACTTTAAATATTATTAAGTAATTAAGATTTAATTCTGTTCACTAGATTAGGGAAGTCAATAAACGTAGGGCAACGAAAGTTATTGCACATTTATGTGGCGCCTACCTGACTCGTAACTCTAGAACTTGATCGTCGCAGCGATCACAATATGTGCAACTTCTTTGATTTTTGTGTCTATGGTTTCACAGCTACAGCACGGCTATCGATTTCTACTGTAAATGAATATTTTAAGCTCGATCATTTAACGACGGCACCACCGGCGTGGGTGAGGGAATGTCGACCGAATTTACAGCTCAGTGCGAACTGAATTAGGGCAAGCCTCGCTAAGCTATCCCTAATAAAAGTGTCAAAAGTCAGAAGACCGGATGACCTAAAAGTTTTGTCACGCTCCCGACCTGTTTTTTATATTTCTTTCACGACAATACCTACTAGTAATATAAAGTTTACGGCCAACTTCCAAAACACCTGGCAAGGAGAAATCCTCTAAGTGTTTTATAAATATCTTGAACATGGGATTTAATTTATGTATTGCGCAATTTTTTTTTGGACAAGCCCGCCACACATTCCCAACCTCTGCAACTTCTGAAAACCAGAATCAAAAGCGGCGACCACCAGAAAAACGCCGAGCCAAAGAAGCCCGACGAGTCCCGGAGAAACGATTCAACTGTCTTGGATCCCGCAACGAAATTAATCAGAAAAGTACAGCGGAGGAGCAGGAAAAAAATCGTATATAATTTCCACTTCCCTCCTTATCAAGTAGGAGACAGAATAGAGCTAGGCCAATAGGCCCCAAGGGACATATACAAATGGGTCAAGCCCAGATGCAAAGCACTACTTAATTGTGAGCTACTTTTGATTCCAGTAATAGGTATGGCAAAATCGCTTGAACGCACGGAAATTTGTCATGGTTTCTACAAGGTCCGTATACGGCATCATACATTGAGGATGGAACATCCTTAACTAATACACGAGGGCGCCTTTTGTCTTTGCTAGTCGTAAACCTGATAGCATCCACAGATTCTGATTTTCACTAGCGAAGTGTAGTACACAATACAACACCAGATTTCGCGGTTTTTTCACGCCTACAATTTGAAAACCGTCGTCACTGGGCGTAATTGCCTTCATGAGCGCTTGTTTTGTCGCGGACGAAGTGTTATAGTCAGCTGACCGGTCCGCGGTTGGATGTACGACCGCACATGGTAACGTTGGTCGGGGCTGCATAATTACTGGAGCTACTTTTGGCAAACGTAGTTTCAAAGAGTCCCCGAATGAAATTTTACAGTTGCTGTTATTGACAGGGTTGGAAACTGTAACGTTTCACCAACAGTCGATTGGGCCATGAACCGTTGGTCAACATTATCTATAAACCATTAACTTTTCATTCAAAGAACTTTTCGCCCACATAACTCTTCGTCAGCGAATGCTTAACCAACAGAATGTTTTGAGACAGTTTCACAGGATTGGGATTGACACCGTTGTTCGACTTGATTTTATCTAATTCGCGTTCCGTATTGGCTAACTTCTTTTCGATGGATGATGATTCTATGGCCAGCATAGAAACAATGGCTGTTAAATTAGTTTTCTTTCTTTCTTTCTTTTCTTTCAAACGCTGTGTCATATCCAAGATCGCAGATTTATTTGCAACGTTAATGCGAGAGACCTGTACCCCTATTCTGTAACATCATTTACGTGTCTCGACAGCGGAATCCGAGGTGACTATAAACTTAAGACCTCTATGTTGTGTGCAATAAAGTTCACTTTGTGAGCTTTGTCACTCAGGTGAAGCTCGATATTGAAATGGTTACTTACAGAATAGCCTTGCTGTAGTGCTATTCTGTAACAACATTTTCGAGTCTCGACAGCGGAATCCGCGGTGAGTATAAATGTAAGACCTTTATGTTGTGCGTAATAAAGTTCACTTTGTGAGCTATCTCACTCAGGTGAAGCTCGATATCGAAATGGTTACTTACAGAATAGACTCGCTGATCATTGACTAGGTCGTTAATTGAATAATTCCAGACAGGTATGCCTCGGAAGGTATTCCGCAAAAATCGGTATTGCTTACATTACTGTTATTTAAAATCGGCGAGGATTTTTCCACGGTTTCGAATGTTTGATGAAGCCGTTTTGATCTATCATCGGGCGAAATGTATGATGGAGACATTTCACTGAACAAACGTTTCGAAGTAGCGGAGGTCGCCACGGCCGACCTTTGGGTTTTAGTATTTTTACGAAATATTTCTCCGCCGCGATCTGGTGGGACATAATTAGTTAACATCATCATTGACGGAGAATACACTAAATAAACTTTCTTATTAGAACGCAGAAGATTTAAATCATAAGATTTTAACAAATAAATAATGATCGATTAAGTTATTTCCCACACACAAAGAAAATAAATGCACTTACCAATAAATGAATAAACAGACACCTTTAAAAACTTACAAAATATACTAGGTCACAGCTAGGAACATTCACAAACCTTAAAATAAACACGCAACGCGATTTCCGAATTTACAAAACGGAGTGATATAATCTTTTTATATTTCTATGGATATAGGTAATATAAACATCGCACAGCGCACGAGTGGGGAGGAAAGTCTCCAATGCGCATGACGACTGCCGTTGATATTCAAAAGTTAATGGCCGCAACTCACGCTCGGATTTGGTACGACCGGACCACCAATTTTGTTCGCTGCCGTACCAAATTCGGATGTGTGGACGGTAGTCCGAAAAACTTTTACTCTAGGTGTGTTCGAATTTTTAGGGTTCCGTACCAAACGGTAACCAACGGAATCCTATTACTAAGCCTCTGCTGTCCGTACGTCCGTCTCAGTAGGTAGACAGTTGAAATTTTCACAGATTGTGTAGATGTAATGCCGCCATAACAACAAAATAATAAAATTAAGGTTTATGTTACGCAACCCTTCGTGTGCAAGTCCGACTCGCACTTGTCCGGTTTGTGTGTCCAACGACATAATGACAGACGATCGACATTTGCCTAACGTACGTCTTCAATTTTGCAAAAGTGCACGTGAAGCAAGTGTCCGATCGGATCGTATAGACGCTATAGAGCGAGAACTGACTTGGTTGGCGGATTTGGTACGCCGGACCAAATTCGAGCGTGTATTACGGCTATTAAATGATATCAGGGAGTGTTCCTAGAAGCATTTTTGTTGTGCGGTAATTTGAACAAGCCCAGGAAGGGTGCGGACTGCGGAGGTGCTTGGCCACCATCGATCTGCGCGGTGGCACACGTGCCGCCACACGCCACGCATCTGTGACGGTCGACGAGTATTAAGTACTACCACTGAAACCTTAGTCTCCCAAGTGAACGGCAACACCTGTTACTAGTAACTGGGAAACGAGCCTTAAGGGTTAAAAATAGGCAAGTAATTGTAAATGAGTTAAAACCATAGATATGTTATTTTTATTTCTGTGGTTAAAACACAAACTCTTTACCAGATATGCCTACATTATACGTCTATATGTAGTTTGTTCTAAATACATCGGTGATCTGTAAGCCTTGCTAGGCTAGCCCCTAATATTTTTATGGTTTCAAGAATTACATCAGGTGACCCTGTGTGTGTGACCACACCTATTGTAATAACGCTGTAACTAATGGCGTCGCGCGTCGGCTACCAATTGATTAGGTGCACAAGTGCAGCGCCCCGTGTGAGGCTGGCCCCGGCCATGACGTCACATCGCCAGGCACCAGGCCCTGGCTGCCCTGGCTGCCCTGGCTGCGTAGTCGTGACCCTGCCTCAGCACAATTGCCTCAATAGATCCGCGGCACCCTGACACTATGACGCAGCTGCATCTATCTGCAACTATACTAGGTATCGACCATGCATCATTACGGTGCCTCTAAGAGGGTGCAGTCCGAAGACAAATTAATCATTTTTGTTAAATTCCTACGGTGCTGACTTTTCAGCTTATTACTCTCGGAAATATAAATCGGAAAACAGCACCAAAAAAAAAGAAATGATAAATTCTTGTAATCATGATTTCTTCAGACTTTCGAGCGTCATTTTCTACTACCAGGTAGATCTCCAGTAGGTAACAGACACGTGCGGGTAATTTTTGAATAGGTGTAGGCGCGTGCCTATTAATGGTAAAAAAAAAAAAAAAAAATGTCTCCACTTATTACAAAAATGACCTACTAGATCGTCACTAGGGGAGAATCAATACACATGATGATAATGTAATTGGCGGTCAGTACGTATCGTCCTCAATTGCATCGCTTGGGAATGAGCAGAGCATTCTGGAACGTTACAGTAGCGGCCGCTGAATCTCAGCCGCTATTTGTTTCCATTGACCCAAATTCGGGGCTCACGTCATGCGTTGCCGAGTCGATACCGTCCGCAAATGGCTAGTGAACAACAGGGATGCTGCACTAGAACAACGTGAGCTTTTCGCAATCTCAAGACAAAAGCTTTTATAGATCTATACTCCTGGAGTTTCAGTGGACATGATCCTGATTCTGAAAACCTAAGTTTTTGGAAGATACAACTATCGACATTTAGCCTAGCTACCTGCACTATGACGAATCGTTAGGTACTTCAATCAGTTCTTCAATCAACTTAACGAATAACATATTTTCTCTGAAGTTATTATTTGCATGCAATCATGAAATTTTGCGCAGAATCCATGTACTTAATGCATCAATAAAGTAAGTCCTCTATACAATGCTGTTAAAGCCATTACAGCATCCCATAGAGCACGTTGATGGAAGCCGGCGCAGGACGAGGATGAATGGCGCGCTTTAAGTCGCCTTTATTCAGCCTACTGATGGTCTGATGAGTATAACAGCCCCGCAGATGTGCACATGTGTACCTATAGTGTCTACACTCTTCACAAACACTGTCTTTGTGTAATCTCTTTATTATTCATGTTATTCAATTAATCTGTTGGGTTAGAATCTGCTCTGATGCTGACGCCTAGTTATGTTCTTTTTGAAGCGAATGCGAAGTAAAAAGCTGCATTGGCACGTGATGAGTAGGTATGGACGTTTCTTGATAAGCCATAGTTTACCAAAACAATTTCATGTACCTAGGTAGGTACTGATACAAGTTCCTCAATAAATTCATTATTTAAAAGATATAAATTATTTAAAAGATAAAATTAGGCCATTTTGGTCGTTGGATATTAAATATAAATAAAACATTTAATCTATAAAGACCCAATTCGTGCGTTTTAATAACCGTTTTTAATTAAGATTGGAGTGTCATCATTATTTTTGAACCCTCATTATCAGCGCGATAGCCTCCAACCTTGCGCCGAAGTGTGTCGCTGTGAGCAGAGCGCGACGCGCGCGGCGGCGCGGGCGCATGCGGCATCGTGCCGGGTTTACGACTACGTGGAAACAACTAAAACTGAATTAACAACAGATTCCTTCTAAACTAAACACAAGTTATCGACTGTTAGTTGTTACCCTTCATGATGTTACTCATAGAAGTTACGACGATGCTACATGCATGACATGCGTAGCATCACATTTCACTGAGCTTATGAAAAGTTGAATGCAGTTGTATTCAACGAAACTTGTGAGAACACGCGCAGGCATTTAGACACAGAATAATAGATTCTAATAGTAGGCAATATTAATGGTGTAGCAGA
Organism: Lacanobia oleracea; assembly: GCA_950371165.1. Taxonomy (NCBI): domain Eukaryota; kingdom Metazoa; phylum Arthropoda; class Insecta; order Lepidoptera; family Noctuidae; genus Lacanobia; species Lacanobia oleracea. The sequence continues at coordinate 954,151 of OX493397.1, forward strand.
GGATACCGTTTAGTTAAATACGATGCCAAGGTCTTTCTTGAACAAGGCATATTATAGATATTTAGAGTAAGATAGTGTTCTCCAGTCCTAATTAACATGTCAAGGCATTTGATGCAATGATGACAAATAACTATGAACTTACATTGTGAATTAAGTACCTACTTGTGATTTGAATGACAAGAAGCTGGATAATGATTTCCAACAGTAAAATTAAATTAAAATCCTACAGAGATCGAAAAATTTAATGGTTTCGTAGAAGTAATTTTGCAAGCGCAGTTAAAATGGCGGCGCTAATATTAGAAAATATGCACTTCCTCAGGAATGAGGAATCGTAATGCCCGTGGGAAGTCAATTTCTATGAAACGGCATTTGATTATTCCTAGTACCTGACTGTTCCTAAGTTTAGATCGCTCGCACAGTTCCACAGAACTGCAGGAGCTGTTTCAGTAGTTCAGTGCTCACCTGAATATAGGCTAACTGAATCGATTTTCAATTCAGTTTAGGACTTGGACCTATAAAGTGGTTTACCTCCACAAAGTTTAGATAACCAATCAGATACACAGGCGTATATCTATATCTAGCTTCCCGCAAGGGGTGTGTCCTGTCCGAGGGTCCAAAAAGTACTAAGATCAATGATTTGTGCAGTATGTTGAACTTTAATGTCATTCGACATTGCTAGTAATGATATATTGCGGGCCAATATAATATTTATAATAGTTTCGTCGTGTGCTAAGGATCGGACCCCTTACCTATAATTATACGTCTATGATCCGACATCGGACTTTGTGAGCACTCGTGAAAATATAGCGCCCAATGGTAGATATGGTCAACTTTAGCACAACTAAAATTGACTATGAAGGTAGTATCTGGTAATGATCACTATAAGCTTCCTCTATCTTCAATGAGCATAATATTTTAAATGGATGCTGTACATAATCCTTTGTTTGATATGGAAATCATTGCAAATAATAAAACTGTAAGTGGGTCAGAGCGTCGCTCGGGCGCGGGTCGGTTTCGCGAGCTGGACGGAAGCTCTCAGTGTCCGCTGATAACGTGACCCTCGCCCGATAACACTTTAAAAACATCGCTTTTTGTGCCACATTGTGACTCGTTATTTTAATTGGAAGATCTATTTGATCATCCTCTAAAGTAAAGTTATTGCCCAATTCGGACTTCAAATTTACACACAGACACAGTCGGGCTTTATTGCTGTGTGTTCACCTGTCTGTATGTATGTCCGTGTGTCACAGCCAGTTTTCTCCGGATCCATTGGACCGATTCTGTTGAAAGGAGATGTTCCAAAATGTATGGACCCTGGGCCAGGTCCTTGTACACTATACTTAATAATAGAGAAATATATTTAGAACAGTTCTCAACTGTCCAATTTCTTTAAAATGGCTTTGTTTGCTGGTAAAACTAAAGAAATTACACTTGAAATTGCAACACGCAACAAAAACCCGTCATGGCGGTAAGCTGTCATTTTGATTGATTTATTTTCCGGCAACGAGACGAAAGTGACTAAAGTGACATTGTTATGACAGCTGACAGTTATTTTTCTATGATCTGTAACTAAATCGGTGCGACGCCATGTTGAAAATCGATAAAAGTAATTTATAAACATTAAGGTGGATGCTCCAGTAGATGCTGTAGTTCGAACTACATGAACTTAGAGGGCTATATTGATGATTAAAATGGTTATAATTCTTTAGATAAATACGCGTTACGTTCGCGGATCGCATTTGGTCCACATACAGCTTCACACTGACCGGCAAATTGCAAAAAACATAAAAATATTTGAATTTCGCGGGCTACCCTGGAGCATTCACCTTAATTAATTACCACAACAGTAAACATTTAAATGAATTACATGTATTTTTCCCGAATTCTACGGATTTTTCTCTTTTTTATGAGGTAATGTACACCTGTAACCTGGCCCATTTTGAAACATCTCCTTTGGCTCACATTATGGACTTCTGTGACCCAAACAAGGAAACGTTACGTAAGTTATTAAATTTTTAGAATGGGGATATCTTTTGGGTCACTTTTCAATATAGTGCGACATATCAAATGAAAGGGTTTACTGTGAGGATTTTAATTATATTTTATAAATGGTTTTGAAGTTATTCAAGAAATTAGACGAAAAATTACCATTCCCCCCCCCCCTCTTATCTCCGAAACTACTGAACCTAAAATTTTGAAGAAAACGGACCTTTATCTATAGATTACAGGAATATCAATAAGAATTCTATGGTTTTAAAATAACATGTTAAAAAAAAGAAATTCGTTCGGAACCGAGTCGAGTCGAGTCGGACTCGCACTTGGCCAGTTTTTTTTACATTTGTCATGTGTGACTTTCTTTCGGCCTACCTCACCTTATATCGTTAGTTACGTAGGTACTGCTACCTACTACTATTTAAATAATAGGAATTAATATAGTACCTAATGAATATTTAATCGTTAACAATAGGTAAGAAGACTGATTCATTCAATTTTATTGTTGTTTCATTAGAATTTAAGCTAAATTGTATGGTAAGAGGCGTCAGGCACCGAGCACGAAAGACAATTTGAAAGACAGTAGGCCTAGCGATAATATTCTAAGAAAGCACCATTTACCATCTGGCTCCAATCGGGGCTTACGGTCCTTGATAGGTTTGTGAAACTGAGTTGTTTTGTTCCAGACCTAAATCGTTAAACCGATTTTGATGATTTGGTACAGAGACGAGATGGGACCCTGGAGACGATTACAGAGTACATCTAATTTACAAAAATCTATAAATTAAATGAAAACGCGGGCGGAACGCGGCGCTCCGGGGTTTTTTTTGTGTGTATTATCAATGTGGTTACGGAGGAATGAAGGATCAGATGATTGTTACTGTTTCACGCAAAACTACTAAAGATTTGGATAGAATTTGGCACACGTTTATTTAACGTGTTCCTTTCATGTTAGTTAGGTGGTTAAAGTAGGGGTGGAAGTGTGTATGAAACATCTGATTCCTTGAAACTGAAACAAATATTGACTAAAGTGAACTATAAAGGTTTTCATTATTTGATTTTCATAACTACTTCCAAAAGACAAAAGGCGTTTTAGGAGCGTCAAAGTTTGTACGTACGGAAAATTAGTATTCCTCGGGTTACTAAACTTAAAACTTTACTCCTAAGAAAATAATTAAAGGTTTCATCGCCCAGGGCATACCTACTTTTTATCCCGGCAATGTGTTCCCTTGGGATAATTTTCTACACGCGCGTGCGTTTATGTAAGAAGCCAGGGTTTATGAAATAGATTACCTAACACTGTCCCCGCAGACGAAGTCGCTGGCAGAAGCTATTGTATTTATATACGACATATCTACTTAACTTAGTATTGGAACTGCCACTCATGTCTATAAAGAACGGCTCGAGGACCAGCTCCTAGCAGCTTTTTCTGGTAACTTTATGTAGGTAGGTACTTACCTACTTATTCAGTAGCTACTTCTAATTTGAGCAGTATTTCTATTTAAAGCGAGAAACATCAGACACGTTTCCAAACGTACAAGCTAATACATAGGTGAGGATATAGAAATACATAATAAGTTGTTTCAAGAATAAAAAAATAAATAAACGTTTTAGCATTCATTATAAATGTATTGGAGCAACAAGTATTTTATATTAGCGAGTTTAGAGTAGGTAACCAACACAAAATTGTCAACAATAACGGTAGGTAGGTACCTCGGTATCTAGGCTTGGTTTTTTTTTTAATAACTCAAAGCCGAATAAAACTATTATTTATCCCTTTTTTAATGTGAAATCATCAAATGACTCCACTAGCTCTGGGCGAGAGCTAGAGGACTTCGGACTGACTCAAAGCCATCCGAGTTCCTCCTACTGCGTTCCAGGGCCGCGATAACTTTTTCGAACCCTGGCAAACTAGTAGTTTCCTACGTTAGTCCCTAAATCGGAGTAGGTACACGGTTGGCGCAATGGCACAGTATGCAATGAACGATTGATAACAGTGCTACTGGTCGTGGGTTCGATTCCACTTCCACACTTAACGAATTCTCTTAACAAGTTCTCCGAATGATTCCCGGCTATCGATCTATAATGTATCTTTCTCGACTCGCCGTATATCATACATGTTTGTTCTATAACGCATGCCTTTTTCTGACAACAATGTGACGAATCTCGAACTCTTATGACATATCCTAGCAACATGTTTGTCAACAAGCCTGTGTGTCAGCTACCCTATTTATGTTGGGTGGGTCGGAGATCGAATTTGTCGGCATTTGATGAGTAGTGTCCCAAATCAGGTGGAGCGAATTTGACTAAGCGAATATGTTTGTTAACATTAGGTCGCTCGTCGAATGCGCCGACTGCATGCCAACCGGATGTGCTACCACGGAAATCTAGTTGGTTTAGAGTCCGATTACATTCAACTTGTAACAATAAATTATGCTGACATGAATTTCACTCGTTGCTCAATGAACTAGCCAAAGACATTGCGCTTAGACAAACCCTTGCTAATTCCTACCTACCTACTTAGATACATAACGAAATCGAGAAATTGGAAGCTTGAGTTGAGCCACTTCTAATTTATAGATACTTAAAGATTGACTGTCTACAGAATTAAATATGCGAAAGTATTCCCGACTGAAATAACTGATAAATAACAAAATAAATAAATCACAAATGACATTTCTACACACTTATATAAGACTAAAGGAAAAAAATAAAAATAAAAAAAGGAAATAAAAAAAAGGAAAAGGAAAAAAAAAAGGAAAAAAAGTAATAATAATAATAAGACTACCGGAGCCAAATATTCAGAATTAATGTAAAACAAATACCTAGTAGCACTTTCGATCGCCCTAAACCAGTTTCTGATTCGCAAAAAGTTAGCTCCAAACATAGACTCGTGCCTGTCCGGGAACCTCCCAGATCCCGACTGGACTTACCGGAGTATCAGAAATACATAAATATAGTTAGGTAGGCTATTTTGTTATCCTGACATTATTATTTTCTAACCATATATACCTACTGCATTATTGGAAACGCTAAGTAAGCTTTTTCAACAGTAAGTACATAAAAGACGCAAGTACTTATTTTCTTGATTCCGCTCCAAGAATTTTACTTAGATACTCCTGAAAAACGCGTACAGGAAGCATCCGATCTATTTTACAAGCCTGTTAGGAAACACCATAATATAAAAATATATAAGTAGTAAAAGATGGGTTATACTTACGTGTGTCTGTGCCAGCAAGCGTCCTCCGCGGGGTGAGAGCTCGCAGGCGACTGGCGCGGCGAGCCTGCGCGGGCGCATCCCGCCGCGCGCCTCCGCTCCACGCTCGGGAGCCACCGCGCTGCAGAAGTTCCACTCCATTCAAAGTGCCCCGTTGTGGCATGGGATGGGCTAACTCCTAATCTATCTTAATATATATAAATCTCGTGTCACAATGTTTGTCCTCAATGGACTCCTAAACCACTTAACCGATTATAATAAAATTCGCACACCATGTGCAGTTCGATCCAACTTGAGAGATAGGATAGTTTAAATCTCAAATTATAGTAGGTAGGGTAGGTAGGGTAGGTAGGGTAGGTAGGGTAGGTAGGGTAGGTAGGGTAGGTAGGGTAGGTAGGGTAGGTAGGGTAGGTAGGGTAGGTAGGGTAGGTAGGGTAGGTAGGGTAGGTAGGGTAGGTAGGGTAGGTAGGGTAGGTAGGGTAGGTAGGGTAGGTAGGGTAGGTAGGGTAGGTAGGGTAGGTAGGGTAGGTAGGGTAGGTAGGGTAGGTAGGGTAGGTAGGGTAGGTAGGGTAGGTAGGGTAGGTAGGGTAGGTAGGGTAGGTAGGGTAGGTAGGGTAGGTAGGGTAGGTAGGGTAGGTAGGGTAGGTAGGGTAGGTAGGGTAGGTAGGGTAGGTAGGGTAGGTAGGGTAGGTAGGGTAGGTAGGGTAGGTAGGGTAGGTAGGGTAGTAGCCAGTTGACGGGAGCGAAGCCGCGTGGGTCAGCTAGTACTAATATATAAAGCTGAAGAGTTTGTTTACTTGAACGCGCTAATCTCAGGAACTACTGGTCCGATTTGAAAAATTCTTTCAGTGTTAGATAGCCCATTTATCGAGGAAGGCTATAGGCTATATATCATCACGCTTAAACCAATAGGAGCCGAGCAGTAGTAAAAATTGTGACGCAGACGAAGTTGCGCGGGTCAACTAGGTAGTTGTTACTATAAGCTTATAGCAAATCTCATGAACTTCAATGGCTCGCACGCAAACAAGCCGTCCTGTTTTTGTGATGTACCCATGTAACGACCTCTCCCAGCTTCCTGCCTAGTACCTATGTATCCTTCTGCATTCAATTTTGGGATGTTATTAGGGTGTGTAGATGGTGGTGGTGTAGATGCCAGTAGTGTACACCAAATTTTTCAACCTCGAAAGACCTGTGCTAACTGCGTGGTGCTCGGGAAACTTCAACATTTTTAGTCATTTTTCAGACTTTGGCTTATATCTTCTAAACAGTGAATTCTAAATAAAAAGACAATCAGTGAACTATTAAAGTAGATATAATTTGCTGCATTTGGAGTGCAAATGCAGTTAAATTGGTTTTACAGGTATTGAGATATAGCACATCAAACACAAACCATTTTTCACCAAAATTCGACATGGTAGTTTAAAAACTGGAGAAAAAGATATGTTAGATAGCTCAGCGTAAAATGATTCTTATCATATAAAAAAATAAAACCGACTTCGAAAAACAAAACACTACAAAGTAAAAATAACTTTAATTTCGGAAGTCGGTGTTTTTGGTTATTTCGTTTTTGAACACCGACATCCGAAATTAAAGTTATTTTTTACTTTGTACAAGCACAGCGTGCCGGTGTGATATTATGTTATGAACTGGTGTAAACAATCAACAGACATGCGATTACAGAAATCCCGATCCATTTGCTATCATTTATTGAAGAGTTCCGTTGCCTACCTCCGAAGTTCTTCATCAGATCTTCACCAAATTGAAATGGGACCAGTCCGAGAAAATACTCTTCCAAACAAAATATCATCAAAATCGGTTAACAATTGGCGAAAATATCGCTGAACAAACATTTTTCATGGGATCCCATCATCAGACCCTGACTTATACCTTCCATCATCAGCTCAGCAGCATGAGATGATGATTACCAGGCACAAATATCTGAATTGCGTTAGAAAGTTTATGAAAAACAGTGTATGTGCTTATAAAATTTGAGGGTTTCCCTCGATTTTCATGGGATCCCATCATCAGATTGTGACTTGGTGACAATGGGACTACCACTGGAGTATAGTCTTTAAAATAAAAATATAATTTATAAAATCGGTCCAGAATTGGCGGAGAAATCGGTGAACATACTTACATAAAAAAAAAGATACTTAGAGCCGAACATAGAACCTCCTCCTTTTTGAAGAAGTCGGTTAAAAATGAAATCGATACAATTAAAAAATACAGCAAATTTATCGATCTTAAATGTTGATTTTGGGAGTAAGTATTCAACTATATGGAAGAAAATTAAGAGCAATGATTTACGTTAGGTAGGTACGTGATGACGCGGACGGGACCTCAGCTGACGTCTGCAACAGAAGTAGGTACCTACCTACTTACTAACACGACATATTTTTTATATTTTTTTTTATAATGTGAATTAACTAGTATTTTCAATTATCTAAGAGAATGGTCATCCATGGGAAAATACATGAATGTTCAATTTCCCCACAGCATTTACCGTTGGAAAGCCCTTTTCTGGAAGATCATTTGCTACTTAGGTATTCGACTTTTGTTAATTATGAATTTGTCAGAGTTAATGAATGAAATTAAACCTGAACGGACAAATTATTTTGAATACTGGAGTCAAGCATTTTTTAGCACCCCATAGCGTCATTATAGTCATCGTTGAAAAGAGCTATTAAAAACGATTTTTGCTATAAAATATAACCTAATCTTAGGTCTGTTTAGAGATATGACCTTAAAATGTAAAAAAATAAGGTAAAAGACTCCAAAATTAAGGTTTTTGTCCAGTTCATACTAACCACAAGTTGCACAAGTTAAAAGAGCTTCCCAAAAACACCGTTGTAGTGACTTGACTTTGAAATTGTCAGCATGTTCAGAGTTTGACTTGGTGACTAATTTTGAGTAGGTACCGAAGTTAAAGATTATAGTTAAGCGCTCTTACAGCTATAATCAGAATCTACAAATACCTACTAACATTTAATTTTTTAGTAGGTATAAAGAATGTATATCAGAACGTTCTGCCAGTCGAGACAGGGAGCTGGCTGCTACTCCAGTTTTTAGTGACGATTATGTGACGCATAAAGATGCCAGACAAAGAATTTGTGACAGAACAGTTCGAAAGTTAGAAGCATTTATTTATTGCCGAACGACCTGATATCAGAACGTTCGGCCAACCTGAATCTCCATAACTGAGGACCTTAGAGAAACTGTTACTGAATAAAGATTTAGAGACGATTTGGTGACAAACAACCAATGCTTTACTTTTACTCGTAATGCCACCGGTTAAAAGTAAAATGAATTTTGGTTCCTGGAACATCAGGACGTACGGCCAACGTAATCTCCATAACTATGAATAAAGATTTAGTGACGAGACTGAAACGCATTTTCATTGTTTTTTTTTTTTTTGTAACGGCCCCTTTAAATAGTAAAATGAGAATTTAACATATAACCTCAAAATATTGGGATTATCGATTCCTCCACAACGCAGAAGCCTAGAAGACTAGTAAAACCAATGATGTGTTTTAGGTTTTCAGTGCAATGGTGTCAGTATTTTTATTAATTCAAAAATAATCTATAAAAATGCACTATGGCGGATGGGGACTGAAATAGGGTGACCATGTATTCCAACGAAACAAGTATTTATCGAGTACTTAATTACCTTAACAATGAAGCAAAACACGTCGTAATATTAAATTATATAGGTACAAGCAATGTTGAGCTGATGCTTGCATAACAGTGTCCACTTGTGAAGTTTTTGTTATATTAGTCATGTCTATTTTGGCTAAAAGTAAACGAAAGTGGAAAGGTGACTGACATTGGAGATTGGGAAATTTGACTAAGTACAAGAATACTTAAATAAATAGGTAAACAAATAAAAAAATGCTAAATTTGTAATCAATCATCCAAAAAAAAACGGTAGGTAGTTAGGTACATAATAATTTGTACTTTTTAGAATTACAATGAAATAACAGTGTGGAGGTCTGGTAGGCAGCCGCTCCACGTAAAACACTGGTATTCAGCTGAATCCGGTTTGACTGGAAGCCGACCCCAATGTAGTTGGGAAAAGGCTAGGCAGATGATGATGAACAGTTCTATTAATAAATCACAGTAAGATTATACGATACACCAGTGACATGACTGGCGAGCGAGAGACAGCAAGGCACCGCGAGGAAGTTGCGGGAGAAGGAACGCATTCCACGCGGGTGCAGAGATGCCTTGGTACTATAGTAGAAATTGATAAGAAATCACATTTGACTAGCACGAGAAGAAAACCCAGAGACGCTATAAAAATAAATTTAAATCACATTTTTGCATAACCTTTTAAATAGCGCTGAAAAATACTTAAAAAAATCAATCAGAGAATATTTTTTTAACACTACATGCGCTTGATTTTTATCATCAAAAGCTGCATAAAAATTCAATTGACTTATAATAAGTAAGGTAGTAGTAATTGGTCATGTTAACAAGTAGGTAGGTACTATCATCCCTTTAAACTGTAACTTTTAACTGTATAAAACTTAATAATAGTATGTAAGTACTTACCTATATACAAATCAGTCTCTTGTCACGAGTTTCTACTAGATTAAGTACCTACCTAAATTATTTTAGTAATTGCTGTCATTTTCTACCATGGTCACCCTATTTCAGTCGCCATCCGCCATAGTGCATTTTTATAGATTAATCTTGAATCAACAAAAATACTGACACCATTGCACTGAAAACCTATAACAAATCAGTGGTTTTACGAGTCTTCTAGGCTACTTCGTTATAGAGGAATCCCAATGTTTTGAGGTTATATGTTAAATTTCCATTTTACAATAAAATTAAAAGGGGCCGTCACAAAAAAAAAACAATAAAAGTTCGTTTCAGTGTCGTCACTAAATCTTTATTCATTAACGGTTTCTCTGGGCTTCTTCCTTGTGGAGGAATCGATAATCCCAATATTTTGAGGTTATAGGTATGTTAAATTTTCATTTTATTCATTAACGGTTTCTCTCAGGTCCTCAGTTATGGAGATTACGTTGAACGTCCTGATCTTACAGGAACCAAAATTCGTTTTACTTTTAACCGGTGGCATTACGAGTAGTAAAGCATTGGTTGTTTGTCACCAAATCGTCACTAAATCTTTATTCAGTAACAGTTTCTCTAAGGTCCTCAGTTATGGAGATTCAGGTTGGCCGAACGACCTGATATCAGAACGTTCGGCCATAAGTAAATGCTTCTAACTTTCGAACTGTTCTGTCACAAATTCTTTGGCTGGCATCTTTATGCGTCACATTTAATCGTCACTAAAAACTGGAGTAGCAGCCAGCTCCCTGTCTCGACTGGCAGAACGTTCTGATCCGATATATTACTCTCCTCTATGGTTCTGATATACATTTTATAGAAGGTGAATTACAGACTACGAAATCGATATTTTTTACTATAGTTAATTTTTATGAAAAAAAAAAGAAAACCGGCTGAATCAACTGGTTTCAGACTTCCTCTCTTACGACTTACCTTGTAGAGCGAGTCTCTTAAGGTGAATGCTCCAGGGTAGCCCGCGAAATTCAAATATTTTTATGTTTTTTGTTTACGTTTTTTTTATGTTTGTTTTTATGTTTTATGTAGTTAGAAAGAATGAATATTTCAGAAATAATCATTCTTTCGAACTACATGAACTTAGAGGGCTATATTGATTATGGTTATAATTCTTTAGATAAATACGTGTTACGGTCGCGGATCGCATTTGGTCCACATACAGCTTCACACTGACCGGCAAATTGCAAAAAACATAAAAATATTTGAATTTCGCGGGCTACCCTGGAGCATTACACCTTAAGGTGAAAACGTTTTAAAAAAGGTATAGATAGTAAAGTAGAGATGAACCGATTTCGACGTCATGTCACCAAAAAGTCATATAATTATCTCGTAATTCACAAATTGCATTGCATAGGTGGTACCACCATAATAATGGTGGTAATACCATTCAAAGTTTTGTTTCTATTCAACCATGTGTTTCAATTCACCCCGTTTTACCGATACCTATATATTCTGAAAAAATATTGATTCGCCTTGCCCGTGAAAGTACCTGTTTACAATTTCATGTGCAGACATCAGTGAGCAGGAAAGAAATTAAAAAAAATCCTCTGGAATTTCTCTGCGTGATCAAAGAATTACCTATAATTTCTCGAAGAAAAAGTTTACATGAGTAATTTATACATCCCAGTGTAGAAATTGAAGTGTTCTTAGATGATTTATGCAAAAAAATATGGTAGGTAGGTAATGTAACGATATTGCCTACCCCGTCTTTAAAACTAAAACTCCAATTTCGACCTTTTTGGAAAAAAATTGCTGTACGACATCTATTAAATCGACAGTAACCGTTAAAGCCGAATTGTAGCAAATTTTGTCTACTTTAAAAGTATCCCGAGTGACTTTCTCCGTAGAACGCACCGTTTAGGAGAATTAAGCTAAACTCTTTAAAATAACCGAAAATTAAGAAGTTTTCTGAGCACCAAGCAGTTAGCATAGGACTTCCGAGATCGAAAAATTGGGAGGACACTAATGATATTATATCTATCCTAACGACCACACAAAGAATCAGAATTCCAATTTTCTGCGACCTAACGCGTTTTATCTGTCTACGGTGACTGGCTTATAGGTCACTAGTGATAATGAACTGAGGACGCGCCTTCATAAAACTTAGTTGCAACTTACCAACAATTCATTCGATCAGTACCTATAGGAACGTTTTAATTCGACCTGGATTTAAAAACTGGTAACGGAAGTGCAAGCTGGACATAACGAATAGAAAAAAGCTTTTAAGCAGGAGAGAAAGAGCACCTTTTTCTGTTAGCCCAGGACATCATTTTTCTCACCAGCTAATATACCTAAAGCCCATTGTGGGTTACTTGACAAACCGCTAATTATTTGCATTTGATTCATCTTTTACGGACAAAATGGCCATCCATTTTGCAGTCTTTGAGTACCAGTTCATCGGTGTCTCTACTTGAGCATGAACGGTAAACTTGTCATGTCAGCACGTATTTTTGCATTGAAAATGTATTCTGTACCTACGTATCACATTACTTAGGTAGGTAGTCATCAAATTGCAATATTATTGCTGATCAACATTTTATCAGTACAGCGATCATCACGTTTACTATTTCAGCATATCTGACACCTGCAGTAATAAAGGGACTCTGAAATGAAATAGGGAATATGAAAGGCAGGATTCGGAATCGGGATTAAAATGGATAGTGTAGGGGTTTTGAAATAAAAGTCTCGGCGTGTTACAAAAAGTACATCTCTATTAGAGAGAACAGCGCACGGCGGCGCGGGCACGCGGCGGGCACGCGGCGAGCACGCGGCGGGCACGTGGCGTGCACGCGGCGGCCAGTGCGCGCGCTGCAGCACGCCGGGCACGCCGCGCGCGCGTGCCGCCGCGCTGCTTGCATACATTAGTTTACTGAACAACGCTGTATCTCACAAACTTTAGACCCCATTCAAATACAAGTAGCTGTAGCAGACGTAGCAGACGTAGCAGACGTAGCAGACGTACCGTGCAGACGTACCGTGCAGACGTACCGTGCAGACGTACCGTGCAGACGTACCGTGCAGACGTACCGAGCAGACGGGCTGGCTCCGCGGCGGTGGGAGGCGCCGACACGATGCAGACCAGTCAATGGAACGGAAAATTTATTGACACGAAGTGTGTCACACGAGCGCATATTCATATCACCGGATTGCAAACTCCGTAAGATAGTAATATTTTTTTTAGATTGCATTTTCTCGATATTTTGTGATCATATCATTTTGAATTCAATAAATCCCATTCAAATTCAATAGTTTCAAATGTATGATCTTATTGAGAAAAAATATTTTACAATTTCACGCGATATTTACAATCTTACGGTGTCTACTATTTTCCAGTGACATTAGTAAGCAATAGAACATTACACGAACTTTGAAACGTGTTCCGTGGAGCACTATGTTTGAGGTTCGGTGTGCGAGCGCCTCAACCAGCGACCAGTGAATCCAGTATCACCCGCAGACAGTCTGACCATCTGACCTATTCAACGACAGCTTTGACTACTGACACGGGCTTTGGGGTCTGAAATTTGTTTACAGGATTGGTAATAATATTACTTGCAAACATGATGGTAAATGTTGAATGTCGCGCAGTAGGAGGTGCGAGCTACGTTCACAAGTAACTGTAGGAGCGGCCTGCACTTACGTTCACAAGTAACTGTAGGAGCGGCCTGCACTTACGTTCACAAGTAACTGTAGGAGCGGCCTGCACTTACGTTCACAAGTAACTGTAGGAGCGGCCTGCACTTACGTTCACAAGTAACTGTAGGAGCGGCCTGCACTTACGTTCACAAGTAACTGTAGGAGCGGCCTGCACTTACGTTCACAAGTAACTGTAGGAGCGGCCTGCACTTACATTCACAAGTAACTGTAGGAGCGGCCTGCACTTACGTTCACAAGTAACTGTAGGAGCGGCCTGCACTTACGTTCACAAGTAACTGTAGGAGCGGCCTGCACTTACGTTCACAAGTAACTGTAGGAGCGGCCTGCACTTACGTTCACAAGTAACTGTAGGAGCGGCCTGCACTTACGTTCACAAGTAACTGTAGGAGCGGCCTGCACTTACGTTCACAAGTAACTGTAGGAGCGGCCTGCACTTACGTTCACAAGTAACTGTAGGAGCGGCCTGCACTTACGTTCACAAGTAACTGTAGGAGCGGCCTGCACTGGTGGCCGGGCTCCGGCCGCTTTGCGTCGGTGACTATCAATTTAACATCACAAAGTAATCAGAAGAAGTTCGTCATCAAATTTGACATATTACTCTAAGTTCGAGTATCATGAGTATTTTAACAGTCCATTATAAATATTTCATGTTAAAAAGAACAAACGAGAGTGGGAAACATTGTAAATAATGTAAGATTGGTGAAGCTAGCACTGTACCGCGGTAGTGTGCGGCGCTAGCGGCGGAGCGGACCACGATGTGCTACTACAGCGTAACGAGACTCGACAATATTATTTACAATAAATAAGTACACGAAATTTTGCACAGCACGTGGTGACACTGACACCACGTACTTCACAACTCAATACAAAAACAATGTACTTACGACATATTAGTAGTACAGTTAAAAAAAAATCGATGAAAAACTAAATAAAAATACAGTCAATGCCTTTTTTTTAGTTTTCTTTTTAACTAATATTAATAATATTAGAATATAATACAGTTTCAAATCGTTACCGCCGCCGGCACGCAGCGCGCAGCGCGCAGCGCGCAGCGCGGCAGGCGAGCTGCGCGCTGGCGACGGCGCCGCTACTGCGCGCGGCGTTCCTCACATAATTACTTCAATACAGACCTAAGTAAATGCATAAGAACATCTGCATCAACATCGTTTTAGCGAATCGACACAATAACATACATATTATTTTTAAATACAAAATACGTTATTTATAGTTCTGGAAAGATTTTTGGAGCTAGTCTAGAATTTATTATTTCGTCTCGTCGGCGACGCGGCGGGCGCCGGCGGCCCGCCTAACATAAACCTAACAACTATTTACATAAATGTATTTTTTTCCTATTTCATCGTTTAGTGTCGTCCGGCCGGCGAGCCGGGGACGCCTAGTCACTACAATATTAGACAAGCTGTGGCGGAGCGACGCCCACTCGGCGCAGCGCGCTCCAGCGAACAATAAATACCTACGACTTGTGCTACGGCTCTACTCTACGGCGCCGCCCGCACGCACGCACGCACGCACGCACGCACGCGCGCACGCACGCACGCACGCGCGCACGCACGTACGCACGTACGCACGGCGGGTGTAGCTCCGCCAACGTTACGATTATGCATATTGACAGTAGCGTCGCCCGCGAGCGAGCGGAGCGCGCAGGCACACCGCACCGCTCGCCCGCGCGCCCCTACGATAACTTAACTCACATTTCATTAATGAAATTAAAATGAAACACATCATAGAAGCTTAGCGTATCTTACATAGGTGAAGACGCACGAGCGGTCGACGAGCGGTCGACGAGCGGCCGGCCGGCAGCCGCTCGCTCGCCGACTCGACATGACCGGTGCGAGGATTAGCAAAATTTCGTCACATCGAAGCGAAGATCCCACGGACTAGCTACGTAGGCTGTGAAATCACAGAATATAAAGTATCGGTGACGTCACCGAAGGAGCGCAGCGCCCGTGCGGGCCGCGCTCGTCTGCGGGCGGCCCGCACGGGCGGCGCGGGGCGCGGGGGGCGCGGGGCAAATAAAATGTACAAAAAAATACGTGTCGGGCACGTCGCTCGCGCCGCGCTGAGGGCCAAATTATTAATTAACTATCTAGCTAGGTGGGCGCTCCTCGGACGCTCCCACTGCGGCTAGCGGCGGTAGGGCTGGCGCGGCGCGAAGGCGCGGTGCGAGGACAGCGGGCGGCGGCGCGGCGGCTCGCGCGCGCGGGTCTTCTTCTCCTCCACGTTGAGCTTCACGCCGTCCGCGCTGTCGCCCGGGAAGTACAGCGGCTGTAACACAACACACGTGTCACCGTGCCTCTAGTGTGCTGCGTGCTGTGTGCTGTGTGCAGGGGTGTGCAGCGGGCGCGAGTGTCTGCTGTGGTGTGTGCAGGGGTGTGCAGCGGGCGCGAGTGTCGTGCTGTGGTGTGTGCAGGGGTGTGCAGCGGGCGCGAGTGTCGTGCTGTGGTGTGTGCAGGGGTGTGCAGCGGGCGCGAGTGTCGTGCTGTGGTGTGTGCAGGGGTGTGCAGCGGGCGCGAGTGTCGTGCTGTGGTGTGTGCAGGAGTGTGCAGCGGGCGCGAGTGTCGTGCTGTGGTGTGTGCAGGGGTGTGCAGCGGGCGCGAGTGTCGTGCTGTGGTGTGTGCAGGGGTGTGCAGCGGGCGCGAGTGTCGTGCTGTGGTGTGTGCAGGAGTGTGCAGCGGGCGCGAGTGTCGTGCTGTGGTGTGTGCAGGAGTGTGCAGCGGGCGCGAGTGTCGTGCTGTGGTGTGTGTAGGGGTGTACAGAGGGCGTGTGAGTGTCGTGCTGGGGTACTGACCGCGGCGTTGAGACAGTCATGCGCGGCCTGCGAGCTCCCGTAGGTGATGAAGCCGTAGTTGTGTAGAGGGGTGTACAGAGGGCGTGTGAGTGTCGTGCTGTGGTACTGACCGCGGCGTTGAGACAGTCATGCGCGGCCTGCGAGCTCTCGTAGGTGATGAAGCCGTAGTTGTGTAGAGGGGTGTACAGAGGGCGTGTGAGTGTCGTGCTGTGGTACTGACCGCGGCGTTGAGACAGTCATGCGCGGCCTGCGAGCTCTCGTAGGTGATGAAGCCGTAGTTGTGTAGAGGGGTGTACAGAGGGCGTGTGAGTGTCGTGCTGGGGTACTGACCGCGGCGTTGAGACAGTCATGCGCGGCCTGCGAGCTCCCGTAGGTGATGAAGCCGTAGTTGTGTAGAGGGGTGTACAGAGGGCGTGTGAGTGTCGTGCTGTGGTACTGACCGCGGCGTTGAGACAGTCATGCGCGGCCTGCGAGCTCTCGTAGGTGATGAAGCCGTAGTTGTGTAGAGGGGTGTACAGAGGGCGTGTGAGTGTCGTGCTGGGGTACTGACCGCGGCGTTGAGACAGTCATGCGCGGCCTGCGAGCTCTCGTAGGTGATGAAGCCGTAGTTGTGTAGAGGGGTGTACAGAGGGCGTGTGAGTGTCGTGCTGTGGTACTGACCGCGGCGTTGAGACAGTCATGCGCGGCCTGCGAGCTCTCGTAGGTGATGAAGCCGTAGTTGTGTAGAGGGGTGTACAGAGGGCGTGTGAGTGTCGTGCTGGGGTACTGACCGCGGCGTTGAGACAGTCATGCGCGGCCTGCGAGCTCTCGTAGGTGATGAAGCCGTAGTTGTGTAGAGGGGTGTACAGAGGGCGTGTGAGTGTCGTGCTGTGGTACTGACCGCGGCGTTGAGACAGTCATGCGCGGCCTGCGAGCTCTCGTAGGTGATGAAGCCGTAGTTGTGTAGAGGGGTGTACAGAGGGCGTGTGAGTGTCGTGCTGGGGTACTGACCGCGGCGTTGAGACAGTCATGCGCGGCCTGCGAGCTCTCGTAGGTGATGAAGCCGTAGTTGTGTAGAGGGGTGTACAGAGGGCGTGTGAGTGTCGTGCTGGGGTACTGACCGCGGCGTTGAGACAGTCATGCGCGGCCTGCGAGCTCTCGTAGGTGATGAAGCCGTAATTGTGTAGAGGGGTGTACAGAGGGCGTGTGAGTGTCGTGCTGTGGTACTGACCGCGGCGTTGAGACAGTCATGCGCGGCCTGCGAGCTCTCGTAGGTGATGAAGCCGTAGTTGTGTAGAGGGGTGTACAGAGGGCGTGTGAGTGTCGTGCTGGGGTACTGACCGCGGCGTTGAGACAGTCATGCGCGGCCTGCGAGCTCTCGTAGGTGATGAAGCCGTAGTTGTGTAGAGGGGTGTACAGAGGGCGTGTGAGTGTCGTGCTGTGGTACTGACCGCGGCGTTGAGACAGTCATGCGCGGCCTGCGAGCTCTCGTAGGTGATGAAGCCGTAGTTGTGTAGAGGGGTGTACAGAGGGCGTGTGAGTGTCGTGCTGTGGTACTGACCGCGGCGTTGAGACAGTCATGCGCGGCCTGCGAGCTCTCGTAGGTGATGAAGCCGTAGTTGTGTAGAGGGGTGTACAGAGGGCGTGTGAGTGTCGTGCTGTGGTACTGACCGCGGCGTTGAGACAGTCATGCGCGGCCTGCGAGCTCTCGTAGGTGATGAAGCCGTAGTTGTGTAGAGGGGTGTACAGAGGGCGTGTGAGTGTCGTGCTGGGGTACTGACCGCGGCGTTGAGACAGTCATGCGCGGCCTGCGAGCTCTCGTAGGTGATGAAGCCGTAGTTGTGTAGAGGGGTGTACAGAGGGCGTGTGAGTGTCGTGCTGGGGTACTGACCGCGGCGTTGAGACAGTCATGCGCGGCCTGCGAGCTCTCGTAGGTGATGAAGCCGTAGTTGTGTAGAGGGGTGTACAGAGGGCGTGTGAGTGTCGTGCTGGGGTACTGACCGCGGCGTTGAGACAGTCATGCGCGGCCTGCGAGCTCTCGTAGGTGATGAAGCCGTAGTTGTGTAGAGGGGTGTACAGAGGGCGTGTGAGTGTCGTGCTGGGGTACTGACCGCGGCGTTGAGACAGTCATGCGCGGCCTGCGAGCTCCCGTAGGTGATGAAGCCGTAGTTGTGTAGAGGGGTGTACAGAGGGCGTGTGAGTGTCGTGCTGTGGTACTGACCGCGGCGTTGAGACAGTCATGCGCGGCCTGCGAGCTCTCGTAGGTGATGAAGCCGTAGTTGTGTAGAGGGGTGTACAGAGGGCGTGTGAGTGTCGTGCTGGGGTACTGACCGCGGCGTTGAGACAGTCATGCGCGGCCTGCGAGCTCTCGTAGGTGATGAAGCCGTAGTTGTGTAGAGGGGTGTACAGAGGGCGTGTGAGTGTCGTGCTGTGGTACTGACCGCGGCGTTGAGACAGTCATGCGCGGCCTGCGAGCTCTCGTAGGTGATGAAGCCGTAGTTGTGTAGAGGGGTGTACAGAGGGCGTGTGAGTGTCGTGCTGGGGTACTGACCGCGGCGTTGAGACAGTCATGCGCGGCCTGCGAGCTCTCGTAGGTGATGAAGCCGTAGTTGTGTAGAGGGGTGTACAGAGGGCGTGTGAGTGTCGTGCTGTGGTACTGACCGCGGCGTTGAGACAGTCATGCGCGGCCTGCGAGCTCTCGTAGGTGATGAAGCCGTAGTTGTGTAGAGGGGTGTACAGAGGGCGTGTGAGTGTCGTGCTGTGGTACTGACCGCGGCGTTGAGACAGTCATGCGCGGCCTGCGAGCTCTCGTAGGTGATGAAGCCGTAGTTGTGTAGAGGGGTGTACAGAGGGCGTGTGAGTGTCGTGCTGGGGTACTGACCGCGGCGTTGAGACAGTCATGCGCGGCCTGCGAGCTCTCGTAGGTGATGAAGCCGTAGTTGTGTAGAGGGGTGTACAGAGGGCGTGTGAGTGTCGTGCTGTGGTACTGACCGCGGCGTTGAGACAGTCATGCGCGGCCTGCGAGCTCTCGTAGGTGATGAAGCCGTAGTTGTGTAGAGGGGTGTACAGAGGGCGTGTGAGTGTCGTGCTGGGGTACTGACCGCGGCGTTGAGACAGTCATGCGCGGCCTGCGAGCTCTCGTAGGTGATGAAGCCGTAGTTGTGTAGAGGGGTGTACAGAGGGCGTGTGAGTGTCGTGCTGGGGTACTGACCGCGGCGTTGAGACAGTCATGCGCGGCCTGCGAGCTCTCGTAGGTGATGAAGCCGTAATTGTGTAGAGGGGTGTACAGAGGGCGTGTGAGTGTCGTGCTGTGGTACTGACCGCGGCGTTGAGACAGTCATGCGCGGCCTGCGAGCTCTCGTAGGTGATGAAGCCGTAGTTGTGTAGAGGGGTGTACAGAGGGCGTGTGAGTGTCGTGCTGGGGTACTGACCGCGGCGTTGAGACAGTCATGCGCGGCCTGCGAGCTCTCGTAGGTGATGAAGCCGTAGTTGTGTAGAGGGGTGTACAGAGGGCGTGTGAGTGTCGTGCTGTGGTACTGACCGCGGCGTTGAGACAGTCATGCGCGGCCTGCGAGCTCTCGTAGGTGATGAAGCCGTAGTTGTGTAGAGGGGTGTACAGAGGGCGTGTGAGTGTCGTGCTGTGGTACTGACCGCGGCGTTGAGACAGTCATGCGCGGCCTGCGAGCTCTCGTAGGTGATGAAGCCGTAGTTGTGTAGAGGGGTGTACAGAGGGCGTGTGAGTGTCGTGCTGTGGTACTGACCGCGGCGTTGAGACAGTCATGCGCGGCCTGCGAGCTCTCGTAGGTGATGAAGCCGTAGTTGTGTAGAGGGGTGTACAGAGGGCGTGTGAGTGTCGTGCTGTGGTACTGACCGCGGCGTTGAGACAGTCATGCGCGGCCTGCGAGCTCTCGTAGGTGATGAAGCCGTAGTTGTGTAGAGGGGTGTACAGAGGGCGTGTGAGTGTCGTGCTGTGGTACTGACCGCGGCGTTGAGACAGTCATGCGCGGCCTGCGAGCTCTCGTAGGTGATGAAGCCGTAGTTGTGTAGAGGGGTGTACAGAGGGCGTGTGAGTGTCGTGCTGGGGTACTGACCGCGGCGTTGAGACAGTCATGCGCGGCCTGCGAGCTCCCGTAGGTGATGAAGCCGTAGTTGTGTAGAGGGGTGTACAGAGGGCGTGTGAGTGTCGTGCTGTGGTACTGACCGCGGCGTTGAGACAGTCATGCGCGGCCTGCGAGCTCTCGTAGGTGATGAAGCCGTAGTTGTGTAGAGGGGTGTACAGAGGGCGTGTGAGTGTCGTGCTGGGGTACTGACCGCGGCGTTGAGACAGTCATGCGCGGCCTGCGAGCTCTCGTAGGTGATGAAGCCGTAGTTGTGTAGAGGGGTGTACAGAGGGCGTGTGAGTGTCGTGCTGTGGTACTGACCGCGGCGTTGAGACAGTCATGCGCGGCCTGCGAGCTCTCGTAGGTGATGAAGCCGTAGTTGTGTAGAGGGGTGTACAGAGGGCGTGTGAGTGTCGTGCTGGGGTACTGACCGCGGCGTTGAGACAGTCATGCGCGGCCTGCGAGCTCTCGTAGGTGATGAAGCCGTAGTTGTGTAGAGGGGTGTACAGAGGGCGTGTGAGTGTCGTGCTGTGGTACTGACCGCGGCGTTGAGACAGTCATGCGCGGCCTGCGAGCTCTCGTAGGTGATGAAGCCGTAGTTGTGTAGAGGGGTGTACAGAGGGCGTGTGAGTGTCGTGCTGTGGTACTGACCGCGGCGTTGAGACAGTCATGCGCGGCCTGCGAGCTCTCGTAGGTGATGAAGCCGTAGTTGTGTAGAGGGGTGTACAGAGGGCGTGTGAGTGTCGTGCTGGGGTACTGACCGCGGCGTTGAGACAGTCATGCGCGGCCTGCGAGCTCTCGTAGGTGATGAAGCCGTAGTTGTGTAGAGGGGTGTACAGAGGGCGTGTGAGTGTCGTGCTGGGGTACTGACCGCGGCGTTGAGACAGTCATGCGCGGCCTGCGAGCTCTCGTAGGTGATGAAGCCGTAGTTGTGTAGAGGGGTGTACAGAGGGCGTGTGAGTGTCGTGCTGGGGTACTGACCGCGGCGTTGAGACAGTCATGCGCGGCCTGCGAGCTCTCGTAGGTGATGAAGCCGTAGTTGTGTAGAGGGGTGTACAGAGGGCGTGTGAGTGTCGTGCTGTGGTACTGACCGCGGCGTTGAGACAGTCATGCGCGGCCTGCGAGCTCTCGTAGGTGATGAAGCCGTAGTTGTGTAGAGGGGTGTACAGAGGGCGTGTGAGTGTCGTGCTGTGGTACTGACCGCGGCGTTGAGACAGTCATGCGCGGCCTGCGAGCTCTCGTAGGTGATGAAGCCGTAGTTGGGATGGCGCGGCGCGCCCGCCTGCGCCGGCTTGGAGTGCACGCGCAGCTCGGCCACGGGCCCGAAGCGGCCGAACAGCGCGCGCAGCTCGTCCTCCGTGGCGCAGTGCGGCAGGTTGCCCAGGAACAGCTGCTGCGCGTCCGAGTAGCGCCGCCCGCCCTCCGCTGTGGACACAAGCATCCCTCAGTGTGGGGCCGCCCGAGCGCGGGGCGGGGGCGGCGGGGGCGGCCCGGTACCTGGCGGCGGCGCGGCGTGCGGGTGCGGCGCGTGCGGCGCGTGCGGCGCGTGCGGCGCGTGCGGCGCGTGCGGCGCGTGCGGCGCGCGGGCGGCGCGGGGGCGCGGCTCGTGCGGCGCGGGGGGCGCGGGCGGCGCGGGGGGCGCGGGCGGGGACGTGCGCGCGGCGGCGGCGGCGCCGGAGCCCGACTTCAGCAGGTTGGCGTACGTCTTCGGCTCGGGGGCCGCCGCTGTCAACACGATACAAAAATAAAAATAGTAAATAGATAGACCGGGCCGTGCCGTTGTACGTGGCCCGGACGGGGCGCAAATTTGAAACGTTACATACATTGTGCGCTATAAAAAGAAATAAACAGAAAAAAACTACATCTAATAGATACGGTGTGTGTACTGACGTGGGTGGGGCGGCGGAGTGGGCTCGCGCTCGGGTTCGGGTGCCGTCTCGGGCTCCGGCGCTGCGGCCACCGCCGGCTCGGGCGCGGGGCCCGGCGGCCCGGGCGGCGCCGCCCCCGGGGCCGGCCCGCCAACGCTGGAGGCCGCCACCGCGGGAGGCGACGCTGCTACCGCCGGCTCTGGCTCGGGCTCGCTCAAGCTGTGAGCTGGAAATATATAACGCATGAATATTTAATTTTCATCAAACATTTCACTACTACAGAGTGCATAGGACTTACAACGAACATTTCTAAACAGAGGCAATCGAAGCAGTCATGTTCGACTTCTATGTAACATTTTTATAAACGTCTAACTTTTACTAACAGTTTCGTCTGCATGACAGTTGCGACTTATCCCAAATGATTAGTATAAGTATCAATTGTATTATACCAGGTGCCAGGGGGGGGGGGGTGCACCAGGGCTAATAGTGTGCCAAGTTTCGCCCAAATCCTTTTAGTCGTTGAGACGTTGGATTACCACCAAGACACGCTCAAAGTGGAACAGGTGCGTACCTTGCAGCGCGGCCACCAGGTGGCGCGTGGAGTCGTCGGCGGGCGCGAGCGGCGCGTGCGCCGGGTGGCCGTTGAGGTGCGGCGGGGGGCCGGGGGGCGCGGCGGGGGGCGCGGCGGGGGGCGCCGGCGGCGCGGGGAACGCGGCGGCCGGGAAGGCGGACGCGGGCGGCGCCACGGGGAAGTAGCCCGGCCCGGCCGCGCCCGCCGGCCCGCCCGGCGCGCCCGGCCCGCCCGGCCCGCCCGGCCCGCCCGGCCCGCCCGGCCCCGCGGGCGCCGCCTCGTCCTCTTCGCCCTCCGAGCGCCCCGAACCCTCGCCCTCCTCGTCAGAGAACACGATGTCCTGCAACACCGAGCGATACTTTATTATCACATACTTGGCACTGTCACTCATGTTCGTGAGGTATGTCGATATTTCAAAAAGATGAGACAGAGCAGTTTGGGTAGTCTTTTATAAAGTTCGAAATGAAATGGTCGGCATCATGTCCGATAGGAGCGTAGTGTACCTGGTAGCGGAAGATGTCGTTGTGCACATAGTACTTCTTGGGCGACTGCGCGGCCAGCACGAAGGTCTGCGTGAAGCGGCGCATGGGCGCGCCGCCGTTGCTGAGCTCGCCCGTCACCTGCACCACGACGCCGTTGCCCAGCGTGGCCTGCGCGTCCACCTGCCCACACACACGACACACACCACTTAGACGATACATATTTACAGTTCGCGCCACGCTTGTCTACCTCTCCGAAGTACGTATGACGTACGAGCATAATAGCCGTTTTCCTGTTAAATATGAACAAGCAACCACTTATACGATAGGAAGGAAGCCTGTGGGCCTCTCTCGTGGCAGTACAGACCTGACTGATCTTGGCATGACAGTCGCGGAAGTTAAGCTGCTGGATGCGGTTGTGGATCTGCTTCTGGCCCACCACGGGCAGCGTCTCGCGGTTGGGCGCGTCCAGCCCGCCGTGCACGAACGACGAGTAGTTGTTGTAGAACCTGCAACCGTACACCACGCTTTACTTCACTCATCCAACCAACCTTTAAAAAAAAGCTTTTATTTAAATGCTGTAAAAAGAAGAAAATAAATTTTTCCTCAAAAATTTTAACTATCAACTCATTATACACAATTTATATGATCATAATAGCTTGTCGCGATTAATTAAATACATATAGGTAGGTACTTACGCAAATCTAGCGCAAAAGCTTTTATTAAAAAAGGATTTTTTGCTTTTAATTTATTTTTTCCTTTTTAGTTATCGCTGGCTAGGTTCTGAATCTGTTCTATTCCGCCATCTTGGATGTTCCGCCATATTGGACTTAGAATGTCGTCACATTATTTTTCGAGTTACTCTCAACAGGCCCTTTAATTTGATACCCAATTACCCATATTGTAGAAATGCATTAAAAATAATTATTCCGCCATCTTGGATGGTCCGCCATATTGGATTTAGAATTACGTTACACAGCTTATCGTGTATTGTCACCCAAACTAAACGTGTATACAAAATTTCAGCTCAATCGGTGTGAAGTAGGTAGGTAAGAATCGTGTTTACATTAAATGGATCAATACGTAATTAATTTTTACAGTTTTTAAGTTCTTTTTTCTAATCGAGGGTTTTTTAAATATTTCATTTTATTTTTATTTCATGATTTTTAAACTAAATTTACCTATTGGTAGCTTGATACTAGAAAACCTATGATCTCATCATCTTCCTGCCCTTATCCCATGTTACTTGGGGTCGGCGCAACACGTTTTTTACTTCCATTTTGTCCTATCAGCCGTCACGCTATCACTAACCCCCTTTTCTTTCATATTAATTCTCCTCACACAATCCATCCATCTTCTTTTTGGCCTTCCTCTCCCTCTCCATCCATCCACATATAATCTACACTCACCTAAACGGCACTACATCCTACATCGTATACCGATCAATCGGTAGAACGAGTGAAAGTAGCTTAGCATCTTCACTAATGTAATCACTCATTTCTCTTTTCTGCTTCATCATCAGACCCTGATCACAATCTATTGATAACCTATTAATTGCGACAGTTAAAAGAATACGAAAACGGAAGGTCCGCTGTAAGTAAGTGAGGAGTTGGGTATCCTGCAGATTTCACGACATGCTTCAGCATCAGGTTAAGGTTACTGAGTGAGTTCAAACAAGATACCTGTGCTGTAACTTAGTGAGGAGTTGAGTATTGTGCAGACCTCAGGTTAGGCTACAGCATCAGGTCAATATAACCATATTCTTGCAATGTCATTGACGTAACAGAATACCAAATTTCACATCGATCAGACCCGTAAAAGCTGATTAAATGCCTTCGTCAACTTGAAAAGAGCTGATGATCTTCAAACGGCTCAACCGAATTTTGTTAAAACTTATCTAAGAACCACCGCTACAAAACCTACTTTCAAATAAAAAAAAACCGCATCCAAATCGGTTCACCCGTTTAAGAGCTACGATACCGCAGACAGACACACAGACACATAGCGGTCCAACTTATAACACTCCTCTTTTTTTGGTTGGGGTTTGAAAATGACTTGGTGTAACTAGAGATGTGAAGAAACCATCAAAGTATTATTGGTTTCGTCTCAAAACGCTTGTTTCTGATGCATATAATAGTTAAAAAATTGTAAATCCGTAATTGGCTGTAAAATCGGTTTATTTATTTTAAGTAAAATTGTTATAGAGCTGTGGATTTTGTGAATAAATAAATAAAAACATTCAAGTTGCAAAACCACCACATGGGTGCCAAACATTCACATCTCATAAGATGCAAATCTCAAAACCAAAAACCAGAGTTGCAAAATATCTACATCTCAAAACGTTCAAGTTACAAAATAGCCAAGTCTCAAAACATCCATGTCTCAATATTCAATTTTTTGGATGAGTGAATGTGTGTTTTTTGGATGTGTGTTAAAAGTCACAAGTTTTAAATCCTGATATAAATGTGAAAGTTAAATCCAGAGCCACTGCTGCCTAAACTTTAGATTCACAAGTACCAGGAGACCATACACAATACACATGCTGAAGTATTTCGGGGGTGGGAATTGTGAGCTGTATTCAAAAGTACCAACGGACCAGAGACATGTCGAAGTATGGAATTACCAGGAGACAAAGTATTTTTGGGATAGAATTGTGAATGCTAAAGATTCACAAGTACCAGGAGATCAGACACATGTTAAGTATTTCCTGGGCTGAAATTGTTACTTTTAATAAAATATTACACTTACACATCCACTCATACAAACACTTGCATATTATGAGACATTGATGTTTTGAGACTTGATTATTTTGCAACTTGAATGTTTTGAGATTTGGATCTTATGAGATTTGAACGTTTTGGAACCATAAGTTATTTTGCAAACTTAAATGTTTTGAGACTAAACTAAAGTATTGATAACTACTCATAAAAGTAGTCCGCAAATCATGTTTCGATACTGTGTACTCATACCTCCTAAAGTATTGTTTATACTTTACTTATATCAATACTTTTAGATTTCTTTTTTATAAAACTAATGTAGCAAATGTTAAATAACAATGATTTTTAAGGGCAAAAATTTTTCAAGTTTTTTTTTATTATCTTTTGAAATATGACAATAATTGATTAATAAACTAAGCAAAAAAACTATTTAGCATCAAGATTGTCCAAAAACAGTAACTGCTCTAGGTATTTTGGAGACAACCTGCTCCTTGTTTGCGACATTGTTGCTTAGGCTTTGGAAAATAAGCACTCCTTGGAACCGATGTTGCGACTACAATTAAATATTGTTGTGCATATTTGTACAGACAGAGAAATATTCATAAATAATCCCATTCTACAAATGGGTTGCTTCTAAGGGAAACTACTGGATTTGATAAATATAAACTTCATTACCCTGATGAGATTTTCCTTGTGTGGGTCCTGGTGCTAACTCTTTATAATGTTTCCAAAAATCATATTTGGGTGGTGCAGTAGATGAGGCATCATTTTCTAACTCACTAGGGCTACTTAGTTGTCCGACAACCATTGTTCTAAGTTTTTGAATAGCTCTTCCGCGTGTAGGCGGGGTCTTGGAAGTGTAGGTTTTTAAACTTTGGGTTTAAAAGTGCAGCAATGGCTGCATGGTCATTTAATTCAATCGTCCCATACCTTTTTTCAGCTCTCTAATTTATTGAGAGAGCTGAAAAGAAGCCATCCTTACATTGTTTAACTATAGCAGAGTTTGGTATGATACTGTTCAGTTCTGTAGTTAAACAATTTGTGATACTATTCAGTTCTGTAGTTAAGCGTAGTATATAAGGTGAGTCTAATTCGATTCAATACCAAGTACCTTTGTTTCGATACCGAGTAAATATCGCAAGATTGATTCGAAGCTATTAGTACTTGGTATCGAATCAAAAGTATCGAGTACTTAGGTACTCGTATTTACTAGTATCGGAATGTCCCTAGGTGTAACATCGTTGATTAATTTGTAAAGTACCTATCTCAGTCGAAAGCGGACCTAAAAAACTACAATCTCGCCAATAGCATCGGGTGGATTAAAGAATTAGTTTTTGACCAACGCAATAAAAAAAAAAAAAAAGATATTTTAGAATACTTATTATTTTAAAATGGAAATATGTATTTTCGACTGAACTTAGGGTCCTGTGGTTGTGGTCAAGCACGTGTACCTACGTTTCACTCCCTCTTGGTCGTTGGATACTGTTGTCAGTGCGCACGTAACACGTGGTGATTTTGTGTTCAGTAAAATACAATAGAAAGAATAAAAACCTATTCTGTCTCTCTATCAAAGAACAAAGGTAGGCTTTAGTTTCCTGAGTTTCGTATGCGCGAACTGATAACTGCTGATACAATGAATGCAAGCTGTACGTCAATCGCGCGTCGTCGCCGCGTCGCCGCAAATAACAACAAACAAAGAAAGTCACGTAATCCACGCGGCGCGATAACTACGGGTCACGTGGCCGTGGGCGCTGCCGCTGACTCATTCTCACTCGTATCACTGTACGGTGAAGACTCCAGCCGCGAAATCTGTAACCTTGTGCAGCAATGTAGCCATCGCAGTCGACCGAGAAATGCGCTACAACTTGTCATAAGTAACAGATGGTCGGCAGCCGCACTCTGTGCCGGCTAGGGCGGGAGGAGTGCTACTCGTACAGTTATTACCTAACATAAATCCTATGTAACCCCTCTCAGCAACGTTATCACATCATTTGTGAAAACTGTTCGCTATCAAAATTGCAAGTTAAGTTGTACATCCATGACCGCGATAGTTCGGCTGCAGAGAACAGGTTCGAAGCCGACGCAACCATAATAAATATAATCACTTACATCACGGATTCGGCGTCACTAACGAATCGCACGGCGCGACTAGCTCGTGACTCAGGCTGCTAGTGTGTCGGTCGTGTTGCAGACTATGACACTAGAGCAGCCTGCAGGGGCGCAAGCGGCATCAGACATGCATGCCAGGCCCATCCACGGAGTCAACGATATTATTAAATTCTTCTCGCACATACTATTGTTTCACCCCGGTTAGTGTGGGTAGAACGGTACTCGCTACGATTGTTTATTCATAAAATGAGAAACTGTTTTCGGCGCAGATTACAAAGAGGCAAATACATCATTTGTTAATAGGTACGGACATTAATATTGATTTGGATTTTAACTATTGCTGGCCGTTAATAAATATAAGAGACAAATACACCATTATGTTAATAGACAGACATAAACTTTCACAAAACAAGGGATCTTTAACTATACGGGTCGGTAACTTAAAAAATTACAATGATGACAATGTGACCCAAACGTTTTCAAAGTGTCGAATTGTCCCTAGTCCCTTACATTTGTCTACTTTCTAAAAATATTTTGCTAAGGGTATTTTAACTACTTAAAAAAATGGCCACGTGCTTTTTCAAAATTTTAGACTCAGTAGTTTCGGAGATAAGGGTTGGAATGGTCATATTTGGTCTAATTTCTTGAATAACTTCACTATTTTTTTTATAATTATGAAAAAAAAAATATAATTAAAATCCTCACAGTAAGCTCTTTCATTTGGTCACAGAAGTCAATATGTATACCAACTTTCAACAGTATTGGTCCAGTAGGGTTCCGTTTTTTACGGATGTTCGGAACCCTAAAAATAACACTACCTAACTATCCTTACTTCCTTTACTTCCTTCATCTGCCTAGCCTTTTCCCAACTATGTTGGGGTCGGCTTCCAGTCAAACCGGATTCAGATGAATACCAGTGTTTTACCTCCACAACCCATTTACTGGGTAACACGGTATTTCTTGGCAAGACTGGAGTCAGATTTAATGGCTTCTGACAATCCGTAACGACTGCCAAATATCAAAAAGAATTGAAATTAATGCCAAAAAGGCTTATAAATCTGCTGCTATTTGAATTAATTTCTAAAATATTAATATTAAAATCCCCACAAATAATCGCGGGCTTGTTATCTGCTGCAAGTTTCGCAAGGATATCTTACATTGTTGACTCAAATAAAGTAAAGTTTTGAGGGTTTGGGGGGGTGTAACAATGAAGTGTGCCTCGAAGGTGGCCAGCTCTCCAGCACGCCGAACTGACAGCAAGTTTTCCAACTACAACCAAAGCAACTTTCAACGTATCGAAAATGACAGAAATTTTCTAGTTGACGCTCCAGCGAAAGATAAATTAACAGAGAGGAATATCTCAGGCGAAAAATATAGAACCGTTTCTCATTCGACTTATCGTTTAGTAAGTTACTATTTTTTTCATATCCTCTCTGACTGAGAATGTTGTAAAGACTTGCATTTCCTAACACATGCAGGCTGCAGGCAACTTGAGGAAGTGAGTGCATAATGTACCTACATTAGTTTTTCCTGATAGAGGATTACAGTCTGGAATAACACTGGTTATATATGGCAGAAGCGAGTTAAGAATAAATGTACGATCAGTTACCGGTGCAGGTGGGCGGGCGCCTTGTTGAGCAGCGTGTAGTACTGCCGCACGAACTCGCGGCCGACGCTCTGCGGGGACGGGGACGCCTCCATTACCATCGCTGTTGTTCACACACGCCAAAACAGCCCTCTGCTATACGCTGCCCTGGCAGAGTGACACAATCTGTCATACATGCTAGCAAAAACTAATACTTAACATTATATTAAAAGCTAATAAAGAGTATGGTTGAACGTGCTAATCTCAAGAACTACTGGTTACAATTGAAAAATTCTTTTAGTGTTGGATAGCCCATTTCTCGAGAAAGGTTATAGAATAGGCTGTAGAATATCACGCTACAACCAATAGGAGCGGAGCATAAATGAAAAATGTGACAAAAACTAAGCTGTGCAGGGCAGCTACTTTATTATGAACCTGGTAAAACTTCAAAGAGCAATTTGTGACATGAGCATTTGTTCAGTGGTTTAGCTATGAGAATGTAACAGAGGGTCAGAAGTGCGAAGTGCTTGTGATGACTTGTAGCCATACTAATGCATAAGTAACTCTTTATGTGTGTGTCACCTAGACTGCTGAACCAGTTTTATGAATGTCAGTACAAATGGGGATAGGGCCTTGGAGAAAATAGGATACTTTCTGGAATATATATAAATTTGTGACTTTAATGCGGACAATAACAATGAAGAAGCAAGTTATTCAGTAGTAAGTTTAGTACTTGCCCAGATTGGCAAACCATAATATTTTTAAGTATTATAAGCTATTTCTACATTATTCCACTAGGCCTATTACACCTATTATACCATACCTATTTTATCAGAGTATCATAGCAATTAGTTTATCTTTGAAAAGCCTAATTAGTTTGGTAGGCAAAGGCCTCCCCTTCCCCTCTCACTCTTGAGAGATGTTTCACCAAGTGTGACCCGCAAATGTGATCAGATTGTCACACCTTGTTCAAAGTAAATCATTACAATTAAAATGTTGTACTAAACCTAACAAGTAGACTGGCATAATAAGTGACAACTCTGTAGCTATGGATTCATCTTTCATACACTCTAGTTTATAAAATATTATGGGTTTACCTTGTACTTCTACAGAATTATTCTGCCAAAGGTGAATAAATATTTACTAAAATAATTAGATAATTTATGCATGGCAAATCCAAAATGTTGATGGAAACACTACACATTCATCTTCATATCAGTATATCAAATACATTGATAGAATCTATTTCCTATTCAATATTTTATATGGAAAACAGTAGTTGGATACAGATCAGTGAGCTTCGCCCATTATAATCTTATGATTTATACTACAACTTGAACAATAAAATACTTGCAGCTTAGTTTCATAAATCTGCATCAACAGTAAACAAGTGACAGATAATATGTCGCGAGTGCTGTTCGAGCAGCCATCTCACGATATGTAAACAATCACTCGACACTATCACTAGGGACACGGACAGGATATATAACGAAATCGTCTTGTCAAAGCACGCATGGCGACTCCGACCTTAGCCATCAGCTTCTTTTGTTACCCTAGATGAGTTACAACTAACTAAACGTTTTCATATTTTGAAGAAAATTCTAAAATAATAGATCCTGTTCAGAGCGAATAGCATTTCATGCATTTAGCTACTAAAACACAAAAATATTGAGCATTAACCTTTAAAAAGGAATACGTCTGCCGACAACCAAAATACTTAAGTTCCATGGTTTTTAAATCAATAAGCATTCAATAACACTTACCTCAGTAAAATTTAGGCATTAAAGTGGCGTAATAGGCAACAAATTAGCAAGAAATTCGCGTTATTTTCACGATAAATAAGGACTGAAAACAGAAAAAGAGCCTACCTCACCGTTCGGGTGTCAGTTTTTGAGAAGTGTTGCCGTATGTAAAAAATCTACTTTTATTCGTTTTCCCGTCTTCAAAGAAACTATTTCATTAAAAAATAAAGCCTCAAGTAAAATATATTCTATAAACTTTTAATTTAACAAGTAATTTGTGAACTAACAGATTTACGGAAGAATTGGTTTGACTCTGTGATTTTACCTTACAAAACGTCCTGCCTCACTGTGGTTGGCCAACTGACCATGTTTTTTAGGGCCTTAGTACAACTAGACCGACGCTAACCCTCATTTATTGCATTCCACAGTGTTTATTGGCTTATTTATTTATTATAGCTTAGTACCATTTATGGAACCTGTTAGGGCACAGCAACCTTCTAGTTTCTTATCAATCAATTCAATCAGAGGCGGCGCAAGGCGTGGGTTTGTTTTTTTTTCAACTCAGAAAAATCGTAGCTGAGCCAACTTATCCCTGACTATTTTAATTATTTTAGCTCACTTGGCTTGTTCTTGCTATTTTAATTCTTTTATTGTTAAGGTTTCCTTCAGTAAGTTTTGTCAACATATTAGTCACAGCAGGATAGACTCTATGATTTACTCGTACAAACTCACTACAGTCGCTCTTACATCAATACATCTTTTAGTTTAGAGTTCTTCTTGAATTTTCCCACATTCGCCCAATATTTACTTTTTTGCGCAAAAGTCAAAAGAAAATCAATACTAGGTACTCGTGTTGGGGTACAATTGAGTTAGCCGCATCTCACCCTCAATCGTAAAATACAACCTCTGAAAACCTAAAAAAATCATTCTATTCTTTGGTAGGACCTAAGTGATAAAAAAATAAATAATAATAATAATAAAAAAAAAAATTCTTTGGTAGGCCTCGCAAAATGCCGTCTTACTTACATCAAATATTAGTCTTGATTTCAATGCCTTTTTTTGTATTCAATTAAAATTGATTAATTAATTTAGCATGATGTGCTTGACTTGATAGTACTTACACAGATACGTAGGGTCGTTTCTACAAATCTCGCTGCCAAAGTCGTGTTTCTACCAAAGCAACTCGCTCAAGTTAAATTGTAAGGCAGCTCTCGTGGATCCACAGAGGGAACTAGTGGCTCAAGCCGGCCCCAATAAGATCAAAATTGCTTTTGTAGTCTACAACATAACGAAGTTGTTGATTAGTTCTTTTATTTATTTCAACCTATTGTGAATTGACATTTTATGTTACATGTTACATGCCTTACGCTCTTTATCTAAATTTTTACATAATAGAAATAAAAGTTCTTATTTACGTTCCGTACTTATGAGTTATTTTTAAGTACCTATTCATCATAATTTATCTTCGATGCGCTTGCCAAATCTGATTTGTGCATTTCTATAATTTTAAATGTCCTTAGAAATCAAATACATTTACTTATATTTTATCATTTTTACTTGTTCATAAGGCATTTTGAGATTTTGAATTAGTCATAAAAAATTGTCATTAAATAAAACAGATTTTAGTCTCCCTTGTCAACTTAATCAAAAATACTTATTATTATTTGGCAAGCGCACCGACGCCGACGGCGACGTTATAATATTTTTGCCAGGGCTTGTATTTACTAAACCTATGAGTTTCATTTGAACTCTTATGAAACCCATACAAAATATCAGGTTTAGTAAAAACTAACGGATCATAGTTGTGTTAATTTAATGAATTTATTGAAATAAGCTTACAAAAGGAAACAAAGTCATCACTGAAATTATTTGAGACATAAATTATTATTTTATAAAGTTCAGATAATTTCTCCATTTTTTTCTAAGCCGTACAATAATTGTGTCGTGGCTTACATCAGTAAAGCCCCAAAAAAAAAAATCGCGGCAAACTTTCCGACTGAATGTTGGTAACAAGCTTATTGATCGATTCATGAATTGTAAAATTGTTTGTCCTTTTCTGTCTCACGCCGTTCGAATGGTTATCCTTTTCACTAACGGGATAGACGCCATTGACCTCTTTCGAGTTCTGTCTTCTCATTGGCCGATTGCTGAGGAGGGGAGGAATTGTTTGCAAAAAAAACCGCGTCTGTTAGCAAGTAGCCAACATAACAAATGTTTCGCGCCGACTCATCACGCATTTCCCTTCTTTCTTCTGCATTCGGCATTCGGAGTTAAAGGTCGCGTGTGGACCTTAGGTTTAAGTTTGTTATTAATTTTAGCCTAAACATAAGTCATCATGGCCAATAACGACAACTTTGCACAAGACGTTACTGATAATCAACTTAATGGAAATGCGGAAAATGGTGGCGGAGATACACAAGAACACAACAGTGCCGAAGCCCCTGGGCGCGATGATGACAGGTAAAGTTGGTTTTGTTTTATACTATGTGAGCATTTTGTAACATCTTTATTTTAAGCGTAATCATATTTTAATCATTCAGACTTTCACGGATACACATTCTGGTAATTTTTGCAGTTTTTTCTGCGCCCGCCACAATGGCGGCGTTCTGCCATTATCTTGATCGGCATAACGCTCAATCTATTTTAATCGTTTAGATCTTTTCAAAATTTCACGTTTTCATCTTTACAGTGCGTCCTCTACGAATTAAGTTCAGACCCTGAAGTCCTAGTTTTTATTTCAGAACATTTCCAGGCATTTAAAAATTTAGATTATCTCCGAGCCGCATGAAGTAAAATGGCGTCTTAATTGCGCGTCTCTTTTGCACCCGACACCGGCTCGGTTCAGTTATCGATTTTTCGTTTGGTTCTTTGTTAGCTATTTGTGGTTCGTGAATGCCGGTGTTGAGCGGTTCCTAAGCTAGCGGTAAAGCGTACGTAGGTAGTTGCAAGATTTTAAATCGGTAGCGCCGAGTGCGCGTCGGTGAGGGGTCGTCGCCCTCGCGGCGCGGTGGTCAGTTTGGGGCGCTACTAACGCTGTGTCTCTCTGCAGGTGTGAGCCTGCGCCGCCGCCGCAGCTGCCGCCGGAGGACGTCATGGTATATATCCGCTGGGCTCACACTAAAGTAAAACTGACCAAACTGACTAGTTGTATCGGCCACTTAACTTTGGGCCTGGATCACCTTTGCCAATTTCAAATCTTGCGATATGACTGTAACATCTTGTTTCATATTTCGTTGTCCTGATCGATAATGTAAATTTCCAGACTTTACTTTTGTAACTTACAGGTTGTCAATTTGATTTGCTGCAGTGCTTGGAGTTTGTTTTGAAAAAATAGTAGCTGTAAAGTACTGTAAACAAGTACTGCATAGTGTTAATTAATAAATTGTAATTTTTAAGTCAGTTTCTAAATCGAGACACAAGTCTAAATTGTCTATTTCTTCATGTTTTAATCTCATTCTTTACAATGTCCACAGAAAACTTTTTGTTGGAGGCCTGAGCTGGGAGACCACAGACAGTAAGTGTAGTTTGATTGTTATTTTTCCTGTAGTTGTAAGTACACAGTGCTATTTATATGTACTGGCCTTATCATAAAGTGGCATGTTGTAACTGCCTGGACGAGTTGACCTTGTCTTTTATCATGATGACTTCATTCAGTTCTGCTTCTGACTAAGCATTGAAGAAAGCTTTTACCCACATTTCTGAGATTTCTCATGATTTCTATTTAATGAGGCATTGAACATTCAAGTGTTATAACATATCTTTACATTTTACAGAGGAATTACGTGACCACTTCAGCGCGTATGGTGAGATTGAAAGCATCAATGTCAAGACTGATCCAAATACTGGCCGGTCCAGAGGATTTGCCTTCATCGTTTTCAAGGCACCGGATTCCATAGACAAAGTGATGGCTGCTGGAGAGCACACAATTAACAACAAAAAAGTGGATCCTAAGAAGGCAAAGGCGAGACATGGAAAAATATTTGTTGGCGGGCTCAGCAGTGAAATATCAGATGATGAAATCAAAAACTTCTTCAGTAATTTTGGAACAGTAAGTTCGCTGGGTTTTTTCAACAGCTATGTTTTAAAATTAATGTGATGACAAATCCGGATTTGGTGAGATAATTTCTTCTTGACATTTACTGAAGAGGAAACCGGGCCACTGATAATAATTAAAACAAGAATAATTGTTATTGTGATGCCAATTTCAGAAAGTAAAGTTGAATTTTGTTGCAGATCATCGAAGTCGAGATGCCTTTCGACAAAACTAAGAACCAGAGGAAGGGATTCTGCTTCATAACATTCGAATCTGAACAGGTGGTCAATGAGCTGCTCAAGACACCCAAGCAGACCATCGCCGGCAAGGAGGTCCGTATTCTACACTGAGGTCACATCCAAGAGTGAGAGTGGAGAGTGGTAACTGAGTGTGATGTTGCAGGTGGACGTGAAGCGCGCCACGCCCAAGCCCGACGGGCCCGGCGGCCTGGGCGGGCGCGGGGGGCGCGGGGGCCGCGGGCTGCGCGGGGGGCGCGGCCGCGGCGGCTACGGCGGCCAGGGCGCCTGGGGCAACGGCGGCTACGGCGGCTACGGCTACGGACAGGGCGGCTACGGCGGTGGCTACGACGGATATGGCTACGGCGGCTACGGATACGACGGCTACGGGGGCTACGGCGGTTACGATTACTCCGGATATCCCAATTACGGTAAACGCGGCAAGCAGTACTAGTTAAGAGGCAGCCCCCGCTAGCCCGCTCACCGACACATTACCTCGACTGATGTTACCTGACCCTAGGATACGAAGCACGTAGAGTAAGGCGCTAGGTTAGCGTTCGAGCGAGGCGCGACTCCGTCCTCGAGATATGCCTATTTACATTATAGTGAACGTTTATTTAACGAGGAGAACGACATCACGCGAAGCTTAGGTATTTAATTTAGTGTGTAGGAAAATATTTATTTTTCTATATATTTAATGTTCTATCGAGATAATGTGTAGTGAATGTTGTCGAGGTGACAGTGTATAATCTGAATATAATCGCAGCTCTGTCTAAATTTTGAAAAACTAGGATTAATCATCTCATATAACTTTGCTAAAATCATATTAAGTTGCATATTTTGTTTATTTCCACGAGGAGCCACTTCGCGTACTCTCGTGCGTAGATCGTAGTGCAGTTGCCCATTCGGCTATCGCTCTTTATCATTGTTTCAACGGGTATAAACTATATTCTGTACATATGTATGTTACCTGCCTTATGTTTATAAGCGTTCGTTTGTAATACCACTTTTGACATATGTAGCAATGTTGCTCGAGTTTCTTACTTTTGTTTTGGTAATAATTTTACCTTTCGACGCTCTCGCCACATGCTACATCTGGGAAATGGGGTAAATATGGAGAGACATTGTGAAAGTGATAAAGATATGATGAAGCTTTTGAATAAAGCACTGTTACAAAAATTCTCAATGTGTTTCCATATGTAACCCTAGTCCACTTCCCTGCCCTGTCTGACTCACCACACGCTTCATACTTTACACTTGTCAAACAATATTTTTTTACTAATTGCATGCATAACTTTGCATTATTACAAGTCTTCTACTTGAACTTGTACCAAAGAAAATTTAATAATAAAAACTTTGGTAAACCAATGTAATTTGAGAGAGAATTCTAAATTCCCCTCAGAAAATAAACATAATATACTAGCTAAAATGAAGTCAAATGAATGGTCCACGTCGCAGTGCTTGTGCACGTGAGGTCACTTCTGCCCCGGGTAGATCCTAAATCGTCTCGTATGTAGGTAGGTACTACACCGATACTGTTCGTAGGTATGTCCTGGTAGGAAAGTAGTTTTCATCCCTAGATTAGTAATATTGGAACGCCGCTCCGGGCCGCTCAGTAGTGTCGTCCGGCCCACGTGCACACGTGCACACGTGCACACGTGCTACCCTCCGGCGGCGCACTAATGTGTTTGTGTTGCGGCAGACTACGGCGGGTACGGAGGGTACGAGGCCGGGTACGGCGCGCGCGCGGCTCCGCGCGGGAAAGGTACTGCTCGCACTCCTAGCGCTGCCTCCGCGCTCTTGCCGACCTGGGCCCGACTGACAGCCGATAGCTAGGCCGCGATTACACCACAATTTTGCGTTTTGGAAAAGTTCCGACGGGTCGGCACTATTTTCAAGAAAAAACACGTAATTTTTCAACAAATGTATGGATGTTTCACATCTGGACAGTCACACTCGTGCACGAGCGGCCATCTTACGTCAGACTGGCCTTGCCGACGAGGCTTCCTCCTGTTCGATCGGCTGACTGGTATTCCATGTTTTCCCACGGTCATCTCGAAGCTTGTTTTCGTCAGTTAGCAAGCAGAGGTTATCAGCTAGGCAAGAGGCATTTGGTGTAGTCAGCAAGAGCGTGGAGGGAGCATGAGTAGGTCCTAGGTCCCAGGCGCCGTAGTGTAGCGGCGCGTACGGCGTGGGGCCGCCGGCGCGCTGCGCTGGCGGCTCGCATGGCACTTAACTCGCTATCTTTTGCTTACTAAGAACCGTTGAAGTTGACATCACAATTATTGTGGAAAAAAAGCAAAATTATTTAATAACCTTATTCATCACTGGCACAATTAACATCTAATTCCTAATTTTCTAAAACGATTATGGTCTTTTTCTCCCGCCATCGACGTATTATCGATTGGCTACCCAGAGGTGCATCCGCTCTTATCTATCGTCACGTTTCTTGTATAATTAGAGCCGTGTAGGTGTCGTGCGACCGTGGCGCCTCACGTGTCTTGCATCCAAGTTAGCATTCATGTAAATGTATTAACTTTTAACTATTCCCAATAAAGTATAGTCTCGTCTGTGTATCATCGCATGTGATGTTTAATTAAATAGTTGTAGTAATTAATAACATTTTTCCCTACCCAACAGCTTGACAAATGATGTAGAACCCATTAAATAGAGTTTAGCGTTACAAACAGGTGACGTTACAGCCGGGTACCAAGGCGGCAAGCAGCGCGGCGGCGGCGGCGGCGGCCGCGCCAACCAGAGGCACCAGCCCTACTAACGTACCTGCCGATATCGTCTCAGTCCAATAGTGAGGTGAGAGTCACGGGCGTTACGCTACAGATACCAGATACACGTACCTTGGTCGAATGCTATCTAGGAGTCCTTGAACATATGTTTATTTTATGTGATTTTTACTGGAACTGTAACTAATTCTGCTGTCTGCATTTTTTTAGTTGTAGGCTAAATGTAAACCTTTATAAAACGTAGCTTGTTGTCCGCAGGTTAAGTCACCGGTCATGAGTGTCCCCTGCGCTTCTCGCCTCGCCGCGCTGGGGGCACGTCATTTCATTCCACATAATTAATTTAAGGAAGTAATTGATAACATTTTAAGAAGATTTTTTAAGGGTAAAATACTGTCAGTTGCGATATAGCCGCGTTCGTACGGCTCTAGCGTAAATTTATTATAATATAGTATGGATTATAGATT
The DNA here is from genome assembly GCA_950371165.1 of Lacanobia oleracea. NCBI lineage: Eukaryota > Metazoa > Arthropoda > Insecta > Lepidoptera > Noctuidae > Lacanobia > Lacanobia oleracea. The sequence goes on from OX493397.1 coordinate 993,034, forward strand.
CACTGAGTATTATTGCAGATTGATTAGATTCGTTTATGAAATTTGTCTCGAAATTTTACCTTACGTACTGAACACTAGAAATATGAGTAAATATAATTACAGAGCTTATAAATTTGTAACGATGTCCCTGTACGCCGGCGAGTCGTGTTGGACGTGTTGCGTGTGAGTGATGGTGTGTGTGTGTGTACGTGTCGTAGAGTCGCCCTCATCTGTCAGTCAGTTGTTGATCTGGATCTCATTGCAGACATGTAGTTTTGTACTTTAATTTGGTAAAGGATCGAGCAATCAGAATCATGTATTTTATACAAATTAGATGTTTCTTCCATTGATTAGGGATGAAATTAAATTTTTAGACTAAGTAATCGGTCATGAACAAACTGGAGATATACCAAGTTGTATGTCAGAATAAAAGAAATGTGTAAATAAAATATTGACTTTTTGTCTGTGTTTATGTCACTGAGAGTCTTATCCGCTATGCGCACGCTATCGCGTGCGAGCAAGCAGCACTTCTGGTGTTTAGAGAACATCTAAGATATTTTTAGAAGTACATGTAATGATATAATTTTTTTGTCATGTAATATACATTACCATCAAATAGGTCTAAAACTCTTGACTGGGATTAGTTTTATTGTCATTTCCTATTTTAAATCGTCATAAACTTCGTGAAACACCAAATCTTTTTAAGTATTACACAAAGCTTAGGTAACTAAGTAGTTAGGCATACGTAATAATGCTTACCTATTTATGTACCTGCTAAAGAATAAACAGCAAAATGCGTACCTACCTACTCAGTTTTTAAGGGGTTCGTTCAAAAACAAAACGCAGCGCTTCAGGCGCACTAGTTTCTGTGATTCTAGTGTAAATTAAACACGGAATGTGCAGGTAGTAGGCTAGGGTTACTCAAGAGACTTGGCGGTACCTACAAACGGGGTAAATCGGAACAAAATTTCGAAGGGTATTTTTTCGTTATTATAAATTTTGTTAGCCACATTTACGGTCTCTAATTTTATGGAATAGAAACTTGGCTTAGAAAACCCACTAGGGAACTTATTACATATAAAATTCCATTACAGTTTCAGTTACTACCTCCGTTCCTATTTAACCTGTTTTCGCGATTAGGTAGGTAGGTAGGTACCAAACTACGGGGCAGTGTCTTCTACCAATAGGTACGTTGTACAAGTTCCAAGGCATCTACTACAATAACTAGGTACCTACCTATTTACTTTGGGATCTATGAAACGAGTGTCGTAAGTCATTCAAGCGAGAGAAACTGATCCCACTTATGCGGCATTTCCATTTTGACACGCCATAGAATCCACCTTGAGCACAGGGTATTGTGTGTTCCGTCCGTTCTGGCCCGGCCACAACGCCAAACAAAGTCATGGATATGGAAGAAGACTACGGATATGTATACCTTTTGGTACTAGAAAGAGAAATAATAGTACCTACCATTCATTTCATTCATTCATTATTAATGACTTATACACCATTTTCAGTGGCCGGGCTGCAGCGTATCCGTCCCAGCACGGCCACGCTTAGATCGGCTGAAATCTACTAGGTACTTTAATGGATGATTCGTATCTGAAATAAATGTACGTTTTATGTACCTACTATAAAATAAACCTACTTATTTTTAAAAGAAAACTTAAAATATATTTAATAGTCACTTAAAATTTTCACGTACAATATGCCTGACAGTATTTCAATAGCAATAACTTGCCAACTTACAATAACAATTCAAGTGTGGTTGGTGTACGATGATTCCATCTTTATTTATTTACTCACATAGGTAGGTATAGTTACATAATTATTAAAGTTCTGTTAAGATGAATACTTAATAAGACAAACGTGCACAAAGACATTACGTAATGTTTGTTATTCAACAAAAACTTAAAAAATAAAATATTACGTAATGTTTGTTATTCAACAAAAACTTAACTAAAAAATAAAATCTGAACTACCCGCAATATAATTTATGATTAGCCAATATGATTTTGTGATTTCATTTTAACCCTTAAATGCATCTGGTTGCCAAAAATCTACGTACCGATTTTTTCGCGATTATCTGTGGACTGATGAACAAGTATCGGATTTTTTTTTCTTTTTGGACGAAAAAATATATTGTCAATGTCTGGTAATGACAGTGACAGCGATTATTGCGCTTTTTTTTTAAAAAGTTTCCGTTTGAATGTTAGTAGGCGAACAACTTGGTGTTTTCGATTTTTGTGCAGTTTCTTTTTGTTGTTTTGGAGAAATAAGTCGTAATTTTTGGAAACAAAAATTGAATGTCGATAATTATAAAGGTAAGTTTTGAATATAATTTATAATTTTCAATCAATTTTGGTTATATTTTGATTTTTTACGGAAAAACTGTATGTTGCCGTTTGGCAACGGCATGCGTTTGAGTATTGTCCGGGAATGGTTATTAGCATGTTCGGTTATGGTGTTTTGTTTAATTTTTTCAGCATGAATCGAAGAAGATTGAGTGATAGATGTATAGAAGACTATCTGGCGGCCTTAGAAAATGGATATATATCGGAAGATGACGAAGATATAGGTGATGAAGACGATATTGCGTACTATCCTGATCTTGCTGATTTGTAGCGGGATTTGGAGGACGGGGAAGACGACGCAACTGCTGGAGTTGGCCCGTCTGAAGACGAGGTGAGTGCTGGAGCTGGCCCATCTGAGCTTGAGGATCCTCCGTTGATAGAAAATGAAGGTAATCTCAACAGCAACACCGTGTCACCTCATCGGAGCAGTGTTCCTATTGGGAGGGAAGTTTGGCGAAACCAAAGCAGAGACCTAATTTGGAAGAAGAAGAATTTAGACATAAATGAAGATCATGTCCGATTCTTAGGGAATGAAGAACTGAGTGCAGAGGTAGCCGAAAAAGAAAGCCAAAGATCAATTCATGGGTGCTCTATAAGAAGGCCAACAAGAACAGATCACACAAACTCATGTCTCTGGCAGATTTCAGGTCCGAGTTGGCAAATACCTTATGTCTCTACAAGAGTTCGGAGATCGTGAGAAGAGGCAGGCCTTCCACCCAGAGCATTGACAGAGAGATAGAGGCAAAAAAACGCAGGGGACCTATGAAGCCAGTCCCAAGTAAAGACGTAAGGACAGATGGTGTTGGCCATCATGAAAGGCGATGTGATAGGAAGAACCGCTGCAAACTTCCAGGATGCAAAGGGTTTACCAGAATAGAATGCACGAAGTGCAAAGTGGCTTTATGCCATACAAAAGACAGAAACTGTTTTGCAATGTTCCACTGCCTTCCCCAATAGTTACACGCATGATGTTGCCAATTGTCCACATACCTATTTTTATGTAATAAATTCATAACTATATACAAAGTTTTTTTTTAAATATTTTTTCCTGTATCATTACTATGTAAAAAGATGAAAAAAAATACAAAAGTTGAAATTTAAAAAATCATGCATTTAAGGGTTAAAAGCAGATATTTATATATGTCGGAAATAAAAACGCACAACGACAGGTTTCTGCTCTCCTGGTAAATCATTGCCGCTCACGATTCTGGCCCCGGAAATATTTCGACATGTTTCTGGACGCCTAGTTCTTGATGTTTCTGGTCTCCTGGTAATTGTGAATCTTAAGCGCTCAACCAGCAGTGGCACTGAATTTCCACATCCTCCTCAGTCTATTTAGTCATACGCCTACCGCCCTTGAACATATTTTATTGTTATTGATCTGTCAACTTATTGCTATTGAAATATTGTTAGGCGTATTCTACGAGAAAAGTTTAAGTGACTATTTAAATATATTTTAAAGGTTTTCTTTTAAAAATAAGTAGGTTTATTTTATTTTACATAACACGTACATTTATTTCAGATACGAATCATCCATTTAAGTTGTGGATTTCAGCCGATCTAAGCGTGGCCGTGCTGGGACGGATAAGCTGCAGCCCGGCCACTGAAAATGGTGTAAAAGTCATTAAATAATGTGGTACCTACTATTATTTCTCTTTCTAGTACCAAAAGGTACATTATCCGTACAGTCTTCTTCCATAACCATGACTTTTTGGCGTCGTTGCCGGGCCAGAACGGAACACACCAGGGTATTACAGGATAAAATGATTATACTTTCTCGTAGACCGGGGGTATTGTAGTCAATTGATTACAGATTCCATCTATCCACTCTGGCTCAGGGTGGATTCTCGGACCTACGTTTCTGAGTATCCCCCTGGGTGTAATTATAATAAATGTCAAAATGGAAATGGCGCACGTATGCAACGAAAATTGGCATCTTTATTTATGCATTTATCTGGGGGCTATAAAGATTTATATCAGAACTTTCGGCCTTTCGAGATAGGGAACTGGCTGCTATTCCAGTTTTTAGTGACGATTATGACGATGCATAAAGATGCCAGACAAAGAATTTGTGACAGAACAGTTCGAAAGTTAAAAGCATTTATTTATGGCCGAACGACCTGATATCAGAACGTTTGACCAACCTGAATCTCCATTACTGAGGACCTTAGAGAAACTGTTACTGAAGTAAAGATTTAGTGACGATTTGGCGACAAACAACCAATGTTACTCGTAATGCCACCGGTTAAAAGTAAAATGAATTTTGGTTTCTTTAACATCAGGACGTTCGGCCAACGTTATCTCCATAATTGAGGACCTCAGAGAAACCGTTATTAGGCGGGTCTACACAGAGCGAGCAGCCTCGCGAGGCATTTGCCGCGCGAAGCAGCTCGCTCTGTGTGGACGTGCCTCGGCCGAGGCAAACGCGCGCGCTGCCGCGGGCGAGCGTCCGTGCGCCCGAGCCATCCAGTGTCGGCTTTTTGTTTTGCTCAAAGGCGCCTCAGTCGTTTGCCGCGCGCACTCTGGACGCTCGCGTATATTGTTTCATGCCTCGCTCGAGTATAATAAGAGTAAAATATGAATAAAGATCAGTGTTTAAAATTAATATCTCTCTATGGTGTAAACACCTGGCTATGGAATGCAAGTGATCCTAATTATACAAATAGGGGACTTAGGGAAGATGCCTGGTTAAATATTAGCCGCGAGATGAATGTACCGGTTCCTGATTTAAAAAAGAAAATGGAGTCATTAATGGGATCCTTCCGGCGGGAAAAATCACGAGAAAAGAAAAGTCGTTTAACAGGATCAGGTAAGATATATATTTATTAATTGCTTTCACAGTTACTACTAAGAACTATGTATCTATTATAAAAACTTGTAACTTATTTTCCAGGTCGTGATGAGGTTTACAGATCTAGCTGGTTTGCATATAATGCCTTTGCATTTATGTCTGATAGGAACGAGCCAGGTACCACGCGGGATACTATGGAGAATGTAAGTACATAATATAGTTTTTATTGATAGTTATCTTGCCATGAGACAGTTCCATTTGTAATAAAATGTCTTGCTAGGTGGTCACGTATCTCTTTAGCATTATTTCCTCCACGTCGTGGCATTTGTTGAATTGGTAATAATGATGTTGGTTCTGATTCATTTCGCCAACTTCCTTCTACGATTTCCCCATCATTTCCCACCGCATCAAAAAAGCCGGGAGCTGAAAAGCTATTAGAAGGTGTTCTCCGTAAATAGTTGTACAAATGTATTGATGCTAAGACTACTTTTGTTGCTTGTTCGGGTTCCAATAAAATTGGTTTACGCAAAACTCTATAAACAGAACTTAACACTCCGAAAGCATTTTCTACAACTCTTCGTGCTCTGGAGAGTCTATAATTAAAAATTCTTTCCTTTGAACCTCTTTCTGGATTACCCTCGTATGGTCTCATGGTGTATTCATTTAGCTGAAAAGCTTTGTCATCTAATATATAAAATGGTACTTTGGGATAGTACGGTAATTGCAAAATTGTGGGTGATGGGATGTTAAGTTCTCTTTTCTCAAACTTTTGGTATAATTTTGTATTTTTAAATACACCTCCATCAGAAATCCGTCCTTTACTCCCAACGTTTACATATAAAAACTTGTAATTATCATCTACTAAGGCAAACAAAACTATACTTGAAAAAGATTTATAATTATCGTAGTCATTGCCACTGTTTATGGGTGACTGCAAAACAACATGCTTCCCATCCATCGCTCCCACAGCATGTGGGAAATTCCATTTATTTAGGAAACCGTTTGAAATTGCAACCCATTCTAGTTCTGTACCTGGTACCTAAAACAGATATAAAAAAGTATGTATTATTTTACAGAATGAAACCAAAACTAACGATGAAACAGTAAGAGCAACTCAAGTCGTTCAAGACCCTTCAGTTGACAACAACAACATTCAAGTTATGGAAAATCAGCAACAACAACAAGATGGCACCAATAACACACAATCTAGAGTTGGAACACAAGACCAGAGATCCAGAAAACGAAGCAAAATAAGACCAGCGAAAGACGCAGACGATTTATCGAACGAAACTCTTTCTGAAGCTTTCAAGATTCTCCAGCAGTGCGCAGAACCACAGCCAACCCCACCGCCTTGTGACTCATACTCGGCATTTGGACAATACATAGCCAACGAATTGAGAAAATATGATCCAGTAACTCTGGCGCACGTAAAAAAAGATATATGCGGAATAATATTTCAAGCCGACACAGGAGCTTATCAACAATATGGCTATTATACACAAAGCTATACTGATTCTCCGCAACGTCCAAGCACTCATGCTTCATCTTATAACGATCCAACGTCCCCCTCACCACTAACTCCTCAACCATCTATTTCCACCGTTCCAATAACTTCTCCAATTCAATCAGAGATTCCACCTCTCCCTTCCCCTCCGATGATTTCTCAAAATTCATCAGACATTCCTACTCCCCCTTCCCCTCCGATGGCTTTTCAAAATCTATCAGACATTCCTCCTCTCCCACGGCTTCCTGCCTCCTAATTATGCTAAAACGTAATACGAACCACTAATTAAAATTAATTTCACCTTTCTTTCTTTTTATGGTTATTTTAAAGTTCTATTAAAATGATTGGACTAAATTGACAAGATTGGTTTTTTTTATTCACTTTTACATGATCCTTTAAATGTTCGATGATGGCATCGCAAACTTCAGGAACAATCTTCGAAATAGATTGTTTGGAAATGCGAAAGAGATACTGCAAACTGGTATAAGAATCTCCTGTCGCTAAGAACCGTAATGTCAAAAGTATCCTTTCTCTCACGGTTATCGCTCGACGCCAGTTCGTATCATTTCTTCGAAGTCTGCTTTGTAATTCTGAACACAATAGATCCAACTCCTCTGTAGTAATGCGTGCAAAATTTTTTTCCACTCCATCATTTATCAATTCTTGGTACAGTTCGTTCCCATTATATAATAATCTGTTTTTGTATAAAGTCTGGATCCAATATCGTCTTCGTTTAAGTTTTTGTTGTCTTCTCTTTTTTATAATCCTATTTATAAGGATAAAAGCAACAGCTGCCACCGCAACACGTACGTCTGGTGCCATGATGCCTTAATTCTCAACTGAACGAACGAACATGGCTCGGGCTTGCCGCGCGCGGCAGCCTCGCGATGATACCGAGGCTGCCGCGCTCGTTTGGGGATAGTTTCCTCGCGCGGCAAATGCCTCGCGAGGCTGCTCGCTCTGTGTGGACCCGCCTAATGAATAAATATTTAGTGACGAGACAAACTAATTATTATTGTTTTATTATTTTTTGTGACGGCCACTTGTAAGTACCTAGTAAAATATTTAACATAATATAACCTCAAAACAAGGATTTTCGATTTCTCCACAAGGAAGAAGCCCAGAGAAACCCATCAATAAAGATTTAGTGACGACACTGAAACGAACTTATATTGTTTTGTTTTTATTTTTGTGACGACTCCTTTAAATACTAAATTGCATATTTAACATATAACCTCAAAACATTGGGATTATCGATGCCTCCACAACGAAGAAGCCTAGAAGACTCGTAAAACCCCTAATGTGTTGTGTATAGGTTTTCAGTGCAATGGCGTCTGGTGTGTATTTTTGTTAATTCAAAATTTAATCTATAAAAATGCACAATGGCGGATGACGACTAAAATAGGGTGACTGTATTCCAACGAAATAAATTTAATTAGGTACCTAAACAAAAACACGTGATTTTAACTTTTTCACACGTGATTTTGTTTCTTTACACACTGTGTCTACTTTTCTTATCTAATTCTTCTGTCGCAGGTCTGCTGGAAGGAATTTCTGTAGAAATAAGCAGTACCTTTGTGCTCTTTTCTCTGTACAAAATATTCTTTTTAAGTATATTGTGTGTACATATCAACGACGATAGTACATATATAAATAAATAAGTTAGGTAGTAGTTTAAAATTTGTCTTGTTAAAGAAAAAACTTAACAACTGTACTAATTTTAACAATAATAAGTACTTACCTATGTACAAATCAGTCTCATGTCTTGAGTTTCTACTGGATTAAGTAGGTACCTAAATTATTTTAGTAATTGCTGTCATTTTATAATGTTACTATTATGTTAAAATACTTGTTTCGTTGGAATACATGGTCACCCATAGGCGTATATAGGGGCGGTTGGGCCGTGCCGTCCTTTCTCAGGCTCTAGACTATAACTGTACCAAACATTGAAATCGGTTCAGACAGACGGACAGACAGAGTTACTTTCGCACTTTTACTAGTAAGTAGTAGTAGGTACTTATATTAGTCATAAGAAGGAGACGCCCCAGGCGTCGGGAGTCGCAGGACGATTCCCGGCCGCCGTAGGCGCGCGCCTGCGGACGGCGAGCAGTGGGTGGCTCTCGCCGTCTGATCAGAACTAGGTCCGGGTCGGCGGCGCGCTGCGATCCCAGCGCGCCTCAAAGAGATGTCAGCGTGGAAGACGGGGCCAGCTAGGACAGGTGCCTGCTGGGGCTGCGGAATCTGTTCGAAAGGGGTACCGTAGCCTTGGAACGCAAAGGGCACCAGGGGAACACGGATGGGTTTTAGTCAGTAAGAGTCTGACACTCCCTCTTGCTTTACCCAGAGCGGGAGGAGTCATTTAATGATTTCCCATCCTAAAAAAAAAGGTACTTATATTAGTAAGGATTTGAACCATATTATTAACGTTAAACGTGACCCCCGGTTGGGACTGCGACGGGCCTAAAATTCCATTTTTCATCGTGATCACCGACCGTAATGTGTGTGTGTCTAGCAGGGACTGAATTACCCAAAAATTAAGGTACCTTTAAATTTCGGTATGACGTCATACCGTTAAATAAAGGTTACCGAAATATTTCGATATCGTTATAATTTTTAGTAGCGGAATTTTAAGAGTACCGGTATGCTTGGAAATGCATACCGGTTATATTTCGGTAGAAGTCATTTATAAATTTTTCGGTAGCAGTACCTTTATAAATGTATCGGTAGCAGTAGCTAAACCTTAATATAGGGGTTTTCTTTGACGCACCGCCACGCCACTCTGTCGTTCAGTTGAGAGGCCCTGATTGCACATTATTTAATAATGTGCAATCAGGGCCACCACCATCTCATCACTTTCCTTGGGTCTCGTAAGAGTCTGCTAAGGGACTCACCATAGATTGAGCAGTAGCACTCTCTGCACATTGCAATAGCTACACTGCGATCGCCAACCCGTCTGCCAAGCGTGACGATTATGGCAAACCACCGCCCAATATGATGAGCACAATTTAAAATGGCCCCTAGTGCCCGGCAGCTCGCCTACCGTTGACTCTGGTAGTGGCCAAAATCACGGCGAGGCAGGGAGAGCTAAGTATCCCCGGAGTGGATCCGGCTGTCCCAACTCCCAAAAAACACCGACGACTCTGTTCTATTTACGGGAGGGTGACCAGAAGTCCCAGGGAGGTGTCGGGTTTATCGTTCACTGGTTCCTTGTGTCCAATGTGAACGAGAATGATCACAGGGTGGCGTACTTTATACTCAAAATATCATCAAGATATTCGTTGAACGTCGTCCAGGTTAGCGCCCTAACCTCGACACACACCGACAACGAAATAGAGACCATGTATGAAGATTTATCTGGAATCCGTGTTCCTCCTAGTGCCCTTTGCGTTTGCTTCACTGTGGTCATGGGGGACTTCAACACGAAACTGGGCAAACGAGACAGTGATGAGCTGTGAGTGGGGCAATTCAGATTAGGACGTCGGAACCACCGGGAACACCTACTGGCCAGTTTTATGGAGAAGGAAGGCCTTTACACGATGAACTCAAAGCACAGGAAGTGGACGTGGCAGAGACTGTGGAACAAAAAATGAGATTGAACTCATCATGTCAACGAAGAAGCAGATATTAAATGATGTCTCTGTGATCAACGCAGTGAACACCGGAAGTGATCACAGCATGGTAAGAGGCAAATTGAACCTAAATATTAAGCTGGAAAGATCTCGACCGATAAAATCTACGCTCCGCTTTGTACAGATCCAGATCAAAACTTCGAATGTTTTCAGCCCGAACTTCAGAATCATTTCGTCCACGGAGCTCTCTAGGAACTAGGGAGCTGTCCTTACGGTCGGGTTTAAGTTCTTCAAGACTCACCGTACAGATAAGAACAAGAGGCTCTCTGATCCTACTCTGAAGATCTCGTAGGAGAGGCGGGAGATAATTCTGCAGTCTTCAGACGATGCGTGCAAATACACTGTAGCTCAATAGATGGGAGATCCATCTATTGAGCTACAGTGATCAAATAATTGAAAATTGAGTTTCTGTCATCATCTGCCTAGCCTTTTCCCAACTATATTGGGGTCGGCTTCCAGTCAAACCGGATTTAGCTGAATACCAGTATTTTACGCGGAGCGGCTGCCTACCAGACCTCCACAACCCAGTAACTGGGTAACACGGTACTTCATGGCAAGACTGGAGTCAGATTAACTGGCTTCTGACTATCCGTAATGACTGCCAAAGATCTACAAATGACAGCCGGGACCAACGGCTTAACGTGCTTTCCGAGGCACGGAGGAAACTCGCTATGTTTAGATGGTCACCCATCCACAGACCAACCTTGGCAAGCGTTGCTTAACCTTGAAGATCGACCCGTGCGGCTGTTATTATCTAGCCACGAGCTCTCTTTTATTTGCCGACGACTATATCGTAGTCGTCATCGCTGAAACTATGGAGGACCTCAGAAGAGCTTTCGAAAAAGTGGGTCTTAAAATGAATATGGTCAAAACCAAGCATGTTGCAATCACTATTAAAATCAGAGATCCACGAAATTGTGACCTGGGAAAAACGGTCTAGTTAGGTAAGGCTAATTTTGAGGAAAACGTCAACCGTCGAATACGACTCGGCTGGGCGGCGTTCGGAAAGTTGCGTGATGGCGTCTTTTCGTCTCACATACCACAGTGTCTCAAGCCGAAAGTCTATGACCAGTGCTTGTTGCCAGTGGTGACTTATGTAACTGAGACCCGGTCGCTCACAATGGGCCAAATGGAAATGGAGAGGGCAATGCTCGCAGTTTCCTTGCGTGATCGAATCACGGATGATGATATCCGCAAGAGAACCAACTTTACCGACATAGCCCAAAGGATCGCCAATCTGAAGTGGCAGAGGGCAGCCCACATTGCTTGTGGAACAGATGATCGATAGGCCTTCGGAAAGTTCACACAGCACCTAAGTGAGGCGGCGGATGCGGCTCAGCAGCGGTACCTTTCTGCCCAATTGGTGTTACTGGGGGACTTCAACGCCCACCATCAGGAGTGGCTCTTGCCATACCAGTGCACAGACCATGCTGGACGAGAGACGCGTAAGCTAGCGCTTGCGATAAATCTTACCCAGCTGGTCCAGGGGGCCACGAGGGTGCCGGATGTTGATTTGCACACTGCCAATTGCTTGGTCCTTTTGCTGACAACAGATCCAGACCGCTATTCGGTGTCGATTTCTTCTCCACTGGGTAGTTCCGACCACTGTCTGGTGAAGTCTGTGTCCGTTTACTCCCCGCCCGATTTTAGCCCAAGAGGCACCCGGCGGATATGGCGATACAGGTCAGCAGATTGGGATGGCATGCGATCTTTCTTCGCATGTTATCCTTGGCAGCCTACTTGCCTTTCTTCGACTGATGCTTCGTCGTGCGCGGACGCCGTGACGGATGTGTTGCGGAGGGGAATGGAGTACTACATTCCGTTCTCTGGCATAACAATGTCTGGCGAAGCTCGTCCATGGTTTGGTGCCGAGTGCAATCGCACTGATGCGCTTAAGCACGCGGCTTATCTGGCATGGGTCGACGAGCCCTCAACAGGGCTGCCAAATCCTGTAAGAAAGTGTTGCGGAGGGCATGATTTGACCACATTAGCCGAATAGGGATCAAACTTGCCTCATACCCAGCAGGCATTAAGGCTTTTTGGTCCCTGAATAAGTCGGTCGAATCGAACTTCTGCCGCCTCTCACTACCATCACTACTGAGATCCGACGGGACGCTGGCCCACTCCGCTGGGGAGAAAGCGAACTTGTTTGCTTCCTTGTTTGCGGAATCTTCACGTCTGGATCCTGATGGCGCGAGGCCCCCTGCTTCTCCTGGTGGATGCGAGTCGAGTATGTCGAACATTCGTATTCATCAGAATGACGTCCGTAGGGTGCTGCGTAACCTAGACGTGAATAAGGCTAGTGGCCCCCATGGGATACCGGAAATTGTTCTGAAGACTTGTGCGCCTGAGTTGTCTCCGATCTTGACACGCCTATATCGCCTTTCGTTTGAGACCGGAAAGGTCACGAAGGCTTCGAAGCAAGCTAACGTGCAGCCCGTGCCCAAGTAGGGTAGTCGAGCTGACCCGTCGAATTATAGACCCATCTCGGTAACTTCCATACTCTTATAAGACTATGGAACGCGTGCTGAATCATCAGCTCCTGGCGTACCTAGAAGCGAATTATATCCTTAGTGACCGACAATACGGGTTCCGCCGAAATCGGTCAACTGGGGATCTTCTAGCGTATGCCATTCATATCTGGAGTGAGGCCATAGAGAAGCATGGGGAGGCACTAGCGGTCTCCCTTGACATCTCGAAGGCCTTCGGCAGGGTTTAACCTTATTAGTAAGCTTCCTTCCTTCGGTCTGCCCGCTGGTTTGTGTGATTGGATCGCAGATTTCCTGAGGGATCGGTCTATCTGAGTGGTCATAGATGGCTACTCGTCTGGACTGCTGGATATTAATGCCGGGGTTACTCAGGGGTCGGTGCTTTCAGCAACACTGTTCTTGCTGCATATTAATGATCTGCTTAAACTAGGTATCTTTGGGTATGCAGACGACAGCACTGTTGTTGAGAGATACGTGTCCGACGCACGAGCTGGTGGATCGCAGATCCGGTCTCTCCGGGAGGCTATGGTTGAGCGCTTGAATGTGTCCTTACAGGCTGTCTCTGAATGGGGCGATGCCAATCTGGTCAAGTTCAATGCTGCTAAGACCCAAGCGTGTCTTTTTTCCGCCAAAAGGAGCCAATTCCACCCAGCTCCATCTTTCCGAGGTGCTACCGTGCCGATAACCGACCAACTTGAGCTTCTTGGGGTTACATTAACATCTACTCTCAATTTTGGCCCTTTCATAGAGGGTAAAGCTCAAGTAGCTGCAAAAAAGTTGTGGATCCTAGCAAAGGTGAGACGGTACTTCACGCTGGAACAGCTGCTCAAACTATCAAGCGCAAGTTCGATCGTGTATGGAATACTGCTCTCATCTTTGGGACGGATCAGCCAGATACCAGCTTGTTGCCCTTGAGTCAATTGAGAAACGAGCCAAGAGGATCATCGGCAATGATAGGCTCGTCGCGACGAAGCTCCAATGTTTTGAGCATCGACGACGAGTTGCTAGCTTTTCGGTTTTCTACCGGTTGCATTTTGGGGAATGTGACGGGATTGTATAATTAAATTCCGCCAAGCCCGTTCCATCATCGGACGACAAGACGAACGGCGATGCGCCACCGGTACATGGTGGACATCCCACCCACACGTTTTGGGAACACATTCATAATGCGTACAGCTAAGGAGTGGAATTCCCTGCCGGAGTCTGTGTTTCCTGATAGCTACAACCTGGGAGTCTTTAAGTCAAGAGTGAATAGGTTACTTCTAGGCTAGCGTGCTCCATCTTTGACCACATCATCGCTTACCATCAGGTGAGATAGTGGTCAAACGCGTGCCCATCATTAGAAAAAAAAAAAAAAAGTTCTGGAGTGGCGAACGCGTACTGCAAGATGCAGCGTTGGGAGGCTTCCCACAAGGTGCGGGTAGCCGATGGATACGGGTGACCTATGTTCAGCAGTGGACTTCTTTTGGCTGATATGATGATGATAAGCCTCGACGAATTTTCGGCACTATAAGATTTTTTTTAACATTTTTTTTTTTCGATGTTATACCAGTTGATGCTCAGGTCTTGAAGAGTTTAGTGCTCACAATATGTTACTTTGGTTGTATAATTTAGGACTCGCACTTGCACCATTATTTTATCGATAAATTTGACATTGTGTATAAGCATATTGTCAAATATGACAACAAGACGTCAATATGCCGCATTAAAAATCTTATTTTCACAATCAATATTATGAATAAAATAATTAAGATATATTTTATCTTAAGGTGAATGCTCCAGGGTAGCCCGCGAAATTCAAATATTTTTATGTTTTTTCACCACGCGGATCGCATTTGGTCCACATACAGCTTCACACTGACCGGCAAATTGCAAAAAACATAAAAATATTTGAATTTCGCGGGCTACCCTGGAGCATCCACCTTAATTATTTGGGCTGTTTGTAATTTATATACCTATGTTCTTCTTATATTTCTATTTTTTTAAAAGACAGGGCTGCTTCCAAGCACGTCTCGCAGGAGTCTGAGTAATCTGAGCGCAAAAGCTGGCCCAGTGCGAGTGGGACTCGCGTGCAAAGGGTTCCGAACCAATTTAATTTTTTAACATGTTATTTTAACACTATAGACTTCTTATAAGTTTTCCTGTAATCTACAAAAACTATTATCTGAACTTAAAAAAAAATAGGTTCAGCAGTTTCAGAGAGGGGGAGGGAATGATTATTTTTGGTAGAATTTTTTGAATTATATCAAAAATAATGAAAAAAATATTATTTAAAATTATGAAAAAATAGGATTAAACCCTCACAGTAAGCCCTTTTATTTGATTGGTCACACAATTCAGGCCGAAAAACTATTTTTTAATTTTATTGTTTCACCCCCAAAAGTGACCCCCATACTAAAAATGTATTTACCTACGAGTATTTAAGTAACGCGTTCATGTTTGGGTCATAGAAGTCCATATGTGTACCAAATTCCAACAGAATCAGTCCTGTAAATCCAGAGAAAACTGGCTGAGACAGACGGAGAGACAGAAAGTACACCCGAGTGATCCTATATAAGGGTTCCGATTTTCACGGATGTTCGGAATCCTAAAAATGAGTCAAATTCGGTTAAAAACCGTCATAAAATCATAAATAAATTAAAATGTATATTTATTTCCTAAAATGCTTAAGTTAATGTATTAAATTTTCTATTGAATAGGTACAGACGCCAGCAAATCAGGCTATCCGTGTCAAATATACAGTCAACTTTGAACGATAACTGTGAAAATCTATTAAATAAATTTGACAGCTTGTTATAGCTTGATATGCTGGTGACTGTACACAAAGTTGTAGTTATAGTCTTTTACGCTTGAAAATGTATTGGCATTATGGAGATATATGCGAAGAAAAAAATGGCGATTTTCGAATGTGCTCTGCGTCCCACAGCCCCTTAAGTAGGTACAGTTACAGTATTTACAAGTAAACTGTTAAATTGCAGTTGCACATGTCATCACAGATGGGCCATCTGAAAGCTCAGATGCCTCTATTACAGATAGCCAAATAAAAATGTAGGTAACTCAGTCGGCAAGAACGGCAACGTCGCGTCGCGAACATGCAAACATACGAGTGGTAGGTACCTACGCCGTCTCGCATGTTTTTCAGTACTGAAATTATATAAAGGTTAAATAACAATATAGCCCAACCTTTATTTATAAAGGTATCGGTATAGCTCTACCTTTATTTTAATCTGGTACCGATATATTTTTGAGGTATCTTAACCTCTAACCGTAACCGCTTTCAGTCCCTGGTGTCTAGGCGTCGCACCTCAGTTTAGGGGCCAGGCCACCCCTGGAAAAAAATCCTAGATTCGCCAATTGTGGGTCATTGTCCTTGGTTGGCTACGAATGCCACCACATTCGTTAAAAACATTCGTTCAAAATAGAATAGTCGAGATTAATGAAATAACAAGTAATGCGTTATGGTTACATGTAGGAACCAAAAGTAACCCAGCGTATCTGGTCTCGCGCGGTGTTAGTCTTGATGTACTCATTGACAGTAATCTGTGGTGGAGCGGACCTGAGTTCTTAAAGAATTCTGAGTCGTCATGGTCACAGCAATCTTCGACTACACACTCCGACTTACCAGAACTAAAATCACTAACGATAACCGTTATGGTTTGTGATGTTTTTTTTTTTTTTTTTTTTTTTTTTTACTATAGGCACGCGTTTGACCACTATCTCACCTGTTGGTAAGCGAGGATGTGGTCGAAGATGGAGCACGCTTGCCTAGAAATAACCTATTCACTCTTGATTTGAAGACTCCCAGGTTGTAGCTATCAGGAAACACAGACTCCGGCAGGGAATTCCACTCCTTAGCTGTACGCACTATGAATGTGTTCCCAAAACGTTTTGTGCGTATGGGTGGGATGTCCACCATATACCGGTGGCGCATCGCCGTTCGTCTTGTGGTCCGATGATGGAACGGGCTTGGCGGAATTAAATTATGCAATTCCGTCGCACATTCCCCAAAATGCAACCGGTAAAAAACCGACAGGCTAGCAACTCGTCGTCGATGTTCAAGACTTAAACAAAGAATAAAGTTATTAATTTTGAAAAGTTTCGTTCTTATCAGCATATCGTGTGCGCCGGCGCTTAGGTACCTGTTGCGATAGGTACATACTACTCTGTCAAGAAAGTACCGGGAAAAGATCAATAATACACAAAATGTCTGTTATTCATCCAAATTTATTTTATCACCTTCAAAGTATGCTCCTTTAGAAACGATACACTTGCGCCAACGAATAATCCATTGATCAAAACATTTTTTAAACGCTGCTTCCGGAATTGAGTTCAGTTCTCGCCGCGAATTCTCCTTTATGTCTTCTATCGATTGAAAACGGGTGTCACGAAGTGGTAATTTGAGTTTAGGAAAAAGAAAAAAGTCAGCAGAAGCCATATCTGGTGAATATGGTGGTTGCTGGATGGTATTTGTTGAGTGTTTGGTTAAAAATTCGTTCACAATGATAGCCTTGTGCGAAGGCGCATTGTCGTGGTGCAAAATCCAAGAATTTTCTTTCCACAAATCTGGCCTTTTTCGTCGAATTTGCTCTCTTAAACGCCGCATAACGCTCAAATAATATTCTTTATTTACCGTTAGACCTTCCGGTAAGAATTCAGAGTGCACAACACCGCGATAGTCAAAGAAAACAGTCAACATGACTTTGACTTTTGATCGACTTTGGCGTGGTTTTTTCGGTTTCGGTTCAGTTGGAAGGCGCCACTCCGAAGCTTGTTGACTAGTTTGCATGTCAAACTCGTAAACCCACGTCTCGTCACCAGTAACAATGCGTTTCATGAATGTTGGGTCCGAACTGACTCGTTCTAGCATGTCCTCAGCGACTTTCATGCGATTGAGTTTTTGGAGAAAATTCAGATCTTTTGGGACTAGCCGAGCAGCAACATGTTTCATACCCAAATGATAAGTTAAAATGTACGGATCGACTCGTGAGATACAGAAAGTTCGGCGGCTATCTCTCTCAGAGTTGAATGGGGATTTTCAGTCACTATTTCCTTCACTTTTGCGATGTTAACTTCAGTTGCAGACGTTGACGGCCTACCAGAGCGAGGCAAATCTTCCATCACATCTCGACCGCTTTTGAACGCTTTGAACCACTCATAAGCACGAGTTTTTGATAAAGTCGATTCACTGTAAGCCTTCTGTAACATTTTCAGTGACTCCGAACACGAAATTCCATTGGCGATGCAAAATTTAAGACAAACTCTTTGTTCGATATTTTTGTCCATTATGAAATTCGCAATACACACTATATATGATATTACTAAAACCAGCACTGTATTTAATATAAATAACAGATGCAACTCAAACTCCGCGCCAAAATGGAAAACAGTTGTGCCAATCTAACAACTACAAAAAAACAAAAATTTGAATTTGGAACCATAAACAAATCATCCATTCCCGATACTTTTTTGACTGAATGTACATAACTTACGCACACCAAAGAAAGATCGTACACAGGGGCCGTTGTAGATGAATTGAATGACTCATTAAAGTTGTTAGCGAGTCTTGGTCAACGCGAATCGTTTCCGATGGAATATGATACCTAAGTTAAAATGTAACTTACCTTTAAAAACTTCAGGTTCGATTTCTAGGCTTAATATATTTCTAGATGAAAGGGATATAATTAGAGTAGGTGGCCGTCCTAGTAATCGCCTGACTTTAATTACGACAAGAAGCACCCGATACTTTTATCAAGTAAACACAACTTTACACAATAAATTGTTGTTTCAACATCAACATAAAGAGCTTCTTCATGCTGGTCTCCAGTTGCTATTGGCTACCGTGCGTGAGAATTGGTGGCCGTTAGGGGGTAGAAACCTAGCTAGAAGGGTTGTCCACCAATGTTTCCGCTGCACTCGAATGAAAGGTAAAACCTTAATGCCAATCATGGGCAACCTTCCGTCTGAACGAATAGAACCTGGTTTCCCATTCATTCGATGTGGAGTGGATTATGCTGGTCCCATAAACGTACTAAATCGCAAAGGAAGGGGAGCTAAATTGGAAAAGGGTTATATTTGCATATTCGTTTGCTTTGTTACCCGGGCCATTCATCTAAAACTTGTCAGTACGTTAGCTGCTCAAGAATATATATTAGCACTTAAAAGATTTACCTCACGACGAGGTAAACCAGCTCAAATTTTCTCAGATAACGGTAGAACTTTCATTGGAGCCATGAAAGAGATTAATAAAATGTTAGAGGAAAATTCACAGCAAATAATTGATAAATTATCAACTGACAATATTGAATTTAAATTTATTCCCCCTTATGCTCCTCATTTTGGGGGATTATGGGAAGCAGGAGTAAAATCCTGTAAGTTCCACCTTAAGCGTGTCGTAGGTACCGTAACTTGACGTACGAGGAATTCAGCACTGTGTTGGTACAGATCGAAGCAGTCCTGAACTCCCGTCCTATAAGTCCCATGTCCTCAGATCCACATGATCTTCGTCCACTAAGCCCAGCTCATTTCCTCATCGGCCGGCCACTCACTGCGCCAGCCTGCAGAGACCTCACCGAAGTACGAACTCACTTTATGTACCTACAGGAACGGGAAGCAGGTGCTCTTCAATGAAATGATTTATTGACTTTTTGCTGGTTATATTTAAAATCGTCTTATTTCTAACAGTGTGTATCAGTTAATAAATCTTATAACTAATTGAACGACGTGCTGTGATTGGTCGCCGAGAATGGCGAGCTCTGATTCGTCGATAAAAAATGTGGTGTCCCGGTGCGTCGATAGATGGCGTTAGTAGTCGCGCCAACATGCCGGCCGCCTTGGAAGCTCCAGCTTCCAATGATGTATCTACGTTGCCGCTTGATTGGAGATGCCGCAGGCTGCATTCATATTGTCGTCCTCTGCTGATGATACAGGCAGAGGGCAGATTTTCGAGAACGCTCGTTGTACAGGGCCCGTAGCAGTTTGGTGGTGGCGACACGCGACACGCCGTCCTTTCCTGTGAAAATATGGGTAACTCTGCCCATACCCCATTTAAAGGGTGGTAAGTTGTCCTCCTTAATGACGACAAGCGTGTTTAATTCTATGTCTTGACTGTTCGCCTTCTACTTCGTCCTTGTCTGAAGTTCAGCAACATATTCTTGTGACCAGCGTTTCCAGAAGTGCTGTTTTATTTGTTCCACTCTTTGAAACCGTGTCAAGGTGTGAGTTCGTACTTCGGTGAGGTCTCTGCAGGCTGGTGCAGTGAGTGGCCGGCCGATGAGGAAATGAGCTGGGCTTAGTGGACGAAGATCATGTGGATCTGAGGACATAGGACTTATAGGACAGGAGTTCAGGACTGCTTCGATCTGTGCCAACACAGAGCTGAATTCCTCGTACGTCAAGTTAGCGGTACCTACGACACGCTTAAGGTGGAACTTACAGGATTTTACTCCTGCTTCCCATAATCCC
This sequence comes from Lacanobia oleracea, assembly GCA_950371165.1. Classification (NCBI taxonomy): domain Eukaryota; kingdom Metazoa; phylum Arthropoda; class Insecta; order Lepidoptera; family Noctuidae; genus Lacanobia; species Lacanobia oleracea. The sequence continues at coordinate 1,013,241 of OX493397.1, forward strand.
CCAAAATGAGGAGCATAAGGGGGAATAAATTTAAATTCAATACTGTCGTTTGATAATTTATCAATTATTTGCTGTGAATTTTCCTCTAACATTTTATTAATTTAGTATCATTAATTGATTTAGTATATTTATTTTGTATTTAAAAAATGTGTGCGTCATGCGTCATACTGGCGGAAAAATGTAGTTTTTTTTAATTTCAGTTTAGTAGATATTTAGTGTATGACGTCCTGTAAATTTGTATGTTAAGTACGAATTTGTGCATCCTACCATTAGGGAGTTATTCAACAAATACAGTTTCCGCTGGGCTGACGTCAGGCCAGCGGAACATTTTTTTTCCTATGGACGTACAAGAAAAAAATACCTACATACAATAATTAGTGTATATTTGTGTGTAAATGTGTAGGTATGTTAAAATGAAATTTGTGTGTCATGAAACTGCCGAGATATTCAAGTTCCCGCTGCGCTGACGTTTGGCTGTTTGATGAAAATCATATAAAACGGTTTAGTGCAGAGTTGATATTTTTACACACGTTGCTTTGAATTTGTGTGTAATGTTTGCGAAAACAGAATTTGAAAAAAAGCATACTGTTCAGAAGATATATCCGTAAAAGTAAAATAAGGGTATTAGGTCCCAGTAGGTATCTACTTAAAATAGGGATTCTAGAGCCTAACTTTTGTCGTTCATTTTTACCTTGTAAATGTACAATGTCCTGCCAAGTTTCAATTATGTGCTTTTTGTAATTAAAGAGCAATGACATAATTCACTAGGACCGCACCACTATGTTCTAATGACATCCGATTGTAGGACTACTGAGAAAAGCAAAATAAAACATATTCTAATATTTAGTGTATTAATGCAACTATTCACATGTTAAATTTCAGCTCATCACACTGAATAATTAAAGAGATATCAATACAAATATTAAAACCACCACAAAACATGTATAATCCGACCAAGTTTGAATGGCTATTATGAGGCGCCAGTTTAGTATTAAGAGCTAACGTTCTAAAATTTCCAGTATAGTATCGTTGTTGTGTTTAATAGTTTCGTACAGGTGCGTAGGTACACAATAGTTTACCTACATAATATTACTGCAGGATTATATTGATTGTGGTTTGAATGATTGCGAAATACCTGTCCCACTTCAAAGTGATGCACTAGAAAATAATAGGTAGGTACCTACACTAAGGCGCCATCTCCACGAGCGAGTGTGTCGCCGCGGGTTGACATTTTGTCACTCGTCGAATCGCCGCGATAATATCTCTTATATGAATGTGGAGACACGTTCATATAATTGTTAAAGAAATACTCGCACTACGATTATATCGCTGCGATTCTTTCGCTCATGGGGACGGCCCCATTGGTATTCGGGTAAAGTATTCGAAACAAGTTCGAAAAATAGACTGCAATTTTTTAAACGGCTAGGCCGATTTTCATCTTATATAGGTACTAGCGGCCCGGTACGTGCTATGCAACGTATAAAGTGAAATAATAAAAAAAATTAGGTAAATTAATTTATTCAAATAAAAATATTTTATTAATTGCTAGCTATTTTAAATCTTAATCTAAAACATTTGGATAAACAAAATTTTTTGTTTTACCATTTTGAGCATAAATAAACAAACGGCTGGGGGTACCCACTCTAGAACAGGCAACATAAAGTTGGCCATGTGAAAAACATGATTCCTCCAAATTCACACCACAAACGTGAAGTGTTTGCTTCTGGGCCTTGTTGATGGACATCGCAAATGATAAACGCACAGGATATTGTAATCGTTTGAATTCAAATGGCATATCAGTTGGTATCATAGGGATACGCGGTATCTAACAAACTTCTCCTTTTGATTTACCAGTTAAGATCGTAGCTTCAATCAAATTTGGCAACAACTTTTTCACTGCCAATCTGGTGCCAATACAAAGTTTTGGTGGATTCATATTTCGCAATAATATAATCAAAGAACCAATTTTCAGATTCAGGCAATGCGGTGGCATACCAGCCGGTTCCAATGAATTTAAAAATTCTATTGGATAATTCACTGCCTTATCTTGATTCATAGCACTGTCAATTGATTTATATGTCGTGACTACACCTGGCAGTTTCGCTTGAATTTGAAAATTAATGGCATTGATATGAATATTCTTCGGTGCTAAAATGGTGCGTTCTCTCCACCAATCATGATTTCTGTAATTCTGAAGAATATTCGGAAATATACATTCCACCAACTCATCTATCGATTGCTTAATTGTACAAAAATTGGTCGGTACAACAATTAATCCGTTGGTAATGTCGATTTGTATTTTGCCATCACCAATTTCTAACAATTGTTTTGAAAATTCATGGGCAGCTAGATCATTTTGTAGGTGAATACGCATATTAATGTTCAGAGTCAATTTTTGTACATATCTCCAAAGAAATGATGACTTCAAACGGGCATTTATTTCATCAGCAGGAGTTGATCGAGGTATGACAGGCAATGTTTGACAAAAATCCCCTGACAGTAAGATCAATGCACTACCACTACTACTACAAAAGCTGTTGATTCCCGCGTAAATCTTGCATTGTTCGATGAAATGCCTCTACTGATTTTTTATTCGCCATTGTACACTCATCCCATGAAATAAACGACGCTAATCGCAGAACTTTTGCCATAGCAGAATTTCTCGAAATATTGCAAGTTGGAGTTTCAATCACCTGTACATTCAATGGCAATTTTAATGCAGAGTGTGCAGTCCGACCACCTTCTAATAATGTAGCAGCAATTCCCGAAGATGCAAGTGCCAATGCAATTTTCTGTTCCGATCGAATAGTCGCTAAAAATCAATGATACAACGAACGTTTTGCCTGTACCACCAGGTGCATCCAAGAAATATAATCCACCTGCATTATTGGTATCGGCTTGCATGTTTGTGTCATATACATGTTTTTGCTGAATATTCAATTTGGTTATAATCGATTGTACAAATAAACGTAAATCATTAGAATTGAATTCCTGCTCACGTTGCAATTCACGATCAAACAAATCATGCATCTCACGGTTTGGTGCGGTCATACCCAATTGTACTAATGCTTTATTTGCAATTGTTAGACACATATCTTCAATTATTATCAAAGCTTCGTTGTACATTTCTAAGGTAATCAACAAATCAGGATTTCTTACATGATGACGCATACGAATTAAAATATCTTCTGCCATATAATGTTTATATTTGCTCCATAATTCAAGTGGATTTGATGGCATACACATGTTGATAATATAATGGCAAATAACATTCGTATTTGTTGTGGATGAGCTGAAGTAGATGCATCATGAAGTGTTGAATCCCAATGTGCATCATCCTCCAACAAATGCAAGAGTTGACAGCTTCACGACATGTTTGACAAAAATGACTGTTCTCAATTCTTGAAATGATTTTGGGCCAGTGACGTTAACTAATAACAATCGCAAATAAAAACACTCAGCATTGTTTGGATGTACTGTATATATTCTCCCAATTGCATCTGTTTGGAAAATGCCTGGATGCCCATCGACTGCTGTTCCTTGTTTACGTCTTTGAAAATTTTTCGAAGACACATTCCATGTGTAATACTGAGGCACTTCAGAATATAAAAAATTTATCGCAAATGTAATCAGTTTCACATAACTTGAAAAAAAGCGGTCAACGTAGTCGCTGGTGGTTGTGCTGCTCTTTCCAACACATTAGCTTCATTAAAATAAACACGTTGGCCATTCTCAAGACGCACAGCCAAGTGAACAACCACAGGATGTCTTTCGTGCATTGGAAATGACATAATCCTCCAGACAGCTTCATTACTACTAATATAGCGCCCCATTTGATACTGAGTAATTTCATCATTTCTATTATCACCAGCAACACCGAAAACAGCCATATCGCTATCCCTTTTTTTACATACTTACAAATAATATGTTTAATGGATTTGACTGAATTACAATACTCCACATTTATATGAGCATTGAATATTTTCGATAATAATAGACAATACGGAACCACCCAACGATTATCAACTTCAACGTCCTGGTTACGCATTCTAATAGTTGTCGTTTTGCCATTATCATTAGGTGATCTACGGTGATACAACGGATATCCGTCATTGCCCGTTATTGTGTCTGAAGTCAATTGCCTTGAATATCGTTTGGAACACTTTCCATCAATCATACATGGCGAATTGATATTTAGTTCACCGCACGGACCATGTATCATGTTTTTAACGACAACGTGAAATAACTCGGGAATCAACTGTACAGGAATTTCAGCTGATATAATGTTATCGATAGGATCCGGAGTTATTTTATGTACCAGCCAAATTAATATATGTGCGTGCGGTAATCCCCTTTTTTGCCATTCGATAGAGTGCGTATGGCAACGCACCTCTCCAAATACACATAATTTCACAATTAAATCCATAATTGCTTTCAGTTTTTGCCGAAAAACACGTGCTGTAATGTCATAACGATCAGTTGTCGACTGTCCTTCCTTTGTCTTTGTTTTTGATGTCATCCCACTGCGGATTACATGTAAATGTAATGAGCAGATCCGGTCGACCGTACTTTCGTACATAAGCCATTGCGTCTTGTGCATATTCGTTCATATGCCGTGGGCTACCAATATACGAAAATGGCAATATAGTTAAACGTCCGATGTCATTAACATTAGCATCATTCGCTATCGCATCTTGCAAATGAATGTATTCTTCGGATCTTAATTTTGCTAGGTTGAAACGAATAAAATTAAGACGTTCAGTTTCTATTTTGGCATACATATCAACGATGTACTGGTGATATAGTTTACCACATCTCAAGATATAATTTTGTTCTTGTGGACGAACCATCAATCGATTCGAATAAAAATTCATGGCACTAACTTTTTTCTGTACATGTAGACCTGTAAGTACAAAATGTGACTTTAGAAAATTATTATTATACAAATGAAATGTCAACACACTGAAAATAGGTAAATTATTTACCTGTTCGTGTATCAATCATTGGAATATTAGTATGGTAGCCATCGCCACCTTTCCAATGCAATATTGGGTATTGTAATGCATCATAACTACGATGAAGTTCCGAAACCCGTTGCAATTGATCATTTCTGCGATGAAGTACAATATCACGGGATTGAAACTGATCACCAAGAATTACAATTGTAACCTCATCAATCGTCGGTGCATTGAATCGCCTTGCATGTTCCAAAAGGTGTTCTATCAGGCCTTATTACGATTTTATGATTATCAGATGGCATACGATCGAGAGCAATTTTGAGCAATTGAACTAATGCGTTATGCTGATGGAAAAACCTTTGTAGCTTACGAATAATTTCTCGTCTTGTATTCGAAACAATTGCACAACGTTGATCAAATTCACGATTTTCATCACCAATAAAATAATTTTGCAAAAATTTATGATCAGCGTCGGGGCATGGCAATAGCGAACCAGCTTGATGATAAATCTGGCCCTGAATCTGTAACATGTATGCAATTTTAGTTAGATCAGAATTTTTAAAACTATCGAATACTTTATGATTCAGATTGATATAAACATTATATTACCTTAAACGTCGGCATAAAATTATCTCTAATAATTTTAGTAACACCAAAAGAAGTAATTTGAAATGCCGAATTGTATTGTTGAATATGACTCAAAAAGTGCTTCGACGTTTGAGATGTCCCAAAAATAAATGAATATAAGGGTTCGGGTGGAGTTTCTAATGCTGGCAATTTCACTTTGCCATTAGCACAACACATGCCAGGCATTTCACCTGGAAATTTAGCCGCATCACAATGTGGACATATTGCGTCCATCATCCAATGTATCCGTACATACTATAATCAATCTGACTGTTGTAATTAAAAGCAGCCTCATCATTTCAGCCAAAACAGCAGAGAGCAAGATTCAGTACAGGTACAGGGTCAACAGATCTATTTTGTGCATTACGTTCACGCTGTGTTGCATTAGCTTGTGCGCGTTCATCTGCAGTCTACGATCGTCCTAGTAATGCCATATCATTTGCAATACGCGTTCGCCGACCTATATTTGCTCGTCTGGCTCGTGGCATTTTTCATTTATATAAAAAAACCGTTAGTATGAATGCACTCAACAACTGTGTTTAAATATAAACACAAAGCCACAATAATTATTATCGCTGACAATTTGCTTTATCTTTTTTTTCATTTATCGAAGCACGTCCAAAATGAAATGCCCGCATGAATGACATAACAACATGAAAAAAAAAAGTTTCAATGTGACAGCAAATTCCCCATCTCAACAAAGTTTTAATACAAAATGATCCGCCATTTATTGAATTCATTTATTCCAAAAAATGTGATAAATGAAGAACCATTCGACAGAATTTAAGCAAACTTCACATAAACTATCTGCTAAATAGTCCAAATAAAGCCTAAAAATTTGGTTTGGATAGGGGAGCCCGTTCTTGAGTTATAAAATAACAACGAAAAGTGGCATTGATTTTTATATATATAGATAGTATATCTTTATTTCCCAATAATACAGTCTTAGTATAATTAACAATTTTTGAATACATCGACCATTTACGTTTGGATGACATAGAAATCTGTACGCAATAAGTTAAACTCTGCCTCTTAAACTAGGTTATCCTGTATTTCAAGAGACAGTGTTTCGCAATGAGGGCCCAATTGAATGTGTAAGTGGTCTGTGTCAATTTACTATAGAAGGGAAAAGAAGCGTTATAGTTTGATTACTTATATAGATTTATATATTGCATGAGTATGTGAGAGTGCGAGGGTGTGGGTGAATGAGTGTAAATGTAGGTATGAAGGTGTATATGTGTGAGTGTGAATAAGTAGTTGGAGAAGTATTGGTGTGAAAGTGAGAGGAGAGTGAATGTATGTGCGATTGTATGTGGATTAGAGTACGGGAGTATTCGTGCAAGCATGAAGAAGTATGTATGCTAATATTAGCCGATGTAGGTAAGTAAAGTCGCTGTTGCGGCATAATCCTGTTTAAGTAGCCATTCTGTCACTTTTAATTTTAGATTGTGTTTGTTTAGGTCCAAGATATTCAGTTTTTTTATTAATCTTTTTGTAGATGTAGGCGCTAACTACATAATACTGATGCTTTGTGAAAGTGGTCCTGTGTTGGGCGCCTGTGGGAAGGTTTGTGCGCTTATTTGGGTTAGACGGGGGAAGGCTGTTATGTTTCCTAAGGACAGATTGAAGCACAAAGAGCTGACGGACTGTTAGAACCTTGCAATCTGAGTACAATTGTACTGTTGGATATCTATGCGGCTTCCTTGTCATTACTTTTAGTACAGCTCTCTGTGCTCTCTCAGCCCTCAGGATGTGATTTTTCGTAGCTGCACCCCATACAGAGATGCAGTAGCCTATGACCGATTGGCATAGTGCGTAATACACCATTTTCAATATATCGGTATTAGCTGAGTTTCGGAGGGATTTAAATAATGTATGAGTTCGGGTCGTGACAGCGTCAATTTGTTTTTTCCATGTCAGTCTGTCATCTATGTGGACCCCTAGGTACTTAACGCTGTCACATCTGGTAAGCGCTGGACAGGAGCATGGTGCAAGTCGATTTGAGCATGAGTGGACAGTAATTAAAAAACTAAGTGACGGAGCGGTCTGTCGCCTAATTGCGAACAGGATGTAGCATGTTTTGTTTAAGTTTAAAGTCAGAAGATTTATATTGAGCCATTTTATAACTTCTGCCACTGACCTCTAAGCTGTAGATTTGAGAATATCCCAAGTAGGTCCATGAACAAATCGCGGTATCATCAGCGTATGTGTATATGCTAGTATTTGGGATATCCATTTTGCAGAGGTCGTTGACGTAGATAAGAAATAAGATGGGGCGCAATATGCTGCCTTGCGGGACGCCGAATGTAACTCCTCCTCACTGAGGTGGGTATCAATTTTAACTCTCTGAGTTCGTTTTTTGAGATAATCTTTGAATATATCAAGTGATACGCCACGAACACCTAAGTGTTCTAATTTTGAGACAAGGATGGGGAAAGAATCTGTGTCAAAAGCCTTAGAAAGGTCCAAGAATACCTAAACATTTTGTCTTCTTATCTAAATGTTTTGCTACCTCTTGTGTCAATCCTAGTAAAGCATCCTCTGTTGAAACGCCAGCTCGGAAGCCATATTGGTTATCTGCAATGATTTTGTACTGTTCCGAAAAATTCCTGAGACGATTGTTTAAGACCCTCTCGAGGATCTTAGAGAGGTTAGGCAAAACTGATATAGGTCTATAATTATCGACACAGCGTCTGATCCCAGCTTTGTGTATGGGATGGACTATCGCCTTCTTTAAGGCGTCCGGGAAAACGCCCGATTGTAGGCATCGGTTGTATATGTAGGTACGCGTAGGTAAGTGGTGGTGTTAGTACATGGCGACAGTTTTTCAGTAAAAGAGGCGACATACCATCCCATCCAATAGCACAGTCATTTCGTAGCTGTAAGATAAGCGACTCTGTTTCAGCTTCATCTATTTCCAAGAACGCAAGAGAGTTTACAGAGGAGGGAGGAGGGAGATTACTTAAATGGGATTGAGCGTTATTCTGAGGCGACGGCATGTGGTGTTATGATGTCTGCCAACTTATTTCCTACGTTACTAAATACTTTGCACACCTCATTTACTGAAGGCTTTGGATCATTGCGTAATTTTAAGAGGTCAATGGGGCTTGCACATATTTTTGTTGTGTTGGTAATTTCTTTGATGGTTTTCAATAAATACTTTGGTTTAAAAGAAGAAGTTGGGAAAAGGCTAGGATGATGATGATGATTAGTTTTTGATTTGGGTGACGTAAACTAATAAAATAGTAAAAAATGTAATTAAATAGTTTAAAAAATCAGAAAAAAACGGATTTGCAAGTAAACCAATACACTGGTAACAAAATAAACAGCTGTAAAAAATACTCGTGGTAGACGCTCATAACGTCAGGAAGTTTTAAGTTTTGTAACTTTACACGATATGAAGATAAAAACAAATTTGATTAATTTTAGACTAGTTGTACTTTAGCGATCGAATACGTACCTAGTTTCCACAACATTAAGAAGCATGACATACTTTGAACACATTCAAATGATTCATGAACATTCGTTCACGAACAGCTTCAGCTTTCAATTACGGTTTTAATAAAAGTTATATCAATAAAAAAACTGATTGAAGAGTTCCGTTGCCGACCTCCGAAGTTCTTCATCAGATCTTCACCAAATTAAAATCGGACCAGTCCGGGAAAATACTCTTCCAAACAAAAAAGGAATAATCCAAATCGGTTAAAAATTGGCGTAAATATCGCTGAACAAACATTTTTCATGGGATCCCATCATCAGAGCCTGACTTATACCTTCCATCATCAGCCATGATTATTACTTACAAAAATCTGAATTGCGTTAGAAATTTCATGAAAAATATTGAATGTGCCTATAAAATTTGAGGGTTTCCCTCGATTTTCATGGGATCCCATCATCAGATTCTGACTTGGTGACAATGGGACAAAAAAAGAATTTTTAAAATCGGTTCACAAATGGCGGTTCTCTCCACGACGGTTTTTTCCACCGATTTCTATCGGTGAACATACATAAAAAAAATACATACAGCCGAACATAGAACCTCCTCCTTTTTGAAGAAGTCGGTTAAAAACAAGAATATGTCAGCAATAGGGAATATACATGAAAACCATATTTATCATCCGTACAGTTTATCTAGAAAAAACTTTTTTACAAAAAAATAAAACCGACTTCCAAAAACAAAACACTACAAAGTAAAAAATAACTTTCATTTCGGAAGTCGGTGTTTTTGGTTATTTTGTTTTTGAACACCGACTTAAAACAAGTTGTAAAACGAAACGTTACGTTATCAATATTATAAGAATAAAACTCCAAAAAATAAAATGAAGTATACTCAATACTCTAAACTTCTACAGAAATGCATTTATAACTCAAAAAAGAACGCAAATATCAAGTTTATTAACAAAAGTGAAAGTAATTGCAAAGCGGTATGGAAAGTTATTAAGGATGAAGTTACGGGCAATAATTTCAAGTACGAAATAGAAAATATCGTTATTGACAATACAGTACTTACAGACCCTGTAGAAATGGCAAATGCGTTTAATAATCACTCTAACGAAAAAAAGAGCTGTCTATGCAACGCAACAAACATAATAAAGAGACACAAACTTCCGATAGCCGTACTCAGACGCCAAATAAAGCAAAAGCGGTACCTACACAACTCAACAAAGTTAGTAAAGAGACACAAACTACCAACACTCGTACTCAGACGCCAAATAAAGTAAAAGAGGTATTTACTAAATAGCAGATACCAAACATAGTATCAAAGCCTAAACAAAAGTATAAACTGTGTATTCTTAGTTGCAACACATTAAATGGGATCCTCGGCAACAATTGAAGAAGTTTTCTCCGATTACTTCGACTATTATCACTACGTAATGCCCAACAGCACCACAATACGGCTTGTAAGTAATATCGAACAAAAATTAAAAGACTTCACCTTAAACGAATATTGCTTGCTTTTCATTGGAGAGAATGATATAAGAGAGGAGAACTACTATATAAATGTGATAAAGACAATTAATGAATCTCTTCGAAAAGTCACAAACACCTACATAATTATCTGTCTCCCTACATATATAACAGGAGCACCGATATACTACTCTGTCAAGAAAGTACCGGGAAAAGATCAATAATACACAAAATGTCTGTTATTCATCCAAATTTATTTTATCACCTTCAAAGTATGCTCCTTTAGAAACGATACACTTGCGCCAACGAATAATCCATTCATCAAAACATTTTTTACACGCTGCTTCCGGAATTGAGTTCAGTTCTCGCCGCGAATTCTCCTTTATGTCTTCTATCGATTGAAAACGGGTGCAACGAAGTGGTAATTTGAGTTTAGAAAAAAGAAAAAAGTCAGCAGGAGCCATATCTGGTGAATATGGTGGTTGCTGGATGGTATTTGTTGAGTGTTTGGTTAAAAATTCGTTCACAATGATAGCCTTGTGCGAAGGCGCATTGTCGTGGTGCAAAATCCAAGAATTTTCTTTCCACAAATCTGGCCTTTTTCGTCGAATTTGCTCTCTTAAACGCCGCATAACGCTCAAATAATATTCTTTATTTACCGTTAGACCTTCCGGTAAGAATTCAGAGTGCACAACACCGCGATAGTCAAAGAAAACAGTCAACATGACTTTGACTTTTGATCGACTTTGGCGTGGTTTTTTCGGTTTCGGTTCAGTTGGAAGGCGCCACTCCGAAGCTTGTTGACTAGTTTGCATGTCAAACTCGTAAACCCACGTCTCGTCACCAGTAACAATGCGTTTCATGAATGTTGGGTCCGAACTGACTCGTTCTAGCATGTCCTCAGCGACTTTCATGCGATTGAGTTTTTGGAGAAAATTCAGATCTTTTGGGACTAGCCGAGCAGCAACATGTTTCATACCCAAAGGATTAGTTAAAATGGTACGGATCGACTCGTGAGATACAGAAAGTTCGGCGGCTATCTCTCTCAGAGTTGAATGGGGATTTTCAGTCACTATTTCCTTCACTTTTGCGATGTTAACTTCAGTTGCAGACGTTGACGGCCTACCAGAGCGAGGCAAATCTTCCATCACATCTCGACCGCTTTTGAACGCTTTGAACCACTCATAAGCACGAGTTTTTGATAAAGTCGATTCACCGTAAGCCTTCTGTAACATTTTCAGTGACTCCGAACACGAAATTCCATTGGCGATGCAAAATTTAAGACAAACTCTTTGTTCGATATTTTTGTCCATTATGAAATTCGCAATACACACTATATATGATATTACTAAAACCATCACTGTATTTAATATAAATAACAGATGCAACTCAAACTCCGCGCCAAAATGGAAAACAGTTGTGCCAATCTAACAACTACAAAAAAAAAAAAACAAAAAATTGAATTTGGAACCATAAACAAATCATCCATTCCCGATACTTTTTTGACTGAATGTATAACTTTAAAATTGACATGTTTAACAATCTCCTATATCTTGACAAATTAAATCATGATTACACATGAGATGTTCTCTTACTATACAGACAAAATCAACAAAAAAGGAATGAGAAATGATAGTTACTCCACTAGACAAAAAATAAGACAAATACCTTATGAAAAATTATAGACCTAATGCGTTGATACCTATATTTGCTAAAATATTTGAAAAAGTAATTTATAAAGCACTATACTTACCTAGACAAATCAAATATTCTAGTTAATGAACAGAAAGGGTTTCGTAAGAACAGGACAATTAATATGGCTATGTATGATCTGATACGCCCTATTTTATCGAATGTGGATAAAAGAAGTGCTGTATGTGCTATATATATGGACCTTACAAAAGCTTTTGACTTTGTAGATTATAAGATACTATTAACCAAATTAGAGCATGATGGTATACGAGGTAACATTTTAAATCTAATTAAATCTTACTTGCACCACAGAAAGCAGATTTTAGAAATAACACGAATATGCCCGAAACTGGAAACGAAAGGAGATACAGATCTAGTAGTAGGATAATTTTTTTTTTACTGTTGATAGGCACGCGTTTGACCACTATCTCACCTGATGGTAAGCGAGGATGTGGTCGAAGATGGAGCACGCTTGCCTAGAAATAACCTATTCACTCTTGATTTAAAGACTCCCAGGTTGTAGCTATCAGGAAACACAGACTCCGGCAGGGAATTCCACTCCTTAGCTGTACGCACTATGAATGTGTTCCCAAAACGTTTTGTGCGTATGGGTGGGATGTCCACCATGTACCGGTGGCGCATCGCCGTTCGTCTTGTGGTCCGATGATGGAACGGGCTTGGCGGAATTAAATTATGCAATTCCGTCGCACATTCCCCAAAATGCAACCGGTAAAAAACCGACAGGCTAGCAACTCGTCGTCGATGTTCAAGACTTTGGAGCTTCGATGCGACGAGCCTCTCATTGCCGATGATCCTCTTGGCTCGTTTCTCAATTGACTCAAGGGTATCAAGCTGGTATCTGGCAGATCCATCCCAAAGATGAGAGCAGTATTCCATACATGATCGAACTTGCGCTTGATAGAGTTTGAGCAGCTGTTCCGGCGTGAAGTACCGTCTCACCTTAGCCAGAATCCCCAACTTCTTTGCAGCCACTTGAGCTTTTGCCTCTATGTAAGGGCCAAAATTGAGAGTAGATGTTAATGTAACCCCAAGAAGCTCAAGATGGTCGGTTATCGGCACGGTTTCACCGCGGAAAGATGGAGCTGGGCGGAATTGGCTCCTTTTGGCGGAAAATAGACACGCTTGGGTCTTAGCAGCATTGAACTTGACCAGATTGGCATCGCCCCAATCAGAGACCGCCTGTAGGGACACGTTCAAGCGCTCAACCATTGCCTCCCGGAGAGACCGGATCTGCGCCCCACCAGCTCGTGCGTCGGACACGTATCTTTCAGCAACAGTGCTGTCGTCTGCATACCCAAAGGTACCGGGTTTAAGCAGATCATTAATATGCAGCAAGAACAGTGTTGCCGAAAGCACCGACCCCTGAGGAACCCCGGCATTAATATCCAGCAGTCCAGACGAGCAGCCATCTATGACCACTCGGATAGACCGATCCCTCAGGAAATCTGCGATCCAATCACACAAACCGGCGGGCAGACCGAAGGAAGGAAGCTTACTAATAAGGCCATCGTGCCAGACCCTGTCGAAGGCCTTTGAGATGTCAAGGGAGACCGCCAGTGCCTCCCCGTGCTTCTCTATGGCCTCACTCCAGATGTGAATGGCATACGCTAGAAGATCCCCAGTTGACCGATTTCGGCGAAACCCGTATTGCCGGTCACTAAGGATATCATTCGCTTCTAGGTACGCCAGGAGCTTATGATTCAGCACGCGTTCCATAGTCTTACAGAGTATGGACGTTACCGAGATGGGTCTATAATTCGACGGGTCAGCTCGACTACCCTTCTTGGGCACGGGCTGCACGTTAGCTTGCTTCCAAGCCTTCGGCACTTTTCCAGTCTCAAACGAAAGGCGAAATAGGCGTGTCAAGATCGGAGACAACTCAGGCGCACAAGTCTTCAGAACAATTGCCGGTATCCCGTCGGGACCACTAGCCTTGTTCACGTCTAGGTTACGCAGTACCCTACGGACGTCCTTCTGATGAATGCGAATGTTCGACATACTGGACTCGCATTCACCAGGAGAGGCGGAGGGCGTCGCGCCGCCAGTATCCAGACGTGAAGATTCCGCAAACAAAGAAGCAAACAAGTTCGCTTTCTCCTCAGCGGAGTGGGCCAGCGTCCCGTCGGGTCTCAGCAGTGGTGGTAGTGAGGGGCGGCAGAAGTTCGATTCGACCGACTTAGCCAGGGACCAAAAAGCCTTACTACCTGCTGGGTATGAAGCAAGTTTGTTCCCTATTCGGCTAATGTGGTCAAACCGAGCCCTCCGCAACACCTTCTTGCAGGACTTAGCAGCCCTGTTGAAGGCTCTCTTCCTCCGACTCGAATTCAACACGGAGTCTCACAAGACGAGTGTATTAGGACCTCCACTATTCGTAACTTATATAAATGATCTACCTAAAGAAATAAAGCATCCTGTGGTACTATTTGCTGACGACAGTACGGTAGTAGTAAAGAGTGACAATCCTAATTCATACGAAGCAAAGAAAAACTTGACATTAAACAAAATAATTAATTGGGTTAAACAAAATAATTAATAATGATCTTGTTACAAATCTAGAAAAGACTAAAGTAATGCACTTTTATCAAAGGATTCTTAATATAAACGTTGACATTAATTATTTGGGGACTAAAATAGAGTCAGCAACTTGTACTAGAATCCTGGGTATTATTATAGATAATAACTTCTCCTGGAAACCGCAAACGGACGACATTTGTAAAAAAGTTAATAAATTTGCATATTTGGTATATTATATTGGGGCAACTTAGTGAATAAAGAGTATGTTTTCAAAGCCCAAAAAAGATGCATCAGAGCTATGTGTGGATTACAAAGTACTGACAGCTGTCAACCTCTATTTAAAAGCCTGAAAATCCTTACTTTGCCTTCTCTGTTTATTTATGAAGTAGAAATTTTTGATAAAACAAACATTAACCTGTTTGAAATTGTCTTTAAAAGCCAATATAGGAAACTACGTGAAAAAGATAATTTAGAGCTTAAAGTACCACACGGCTTTAATGAGGAAAAGTTTTTTTTGTTTGGCCCAAAGAATATTTAAAAAGTTACCTTGCTCAATTCATCATCTGCCTAGCCTTTTTCCCAACTTTATTGGGGTCGGCTTCCAGTCAAACCGGATTCAGCTGAATACCAGTGTTTTACGTGGAGCGGCTGCCTACCAGACCTCCACAACCCATTAACTGGGTAACACGGTACTTCTTGGCAAGACTGGAGTCAGATTTACTGGCTTCTGACAATCCGTAACGACTGCCAAAGATCTACAAATGACAGCCGGGACCAACGGCTTAACGTGCTTTCCGTGGCACGGAGGAAACTCGGTATGTCAAGATGGTCACCCATCCACAGACCAACCTTGGCAAGCGTTGCTTAACCTTTAAGATCGACCCGTGTGGCTGTTATTATTTAGCCACGAGCTCCTCAAGTTACCCTTACTATTTTTACAAGTTACCTTGCACAATTAAAAGTTTAAATTTAGTCAATTTCAAGCGAACATATGTACCTACTATATTAATACGGAAATGTTACTATAGTCTCAGTGAGTATTTTGATGACAGTTCGTTGACTTAATGGTATGTGTTTACTTGTAACATGACTATTTATACATGATGACTCAATATCAATTCTGAGGACAATGTGAAGTTCAAACTATTTTCGTTTATGTTACTTATTGACATTATAATTATCTTTTTTGACATTACTATCTACATTTCGTTTAATATTGACATTGCCTATTGCATTTCATTAAATTACATTTTATTTTATCTTAAAATTGACATTGATAATACTGAATTGTGATAATTTAATTAAGAGGTACATAATTGTCCTCCCATATAAATGTTTATGTACCTATTCAAATTCAAATTCAAAGCATTTTATTTCAAATAAACCATACACAGGCACTTTTGAAACGTCAACGTCGGTCAGTCAAAAACATGGAAGCTATTTGCACGTTCCAAAGCGTAGATCTCTATGGAGAAGAACGTGCAAGAAACTCCACGGACACTCTTTTAAATCATGTTCTGTTTTACAAAATTCCAAGTTACATATACTTGTTGCTTCTGCATGTGAGGACAATGCAAAGGAAAAAAAATGGGCTTATTATAAGTATTTAAAATATAAAGATTAAATTGAGCCAATGGTAGTTAAGACATGAGCAGTCTCAACCGACGGCGCCCGTTCATGAACCGAATGATCCAACCCACGCGCCGCCATCAGCGAGATATTGAGTGAGCATGACATGCTCTCAACCACCATGCTCGTTCATGTCCAACAAGTAAAACTATAACTAATCATATAAAACGTAAATGGCTTCATGGTACTCACATTTACAAAATTTGAAAAATATGCTTCTACTTTACACAAAACTATGGTTCTCAATGACCAAATAATGAAAAATAAATTAATAAAGACAACGATTAAGTTCTTAAATCAAAAAGAATAAATAAGTAATTATAATAATAATATAATTTGTATGTAAATAAGAATAAATAAACGAAATAATGTAAGTAGGTACCTCTAAAAAAAAAGAGAGCGAGCATCTCTTCCAAATATAAAAACCTAAAAAGTGGACCTAAGCAGCTTTGACTGTGGAGCAGGACCAGCATTTAGCCAAGCGTTTTTATCGAGGATATAATATTCCAGTTTATAATACGCTTGTCTACATAGTGTGCGTTTTATGCATGCTTTAAATTTTCTCTCATTCAGTTCGAGAATATCAACTGGTATTTTATTATAAAATTTAACACAGTACCCCATAAAAGAAGTGTGTACTTTGGCCTTTGGTATTTGTACGCCAAATGGCAAAACATAGAGAAACTATAAAATATACATAGTAACATCTTACACACTACTGTAACCTATGTTTACAAATAAAGAATATTAATTGATTGATATATTAATACAGCACACTCTTCAAGCACAAGTACAAAGCCGAACTGTGACGAAAGTTGACTGGTAGAAAATGCCTATGGCATTAAGTCCGCCTCTGTACATTTGTGTGCATGAAGTATGAAATAAATAATAAAGTTCACAAGTTCATTCGATGTTTTTTAAACCTGTGTCCGATAATGAAGTCAAAACGGTGATGACATCACTAAGAAACTCAAATTCGGCAGGTTATGACGAAATTAATACGAAGATTATAAAAGCATGCACTAATGAACTTGTTATTATTTTGACATATTTAATTAACTTATCACTTTATTATTTTGTATATTGGCACTTTTCCGGAATCGTTAAAAGTGTCAATCGTTAAGCCACTTTTTAAAAAAGGGGAAAAATCTGATGTTCACAATTATCGCCCAATAACATTAATACCTATTATATCGATTTTTTTTGAAAAGTGTATGTATAAGAGATTGATTGACTACTGTGTAATAAATTTAACATTATTAAAAAAGAGCAATTTGGCTTCCAAAAAAATGAATCCACAACACTAGCTATCTTCACTCTAATAAAAACCATATTGACTAATATTAACCGAAACCAATTTACTACAGGGTTGTTTTTTGACTTATCT
Source organism: Lacanobia oleracea (assembly GCA_950371165.1). Taxonomy (NCBI): domain Eukaryota; kingdom Metazoa; phylum Arthropoda; class Insecta; order Lepidoptera; family Noctuidae; genus Lacanobia; species Lacanobia oleracea. The sequence goes on from OX493397.1 coordinate 1,030,977, forward strand.
AATGATTTTGACCTAGTATCTCACGACTTGTTACTACAGAAATTGGAGGCAATTGACATTAGAATCCTACATTAGAGGCATTGCACTTCAATGGATATCGACATATCTTAGTAACAGGCAACAGCGTGTTGTAATTAAAAAAGTGAATATATATAACGACATGACACCACACTCCTCTGAACTCAAATGCAACAAATATGGCGTCCCAAAAGGAAGTGTGTTAGGCCCAATTTTATTCATACTATATATTAATTCTATTACTAATATAACTAATCATAGATGTATATTATTTGCAGATGACATTTCCATTATGGTTGCATTTGATAAAAATAATAATACATTTGACGATCATGAAACTGATATTAATAACACAATTGACATAATCATTAAATGGCTAAATAACAATAATTTATCGCTAAATCTGGCAAAGTCTGTGTATATACAATTTAACCGATCAAACAATTCTAAATATAATAACAAAATTAATATAAATAAAATTAGTGAGTTACACAAACTAAGTTCCTAGGCGTTACTTTGGATCAAGACATTAACTGGAAAACCCATGTCGATAATGTCTCAAAAAGAATAAATAATAATAATAATATAATACAACCTTTTTACCCGCGTCCCAAGGCTGGAAAAGCCAGAGTTCGCATGAGATGGAGCCAAGAAGTAAACCTGTTTATCATGTGAACCTACTTCTACATCACTAAATTAGAGACTGACATGACCACGTATAGACAGCAATTGCATGAACTTTTTACACGACAATACCAGAGAAGAGCTATAGTTAGAAATAAACTTTTATCTCCTCAACTTATAGAACAACTTAAAGAAGAAACACGAATAAAGCTACAAGATGCGGAAAATACTATAGGCATTGATTCTACCCCAGTATCACAAAACATACCCGAAACCACTCAACAACAACCACAGCTTAATAGTCAATCCCAACCATATAACCAATCACAAGCTTATACGCAAACATCTTATACGAGTATATCCACACAGACTGAATCGATAACAATAACACTAGAAAATGATATCGAAACCTACTTGATAAATTTAGAACAACCCTCGTTCAATATTCTGGAATGGACCCAGCAGTTCGACCCAGACTGCCAAAACTCCGATATAGCCCTAATCTTTTTCGGTTGATCAATTTGTTTAATGAAAATATCCTATGTCAATTTATCTCTGATGACACTCAACTTTTAGATATTCACACTCTTATATACTGCACAGCAGTAGTCATATCTGAAGAACTTGCCTATAAAATTACGCAACACTTAGAGAATAATATGCCAAAACAGAATTTTAAACCAGCTTGGCAACAAAGGTTAGAAAAATACATAGAAAAACTTAGAGCAGATTGTAGTAGACTTACACAATACATCAACAATAACAGGTCAAATAAAGTAGTAGGAAGAGTTGATGCAATATTTAAAAGTAGTTTTACACACGAAAACAACAACAAAAAACCTGAAGAGTTTTTAGACACTTTAAAACAAAAACTAGCCCTCAAAGTTCATAGACTCAGAAGATATAAAAAAGCACAGCAGCGTAAACTTGAAAATGGCGTATTTGCCACCAACGAAAAAATATTTTACAGAAACTTACACAAACCAGCTACTGAGACCAATAATGACAATAGCATAAACACACCTACTCAACCTATAAAAGAACAATTAGAAGCATACTGGTCTAGTATTTGGGAAGAACAAGTACAACATAATGATAAAGCTGCGTGGATAGTAGAAGAAGAAAGAAACTGGAGTGCAATAGATGAAATGGATTTTTCAGAGATTACAGAGTCAGATATTGCACACATAATAGGCAGATTACATAATTGGAAATCGCCTGGTATAGACAAAATACATAATTTTTGGTACAAAAAGTTAACATCATTATACAAAACCATAGCAAAAAATTTAACAGAAGTAATTTTAGGGCAACAAAGTATACCCGAATTCATTTCAACAGGCATAACTTACATGCTGCCCAAATCAAAAAATTCATCACAACCTTCCCAATACAGACCAATTAAATTAAATTAAAATATAATTTTATTTATTTCGAGTAACGGAGACTCATATACTCAAACAATACATAAAACACATAAAATACAACACAGAAAACATAAAACACATACAGATAAAAGACAGACAGGAAGTTACAGACAGGACTAAGCAAAAACGAACATGAACATTCACCCCGTAACAATATGCCTGCTACAGCATTGCCGGATATAGGGGCAATCCAGTCTGTTAGCGATCATTGCCAGGACGGTGTTGGCGCTGCCCCGCACTCTGCGCACCAAAGACGCGCACCGCTTGCGCATCGCCGCATGAAAGCAGTCGGTGCGCGCCTCCGCGAACATGCCCGAGGCGCTGCAGTGTCGGGGCAGCCTCAACACCGCCACGCCACGATATATAAAATATTAAATTCATCAATCACAACAAAAATCAACAACATTGAACGCCACAACATTATGGCAGAAGAGCAGAAGGGATGCAGGCGGGGCCACATGGGATGCAAAGAACAGTTAATAATTGATTCTACTATTCATAAACATGCCACTTCAAAAAACAGAAATCTCCATTGTACGTATATCGATTATAAAAAAAGCTTTTGACAGTGTTCCTCATTCCTGGTTGACCCAAATATTAGAAATTTATAAAATTAACTCAAAAATAATAGATTTCCTACGTAACATAATGCCACAGTGGAAAACCATACTCCAACTTAACCATAACCACAATAGTATTACAACGCGACAAATTTCTATCAAGAAAGGTATATACCAAGGTGATTCTCTGAGTCCCCTATGGTTCTGCCTCGCACTAAACCCTCTGTCTCGTTGGATGCAGCGATGTCGGGTTGGATATTGTCTCAAACACACTACAGACCAAACAACAATTTGACATCTTATTTATATGGATGATATCAAACTATATGCACAAACCGAAAAGGATATGAAAAAGCAAGTTGAAGCTACAGCAGAGTTTAGTCAAGATATCAACATGCAGTTTGATAGCATTGCATTTGATATGATAGTCTTGACAAATGTAAAACACTTCACATAATACGAGGTAAGATACGGCCCGGCAGCTATGTAGTAAATGACACAGACACCATAACCGCAATGGAATCGAGCGATTTATATAAATATTTAGGGTATTTGCAACTGAAAGGACTAGATCACGTTAGAATTAAAGATACACTTACGGCAGAGTATAAGAAGAGACTAAACGCCCTATGTAAAACTCAACTTTCCGGTAAACATCTCATCAAAGCTCTAAATACATTTGCCATTCCCATTTTAACATACTCATTCGGAATTATTAAATGGACAAAATAGACACAGAACAATTAGAGAGAACCACCCGTACAACACTTAAAAAATATAACAACCTACATCCGAAATCTGCAATAGAAAGACTTACTATCAAAAGACAAAACGGAGGAAGAGGCCTAATAGATATCCAGCATTTGTGGCGGAAACAAGTCTGTAGACTTAAAAAATTCTTCCAATCTAAATCTCGTACAAGCAATATCCATAAAGCCATAGTTTTAAACGACTTTAATTACACTCCACTTAACTTAAATAATACAGATACAGATATTATAAATAATAACCCGCAGACACAAAAAATTGAAGAGTGGAAGAAAAAAGTACATCCTCACGACTTAGAAAAAGCCCGTGTAAACACTGTAGCTTCGAAAAAATGGCTAAAAGTAGGTAATTTATTCCCGGAAACTGAAGGATTTATGATTGCAATACAAGACCAGATAATCAACACTAGAAATTACAGAAAATATATTATCAAAGATCCTTCAGTAAAAAATGATAAATGTCGTAAATGCCACATCCAACCAGAAACCATCCAGCATATTACCGGAGCGTGTACTACTCTCACGCAAACAGACTATACACACCGACACAATCAGGTGGCAAATGTAATACATCAAAAATTGGCAGTTAAGTACACACTCATACAAGACACACATAAACTTTACTTTGACCGCGCCATTCTTAACGATAAGACAATCCACTACAATAGACCAGATATAACCCTGCAAGATAAAATAAATAATGTTACCTATTTAATAGATATTGCTGTGTGTAATACTCACAACATACTGAAGACAATTACTGAAAAAATTAACAAATATGCAGAACTCAAGGATGAAATAACTAGAATATGGCGACAAGATAAGGTTTATGTCGTCCCTATTGTCCTCTCCACAACAGGCATAATCCCAAATTATCTTCTACATAGTCTGAAATTGCTTAGCTTAAAAGAAACTCTTTATATCACTCTACAAAAAGCTGCTATCTTAAATACATGCCGAATTGTTAGAAAGTTCATGCAAATAGATGAAAACGAAATAGCTGCCCCTCAAAACACACCCGCAACATAAGACACCACTCGCTGCATTTACGCGATCGCGCAGTACACAGTGCGAAGGAGTTCGAAGTTTGCCACTTGTCTCAGTTTTTTGAAAGCCCAAATAAGTTTTTTATACGCGTTGTTGTCATATCAATGTGCTGTCGCCAGCCAAGCTTTTCATCTACTATCACACCAAGATATTTGACGTGTGTTGACTTTGTTATGGCTGTGCACGAGCATTCCACAGAAGAAGCCAAGTTGCAGTCATGAAGTCTGATATTAAAATTTATAGCTTTAATTTTGGAGAAAGAGAATTGAAGATATGTTGATTTAGAAAGGTTTAAGGTGAGATGGTTAGATCTTAGAAAATGGCATATTTTATGCAGTCCCAGCTCAGCAGATTGCTGAACTTCGGTCCAGGTGCCCATGAAATACTAATGCCGTGTCGTCAGCGTAAGTAAATATTTTCCCGCTTGTAAGTGGAAGCTGACACAGCTCATTTATAGACTCGGGCCGAGAATACTGCCTTGTGGGACGCCATAGGTAACCCATGCATCAGAACTAACATAATCTTTGATTTTTACTCTTTTTGTCCGGTTGGTAAAAAAGTCCCTAAAAATTTGGAGGGCAATACCTTGTATACCGATCCTTTCCAACTTGTCCACAAGGAGGGGAATCATGACGGTGTCGAAAGCTTTTGCCAAGTCAAGAAATATGCCAACACATTTCAGTTTTTGATCTAGCTTAAGTGTGACGTGATCAACTAATTGACTTACAGCGTCTTCTGTGCTCTTTCCCGACCTAAAGCCAAATTGGGCATCAGCCAGGATCTTGTGGCGTTGCAAAAAGTTTGTAAGCCTTTTATTTAATACATTTTCTAATATTTTTGACATTGTCGTAAGAACTGAAATGAGAAAATACGTAAGTGGTACAAACAAGGAGACATGATTTAGCTACTAGTCAGTTGTTCAGTCGAAGGTTGTTGATGTCAGATTCACTCCTTATCCATATTTGCTTACGACCCTCAGTTTTTCTCAGAAAGACTTTCTCAAAAGATGTCCAGCAGAACTTGTAGCTGTCGTCCTTCGCGTAGTTCCTAGCAAGATAATATAGACGTTGGGCTTTCAAGGTCAGGATTTCAGTAATAAAAATTGGTTTTGCCGGACCTTCTTTCTTAATATGGCTCGTATTCGGCTTGTTTTGGGTGTTTTTTTTTTATTGAGTTGGCGTAGGTTCTTTAGGATGGTAGCCTTCGGCGCAGTTGAAGTGAAGTCAACCATTATGGTCGAAACACCTTCCTTTTTGTTGGTTCGGTAGACGTCTTTAATGTCTTGGCGCTGCAGATGGGTATCCAGGACGCTTGCCGTTTCCGTTACAATTCTGCATAAATCTTCTTTGGTTTCGCCTTGCTTTTTTGGGATGTTTTTTAACTCAATTTTAGATGAGTTCATCATTCGTTCCAAATTTCCTAGTCTCTCCTCGAGCTGATTTATATAGGAACGGTCAGCTTCCAAATCCTGCATTTTTATCACCATTTCGTCATATTGCTTTGATATATGGTCAACTGAATCTTTGATTTCAGCATTTTGCGCTTTGATTTCAATCATTGCCTTTTGAATGGATTTCAGCTTGCTATCAGTCTGTGTTGTGTTGGACTTTATTAATTCACGAATCTACTCCATGAAATTTGCGCAATCGTCATCGTGTTAGCGAATGCAGCTGTTTGTGAGTCCTTTGTTTGCGCATCAGGATCACAGCATGAAGGTGTTTTTGGTGGTGTGCGTTTTAGTGGCATGTTGAATATAAACAAGCAAAATATTTATAGTAATAATCTCAGTGTGAGAGCAAAAGCAATGTTTATGAGCTATCTTACTATAAGCAAAAGCGTTGTTCAAAAAATGTAAAAATAAACATTCGGTGCCAGGATTCGAACTTAAGCCACGTTACATGTAAGTCCGGTCAGCTTCTTATGCAGCTATTTAAACTTAGTATAGTTTGCAAAATTATGGGTCTATTTTTCAATTGTTTCGAAGTCAACGATCTTTGATATTGACTTTATGACCATAGGTAGCGTTTCGAAGCGCGCGATGCCACTGTGACTCACCGGCTCTCGGCGAATAGAAGCGGTGCGCGCCATGTGCCTCACTGCGATAACTTGTTTCTTTGTTTGACTCACTGGTAACTTTCTTGTTTCCTAATTAGTTTGTTAACGAATAATCACGGATATGTTAAAATAAAATGGCCTACTAAACATTTAGTTACACCGACTGATTTTAATAAAACTTAATATTTTGTATAACCCCCATTATTTTCGATACAGTCAAGTAGACGTTTGCGCATGAACCCAACAATATGACCGCATATTTCTCTCCCTCTAAATCTTTCCCACACCTCCATGCAATGGGTTTTTAATTGATCCGTAGACCTCTCATTCCGCGAGTCCCACCTTTGCACCATCGAACCCCATAGATTTTCTATGGGGTTGAGGTCGGATGATCGCGCTGACAATGGAATAACAATTACTTCCGGGAGATAGTGAAACCACTCACGCACAGTACTCGCTCGGTGAATAGGACAATAAAATTGTCCTGGACAAACGGAAATTCAGCTAACTCATCAGCTGGGTAAATGTTGCGCACAGTAGGTAGCATAATTGAGTCTAACACTTCCACATAAGTTGAACTGTTTGCGGGTGGAGGAATGAAAGCCAGTTCTCCTGGTTCTGCTGCATTCATCCATCCCCACATATTAATTGTGATTCAACCTGATTCGGTGTTAGGAATAACGTTTTTATCACACCAGCGAGTGTTATTCTTGCGCCATAAGTGAATCCTGCCCTTTTGACTGGATTTAAATGTTTTTTCATCTGAAAATACCGCAGTATTCCAGTCAAAATCTAAATAATCACGTGCTAAACGTTATTGTTCTTGTTTGTGCCTCTCTGTCAAGTACGGCTTTTTAGCAGGTTTTCTGTGATGCATGCCTTAAGCGTGAAGTGCATGGCGAACAGTATCCATCGAGGTCTCATATAATTCCGCAAAATGTCTCGTTGGTGCGAAACCATTCGTTTCGTTTACGTCCACCATATGTCGTCGCTGCTCCTCGCTAATAAGCTTCGGTCTCCCACTTCTCTTTCGACTAGCAAGGCTACCTTCTTCCTCATATCTTTTTATCCAAAGACTTATAGTATTTTTCTTAAACAAAAAAAAATATATTAGGCTGCTATACCTACTTGACTTCATTTTCATTATATGAAATGTTAATAATCATAATTATTTCATAAAATTTTAAAATAAAACTGCATTTATAAATCCAATAACCAATCCAATAAACCCAACGATTTATGTATTTCTCTTTTAAGCCTCATAAAGATACGATGGATGGATTCATAAATGGCACACATTTTAATTAGAAGATTAATTTATAATAAAGTTACAATTCATTAATAGCTATTATACTCACATTCAGTCCGGTTTCTTCAGATATTTGTGTTTTATTAAGACCACTTTTATGCAGCCCAATGATAGTCGGCCCTCACTTCAATACTAATATTAGCAATCTGTGTGCTCTATACCACTGGGCCATCTTGACTTATGCTAAGTTGATGAAATTGTGAATTTCAATCATTTGTTGGCGAAAACTTCAAAATAGAAGGTCGTAAGTCAAACTAATCGTCAAACTAATACGTTGTGAGAATTCTTATCGACTTTTGCTGGCGTCTGTATGTTCACCGATTTCTCCGCCAATTCTGGACCGATTTAAAAAATTCTTTTTTTATTCGAAAGCCTATACTACTGAGGTAGGCCCATTGTCACCAAGTCAGAATCTGATGATGGGATCCCATGAAAATCGAGGGAAACCCTTAAATTTTATAAACACATACACTGTTTGTCATAAACTATCTAACGCAATTCAGATATTTGTGCCTGATAATCATCATTTTATGTTGCTGAGCTGATGATGGAAGGTATAAGTCAGGATCTGATGATGGGATCCCTGAATGGGATAAAAAATAACTTTAATTTCGGAAGTCAGTGTTCAAAACCGAAATAACCAAAAACACCGACTTCCGAAATTAAAGTTATTTTTTTCTTTGTAGTTTTTTTTAGCATGGTAATAGCACGTTCAATACCTCACTTTTGACGTTTTGATACCTCCGTGTATCTACGACGTTTTTCAAAACACAAAGAACATTATTTTATTTGAACCTAGTATCTGAATACATATTAGTAAGTACAGTCTTCTTTTTAGGGTTCCGTACCCGAAGGGGAACCCTAAGCTAAGCCTAAGCCTAAGTACTAAGCCATCCGTCCGTCTGTCTGTCAGCGGGCTGTATCTCAAGAATCGTAATTGGTAGATAGTAGATATTTTTACATTGTGTATTTCTATTGTCGCTAAAAAATAAAAAGGAGCCCCCTTCAATTTTATATGAAAAACTTTTTTTTTTCGGTTGATGGTACGGAACCCTTCCTGTGAGAGAGTCCGACTCGCACAAGTGGAGGATTTTTGTTTGTTACAGCGCCAATAGAAAGCGGCGTAAGCTTAATAATAGACAGGGTAACTAACGGAACCCTAAAAACAGAACCTCGACCCGGATGGATCAAGTGCGAGTCGAACTCTCACACGAAGGGCTCTGAACCAAAAACCTAAAAAGTGTGGAGGGTTCCGTAGTAGCCCGTTATCATAATATAGAACGTTTATGTTGTTTAGCGCGATTCAGAATCAGAACCCGTTGGAACAGCGCGAGCGCTATCTCAGGCAGTTTTGTGAAACTTATGATATTTTGTTATGGTTTTTTAGTTTTTTTTATTCATTTTAGATTTAGTTTTTCAATATTTAAGTCCGCGTTATATACAAGCAACTACATAACCTTAGATGTGTGTGGGTGTATGGTGTGCATGTGTGTTTGTGAGAGGTTGTTTAGAAGTATTGTATGTTATAATCATTGAATGCGAACAGGGCCGGCCTTAACCATCTAAGCGCCCTGGGCGAGAGATGAAATTAAAATAACTTAATTTCATGGTGAGAACGCCCGGGGCGTCTTCTTCTGTTGCGGCGGCGGCGGCTGGGTCGTGATGTTTCCCTATCTCTCACACGTTCGGCCTCCTCCATCGCTAGTATTACTGCTTTGCAGAAGGAGGTGACCGCTTCCCATGCCTCCTCGCTCCGGACCATAGATTGAATCAGGGCCGGTCGCGAGAGGTCGCCGTCACCGATCACCAAAGGCCTACCTACTTAATCAAGTAATTCTGTAATTGCGTAATTTTTTCCCGCGTTTACGTAAATAGAGAGAGGGTAATGAACTTGCAAATATAGGAAAGCCATGATATGAAAGTATACAGGGAGCCAAATTAATAAACAATAATAAGCAAGTTTCCATTTCTCGCCTATCGCACAGTATAACGTATGTAGTAAAAGTGTGGGATACGACAACACAAGCAACAAAATGACAGGTCGTGGTAGATTAAATGTAGAAACTCACTCGCTCCTACGATAAATGTTGATAAAAATGAATTCGCTGAATTTAGTTCAAATTAAGTGGTTAAGTGCAACTTGAAATGAAATGGACTTCATAATGTCGACGAAGAAGCAAATATTCAATGATGTCTCTGTGATAAGCGCGGTGATAAAACCGCAAGCGATCACCGCGTGGTAACAGGCACATTCAATTTAAACATCAAGCTGGTAAGGTCTCGATCGACGAAATCAAGAGAGTCAAGAGCAGACCCATAACAAATAAAAAAAATAACTTCGCTCTGTCCCGCACAGATTTAAATACAAATCTCTTAGAGTTTGCAGATTGAACTGCAGAATCTTATCGAGTACCTAGCCACCTAGCGAGCTCAGTGGACGAACACAACAATGGAAGAACTGACTGGCTCTAATACCTTTAAGAACCGACGTATAAGTAGGAACAAGAGACTCTCTGATAATATGCAGTAGAAATGGGCACGAATGACAGGTAGATATTATACTCATAAGTGGTATTAGAATTGGACTGGGGCCAGAACTTTTCGAGGGAGGGTTTCTCTGGCCAGCACCTACCTACTTCTTTCGATTGTCTTAAGAGCGTAATTCTCTTTTCACTACCCAAGTAGGTACTTGAGCGTTGGGTAGTTTCCAACAATATTCGGGTTTTTCCTGGGAATTACTTGAGAGACTTGTTGACTTCATGCCGTCGTCGCAGAGTGTTCCAACGTGATGAGACCTAAACAAGCCCTCCAACGTCGACAGCGGCGCAGTAGTCGCGCGAGTGTGTTATCAGATGAAGTACGCCTGAGTCAGCGGCACTCGAGGCCCGCAATAAGTACGGAAGCCATCCGGAGCCCGGCACAGTGCTGTTCACGTCGACAACATGTACAAACTACTGGTACTGAGTTGTCTGCTGGTCAGCTGCCTCGCGGACCCCACTGGCCTTCCATCCTGGTAAGTTATCAGTTTTTTTTTGCATTGCTATCCTTTAGTCTTACCTATACATAAAATGCCAGTGTAGTTATAAGGATACAGAATAACCTACGTAGAAACACGAGCTTAATTCAGGATTATGCGCAGCAGTGGTAGTTCGGAGTATATCATGATACTCTTGGTGGTAGCCTCTTGGTGCCACTTCATATGATTATCTTTTTCTATTCGCGTGTGTCGCGTATTACGGGGTTTATACCCCGTTTTAAAATGTTTTACAAAATTAGTAGGAAGTTGTGTAAAGCGGATATCCTGGGACTGAAGACGGAATGATGGTCTTACGTCCAGCAGTGTATTTACAAATAAATCAAATGAATGCTTATCTATTGAGAAGTACAGCGATTGACAGTCCGAAATGTCTGATATAAAGGTCACACTGTCGGCTGGTGTGTCATGACTGTGCTGTCAAACAAATCATCCTACATCAACCAGCAACACAACTATAGTGCAGTACTCAATTTTTGGTCCCTCCCCCAGGCTACGTGAGGCAGGGCGCCGGCAGCGGCAGCCGCGGGGCTGCGCCGACCGCGCGGAGGGCTGGCGGGCGTGCGCGCGCCTCAACGACACGTCGGCGCTGGCGCCGCACGCCGGCGACTGCAGCGTGTTCTTCTACTGCGCGGAGGGCGCGCGGCCCGCCTGCCGCCGCTGCCCCGCCGGCCTGCATTTCAACCCACAGCTGCAGGTGTGCGACTGGCCCGCCAACGTGGAGTGCAGCCCGCGCCCGCCGCGCCCCTCGCGGCCCTCGCGCCCGCCCCGCGACGACTACACCACGTTCTCCCCTACCACACCTAAAGCGGAAGCCTCGGTTTCAGTTACTGACTCTCCATCTTCCCCACCCCCGGAACCGAGCACCGAACCTTCTTCGTCTGAAACTCCTCTATATTATTACGACACTACTCGTTCACCTGAATATTTTTCAACTACAAGCAATTACAGTTGGTGGGATTGGGGTTGGGGTCGTAAATAATGTTGACATGTCATCACTGGCATAGCATCACCTACTTATATATTTTTTGGTTGCTTAGCTGCAAAACTAAATCATTCCAATATCTGCCCTTAATTTGAACAAGATTATTTGATGATTTTTTTTTATAGTTTGACTAAAGTTTACTTTTCTACGGTACCTATCTACCCAAATATAACTTACTTCAAATTTTGTATTATAAAATAATAGTTTTAAAACGCTTTGGCTATAATTAATATTTGAACCAATAACTTTGATAAATAAAATTTTGTATCAATAAATTTTGTATTCTTTATTTGATTCTTTTGAACATGATGTAGATTATAGACGTGGACGGGACAGACACATGTAAAAGACAGTGACAGGGCTCGGGGTCCAGCCGGGCTCGGGGTCCAGCCGGGCTCGGGGTCCAGCCGGGCTCGGGGGTCAGCAGGGCTGCGCGCTCGCCGTCGCGTACAGGATCGACAGCGCGTTGCAGAGCGCGCGGTAGTTCACCTGCACGAAACAATACGATACTAATAGTTAAGTGTTATGCTGAGCTTGTATGTATTGCGTTATGTTAGGTGTTAGTGTGCTGTATCGTGGGAAGCTCCCAGTGAGCATTCGCTGCCGATGCACTTAGCTCGACGACGTGGCTGTGGCTGTGAAGAGGCGAGAGTGAGTTTATCAGCCGCTGTAGATAACACGTTATATTTAGGGCCGTCTTAAGACATGTCGGCACCGAATATCAGTGTCGACATGGTGCCGGGTGGAAAACTTAATATTTGTTTTTGAGTTTTCATACAGAATCCGGAGTTGCTTTATTATTTAATATTGAATTGCACTTATGCAGAAAGTCATTACAATCTAGGGAATGTATGCTTACTGTTAGAGTGAGTTTATCGAGCTCGAAAACTAACAAACAGTCAATAGTAGGATAGATTTGCTTTCGGACATTCAGAATTTCGTCGTGATAGCGTGACGGCTGACAGGATAGTATGGAAGGAAAAACGTGTTTTGCGCCGACCATGGGATAAGGGAGGAAAGATGATGACTTAGGTTTGGCCACCAAGCGAGCATTGAGCGTGGAGTTTGAGAAAAAGATTCAAATCATCCGGATAGACTTTTGGCGTTTACGTGATGAATAACTGATGGAAGGTCTTTGATCAGTATTAAGAACAGAAGTGGTCCCAAGATTGATCCTTGACTGACTCCGGAACGCGTATACGAAGCGCAGAGCTTCGCAAAACAAATATCATTGTTGTCCTTATCAAAGGACTTTCGGAATACAAAGTACAAGACCTGGGGCCCTGTTATGACCTGCTAATGCCATCATGATTAAGTTGTGAAAAAGGGATAGTGTTATGCGTCTTGTATAACTCCGTCTCCCTCCCACACCGTTACCATAATGGTTTTAAAATGTCATAATAGGTACCCTGGCCTCCATGGTCCAAAGGTTTAAAAATGAAGATGGGTGAGAAGGTTCGTATTTACAGATCTTTTTTTGTTCTGAAAGCATGTTGCTCGTCGCATTGATACTTTCTGACTTGAAAATAAATGTAAGTACGTAATACGATTTCAAAAGCCTAAGTATGTTTTAATTCTTCTACGAATGTTATACTGTCACTTATGGGAATGATGGGATGACCCTTGACATTTTCGATAGTTATGTGTGTGTGTGTATGTGTGGGTGCGGTACCTCCTCGCCGCAGCCGCGCTGGTAGCCGAAGCACTTGTAGATGAGGTCGCGCTCGCGCGCCGACACCAGCGGCAGCAGGTTGCGCTGGCACAGCGCGCGCTCCACCGATACGCGCGGGATCGTGCCGCACTTCTCCTTGTCCATATCCTTAATACGACACCAGATAAGCTATTTCCTGTCTATTTTGTGCAATATTTTAAACGAAGAAACAAATAACACTACGAAGAAATCTTTTTTCAAAACAGTGTCAAAAATAGTAAAATATTAATAGTATGAGGAAGAGTAGTGAAAACAGGAAAGACACAATTCAAAACCGTCTCACCTCAAACACCTCCTTTATGTTGGAGAGCTGGTCAGGGAACTTGGAGAGCTTCTTGAGCGCGCCGGAGACGATGTTCCTCTCCTCGAAGTTGAGGAAGTTGAGCGGCGAGTCGATCGTGGGCACGTGCGGCACGGGCGCCAGCAGCGGCGCGCGCTCCAGCCCCGGCTGCGTCAGCGCCTCGCCCACCGTGCTGCAGAAGCGCTCGTACTCCACGTAGCGCCGCCGCGCCGGCGCGCAGAACCTGCGACCACACGCCTATGTACTAGTGAGGGCATCAAGATCACTGTGCTGGTGTTTAAAATATTTGGCACTTTGGGACTAAAAATGTGCTGCCTCATAACTAAATAAATAGAATTAACCTCGCTATGGTAATAATTGAGCAAACATTAACGAGCTTAAAATTATGGTAATTTTGAAAAGTTACGTTGTTGACTTCCGAAGCTCGTTTTTAAGATTTCACCAGGACAACCTGGTGAAGTCTTAAAAACGAGGTGAACCGACAAATGTTCACCTTGTAACGGTGTAGGTACCAGCGGTGTCGTATTTTTTTTTACTTGACAAGGGTTTGCTTTTGACTCTAGTAGCCAGAGGTGACAGAGACGAGGTCGACTATGGAGTGTGCTTACCCAGAAGAAGCCTGTTAACTTTAACTTTTAAGCAATTAGGGTTGAATGCGTTCGGAAACACAGACGCAGGTAGAGTTCCACTCCTTTGCTGTGCGCATTATAAAAGACGTTTGGAAACGCTTAGTACGAATTGGTACAATAGCAACAAGGTAGGGATGGTAAGATGCAATGTCTATATGTCCTATGGAAGAAGGGGTCCGATGGGATGAGATCGTGGAGTTCTTGGGCACACTCACCGAATTACGATCTGTAGAAGACCGACAAAAACAAACAAAAAATATGACCATGTCTCTGCGCATCGGTCACTTCTGAAGTGGCTGCCCATACGCCAGCGCAGAGAGCAGAGGGCGCTAAATACCTTGTTCTCGTTTCTTAACTCTCCTAATTTCCCTAGTTATCTAGCACCTCATTTTCAATACATTTGCGCAAACCACACTGACTGGTAGAAAATGCCTAAGGCATTATGTCAGCCTCTGTACATTTGTGTCCATGAAGTATTAAATAAATAAATAAGCAGGCAACCTTACGGCGATGAGCCAAGCTGTGAAACTTGGCATTCACCAGTTTTACGTCGCTAATGAGCCCCAGATCTTTTCGGCATGCCTGCTTGACAGCTGTCAGGGCTGACTTGCGTTGTGTATACTCACACTTCCATGAGCGTGTCCATCTCGACGGGCGTGAGCACCAGGCCGGCGGAGGCGAGGCCGCGGTAGAAGTCGGCGCGCGGGATCACCAGCTCGTTGCGCGGGTCGAACTGCTTCAGAAAGTCGCGCGTGCGTACGCCCTCGCGCACCATCTGATAACATTCATGCCCTTTATTTGACATCATTCAATTTTAGTTCTACAAGTATTGGTTTTCTATGACTCTCTATTACCTACATGTGTTGCAATGGCTCGTATTCGGCAGGTTAGGCCGAATAGGCCGGATGTGCTAAATAAAGATAATAGTGAAATATCTATATTATACATATACAGAGTTGATACGACAGAGGGACATTAAATTAAACTACGTATACTATACGTGTTCAGTATTAATTCGATACGGTACAAAAACAAAAAGCGCCATAAATGAGAAAATATTTTTTTCAAACAAACTAAATAGCTTGCAAATCCGAATAAAACGCAACCACCCTTTGTAAAAAAATGACACTGACCTTAGATACCTAGGCCCCTAGGTAACAAAGCGGCAACGTCGCGCGCGCATTTGGGTTTATGTATGTGCATGAGTCCACAAGCATCTCGAAACAAAAATAAAGTGGATTGTGTCGTTTGAAAATCGGCCTTAAAAGAAAGCCTTTACATCATGTTTACCTTGCCCTTGATCTTGGCGAGGATCTGCACGATGTCGGTCTGCAGCGGGTCCTCGCGCGCGTGCGTGACGCGCGGCTCGGCCGACGGGCCCGCCACCACCGCGCTCTCCGCCGGCCGCTCCTCCATCTGGTACATACAACACGTTTACTAGTCACGCTTTGTAAGCAAGCTCGAGATCCAAGGTCTCGTAAGCTTCCCTAGATCAGTAAACAATCTAGGTTACCGACGTGGCTCACAGAATTTTCAAAATTTAAGTGGGATATGGGAGGGACATTCCATCTGGAATTCCTTAGGGTGTATGTACCTCGTCTAGCAGGCGCACGTAGCTGAAGCCGCAGTCGTCCAGGTAGCGCGCCTCCAGCGCGCGCACCTGCGCCGCGCTCGGCAACACGCCCAGCCGCGCCAGCACGCGCCGCACCGCCGAGCGCGACACGTGCCCGTTGTTGTGTCTGCGGGGAACAGCCGAGCCTGAGGGAGCCTCACTCACTACACTTGTAGCGCGTAGTTTGTCGAGAAGGCAGTTTAGAGCAGTACTTGACAGTACATTCTCTCATCGGCGTGCTACATGGGGCGTTTGTCTGTGTTACTCATGTTATCTAACTAAACTAAACCGATAATGCTAGATGCGTAGTTCAGTATAGGTTCGGTTTTAGTAATGGCTGTCCTTTCCAACGCTAGATATAAAATTATCTCAAGAAAATTTTGAATGTTGCGACAGTTTTCCATTCAAAAGCCAGACATCAATTTGATTGAACGCTCAAACGGTATCGTGTAGTGCTGACTCGTCGTGGTCGCAGAAGGCGGGGCGCAGGTCGATGGCGCGCTCGGAGCAGGCGGCGCGCACGCGCAGCAGCGCGGCCTGCGCGGCGTCCAGGTCGCGCTCGGTCTCGCCCTCGCCGCGCTCGGCCGCCGCGCCCACGGCCGGCAGCGCGCGCACGGCTGAACTCGCCGCGCCCGCCACCGCGTCCGGGTGCTTCTCCAGTTCCTTGATTGTGAACACTGAGGGGACACACCCACACGACTTACTTTACTATACATTTTTTCTAAAGATTTTGAGTCTGAATCTGGTTTTATTGGATGCTGACCCCATTAGAGTTGGGAAAAGGCTGATGATGATGATCTTGAGATTACGAACCAAGGGGATAAAGCAGTGGCTTATGTTATGGCCGCCATATTGAATTTCAAACTTAAGGCGATAAGCGAATAATAAGGCCATTTTGAGAATTGTTTTTTCTCGTAGAGTACCCGTACCCGTAAAAGGATTTGATATTTTGGTTTCTGTTTTTTGACTATATGATCTACCTAAATAAAGGAATCCACGATGCGATAAAATTTCTCGATAGAAAAAAAATACAAAGTTCTATCTGTCATTTTGCCATTTTCATTTTAATGACGTAATGCATTAGATTGATGTTATGAAAACTGCTTTTAAACATATAAAATAAATAACCTTATCTGGCTAAATTCACAACAGGTTTTGAATTCATAATAATTTTATGTTATAAAATCCGAAATTTACTTTTGGCAGTTATTTTTTTTTATTCCGAGCCACCCTCATTCTATCGCCATCTCTTTTTTGCCTTTTAAAAGTTTTTGCATCACTGTCTATTCAGATAAATTTAGATGGTCCGTGGGCCTTGTCAAGGTAAAACCTGTCACTTTTTTGCAGATCAGAGCTGTCAGATTTTCGTTTTCGAGCGTTTTGTCAATCGTTTTACGCGTGCAGCCTGTGGGTAATGTATACGCAGAAGGCTTACAACGCTCTGCGCGTTCAGTATAACAATGCGTTGAGGATATTGTTGGGGCTACCTCGGTTTTGTAGCGCGTCTGGCATGTTCGCTGAAGCGAGATTAGATGATTTTTATGCCGTTATGCGCAAGCGATGTGCGAGTATGCTGAAGCGATTCAGGGGTAGCCCCAACAACATACTGGCTACACTGGCGGACAAAATTGATGGGCCTTTCATTAGGCACTGGGCAGCTAGGCATGTGCGTACTGGCGTACATGTCGCCAATTAATTTGAGCTTTTTATGTACTAACAATAGGTTAAGATTTTACTAACACTATATGGATCAATGGTCTGAATTAAATAAATTATTATTATTATAGATCAGCAGCTTAAAGTTGTTATTTGTTAATATTAGTGATATAAAATTTATTTCCACCGTGTGAGTGTGTTAGGAATAGCATTTTTTTTAGACTGGTGTGTCTGTTTTTTATAGCTCATTATCTCACATTTTATCTCAAGAAACAGGCTAAAATAAATTTATTTATTTCATGCTTTGATGTACGTCAAACATCAATGTGTCAAATAACTAAACTTGCCAGCTTACGAAAAAAAAAATCAGTTTAGAAACTGGCTTCTTCTCGCGACTTCATCTGCGTGAATTTCAGAACTAGGTCAAGAGAGAAATGAGAATAATTTAAAAATGTATAACCCAAAATTATAAAGAGGGAAATGAGGTCAGAGGCCTCAACACCTACTTTAAAAGAAATGAAGAGTAAATGAATAGCTGTCAGTCACAAAAATTTTACTCCTTAATGAATCATTCTGACCTCCTTGTAGTTTCTTGCTCATAATTCTAGCTTCAAACATTCAAACTCAACTTATTCGTGATTCAGACATTGACGCCTTTATTTAGATGATTTGACGTATATTTACTTGATGTATAATTAATATCAAACATATCAAATTAATTAACTAATTTAATTTAATTTAATTCCAGACAACCATACACACAATTATTACACAATACACAATTACAGAATTAAAATATTAATTTTCAAAACCAATCAATAGATATTAGTCCAGTCAATTTAGACCAAAATATAGGAGTGAAGTTACAATAATTCGCACACAGCTCAAAATTGGTAGAATCGTTCAAAACACTATCATAAATGAAATCTAATAAGGCCTCATCGATCCGATACCTGGAAAAAAAAATTACTTGGTGTTAAAGGTCACAAAACGTGTTTATCGCGATTTTCAGAAAATCGGAATCTTTCTATATTCTTTTTTCGGACAAGCCCGCTACTCATTCCCAACCACTGCAACTCCTGAAAGCCAAAATTAACAGTGGCGACCACCAAAACAACGCCGAGCCAATAAAACCCGACCAGTCCCGGAGAAACGATTCAACTGTCTCTGATCCTGCAACGAAATTAATCAGAAAAATACAGCGGAGGAGTAGGAAAAAAATATATATAAATTCCACTTCCCTCCGTATCAAGCAGGAGACAGAATGGAACTAGGCCAATAGGCACCAAGGGACATATACAACTGGGTTAAGCCCAATTGCCAAGCACCTCAAATTATATCTTACCACTAAAACTAATGGGTCCTAAATGAGGGCTATCGTTTTCGGGCTCACCAGTTGCCGCCATTGGCGAGTGAGGAAAAAAATGTTATTATGCGCGCGTGAGCAAAGCTAGAGCTAAGATAATAATAATGCCGTAAACGCAGGATTAAATACAACATAGATAGTGCCGCAGTGTTAAGCAGACACATTTTGTTCGAAAAAAAAGGACATAATACATATAATATTCGACACAAACCATAGGATACACCCATGCCCGTGCCGTACAACAGGGCATTAAAGTCACCGTCGCCACATCGAGTGACTACAGGGAGCTGGACAGGCTTCTCCTCGCCAGGAAGGTTGCCTTCCACTCCTTCGCTTTTCACGAGGAGAAACAAGTCCATGTCGTAGTGAGGAATTTACCTCACGACCGACGATATTTACTCTGATTTAAAGGAGAATCAGAAGATCCCAGTGCATGCGGTTCACCGCATGCACCGCCGCGGTGGAGCATATGATATGGTGCTCCGGTGTGCTGGTGGTCGAGGACAACTTCCACCCAATCCACAAGGTCGCCAGGATTTGCAACCTGGAAGGCCTTAAGATTGAGAGACCTCACCGCAATGGAATCGTTGTCCAGTGCCATAGATGCCAACTGTATGGACACTCGCAACGCAACTGCCACGGCAAACCACGTTGCATCAAGTGCCTGGGTGACCATGGCACTCAAGACTGCCCCCGGCCAAAGGACCGGAATCTCTACGTCGACCCTCCCAGCTGTGTGCTGTGTGGAGAGTCAGGGCACCCGGCTAACTACCGGGGCTACCCCAAGGCTCCCAAATCTGACGAAGCGCGGAAACGCTCGCCAACTAAAGGAAGCCCTCTCTAAGAAACCCCCTACGACTTTCAAGTTCACAGCGCCCCAGCCCCTGGAACGCGCTGAACCACCAGAAGCACTTCCCAGCGCTTTCTAAAACCACCCATGCTTCGTAGGCCCCTCCGGCCCCCGAGGCTCAAAAGTCCTCCCCGGCTGTCCCAGCCCAAAAGGACGTATCTATCCCGCCCTTCTCCCTGCCAACGACCACCCGGGCAGGCGCCAAACTGGGATCACGGCCTGCGCAGAAGTCTGCGCAAAATCCTCCCCTCCCCCTCCCCCCAAGAGTAACGCTAGTCTTCTCGAGGGGGCCAAACACTACAATACCCAGCTGATGCCACGACTGCTGCTACCAAACCCTTAATGTTGTCCGTTGTCGCTGCTGGATGCTGAGTTGCTGGTGAGACCGCCGACTACTGGTGGCGTTGACCGCCGACTGCTGGTGGCGTTGACCGCCGACTGCTGGTAGTTAACGGCCAGCTGTATTCCTGGCAATGATGAGGTTTTCTTCCATTTTCTTGATTAAGTGCTCGAAGGACCATTGATAGGACAGGGAGAGTAAAATAGCGGACATTTTTATTATAAGTTATATTAAAAATTAATATAAAAAATGATGTGTTTGCGCGACAATGGTTTTGAATACTCTGTTCGTTCGTTGAGAGCCGCCGCACGGAACGCGGTCGCGCAGCCCGCCGCTCCCACTTCCCCGCCGCTGCCGCCGCCGTCGCCTGGTGTTCATGTTTGCGTGAACACCCTGGCGTTCTGTTTACCCAGGGCATTAGCGATGCAGAAGGCTGTGGCTGAAGACTCCAGCCGTCTCAGGGAAATCATCGAAGAGTTCGGTGACGTTCAACGCCATATTGTAGAATTCAACACCCTTAATGGATAAAGCCCATTGTAACGGTAGGTTCAAACCGAAGGCCCTCCAGATAGGGTACTTCAACGCCAACGGCCTCCATGGCCAACGTGATGAGATCGCCACTTTCCTCCGCGACCATCACTTAGATATCCTTCTGGTGCAAGAAACCTTCTTAAAACCACACTACCGGGATCCTAAAATTGCCAACTATCGTTTGGTTCGCAACGACAGGACCCGGTGTCATGGTGGAGGCACTCTTTTTTATTACAAACTGTCCCTGTACTGCACTTCCCTATGAATCCTCCCACTTTATCCCTGATTGAGACCTCTGTCTGTCGGCTGGGCATGACAGGCCATCAACCTATCACGATCATCTCAGCTTATATTCCCCCCGCCACCACCTCGGATAATAATTCCGTAAGAGATGATCTTTCAGTTCTTCTTGGATTGAGCGACTCTGTCATTTTAGCAGGAGACCTCAATGCTAAGCATCTTTCCTGGAATAGTCAGGTGACTAATACCAGAGGCAGAGCTCTATGTGGTCTTTTCTGCTCTCTTAACTTTGATGTTATTGCTCCGATACATCCCACGCATTATCTCCATGTAACAACCTCCGACCCGACGTACTCGGCATCACGGCATTTTTTTTTTTTTTGTTGCCGGGGTAGAAAATCCTCATGGATGTCCCTCGCCTGGGGCGGGCGAAGGGGTCTGTCAGACTCTTACTGACTAAAAACCATCCCGGTGTTCCATCTCACACTTGACCGAGGATTGTGAGAGCTAGTACGCCTTCTATAATCCCCAGCTATTGCCCGCGTATGCGGGTCACCTCAGGCCCGCGGGAGGAGCAAGTCCCCCCGCAATGTCCAGTAGGGGCGCGTCTGGAACAATATACGCCACCGTCTCGGGTCCTGCTAGATTGGGGGCGGCGGACGACCCCGAGTCCACCGTCCCTCCGGACCTTTCTACGGGGGCTGGAAGAGGGCGTTGTCCGCCGACGCCCGGTTCGCCTGCTGCGGCACGGGAGAGTGGCCACGTCCTCCCTCTCCCTCTCCGCAGCCTCCTTCTGCCAAATTACGATTTCGCAGAAGGAGGATCACCGCATTCCATGACTCGGCGCTCTCGACCATCGAACGAGCGACGGCCGGCAGCGACAGGTCGGGTCCCACATTGGATACGAGGGCACGGCGCTGCTCCTCCCATGCGGCACACTCTGCCAGTGTGTGCTGCGCCGTGTCCTCCGACAGTCGGTGCAGTGATGGCACCGAGCGTCCGGCACCCTTTTTATGCGACACAGGTACTTCCCGAAGCAGCCATGCCCCGAGAGCACCTGTGTCGCCCGAAACGACAGGGAGCCGTGCTTCCTCCCGAGCCATTCGTCGAGCACTGGCCGGATGGCCTCGATAGTGGCGAGGCCGGTGGTAGGTCGCGAAAGTCTTTAACGCCAGTCCCTCACCATGGCCTCGCGGAGCTGTGACCGACGCAACTCGATCTCGCGCTGCATCGATTCACCAACCCGCGTCCGCACCTCCTCGCGCCACCGGTAAAGCGAGGCGAGAACCCTCGCCTCTAAGTCCCAGGGCGGTGATCCGGCCAGTGCACAACCCGCCTCGTAGGAGATCGTGCGATACCCCCTGATAGCCCTGACGGCCATCGCCCTCTGCGGTCTTCGCAGTATCGCGATGCTGCCGGCCGTCAGGTCAGAAGCCCACACCGGGGCCCCGTAAAGGGCCATGGATCACACGATCATAAGTATAACCGCCTACAGGCGGTGCTCGGGCCCCCCAGATTGGGAAGCAGCGTTGCGAGCGCGCCTACGGCGTCCATTAACCTGGGCGTCAGCCGCCGAAAGTGGAGACCAAAGTTCCACTGGCTGTCGAGCACCAATCCTAGGTACTACCTACTTCATGGTAGACTCGACAGCAATTTCGACCCCCCCGACTACGATGTGCACCCTGGTGGCGGCGCCCGTCGGGAGCCGTGAATGACCATGGCCTCCGACTTCTCCAAAGCTACCTCTAGACCCAGGCGCCGTATGCGACTCACAACTTGTCAGACCGCAGCCGTCACAAGCAACGCTGCCTCCCTGTACGACCTCCCCCGGACCGTGACCAGCTTGTCGTCCGCATAACACGTCAGGTCTACTCCCGGTTGGAGCTCGCCCCTCAGCACCCAGTCGTAACCGATGTTCCACAGGGGTGGGCCCAAGACCGAACCCTGTGGAACACCGCACGACATATCACGACGGCCCTCACCGTCACATCCCCTGTAGGTGACACACCTATCCGTCAAATAAGCCCCAATTATGCGGCGGAGGTAAGGGGTCACTCTGTGGTACCTCAGTGCCTCCCGAATACAGCTCCAGGATAGGGTGTTAAATGCGTTGGAGATGTCCAGGGACACCGCCAGCATTACCCCGCTCCGGGTTACCGCTTCCTCCGCCAGGACTCTCACGCGCATTATGGCGTCGATAGTGGAGCGCCCGTGCCGAAAACCGAACTGACTGCCGCCGTCTAGATCCGGCCCCACTCTGTACAAGTGACTGACCAGGCGGGCAGCAAGTATCCGTTCAAAAAGCTTACCCACCTCGTCTAACAACTATGGGCCGGTATGCGGACGGCGAGTCTGCTGGGCGCCCCGCCTTCTTGAGCAGGACCAGACGACCTGTCGTCCACTGAGCGGGAAAGCGGCCCTGCTCAAGGCAAGCTGACTCAGCTGGGGCTCTAGCTCCTTCAGAGCGAGGACGAGCGCGCGGCCGGGAACTCCATCGGGCCCCGGGACAACGGTTTTAGCCCGGAGTCGCATCAAGGCCGTCCTCATCTCTGGTTGTGTCACCTCAGGGACCTCCTCATCCTCCGACTCAGCGGCTGTGGGCAGAGCCATCGGCGGCGGTATACACACTTCTCTGTCAGGGAAGAGAGCTGCAACCACTACCAGTAGCAGCTGAGGCTCTAGGCTCTCAGTGAGTGGGCGCGCCCAGGCACAAAGTTTTCCTCGGACCGCACGATAAGGGTGCCCCCAGCGCATCCCCAGGGAGAAGCGAGCTAAATATCTAGGCATGATCCTCGACAAAAACCTCACCTTTGGAGTGCACTCCAAAGGCGGTACGCTCGCGTGCTGCTTTTGCTCTCGGTAGGCTTTATCCCATGCTGAATGGTATGCTGAAAGCTATCCCTTAAATGCAAACTGCGCATCTACACCACGTGCATACGCCCGATAATGACCTACGCGTGTGCCGCTTTCGCACACACAAGGAACGCCACATCCATAGGATGCAGACTATCCAAAACCATTTTCTCCGAAAGGCCACGGGTGCCCCGTGGTCCGTTAGGAATGACCGACTGCATGTCGATCTCAAAGTCCCAACTATTAAGCAATTCATGAAAATTAGTAGGATTCGCCGTCCTAGGCATACTCTCGTCGATCCTGACGACCAAATCACCCTCATTCAAGAAAGCTGTAGGGAAACCAGCACTCTCAAAAACAGAAACAGACCGCCTTCCGTTTTCCGACCTCGCCGCCGAGGTCCTTCGCGACGCCCCTGTAATGCTCCCCTGTCTTTTGCCTAACGAGCCAGCCCGCGAAGCTGAGCCTTTAGTGATAAATAATTCCCCAAATAATTTATTTATTTATTTAAAATAATGTAAAATAACACCATAACAGCTTACATATCGCCAATTCGATGTTATCACAAATGCTTCTTGACAAAAATAAAAAAATACTATTTGAAAAGAATTATAAAAAAAATCATATACAATGAGATTAAAAATACAAATATAATTAAAATTCAATAAAAACAATTAAAATAAAAGATAATTACACATTCAATACCCAATAAAAATACAATTCAAAATAATTAGTTTAAAATAAAAAAATATAATTAGAAAAAAAAAAAAAAAATTACGGTTATAAAATCAATTAAATTAAAATACAATAAAACATTAAAATTCAATAATATTAAAAAAAAAACTTATCTAAACATTTTCAATGAACTTCTGTGCCACTCCTGTGAACTTCGTCAGGCTGCAGTGAAATATATCTACTTCTTCCGAAATAATGTTTAAAAATCTTAAGGCGCGTGATAAGGGGGCAAACTTGTTAAGGTTAGTCCTAGAGGATGGCTCCAGTAGCGTAGGCGTGGGGCGACGTGCGCCCCCACAGCTGGGCGGCGCGCGCAGCCCCAGCTCTGCTAACAGATCGGGGTGGTGAAGCCAACCGCGCAGCACCCGGAACACAAAGCTACATAGAGCGACGTCCCTCCGCACCGCCAGCCTGCTGTACCCTACCATCCCAATTACGAAAAGACTCGGGTACATGAGCGGGAAGAACGGATAGACGCCGTACTGCTTATTAAACAAAAACCGAGTAAATTTGTTTTGGATTCTTTCCACCATAACACTGTACTTGGCCTTGACTCTAACCACTGCCGTATTCTGAAAGTCTTTGCACTGCCTAAGTATAAATCCAAGATTTCGGAAGGACTTGCCGCATATGTCTAAGATATGCTCACGAAACCTTAACTCTGGAACCATCTCCACCCCCAAGTCACGCACATGCGTGACTCGTGACATAACCGCGGCTTCCATGTCATACTGATGTAGCAGAGGTTCCCGCGCGCGAGTGTAGCTCATAATACTGCATTTGGAAATATTAAAACTTAACTTATTATCTACACTCCACTGCACTACAATATCAATATCCTGTTGAAGCCGTTCACAGTCCGAAGTATGTGCTACAGACAGGAACAACTTGAGGTCGTCTGCGAAAAGCAGACACTTCGCCTCCTTTACGACTTCTGGGAATGACCCAGCCAGCCCCTCGCTGTCCCCCCCAAAACGACGCCGTTGAGCCGAGGTCCGTACCCCACAGGGGGTGCCCTCAGCGAGCGGAGTTTTAGTTAAGTTTTGTAGCTTCGGCTGGGGGCCTTACATTCATTTGAGCACACAGGCAAGTCCGGTTTAGAAGTTGCAACCCTTCTAGAGGTTGAAACTACGAGTGCCCACCGACAAAAAAAAAGACTAAAAAAACTCAAAGCAGTGATCAGTAGAACCATAACTTTATCTGCCATAGAGTATAGAATATTTTAGTAAAATATTCACAAAAATCAAAACAAATAAGTGAATAAATCTCGTCAAAAGCCGACCAATAGTGAAATTGGACATTGCTACACTAGCGCCTCTAGCGGCGAATCCAAACGCGATAGCCTTCATTGTGAGCTACTTTTTATTCTAGTAATAGGTGTGAACGCATGGAAATTTATTATGACTTCTATCGCTTTGTACGCGCGTTTGAATCGATACAAATGCGACAATCTGCTTTTTGGTCCTTTCATCTATAGCGCCGTGAACCCGCGTTCGCAAAACGTGCGTCGTCGGCGCGGTAAAAATACGCCGTGTGCATAGGCTCTTACATTATTACATACCATCAGCGATGAATATGATTTGGATGTTCTTCAATTGTATTAGAACTTTCGAATGAAGTTAATGCAATGATCAATGTCTTGAAAACCCTCGAAAACAAAATGGCGGCCTTTGAACTGCAATCTTTGGCCTTAGCTTTGTGGCACGAGCGGAGGAGCTCGTGGCTAAAGAATAACAGCCGCACACGTCGATCTTCAAGGTAAAGCAACGCTTGCCAAGGTTGTTCTGTGGTTGGGTGACCATCTTAACACACTGAGATTCCTCCATGCCCCAGAAAGCACGATAAGCCGTTGGTCCCAATAAATTTTATTCTATCTTTAAAAAGGTTGAGAGTATTGATATATGTTAATATAATTTGCTTGTAAGGAACCCTGAATTATTTGGCGGTATGAATTAGTTGACGGGGTGTCGCTATATTCGATTTTTTGAACTTTTGATGATGGAGAACGAGGAGAGTGTGCGGTGCGCTCGGGGAGAGAGGGATCTTCCTAAATGGCTAAATCACGCTTTTGAAGTGTCAAAAATTATTAACCTATGCTCCTAATAATCGTTTCCATAGTTGACATCTGAATGGCGCTCGGGAAGTTAGAATTAATAACTGAATGAACAACTCACAAGCGAACCGAATATTTGATAATAGAACCTAAGGCACGAGGAGTGGTGATTAGATAACGCGCGCGTTGCTAGTCGAAAGATATTATAGCTGCTGAAATTTTATTCAATATACATGTTTTCAGTTATTACCAATGAAATATTTTTTACACATACCAAAATAAGGGTTATAAAAAAAGAAAAGGCCGATTAAGAAGCAGTCCCGTGTCT
This sequence comes from Lacanobia oleracea, assembly GCA_950371165.1. Taxonomy (NCBI): domain Eukaryota; kingdom Metazoa; phylum Arthropoda; class Insecta; order Lepidoptera; family Noctuidae; genus Lacanobia; species Lacanobia oleracea. The sequence continues at coordinate 1,058,008 of OX493397.1, forward strand.
CAAGGCTCGCACTCTTCTTCTGACCGGAATGTTTCTGGCTACAAAAGAACACTTACAGAGACAGACGCTGGTCAGCTCCAGTGCCACTGAACAAACTGTTAACAACATAGTACAGAACTACAGACCCTGGTCGCAGTCATCCTCGAAGGTGCGCCAGCAGACGCGCTCGGGGTCGTTGGGGTCGAGGTAGTGGCGAATGACGCAGACGAGCTCGGGTGGCGTGAGCACGGTGCCCAGGCCCAGAATATCCAACGCGCGCCGGAACTGCTGCGGAGCGATGCGCCCCGAGTTCAGGGGGTCGTAGTCCTGGGGGCGGACAACATGCTCCTCGTATTGTTATCACCAGACCCTGAAGCTATCGAACTATGCCTACAGGATACTGTAGGCCTTTTTACAAAATTCTTTCGGGAATTGAATATTAATATCATTTTACTGCTCTGCTGCAAGACAGTGACGGAAAACTAAAACAATATTATTAGCAGAGCAAGATAGAGCCCAGAGCCGCCAGATGTTACGGTCTAAGCTAGCAGGTGTGCTCGTACAAAGTACTAACATTACTCTATCCTACAAATGTTTGTTACAACAAAATATGTGCGGCGGCTCGGGATCTTGGACTTTAAGAATTGCCACAAACCCTGAAGAATTCTGACACCCTGAGACGTCTCTGCATGACATATTGCTGGATCCTGAGCATGACGTCGATGAGCTGTCGCGAGGGCCGCGGCTGCTGCAGCGCCGGGTGGAAGTTCTCCTGGAAGCCCAGTGGGTCGGTGGACAGCCCCGCCTCCACCTCGGGCCGCACTATCTTTGGCAGCGTCGTGTCGATTATAGCATTCGGGTTGAGGTACTCCTGCGCAGTACATGTCAATCATCAGGTATAAGCAAGGGTTCTAGGATAGGATAGAATATAGGATCTTAATACAACACAGACAAAAGATTCATTCATGTAAATATGTATGGAATAATTGACCCGAAGTCCAATTTCTGTCCGGCCAAATTCTAACAATCCAAAACAAAAACGAGCTGATTCCACATCACCTGTCCCAAGCCCTGAATGCCGTGCTTCTTGACTTCGTCCACTGCCTTGAGGAAGTCCACGTAATCGATGGTGTACGAGTCCTTGATGAACTTGCGCACGAGCAGGTTGAAGTCTTCGGCTGTCACGATCACGCCGATGTAGTTCAGGATCCGCGCGAAGTGGGCGAACGTTATCCTGCCGTCGTTCTTCGCGACCTGCACGATTTATTATTATATATATATATTATATTAGGAGTCAATTTTTTAAGATAGCAGAGTAACTGTTTTTCCAAAGACAAAGACGAGCTACGACGAGTTATTTTCCACGTAATAGGAGGTGGTAGCATAGAAGTACCATTGTTAAGTTTTGGGTATAATTGCACGGGCATTAGATAGCAGAGCCTACGACATGCACAATCCCTATAAGGAGTGAGAATATTGCCTGGCGCTGGGCACAGATCCCAATTCCGGGCTGCTACTGAGAAATTCCAGATGGAAGAACTTAATACTACACCCGGCAATCGTACCAAAGATCATTCAGTTTGACACACACCTCGTATTTATGACAGCAAGGATGTTGCAGTAGCGATGACAACATCATGTAAAAGTCTCATCGACAATTAATAGTGACGGTTGTTCAGCCAGTTTTAGATGAGCTATCAGATTCTAGCCACATTAGCTGTTGTTGTTTCTGGAGAACAAACCAGCTCGTAATCCTGGAAGTAGGGCTTGAGCGGCAGGTCACGTGCGGCGATGGTGGCCAGCAGACAGCACAGGCGCCGCAGCTGCCACTGGTCCAGCTTGTGGCAGTCTGGCTCAGGCGGCGGCGGGCACGCCTCCAGGATGCAGTCCGCTGACGTCTTGTCACGTCCGCCCGCGTCTAAGGCACAAATGGTTTGGTTCTAATATTTTTCGCTATATAGGTACGAACATTGTTTGTTTAACAAGTAAGTAGGTAGCTATTCATAACTTGGATGTTTATCGTTACTGAGAATCATGCTTAGCTTTTTATCTACAGGGTTACTTGTAATTCGACGTATATCCGTCAGGTGCTGATAGGGGGGCCAAAATGCAACAAATTGAACCACCTATATGTATGGCCGAAAGTCAATCGCTCTCGAGATATTTGAATTTTAAGGTTTTTTCGATATTTACCCAAAATTTTAAAATTAATTCCAAATAAAAAGAAAACTTCATTTGGTATGGGTACCATTAGAATATGATATTGTAGCTGGCACTTCAATTAAGCTATGAACATAATTAAAAGTACTTATTTCTACAACATTTTTAAAATGATGATTACCAGACGGACGTGATGGACTGGAACGGGGGTGTAATGAGGTAGGTCTATCCTTCTTCTAATCCTTCGACGTGAACTGTGACCACCCGACTGCGTCCAGCCGCGCTGACGCGCCATTCTAGGTCTGGATAGGGGTTGATGCACCTCTCTGTAAAGCCCCTAAAATTCCCCGTCGAATGGGGTGAAAATCAACCCTTCAACCCTGCCCAATGGTGGGTTTGTTGCAATTAACTATCGAATCTATCGACAAGTGTGAACTTGTCTACTATTAAGGGTTGACTTCCCGAAAAACTGTGCCCCATGGGCTGTTGTACTATATGTCATAGGGTAGGTGCATCATCCTTCTATCCAGATACACAATTTTTGAAGCCACCCCTCTAAGGGTGGAAGTTACTATAAGGTCAGCAACCCGGAAGGGGAAAAATCTGTGTTTTTACATTTTCTTAAATTATGGCTTTATGCCTCATCTGACCATAAAGATGTGTACATATTTGAAAAGCGCTCAGTGCTAGGCTTCTAGTGCTTACTATGTAAAGTCTAAATACTTAGATTTTCTGTGTTTAGTGAATGAAGGTGTCTGTAAATAGTGGTTTTTTGCTATCCACCCTATTAAAATATAATAAATCATCATCTTCCTGCCCTTATCCCATATTACTTGGGGTCGACGCAACACGTTTTATCCTTCCATTCTGTTCTATCAGTCGTCACTCTATCACTACCTCCCTTTTCTTTCATATCGCTCCTCACACAATCCATCCATCTTTTCTTTGGCCTTCCTCTCCCTCTCCATCCATCCACATTTATGTTCATAACTCTTCTAGTTATATGCGTTTCATCCCTCCTCTTCACATGACCATACCAAGACAAGCGATTCCCTTTTAACTTTTCCGTCACTGGCGCCAATTTTAAAGTGCCTCTAATGTACTCATTTCTCACTTTATCCACTCTCGTTACTCCACACATCCATCTCAACATTCTCATCTCCGCTACATGCAATCTATTTTCATCCGTCTTTTTCGTAGCCCAACATTCTGATCCATACATTACGACAGGTCTTATCACGGACTTTTATATTTTCCCTTTTATTTTGAGGGGCATCCGAGGGTCACAAGTTGTTCCAGTGACCTGTCGCCTTTTCATCCATCCTGAGTTGATCCGGTGCGTTACGTCTCGGTCTATATCGCCATCTCCCTGGACAAACGACCCGAGATACCGAAAGTCGGAGCAAATCGGTATAGGCGTTCCGGTGAGAGCTATAGGTATCGGACTGGAGAGACCGCCGAAATCGCAGAACAGGTACTCTGTTTTGGTTCTGCTCAATTTCAGGCCAACACTCTCCAGTCTTTGCCACCACGTCTCCAATTTGCTCTGGACCTCTAGACCGCTTTCTGCAACCAGCACAATGTCATCAGCAAACAGCATGCACCAGGGAGCCCCTTCCTGGATGTCCGACGTCAGAGCGTCCATTATCATCAGGAAGAGATAAGGGCTGAGGGCCGAGCCCTGCTGTAAACCGACTGCTACACTGAAGCTGTCAGTGGTGCCCCCACTGTAGACCAGACTAAAATATAATAAAAAAATAAATAATAAATACCTTTGAGTAACTGTCCTGTGTCTGTATGTGTGAAATGTTCAATACCTGTGTACCTTCTTTACCTTTGACTTTTACCAGCCATCAGAACCATACCTTTTAGGTTTTACCAGGAATGTGAAGGGGAAATGTGTAGCCCTACCTATCTATTTATTTAAAGAAATAAGTTCCCCAAGAACATCTTATGTGTCCGGGGGAAAACGACAATAAATATGATTTTAATACTGTTACATAGCTATCAAACTCTAACTATACCAAATGCATAAGCTCTTAAATATTGCATTTCATTACATAGGCTCTTATGTGTGCGAGTTATATAAAACTATTGTTGCTTCGTCGCGAACATGATGAGTGATTTAAGAATAATAATTTACCAGTCTTTTCATTACACTCTTCAAAAAATGTTGTCTCGCTCAAAAAATTACAATGAACATAATCGTACAAATAACTAAAATAACTTGCCTATTCTGTTAACTTCCCAAAAGGTTATACAAGTTAATTTAAAGATACGCGATTCGATTTTAGTTTTATTTAAAGTACCTACTTAAAATGAGTAAGCTTGAGTTTTTTGTGGTGGTCCTTATCAGGGTTCCATACTCAAAGGGTAACCAACGGAACCTTATTACTAAGCCTCCGCTGTCCGTCCGTCCGTCCATACACCCGTCCGTCCGTCCGTCTGTTTATCAGCGGGCTGTATCTTAAAAATAGGTAGAGATGCCACATATCGCGTATCTTTAAATTAACTTGTATACCTTTTTGGAAAGCTAACAGAATAGGCAAGTTATTTTAGTTATTTGTACGATGAGGTTCATAGTTATTTTTTGAACGAAACAAAATTTTTTGAAGAGTGTAATGTAAATATAAGTAAGATATTATTCTTAAATCATTCATCTATCTATACTAATATATAAAGCTGAAGAGTTGTTTGTTTGTTTACTTGAACGCGCTAATCTCAGGAACTACTGGTCCAATTTGAAAAATTGTAAATAAATAGTGTTAGATAGCCCATTTATCTAGGAAGGATATAGTCTATAAGTATATTATCACGCTAAGACCAAGGAGGACCAGAAGCGGAGCAGACGAAGTTGTACGGGTCAACTAGTAATTTTAATATTTTTGTTGAATTAAGTACTTTTAATTATGTTTATAGCTTAATTGAAGTGCCAGCTACAATATCATATTTTAATGCTACCCATTCCATAATGTAGTTTCCTTTTTTGAAAAAAAAAAGGAAACTTAAATTTGACATTTAACTGCAAATATGCAGTTAAATGTCAAATTTTGGGTAAATATCGAAAAAACCTATAAACCTATAATATTTCGAAAACGATTTCGACCATCCATATGGAGGGTTCAATTTGTTGCATTTCGGCCCCTATCTTCACCTGACGAACATACGTCGAGTTACAAGTAACCCTGTATATTATATTAATACTTGTTTTAAATTATATTTGGTGCGTCGCGTCGATGCTAATTCGACTAAAATGATAGAGATATAAAGCCTTGGTTTCAAAGGTGCAACTATCACGAAAATTCAGTAAATCTGCCCATAACCTACAATTTGAAGTACATATATGTGCATATGTAACCCAAAATAACCCAAAATGTTATGTCCTAAATCCCCCCTACCCTATTTGACAGGGAGAGCAAGCCTCACTCGTTTGACAGCAGTGACAGCCAGCCAAGCTGATATTTTGACAGTAGCTCCCTTAGAGGCCAATTTATGCGAGTGAACCCGCGTGAATTATTTAGAACTGAAATTAGGGCATGCTAGTGTAAGTATTGACGATTTTATAACGCCGGGATGAGCAGGGTACATTCAGGAAGTGCTTTATTAGTTAAAATTTTATATCTTTGTTAACTTAGCTATAAGGTGGAAATAGGAGCATCTGATGTACAGCCTCGTTATTTTTATCCTGACTACTAGGTTTGTAAACATAAGATATTTAATTATGTTAGAGTGCGTTTAAACGTCTTGACACGACGCGGCTCGGTACGGCTCGGCAAGGCTCGGCAATCGTACGATCCTTCGCTTATCGGTTTTTTGACACGGATCAAAGGCGCGCGCGGCTCGCGTGGTGTCGTGCTACTCCGCGTCGTTAAAACGCACCTTTACATGATTATAATGTGTGTAATAAGTAAATTAGAGTCAAGAGGTAATTAGAAAGGATTCTATTTGCGCAGAGCGTGTGGCATCGCGCCGAGAGTAGCTGTCAGCTCGGGCGGGTCGGCTCGCGTATTGATTGCATGACCTGCTTACTGTTGCTAAATAAAACCTTCGGATTGCTACCTCCAAGTGTTCAAGCTCTGCGGTACCTACTTCTTGGTACAGCAATGTATTAAAAAACTAAATCGCCTTCTCATAGCTAATGCATAATTTAAATGTGTGGTGTCCCAGGTACGTAAATGATTTACATACCAATGTGGGTGCACTTAAATCGGTTAGTAAATCTAGTAAATGATCTGGTAGGTAATTACTTGGAGAACTCAGATGTCTCGCAACACTTTGAACAAACCAAATCAAACAAAGTAATTATTATATTCGTCAGTTTAATTGCAAAAATACCAAATATTAATCGAGTTTAAAACATTAATGACTGGCGAGTCCAAGTACTGTAGCAACCGCATGTCTCCATAGGCCTGTTCAGAGTTCAGATCAGAATAAATTGCGCTTAGTTTCGCGTGGTACACGCGCATGGTACGTACACCCGAGGATACACGTGAGAGAGCGAAACCAGTATCGCCATACCGCCTAGGTAGACGGTGTCCTTTCGCTTGCTTGGCGAGACAGGTTACGCGCGTCAAAAGTTTAGCAAGTAGCTACCCATAGCGGTAGCGATATCCGCTTATCCACTCGGCTTTCGCTAGCTCCGTGGGTAGCGATTCGTGCGGAGTTCTGAACATGCCTTAGCTTGGACACTGATAGCATTATGTTACTAGCGTCGTGCGGTTGGCAGTGCTATCTGATTCGGATCAAAGTTGTTGCTCGACATATGCCTCTCTGAAAATACAAATTATTGCGGTACATTCCTGGTCTGTGTTTGTGAATGTCTGTTGATAAGTGCATCACTTGGAAACAGCTGGGTTGATTTGGCATTTTATAAACGCCATCCCTGTGTGTCACAGCCTTTTCTTCAACTCGATGTGGCTCACTAACGCCCAGGGACTGTAGTAAAGGACCTCGTCTCACCTTCTCCATGTATGATCTGACAGAGCTGGTGGTACAGCACGCGTCCATCCTGGGCGCGGAAGTAGTCTGCCAGCTGAGCGATCTCCGCGTCCGACAGCCCGATCACCGAGCGAAGCGGACCAGCCAAGATCGACACGAACTTCGACTCTGAAACCAGGAAACATCGACAAGGTTATATCTACTATATTCAGGACTGTGCTGGGGCAAATGCATCGGCTCACAGCATACGTTATTTCTATACCTAAGTAACGTGCAGTGATCTGCCCGTCTGTAATGTAGTTCATATATGCACTCCTCGCCGATTACCACTATTTCCTAGCATGTGACCAAATACGACTCACCAGAACGAACGCGAACGGTCACTATGCAATAGAGTAGACAAGCGAAGTTAATGTATAGGAGGGCTTAGGGCTCTTTCTCATCACACAAAATTTGCGAAAGTTTTGTATGAGGTTTTTTTTAATTGAGCCGTGGTCCGCCAAAATGAGCCTATCAATTTGTCGGGTTAGCAGTGGTACCTGACATGAGGGAGTTGCCCTCAGGGTCTAGCGGGCGGTACCAGTCCCACAGGTTGAGGCCCACGCGGAAGGCGGCCGCGCGGATCTTGTTGCAGGTCTTCCATACGTCTGCCAGGCGGACTATCTGTGGACCAAAATACCGTATTATAAGAGACCTGCAACCATAGATATAAGAACGAAGTATAAGTTTTTTTTATTTCTATGCTAGCAACAAATAACTTCTGCAATTTAATGACATGAGCAGCAAATGATTTTATTTATTATATACTTTATTGTACAACAAGCACAGGAAAAACGCTTATAACTAACTAACATAATCATCGCTAACTGTTTGCTTATTTTCTTCGGCGCTTACTATTAAGGCATGATTACTAGGTTTTACCATTGACTTCACTGGCGTGAAAGTAAAAAATATATCGCAATGGAACAACCTGTTGGGAAATTAGCATCTTATGTCCTATTTCCGGTCTGTTCTACCTGTGTGCAAGTTTCATTCATATCCGTTTAGCCGTTAGACATGAAAAATTAAAAAACAGACAGACAATAAGACAGAAAGACAGACATACTCACAGGGACATAGATAATATTAGTGTGAAGTATATGGATAGCATGGATCGACGGGCGCATTTACTACGCATTTCTTAAAACGTTCACCATTACCAGTTATAGATATGTCGGATACAATATTTATAAAATTTAGAATGTGTTCTTCTCCATCGACCATGGTGGAAAATGATCAAGCCATGATATAAAGTCAAACTTCTGTACCTTTTATGAGGAATAGCTGTGGTTCCACGATACTCTTGGGCTCAACGGGTTGGCCCGCAATGAACAGCAGATTCCTTATGTTCTTACTGTCAGTAACTTTAATTACAATACGTACATTGCCGTATCTAGGGTTTTTTAACAGGGCCTGGCCCCCAACCTGAGATGCGATGCACAATAAGAAAAATCATTGAGGTGTGCGTACGATCGAAAGTGGAATTTTATGTCAGTCATAGTCAAAAGGCCCAGGTTGCTCTTCACAATCCCGGAGCCCGGGACGATTTAAATACCTTTGTTGACTGATGCAGGAACGCTCCAGAATTTTGAGAGTGTAGAATAAAGAGCAAGCGAAGCGAGCTCGAAAATTTTTGTACCCTTTATCGGATCGGTTTGATTTTTATGAGGCAAAAAGTTATTTATATTTAGATTTTATTGGCAATTTATATTCTTTACCTTATACAGGAAAGGTCAGGAAATTCAGAGATTTTAAAATCCTAGAGCGAGCGAAGCGAGCTTGAAATTTATGTACTCCATCTCCTTAGGTTTGATTCGTTATACTTAAATATAAGAAAAAGTTACACACACAGTTTTCTACACTTGACAGTGTAGAATGCATAACCGAGCGAAGCGAGCTCAAAAATTACACTACGCAACAAATAAAATCCTTGTAATCACCATGGTACAGAAAACTTACAGTAAATCAAACTTTTCAGTCATGTATAGATTTTAAGATGTGTTATATCGTTACGAGTCCCGGGACGATATAAATGACTTTGTTGACTGATGCAGGAAAGCTCAAGAATTTAGATAGTACAGAATACAGAAGGGAGCGAAGCGAGCTCGAAAATTATTGTACCTTTTATCGGATAGGTTCTGCCATTACTATCTAAATAGATGTATTTTTTTGCCTCATACAGGAAAAGTCAAGAAACTCAGAGAATGCAAAATTGAAGAGCGAGCGAAGCAAGCTTGAATATTTTGCTCCCGATTTCATTAGGTTTGATTTTTTATACTTAAATAGATTACATTTTTACGACAAAATGCACAAAAGTTCAAGCACTAAGTGCAGAATGCAAAACCGAGCGAAGCCTATGTTTTATGTAGGTAATGAATGTAGGTTTCTCGGTGGTACTGTTTTTCTCATTGATCATGATTTTGTGAAGTTAATTAAAGTTCGAACCGGTCACCAAACATCCTGGGGTGGGCCTCGGACCATTCTGGGGCGGGCACGGACCACCCGTCCACCCCTCTTATATACGCCTATGAATACGTACTATTACAACAAACAATAACAAACGTTTACTTATGTACAATCCACAATTGCACCATCACTCACCGTTTCATGCATTTTGATGGATTTCCTGATAAGGCCTTAACAGTACAGTTTATATAAAAACGTTACTTAATTCATACGTTAACAATTTCAATTAAAAAAGTATATTTTGATATTATAAAACTGTTTGTAAATGCACACAAAAATTTGACGTTTGGCAGCTGACACGATGCAACTGTCATGGCGTCTATTTTTTTTTCATTTTTGATTTTCGAATTTGCCTTCAACTCGCAAAGGAGGATTTTTAACTACGATTAAAAGCTTCAAGGTTAGATAGAGGAACATTCACACTATAAAAATAGTCGGCGCGCTCCAAATAATTATGTAGGTACTATGTCACTACGAAGTCTACGAATTAAAGCTCTCGTAGCCATCCGCTACGAAGGGTCTACGAGCCATGCTACGAATTTTTGTGTAGTTAGATCGTTATAATTATTTTATTCGAGCTATTAAAATGCCGATTCCAGATAATAATTAGATTAAGTCTCTGATAAAGTAATTATGTAACCCGTTTTTTTAAATTATTTTGTTTGATCTTATCTTGTTTTTAAAGTAAGCAGATTTTTTTACCTATATTTTAATCAATCGACAATGACTTCCCGTGTCATGTTCTAATCATTCCAAGATAATGAGACCTGAAGGCTCCTTAAGAGAAAATTACAAATTCGACTCATCAATCAATTTGTCAATGGGACCACGTCGGTACCGGCCCGTTACGTTACACCCCCTTTTTATATAGCGCCGAAGCTTTTGTCGCGCGGTTATACATTGCTGAGTACATAAGGTAGTCTGGAGAAAGGCGTAGGTTGTCGGAGAGAAATGTACGAGGGTGTACTGTAGAGCTGAGAGGCTGAAAGGTCGGAGGTAGGTCGACGCATGCGCGTGGTGGTCGGCGGTGACGTCAGAGGATCGATGTTGGCGCGGCGTGGCTCAGCTCCGCCGCTCCTGTCACCTCCGGAGCACGCGAACAGCCCAGCGACGATGATGTGGCCACACGTTACATAAGGCCCCCCACGTGCATTCATGTCCGGCAACCACCCATGTGCGGGCTAAGCTTCAGGACCAGGAATAGCCCTTCGCAGAAAACCTCCCTCCGATGGGGCGACAGCTGCGCGGTGAGGAGCAGCAGTAACTCCTCGGACTAGTGAGGGGACAGTGTTGTGTGTTGAACTGTGCTGGTGACACATGGCAGCCTAGTGACGTGCAGTGCGTCGTGTGCACACCCTAAGCGTTTTATTGAACGGAAAGTAAGTATTGATGGTTCTATAAACACACCTATTGTGTACACACTTCTACGAGTGTTACTTAATAGCGAACCAAGTTATCGCTACGTATTCGATGTGCTGGTGGAATCGAGAAGAAAGCTGACTGTTAGACACAGTTTTTCATCATTTCGAACGTGTTAAAGCTGCCAGTATCACATTTTCTGTGAACTTTTCACATTTAGACAGGAAATAGAATATTACTGTTCGTATGCATTTGAAATTGTGATTTTTACTATTGTATATACCGTCTGACCTTTCTGTATGGTTTTTCATGATACAAAAAGTATGAATTAGGTAATTAATTGTTTATAATGAGATAAATACATAAATAGTGCCTATTCCACGTTTGTTATAAAGATGTAATCAAATCTTTAATCACAATCGAACAAGGTTAGTCAGAAAGAAACATTGAATCAATAACCGAAATGGAAGGTAACATTATCGATTGCATGTGGTATTAATAAACTCTGCTTGTCTACACAGTAGTACCTACTATCATGATTATTTCAGCCACTAATCGTGGGTTGATCAACGATGGGTATTACATGGAACAGGTTGGATGAAGGATAACTGATCACAGCTGGTTCCAATCAGTCTAGATACAGCTACTATACGTAGGTAATCTCCTCCTCTTATGATGGAATTATGATTATCAGCAAATAAATGTGGCTAAGGATCCCTTAGGATTGGATCTATTTTTAGCTCTGAATATATTGTTTATGAAAGCAATCACTTGGATTAACCCTCTGAGTTGGTTTTTTTAACTGCTTCCGTTCGTTCGTCTGTCTGTCAGCGGGCTGTATCTCAAGAACCGTAATAGGTAGAGATATGACATTTTCAGTAAGTTGTCTTATATTGTACCTACATTTTGAGCAAATAAAGTTCTGATTCTGATTCTGAAAATGAATTGCGTCGGGTGCGGTGGCGGGATAGGTGCACCTTTTTTTTTTTTTTTTGCTTTCGGGGGGAAACCTTCAAAAGGCGCCTGGGCTTTTAGGTTAAAGACCAGGCAGGGACTGTGGGATTTTTACCTCACTAAAACCACCCCGGTGATCACCATCAGCACAAAGAAGGAGCCCCGTTACCTCTTAAAAGACTACTCCGGAACCCCCTCTGTGCAACGCCTGTTAGGACAAATCCCTGGGGAGACTGTAAAGGGGTCTCCCCTTAGCCTCGCTATTCACGGCAGCACGTGATCACTGTGCCACCGCCTTTCCTAGGATCACTGAGTTGGCGGACAGAGACCCCACTCTGAGCGCCAGCGACTCTGGAGACCCACCTGCCTTAAATAACGCAGGCGGGGTTTCGGCTTTTAGGCGTCGAGGCGGTTGCCTCCCTGACGCCTCCTTCTCCGAGCAGGATCAGCCCTCTCACGATCCCGCTCGGCGGCCTCCTTCTGGACCATCACGACCTCGCAGAAAGCAGCCATTTCCCTCCAGTTTTCATTATCTGCCAGCATAGCACTCACTACGGCTGGCAGAGTCAGGTCTCAACCAATCTTTGCGACCAAAACCCGCCGCTCAGAGGACCACGCAGGGCACTCCTCGAGCGTGTGTTGTGCAGAGTCCAGGTCGCCTCCGCAATGGTGGCAATTTGCCGTGGCTTCTCGCCCAATCCTGTTCAGGTACTCAACAAAGCAACCATGCCCGGTCAGCACTTGAGTGAGCCTGTAGGAGATGCACTCCTCTCTTTTTAGCCAGGCTTTGAAGTGGGGCAAGACGGCTTCGACAACACGCTTGCGCGAAAATTGCGGTTGCTGTAGCCGTTCGCGCCACCGTTCGAGCGCGAGTCGCCGTTCCTGCCGCCTTAGCCTTACAAAAGCGATTCCTGGCATGCTATTGCCACTTTGGCGTGTGGCCCGGATCCGGTTATAAACACTCGCATTCATATCCGCCAGGATGTCTAACGGTGGAAAGCGTGCCAGGAGCGTTGCCGCCTCAAAGGACACTGTTCGGTATCCTCGTGCGATGCGAATGGCCATTTTCCGCTGCAAGCTGTTGATCTTAGTCCTGCAGCGTCGGACGCCTGATAGTCTTTGTGACCAAACAGGCGCACCATAGAGGACCATTGATCGCACAACACCTGCGTAGAGGCAGCGAACTTCTTCTCGTGGCCCCCCGAGATTGGGTAGTAATCTGTGCAAAGCACCCACTGCCCTTCCAAGACGGGGGACCAGGCGCTCAAAATGCTCTTCAAAGCCCCACCGACCGTCCAGGGTTAGGCCAAGATACTTGATGTGCCGACTCACTTGGACTTGCGCATCTCCAACTGTCACTAATGCGTTGGGTGGCTCCCTGCTCCTCGGCAGTTTATGGAACCATAGCGCCTCAGTTTTATGAGGTGCTATCTCTAAGCCCAACTCGCGGATCGAAGCCACGACTTTTACCATTCCAAGCTCGGAAAGCTGGATGGTCTCGTGGAAGGTGTTTCCAGCAGCTAACACTAAGGTATCGTCTGCGTAACAAACGATGTTGTCGCCAATGGGAAGGTCGACACGCAGAACCACATCGTATGCCAGATCCCATAAGAAAGGACCTAAAACTGACCCCTGCGGAACCCCCACGTAATCTCCCTCCGATAACACTACCATCCCGGCCCACATAGCGAATGTGCCGGTCTCGTAGATAAGCCCCGACGATGCACTGCAGGTAAGGGGGGACTCTGTGATGTACAAGTGCCGCCCTAATCGCATCCCAGGGCAAGGAGTTAAAAGCATTGACGATATCTAAACTTACCGCCAACACCACCCCACCCTGGGACACTGCCTGTTCCGACAGCGAGCGGACGCGTAAGATCGCATCCACTGTAGAACGCTGCTGCCGGAAGCCGTACTGGCAATCAGCAAGATCGGGACCGAAACGCGACAGGTGCCCGACGAGTCTTTCGGGGGGTAGGTGCACCTACGAGTTAAATGTCAACTTCAATGGGTTAAGTCATGACATTTAGTAGTAACATATAATAGCTATATAAGATTATAGCTTAATATAATCAGCTCATCATGTGGCTATCCATGAACCAATACCTTCTTCTGTCATATGGTTCTAGGTCACTATTAACATTTATAACCTGTATTTGGTGAAGCTCGCGGTTTAAGAATACCAGACGCATGGGTCAAACCTCAAGGTTAAGCAACGCTTACTAAGGTTGGTCTGTGGATGGATGACCATCTTAATATACCGAGTTTCCTCCATGCCTGGAAAGCACGTAAAGCCGTTGGTCTTTGCTGTCATTTGTAGATCTTTGGCAATCGTTACGGATTATCAGAATCCAGTAAATCTGACTCCAGTTTTGACAAGAAGTCAGCAAGTAGGCAGCCGCTCCACGTAAAATACTGGTATTCAGCTGAATCCGGTTTGACTGGAAGCCGACTCCATTATAGTCAGGAATAAGGCTAGGCAAATGACTTATATTTGGATATCGTTGCGAGCCCAAGACTAAAGGGTAACGGCCACTAGCGTCGATCTTTGTGGTTAAGCACCGCTTGCCGGGATTGGTCTCTAAGGGAGTCAGAAAACAGTAACCGTAATCTAACACCAGTGTTGACAAATAGTATCGTGTTACCCAGTTTGTGGGTTGTGGAGTACAGATAGGCAGATAGAATTCATCATCATCAAAGACGGTTAAAGTTTACTCTTTTTGTGAAGATCTATGTTAATGCGAGCGGAGCCTCGGGCAAAACCTAGTATATAATATGAATATCAAAGCAGTAGTATCGTTTATGTAGGTGCGAGCTCGCAAGTAACCGTCCTCCTTGCTCCAGGAGGCGGCATCAGTCAAGATGATCAACATCGCGGGCGTGGTGTCCATCGTGCTGTTCTACGTGCTCATCCTGGCCGTGGGCATCTGGGCGGGCCGCAAGAAGCCGGCCGGCAACGACTCGGAGGAGGAGGTCATGCTGGCCGGCCGCTCCATCGGCCTCTTCGTCGGGATATTCACCATGACAGGTAAGGTACTACTGAGGACTTAGATTAAATGCCAAAGTACAACGGAAGAGTAACTCCTCCGCAGTACTTTCGCGTTGAATCGTTTCTCCGGGACTCGTCGAGCTTGCCTCGCGTGTTTTTGGTGAATGTCAGTGTTGATTCTGGCACTTAGGAGTTTCAGCGGCTGAGAACAAAGTGGCGGGATATGGCTCGTAAGGCATAGATTTATCGAGAAATCGTCGAAAAATATTTGACCTGCTTTTTTTTCTTTTGTAACGTAAACCAAAATTGACGAAGATACAACGCTTTTAAAATACTTAATAGATCATGCAGTGGTATAATTTTTAGCGCGTCCTGACGTCACGAGCCCCCCCCCCACTCCCGAGTTTTGATGCGTTTTATCTTTGTCAATATTCATTGATTTACAAAAACAAAAAATACGTGTCCGTTATTTTTCAATACTTTAACTGACGGACTAAATAGATTTGTTATTTATTGATGATGGAAACTAGCCTATTCTTGTTGTGTTTGTGCAATTCCTGAGGTTATTATTTCTTTAGACTTGGTTCCTACCTGGCTGCTATTATAGTAGATGCAAGGCACCGTCATGTTGTGGGAAAATACTAAACATTGATGATAAAACCAGCGTGTTGGTAGTTCACGTGTATTCAAGAAGGGAATTACACATCAAGTGGTACTTGAAGAGTCACTTGTGGCTGTCACGTCGAGTGTTTGTGTCCCACATTGACTTCCATGTGGGACAAGCTGTGGCAGGTGTGGCGTGTGTGGTGTGATTGTGTGTGTGTGTATTTTGTGTCTGGCTGTTTGTGTATGTAAGACGCACAAGTGTAGAGTGTAGTCATTTTCATTATTTTTTATTTTATAAATTACAATGTGTCATGTAGGAGATAGTTTCGATAGTTGAATGTTTGGTATTGCCCGTACTTGTACATACATGAGTATCTAATACTCATGTGCTTTAAATAATTATCTTCTAAATACTTTATTAGTTCAGTTTTAATTGCAATAACTCTTGTATTTGAAAAAGTTTTCGTCATTCTAAACATAGCTTAAGTACCTACTTAATTATAACGTGTTACATATTTAATTTTATACATAGGTTTTCCTACAGTCATAAGGACTTCAAATACTAGATCAAGTGCTGTGTGTTTTCCGTAAATTCTGAAGTGTCTCATTGCAAATTGATTGTTTTTATCATAACAACAAACCTATTTTAGTATTCACTTCACATTTTCCTTATGTGTTTGGATACATAAGTATAAAATATACAATATCACGTTTTAGGTCACGATGTAACTATCAATTAATTTCCAAAAACCTGTCCTAACATACTATATAATAATATATAGGATGTTATGACATAATAATATATAACTATAACAATACTTACGAGTCCTTTGAGATCATAATGAAAATCGTGGCGGAGGACATCTATGAGGATTTTCCCCCGTTACAAAAAAAAGGTATTTCACTACCTGCGCTTTCTGTTAAAGTAAAATTTCAGATATGACATTATATCTGACAGTAGAAGACGGGTAATTCTATATCAGACAGAATACATATAAATGTATAAGAATATCAAATACAAAATCAACAAGTAGGTATCGAATATGAAGTCGGCAAAGTTTCTCGCTCACTCAGGCGTGTGGCATATTATATGAACTAACTCGTCCAAGTTACACAGTTATTCTGAGACACCTTCCATTAATATGAAGGGTGTCAAATTTACAGGCACGCTGTAATCAGCATTCTTCAGCCTTATGATAGGTCAGGGATACTAAATTATATGATTTTAATTCAATTCAATTCAAATATTTTATTTCGAACTGTTGACCCGCGCAACTTCGTCTGCGTCACAATTTTCATTACTGCTCCGCTCCTATTGGTATTATCGCGATGATATATAGCCTTCTTCGATAAATCGGCTATCTAACACTGAAAGATTTTTCCAAATCGAACCAATAGTTCATGAGATTAGCGCGTTCAAGTAAACAAACAAACAAACTCTACTGCTTTACATGTTAAGTACTAGTTGACCCGCGCAACTTCGTTTGCGTCACAATCTTCATTACTGCTCCGCTCCTTTTGGTCTTAGCGTGATGATATAGAGCCTTCCTCGATACGAGTAAATGGGCTATCTAACACTGAAAGAATTTTTCAAATCGGACCAGTAGTTCCTGAGATTAGCGCGTTCAAGCAAACAAACAAACAAACTCTTCAGCTTTATATATTAGTATAGATAGAAAGTATAGATATTAGTATAGATATAGATAATATCCGTAGGTATAATTTTTCATTTTTTATTTATTTATTTTAACTCAGACTTAAATTGTCCATAGTGTTAGTAACAACAAACTTAAAAAAACTATGTAAGTACAAAACTCGGCGAGTACAACTTAAAACACACACACACATGGATGCGTATCCAATGCTCTCATAGAGGACTATCAAAATGATCAGCAACAACCCTCAGGTAGCTGTTGGAACTATCTCTCACACTGCGCATCAGCGATGCCGCCCTTTTACGGATTATGGCATGGAAGCCATCCACCTGCGCGTCTGCAAACATCGCTGAAGCACTACAATATCGAGGCAGACCCATCAGCAACCTGAAAGCGTTGTTGTATTGGACCCGCATGGCGCTGACAACTCGCCGCGTGTAATTGACCCACAGGATACAGGTATAGTAGGACTGGCAGTAGGCCCTAAATAATGTCTTCTTAACCTCTTTAGAGCACCTTGAAAACCTGCGTGCCAACATATTACACCGAATTGTCAGCGACCTGCGTTCCCGTTCCACGTCCGGATCATCACTCAGGTCCTCGTTTACACATGGCCAAGGTACACGAACTGACTTACTTTGTTAAGCGCCACCCCACTTAGTGTCACAGTCGGTACATAGGAAGGCGTCATCCGCCCCGCCCGAAACCCCAGCAATTCGCTCTTTTTAACATTATATGTCAATCCGTGCGTCCTTGCATATTCCTCAAAGATACCCATCAGTCTCCGCAGGGCGCTGATCGAAGGGCTCAACAGCACCATATCATCAGCGTAGCTTATGTTGTTCACCACCTGACCATCTATGGAACAGCCAACCGCGGTGCCGTTGAGCTCCCGGACCAGCTCCCTTACATAAATGTTAAAGAGCGTAGGGGAGCTTAATCCCCCTTGCCTCACTCCATAGTTCAACCGATAGGCATCTGAAAAGGAACCTGACCACTTCACATAATTCATTGTGGTACCAATACTTAAATATATTGGTAACACCCTCAGGCAATTGTTCTGCCTCAGCTTGTCCCACAGTCTGTCATAATGAACAAGATCAAAGGCCTTCGAGAGGTCCAAAAAGGCAGCATATACTGGCGTCTTACGATCCGTGTAGTACCTGACGGTGTGCTTCAGGACTAATATCGCACTCTCAGTAGAGAGGCCCGGCCTGAATACAAATTGAGCTTCCTCGAGTACAACACACTGAGAGATATAGCCACTCAGCACACCGTCAAGCACCTTGGCCGCTATGGTAGCCAACGTAATAGGCCTGTAATTGTGCTTATCACTGACGTCACTTGTTTTATTTTTTACGATGGGTACCACAACCGCCTTCATATTATCTGGCAAGTAAGCATGTGAAAAGCAAAAACTGTAAAACATCGCCAACACCCCACACAGGTGAGGACCCCCATGCTTTAGACGCTCCGCGCTTAGTCCATCGTGTCCAGGAGACTGTTAATAATGTTCGTAGTAGTTAAACTAAGCCTAATGTTAGTACTAAATTAATAATAACTAACCAATAGTTTGATGGTACACCAGTCTATTTGTACCAGTGTGTCTACACTCTTACCAAAGGGCAGAGTCCCACCGGTCTGAAACACATTCAGGATGTCATTAGAGGTTAGCGATGCGCTTCCATGATGACGCGTTTGCGAAGCGCATCGCTTCTGTATGATCGCGGCGAACCCGTCGATGTGCGCCTCCGCAAACATCCCTAACGCGCTACATCGCCACGGCAACCCTAAAAGCACCCTGGATGCGTTATTGTACTAGAAAACACTATAGAGAATCGTTTTCGTTATGTGTGTTAAACTGACCGCCGTCAAATTATAAAAAAAAAACTTGTTGAACATTTCTATTGTGAACATTACCATGTCCCAACTTTCTATTCAGCCAGTCAATTACAGCGCGATGTAAAATTGAGATAGCGTAAAGATGAGTATTAAATAGACATTACATTTTTTAAATGACTTTACTATAATTTTGATTTCAAATATTTTTTTAAAATAACATAGATTTGGAAAAAATAATTAATATTTTTTTAATGATGTAAAATAATGCATGAATAGCTGGCCGGAAATAAAAACAAAATATAAGGGAAAGCGGCAATCCGATCTTCATTTGTTTTTTCGAGTTGTAAAGTTTTTTTCATACTTTTTACGATTACGATTTGTATTATTACGAGGAGTTCATCCGATTCAGCTTTCTTTAGTTAATTTGTGTTTTTATTTTTACTTTCCCTCTATTCGTGATGAAAAGCACAGTGTTTACCTCGTATGAAAGACTTATTTAGTCCCTCGAACTATTGGCGCCGTCGCTACGCTCAGGCGCCAAACGCGTTCTCGGAAATCAGTTACTTTCAGCCCAAAGATAACAATGAACTATTCTTCCAGCAAACCTTTGAGTGATAGAGAGAGATCATAATCAGTGTTCTAGAGTTGGTTCCGGTGTTTAAATATTTATTAATATTTATATTATAGTACTCTTCTTGCGAAGAAAAATACCTAACTTTCTTGCTGTCGATTTGGACACAATACCTATATTCCAAAACAGCTTTCCTTCGGTTTCCTCTCGTGTAACGGACATTAACGTAGATGTTTGTTGCAGCAACGTGGGTGGGCGGCGGCTACATCAACGGGACAGCAGAAGCCATCTACACGTCGGGGCTGGTGTGGTGCCAGGCGCCCTTCGGCTACGCGCTGTCGCTCGTCTTCGGTAAGATACTCAGGCACTCCTGACACCATGCTCGTCAGTTGTCGGACGAAGCCATCTACACGTCGGGGCTAGTGTGGTGCCTGACGCCCTTCGGCTACGCGCTGTCGCTCGTCTTCGGTAAGATACTCAGGCACTCCTGACACCATGCTCGTCAGTTGTCGGATGAAGCCATCTACACGTCGGGGATGGTGTGGTGCCAGGCGCCCTTCGGCTACGCGCTGTTGCTGGACTTCGGTAAGATACTCACGCAGTTCTGAAGATAAGCAAACTTTCTTTGTATGTCTTTGACAATCTTGGGGTTCCGGACCTTTGGTAGGCGTACGGGGGTCCGGAGCCAACTCGCAGAGGCCCAGTTAGACATTCCAATTGGAATGGGGTTCACACCCAAAATTATCTCTGTATGCACTGTGAAAGTATATCCAAGGATATTCGCCATTTGGTACAGAACTATTGCATTTATATATTTAATTCTAAGAGGATTAAATAGGTTGTTTCGAATGAAAATCTAACAAAAAACTTTATTTGAGGAGCTTGTGGCTAAATGATAACAGCGGCACGGATCGAAATTCGAGGACAATCTATGCTTGCCGAGGTACTCGGGTACAGCCATAAGAATCCATAGGAATCTGCCTTTCCGAATGGACAGTAGTATCACTATATTATTTTTAAATGTAAATGATGACGTTTAAATATGCCGTTTAATGGCCTAATTAAAATAAACGTTTTGACTTTGACTTTGAAGGTTGGTCTCGGTTACTATTTGAACATCTTTGACAGTTGTTACGGGTAGTCAGACGCTTGCAAACAGCGTTCTTGCCAAAGTGTTTTCGTGTCAAACTGTTAATGGGTTATGGAGGTCAGATAAGCAGTCTCTACTAATACTGGTATTCAGACGTATTCGGGTAGACTTTAAGCCGAACCCAAGAAAATTGTTGTTTGCGCAGGCGGCATATTCTTCGCGAACCCGATGCGCAAGCAGGGCTACGTGACGATGCTAGACCCGCTGCAGGACTCGTTCGGCAGCCGCATGGGGGGGCTGCTGTTCCTGCCGGCGCTCTGCGGGGAGGTGTTTTGGGCGGCTGGCATCCTGGCAGCGCTGGGTGAGTCCTAGTTTTTGATACTACAATGGAGGTAGAACTCTCAAATGAGGGGTTGAAAATCTAAAGGGCCAGTGCTAAAATTACGAAAATTCGTTTAATTAAAAAAAGTATAGGTAAGTAAATACGTAGTACTACTTTAAATACGAAAGTTGGGACGGATGTTTGTTACTTAATGACGTTGGAACGGCTGAACGGATCTGGATGAAATTTGGCACAAAGATAGATTATAGTCTGGATCTGGAATGCTGCTGGCAGAATATACTAGTGTATGTTTCCGTCCAACCTCACAGTATTCAAAAGAACCCAAGCGCTTGTTTCCTTAAAATTTTGAAACACACTTACATTGCCAATAGTTAAAATGTTAAAATAGGCAAGAACCATGAGAGCTAACGTATTCGCGGTCCACGTTTTTTTAATGTTAAAATATTAAAATTGGCACTTAGACCTTTCACTCCTAGACTGTCCCGTCAATCGTCAATTATATATAGACAGTTCTACGTTGTCTGATATGACCATAATGTATACAAACGCTGTGTTTCTTACGGCCGGCGTCAAGGTCGATCGTTTACGACACAACGGCAGGTACTTTTTGAAGCAAATCATTTAACGTACGCAGTCTGATCGATAGAAGGCATTAATGCTTACAAACTATCTTTATTTATTTATTTTATTTTGTACACACAGAGAAACAAAAGTAGAGATATCATAATAATTACTTAGTATATTTTTCGAATTCTATAAGACGAGAATCTCTTATTCTAGCTGCGGCGACATTTTTTACACGCGATGGTACTCTCTTCCTCAAGAGATTCAATTTACTTCAACTGACAAAGGCCGCGAAAAGCCAAATAAAGACACAACGACGACGCCTCAACTTGATTGACGTGTACACAACGCACAATATTTCTGTGCTGACTTTTTATAACAACCATCGTAACAAAGAAATAAAAACGAGGAAAAAGTAAGCTTGTGTGGGTGTATTTTTAATCCAATAACCAGCTTCGTCGCGCCCACGACCGTAGGTGTGCCGGGTTCACCTTTGACATCTAGATACAGTTTCTAGTATTGCGGTAAACCTATCCTACGCTTTGTACTTTAGAACAAAGCTCTTTGAGTACCTAACAGTTCCTGGTACTGTGATCAAAGGGGCCTAGTTTCAAGTTCACCGATGCACTGAACTTCAGATTTCATAACACATAAGACCTAGTAATGAAAGAGTTGCTAAGATACGATACGTGTACGGTACGAAAACTCGGGATCTGTGGCATTTGTTTAAAAAAAAACGAAAAGCTGTAAAAGACAAATGGCGCCCTGCGTGGGTCACAAATCACAAGGTACTTCTTTACCTCTTATCATTTCGTGAAGAGTAAAACCCATTCGTCTTTAAAGCGCGATGTGCTAGGTACAATTTCACTAAGTTACTATAGATAAGACAAAGTTACTAACGCTTGCTAAAATGGCGCCCAGCGTGGGACTAAGAGTTTCCTTTTGCAACGACTGTTTCGACGCGTTGGATATCATTAAATGATACGTAATCATTTAACCAGCTTTAGGGAAAAACTCTCAAAATTCTTGTCTAGTGTTCAACATAATAAAGGCACTTTTGAACTAAATTTCAAGTATCTAGACCCAGTTTAGGCATATTGTGTGCGGTGCCTATCGATGAATTCGGGATTTTTATTAAGTTCATTATAAAATAGTTTATTAATATTTTCAGCTACGCTTGTGCATTTTGTACCTAAATAATATGATGCCCACGTCTGTCGCACCCGCTACAATTTTCTTGGTAACTAGTTTATTTCGTGCTAGCGTGATATAATAAGAGGCCGTGAGTTTTACGAGAGCTCGCTTAAGGGCGTGCGTGTGTGCGTGTGTGCGTGTATGTGTGATGGTGTGTGTGTGTGTGTGGTGCGAAACTGTTCCATTATCGTAATGGGCGGCTGTGGGGCAGTGGCTTTCAATGGATGCCATATTTAAGTATGTACGTATGGTGCCATATTTAAGTAAGTGGGTACGTGGCACTTGGGTTTGGCATCCCTCGGACTCTATATTAGCGATACAGATGTCATATTGATGTATTGTGATATTTGAATGCGATAGCAGATGATTTCTACGGTTCCTTTGATAAATGTTAAGAAAGATTGGTCCTGTTTTATTACAGATACTTAGTTATAGCATTTCGTTTCGAACAACAGTGGTGGGTAGGGACAGGGATGCGGGGAACATTTGGGGGAGGCCTTTGCCCAGCAGTAGGAAGGTACAGGTTTAATCAAAAATAAACTTTAACAAGGGTCCTTCACCCAATGCACGCAAATAGCCAGTAGGTATAATATTGTATTACAGTATTCATTCATTTACATATCTACGACTTCATTTAGGTAATTATTCGAAGCTTTGTTTACCGTGACTAACAAAACAACAGACTATTATAATTACGAAAGCAACAAATTAATTATACCTTAGGGAGGTTTAGATAAAAAAACAACAATGGAAAATTCTATTTTATTCACGATTTAAACCTTCGTGTTTTAACACGCCTTTGGATTATGCAAACATGACTTTAAAAACATTCTGAGTTTACAAATAAACATACTTTTCCCACACATCGGTAAATATTTCATAGAAAATGGTTGACTCACAGTAATTACTTGGCTTCAACTAGATTAATGTGTTTCATAAATAGTAAGTACATATGCTAGGTAAATACAATATGTTGTGGTTATGTGAAACACACCATCCATCCATTTAGGTACTTTGTCGAGCTCACAGAAGATCTTCGCTAATGTGAGTGACAAAGTTGTGACTATGAATAGGTCTGTCAACCATATTGGAGTAACTTTAATTTGAAAAGTGGATGTTCATCGTATGTGTTTGTAATTGTATGTTTGTCAGTTCAAAGGTGTATGTAGTTAGGACGAAACAGTCACTCGCAAGCTTGGTGCACAGTAAAATCGATAGTGGATGCGACTGCGAAATATATTCAGTACCTACTCATTATTTTGGTACTTCATCATTTTGTGCGACATTATGTTAAGATGGAAACATGAACTCCCAGTTCCGATAAGATTTCCTATCTTTTTTTTTACTATTGATCGGCACGCGTTTGACCACTGACTCACCTGATGTTAAGTGTTGATGCAGTCGAAGATGGAGCACGCTTGCCTAGAAGTAACCTATTCACTCTTGACTTAAGATTGTCTATCTGGAAACACAGACTCTGGCAGGGAATTCCACTCCTTAGTTGTACGCACTATGAATGTGTTCCCAAAACGTTGTATCTATTTGAAAATTTCCTCGTTATTCCTATTCCCACCTTAGGAGGCAGCATTCCTGCTTTACTCACCGTAAGGGTGTAACAATTACTTACTCACCGTAAGGGTGTAACAATTACTTACACAACTCGGCACTAGTACATGCGCTTCTTGTGCTAGTGACGGCCAATTCGGGGAACTGCCTTTAAGCAAACGTTGACATTCAAAAAGTGCTGTCACTCAGCCTTATTTGAATAAATTACTTTTGATTTATTTCTAGAGTTCTGTTTTCATTAAATTAACATTATAGTTTGGGTTCAGTCATCATTTCGTTTAACTACTGACGAATTCTTTTATATTCGGAAAGGGCAGTGAAAAGTTTGTTTGTTGGTTAAGGGAATCGTGTAGATATTTAACGTGAGCCCAGCGAGCGAGGGCTGTTTACTGAATAACTTAACGTTCCTGGCAATAGTGCTCGAGGGCGAGCAATCGATGCCTCGTTACTAAAGTATGGAAAATTATAGATAGCCTGTTCGATTTTAATGTGGTTTTGACTCTGAACTTGAACGAAAAATTCAGTTATACATTTAACTAAAAGAGTAATGAATATAAATGTGGATGGATGGAGAGAGAGAGGAAGGCCAAAGAAAAGATGGATGGATTGTGTGGGGAGCGATATGAAAGAAAAAGAACTTAGTGATAGTTTGACGGCAGATAGGGCAGAGTGCAAGAAAAAACGTGTTGCGCCGACACCAAGTAGGTACACGGGATAAGGGCAGGAACATGACAAAATAGTCATTTACAAATTATTGGATAGATTATTTTTTCTGTGTCATGTAGTGTTTAATAAGTTTGCACAGTATTGTTTATAAATGTAAGTTATTTAAAAGCTGTTGAGATTGTTGTGCCACTTCTTCTTGGTGACGGATGGTGACTGACGTTAAAAAGTGCTGGCTCTCAACCTCATTTAATTTTTCAATAAACAACGTTTGCTTTTGATTTAAAAATAGTACATAATTTAATTCGTTTTTCTATAAGAAGGTACAAAGTCTGTATATTTTTATACAAATGACGGCTTTGCGTGTTTGTTCATTGGCTTATTATTTAGTATTATACTAGGAATAGTACAAGAAAATAGGTTTCGCTTGTAAAGCTTTCACGAACATGTCGTGGCGAAAATATTTTCTTTATTTAGTTGATACAGTTAAAAATAGGAATTAAATATATTTTGCCTCGGATCAACTTACGTACTAGGAAAATGATTCGGTTTAAACTCACATCTTACCACTATTTCTAAGACTGACAAACGTATGCAAGGTTTGCAGTGTGTGCCGCAGTGACGTACCTGCACAATCAACAGCCGGTCGATTCTATAAACATGTCGAAGTGAAGGAAATGCTGAAGTGATCACGAAGTGGTCAAACGCGTGCCTATATATAGTAAAAAAAAAAAAAAATTGCTGACATTCCATCTTGATAACATGCATTGGCAGCTTCCTTCGACATATTCATAGAATTAACCGGTAGAACTTGTTAGTATACTTTTGTGCAAGTTTTGGGAACACATTCATAGTGCATACAGCCAAGGAGTGGAATTCCCTGCTGGAGTCTGTGTTTCCTGATAGCGGGAGTCTAAGTCAAGAGTGAATAGGTAGGTAGAAGTATCTAGGTAGGCGTGCTACATCTTCGACCACATCATCGCTTACCAACAGGTGAGATAGTGGTGAAACGTGTGCCTATTAATAGTAAAAAAAAAAAAAAAACGGGCATGTGTATAGCCTGTAGATAGCCTTAAAACTTGCGTGGAATAATAAGAACATCTGTGGAACTCACTCATACGACAGCAGTAGGTAAGTAACAGCCGCCACCTTTACGATACAGATACAATTCAAATTAGGGTATGTCATTTGGGGTTGGGTATACTATGTTATGAGTGTGGGTGGACTGGTTGTTAGCGCACGGTCAGATTAATTTACAAGGTGCTTTCAGGTGATTCCCTTGACCTTCACTAGACTTCGAATATGATAGATATTATTTTAAGGAACTAGCTGGATTCACTTTCATGACAGTTGAAAATTCTGTAACTAATGACATTTATCTATACTTCCATATAAAACAAAAATACAAATCTTTCCTAGATTTGTATTTTTGTATGTAACGAATAAACTTAAAAACTGGACCGATTTGAGAAATTCTTTCAGCAATGGATAACTACATTATCAGCAAGTAACATAGTCTATATTTTATCCCCGTACTCCCACGGGAACGGGTACTACGCGGGTGTAACCGCGTGACGTCCGCTAGTCCTTATCCTGGCCATGGTTTCTATTTGTATTGTATTTTTAAGAACACAGAACGAAATTGTGGTCTTAAAAACTATATAACTATACTTTTTAGCCGACTTCTTATCACCATACTTCATCTTCTTCTTCTCACTTCACTAATACAATAGTCATAGAACCCTATTCATGAAAACTTTTTAATCATGTACGACGAAAGAATGAAGAGTCTACTGTAATGGATAAAAGTTAATATAAATACAGCCCATAACGTCCATATAATATACTTACAGAGACCGGCCAGGTTTCATAGAAAACCCATCGTTCTTTCATCAAAATTCCTTCAACCAATGAGGTATGATTATTATTTAGCAGTCATCCACATTTTCACATTGTAGGATTTGAACACGTCGAACTGTCAGTTTCTAGACAGTTATCATAATACCAGGGCGGGAGTCACAGTCACAGGGCATCATATCCCGATTTCAACCCTCGGTGCAGACAGCCCTGAAAATAACATATTATTACGTGTGGCAACACTCGCAGTAATATTTTATAGACTGTCAGAGCGATGTGAAGCGACGTGTGCTCTGGGCGATGGTAATGCGAGTACACGGTCATATTGACATTTTCTATTGAAGATATTATGTTCAGATTATTTGAAGATCTAAGGATCCTAATAGAAGTATATCTATGGAGGTAGGTAATCAACATTTTCTGTGCCCAGAGCACCTAGTTAATATTTGATTGAAGAGTTCGTGAGTGATTAATTTTTGACTGAGAGATTCTCCCGCGAATTCTGACTGTGGTCGTCTTCCAACATGTTTAATAGCGAGTGTTGTGATTCTGTACCTAGTGCGTAAGGTACAGAAAGTTTCAAGGGTTCCGTAGATTCTGTCAGCGGGCTGTATATCGTGATAAGTAGATAGTTGATACATGTTCAGTGTTGTATTTCTGTTGCCCCTAAAAACAATACAAAAATTAAAGGGCCTCCTTTATTTTACCATACAAAAAGCCGAACAAGCGTATTCCGTACTCAAAGGGTAACCAACGGAACCCCATTACTAAGCCTCCGCAGTCCGTCTTTCTGTCCGTCCGTCTGTCTGTCAGAGGGCTGTATCTCAAGAACCATAAATCGTAGACAGTTGAAATTTTCACAGATTGTGTATTTCTATTGCCGTTGTAACAACAAATAATAAAATTAAGTTTTATGGTACGGGACCCTACATGTGCGTGTCCGACTCGCACTTGGCCGGTTTTTTATTGTATAGAACCCTTAGTATGCTAGTCCGAATTCCACTTGGTCAAACGGTTTAAAGAATCCTGCGACTATAAATTATTTAATAACTATCCCAAATCAAGCAAAAAAATCTTTCCTCGTCAGTCTGTACGACAAGCGATAATAACTTGGTCACCACTCATATCCCGCAGCTAGTTAGCTGTCCCCCGGCGCTGCCTGCCCGCCGCCCGCCGGCCGCTCTCCGGCAGGAGTGACGTCGCCTCCGTCCCTCCGGTCATCCATTATGGGCGCGCCAGGTTTACGGGGGACTCGTTTGTCGTCTATTACGTCTGTGCTGGCGTCTTTATAGGGTACTAGCTGTTAGCTGAAGGCTTTTAGAACACGTAACAGTAAGAGTTTTGTAGGCGAGGTAATGGTTGCCTACATAATTATGAGCCACGGACAGCTACTAACAAAAATATCATTGAATTGGAGCTGATACATGACATGAGGAGCTCGTGGCTAAATAATAACAGCCGCACGGCTCAATCTTGAAGGTTAAGCAACGCTTGTCAAGGTTGGTCTGTGGATGGGTGACCATCTTAACATACCGAGTTTTCGCCGTGCCTCGGAAAGCACGTTAAGCTTTTGGTCCCGGCTGTCATTTGTAGATCTTTGGCAGTCGTTACGAATTAATAAGAATAATAATAATAATTGTTAGAAGCCAGTAAATCTGACTCAAGTCTTCCCAAGATGTACCGTGTTACCTAGTTAATGGGTTGTGGAGGTCTGGTAGGCAGCTGCTCTACGTAAAACACTGGTATTCAGCTGAATCCGGTTTGATTAGAAGCCGACCCCAATGTAGTTGGAAAAAGACTAGGCAGATGATGGAGCTGATAAATGGCATGTCAACGTGAATGAACCTACGAAAATGAATGATAATATAATCACGTCTGCATGACTCACTTCTAGCGTCTATGGGTTAGTTAGGTCTGCCTGTAGTGAATTTTGTAATTCCCAGGCGTGGGGGGTGCGCCTGTTACAGACAGCCAGTCACGATTCTAGACGTTAATCGTCGAGTCGTATAATACATAAAATTGACAAAATCCTAGAACCGCTGACTTTGATACTCATGGCTTAGGCCTCTGTAAACTTAACTTTTTAATAAAATAAAATATCTAATAGATTTCATACATTATTATGTATGAAATCTATTAGATATTTTATTTTATTTTATATCTATATTAGATTGTTTTTAGGGTTCCGTACCCAAAGGGTAACCAACGGAACCCTATTACTACGCCTCCTCTGTCCGTCCGTCCGTCCCTCTGTCTGTCAGCGGGCTGTATCTCAAGAACCGTAGTAGGTAGACAGCTGATATTTTCACAGATTGTGTATTTCTACTGCCGCTGTAACAACAAATAATTAAGGTTTATGGTACGGAACCCTTCGTGTGCGACTCCGACTCGCACGTGGCCGGTTTTTTTATTTGAGATGGGTTTACTCTTGACGCTAGTATCTATAGTAATTAGTATTAGTTGTAGTAGTTGATATAGATCTAATAATAATAAAAAATGACAATTACCAAAGCAACATAAATCTTCTGCAAATAGCATCCTAATCAAATTAATTTGAAGCGATAACTCTTATTGAGTGCTGTTACTTGCAGTGACAGGAAGAAATAAAGAAAAAGAAGGAAAGATATAACTGTAATGCGACAGTTTCAGGTGAAGGGCCGTTCATTTGTCACAGTAAGTGACGTCGGCATTGTTCGTAACAAAGGAAGTAGGTATCTGTTCTCGCGGCGCGCTTTATTCTCTCCACTATCACTGTAGGAAAAAACTAGGTGTCCCCGTTTAATACGTTGGTAGGTAACCTTTTACAAAGAAGGTCAAAGGTGAGGGGAAATTCCGGAGTGTCGTGTGTTATGGCGGCAAAAGATTTCTTAAATTCCCTCAGACCATTTTAAACTTTTGATTATTTAGGCACAGTTATATTAAATAAGCTACAATTTGACCAAACAAACGACCAACATCCTATCATCTTCAGGGTTCCGTACCTGAAGGGAAACCAACAGAACCCTATTACTAAGCTTCCTATGGCTGTCCGTCCGTCCACCTGTTTATCCATTTGTCTGTCAGAGGGATGTATCTCAAGAACCGTATTAGGAAGACAGTTGAAATTTTCAGTGTATTTCTATTGCCGCTATAACAACAATTAAAAAAATATTAAAAATTAAACGGGGCTCCCATACAAGAGACGTGTTTTTTCGGTTTATGGTACGGAACCCTTCGTGTGAAAGTCCGACTCGCTCTATGCCGTTTTTTATGCTTCAAATTGTTTTTTTTTTATGCTGGAGTACGAAACTAAGTATTCTATTCTCGGCACTACTAAGACTCATTCATCGTTCTAAGTACTTACAACTTGTTCTATCCGTGTTAGTCGCAGTATTAAACGATATCCCGAAGCAAAGACTTTGATAACTGATGCTAGCTCAGACAAAGTGTGTCCTCGTAGAGCCAGTAAACCCGAGGCGGTGTCTTTGTCGGGGGTCGTTGTGTGCCAACTGTTCCTTCGTACAAGTTGCACGCCAATTAAAAGTGAACAGAACACTTCAGTTGTTTGCATTCGAGGAGGAAAGCGAGAGCGTGCCTTATGAAAACAGGAAATAGAATAATGGATCTGTGAAAGAAATCACCATCATACCAGCTGAAAGACGTCCACTGCTGGGCATAGGCCTCCCCGCGCGCGTCGCCACAACGACCGGTCCTGCGCGTCTCGCATCCATCGCCTACCCGCGACCTGCATCAGGTCATCGGTCCACCTTGTGGGAGGCCTTCCAACGTTGCGTCTTCCGGTATGCGGTCGCCATGCCAGAACTGTTCAGTCCCATCGACCATCTGTTCTGCGAGCAATGTGCCCTGCCCACTGCCACTTTAGTTTAGCAATCCTTCGGGCTATGTTCCGGCTAACCTTGGTTCTCTTGCGGATATCATCATTCCTGATTTGATCACGCAAGGAAACTCCAAGCATTGCCCATTGAATTGTATTATCCTACGTTCACAGGTAACACTCCTGAAGTCCAGACAATATTGGTGAACGTGAACCTAATAAAGTTTTAGACTTGGACGGCCAAGACACTCTTGGTACAATTGTTCCGGTACAGCCACGCATGTAGCGATTAGCGGTACATCTATACTATATACCGACACCTACCTACCTACACCTAGTTATATATATCAACGTACTAACATAGTTTAACGCACTAGTCTCAAGAACTTCGGATTCGAATTGAAAAATTATTTATTTATTTTATTATTTATGTACATATAGAAAAACAGTAATAATTAACATTATAGTAATTATTACTACCTACAAAGGAACTGCTTATTTTTTTCTCCTTATTTTGCTTTTCTGCTTGTTCTTTTTTTAATTAATTAGCTTTAGATAGCCCATTTATCGAGGAAGACTTATAAGCTATTTATAACATCACGCTATGACCAATAGGAGCGGAGCATTAATGAAAATTGTGACGCAGACGAAGTTGCGCGAGTCAACTAGTCTTAAAAGATTCCTACAACTGATTTCAGTACTCTAAGCCCACAGGTAAAACTCGAAATTCTAATCTTTCCTTACTGAATTAAACGTTATCTTTACAAGCCAAAGATAAAAGATAATGGATCTTTTAGGCGTATAATCCTGCCGCAATAACCATCTTAGTTAATAAGTTGTACACCGTAGTGACCGCGCCGCCCCGGTTGTCGGGAGCAACCTGAGCTAATTTCAGATACGTAGGTATCAAATTCGGCCGTTATGCGGACTCTCTGAGAGAAACTGGGGCAATGTTTCACGTGTGACGAGCTGTAATTAGTGTTGTGTAACAGAGGAAAGGTGCAAGGCTTTCATAAAGTATTATTTATTACTTGTAATACAAGGTGGTGAGCACTGCATCCTAAGGTATTGAGCATAGTGTTTATTATGTGTAGAGACGTAGCGTATTAACTTAGGTAAAACTAGTCAATATTCTAAGCGTTCGGAAATAAAATTATATGCATACTTTTGTATCAATTCAAGTTCTTTCAACTTAACTGGCCGATGTGTTGCTGGGGAGTTTGTGGCGCTTCTTCTTCCCAGCTAAACGGCGTTACGCGATTTTTCTTCAGTTCTTCTCAGCTAACTGGCGTGACACTTTGGTGGACTGGCTTCATGTAAAAGTTGGACGTCCAAAATTGCTAGCTCTCAAGCCTTATTTGAATAAATGTCTTGATTTCAAAACTAAGGTTATCAAATTCAAATTCAAATTCAAAGCATTTTATTGAAATAAACCATTCACAGGCACTTTTGAAACGTCAAGGTCGGTCAGTCAAAAACATGGAAGCTATTTGCACGTTCCAAAGCGTAGATCTCTATGGAGAAGAACGTGCAAGAAACTCCATGGACTAAACTCCACGCACTATCTAAAAGGTTACCTAAGCATTAAACAAAAGCCAAGATTTAAGAAAATAAAAACCCAAGGTTTATATAACTCTTTGTAGACTTGTCGTCTGACAACAATTACACTGCCAGCTAAACTTGTAGGTATTATAGCAAAAACAACGTTTATAAAACGAAGTCCGCGATAAGAATCAATATTGTGACTTTTAAATGAAAAAAAATCTCACAGCACGCAGCTGGCCACTTTCCCACGCGCTGTGGTTATTACGAGTAGTATTAATTCTACATAAACAGGTGGGAGGAATAACACACGTCATTCTGACGTAGAGCTAGCTGGTTCATGAAAACGATTACGTTCAGTTGATACGCTTGCAAACTACACGGCCTGTCATTAATGCAAGCTTTGTTCGTTTTATGAAAGTATAGTTTCCTTTCTAAAGATGTTACTTTTTTAGCCGCTGCTACTAATTATCTCAGCCGGAAGACGTCCCGAGCACTGTGGGTATTATCTCGAGGTGTGACGAACAACACACGTCATCTGACGTATATAGGTGACTAATAATCAGTCAGAATGACGTGTGTGTGCATGAAAACGATTCTATCATTACGGTATACTTTGTTCGTTTTATGAAAGTCTAGTTGTAGTGTTATTAATTTTTCGGGTAGTTTTTCATGTCTGGAGGTTTTTGCATTACAAGTCTTGTCAACCTAATTTAAGCTGCTACTGTATGTATGTTGTAATATTGTTTTATCATCATTATTTCAGTCGAAAGTCGTCAAATGTTGAACACAGGCTTTCTTAAACGTCGCCAAATTGACCGGTTCTCGGTTCTGTATATCGTTTATTCAATTTTAATTTATACTATCCTAAGTAATATTATACATGCGAAAGTTTGGATGATTTGATGGATGTTTGTTACAAAAACACGTCAGAACGGTTGAACGGATCTTGATGTTTGGCAAAGAGGTAGATTATGTTGTAGTCTGGAATACCACATAGGATACTTCTTACCCCGGGAGTATGTTCCCTTGGGATAGTTTCCGACAAAAACGCGGGCGGCACTCGTACGAGTACATACAGTAACTTATTAATATCATGAAAATTAAGAACAGGAAGTAAATAACAATCTACCTGCTGTACTTCTGGAAGAATACTATGCAAATTATGAAGATCATTTCACAGATTTCTTCAATTTGTAAATGTCATAATATTCCTGCTACAACAAGACAAGGAAGAAAACAATTTGGCAGCTTTGTCAAAATGAAAAAAAAAAAACAAGCAAATCTCAGAAAAGATTCGTGTTCAAGGAGAGTTAATCGAGAGCAGTTAGTTCGCTCCTCCCTCAGTAATTGGATCCAGGCTCTGAGCCTTTTAATTGACTTACAGGTTCTTACACCAGTCCCAATTAACTCTTATTTAGTTAACCGCCCAATTGTTAACGGATCATCAACTTCGTTAGCGAGGAACCAGAGTTTATTTAAGTTGAGGTTAAAGGACTTTCTTTCAAGTTGTAGTTTGGGTTTCCGTTTATTTAATAACTTTGAGTAAAATCTTCAGTGAGAGAAAACGCAGTTTTCATTTGTTCGGTAAAGATTTTCCTTGACTTTTTCGGAGTTTTTTTAGTTGAATAATAATAGTTGCTAAGTTAACTTAATATAAATTACAGCGCAATGATTAAAACTTTTGAAGTTTAAACAAACCTATGTTTTGAATGATAGCTGGAACTGAGTGTCATGGCCCATGACCATAATGACATTAGAGGTGGGGAAGGTGGGGGGACACAGGATAGTTATAAATAAGACACAATAAAAAAGTTACTATGTTATTTATTGAGGTAATCAATGTCATAAATGTCTAAGTATACCTTAGGTATAACTTTGGCATAAAAATGTTTGAGATCAATCTTAGTAATTACAAAATATAATTGTTTTAATAAAAAATATAAATCCGAATTCACCCCATACCTATGGGTCAAACCGGATAGGCATTTTTTATTCAAGGGGTGAATATAGATACTAACAATAAATGTAAATAATCAAATTATTCGCAGTTTTTGCATACAAAAAATAATAATTCTTGCTCAGAACAACTGATGCAACTTTCGTGAGTCCATTTAAGACCAGCAGTGCATTGGTACCATTCATCTGTGGACTTAGTTTGACTGTACTTTTCGCCACAAACCAAACACTCCGAATCCTCCTGATAGTTTTCTTTATGCGTCTTTTTACCGATACCTTTACCTTTGCTTTTTTTTGTTTTAATTACTGATGACATAGCCTTATCTAGCAGTTTATTTTTATACGGTGATTCAGTCAAAATTGCGGTTTTTCCTCGACGCGCAGATGGCCGCATGTTTTTTTTAAAATGAGGAATCGGCATGATATCTTTCGGTGATACAAGACTTAAAGAATCTGAAAACGTTTGTCCTTCTGTAGATGTTCCTGCTTGTGGGGACGGAGTTCTTTCATGAGGCAATGGATCCTGAGAGAATTCATTTGTGGGTGGTTGGTGGTACAAATGATATTTCTGTTGTCTGTGATGGTGCAAAATCTACATCTGTAAACGTGTTGGGATTCAGAGGGCAAATTCCAGTTTTGGTAAAAGCAGACACTGCATTTTGCATAGTAGCGGCACATATGTTCGTAGCATGTTGACGCTCGCACTCTGTAAAAAGTAAAAAAATAGTAATTAAATAGACGAATAAAACAAACGCCCGCAATACCTACATATAAAATCAATCGGGGTGAAACCGGATAGTCGAAATCACCCCGTCCGCTTGTACCCCACAGGTGCCATGTTTGAAATTGCAATACTAACAGAGATTATGTTTACACTCATAGCAACAACACATACCGTTTTAAAAGGTTAAATATATATTACTTCATAAAAAATACAACTGTATAAGATAGCACATAGCTAAACTTAATGATAACACTTTAAAAAAGTCAAAATATTAGTTAACTTACCTTTGTTTACAATTTTCGTTTATAGACGCACGCGCTGAGATGTTACCGTCGCCAACATTTGTAACTGCACTGAGTATTTGAGTAAGCATTCGCGCGTACTTCACTACAAGCTACAGCGAGACAGCTGTACGCAGAGTAATGAAATAGCAACTATCTGGTTTCACCCCCTGTCCGATTTCACCCCTCATTCCCCTACACTACGAGTATACTTCTCAAACTGTGAAATAATTGAATTTGTTCAGAAGAAAATACTATGGCTACCATTTGAATTAATTTTACCTATGGGGGCATATACATATACTGTGTATGCAATAAGGTGTTAGCACGTAAAATAAAGTATCCACTGAAAGCAAGCTACGTTCATGTAGGCAGAGTGAATATTCAATGTTGTCCGGTATCGGATTTTTAATTTTGTTTTTATTTTACATGCAATCTTTACCTGAGTTGGGGCCCGACCCTTCACGAAGGGTTGGCCTATTTATACCTGTTCCTGAAAATTCGGTCAAGGTCTGACGAGCTTATTAAATATTCAATACGTACTTTATATTACCGTAGCTTAGTGTTGTGCCAAGTCAGCTCTCTTTTGTCTCTCTGCAGCCAAGTCACGACAGTTCGGTACTCGTGCTGGATTAATGTGCCTCGGGGATAGCTTGGCGGATGGCTTGGGTTGCTCGGGGGATGACCTCGTCCCCCGGGTCGAGGATATACGGGCTGTTCGGTTTACCTGTCCCTGCGGAACTGGGGCGTTATATTTGGATGTGTCGGGTTAAGCTACAAAGGTGTCGGCACTGTTTTCATAAATTGTTCGATATTATTCCTTATCCTAAGCTATATTTTCCCGTGGCAGACATGTAATGTAAAATGTAACCGTATGTTATAATTTTTCATAGTACCAAATAGGTGTCGAGAATGAAATTATTGTTCTTATCTTGGACATATCAACAGTTCAAGTAACAGTATCTACGTAACACTAAATTATCGAATGCCTTTTTTTATTCGCTGGCTGTTTGCACTTTAGAATATTAGCTGGGTATTTTTACAACGTCAGAAATTAAACGGACTAAATAACTAGAATTAGAATTTCAAACATTATTATTTAAATAATAAATACCTTAGAAATTCTCACTTCACAAGGTATGGTCAACTTTTCAGACTCAAATTCCTTAATTTTGCAGCTAATTGTTCGCGACAAGAATAACTCGTAAACAATTTAAGTAATGCCTCTAATGGCGCGCCGCCGCTCAAATAATTAGACTCATTGCGGACATAGCTATTTTTAATGAACGGTAGGTTATTAAGCTGTCGAAATTTTCTGTGAAAGTTTAAGGATTAGTGATACTTTAATACCGTTTATAAAATGAATGGTTGGGTAGCAATTTCATAATTGAAAATTAAGCCTACTACTAATGCCTCGTTGCATTAAGTCAAGAAGTTTAAATAAATAATTTTACACGGTAAATCAATGAGGACTCAGCAGCCGGTTTGAAGTTGGGGATTCTAGCTAAGGTGAGACGGTGCTTCACGCCGGAACAGCTGCTCAAACTCTATCAAGCGCAAGTTCGATCGTGTATGGAATACTGCTCTCATCTTTGGGATGGATCTACCAGATACCAGCTTGATACCCTTGAGTCAATTGAGAAACGAGCCAAGAGGATCATCGGCAATGAGAGGCTAGTCGCGTCGAAGCTCCAAAGTCTTGAACATCGACGGCGAGTTGCTAGCCTGTCGGTTTTTTACCGGTTGCATTTTGGGGAATATGCGACGGAATTGCATAATTTAATTCCGCCAAGCCCGTTCCTTCATCGGACCACAAGACGAACGGTGATGCGCCACCGGTACATGGTGGGCATCCCACCCATACGCACAAAACGTTTTGGGTAGGTACACATTCATAATGCGTACAGCTAAGGTGTGGAATTCCCTGCCGGAGTCTGTGTTTCCTGATAGCTACAACCTGGGAGTCTTTAAATCAAGAGTGAATAGGTTATTTCTAGGCATCAGGTGAGATAGTGGTCAAACGCGTGCCTATCAATAGTAAAAAAAGCCTGGTCGGTCGGATTTGGATGTTTGGAATACAGATAGAGACTCTCCTGTCCTGGATTACTTTTGACATAACCTGCGTCATGATCCAGGGCATGAACCTACATGCGTTTTTAACCAACTTCTTCAAAAAGGAGGAGGTTATATGTTCGGCTGTATGTATATATATATTTTTTTTATGTATGTTCTAGATTTCTCCGCCAATTCTGGACCAATTTTAAAAAATATTTTTTTTTCGAAAGCCTATACTCCTGAGGTGGTCCCATTGTCACCAAGTTAGAATCTGATGATGGGATCCCATGAAAAGCGAGGCAAACCCTCAAATTTTATAAGCACATACAATGTTTTTCACAAACTTTCTAACGCAAATTAGATATTTGTGCCTGGTAATCATCATCTCATGTTGCTGTGCTGATGATGGAAGGTATAAGTCAGGATCTGATGATGGGATCCCATGAAGAATGTTTGTTCAGCGATATTTTCGCCAATTGTTGACCGATTTGGATGATCCTTTTTTTGTTTGGAAGTGTATTTTTTCGGACTGGTCCCATTTAAATTTGGGTAAGATCTGATGAAGAACTTCGGAGGTAGGCAACGGAACTCTTCATGAATCTCTTTCTTAAATGATAGCAAATGGATCGGGATTTCTGAAATCGCATGTCTGTTGATTGTTTACACCAGTTCATAATATCACGCCGGTTGCGGTGATTGTGAAAAATAAAAATCATTTTAACAAAAATATAAAACCCTCTTCCAAAAACAAAACACTACAAAGTAAAAAATAACTTTAATTTCGGAAGTCGGTGTTCAAAAACGAAATAATCAAAAACACCGACATTTTTTTGGAATAAAAAGTACGGGTTAATATCTTGTTTTGATGTAATAGCAGTATACCACAGACTACCCTCTTTTTATTTGAAGTTCTTGCAGTCCATCCAAAGATTGTCTGGTAGATATATCTGTCAGTGATAAGACCGCCTTTGTACCACAGAACTAAGTTTGTATAAAAGAGTTTTGTAACAAATTTTGGTGTACCTAAAGCTAAAGAATTTGTTAGTTTGGTTGAACGCGCTAATCTTTCATTTTGAAAACTTGTTTTAGTGTTGGATAGCCCATTTATTGATGGACCAATAGGTATGAGCGGAATGTGACGCAGACGAAGTTGCGCGGGTCCTACAGTATATTCTGTCCCGAATATTGTTCGACTATGCCGTTCGCAAAAGTTTGTCTGAAGTTATGGACTTATTATTTATCCTGTTATTCAATAGAATCAGTAGTTTAGAAATCAATAGCAGTGAGTCTATGACGTCATATTGTCTATGTACCTATCTTCGATCTTGTTCTGTCGATTGACGTCATCCGCGCATAGAAGTAACCCTTGATTTTGAAATGTCAAACGATTTGTGATCAGTTCAAGGCAATAGGATTCTGTTTGCATAGGTGTTCAATGGGAAACATTTTATTTTCATTCCGGATATAGAACGTTCACTTAAAAAGGCATACGAATTTTGTTGTGACCTCCAGGGAAATCAACGTTTTTTATTTTTTTCCGAACTAAACAAAAATGCTTCATAAATAAAATACGGTTTTAATAAATATGGTGTACAGTAAATACAATTTCCTTAATATGTTTAATTGATATTAGCGACGTACCATCATTCTGAGGAAAACTCGTCATTTACGGTAATATTCATTATTGTATAACCATCACAATTATCTATCAAAGGTGCAATGCTGTACTAATATAGAAATATCGTACCAGGCACGGCGTTTGCAGTGATATTCACCACTGTACTAACATCACTACTTTGACTCAGGCGTGACGTTGGCGGTGATATTCACTACTGTACTAACATCGCCACCCTGTCTCAGGCGCGACGTTGGCGGTGATATTCACTACTGTACTAACATCACCACATTGTCTCAGGCGCGAGTTGGCGGTGATATTCACTACTGTACTAACATCACCACATTGTCTCAGGCGCGACGTTGGCGGTGATATTCACTACTGTATTAACATCGCCATCTTGTCTCAGGCGCGACGTTAGCGGTGATATTCACTACTGTACTAACATCACCACATTGTCTCAGGCGCGACGTTGGCGGTGATATTCACTACTGTACTAACATCACCACATTGTCTCAGGCTCGACGTTGGCGGTGATATTCACTACTGTACTAACATCGCCACCTTGTCTCAGGCGCGACGTTGGCGGTGATATTCACTACTGTACTAACATCACCACATTGTCTTAGGCGCGACGTTGGCGGTGATATTCACTACTGTACTAACATCACCACTTTGTCTCAGGCGCGACGTTGGCGGTGATATTCACTACTGTACTAACATCGCCACCTTGTCTCAGGCGCGACGTTGGCGGTGATATTCACTACTGTACTAACATCACCACTTTGTCTCAGGCGCGACGTTGGCGGTGATATTCACTACTGTACTAACATCACCACATTGTCTCAGGCGCGACGTTGGCGGTGATATTCACTACTGTACTAACATTACCACATTGTCTCAGGCGCGACGTTGGCGGTGATATTCACTACTGTACTAACATCGCCACCTTGTCTCAGACGCTACGTTGGCGGTGATATTCACTACTGTACTAACATCGCCACCTTGTCTCAGGCGCGACGTTGGCGGTGATATTCACTACTGTACTAACATCACCACATTGTCTCAGGCGCGACGTTGGCGGTGATATTTACTACTGTACTAACATCACCACTTTGTCTCAGGCGCGACGTTGGCGGTGATCATCGACATGGACCAGAAGACGTCGGTGATCTTTTCGGCGTGCGTGGCTGTGTTCTACACGCTGTTCGGCGGACTGTACTCCGTCGCCTACACAGACGTCATACAACTCTTCTGTATATTCATAGGTAAGCAGTTTTGGGATGAAAAAATAAAATTAGTGAGTAAAAAAGGTCGACTATACTTGTATAACAAACGAGGAAAAACAGCGGTCAGTGTATATGAAATAACATTTCCAAGAATATATGTCATTAGATCTTAAGATATATCGATGCCTTAGTTCACAATTGCACTAACTACAAAATTTTCAATTTTTACTTTTTTAATGCCAAATACACTAAATTTCATGCTCTTTCGTTTCCGCGCATCGAAATACCGTTATTCCGTCTCTTTCTACCAAAACCGTGGGTCACAATTGTATTAAATGAGTTCGTTTAATGTTCCATGAATGTGGTATTATACTAATGGTATTTATTTTTGTAAAACCAATCAAGATATACTTTAACTGATATTAAGTTTCTCAACTGCAGGAAATTTCTAAACACAAACGTATTATATACATTTGCAATATCTGCTCATACTTTGTAGCAGTGCTAGAAGAGTGTAT
This sequence comes from Lacanobia oleracea, assembly GCA_950371165.1. Classification (NCBI taxonomy): domain Eukaryota; kingdom Metazoa; phylum Arthropoda; class Insecta; order Lepidoptera; family Noctuidae; genus Lacanobia; species Lacanobia oleracea. The sequence goes on from OX493397.1 coordinate 1,098,580, forward strand.
TATGTGTTGGTAGTACAAAAGGATCAAGAAGTTGGATGCCCAAGTGTGCTAAGTACTTTTACTGGGAGACCACAATGTTTTTTTTTTGTTAAGTACCTATATTATTAGCGGCTCCCCGACGCGATGACGCTTGGCCCAAATAATTGTACCTAACTACATATAAATTAAATGGATCAATACGCATTATTTTTTTACTTTTTAAAGATTTATTTAGTATCGGGGGTTTTTTAAATTTTAAATTTATTTTTATTTCATGCTTTTTAAACTTAAATTACCTAATAGGGACCACTAGATACTAGAAAACCTATGATCTCATCATCTTCCTGCCCTTGTCTCGTGTTACTTGGAAGGAAAAACGGAAGGTGTGCTGTATGTAAGTAAGGAGTTGGATATCCTGTAGATTTCAGGACATGCTTCAGCATCAGGTTAAGGTTACTGATCTAATTATAATCTGATCATTGAAACCATTCTTGTGAGTCCAAACACGATACCTCTGCTGTAACTTCGTGAGGAGTTGGGTATTCCGCAGACCTCAGGTTATGCTACTGCATCAGGTCAATATAACCATGTTCTTGCAATGTCATTAAAGTAACAGAATATCAAATTTCGCATCGATTAGACTCGTGAATGCTGGTTAAATGCCTTCATCAACTAGAAAAGAGCTGGTAATCTTCAAACGGCTGAATCGATTTTGATAAATCTGGTCTAAGAACCACCGCTGGAAAACCTGCTTTCAAATAAAAAAAACCACATCCAAATCGGTTCACCCGTTTAAGAGCTACGGTGCCACAGACAGACGCACGTCAAACTTATAACACCCCTCTTTTTTGGCCGGGGTTTAAAAATGAATAATTGTTACCTGAAACTGAAGACTGACTTTATTAATTTTCTTATAAAAAATCTTATTTTAATGATTCAGAAACTAATTGTGTTGTGAAATAGCTAAAGATTGGCCTGTATTTGGGCTTCAGTCCTTTTATTTATTTTTTTGTGACTTTGAAATTTATTTTATTTGATTGTGGATAAAAACTGTTTGTGTTTTATAATAAAAATAAACATTAAGAATATGGATCACTGGTTTATTATTTTGTCTATTTAATGCAATATCCATAACTATTATTATCCTTCTTCTTGGACCTTGAACCAGCCTGGTAAAGCTGTTAAATATTTTTGAGTTTTTCACTTAATGCCAGTCAGCATAATCAATCTTAGTGCACAAATGTATTAAATGGGGGGTTTTATGTTTATTTGACCATTTTGAAAAGGTAACGTTTAAACTAATATTACAATATTGAGATATGATGGAGTAAAAGGACTAGTCTTATGAATAGATGCATATTTTTTTTGTTATTTTACTTGGATTTTCTACTGTTCTCGTCTAAACTTTAAAAAACTTTAAAGCTCTCTCCTCAAAAATGTAAATTTTGTAGTTAGTGCAATTGTGAACTAAGGCATCGATATAACCTTCACAGGTTACGGGTGAAATTAAGATGCTAAAATAATGCACATCAAGCTACAGCAATCTGTCAAATTTCTTTAATAGATTTTCCACTTAATTGCGGCTTTAGGTTTAACTTTGATTGTGAAAATTTTACAGTTTCGGGCGTCTGTACCTTCTGTGTTGTGTGTCCTATACCAGTCACTCAATGGGCTCTGACGCAGTTGTTAGTAAACTTGACAACGAAGTTTTTGTTAGCTGTCTTATCTAAGATAGTCGTCGTCATCGTCACATAAGTAAAACAATAAAACTGAAATAAAAGCGACATGAGTAAAGCGTCCCACGTTGAAAGTGAACAAATTGCTTGCCTTACAAGGTGGACAATATTACATTTTGACAGTAGGCACTAAAGTTTATGGATTCAAAATTTAAGTGTCAATGATACTCGTAGGAGAACCAGCCTGTCAAGAAATTAATACTGGAAAAATTTGATCATGGCTCCGGTCCGATTGCAGATACAGAAAAATTTGAAATACAACATGTTGAAAGTCTTAGCTGTTCTGTAGCTGTGAGATATAAGCTCACCTAGTTCCGTACTATGAAGCTCGTTCTCACCCCAGGTCTGTGGATGTGCATCCCGTTCGCGTGGGCCAACGAGCACGTGAAGCCGCTCAGCTCCATGGAGGTGGACTGGATCGGGCGCGTGGAGCCCGACCACTACTGCTTCTACGTCGACTACGGACTGCTGCTGGTCTTCGGGGGGATACCGTGGCAGGTGAGGAGCATATGTTTAGCTAGGAAATTGCTGAAAGACCTCGTCTGCCAAACGTTTCTACAAGCAACCAGCTCGCGTGTGAATTGCATTACAGTGAGGGCTACCGAAGTTTAAGTAGTCTATCACTTGATTGTGCACCGCAAATATCGGCCTGAGACAAGTACACGCTCTTGTCAACTTATGGTTTATGAAATTAATGGCACTGTGTCATTCACTTGATTCTGGTTCCTACCTTCTTCTTCATTTAGTGGCTTATGATTCTAACTTGTTTTATTAATGTGGAAAAGTGCCTCACTACATCAAAACCACTAGATCTTTATAATAATTTGGAATAAGAGACTTCACCTGTTTTCACCCTTCACCTCATTCAATAGGAACACCAAACGAACCAACGACGTCGACGAAAAATGTTAAGGTATCTGTGTACACCAGGTGATTGCCTTATCTTCTCCACCAGGTATACTTCCAACGCGTGCTGAGTAGTAAGACGGCGGGGCGCGCGCAGATCCTGTCGTACGTGGCGGCGTTCGGCTGTATCATCATGGCCATCCCGCCCGTGCTCATCGGAGCCATTGCCAAGGGCACCTGTGAGTTCACATGCCTTATTATCATATCGGCTCGTGTTTTATTACAATCTCACCTTATGGAAAGTGGTCGGCGATCGAGCCTAGAATTAACCTGTTCACTCTTGATTTAAAAACCCCAGGTTGTAGCTTCAGGAATCACAGACTCCGGCAGGGAATGCCACTCTTTAGCTGTACGATGTTCCGTATGTTAGCGTTAATGAGTCGACCTTGAAATAAGTCGTACCTATATTTTAATTCTGTTTTTCTCTTCTTCTTTCCATGGTAACATGGAACTGATTGGCAGTTCGTTTTCCTCTCTCATCTGTCGTAACCTGATAATTTATCTTCTTCTCTTCATCTAGCATGGAACGAGACGAATTACCACGGCGCCCTGACCCCGGAGGGCGAGCTGCCGTCTGATCAGACCTCCATGATCCTACCGCTGGTGCTGCAGCACCTGACTCCTGACTTCGTGTCCTTCTTCGGACTGGGCGCCGTATCGGCCGCCGTCATGTCCTCGGCTGACTCCAGCGTGCTCAGTGCCAGCTCTATGTTTGCCAGGTGAGTTGATAGTGTACTTTGTGGTGGGTTAAGAAATACTTCACAAGGGGCAGTCTCTGTCCCTGCAAGTTATGTTTTGTGTTACTCCTCCGCTGCTTTTTTGGTTTATTTCGTTTCGGAATCCAAGACAGTTAAATTGTTTTTTTAGGACTCGTCGAGCTTCATTGCCTCGCTTTTATGGTGGTTGCCACTGTTGATCCTGACTTTCAGTAGTTACGGTTGTCAGAAAACAGAGACCATTTTTCTTTTGTTATCGAGTTCCTTATCCTGTTCGAGTTTTCTTTGCCTTCCTATCCCATTCGATCCCATCCTGCCCATCTCTTTGTCCAGCTGATGGGAAGGTTTAGAGTACACTCACTGACTGTGGCCCTCCCCCGCAGGAACGTGTACAAGCTGATCTTCCGGCAGAACGCGTCGGAAATGGAGATCATCTGGGTGATGCGCGTGTCCATCCTCATCGTGGGCGCGCTGGCCACGCTCATGGCGCTCACCATTCCCTCCATCTACGGGCTGTGGTGAGTACTAAATGTGTAGCTGTCCTTGTCTGTCCTGGGTCCCAGAGCCTGCAGTCGAGGCGACCTGCGCCTTATGTCCTGCCGCCGACATTGCCGTGGATGTGGAGATGATTGGTCAACAGATACCGTAAGGCGTAGGTGCAATAGTTATGACAGGAGAAAGAACATCTTTAATCCTCATGTGTGTTACGCTAATAGAAGTTACGGAAGTATAAGGCAAAACCGGCCAAGTGTGAGTTGGACTCTCGGAACACCAGGGAGAGGAAGGGTTCCGTACCATAAACCGAAAATAATCTCGTATGGCAAACCCCTTTATTTTATAATGTTTATTTTTAATTTGTTATAGCGGCTACAGAAATACACACTTTGTGAAAATGTCAATTGTCTACCAATTACGGATCTTGAGATACAATCTGCTGACAGACAGACGGACGAAGGACAGACTCCGTGGGTTCCGTTGGTAGCCTTTTGGGTACGGAACCCTTAAAAGGAGAAAATTATGAATTGTAACTAACTTTTATCTGAGTCTTCCTTCGCGTCAAATTATAGCCTATACCGTTTCCAGAATTTTAGTACAGTCAGAAGGAAGGGACTCTTTCCTTCTGAATGTATTCAAATTCTTCAAAATAATTGCAACGTATGCAACTCATTATTACCTCTGGACTCATGTTATGAAAAACTATGCAATAGAAACACACTTATCGTTTGTTGCGTTGCATTCGTTGCGTACACAGCACCAGTGTGTCTCTCGCTTAGTAAACAAACAAACTGACGATCGCATTTATTATATTACTTAGGACTAACATAAAAATACGTCGACGTAAAGTTAAGTTTTTAGTCAGCTCAAACCATTCGTCTCGCACTAATAGCAACGAACAGCGCTTACAAATGTTTATATTACGAGTAATGCTCTGTCACTCACGTCAGGCGTTTTCGAGCAACTGTAAGTTACTATGTAACCCTTAGCATGAGAACATGATCTACAAATAAAACGACACATACCCTGATTATTATTTTATTTGATTAATAAACCACACGAACTTAATAGGGGACTCTAGTAAATAGAAAAAAATAGAAGCATAGATATAGTCTTCCTGTAAATTTTGATATATATTTTTTAGATCAGTTCAGTTTTGAAGAAGAAAACAGCGGAATACAAATCGTCTTTTATATGTAATATCTGCCTGAGCCGCGCGACGGCATCGGCAATAGTTTCTTCAAATGCCTGTTTTAAAAATTCCTCGGAACTAGAGTCCTCTCTTAAAATACAGTCAACAGAACTATTCGGTACGCAGACAGCTAACTTGCAACTGCTTTTCAACGTGCCGAGTAGATAATTATTGTATACCACATTATTAGAAATAAATATTGGCAGGTCCAGTGGAAAACGAAATATTTTTGCCTGCATACCGAATAGCTATGTTGAGTGTACATCACAATATCATACACTTTAGCCCGAGAAATTAAGCCAGGAAGGCATACTCGGCATACTAGACAGGTTGTTCAGAAATGTGTTCTGCATCCAATTGTCAGAGTCAATAGCTGGAAACCATTGCCCGAAATTCTCCGCTGGTGCCTTGGTGGTTGCTTTGTGTGGTGCTTTGGTGGTCTCTTTGGGTGGTGGCGTGGTGGTCGTGATGGGAGTGGGGGTGGTTTCTTTGTCGTCAACGTCGTCGTCGCGCTTCATCCTAAACGACGCCGAATGAATGGAGGCGATTAAGCACACGAAGAGGAACGTGCTCAGAAAATTCATCTGGAATCATATTTTACTTTTTTAATAACTTAATTAGTACTTGCTAAATATCTTCCAACCATTACTAAAAAAAACATTTTCCAAAAAATTACAACCGACTTCCAAATTAAAAAAATAAACAAAAAAAACTTTAATTTCGGATGTCAGTATTTTTGGCAGTTTCTTCATATTTTGACACCGACTTCCGAAATAAAAGTTATTTTTTTTTACTTACCGAATTTCGTTTATTTGGATGTCAAAAAACCGTTATCCAAGTAAACGAATTATTTTGAACAGCTATTTTGATTTGAAAGCCAAACTTCCTAACTGATTTTCAAATCGGTTCATAAGTGACGGAGTTATGAGGTAACAAACATAAAAAAATACAACTGAATTCAGAACCTCCTTTTTAATTTTTCATAAAGTTATCTGAAGATTGAATACACGGCCCTAATTAATTTGAATGTCAGACCCGGTTTCATGTGAGCATTGGTATTTTTTTTTCAAACGTTGTCATTCAGCTAAATCCTTGGCTTGACTTTAAAGCCGACTCCAACGTTTTTTTTTTTTTTTTTTTTACTAAACATAGGCACGCGTTTGACCACTATCTCACCTGATGGTAAGTGATGATGTGGTCGAAGATAGAGCACGCTTGCCTAGAAATAACCTATTCACTCTTGATTTAAAGACTCCCAGGTTGTAGCTATCAGGAAACACAGACTCCGGCAGGGAATTCCACTCCTTAGCTGTACGCATTATGAATGTGTTACCAAAACGTTTTGTGCGTATGGGTGGGATATCCACCGTGTACCGGTGGCGCATCGCCGTTCGTCTTGTGGTCCGATGATGGAACGGGCTTGGCGGAATTAAATTATGCAATTCCGACGCACATTCCCCAAAATGCAACCGGTAGAAAACCGACAGGCTAGCAACTCGTCGTCGATGTTCCAGACTTTGGAGCTTCGTCGCGACAAGCCTCTCATTGCCGATGATCCTCTTGGCTCGTTTCTCAATTGACTCAAGGGCATCAAGTTGGTATCCGGCAGATCCATCCCAAAGATGAGAGCAGTACTCCATACACGATCGAACTTGCGCTTGATAGAGTTTAAGCAGCTGTTCCGGCGTGATGTATCGTCTCACCTTTGCCAGAATCCCCAACTTCTTTGCAGCCACTTGGGCTTTTGCCTCTATGTAAGGGCCAAAATTGAGAGTAGATGTTAATGTAACCCCAAGAAGCTCAAGTTGGTCGGTTATCGGCACTGTAGCACCTCGGAAAGATGGAGCTGGGTGGAATTGGCTCCTTTTGGCGGAAAATAGACACGCTTGGGTCTTAGCAGCATTGAACTTGACCAGATTGGCATCGCCCCATTCAGAGACTGCCTGTAAGGACACGCGGTCAACCATTGCCTCCCGGAGAGACCGGATATGCGACCCACCAGCTCGTGCGTCGGACACGTATCTCTCAGCAACAGTGCTGTCGTCTGCATACCCAAAGGTACCGGGTTTAAGCAGATCATTAATATGCAGCAAGAACAGTGTTGCCGAAAGCACCGAACCCTGAGGAACCCCGGCATTAATATCCAGCAGTCCAGACGAGCAGCCATCAATGACCACTCGGATAGACCGATCCCTCAGAAAATCTGCGATCCAATCACACAAACCGGCGGGCAGACCGAAGGAAGGAAGCTTACTAATAAGGCTATCGTGCCAGACCCTGTCGAAGGCCTTCGAGATGTCAAGGGAGACCGCTAGTGCCTCCCCGTGCTTCTCTATGGCCTCACTCCAGATGTGGATGGCATACGCTAGAAGATCCCCAGTTGACCGATTTCGACGGAACCCGTATTGACGGTCACTAAGAATATCATTCGCTTCTAGGTACGCCAGGAGCTTATGATTCAGCACGCGTTCCATAGTCTTACAGAGTATGGACGTTACCGAGATGGGTCTATAATTCGACGGGTCAGCTCGACTACCCTTCTTGGGCACTGGCTGCACGTTAGCTTGCTTCCAAGCCTTCGGCACTTTTCCAGTCTCAAACGAAAGGCGAAATAGGCGTGTCAATATCGGAGACAACTCAGGCGCACAAGTCTTCAGAACAATGGCCGGTATCCCGTCGGGACCACTAGCCTTGTTCACGTCTAGGTTACGCAGTACCCTACGGACGTCCTTCTGATGAATGCGAATGTTTGCCATACTCGACTCGCATCCACCAGGAGAAGCAGGGGGCGTCGCGCCACCAGGATCCAGACGTGAAGATTCCGCAAACAAAGAAGCAAACAAGTTCGCTTTCTCCTCAGCGGAGTGGGCCAGCGTCCCGTCGGGTCTCAGCAGTGGTGGTAGTGAGGGGCGGCAGAAGTTCGATTCGACCGACTTAGCCAGGGACCAAAAAGCCTTACTACCTGCTGGGTATGAAGCAAGTTTGTTCCCTATTCGGCTAATGTGGTCAAACCGAGCCCTCCGCAACACTTTCTTGCAGGACTTGGCAGCCCTGTTGAAGGCTCTCTTCCTCCGACTCACGTCATTTGCTTTGCGCTTACGAGCGTCGACCCATGCCAGGTACGCCGCGTGCTTAAGCGCATCAGCGCGATTGCACTCGGCACTAAACCAAGGACGAGCTTCGCCAGATTTCGCTATGTCAGAGAACGGAATGTAGTACTCCATTCCCCTCCGCAACACATCCGACACGGCGTCCGCGCACGACGAAGCATCAGTGGAAGAAAAGCAAGTAGGCTGCCAAGGGTAACATGCGAAAAAAGATCGCATACCATCCCAATCTGCTGACCTGTATCGCCATAACCGCCGGGTACCTCTTAGGCTTGGATCGGGCGGGGAGTAGACGGATACAAACTTCACCAGACAGTGGTCGGAACTACCCAGTGGTGAAGAAATCGACACCGAATAGCGGTCTGGATCTGTTGTCAGCAAAAGGTCCAAGCAATTGGCAGTGTGCGAATCAACATCGGGTACCCTCGTTGCTCCCTGGACCAGCTGGGTAAGATTTAACGCAAGCGCTAGCTTTCGCGTCTCTCGCCCAGCATGGTCTGTGCACTGGTATGGGAAGAGCCACTCCTGATGGTGCGCATTGAAGTCCCCCAGTAACACCAATTGGGCAGAAGGGTACCGCTGCTGAGCCGCATCCGCCGCCTCACTCAGGTGCTGTGTAAGCCCAGTTGTCTCCAAATCACCGCTGTGCGAACGGTAGACGCAGGCGTAGACAATTTTGTCTAGGCCTGTGTCCACTATAGCCCACAGCGTCGAGAACCTGGAGTCTTCAAGGTAACGGAGACGCCGATAGCAGATGTCGTCCCGGGCGTACATGCATACGCCCGCACGTGGTCTGAAGTGGTGCTCCAGGGTAAACCCTGGGTAAGACAGGTATGACACGTCCGACGGACATCCGATCTGCGTCTCCGACAGGAAGAAGAGCGCTGGTTTCTCGGTCTCAAGGTGGTGATGGACTGCAGCGAGATTTGAGTGCAGACCTCGTTTGTTAGAGAGGTGCACTTTATGCGAAAGGGCGTGCTGCCGCTGTACAGCTTTTCTCTTTTTTCCCTTGTTCATTGTAAAAGTGAGTGAGGTTGAGGAGAAGGAAGTGAAATGAGGTTCCATGCTGCTAACCCTCAGGCACGCCCTGGCAGGACGACATCTTTGGGGGACTAGTCTGGAGACTGCGGGGACGCCCGAGCCCCCCCGTAGTTGGGAAAAAGGCTAGGCAGATGATGTTATCCCACACTAGGATGTTCTCATCTATCGTGGGTGCGTTTACAAACAAACTATCTCACACACTAACACGCAGACGCGGAACAACTATCTGTATGCCATTCAAATATTTGTGCCGTGCGGGTATCGAACCTGCGACAAACCACGCAGAAGCCAATTGCTCAACCAACCGAACCGTGCCGTCTATCGAATTGCATTCTGGAATTGAATGATTCATTTCACAGATATATTGCGATCCCAATAAACCAAGTATACCTAACTTTTGCCTACGATTCTATAGATTATTGAACCTAGAGAATCGTACACAAATCTAATATTGATTAGAAGCAACTTTACAAAATCCTTAATTATTCTTAAATAAACAAATTCTTACATTAAACGCCATTGTGAAGACTGCTTGTGGAAAACGTTCAGCGCCTCGGAATTTATATAAAATTCATATCGATTTTCACGAACATTACAATAATTTTCATCACGCGTCGACAATCTAATTGACAAGTTGGATAACAAAATGACTTTCGTGTGAAACAAGTTAGTTCGGAGTCAGTCACCTTCTGCGTTTCCTGTTACGTATGCGATAGTATCCTTGTGCCAACTGTACTCGCTTCAGCGATAACTGCGTGTTAAAGGACATTGCTCTGATGACATACATTATTATCATTAGGTATGTACCAAAATTGAATAAACAGTTCGAAGAATTAGGCTCTACCCCACTTCCGTATATATAAAATACTAGCACCTCGCTCGCGACTTTGTCCGTGCTGCAATTTTCTTAAAGATACCTTATTTTTTTCTAGACAAATAATATATTAAAACCTCCATCGAAAACCACTCTATCCATTGGTGAAAACACCATGAAAATCGGTGCAGCAGTTTTTGAGTTTATCGCGGACAGACAGACGCGGCGGAGGACTTTGTTTAATAATATGTGGTGATATAGTTAGGAATGTATAAATTCATGTTTCGTCCGTGAATAGATAGACGTGACGAAATTAAAAGGCCAACAATTTTAATTTCGTCATGTTTTTTGCTATTTGACTGCGGAGCTATTAAATGACAGCCCATCCTAAATACCTATTCCTGTAGGTATATTATAGTATAGGTTTATGGCGATTCCTGCCAGGAAACCACGTCCGAACTTACTTTAGATTTGAAAAAAACTGACGTGTAGAGGTGTATTTTTATAACCAACTCGACACACACGGGAAGTAATGGGATGGCATTATTCTTTTACGGCACCGTACTGCACCGGCCGACACTATACTGCTTAATAAATATAATTTATCATTTAATACCGACAAGCAGTAAAATTCAATGACACGCTCTTTGCTGCTTCTGCTTAACTTCCGCCCTGTAAGTCCCCTTTACCCCGGTGACCTGCACCCTCGTGCTCCACTTGACACCGACGAGAGCTCGCAGGTTCCACTCGATCCTCGCCAAAATATCGGTTTACCTTTGTTAGTCCAAGAGCTCGCATGGCGGAGAAAATTCAAGTGTTGTCTTTAGCGGAGACCATTTTATTTCAACTTTGCAACACATTTCGAGTGTTTTATGTACTTATAGATTAGAATAGCTTAAAACTTAAAAACGTTTAAATTCATGTATCTATCAATATTATCAATGTGAAACACTTGCACGAATGTAGGAAACTTATAGTCCAGTAATTTCAGGTTTTATCTGCGGAAAAAATCCTAGCGAGCTGAATTATTGTATAGGTACAGCTTTATTACGACGTTGTAATGATGAAGTGAAAAAAGATCAAAACGTCTTACGAATTTAACATTTCATTTACTAATCAGGTTTGACAGGGATATTATTGGATAGATTTATGATATGGCACTTTTTTTTTATATTAAATAAATACGTGAAAAACGGCTCGCGCGCACCGCGCTAGTGTCCTGCTGGGAAAAGGGAAAAGGTGCTGTCGGGAAAAGGGGCCCTTAAAGTTATTTTATACTTTGTAGTGTTTTTTTCATTAATGCTCCGCTCCTATTGGTCGTAGCGTGATGTTGTATAATTTATGCTCCAACACTAAAATAATTTTTCAACTAGAACTATTTCGAATTCGAAACAGTAGTTCCTTCTTCAGCTTTACAATATAAGTATACATGTATACGCAATTTAAAAAGTGTCGAGATGTGTGAATAATCTGCTTTAAAATCAAATGTTGATTGAAAATCCAACCGGTTACTTCTATGTGAACTTCCACAGCCGAAAGACGTCCACTGCTGGACATAGGCCTCCCCCAAACGGGGGGGACGTTTGCCATAATCGCCACGCTTGGCAGGCGGGTTGGCGATCGCAGTGTATGGTGTGGTGTTGCGTTTTACAGAGAACGCTGCTGCCCATTCTCTAGTGAGTCCCTTAGTCGCCTCTTACGACACCCACGGGAAGTGATGGGATGGTATTTTTATTTTACGGCACCATACAGCATCGGCCGACACCATACGGCAATATGTGAACTTTACATGAAGTTATTGCTCGTCTCAATGTCTGGGCGTCCAATAGCTCACGGTGTACTGCTCAAATGACACAAACATTTATTTCTCATTAGCGTCAGGTGTGTGTTGCAATCAATAATCGCTGCCTGTGCCCGTTGGCCGCGGTCGCAATCATATGAGTACTGGCCGTCAGATTATATTAGTTCACTAGGAAAATTGCGCGGTTTTGGACGTGTTCCCTTAACATACAAAACCTCGTTCATAAAAACATTTTGACCATTCTATGCTTACTTTAACAAAAAAATAGTAGCAGGATCCCAAACGTCGACAGGTATTCTCTTTCAATCAACTTATAGGTTCGCAATACTTCTTTTTAGAATTGGAATTTAAAATCTTCTAGGCAGTACTTACGCAAATGGTTAGATTTTTTTATGAATACGCTTAAAAGTGTGTTTTCTTGACCTTATAATTAAACAACCAACAGCTTTCGGCTACATTCCTTTTTAATGAATGTAAATTGTAGTTAAATACGAGTACATCCGTCATGTTTCTGCACTATAATCCTAAGCCTCCTACGAACACTTTGTTTATTAAAAGCCTGTTCTTTTAAAAAGCTATTTCGGTGCTTAAAAAGTGCACTCCGTCCTTTTTTTGTAAGGTCCCTTTGCTTTCAAAATTGCTGAATAATTTATTGAGGCAACCCTGTATAAATGTATTTTTTGCTAGTCCCTACCTAATCTACGTGTGGTAGGTATAATTTATTGATTCTATAGGCACCTCATTTAGCGCGGCTTCGCTTGCGTTTACATAGATTTGTGCCTTAAAAAGTACCCTGTAGCCGAGTCCAGGTTACCTACGTAGGTTTAGAGATAGATAGCTATCTTTACCTAAATTCAATAAAATCGATTCAGCAAAATATCACACATACATACAGACAGAACGTCTTACACTTGAACTACAAGAGCTCGATAGTGTTGCACACAGCGATTACGATCATCATTCCACTGACACATGCCACGAGGGCTAATGGCCGATACCGAAAATATAATCGACCATTATTCTAATAGGGTAATGATTTTATGATGCCGATATTATGCTGCGATGGGGCGGCGAGGGTGATGCAATGGACCTTCGAGATCTGACGCTCTAAGGGACTAAACGCTGGCTGAAGTATCGAGATTGATGCCCGTTTTTACGGAGTTAATGGCAATTCGTCACATTAGCTATTTCGTCGCTATCCCTAATAGGTCACATTCACTAATACGTCACTTTATACATTTAGTTTGTACCTAACTATCTGCCGTATGGTGTCGGCCGGCGCAGTATGGTGCCGTAAAAGAATAATACCATCTTATCACTTCCCGTGGGCGTCGTAAGAGGCGAGGGGAGTCACTCAACACCATACACTGCGTTCGCCAACCCGCGTGCCAAGCGTGGCGATTATGGCAAACCCTTCCTTTGGAGGAGGCCTATGTCCAGCAGTGGACGTCTTTCGGCTGTTATAATGTATCCTAACTCTACTTAATCTTTATATTTCGCCTCATTCCCTGACAACGATCTGTGATCATATCCCTTTTAACTAAAGAAGCCTGCTGCACTGTTTTTGTTTTGTGCTGATGGATTTTCTGAGCATGCTGAACAGAACGTAGAACACTCACTCACGCACTGAAAATTAGTTTTCCGGAATTTCGAAATATCATTTCGGATTATTAGATAATTTTAACCATCTAGCAACCCAGATTCTGGTTTAATCTATCCCAATTTACTGAATTATGTACCTACTCGGATATTTAATGAATTCCATCACAAGCTTATAATTTAGTGTAGCTCACCCACTAATTATAAATTCACAATACGTTAAAGGAGCTCGTGGCTAAATAATACTAATAAAACAGCCGCACTGATCGATCTTGAAGGTTAAGCAACGCTTGCCTAGGTTGGTCTGTGGATGGGTGACCATCTTAACATACGAGTTTCCTCCGTGCCTCGGAAAGCACGTTAAGCCGTTGGTCCCGGCTGTCATTTGTAGGTACATCTTTCATCATCTGACTCCAGTCTTGCCAAGATGTACCGTGGTACCCAGTTAAAGGGTTGTGGAGGTCTAGTAGGCAGCCACTCCACTTAAAACACTGGTATTCAGCTGAATACGGTTTGACTGGAAGCCAACCGCAATATAGTTGGGAAAAGGCTAGGCAGATGATGACAATACCTACGTTAAAGCTCAGAATGAAAAACACTAAGAGTAATTAATACATTGTTGGCGGTAGATTGCTTTTTAAACTACAAACCTGAATACTGTTTGCCATGTATGAGTATTAACTACAGATGAAGTATTCGGAATCCGCGCGGCTCCACCGGCCTCCTCCCGGTTCCGCTCGGCTCCACCGCCACCGTATGCAAAGGGATTACTTCTCTCACAGCAGGACGAGTTGTTAAATGAAACTTAATCCTCACTACTGACACACCCTTGTACTCTTTTACCTCCTTTGTACGAGTGTAGGGTTGTTAAATTTTTAATTAATTTTCCAAGCCTTGATAGAAAGAAGATTACACAATATTTTATAAGTACAATGGCGGTATCAACCAGATAGCCTTTGAATATACTGAAAGAACTTAAAATTAAAAGCGAGTTCACGTCCAGATGTTGTCCTCAATAATCAAACATCTTAGCCATTGGAGATCATTTACTTTTTGGGTTATGAATTTTGATTTCCATAAAGATGACGTATGAAACACGTTTTGTATTAACTTGTTATCGTGCAAAGGCATTGCTTTTAAACGAAAAAAAAACCGCAAAGCACACATGCCTATTCCATAAATAGAAAAGTCGGTACGCTCACCAAGTCAATGTGCCGCAAAAGATTTTTTCCAAATTCGAAAAAAGACTAAGAATAAAATCTCGGCAGCCGCACATTACAACCCTATTCACCCCCTTTCACCCCTTACAGGTATTTCCGGAGGGTTCACGTGGGCACACGGTCGATTAGATTCGTCTGCTCACACCTGCATCGAAATTGGATGCCATATAGTCTGTGGAAAGGGGGCGAAAGGGGTGTGTGGGGGCAAATCGAAAATTTAAACCCCCAAGTAATTTTACTCTGCCTCGGGCGAAGAATGAAATTGTTTATTTTTGAAATAGTGTTGTCATGAAACTTAACTGAACTGCATTTTAAATGTGGTTTGCAAAGTTTTAGTATCGTGAATTCAGGTATGGGTTTGCAACAAAGAGTTTGTCTATAACAGTTCCTTATTACTTTAGGCATTACTGATGGATGACTGGAATGGAACCAGTTCGTAAATAACTAGGTCGAAATGATTACTTTGAAACGAAGTTATCTGTTGTATCAGTATTTGCGTTGAAATTGGTATTTACATAAAATACTCGTTTTATTTATGTGAATAAACCAGTCATTCATTTTTATTTATGGAATAAAATTGATTTTTTTACACAATGTGAAATAAAATTCGTAGTTATCAAGGTTTATTCGTGGGATAGTAATAGGTAGAATTTTAGGTACAATCCTCGTGTAAACGTTCACACTCGTCACGCATTTACTCACCAAATTAGGGATTACGCAAGACTGCACCAATTGATATCGGTGCACGATCTATATTGGAACACTAAGCATTAATTTATATGCTGTGGCTGTTCAAGCCATCAATTCATCATTTGATGGGATCATAAATAGTGCGATGCGCAATCCTGCATTGGCTCGTGAGGCAGCCAGGGCCACAGGCCGCTCTAATTGCCCCCGTAGCTACCCACACGCAGGACGAGCTGCTTCGAGAGGACGATGGCGCAATCAACCCACGCCATCGATTTATTACGCTTTATAAATATTGCGGTAAAGTAAATATATGGAATGATTTAGGCGTATTAAAGTGTCGACGGAATTAATGCCCTTTCAATGATGAGTTTGTTTTTGTTTGCAATAGTGCCATTTCCGGTGGTTAAGAAATATCATGATGCATTTTCTGGGATGTCTACGAAATTGCCCCGAGCCTAGTTAGTTTATGGAGTTAGTTAGTTTAATACAATGATTTAGGGGAAGAACTTATCATTAGTAGGAAGTTAATACTTATTAACAAATGAGGAAATGTGATTTTCATTAATATGGTCTTTTAGGACCTTCGACCATGGATGCATTAAATTCGGATTTAGGGACTCTAAAGACAGAAAATGCTAAGCTCCAAATTTGATGTGTCAATTTTTACTCAGTTAACAGCAACCCAACCAACGATTGTTCGTTACCTTATTAAATATTTAGGTTATTAAGGCATGACCAAAGTGGAAAACCAACTTAGTTAGGTACTTTAAATAACGGAGACTTATTAATTTCAATGTTTTTTTTTTAAATTGGTTTCACACGCTAGTGCTATCAATAACGTGGCCTGTGGACGTGACAGAGGCGAAAATTACATTCACAAGTCTGTTGTTTCTAAAATACTGCTTTTAGCCATTGTGCCGTGCAGGCTATGGTTTCTTCATCTATCTGGTAGCTTATATGGTGTACATAATAAAGAGTATTCTATTCCAATGTTGATTTCACTTCACAGAAATGAAAGCAGGTACTCATACTATCAAAGAACCCGACTAACCGCCCCCAATGTTCCAGGTCGATGTGCTCGGACCTGGTGTACGTGATCCTGTTCCCGCAACTTCTGATGGTGGTGCACTTCAAGAAGCACTGCAACACGTACGGTTCGCTGGCAGCCTACATCGTGGCGCTGCTGGTGCGCCTGTCCGGGGGGGAGAAGCTGCTGGGGCTTCCCCCACTCATCCACTACCCCGGCTGGGACCCCGTCAACGAAGTGCAGCTGTTCCCCTTCCGCACCATGGCCATGAGCCTGTCGCTGTTCACGCTGGCGTTTATCTCGTGGTTGTCTGTGTAAGTATTTTGTTATTTATATTTTATATTGACAGTCTAGCGTTTTAAATGATACTGGGTCGTGGAGTCCATGTAAAAACACTGGTACTCAAAACTGGAAGCTGACCTCAACATAATTGGGGAAAAGGCTGGAAGGAAGACAATTTTTCAGGGTTACGTACCCGAAGGGTAACCAACAGATCCCTATTACTAAACCTCCGCTGTCCGTCCGTCCGTCCGTCCGTCTGTTTGTCAGCTGTATCTCATGAACCGTAATAGGTAGAGAGCTGAAATTTTCACAGATTGTGCATTTCTATTGCCGCTGTTACAACAAATAATAAAATAAAGGTTCATGTACGGAACCCATCGTGTGCGAGTACGACTCGCACTTGGCCGGTTTTTTTTACTACTGATAGGCACACGTTTGACCACAACCTCGCCTGGTTATGAGCGATGATGTGGTCGGCGATGAGGCACGCTTGCCTAGGAGTCACCTGTTCACTCTTGAGTAACTTTCAGTTTTTCTTTGCGTGTGTCAATTCATGAATAAAAAGATCAGTGGTGTCGTACTAATGGGGTTGATATCGTACCGCTGCTCAATTATGTTAGTATCTAGATATATTTCTTTAAACGTCTAGCTATTATTTCTTTATACCTAGATACTATTTCAAGGTAAAAGAAATCTCATTATTTTATCTTATTTGTTTTAATAGAGTTACTTCTATAATAGAACTAGACTCTAGATGCCAATATATATGTAGAACAAATGAACCGCATTCAAAGAAATATATCGACCGCGTGGCGTGTTCGCGTCGGTCTATACGCGTCTGGATGTCAATATTACTTAGAGAAAAAACATCTTATTCTGTGACATGTTTTATGCCTACAGCTTAAAAGCAGCACCTTTCGGGAAATTCTATAATGCATACGATTCAGACTCATTTCACTACGTCTAAGTTGAAAAAGACGTAACACCCTAAAAGCGATCGTTCGTTCCAATTGATTGATCCAATTCACCCCGAGCGCTCAAACTGGCGAAGTTATCGACACGACGTAATATGATAACAGACATGGACATTATTGAATAATATCTAAAATAGAATAGGTTGGATATTTCTAGTTATACCCTATAAAGCTAACAGCAGATACATTATAAATTGGGCTGTCAAACACGCTGCCGCCCCTGGCATTAGTTATTCTCGTATAAATTCTGCCTAACCACACAAGAGTAGAAAATAACTACTAATTCCTTATTAAACATTCAGGCAAATTTAAGACGAGGGCGATTATCCTAAAATAGATAGAAGTAGACCTGACAGATGATCGCAGTTGAGAAAAAAAGGTCACGATAAAGATACTACTGCCAGAGTTCATATTAAAGATACTTTATAACAATATTACAGTTCTAAATGATTGACAACTTTACTTTAAAAATGTATTTTCGTTGAACATTTCAGCCTTCGAGTCGAAGATAATTGAGGCGGCTCAAATATTTGACGAGCTCTATCAAATATTCCTCACGATGGGTCAGACCTCTTCGGGGGTATTTATAATTTAGACAGTTGTTCAATTTGGGGTAACAGCAACAAGCTCTTTATAAAACTTGTTGCCTCGGTTGTTATTTATAGAGGTCAGCGGATTTAGAAAAGTAGTTTTCGACCTTTTCCATGTTTTAGCTAATTATTGGTTTTGGGAATAGCTCTTCTTGTGAAGGTAAATACGTGCCTATATTATTTATTAGGTGAGCTTCATTTCTGTGATGTTATTAATAGACCCGTACCGGATTGGTTACCAACGGAATCCTATTACTAAACCTCCCCTGACCGTCCGTCCGTCTGTCTGTCAGCGGGCTGTACCTCAAGAACCGTATAGGTTGAATTTTTTTTACTGTTAAATTTTTAAGTAATAAAAATAAACTACATAAATTAAAAAAAAAAAATTAAAAAAATACCACCAACTTCCAAAAAAAACACTACAATGCTATTTTTTCGTTTTTTGACACCGACTTCCAAATCAGTTCATAAATGACGGAGTACGGAGGTAACAGAAGTAAAAAAAAACAACCAAATTCAGAACCTCCTCCTTTTTAGAAGTCGGTAGCTGACCCGGCAAACATTGTTTTGTCATAAAAATAAAATAAAAAAACCATAAAAATCGGTTAATCCGGTTCGGAGGTGTGCGATAACAAACACTGACTCGAGATTTGTATATATTAGAAGATAAATAATATACGTTAACAGTTTGAAATACGGTTTTGCTCGTTTTCATAAAGATATTAAACTTGTGCCGGAAGTGTCTCTTAAGGCGAGGGCCTCGCCGGCGCGTTACGTTCGTTTGGATGGCCCATCTTATGAGGGGGCCATACGCAGGGGTTCAGGCCTTTTGAATTAAGTATTCAGGGACTAAGAGGGTTGCTCAAATGAGGTAGGTTTGTTATTGTAGTATACGTGGGAGGTATTCAAATCGGATGTTAATTGAGAACTATTTCGGTAATTTAGATAAGAGATTTCGTATTGGTGTCAAGAACTAAGGCAGTCGCTCCATGAACAATACTGGTATTCAGAGGCATCCGGTTACAATGGAAGTAGATGCCAATAAAGTTGGTTAAATGATCCGTGATGATGATGATCGAGCACTAAGTAGAGATAGTAAAAGGATCGGTGATGATGATGATCAAGCACTAAGTAGAGAAGCTTTATTGATTGAGGAACACTAACGACATATTTACAAAAGATTTGACGTTTAATTGTACATACTGTGTATATGTATCATAGGCATACAAATTTTGGCAATTGCACTAATAACACGAATGAGAAATAATAGTGACGTTGTATGCTCGATACCTATTTGTTTTATTGCGGTCGTGAGCATAGTCGTACGTTAGCCAGACAACAGTAAAACATAAAATGTATCTTAAACAAACGTATAAGGCAAAGTTCTAAGTACATAAGCTATGTGCGACCCAAATTGCTGAGTTTGACAATAAAACCAACGTTTCGCAATACAAAATGACCTATTCAATCACAATTCTGTAGTTATAGTTAGTGACAGCTGTGCAAGCATTGGGTTCGATAATGGTGTATAGTAGGTCGTAAGTGCACTAAAAGGTCTTATGGTGCCACAGAAACTTGCAATATAGTTCATAGACCTTTTTCTAATATCGCTTCGAAGATATTTGAGCAATAATTTTTGAACCGTTTTTCATTCCTAAAAACTTAAAGGATCACGATATAATTCGATTAAGGATAGCGTTATGTCTTTATTTCTGTTTTTGATGTTAAGTAATTCAATAAATGTATGTGGGTCAATGACTGTCATTGCACATTTATCTGAAGGGCTAAAAATACCACTTTAGGAGAATCATAATATTAATCATCATCTTCCTGCCCTTATCCCATGTTACTTGGGGTCAACACGTTTCTTTCTTCCATTCCTGTCCTATCAGCCGCCACGCTAACACTAACTTATATTAATCACACGCTAATCTGTCAAATATAATTTTCATCTTTCTCACTAACGCATTAGGTTCAAGGTTGAATGGGAAAATTTGACAGTGACGGGTAGCGTGGTTTGCTTTCTGATTCTGTTAAGGTGGCCTGTTTAGGCCCTCTGGTGTCTACCACAGTGTAAACTCAACATGCAAATTTTTTACACATCTATTACATCATTCAAGGGGACAGATAACATCTATTCTCAGCTCTAGACCACCCAGAAACTAAAGTCAATAACATTAGTATCTTTCCATTCACAATTAATAAACATTACTATCAAATAAATGACATAATATCTCGTGTCATAAGCACCTGCTGAGACATCCACTTACAGATATTTCGCAACAGTTATTATCACTTAATGTAGGAAGTGTGAGAATCTGAACGTTATGATATTTGACCATTGTATCTGAATGGTTATGATATTTGAGCATTATGTGCTGTATGTTAGCTATTAGGGTTTCTAGGTTTATTGGCAGTAGTTGAATTGTTAACTTGTTTTATGATACTAAATACATCGGAATTGAAGTGCTGTGATATAACGTTCGTTCTTAAATAACGAGTGGTCAGCGAATGGCTTCTCATGTATTTAATTATGTCTTTTTCATTATTAGTTTTTGCCTGCGACTTCGTACTCGCATATTCCGGTTCTTCCCGTTCTCATAGAAATTTCGGGAAATCCTCTCTTACGTACTCCCATACACTATAAACTTCCCAAGGAACCTAAATAACAAATTTCAGTTATCTATCTACGACCGTAGTATTGGCTGTGCGTTGTATGTCCAATTGTCCAGCCACTCAGTCACGGAATAGTTTTATATTACGAGTACCTATTGATTGACTGCCTGCAATTTAATATTTAACTTGCTGTTTTGTCTCCTTCACTAACTCGATGATAGAGACTAAGCCCAATTGATAAATATTATAATATAAATTTATAATATACATTTTCTGCTTAACTTTCTATACAAAGATAAGTAAATACCTACGTACCTATTTATTACTTCCTGCAAACAATTTCCATACATCCGCTTTCCACGGAACACCGCTAGTCTAAATTCCGCAAGAGGTTTTTGCCGAGTATCGTTATTACTCGTGGATGCTGCATCCCTGATTTAATCACATGTTATGACACCCTAGGGACATGATGAGATATATTTTATCGTAGAATTTATCAACATAAAAATAAAATAACTCGTGATAAATCACGAGTTGTTTTATTTTTGATGCTATGTTTTTAATCAGAGGTCGGAATCAGGTCGAGTTATTTATGTAGGTACTTGCATCGAAATGTTGATATTAATATGGATCTTCCTGGGATTAACTGGGGAGTGCTACGCATTTTCGCTATTGTTTTATTTTGTTATCACAAGCTATGTTGTGCGAACTACAAATATGGCAACGTCGCGCGAGTGCGCATTGGAATTTTGCAACTTCGGACATCCGAAGTCTTTGATGTAATTTTGGCAACGTCGCGCGTGCAGTGGTTTAAATTGTGTAAAAGTAAATAACTTTTTTATTTAATAAATCACGAGATTTTTCTGCTGTTTTTTAAATTAATCTCGGGACTTGAGGCATATCCACTTTATTGTTTATAGTGTAAGTACATAAATAACTCTACCTAATTCCGAAGAAATTAGCAAAGGAAGTGTTTGGGATCTGGATTTTTTTTATCTGTTTCGTTTATCTGATTGGTTACTTAACATGGAGTCGATTCTTCTAAATGAAAAATCTATCAAAACCTTAGCAAACCCAGAGCGTTTCATGTGGATATAACGTCCAATAGTATCTAAAGGAAACAATTTATTTTCATTTGTATCTCACTTTTGCACTATTAGATACGGTTCGGGACTATTACCAGATCCCCATTAGTAAATCATCGACAACTACATCGGCTGTAGTCGTGACGCACAGACGAACTGCCGTTCACAATGATCTGTAATGACTGGAAAGTGATTGTGTATCACGACTTGTACGAGCTCGAGAGGAACCACATTAGTACCTACATTGTTTACTTATTTAGAACAGTTTATGTGGATGATGTAACTTTAATGCATCGAAATATGTTTTTTTGGTACAAAAGTATTAAACTTGTGTGTTGTTTTGTCTATAATCCATTGTTTCACTATGTGCTGCTTTGCTGGGAATATAAGCACGTTATTCTAGAACTAGCTTGTATTAAAGGACTTTGTACGTGCTTATCTCGTTTTTCCCGTTACCGTAGGAATTTCGGGAAATACTCTCTACCCTTCCCAAGGAACATTCATGCCAAATTTCAGTCAGTTCAGTCGTTGTCTGTCAGTCAGTTAAGGATGAATTTTATGTATTAGGATTGATGATTAAGTACTTTTCAATATGTTTGCTAGTTTACAATCTATTTTATGTCTGTGTTATATCACTAGGAGCTTATTCTTAGAATACGTCAAAGTAACTTCGAGGGTTGCTATCAAATTATTGCAATACTAAAGTAAAAGTCTAATGACACCGTGATTCAGAGACTTTAAAAACGACTTATTTACTAGTATAAGGGTGAAATTCATGACTTCCTCTTTATTTAGGTACTTCAATTAGTATGTATGTAATAAGGTATTTTACTAAAAAAAATCTAATTAGTCCGTCTGATAGATTTTCAAAAAATATTCGACACGTATTTTTTCTTTTTTCACGTAAACAAAAAATAAAGGAGATACAGCGAGTTGAAGACACGCGTGACGTCATCTGGCTTGGTTTTGGTACATTCAATAAAAAATACGTGTCGAATATTTTTTGAAAATCTATCAGACGGACTAATTAGATTTTTTAGTAAAATACCCCATTGCTGATCAGTTCGCGCACGTTATGCAAATAATATAAAGTTTAACTGTTGTGTCATTTTTTAATTAAAAAGAATATCCATTTGTCACTTAACTTTTGTTTTAGCAGAAGAACATTATTTGTTTATTATGGCATGTTTTCAATTATCTAAGAGCTTACGACTGCGAGCTAGCTCCGGTCGAAGGAAGACGGGTTAGTGAACGTTGAACAGTTTACTGTTGCCGTAAATTTATTCAAGCTATAGGTCTACTGCATTTCATGTAGTGCTTTTTAGTATTTCGGTGCAATAATGAATACCATTCAGGAAATGATACTTTCTGAATTTATTGCACGTAAATCATATGTATCTATTGATGATAATGTAATCATACTCTTGCAAGTACTTAGATCGACAAATAGAATGTAGTCTTTATGTGTATGATTGCTTGCCTTTCAAACAATTAGGAAGCAATCTTCGACGGAACATTATTATCATGTTTCCTATCTAACGTTCTTACCATCATCAGAAATGATATGTTTGACCTTTTAGGAGTAGTATGTCATATGTTTCGTGTTCCTGCAGGTTCCTGTTCAACGGCGGCTACCTGAGCCCCGAGTCTGACTACTTCAACTGTGTTGTGAACATCCCCGAAGACATCCGCCGCGTGGACGAGCCCTCGGAGGCCGGCGAGCAGATGTCCGTCCTGGGCGGAGTGCCGGGCCGGCTGTACGGCGCCGCCTCCACGCTCGTGGGACCCGACGAGAAGTGCGGCAGGATCAACCCTGCCCTGGAGCCTGATGATGATGACCTAGACGATCCCAACGACGGCCCCACGCCGCTGTTCGGCAGCAGCAGCGCGCCCCCGCCCGTCCAGCCCTTCGGCAAGCAGACGGCTTTCTGAGACGATAAGTACCTTTATTAGTTCACTTATCCAACATCTCTCTCGGCGCCACGCTGCAGGACCGCGGGGTGAGCGGACTCACCGTCGCGGGATTATATTTTCCGAAAATTTTACTATTTCTTATTTTTCATTTAAATTCGGTAAGATCGTTACATCGAAGTATGGAACCGTAAACTTCAGTATTTTTCGAAAATAATGACAAGAATGTTATGCTCAAGACGATCGAAACGAAACATATCATCAATATCTTCCTAAAACAAACCATTTTGTAAATGTCGCATACTTCATACTACACAAACGCTGTAGAAACGAATGATTTCTTTTAATTCTTACTAATGATGACGTAAGCGCAAACTGATATAAAATATATTTAATGAATAAATAAATATTATCGTGTAGGAATAAATGCATAAAAGCAATAGATGTATGTTTAATAGTTGATGTAAAAATGAACTAAGCTGTATCATTTTGTAGTGAAAAGTATATAAATAATACGAAGTGTTGCAACTCATACATATCAAAATGTGAATTATATTCGTTGTTAGAGAATTTATATATACGGTATATAATTTATATTGATGACGATTCCTTATTTAAGTCAATTAATGTAGAGAGAAGAGCACACGAGTTTATGTGCTTGTAGAGACACTGTGCGTGCGCGTAGAGCGTAGAGCGAGTAATGTTGACCAAACATTATCATCATACGAATGTAAAAATGGTATATAATTATACATATCGCTTGTAAAGCATCACACACTACCTGATATACATACAATTGTATAATATATGGCTCGTCCATAGTTTAGTTAATTCAGATAATTTGTATAAAAAAGTCCGCACAAGGAATATATAAATATTCCTTATATATAAAAAAAAATACATATATATATAAAACAAATGTTTATCTAGTGTAATTAGGACACTTTAGCGGCGAATATGTTTTATATGCTTTCGTTCTAGTCACAGATGTTTACGCTTAAGGATATATTTGATATTGTTTAGCGGGTATTTAACGGTTGGAGTCACGTGAACACACATGTATATAATAATATACATATGGATCCAAATACAGGACGAAATATATTGGAAACGGAATCATTTTAGCGATGCGATATTGTGTTGAACAACAAAGAACTGGCCTAAAATCAGCTGAGTTACTAATGAAACGCAACAAAGTAAAGTCGTATTTGTATTTTTTTGAATTATCTCTGTATATGAATAATAATGAATACGTGTAAAATGGTAATAATATATTAAAGAGTTTTCTGAAGCCACAGGTGAGCGTCGCTTATAGATATAATCGGTATTTTTGAACTTATAAGTGTTTTGGTGTTCACAATATTGTCGTGTTTGATCCCCAGCTCCGGAGCGTCCGACCTCTATACCTATAATATGCGTGTTGTCCATATTTAAAGCTTTTGAAGTAATGTTTCTAAATATATCAAGATGTACTTACGAGTAGATGATACTGTCAATTTTGGCAACTTTTATCCTTTTGGACGAGTGTGATTGCAACTAAATATAAAAAATATATGTTTATGCATATCACTGCATATTTTAGCGACAAGTTATATAAATTGTAGATAAATAGTTGCCATATTTGATACCTTACCAAGCTTTCATATTGTTTTTTTGATAATAATGTTTACATATAAATCGTTTAAAGTTGGAGATATTTTCTATATATGTTGCGGATGTAAAGATATAATTATGATGTGATATCCACCTGCCTACCCTTTGCTAAGACTACGAACTCGATACATATCATCTCTATGTGACTTACGTATATACATATCATAGTGTTAGTGTGAAATACATATCGTATTTGTAAGAGTAGATATAGGTATCGTTGTTGTTCTTCGGCGCCGCTTCCTGATTGGTCGTTATTATTATAATTGTAATATCTATGCAATGTATAATTAAGCATATTTATATCAGTAGAATTAAAACAAGATGCAGTGATGAAATAACTTTTAAAAAGAGTACAATGATACATATCAATATAATGTTTTAGTAATGCATCGGTAGGTACAGCATTTTTGATATATTTTATTGCATATATTTTATATGAAAATATCTCTATTAAATAGATATGTCTTTTGTCAAACGCAAAAATTCTTTAATATATTATTGTGTAGTTTGCTTCGAATATATATCTATAATAGTTGTTTGTGATAGGTATTTATCACTCTACTATTATACATTATAAATATATATAGTTTGTTATTGAGTGTGTTTTAAAGAGAAAGCGGTCAGGAAGCGGCTCCCCACTGTTAGCTAGTAGATATACCTACTATTGACTTATTCCTAGTTCTTGTTGAATATTTTGAAAAAGAAAAATGTGTAAAAAAATGTGTAACGTTGTGATTTCCGCGCTCGCTCCGGCGACATCAAAATAAAACATATAGCATGTTCATCGTGTTTGCTTGCATATCCTAAGTCCTGATCCTTGTGATGTGTTAGGGACCTTTTTCTCGAGCCTCGTCTACTAGACAACATTTGATGCGCAGCACGCGACATTCAACATGTCATGTTGAGCGTCGCGTGTGTTGAGCTTCAAAGTTGCGCAACAACGCGGGACGATGCCAGCAGACGCGCAACATAGAAGATTTTACAAAATACATTTCCTTGTTCCGTTCAACATGTTGTGCATCATGCCGCGCGTCACATGTTGCCCAGTGGGCACGAGGCTTTGAGGTGACAGCTCTTATACTTTTCCATAACTGTCTTTTATTAGGGTTAAGGATAAGTTGTCGCATCGCTCTGCGGAAAGGCTTTCCTGTGAGTATATTTATCGTACTGCTATCATCAATCACCTCGCCAGGTATCCTGACTGTCTACATGTCGTGTATAAGGCTGACTGTCCATTGGAGCGGTGAGCAGCGGAGCGGAGAAATATTAACCAATGGAATTGTATAAAATCTCTGTGACTGACGCGGAGCGGAGATCAGTGGACAGTCAGCCTTTTTTTTTAAGGATGGGAAATCATCAAATGACTCCTTCCGCTCTGGGCGGAGCGGAAGGGAGTGTCAGACTCTCACTGACTAAAACCCATCCGTGTCCCCCCACACTCCCCAAGCAACCTACGTCCCAAATTCAGCTTTCTACGACCAGTAGTTTCGGCTGTACGTTGTCACTCAGTCACTCAGTCACTCAATCAGTCAGTTACGGAAGAATTTTATATATATTGATTGAAAGAGAGATTCCGTAGACTTTTAGCAGTGCTTAAATTGTCTGCTGGATATTATGAAAGGTATCTGTATATCATAGTTATGTAGAAAGAAAACAAGCCCTTTAATATTTACAAAACGTTTAATTTATACAAAAAAGTATAATTACTCAGACTTAAACTAAATTTTTTGTACAATTTCATTAATTCAATAATTAAAATTAAGTTATAGTTAATACTTTCAAGCGTCGCTTACTTGGTAAGCAGCTGGCGACGTCCGCGACTCTCAGAGAGACTTCCTTCTTACTTCACTCACAATTCTTTTATCACCGGTTGCAGATCACATTTCATTACGACAATAGACGGAATGCCTCGAGCTGCTCACATGACAGACTTACAAACAATCCCGGGTGTTGCCCTTCTCTTCAATTTTTGATGCCCTAGCATATTCTTAGATCCTCTTAAAAAAAAGCTCTGAAGCATTCCATATATTTCGCCATTTTGTAAAAAATCTAATACATACATAGTTTTCACTAGAAACCTACATTAATACATACATCCATTTAATTTGTGACATTTGCTTCGTCAATACTGAAGATACTGTGATAACTTAATAATTGACTATTTTATATTAGTACTAGGATGCGGAGCCTGCAGGGACTAATACACATAGCCGCCATTGGAGTCGTAGCCCTGGCTGATGGTGGCCGGCACGCCGCCGCCGCCGCCGCCGCCGCCCGACGAGTGACCGCCGCCGAAGCCTGACGACCCACCGGAGGAGTACCCACCCCCACCTCCCGATGAGTATCCACCGCCGCCTCCCGACGGGTATCCGCCACCACCTCCAGACGAGTGGCCGCCGCTTCCTCCCGATGAGTATCCGCCGCCGCCTCCACCTGACGAGTAGCCACCGCCGCCGCCTCCGCCGGAGGAGTAGCCTCCTGAGCCGCCGCCATGGCCGCCGCCGCCGCCGGAGGAGTAGCCTCCTGAGCCGCCGCCATGACCGCCGCCGCCGCCGCCGCTAGAGTGGCCACCTCCGGACGAGTATCCGCCAGAACCTCCCGAGGAGTATCCACCAGAACCGCCCGAAGAGTATCCACCGCCGCCGCCGCCGCCGCCTGATGAGTGTCCACCGCCGCCATGGCCGCCGCCGCCGCCGCCGCTGCTAGGAGCGCCATAGCTACTTGAAGGAGGCGCTCCGTAGGAACTGGATGGAGGTGCAGCCGGGGCACCGTAGCTTGAAGAAGGACCACTTGAGCCAAAACCACTGCCGCCTCCGGAACCGCTGCTTCCAATGCCGCTGCTGCCGAAACCACTGCTGCTGAAACCACCGCTGCTACCACCGGATGAGGGAGCTCCGTAAGAGGATGATGGAGGGGATGCAGGAGCGCCATAGGATGAAGATGGTGGAGATGCGGGAGCACCGTAGGATGAGGATGGGGGAGAGGCAGGGGCACCGTAAGAACTGGAAGGTGGTGAGGCTGGAGCTCCATACGAACTGGAAGGTGGAGACGCGGGTGCGCCGTACGAGCTGGACGGGGGAGATGCGGGTGCACCGTAGGAACTGGATGGAGGAGAAGGAGCGCCGTATGAACTAGACGGGGCAGATGAAGGGGCTCCGTATGAACTTGAGGGAGGAGATGGGGCACCATAGGAGCTGGATGGGGGAGAAGGCGCTCCGTACGAGCTTGAAGGAGAAGATGCAGGAGCTCCGTAAGAGCTTGATGGCTTCGAGGGCTTAGGTGCTCCATAAGTGGTAGAAGGTCCAGTCGGCACACCATAGCTGGTCGCTGGCGGTCTTGCCGGGGCGCCATAGGAGCTGGATGGCTTGGAGGGAGGAGGGCCGTAGGAACTGGAAGGTTTCGATGGCGGGGGTCCGTAGGAGCTGGATGGTTTAGATGGAGGTGGTCCGTAGCTTTGAGAGGGAGGTCCATAGCTGCTGGATGGTTTTGGAGGGCCATAGCTTGGTTTGGGAGGCCCGTAACTGGGTTTAGGTGGTCCGTAGCTGCTTGAGGGGCTTGGGGCACCGTAGGATGAGGATGGGCGGCCGCCACCGCCGCCGTGTCCACCGCCGCCGTGTCCGCCGCCGCCGTGTCCACCGCCGCCGTGACCGCCACCCCCGTGGCCGCCACCGCCATGGCCGCCGCCGCCGCCCCCATGTCCACCGCCACCACCGCCTCCGTAGCCACCGCCGCCGCCACCGCCGTGGCCGCCACCACCACCGCCGCGAGGAGGTGGGAGGTACGAAGAGCTCAGCGGCGCTGCAAACAACGGAATAGGTGCTTTTATTTCAGATTTGTAAGTAGTTGTCGTTCGAAGAGCCTCTGTGATGAACTTAAGATGAATTTTGGTCACACCAGATACAATTAATTCATAAGTTTTAATTTACAGGGATCATTGTTAAGTTTGCCGAAGCCATTGACCGTGAAAAAAAAGAAAAATAGTCTTGCTGGACCATAACCTTAAGGAAGTATTTCAGGGTTGTACATGTTGTTTTAGTTTCATGACAGAGGCTCCAAGTGAGAATTAGTCCGATGGTTGGGTGGTGGCTTACCTTCTCGTTTGTAGGTCTTCCTTGGAGTGGCTGCGGCAGCTGCGAGCAGCAGCAGTGCTGGCAGCACCTGGAGCCACGAAAGTGGAAGATGAGAAACGATGTAGAGTATAGGTACTATGCTTTCTACCAACACATAATTACGATATAAACGTAAGAAATTGAAATAAGTCTTACTGCACATTTATTCGCAAATGGTACGTGTCGAAATAAGAGATTAATTGGGTATCTATTTATACGCATTCCTATTAGAAGCCTACATATTTGCCATAAATATTATAGAAATATAGAGTTACTGTTCAGGTTTCACTACATTTTCCAAAGCCATCCAACCTCATTATATTTTAGAAACCGCCAGATTAACAACACTCGTTACATACAACATTGTGTAACCAGCAATTATAAAGATGTACTGCTGGTCGAAACACCACATGACATCCAAGGAGAGCCATCAGCGTACCATGGACGTGTGCCGCAAGACAATGTTCTCTTGTAACCGCATTGCCACACTTTCCCACCGCTCGCCCCTATTGCCACACCACTAGTGACGTACTCGCGGATCCGCGACAAATGACTGGCCTGGCAATTGATATAAATGACGTGGTTTTCTTGGCACACAGCAACCTTGGGCCTTTAATTGGTTTCGTTCCTTGTTAGAATTAATTTGTGCGGTTTGAGAAAAGTGGAAGCTTTGTGAAATGGGTTTAAACAAATAAGTAGTATGATGATTAGAAGTATTGAGCAAGTACTTCAGTTGGTTAAATTGAAAACTACAATGTCGTAGTGGAATCCGTCAGTAATTTGTGATTGTTTAAGGTTCTGAGTGTAAACCTTCAAGGGTAGTGTGTTGTTAAACCTTTGGCAATCTTTTTACAATTCAACAAACGTTTCGATCATTTAAACATGTGCCGTTTTTACGTATCTTACAATTTAACCAAGTTTTAGTAGCCATAAAAGTAAAGAATGTACCAATTTGATACAAAATAACTCTTTAATCCAGTCGTCTGGCTGGCTCGTCACGCGCGCTGGTCGAGACCCTCAGTGCATAGATTATCTATAGTAAGAAATGTCACAGTCAGTGCGTGTGTGTCGTAAATACGTCTGTTTGTGCACTTTCACGGACACTTGATGTTATCTCCGTGCGTTTGGGTGTTTCTACTTTCAATTAATTTACATAGAACCTGCGTACTTTATGATCCTGGCAGGAATCTACTTGGTGCACTCAGCTCTGTCGTGAAATCCTTGTTTTGATCGAAGTTTTTTACCTGGGTCTAATTATAATAGAATTTCTCCGACGGCAGCTAATGCCGAAATACAAATTGTTTGGGATTGAAGACGTGACGTTTCGGTAGCGCACGTGAATCCTATTCATTCCGGTTTATTTGAGTTTATTTTTGTACAATGTTGATATCGTATTGGACCGCTAACGGCAAAAGTATAATATTTTGGCCATCTATTTCACACCTAAATACGAAATGTTTACATTATGTAAAGTCCGTATTACAAATCCCTGAGTAAGTATTGATCGCTACCGTGTACGCAGATAATAACAGAATTAAAGTTATTCAGAGATCCCAATTAAAACAGACACTCACATGTCATAATTAATTTGTGTGTAATTATTTAACATCATCTGCGGTTGGTGAAGGTATGTTTGTTCTTCAGATTTGTTTGAATTGCTTCATGGTTTTCCTTCTCTATCTTGTTAATTTCAGTACCTAAGCAGCTCTCCAAACCATCATCTGCCTAGCCTTTTCCCAGCTAGTATTGGGGTCGGCTTCCAGTCAAACCGATACCAGCTGAATACCAAGCAGCACTCTAAATAATAGCTTAAATATGCAAAAGGGAATTGCTTTATAGTTATCCTCTTGAATCATGCCAATTTCAGTACCTAAGCAGCTCAAAATCGTAGTTTAAATATTGCAAAAAGTAACTTTGTAATTGTAATACCTGTGGCCACGTGCTGCCATAAAGATGATGCGGAAAGCCAGGTTCAACAGGCGCAACCTTAGTTTAATCGGTACGTGTCAAGGGTAAAATTCCGGAGGCGAATTTGTTCCGAGGACAGACACGAGTTTTTTAAGGAAACTGGCCTTTTCCTTAATAGCCTAGCAGTTCATGTGTGTAGGGACTACAAGGTGCTTTCGTCTTCCTCAAGGAATCAATATCTCGTGTCACGGTGTTTGTTATCGAACTCCTCCGAAGCCGCTTGACCGATTTTATGGGTATGCTCGATAAGTCTGAGAGTAGGTCGTAGGCAATTTTTTTTTTTAATTTACAAAACAACGTTTGTCCGGTCAGTTAGTAATATACATATAAAACTGTTCCGTTACTGAGGCACTGACAGACAGCGCACAGCCGAAACTACTGCTCGTAGACCGCTGACATTTAGCATGTAGCTTCCATTGGAATGTAGGAGAGCATTGAGAGGAGATTTCGCGAAATTCTTACGGGAACGGGAAATAACGGGATATGCGCGTACAAAGTCGCGGACAAAAGCTAGTGTTTAAATAATCCTTGTGCTGAGACGGTCGCAATATAATTTCCATCTCCGGAAGAGATTATCAACTATATATCCGCACATACACGTGCGGTATGAACCATAGTGACTCGGTGACATAACTCGCACGCTCGCTCATCTGCAGTTACTGCTGACCTCAGAGAAAGCTGATCATGTACTTTTTTTGCTAAACATGTCATCAGTGATGCAACGAGGTTAAGGCGCCAGTAGCGAGGTCACTCGTGTGATGGGTGACCGTGGTTAGTTTTGTAATGGCAGGAGATGTAGGTAAAGGTGATGCAATGAAGACGCTTTTCAGTTTTCGTCTGCTTTTGAACCTATAAAGATACTAGTTTCAGCCTGCGGCTTCGCCCACATGCATAAGGGTATATTCTTTAGGGATAAATAAGTCTATATGCTTATCCAGACTATAACCTATTGATTTCATCTAGATTCCGTTCTGGCGTTATTGAGTTACATTTCCTTCTATCGAAACTGTAGCATATTTAATAGTACTCGTTATAAGATTGTTATTCACCGGAGTCGCAATGATAACTATCGAGCTAGACGAAAAGGCGCCATGCTTAACGATAGTAATTAGCATTCTTCTGACTAATTAAGGCATTCTCTAGTTAGCATGCCGGAGCCAAGTGATTGGCTAACTTAAAACGAAGGCGATGGGTTATTGTGCCAGGGTTCTGTGGGGAAACCAAGGAGATTCGTATGGGATTGGGTTCTTTATGGGATGTGGCAATGAACATAGAAAAGATTTAATTCCGGAAGATATCATCATAGCAAGAGATTGGATAGAATATCATCAAGGTTCGTTATTGAATTGACCTGTTCCAACAGTCCAGAGACTTACTGTGATCCCGATTTGGTAGACTGCCTGGTGGTTCCCTACTGGCTTACTCGAAGGAAAATGTTATTTTGATAATATCAGAAACAATCGCGTGCCTATAAATAGTAAAAAAAAAACTTAACCGAGTCTTGTGCCTGGAGTAAACCAAGTCTCAATTCTCTCCTAACCTGAATAATAAGGGGAAGGAAGGTAAACCTGCATTCAACAGGAGGGGAATACGAGAGAGAGAGATGTATGTGATACTAGCTGACCCGCGCAACTTCGTCTGCGCCACATTTTTCATGCTCCGCTCCTAATGGTCGAAGCGTGATAATATATAATATAGCCCAAAGCCTTCGTCAATAAATGGGCTATCCAACACTAAAATATTTTTTTGCGCTCTTTTGAATTTTGTAATGATAAAACATACGTACTTGAATGGAACCAACGAGATAACATCATCAGACGCATGGAACCACCTCGAGAGTGCCGAAAGACAAACAAATACATCGTAACGAAGGTAATTAAGAGATAATCCTGCGCTAATTAATGCACTTTCACGCTCTGGTCCGATTATATCACTGTGGTTTATGTTAAACGCTGCTTTTCACGGGCCGTGGGCAACTAGGGCGGAGTTAACTGCCTTCGTGGTCGTGCGGTTTACGCGTTTGCCTTGTGACCCGGTGGTCGTGGATTCGATTCCCACGGGAAGTATACTTCGTAAAGTGGTTTCCAGTTTGGCTAGAACTGCAGGGTTGAATCCCCTGATTCTCTGATAAAAAGATGATTCCGTGTTTCGGAAGGCACATATAAGCCGGTGGTCGCCAAATAACGATCATCAAATAAACCATGTCAGAGGCCCTTAAGGTGGTTTAGAAACTCTGACACCAGAGTGTGTGGGGTCGTTAGACCATACTGCGTACACGATAAGAAGGACATTGTCAAAAAAGCCTTCATTTCCATACATTTTAGACAGATTGCGACTGAGATGCCAATGCGAACGATGCTTGACAATAAGAACTGGCGCTGCGATTCAATCATTTGTTTTCTTCGACAAGCTCACGCTCATTTTCCAAGTTCACTGTACTTTTGTGACTTTGTGAGACGGGCAATAGACTTCGTTGCCATCGCAGGTAGAAGGATGAGGGTGGCATTATTAGTTAGCTCGTTTATGGGGATTGTCAGAGGACAAAAAAGGTCTGTGGCAAGCAGTTGGCGAAGTTGGACTATGGAAGATAACGACGGAGAGTTTATCAAAACACTTTTCTTTTAGTAATTTATTCCGTCTAGGAAAAATCTAATCAATTATTTCAATAAATATGAAAAGTACTTTTGAGAGCAAAAGGAAATGACTTAAGTTGATCATTCGCAAAGATTGTAAGGGAGCAAAAAAAGTCATGCAATTCCTTCCGTAAATATTACAGAGTATTTTACCTTACCGTTTTAGTTATTACTAACCATATTTCAGTGGCGTGCCATTAATCCACGTCGATGATATGTCGTGACGTATAAAGCCGTCACCGTGATATGACGTGACGGGTACAGATACCGTGAGTGACGTGACACGCGTGTCGCGCACGAAACATTCTGACTATTAGAATGTTTCGCGCGGCCAGGAAAGTACCGCGAAAGGAGATTATCACATGGATAATTTAAAATTAGGTATTTATTATGATAATACCTTGTGTTTATCGATTTTACGGTTACGGAATTCATTTATAGATAATTTTTCAATAAATTATCCAATTTAAAGAGAACTTATAGGTACACAAGTGTAACTGATTTTTTTTTAACAAATAGTAGTTTTAGTAGGTCATGAAAAAAGAAGTTACTACAATAAACCTATGAAATTACATTACAATGGAAACTTACGCGTTTAACTCTTCTGTTCGACAAATGTCACTACATCGCTCCGCTCATCTCGCCGCTCTTTTCAATGCCTTACTACTCCGTTTAACACTCCATAACAACAACAAGGTAACAACGCTATTGTTTTAAAGTAAAACTTAATCACTTAAGTGCATCAAACTCGCGGACGTCACTTAGTGCAGCACCTCGCATGATGTCCCTAGCGTTATGTTATAACTGACAGTTAGTGAAAGAAGTGATGTAATAACACAATAGGCATAATTATGTGATATAATAATCATTGTGATGACGTTTTCTACGTGATGATTGATGATCAGCATTATGAACACAATGAGTGTCCGAATTAACTTTTTGTTGTTAGAGATTACATATGTGAAAGGATTGCTAGTTTAAAGTAAAATGTAGATGTTTACTTGTGAAGTTGAAAACGTAAAGATTACTTTTCCTGTTATGGAGGTCTGGTAGGCAGCCGCTCCTCGTAAAATACTGGTAGTCAACTAAATCCGGCTTGACTGGAAGCCGATTCCAATATAGTTGGGAATAGGCAGATGATGATGACTTTTCCTATTACATATCTAAGTAGACCTTCGACCCCTTCTTTCTTTCTTTCTTCCTTCTTTCGAGACGACGACGAGTGATCACGATCAGTAACTGTTACAATATTTGTCGTTTTAAAAACACCTAATCCACTTAAAATATCAAGAGCTTACCGAGCCTCCATGAGACAGCTTCCTACCAAGATATCCCCTTAAGATCTTAAAAGCAGGGCTCACAATCTAATTTACAGGTAAGCCCTCCCTACGTCCGTCACTCCCAGCATGCAATCTGCTTCGGATGCCGTCTTCAGCCACAAAGCCACGGAAATGAGTTCCACTTGCGTTGACACTCGGTACTCGTTACTCAGCCAGGGATCGAACCCACAGACGTTTATTGGACGTCAATCTTTGAGATTGTAACACTGTTGGATAGGGTTGGCTCAACCAAGTTTAAGTTTTTATAATAGCTTCTTCATTTGTCTTGTAAAACTTGAGTTTAGAGACTAAAACACACTGTGAGTTTCAGGGAAAATGTTAAAGGTTTCATGAGAATTCAAACAATGAAAGGGTTTTTTAAATTTAGATTGTAAATAGTAGGAATATCATTAGCCAACCAGCTTTGAATAAGATTGAAATTGTAGACAATTGTTAATTTGGTGTACAATAAAGTATTATAAATAAATAAATAAATCTCTCTATAGCTGCTTCCTAAAACACAAGCATGGAATTTAAATTCTACAACAAACAGACGCATACAAAGAACGAAACGATAAACGCATTCAAAGTTTGGCAACCCTAAAAAGATGGCGGCTACGTCATCTGTCTCACGGGAACTTTGCGCGGGAACGCAGCACGCGACAATACCAGTGTGCAACAACGCGAGCATATTGTTCTCTCCCAAACGGTGCGAATCTGCGAGTACTACTGGACTATCGCTTGCTCGTCTCTGCTTGCCTCAGGCAGGATATTGAGCAATTTGATGTAGATCCCTTTATGATTATGTGTGATGGGATTTTTTATTCGCAATTGTTTTTTCGTAATAAAACTAGATGCGAAATGGGAGCTTTATTGCTGTGAAAATCTGAATTGTGTTCCACATTTTTAGTTTTTTGCACAAGAAGTGCTTCTATCTTCTACCGAGAGAAGGCACTAGAGCCTGTAACACAACTTTCTTCCAATTAAGATTATTATCTATCATCGAGAAAATTGAATACACACTATAGCATACTTCTATTCAACAAACGCGTATGCAATGCGCCTAGTTGAAAAATCTTCGCCTAGTTTCACATTAACCCACTTCCCCCATTGAAGTAATTCTTACAACTGATTGAAGTAAGAAGCAATTAATGAAGATTAATCGAGGAAAAACGTGATACCAAGAATGAATCAGTACCACCTATGTGTAGAATAGTAGTTATTGTGTGTTACATAAGTCAATATGCCGACTATTCAGAGGCAATCGTCTGACAAGTTCGACGTTAGATAGAACCTATCGATTAAGATACTATCAGCGAAGATCTTCGTAACAACGGAACAATTTCCGGAGTTCCGTCTTCGGATCGGGCCTTCAATTACCTTTTTTTTTTTTTTTTTTTTTTTTTTTTTTTTTTAAGGATGGGAAATCATCAAATGACTCCTCCCGCTCTGGGTGAAGCAAGAGGGAGTGTCAGACTCTTACTGACTAAAACCCATCCGTGTTCCTCCTGGTGCCCTTTGCGTTCTAAGGCTACGGCACCTCTTTCGAACAGATTCCGCAGCCGGCCTTCAATTACCTACATTGCGAACTTTGAAAAGACAAATCAACTTCCATTATCTTTCTTGACACTTGAAAGTCACTTAATAACCCAGCGTGAACCAACAGACGCCAAATTAAATACTAGCACGAACTTCCTCACGTGAATAGTCAAAAAACTAATATATTAATCTTAAAAGCCGTTTTTATACTTCACACGCTTCATTGTTTACATTAATAGTTGTTTTTCTGACCCCGAGGAAGACGAGTGCGCGCCATGACACTTTCGAATACAACATGGCGGCATCGTTTTTCCCGCCCATTTTCACCGCGGAGGTTACGCAATTATAATAATGAGTTGTTGTTGATAAGTTGCATGTCTGGCCTAATGGTTTGTTCGTGTTTTCGTGCATCTTTGCAACAATGCAGGATGAACCCAGTCATTGAATATTTTCACATTTTACTTCTTGATAAAAAGACAATTTATCGAAGTTGTGAAGGTTTTACTTCTGGGAATAGATTAGAACGTTTGAGATTAGTTTCTCACGCAAATGGGTGACTGTGTTATTTATAGGTGACGGGCTGCGGGTTGCTAACCGGCGACCTATCACTGGTTACGCAATGCTATTACTAGCTCATCTGGAGCTACGTAGCTACTGGAAGTGCGAACGACCCATTCAAATGAAGCAGTTAATGCTGACATAATTAGGTATTTAGAGTACCTATTTAAAATAAATGTTATAATATTTTGCCACAATAGGGTATTTTACTGTAATAAGTCCGTCTGATAGATTTTCAAAAAATATTGGACATGCATTTTTTTCTTTTTTCACGTAAACAAAAAATGAAGAGGATACAGCGAGTTGAAGACACGCGTGACGTCATGTGGCTTAGAGATATATAGATATAGATATAGATTTTTTTAGTAAAATACCCTATTAGGTACCTTCTTATCAGCATTGTTATGTTAAAAGTGAAATCTACATAAACATTAAAAACTTAATTATGTGTTTTATAATAAAAGAGTTCGTGACCTTTAGAAAGCTTATTGATATTGATATCGATAAAACCACGAGGGATTATCGCAGATATCGATTACATAAATAAATACTTACTTACTATGTAATCGATATACCTACACACCACCTCCATTTATTTAATTAAGAGTATGCGACTTTTAACGATAATGAAACTTTCATTATTCAATTTAACATTTTTGAGAGCAATTCATTTCAATCAGCTGTCAGAAGTAATGGCGGACAACTGTCAAATTGGAATGGCGGGTTCAAAAATACGCGAGTGCATTTCTTAGTGATTTTATGATCGTTTTTATTTTATGTAACACAAATAATATCTGGGTTGACGACGCATGTGACGGTTTCGTCTGTCTGCAACAATGTTTATCAAGTGATATTTTATACATTAACGAACATATATTTCGTTTTTGGTCAGATTTATGAAATTGTAAAGTAGGTAAGTTCCCGCCATATTTGTTGTTATGTCACTTCACAGATATCGATTTCGACTGTTGTTTCATGATTGTCGAGTATTTATGGTATTTGCTGTGTAAAGTATTTTAACGAGGTAGCGAGACCAGTTAGCTATATTTTAACGAGGTAGCGAGACCAGTTAGCTATATTTTAACGAGGTAGCGAGACCAGTTAGCTATATTTTAACGAGGTAGCGAGACCAGTTAGCTATATTTAGGCTTCTAGGGCATAAAGTATGAAAGTTATGCCATTATCAACTTTAATAAAAGTCAATGCCAATTAGGAAACTTGTACCTTACCCAAAACATATCAGTAGGTATGTTTTGGCTATGTGCAAATTTTGTTGCATTTAAATAATTTATTGAAAATGCATGTTATCTAATAATTAATTCAAATGTAGGTGAATACTGAGTGATTGCTAACTTATTTGTGTCAATAATTTAAGTTAAACTTCAATAATTGCTTTTCATTAGCATAGCTCGCAATCGCTCGAATATATGAATGTGGGTCGAATTACAGTAAAAAGTAATTTTATGTAATTAGGATACTATTTGACTGCTTCATCAGTCTTGTAGCCGGGGTTTGTTGCCAAGATAAATAACTGTAGGTTTTATTCTCGAGCTGGGTAAAGAAACATTATTTTCTTCCTGTGTTTTTTGGATTTTCTAAGTAAAAGACTGATGTTTCTCGATAAAGGGAAAGCTATTTAGGGAATTTGAGGTATTTAAAATTATCACAAATCAAATCAAAAATGTCCTTCACTACGACGACTCAGGACGACTAACACGACGTTACTTACTTACATGTCTTAACTGCATTTTTTACACTTTAATTATAGTACCTCTTTCCTCTCTTCATCGTCGATAAAAACCTTGATTAATCGCAAATACGCAAAAACGGAAGAATTCAACATAAGAATAACTCTAGCATAATAATCATCGCAAACTTCTCCCATGGCGAAAGTAAAAGTTATCCATTCAAAATATGACTGTAGCGTCCATTACCGGCTTACTAAGACTTTACCTAACATTGCAGGCATTGAAACGACAATGTATCGTGTTCTTGACGATCGTTGACGTATTATGTAAGGAGCTAGCGACCCGATGTTTTTCTGAAGGCGACCTGTATCACGGTACATGGGTGTTTTGTTAAAACGTAACGTAAAGAGTTGTGACGTGGTTATGGGTTTGCGTTTATAATGAGTTCTGTCAGCTGAGGTAATAGGTCAGCAGTTTTCTTCCTTTTGATGAGATAAGAGATTATAGAATTATGAAAAATATTCGAGATACACTGTCCTCGTTTTTGGAAACGTTTTTTGCCTATTTGAGCACTGGCCGCTTCAATGGATGTTTTGGATAAAGAGACTAGGGGGAGCAACAAACATTATCTCGGACAAGTTTTAAGACATCCATTTATTAAATTGATCCTGCCATACACTGAGGTACAGACACCACACGCACATCAATCTACTACAATATGTCAAATTTCTTTAATAGACTTTCAACTTTACTGCTTAAACCTTAGGTTCAAGGTTGATGGGGATAATTTGACAGTTTCAGGTAGCTTGAAGTGCTGGCGTTTATACTTACGCTAGCACATTTGAGAAATTCGTCAAAAAATGCTTAACTGTACATATTACGAGAGACTCGCTATGTTGTTAGACAGAGTGTGATAAGAGGTGACTCATATTATGTAAATGTATTGTAACGACTTTGAATAATTAAACTAAAAACGTATTTGAGGCTGAATAAATATTAAGTGTCATAATTTTGATCATAAGTGTGCTAAAAGTTGAAATATTTACCAAGCTTAGATCTTGCATTCACTAATGATTACACTGAAAGTCTAATATTCATGTTACTGCTCTGTTGGAGGGCTATACCACAATGGTTTTGTGCCGTCTTAGTACGGGCATAAGAATCGACTCCAGACAAGAACATAGAATGGTACATCGTAGAAAGAGAGTCCTTTTAATAGGCCCATTTAATTGGAGGTTTTCCGATTCAGCTCAAAATGCACAAAAAGCCTATAATCACAGGTTACCGGCTATAATCAGTGCACATTGTAGGAAAGCGAGTGAAAACGGGCGGCGTAATAGTCTGAATGGAGGCTGTTTTGTTTCGCACACAATAGTGGCGAGAAATCTTGCGCGACTATTACCGGGCTAGCTTTATAATGTGTGGTTACCTATGGTAGGCGCCAAATGAATGTGCGATAACGGTCATTGACCCACATACATTTATTGACTTTCTAAATACCAAAAACACAAATAAAGACAAAGCTTAATAGACTTCTGTCGTGATCCTGATGAATGAAAAACTGTTCATTATCTATTTACTGTTCGGGTATCTACGAAGGGATAATAGGGAAAGGTCAATGTACTTTGTTGGAACTTTAGCTGGCGCTTACCATAAGTGACGTTTTGGAGACTGGGGTAGGCAGATATAGAAGCACAGTCAAGTTGTACGACCTAAACTGATTGGAGAAATAAAGAGAGAGAGAGTTAATTTTGTCAAGCAAAGCAAATCAAATCAAAACTCATTGGTTCAAATTAGAGTGGTGGGTTCTACATAAAGACATGTACAGTCTGTGACCAACATTATCTGACCCACTTGACTATTATACGCTAATAGTCAAGTGGGTTAGCTAATGTTGGTCACATACTGTACTAGCGAATTATCACTTGGCCAATTCTAAATATTTTGGCATTTTGACAATGCGGGCTATCGCATTTGAATTCGCCGCTAGAGACGCTAGTGTAGCGTGAGGTTTAAAATGTCAAATTTCACTGTTGTTTGGCTATTGACGCGAGTTTATTTACTTATTTGGTTTGATTTTTATTTTCCCTTTAACTTCGTTCACATGGGCGTCATAACCACTTTAATGCTATGATTAAAAGAACCTTAATCGACAGTGGCGCCAACTGGTAAGTACAAAAACGGTAGCTTATTGCTTTCGCCGATAGATGTCCGTTCATTATGGTCAAAATGGAATCACAATAAGAACATACATAAGTGTATAGTGCCTCTAGGTACCTAGAGTATTATTAGATGGACGGACGAGATTATAAAACATCAAATTTTTTGGTGTCAGGCTATCAAAAATAATGAGTACTACTGACTCAGCACTTCTTAATACCAACAGATCTTTACACGACATCATTTGTTCTAAGTACGAGGAAAAAGACAAAAAAATGACAACATCAAATAACGATCAGCGCGATACTTCCGACCGTCAGATAAACCTTTCTATGAAAGTCTACGAATCTGCACGAACACTCACGAGGACTCACGGCGACGCACGAGTTCTCACGAAGTTTGCTACAGTTTCGTAATTCCGTGGCTCATTTGATTCTATCAGTTATTTCTATTGTGGTATAATTTAGGACATTTGGAGCTGTTCTCTTGAATACAGGGGATTGCAGCTGAAGATTAACGGGCTAAGGGTGTAATCAACAATGGCATGGTTATTGATGACTGTAGAATAATATCTAAGCAGTGGAACCCTCAATGCCAACTCGCGAAAGTACCTAATGAAGAATTCTACGGTTATGTAATTTGTGTGTATTATATTTGTGTCTGATTTACTAAACGAATGTTTTACCTACTTACTTAAAGATTTTTGTAGTGTTCTTTTAAGTAAAATCATTATCAATTTCGAAAACAATGTAATTATGGTTGACTAACGGAAATCGGGTTGCGTAAACTGTATGAAATATAAGATTCGATACCATTGCAGACAAATGCCAAAAATATAATTTCATATATTTTACTCACAGAAATATTGAATTGGCATTCGATAAAAATATCATTTCACATTATATGGAAATTCTCTCTCAGTGAAAAAATATTTACAGTATTCAGCGTGGCAGCAATTAATTTACTTAAAAACAAAGCACATGCATAATTAAGTATATCTATACAATTTAGGGTAGTAGGTAACTTTGAACTGTACCGGTTCGGTAATGCAGCCTAGCATTGTTAGTATTAAATTATTTGTTTCTTAATGTTATGTGGGTCACGGAGTAACAAAATTGGGATCTTGTATGACACAAATGTGTCCCATTTATGTCACACAAGATCCCAATTACAGCTTGCACAAGGCTTGATTGGAATCGTTGTAATCTTTGTTTGTCACAGGATGTAATGTAAGTAAGGATTGTTTGTTAGTAATGTTTCTTGCTACATTTCTTTGTTTGTTTAGTAACAGTCAACGCTAAGGTATGATTATGTGAGTTTTTTGTGAAATGCGATTTTTTTCTAAAGCTGGTTGCAGAGTGGCGTGCTTGGTAGATCAGTATTTAGGTTTTTAGGTTTAGGTACTAATAGGCAAGAGTAACCCAGCGTACAAATCATGCAACCAATCAAAAGACTTCCGATCTACTTCCCATAGACAAGCGATCGTCGCCTCCGGGCGATAAATCACGCAGTTCACACGGTAATTATGCGCAGGAGTTGATCGCGCGGCCGCACTACACACCGTGCACTTGTTAGTCTGAACATAACTCTTTATTTATTTTTTACCCGCGATTTCGTACGCGTATATCCCATATTCCCGTTTCCTTAGGAATTTCGGGGAATCCATTCTCAGTGCTCCACTACACGCTAAATGCCAAATTTCAGCTTTCTACGACCAGTAGGGCTATTCTATAACAACATTTTCGTGTCTCGACAGCGGAATCCGAGGTGAGTATAAACGTAACACCTTTATGTTATGTGTTATAAAGTTCACTTTGTGAGCTATTTCACTCAGGTGAAGCTCGATATCGAAATGGTTACTTACAGAATAGACTAGCAGTAGCTTCGGCTGAGCTTTGTCTGTCTGTCAGTCAATCAATCAGTCAGTATCGGAAGAATTTTATTATTAGGAATATTATTAATAATAATAAATTCGTTTATTCAGGTCATTTACACCCATTTAAATACAATTAAAATCACACACAAAAAGAAAAACTAAATTAAAATTAATTAGGTAATAATAAATTAAATTAGAATCAATTAATTAAAATTCAAACATAACAATCAATAAATAACAATTTAAATAATTATTGATAGGCTCACGTTTGACCACTATCTCACCTGATGGAAAGAGCATGATTGCCTAGAAGTAACCTATTCACTCTTGACTTGAAGATTACCTGGTTATAGCTATCAGGAAACATGGAATCCGACAGGATATTCCAGTAAAGCTGTGGTAGCGTGTGT
The DNA here is from genome assembly GCA_950371165.1 of Lacanobia oleracea. Taxonomy (NCBI): domain Eukaryota; kingdom Metazoa; phylum Arthropoda; class Insecta; order Lepidoptera; family Noctuidae; genus Lacanobia; species Lacanobia oleracea. Next base: position 1,142,274 of record OX493397.1, read on the forward strand.
GTGGCACGTTACGATATAGAAAACAGCTTAGATAGCTCCGTGTATGGAAAGGAATTTTAGAGAGAAAATTGAGACTGTTATTTGTAGAAATATTAGTGTTTCAAAATAACAACGTCTGGGTGAAACAATGCCAAATTAGCAGTGTGCTACATGCAACTTGTTAACATGTTTCTTCACTTTTCACCTTCGCGATGTGACACTCACGATATTTATTTGAACTTATATTATCTATCTGTCTGGCGTTTTCCCCAAGTAAGTTGGGCCAGTATTTTTACGTGGAGCGACCCTATTTGACCTCACAACTCAGTAACTGGATACCCTTGGCAAGACTGGTGACCGATTTTCTGGTATCTGATTATCCCTACGCGATTGTCATCATCATCATCTGCCTAGCCTTTTCCCAATCATGTTGGGTCGGCTTCCAGTCAAACCGGATTTAGCTGAATACCAGTATTTTACGTGGAGCGGCTGTTTACCAGACCTCCACAACCCATTAACAGGGTAACACGGTACTTCTTGGCAAGACTGGAGTCAGATTAACTGGCTTCTGACAATCCGTAACGACTGTCAAAGATCTATAAATAACAGCCGGGACCAACGGCTTAACGTGCTTTCCGAGGCACGGAGGAAACTCGGTATGTTGAGATGGTCACCCATCTACAGGCCAACCTTGGCAAGCGTTGCTTTACCTTGAAGATCGACCCATGCAGCTGTTACTATTTGGCCACGAGCTCCTCACACCTACGCGACTACCCTACAGGATTGTCAATGATCTACAAATTACAAGGGAATAAAGTTGAGGAATAAAGCTAGATTTGTGTCAATGCAAAACTCTTCGGTGTGTACTGTGTGTAGCGAGCCTCCGTAAGCGATAATTAACGTTATCTTAATAAGATAATAGCCTCTCAGTAATACGTTATTATAGTTCCGGCTGTGTTGTGAGAGGTTAATGTTGCGGCTATTATGTGACGCGTTGAAATAAGCAGGTACCTACATGTATGTCTGGTTCAATGATGAGGCAGAGCGTTGACTTTAGCGTCTTTATTGATGAGCTTTTGTAACTTTTTTGTTTGGATTCTATTGACGTAACACTGAAATCGTTTAGAGGATATTACCTTCACTACATAAGTAGGTACATACCTGCATTCATAACTTTTTATTATTAAAGTTTAATCGAGTGCTGATCTAGATTTAAGTTAGATTCTTTCCAAAGATATTATTTGTTTTATAATTACCAATGATTGTCTAATCTGATCTAAGTACCTATTACTTCTGGGGTAGGTACCTACTTTTACATAATAATTTGTTCCTAGTACCTATGTAATGTAGGTAACACACACCTCCAATAGGTCAAATACTACCTTTGACATCAATTGACATAACAGTTTTGTAATAGCATGGTATTATTGTACTCAAACAAAACGTGTTATATAACGTAGAAGTAATGGTAAGTGGTACTTATAGTACCTACCGCGGGTCTATTAGTGCCAAAAGGTTATGGCGGACAAACAAAAGCTTGCTAATGCTATCGCCGATACCATGCGTGCGCGCATAATTTGGGCTAGGGCTGGCCAAAGCTAAATTAAAGTTAGTTACAGCGAGTGAGGTAACTTATGTACTTGTTTCCGTAGTTAACGGTTTGCACACAAGTTAGAAAAAATATCTCTACTGCGAATTAAGTTTAACTTATTTAACTTAGCTTCATCTCATTTATAATTTAGGTATTTCTCATTTCATCTGAAAACATTGTGAACATACATGAATTGTGGCAGCGCCAGTAAGTTACGATAGTGCTTGTGTTGGGGCTGGCACGCCAGCCACCTACTAAGGGAAGACCTGAATGTTCATAATAGGGTCGTGGGCTAAAAAATCTTATTAGTTCGTCAGATAGATTTCCAAATAATATCCAACACGTATTTTTTCTTTTGTTACGTAAACCGAAATTGACGAATATACGACGCTTTTATATTCTCAATGCGTCATTTTTAGTGCGTTCTGACGTCACGAGTTTTATCTTTGTCAATATTCATTGACTAACAAAATTAAAAAATACGTGTCTATTACTTTTCAAAACTCTAACTGCAAGACTGAATAGATTTGCTATTTATTGATGTTGGAAACTATCCTATTACATGTTAAAACTAAATTCATAATTCAAAACATTGACGACCATAAATGGTAGATAAGAAAATTGAAAATGGTACATACCCTGTAGGTATACTATAAGGTTAATAATATTTAAATTCAGAGACCTACACAATTAACCCGTACCTTTGTTAATCACTATTAAATACCAATTTAATGTTTGTCCGTCAAAAGGTATTATGCCACTCTTTCAACACACTAAAATCCTACTACATAACCAAACATTTTTATATCATAAATCATTTTTAATTAATTAAAACCTCTAATCCTTCGTGGCCAGCCCTAAGTTTCTCCGCATGACGCAAAGCGCGGAAGAGATCCGACCTTGACCTTATTGACACTTTCTATGCGCTTGCGCCGGTCGCTTGCGTCACGCTCGGCTCGCCGGAAACACCCGAACGTTAGATATGCACCGAACGCTCCATTGTAGAACATTCTCATCCATCACATTTGCATTTTTATATGCTTTTTACGTCAAATGTTCTGTTTTCTGTGTTAATGGCTTGCGCCGTCATTTGTTTTGATTTGTTTGCGAATTGCGATGTCAGTTATTTTTTTGTGAGTTTTTACATAAGGTCGGATTATGTATTTATAGTTACATAAAATACTAAAGATTTACTTTCTCAAAAAATGAAAGGAATTCCAATTTCTGCGGAAGACCTAAAAATAGCCTCAAAGTTTTAATTAATCTGTCAATTACATATCCGTTTAAATTGTCTAAACAGCATCACCATCTGCAATATTCACATACAATGGAAATATTACAAAATACTTGGCGATGATAAATTAGGATCATTACAAAACACTAGAAGCCAACCCTAGCGTGAATAGAAAAAAGCGCACAATGCTTCGCTTTCAAAACAAGGCGTTAGAAAATAGAGAAAAATGCGCGTTTCGTGCACTAGGGCTGTCGCAGCACAGAGATGAATGACTCGGAGGTGGTAAGTGGGCTCGTACCGACGCCGCGTGCCGGTGAGCACTGTGATGCAATGCTCTGCGGCCGCCAGGGTTGGCAAACAAACATGATCTTTATTACACCCATCCAGCAGCAACACACATTTTAATTCAGGAGTAAATTGGGTCGTAAGCGCCAGTGAGAGGATTTCTAAAGATCAGCAGTGCTATTCTGTAAATATCACACCAGGTAAGCTAAGGTGACGTGAACAGGAAGTGTTGACAGAATAGGCTGATCAAATTAAAGTTTTTTAATCCAACCAATTGCTCGCAGAACTGATGGTCGATGGGGCAGAAAAGTTCTGGAGTGGCGACCTCGTGACGGAAGACTCAACATTGGAAGGCCGAACAAGGTGAACCTGGTGAGGGTCGCGGGTAGCCGATGGATGCGAGACGCGCAGGACCGGTTGTTGTGGCGAGGCTTGGGGGAGGCCTAGGTCCAGCAGTGGATGTCTTTCGGATGATATAGTGATGATGATGGTGATGAATCCAACCATTTTCTTATCATCAAAACTGTTAGGAGAAATCTTTAAGAGTGTAATAGTGAACCCCTTTATCTCACTTCAAATCTGCAATGCGTTATTAATATCATAAAAAAAAACCACTACTAAACCCCCCCTGATACAGAAATTAATGTTCCCGTTCAGTTAATTTTTCCCTGAGGAATAAAAATGGCGGCGGTTGTGTAGAAAATATATCAAACAGCCATGTATTATTATTATATATGGCTACGTATTATTCTTCCGTTCTTCTTCTTCTTCTCGTGTGGGCAATAAGGTCTAACAACCCCACACACCGTAGTTTCAGAGTTTCTAAACCGCCTTAAGGGACGAAGGTTCGAAAGAGACGCCGCAGCCCTGGAACGCAAAGGGCATTGGGAGGAGCACGGATGGGTTTTAGTCAGTAAGAGTCTGACACTCCCTTCCGCCTCGCCCAGAGCGGAAGGAGTCATTTGATGATTTCCCATCCTTAAAAAAAAAAAAAAGCGTTAAAGTGAATCTCACATTTCGCAACATCCCTTCTATGTAATTGGTCCATCTATTGGTAATAAGGCCAGATTTTTCCAATAGTCAGATAATAAAAAAATACTGAAGAATATAAAATGGCTGTTTAACATAATTTCCAATACAACAGTAGTCAAAACGATTTTTTCATTTAAAAGTTGACTATTCAAAAATCGGCCCAAAACTACATACGATCGATAGTAACAAACCGGCATACCTCTACTCTCATTGTAGTTATGAGTATGTATTGTTTTCATACATCTCAATGAGCCATCATCTCAAGCTTACTTCCTTTGTTAGCATAACAGATTAAACGACAAAGAAGTATCGACTTTTTTGCTTAGTATGTAGAATTTAATGTTGAACAAATTAATCACTATTTCCGGATTAAAACTGCATTAAAAACTGTAAGTACTGAGTCACCGCCCGCATGTAGCCATTAAGGTATTACGACATACACGTGATTGACTGGCTTTGTTCAAATATATAAGTTCCTGAATTAAATGAATAGAAATTACCTAATCTGTTTCTGGTGTAATTTTCAGGATAATATTTTTTAGTTTTATCTAGAAATCACAATAACAGAAGGTTAATAGGTGTTCTTTATGTGTCTTCCCCGATTAAAACGTAAGAAGAAAAAACACAAATAAAGCATAGCCTCTACCTTTTTTGAAGTCGGATAAAAATAAATACTTGTGGCTTTTACAAATTTTCCGAATGTTTCATTTCTTATCATCCCACGACAGCAAAGCTTTTGTTCCGACCTTCCGAATCACCCACCTCACCTGTATTTTCTCTAGGCTAATATGACAATTACAAAATATAATATGCCCGTAAAACAAAACAAGTGAATAAACGTCATTGTATAGCTATTAAATGTAATTGTCTCGAAATGTTAAGTATCAATTTAGATGGAAATAACATACTGAAGTATATTTAATTAATTAAAAGTACATTTAATTTTACTGTTTAACCTATCATTCTTATGTCTTAACGTTTATAAACATTGTTCTGTTATTATTTATTGCATCATTCACGATGACATTGGTCATTTATTTTTATTAGAAACATCAATGAAATAATCATGACCCATATTTCCACAATACTTACAAAAAGCATAAATACTGCACTTTTTGAGCGTAATAAAAAAACCGTGACCTATATTTCCATAATACAAAAAGCAATACTCTTTAAAATCTTTCAATTTTGAGCATAAAATATAACACTTCGTTGAACATTAGCGTGAAACTCCCAACAATAAACTTCAGTGGCAAAAGCTTTTGACATTTCTTACATTTCAAATAGGATTTACCCGTCATTCTGCCAACTGTCCCACTCCCACTAAACCTCAACGTAACTCTGACTGCGGGTAACTCTTAACGACAGTTCAACATTTAACCGATCTATCCCTAACTTCAGATTGTGAAATATTACCACTGGTAGGGTGGGAAACTAACGAAGTAAGTTTACAGTTCAACTTCGCTCGTAGTTTTGAATCGAACAAATTGAATCTGCGACGAATATATAAGATTGTATTTCCTTTAACTTTTTAGGTAGCCATAAATAGCTATCAGTTGCAACTTCTTGAAATTTAGACCTTCGATTGGGGTTGATTTTTACTGCAAAAATGTTCTCTTATCTTTTGAAATATTACTATAATCTTCGTCTTACTTTTCTGACAGATAAACTACCGATAAAGTACCTCAGCAACCGGGCATTATTCATAAAAAATCTAGCTAAGTTTAAATATTAATTAGCAGAATTTGAATTAAGGATTTGCAAATCGGTATTTAAACTTATCATGTGGTTGGTTTTTTCATGAATAAGCCTGTAAATCATTATTTTTATTTTGTGGTTCTGGGCGATTTATAGCCTTATCATTTATTTAGTGAAATATAGGTTGTGTAGGTACTCACCGCCACCTTGAAGTGAACCATCTTGGGGGACGGTGTCTTCTTCTGCAAGAGAACATTACTAATTAACATACACACACTAACATTAGCACTAAGCTTTTATAATTACAAACTAAGTAATAGTTAATTAGCTTCTCATACGACCTGAGCACTTAAGCCCCCACTTAGACCAACTTATTATACTCTAGTTTCACTTTAAATGGAGCTTTCAAATTACTTTAAACAAGTATTTTATTAAAAAGGTAACATGAAAATGTTATCTAATTTCACTCCCTTTTGTTTTAGTTTGACCTCCGACTTTTCATATTTGCCACTATGTTGCTTATTAAATTTTGTTACTCATGTTATTTTATACTTCTATGTTTTACGCTCGTTTCAGGAGTTGATTGATAACAATAGAATATTTTTGTAACTTCATTTCTGTGGAAAAGCTTTTAATATCGTTTTTGGAAATGTTTTCTATGAATCCTTTTTGATCCGTAACTGCTTTATGTTTTTCTTCCACAAATGAATTATTCCTATTTTCAACGATCGTGGCTATTTAATTTTCGTGAATAGATTCGTGACATTAATAAAAAAGGAAAACTCAGCATTTCACAAATAAAAGGAAAATACTTCGTACTGTTCTTATTACTTAGACTTTTCAGGGTTCGACCTTGAGAGGAATTACGGAACCTGTAAAGCTTTATTCATGTTGTTGTCCATCTCCCAAAGAGGATTTTATTAATTATTTATGAGCAAGAAGTCTTTAGAAATCATATTAAGGGACTACCTATTTAAAACTGAGTAGGTACGTTAAACATGTATTAAGATTTTGGAGAAAACATTTTTCCTCACAATGATGGTGTTGATTGTGAGAAAATTAATTTTGAGGACTTAGAAAATTTTGCTCTACATCCCGAGAATTTTTTACCATTAAACGATACGGTTGTAACATATTTCGTTTGTCAATATTAAGTTAGTTTTTATATGAAAGAGATATATTTTACCTATACAGTGTCTTGAAGGAAAACGCAAGGAACCCACCGGGAATTAACATAAGTTGTTATGGTGTTCAATAAAGAATTAAGGAGGAACTTGTAAGTGCAACAAAACGGCAGGTTTAACTTTATTTACGTAATGATAAACTAACAAAATATCTTATTTAGAAGTAATTTGCGGTAAGTTGTCAGTGCGCAGGCGCAGGCGCAGGGTTGTGTTGCAACTTATAATAGTTATAATTGCACTCAAACTGTTTCCTAAGCTTTGTTATTTTTAGAAATAATGGAAAATATTCTCACGACTTTGGCAAATAATTTATTTGTAAAACTAGTTTTTAATGAAGTCAAATTTTCGCGAGAAAGTCCCATTGCACTTCGATATCTATCTATTCCTTTGTATCTACGCACAAGAAGTGTAAGTTACTATCTTTTATTTCAATTTCAAGATTACGTTTGTAATTATTCAGTAGATTATTATTTATGATTCCTAATACAATAGCCAAACGTCAATAAATATATTCTTCCTTAGCGACTTCACTACCTACACCCTATAATAATCCTATAAATAACCTTTAATCTACTAATAATTCACACCGAAACTTACCAAAAGTTCACAGAATCCGAAAAGCACAGAAAACGTCAACAGAAAAAAAGTCACAAACTTCGTAAAATGTCGTGGAACTTCGGAGCAGTTCGGTCGCGTGACGTGCGCACGCGACGATGCTGTGTTGCGGGCTGCGTCCGCGCATCTTCGCTTTATACGCCGCCCCCCTCCCTGAGCGCGAGGATATGTAATGCCACTAAATATGCTCTAATAATTGGTCTAATGATACCTCCGATGATGGGTGCCATCGCTCAAGGGAAGTGAAAGGTCAGCGGGAGATGAGCTAAGCTTAACATCTTAGGCGTTTTCCAATGATTTTCATGTAGGATAAGAAAACAGACGCGTGCACAGTTTGGCATACAGTCTTATTATTTGTAGAGTTCCTTAATTATCTTGCAGAGATTCCCTGAGAATAAAAACACGATGTTTCCGAGTACCCACTTCCTGCTGTTATCTTTCCGATCAAGGATCAAGGACCAAGGATTATGCTAAGCAGAAACGCCGTGTTTTCATTGGTCCTAAGCCCCAATATCAACGACAGGTGGCAGCTTTAGCTGAGGCAGATTTCCAGTCTGTTGTTCTGAATTTTTTATCCTGACCTTTAATCTCCTACAGTTCCCAAGAGATAACAAAGACACTTGCAATGATTGGGGATTGTTGAAGCTTTGCCGATCTAAGGAAAAACCCAGTATTTTCTAAAAGCGGTCGTAAACACATCACAAAAAGTTTCCGATCACTAGCATTAGCTGTTATATTAAAAAAAAAAAAAAAAAAAATATCAAGAAAAATTATCTATTATATTAAATTATTGTTTTCTGAAATAAAAAAATTAAACTATTTTACATTAACTAAAATTGAGTACTTAATCAGAATGTAATTGTAACAGGAATTAGATAGAAAGATAAAGAATGTTTAACCAAACAACGATTTATTAATAAATGGTTTATATTATATATAACATAACTTCTCCCCTGGCTCGAACACATACGGAGATCCTCCTGGGCATGCTGAGGATCAAATTATCCAGCATTTCTTGGGGTAACCTGTCCCGTTCTTGAATAGCGGCATCCCCGAGCTCTGGCACTGTCTGGGACGTTCCCAGACAGTGCCAGAGCTCGGGGCTGACGGTTCCAAATAGATCGCTTATGAGCATGAATTAATATCGCTAAGATGTGATTGAAACTAGGTTTCATGCGCTTGTAATTAAAATAGGAGAACACAAGCTTGTTGGGCGGAAGAAATAAATACCCATGGCAGTTTTGTACTTCATAGCTTCACACTATAAGCCAACACGACGCCCGCTACAGCTTTTCCACCTACTGTTAGGAAACTCTATTGAATCCTTACAAAGTTTCTGACACTAGAGATAAGGCGCCCCATTCTGTGCTGTCCACTATGTTTTACTGCTGTGACGTATCGTGACACGTTATTGTGATGTAACTCCTGCTGGCGCCTACAATGTAAAGCACTCTTAGGATTACGGGTTCTGAAGTATTGTAAAGAATGGTTACTTTTAACTAGCAACGGTAATAGTCTCGGTACTTCCCACTGCCCAAAGTGGCATTCTATCATCATCGGTAACGATTGCCAGGAATCCAACATGTAAGGGATTGACATACATGTGGTTTTCAAAAGACGAACCATTGTTTGATCTGTCAAACATTGAACAACAACATTCAGTCAACATTGATAGCATCTCTGCTATCAATGTTAAGCTCAAATTCCAATTAATAATCTGCTAATCATTACATTTTGATATGAATAAGGCTGATAGTGTTGTACCCCTGAGAGCTGCGCGGGGAATAAAATCGGATCCAGAAATCCAAAGAGCTACGCCATGCTACACTAATATAGTCTTTAAGTCAAGAGTGAATAGGTTACTTGAGGCAAGCGTACTCCATCTTCAACCACATCATCGCTTACAATCAGGTGAGATAGTGGTCAAACGTATGCCTATCAATAGTAAAAAAAAAATATCCGGTCTAGAAGCTAGACGTGGTAATCATCATCATATCAGCCGAAAGAAGTCCACTGCTGGACGGCGGCCTCCCCCAAGCGTCGCCACGACCGGTCCTGCGCGTCCCGCAAGGTGGACCGATGACCTGGGACGTGGTAGGGCGTAGCAGCTTTCTAGTCCAAAGCACAAGACACAAGAGCATTAATTTCCACTTATTTACGGTCGTTAAAATTATCATGGGAATCTGTATTCGTTATAAATTAACTTTGATAGACAAAACAAGCGGAAGGAAAAGCGAACGACGCGACAACGTTCTGTTTTACTGCAGAAGCTGTTTTAAAAGAAAATTGCATTCGTTAGAGACTCGCAAAAACTGAGTTTGAAGTTTAAAAAAGTGTCAAAGAGAATTGAAATAGTTTATTTTGTAGAAGTTCGTGTTTGTCTCAAAGAAATATTGAAAATAGCCGCACCACCTTTGTGGTTTTTCCTGATAAGTTATTAATGAAACATGTTATGTTTATACCGCTGAGCGTATTGTATTCAAATCTATACTTCTATACTAATCTGTAATAATATTATAAAGAGGAAAGATTTGTATTTTTTAACCAACTTCTTCAAAAAGGAGGAGGTTTTATATTCGGCTGTATGTGTTTTTTTTTTATGTATGTTCACCGATTTCTCCGCCGATTGTGGACTAATTTAAAAAAAAAAAACGTTTTTTTTACTCGAAGCATATACTCCTAAGGTGGTTCTATTGTCACCAGGTCAAGAAAATCTCATGAAAATCGAGGAAAACCCTAAAATTTTATAGGCACATTCAAAGTTTTACATAAACTTTCAAACGCAATTCATATACTTGTGCCTGGTAATCATCATCTCACGTTACTGACCTGATGATGGAAGGTATAAGTTAGGATCTGATGAAGGGATCCCATGAAAAATGTTTGTTTAGCGTTATGTTCGTCAATTGTCGACCGATTTGGATGATTATTTTTTTGTTTGGAAGAGTATGTTCTCGGACTGGACCCATTTCAATTTGGTGAAGATCTGATGAAGAACTTCGGAGGTAGGCAACGGAACTTTTCAATAAATGATAGAAATGATGGATATGAAACCGCGTGAAGTCCGCTAGTGTTACATATTTTTTAATGATTGAGGCTTATTTTTTTTTCGTCCAGGGTCAAACGGCAGAATGTGTCGTAAACAGACTAAAGTCCCACGGTGGCTTTCTTCCAGTCTACTTAGCCTAGCTTTCTACTGTTATTAGATTATGGGCTTTTGCACGCGGCTTCACTTGTGTTATAAAGATTTTCGCAAAAAAGGAGACTAAAAGCGTCTCCAGGGCTGGAAGTCTCGACATAGTTTCCGGTCGTCTACCGACCGCACTTGGTCGTTTAGTCCTAAGGCCGCCTGTATATAGTTAATCTCGAACGCGATCCACGATCGATTCTTGTTACCGAATCCGCTCGGTAGGCGTTCGGTAACTATTTCGAGATTTCATGCGCAGGGTCCAGCTACATCTGTAACGAAAGTCATTAAAATCAGTGCAGCGATTGAGGCGTGAAAACTCACTTCTATATTTATGATATTAGTTCGAATTTTAAAAAAGAAAGAAAGTTGACTCAGCGAATACAGCACATATTATAATTTAGTGGGACTAAATATGGTTTCCAGTTTTTATCTTCAGTGATTTTAATATTTATTTGAAACTAGCTTCTGCCAGCGGCTTCGCCCCCGTGGTCCCTAGGGGCAACATATTCCCGGGATAAAAAGTAGCCTATATACCAAATTTAATTTAAATCGGTTCAGTAGCTTTAGCGTGAAAGCGCGACAGACAGACAGATAGACAGAGTTACTTTCGCATATAACTTTAGTAAGGATCGTGCTGATGAGTATCTTGTTTGTTGCGGTTGTTTAATTATTTTCCTGGTTATATTCTAACTAGCCTAATTACGAGCAAAACCAGCCTCTACTTATTATTGATTTGCAAGAAATGTGTATTTTGTTGCAAAAATCATGTAAAATTACTCAGAAGACTGAATTCACGTGTATGCCTTGGGATTTCCCGAATACTTCCTAGCAGGGAAGACCCTAGAAATTATGACTAGAGAGCGAATATCGTAATCTTCATCATCATCATCTGCCTAGCCTTTTCCCAACTATTTTGGGGTTGGATTCCAGACAAACCGGATTCAATGTTGTCATATTCATTTAAATTACATCCAACAGGACAGTATTCTGGATAAAAATGAAATAAGTACGACATGTTCTGTAAATGTAGTCTGAAAAGACGTTTTTTATTTGTCTTTAAAAGATTTTATTGCAGAAACTTTTGCCCATTTACTTAGCTATGATGTGGTACTTAAAAAGTACTTCCAAAGTGTGGCTATAAACCAAAAACAATGAAGTGCCGTGACCTTTGGCGCTGACCGCAGGCTGAGCCGAGAGGACTGGTGCTCTGAGTGAAGTAAAAACTAAACCAGCTGGTGTTATGTTTAACTTTTACATTACGACCAGTGAAGCCTGGAGGCGGAATCATGCTAAACCACATGCAGAAGGCTTATAATAGAAAGGTTAAGGTAGTAAAATAAAGGTACATAATCTTGATGTGACTTTTTACACAAATACATAAAATTATACAAATAAACTACTGCTTAAACTATTAGTTCAATTGATTAAGTAATCGTTATTGTTATGTTGTACATTGGTTTTTAGTTGGATTTTATTTTTAACTATGTTTTTAAAACAAATATGCACTTCAAGATTGTTAAAACACCTTTATTTAACGACCTTAATCTGTCTAGTATGAGTACGTCACGTTTGAATTGCTATCTATTTACCTTCCTCTTTTTTTCATTTTTTCTAAAGCGCGACTGCTGACGTGAGGTAGGTTCGATTTTATGTTGAGAAAAGTGTTTTACATTAGGGATTCAGGAGGAATTTGAGTATGCCGTGACCGAAATTCCGTCTGAAATACAATAATGTATTTATCATGAGTGTATTTTCTTCCCAGGTTTTGAAATAAACTTCTTTTTGAGTTTCTATTTTCTGACTAATTGAGCGACTTCTTGTAAACTTAAAATTGCTTGTAATGGTTTACAGTAGTTTCCTCGAATTCATTAGAAATAAGTGTGTCATCCCGCAAACGTGTTGCATACGCAGCTAGCAAGATAATCAAATCAACTGCAAACGTAGTTTGTTTAGAATGGACCTTTTATTAATGTATCTGCGTTGTGGTTACATTAGTGATGTAAAAACTGGCAACACTGTCAAAGTTGAGAGCTTTATAGAATTACTTTATATGCCACTCAAAGTTAAATTGAATTAAATGCCTCCTTTGGAGTTGTAAAATGTATATTTTTAAGGAGCTGGCTTGTTATAGCGTGTAATACCCAGTTATGGGTTTTAGGTACGTACCTTCTGCAGGAATAGATTTTTATTTTTGCACATGGTGTCGTTAGGTACCATTATTCAATCGTCATATGACTCCCCCGGTCCGTGTTCCTGCCCAAATGGCCTCTGCATGGCCGTGGTGACTCTTTCGGACCACTTCAGTAACCCTGGCGTAGTTTAGGTACCTACATTTCGAAATCAAAACGATTCTAAAGAAAAGCTTCACAGCTTGGCTCATCGCCGTAAGGTTGCCTGCTTGCCGGTCTTGTACAGATTGTACTTCGGTGAGTGTGCCAAAGAACTTCACGACCTCATCCCACCGGCCCCCTTCTATCATGCGCACAGCAAAGGAGTGAAACTCTCTGCCTGCAAGCTCGCTCCATCGTAGACTTTGTCTCTGTCATCTCTGACCTAGACTAGAGTCAAGAGCAAACCCATCACAAATTAAAAATAAGGTCATAATTCGAGGTTTGGCTCTCGTTTGTTTCCTCCGCCAAAATTGGACCGATTTGAAAGATATATCATAAACTGAATAAGAAGGTTGTATACTGTGTCCCTTTACTTTTTTGTCATTAATATTTGCCAAATTTGTAGACTAGGGCTCTGTTGACAGCGGTTAATCGGAGAATTTTGAGCATTGTTTTTAGGGTTCTAGTGCTTACACGGTTAATATATCATCAAAAAGGAAAACATAGGTACACAACATACCTACATCCTTTTTATTCAGTTTGTGAAATATCTTTCAAATCGGTTTAATATAGTAGGAAGAAACAGGCGAGAGCCAAACCTCGAATTAAGACTTTTTACATACTGCGGACGCCCGCAGTAGGTACCTACACTATGTGAATAAATCTCACAAATAAATTACCTGTTCAACGTCCTCTACCAGAACGGAAAAGACAGGTCTTTATTTTTCACAGGAATGTTGACCCAGTTTCCAAGTATGTACAACTTTTCAGAATTTTCACTCAAAAATTCAAGAATCACGGTAAAAGAAAATCATGAAAAACACGCCGAAAGAGACGCCATAATGATCTCATTATAAACCGTGGGAGAGAAGGTACAGGATAATGAATAATAATTGGCAGCATACATCAGGACCCACTGGGTCTTTCTTTATCTTTATTTTATTCGGTATTCTTAACATAAACATGTAATATTGCTATATCATCACGCTGGTAGTGCCTGAAGATTGGGCAGACGATGAGGTGCAAAGTTCCATATTTCGACATTAGGAATTTTACTATTTCGCTAGAAGGAAGATTATTTATACAGCAGATTTACTGAATGCCACTATGGGAAAAATCTGACAGGATCTCGAGCAAAAGTAGAATTTGACAGCTTGAACTTCTTAATTCAGAAATCAGGGGTAGTACCTAAAAGAAGAGGGAATGCTGGCGGCGAAACATTGTATGTAAAAAGTCATAATTCGAGGTTTGGTTCTCGAATGTTTTCTCCTCCAATGTCGGACCGATATAAGAGATATTTCACAAACTGAATAAGAAGGATGTATACTGTGTCTCTGTTTTTTTTTATGAATAGTTGCCAAATTTGTACACTACGGACAATTTTGAGCAGGTTGTGAGAGTTCTAGTGCTTATACAGTTAATAAATCATCAAAAAGGAAGGGATACAGTATCTTATTCAGTTAGTGAAATATCTCTTAAATCGGATCAATATAGGAGGAGAAAACAGCCGAGAGCCCAACTTCGAATTATGAATTTTTGCATACTAAGTCTCGCCGCCAGCGCACGTTTTTTTATCCGTGGTTAATAATTATGGGAACCAAAGTTTCAATCATTGATCAAATAAAATAGTACCTATAAGTTAACTATTGATCTAAAAATGCATTTAACCAATATATTCATCACAATTTAAACCATTGGTTGGGGTAACTACGGATCATAAATTCAACCTAAGCCGGTTACATTATATGCCTGGAGATCAGGGAATAGTCTGGCCGGTATTAATGTCCGATGCTTTCAGGGTGCCATTTGACTTCATGGTATTTTTGGTGAAACTCGATCAGCAGTTCCGGGTCTAATCTGTCGTATAGCGAGATAAATCATGGTCTTCATTGGACTCAAGTTCTGGTCTAATGCAGCAGTTTGTATTCAAGGGAACACAAGATGGCGCGTCGAGACATGCTCACGCGCACTCGCGCACGCTTCGACACGCTCTGCACTGCATTTACAGTGTTTTATTACTTTTTTTTTTGTTTTTAAGTGCTGAGTATGGTTTCGCTGTTTTCTAGCTGTTATGTTGATCTGTAAAGTCAAATGTTTTTGACAAATAATAGTTCAGTTTAAAAGTCGATTAGTGAAGATCTAGATTCTTAACTTGATGACAATGTTTGTTGTTGTTGTTTTTAGATTTGCTATTTTCAGATAGATTCGCAGGTATTTCAGATCGGACGCTAAATTCGAGTTCTATGTGGTTAATGGTAGGTACTCGTGCTCAAAACATCCAAACCAATTCCTCTGTCACAGTTATAATGTAGTTGATGTCTGACTTGAATGCAAATACAATTCTACCGAGACATAACTACGAGTAACACGCCAAACCTACACCTTGAGTTTGTACATACATAACGTTTGTTAAAAAGTTAGATTTCACATAATGACGATGGTATAAAAAGTTAATATCTATCCCACCAAACATTAATTAAACTGAAGTGCGGTCGCAACCCACCAAAAAATTTCCCAAATGCAAGATAACTGCTTCCATTTATGCCGAAAATGAACATCAATCCACGACCACCAAATTCTGAGAACATATCAAGAATAGAAAAGCCTGTCACGAAGGTCTAAGTTCAAGACCATTTTGTAACGAAATGACATCATATGAACCAAAATATCACGAATCATGTCAACGAAGGACGTTCACAGGAAGGTGTGCAATGTGACAATAGCATTACTAGTGCCAAAAACGGTGACAAGAACCTTGGCAGACCTTCTGAAGAGATATGATCTGGAGATGTAATCTGGATTCGTGACGAACTGTCATGTAGGTGTCAACAGCCTCGCTGGCTATATTATGGTCGTTTTGAGGTCCTTGACTATGTTCTAGGAAAAAGCGTGAACTCACTATTAAAGCTACATTACCTATTGTTCAAATGATGTGTAATTGAGTCACATGCTTGGACTATAAAATAAATTGTAAGAGTAAAAAAAAATCTCTCCTTCGCTGTTCTTTGTTATAAAAATTGATTCTCTGCTAGTCGAGCTTCACTGCCTCGGCGGTTTTCTGGTATCCTTTGTTAATGCAGAGGGCTACTCTCTAAGTCCAAAGTCCGTAGTTTCGGGCTTAGCTGCGGGCGTATTCTGCTCTGTATTACCTACAGATTTACGATTAGTCCCGAACCCGAACTAAGAATGAATGACAACACAATTTGACAGTAACTGTCAAATCTTGTTGTCATTAATTCTTAGTGGTTAGGTGACACGGAGTAGAATACGCCCGCAGTTAAGCCCAAAATTACGGACTTCGGGCTTAGAGAGTAGCCCCCTGGCTTTGTTGTATGAGGGGGGAAGTTACGGAGAGAACTTACAGACGTCAGAAATTGTGCGGCGGTCTTGTCCCAAAGAAAACAATTCTAAAGTTAAATGATTAATTTTCCCATACACTAGCATTAGACCGCGACTTCGTACGCGCATATCTCGTTTTTCATTAGTTTAGTCCACAGCCTCATGAATCCAGTCTGTCCCAGCTTCCTTCAGTCTATCTGTAATAAATATACCGACGCCTGTTGAAGGTAGGGTCCTTGGTTCAATTGCCAGGTTGAACAGTGCTATTTCATTTATCCCTAAGAATTTCTTAGCCGCAATAGATGCGTCTCCCACTGGCACCTCCATGGGAAAGGCAGGCGTGGCGTTTTGTATGGAGATCGGAAAATTAATACACGATACATTGAACTCTGATGAATTACTCGTTGATATCAAAGACTCTTTTGTTCTTGGTTATTATAAGTAAATTATAATACTTAATTAGTTTTGATATTAAGTGAGCCGATGATAGCGATCCTTCGTAACGAAACGTATTGTTTGAATAATGTCAGTGAAGCTGTAAACAAGGGATTTCACATAACGTCGGCGTAATTGATTCGTTACAAACGTACACAATCTAGATGTTCACGTTTCGACACACACATTGAAAACATGTGAGAAATACATAGAATTAAAAATATAGGGATTCAATAGTAATATCTTGTTGGTGTTCTTGCTATTTACAGGGTGCTGCTTACCATTTTCGTCACTATTTAGCCGAAAGATTTCCTAAAATGCTGGACATACACCCTCCCCATCGCCACAATGACCAGCCATGCGCTTCTGGCATACAACAGGTTCTCCAGACATTCACCAAGTCGTATAGGTCATCGGTCTTCCTTATGGAAGGTAAGCGCTCACCATCGTCATCAAAACATTCTGCGAGAAATGTAGGAACAATACCCGATACACTGCTGGTTTAGTCGGGCTGCGTCTGCGTCTGCCCATCCTCCAGAAATAATCTGTCAGTCACTAACAATCATTAGTAAGTGGGTATTCAGCAGTATGCTGTAGAAACGAATGCTCTAATGTATATAAAGAACTTAGGGTTAGAAGGGAACTTGCTCTTGTGCTTTACATTTTTAAAGTACTGCGAGGGAAGCTTTATGATGCAACTTTATTGGAGTGGTTGTGGCTATGTGTCCCTAACGTTTGGCCATCACTGTTGAAGGTGCCGAGGGCGAGAACAAACCTGCTCAAGGAGTCGCCTCTGACGCGCGCACTTCGCACTCTAAATAAAATACACAACAAGTCAGACCTATTCATTTGTACTTCGAGTGAATTTAACAAGCTAGCGGTACTTTGCTATGATAATTAATTTGAATAGGTACTTATACTGAAAAAAAATAATGTACTTATATAATATTCTTGTGCTTAGCTATACTGTCGCATTGGGTTGTATCCTGTAAAGATAGAATAAGTATGATAAAATAAATAAATGAATACTCACTTATTACGTTAGTAGCTCATGGCTAACTAATAACAGCTGCACGGGCTGATCTTCGAGGCTAAGCTACGATTGACGAAGTCTGCCCGTGGATGGATGACCATCTAATAGAGGCTCCTCCGTGCAAGCGTTGGCCCCGACTGTCAAAAGATCATTGGCAGTCTTTACCGACAGTCGAGAGCCAAAAAATCTGACACCAATCTTGCCAAGGAGTATCGTGTTGCCTCCGTTTTTGAGTGGCATTTGCCCTGTGACCCGGTGGTCGTGGGTTCGATTCCCACGGAAAGCATACTTTGTAAAGTTGTTTTCCAGTTTGGTTAGAACATTGCAGGCTTGAATCACCTGATTCATCATCTGCCTAGCCTTTTCCCAACTATATTGGGGTCGGCTTCCAGTCAAACCAGATTTAGCTGAATACCAGTGTTTTACGTGGAGCGGCTGCCTACCAGACCTCCACAACTCAGTAACTGGGTACCACGGTACTTCATGGCAAGACTGGAGTCAGATTCACTGGCTTCTGACAACCCGTAACGACTGCTAAAGATCTACAAATGACAGCTGGGACCAACGGCTTAACGTGCTTTCCGAGGCACGGAGGAAACTCGTTATGTTAAGACGGTCACCCATCCACAGACCAACTTTGGCAAGCGTTGCTTAACCTTGAAGATCGACCCGTGCGGCTGTTATTATTTAGCCACGAGCTCCTGAATCACCTGATTGTTTGATCAAAAAGATAATTCCGTGCTTCGGAAGCACGTATAAGTCGGTGGTCGCGGTCGCCAAATGGCGGTCGTCAAATAAACCATGTCAGAGGCTCAGACGCCCTTGAGGTAGTTTAGAAACTCTGACACTAGGGTGTGTGGGGTCGTTAGACCTTACTGCCACACGATAAGAAGAAGACTTGGCTTATTGATAGAACAGGTACGAATTAAATATTAAAATTAGCACACAGTCTGTACGTAGATAAATTAGAGCAGTGTTCAAGCATAATGAAAGGCATTATGAACTAAATGGTTTAGTAACTAATACGACTGTAATGATAGGATCGGTTGCACGATATCTATTACAAATTGCCGGCTCACTTCATTACGCGCACGCTGGGTAAACTTGCAGTTACGTAGACAAAGTCTGAAGAACCTATTCAATCTTTATTTTGTCATTTTAATGTGGTGGGTATCAAACTGTTTAATTTTCATTTGTTTCTATTTCTACATGACTGCCTAAAAAAAGGAGTGTTATGTTTTTTTTTCAGGGTTCATGTATGTATGAATGTATGTTTGTGAGTTTCTTTATTCCATCATAACTTCTAAACACCATAACCGAATTCGATGTATGTGGTATCGTTAGAAGCGTTGTATCCCGGATAACATAGGCTAGTAGAAACTAAAAATATAGAATGGGGTAGCCATGGATCATGAAAAAAAACGGAAATATTTTTCTATTTTCATGAAAATTTACCGGCCTACACTATCATTGTCTAGAACTTGCTTAGTGCATAACTAAAATATAAAACAGTAGTATTCAATATGCATTCGTTCGCTAGTAATGAAAATTTTAAAAATAATATTAGGACAGCCATGGATCATGAAGAAACGGACCATTTTTCCATCTATAATTAACTACTTATAATATCATCATCTAGACTTCGCTGAGCAGATTATTCTTTAGAGTGGTGATCAGACGTATCCCGGAGAAGATTACTCCTAATAGTTCACTTTTTTTATTTACTAATTCAGGTAACTCACCTACATAGTTGTTTTTGGAGTTAAAAGAAGGCACAATCCAAAGATTTCACAAAACCAAGAAATTCAGTTTATTTTTTAACAGCTGCATTTTTATATGTTCATACATCGATGTCCTTAAAACAAGGACCCACCGGTCTACATAATTGGTTTAAAAATGCAAAGATTTCAGATAATAATCATTCGTCACTTAATCAAGTTAGGCTAAGAATCAGCACTTTTTGAAGTTCAAACTTTACACTAAGATATTTCCCCAAAACAGCTGACACAAAGAGTCCAAGATCTATCTTTTTCTTCAAACTTGCACCATGACTTGATTCAGCTGCGTTAAAAGCAAACAGACGATAAAGATACAAGAGTTAAAAAGTATTCTATTAATAAACGCGCGTGTCAACAACAGCAACAAATTAGCGTGTTTGGACACAATGTTCGTATTTCGCAGCAAAAATGATTACATTGAATCGATTTTCTGTATAATCCTCATATTGCTCATGTTGCTCATGTTGTTGTCTTTACGTCTTTCGACAGTCTTTTGAGGTTAATTTACAGACGGTCACGATTGGTATTGTTGCATCTTGTGTCTAAACTAAACATCGATTGTTTGTGTGATTGTTTGATAACTTTAGAATGAAAAGACGTTACCTAATTGTTGCAGATGTGATACAAAGATAGATTAAATGTTAAAACAGCAGTGAATAGTGTTATTTATATTTTTGTGATAAATAAATAGATATGGACTGTTTTTTTTTTCAAAAAATTGCCTCGCATACTTATTTTATGTTTTTTGGGTCACAAACAGCTTATTCGTAAGTTTAATTGGTAAGATTACCTCCGTATTAATTCAAATTTCGCCTTTAATTCTTTAAAAACACGTTTTTCTGCCTATTACGCTACACACGTCAACTTAATCGGAATTGACCCAGCAGTTTAGCGACACAACCTAACAAACACACCAACACATTTGTCATAGTTTACCGAGTAAACATCTAACGGTAATGATGAATATTGCGTCAACCACGTGACGCTTCACGTAATCATTTCACGCTGGGCTTTGGACACGGGTAGAGGAGCTCCTTGCTAAATAATAACAACCGTACAGGTCAATTTTCAAGGTTAAGCAACGCTTGCTTAGGTCGGTCTTTAGATGGGCCATCGATAACACATCAAGAATCCTTCGTGTCTCAGAAAGCTGGTTCCGGCTGTCATTTGTAGATCTTTGTTACGGTTAGTCAGAAGAAATCTGACTTAAGGTCAAGTCTTGTCAAAGGGTAACTTAATATCCAGTTACTGGGTTGTAGTGGTCACATAAGCCATCGCTTCATGGTGTTCAGCTGCATCCGGTTGGACTGACTACACGTACACATTAACTTGCACCTTATCCCGACATATTTTGAATGACGTTTTGAGGTATTAATTAAAATGGAACAATGCGATTTAGTTGCAGGAGGAGCTCGTGGCTAGATAATAACAGCTACACGGATCGATCTACAAGCAACGCTAGCCAAGGTTGGTCTGTGGATGGGTGACCATCTTTACATAACGAGTTTCCTCCGTGTCTCGGAAAGCACGTTAAGCCGTTGGTCCCGGCTATCATTTGAAGATCTTTGGCAGTCGTTACGGATAGTCAGCCCGTAAATCTGACTCCAGTCTTGCCATGAAGTACCGTGTTACCCAGATAATGGGTTGTGGAGGTCTGGTAGGCAGCCGCTCCACGTAAAATACTGGTATTCAGCTAAATCCGGTTTGACTGGAAGCCGACCCCAATATAGTTGGGAAAAGGCTAGGCAGATGATAATGCGATTTAGTTGAAAACAATATAAACGCGTTAGCATCACTGTTGCCGTTGCGTTTATATTATTTTCATCAAAATCGAATCGTTCTATTTAAATTAAAACGTCAAAACGTAATTCGAGCCAGGTGCCAAGTTGACGCGTTCGGGTAGCAGTTGGGGAAAGGCTATTTGTTCACGGTAATCGATTCTCCGCACTGTGCAGGTGTGAAGAGCGAGTATTTTGTCCGAGAGTTGCATCCGTGCGCACGGTAACCTGGGTGATTGATAGAGTATGGTAGTTTGTTTATTATTATTTAAATTAATTTTCTTTTTGTTTGTTTTGTAAATGACAAACGGTCTGTGATAGCTATTGTTTTTTATTGGTTTTGGTCTATGTCAAAATGACACAGTTCATTGGACATAAGTACAGACGTAGCCTGGAAGCTCCTGCGGACGGCGAGCAGTGGGTGGCTCGCCGTCTGATCAGAACTAGGCTCGGGTCGCCGGCGTGCTGCGATCCCAGCGCGCCTCAAAGAGATGTCAGCGTGGAAGACGGGGCCCGCTAGGGCAGGTGCCTCGTGGACTGCGGAATCTGTTTGAAAGGGGTACCGTAGCCTTGGAACACAAAGGGCATAGCAGAGGGATGAAGCAGGCTGATAGCAGATTCAAAGCTTCAACCCAGCCTGCATTCTCGAGGGAATCTATTGTGACTTATTTCAAATCAAAGCATTTATTTAAATTAAACCATTTACAGGCACTTTTGAATTGTCAAGGTAGGTCAGTCAAAGAGGTGAAGCTATTTGCACGCTCTAAAGCGTAGATCTCTATGGAGAAGAACGTGCAAGAATCTCCACGGACAATTTGTAACAGAGTTGTGGTTACATTAATTTTGTTGTTGTTGATAATTTGTATATTAATGTGAGAACGATGTAGAAAGACGTGCACTATGAAAGCGTCCGGATGCGAATGTAAATACACATTCAAAACATTAATTCAAGTTAAACAGCGCTTTAATTTCTGCTTATTCCAAAATTGATTTATGATAATTTCAATCAACAGACTGTTTGAATCTATTATAATATCCTATTTTTGTAACAATAAAAAACTTTCAGCTGATTCTCTACGTCACATAACATGTTTTATGTAGCTAAAACATAAAATTACATAAGTACCTAGATAATGTTAATATTCTTTCTAAGCCAGTGCGATACTTTCAAACGGCAAGTGCTCGTAATGACCGGAACCTCGGTAGTATGCGCGTGCGCTGCGGTTTGAGAATAACCTGCTTCTGTGATCCAAAGATCGAATGGTATGCGAGCAGTGTGAATGATTCTGTATCTTAGGTTTTGGAGATTGTGGAACATGTGATTAAAAGCTTATCTGAACATCATACCTATCGCCTATTAGGAGTCTATCTATACTGCGGAATTAGCTCCTAATAAGCTCCGTATCCCCAAACCACTAAGAATTAATGACAACACGATTTGTCAGGTACTATCATATCGTGTTGTCATTCATTCTTAGTTCGGGTTCGGGACTAATCGTTAGTCCGTGAGTGATACGGAGTAGAATACGCCCGCAACTAAGCCCGAAACTACGGACTTCGTGCTTATGGAGCTAATTCCGCAGCATAGATGTCTATCTATGCTGCGGAATGAGCTCCAAATAGGCGATATGTATGATGTTACTACTAGGTCCCTGGAACGCAAAGGGCAAGGGCAGGAGGAACGCGGATTGGTTTTAGCCAGTAAGAGTCTGACTCTCTTTTTTCTCCGCTCAGAGCGGGAGGAGTCATTTGACATCAGACCACTCCATACATACATCATTTGGTAACAATGACAAAAGAAATAGTTTCAATGTAGGTATTGGACTTCTCAGTCATGTAAGTATTGAATGTAATGAATCTCTTCGGATGATTAGATTATTTTTTACCAATAATAGTTTTTTTAAAGGAAAATGCTAGGGCTGCAATCAGCATATTTTAGAGAACAGACGAGATAAGGTACTTTTTAAATCCAAGGGAAGAAAGTTTGACCTTTGTCAAAGATCACTCAGTTTTTGGATTAGGTTTCAAATTATTTCTCCAGTATTCTATAGAGTATTTGGTATTTTGAATCCTTTTGTAAGTTTAAGAAGTTCTAGATCGGAAAAAGGGATAATTGAATCAAACCTTTTGTCTCTACTTACCTACTTAGAGTTTTCTTTGTGCGAACCTTTCTGGGGATCTAACGAGGTCTTGATTATTCAAAGTATTATAAGTAGTTGGAAGATCTTTTTATCTAGATAAACATATTCAACGAGGCTTTCATGATTTAGGGAAAGAAATACTGTAATCCTATTTCATAGGGCACACACATACATAAAATAGAGTAAGGTAATAAATATGATGTGACCGTCCGTTTGTATGGTCTGTTTAGATGGAACTGATGCATACGAGTAGGTACCAGGATTTTACAGGGAGCGACTGCTTACCAGACCTTCATAACCCTTTAACTGGTTAAAACGGTACTTCATGGCAGGACTGGAGTCAGATTTACTGGCTTCTGACTACCCGTAACGACTACCAAAGTTCTACAAATGACAGCCGGGACCAATGGCTTAACGTGCTTTCCGAGGCACGAAGGAAACTCGGTAAGTTGAGATGGTCATCCATCCACAGACCAACCTTGGCAAGCGTTGCTTAATCTTGAAGATCCACCCGTGCCGTGCGGCTGTTATAATCTTGCCACGAGCTCCTCCGATTGGCAAGATTGATCTACAATATCTGTACTAATATTATAAAGAGGAAAGATTTGTATTTTTGTATGTAACGAATAAACTTAAAAACTTCTGGACCGATTTGAAAAACTCTTTCAGCAGTGGATAGCTACATTATCAGCGAGTAACATAGGCTATATTTTAGCTCCGTAATCCCACGGGAACGGGAACTGCGCGTGTGAAACTGCGTGCCGTCCGCTAGTATCAGATATTTTGGCTTCTGACCTCCGGTAACGATTATATATCAAAGATCTTAATTGACAACGGCTTAGCACTCTTTCCGAAGCACGGATTAGTTTTGATTCGACTGGCAGTCTCCCATCCAAGGACCGACCTCGGTAAGCGTTGCTTAACCTTCAAATTATTTCAAGAAGATCCAGTGACTAGAATTATGATGTAATAGGTTCAGTATCGATCAAACAGTAGCCTCTTTCTACTTTCAGTTTGTGTTGAACTTGACCCTGAAACCGATTCGACGCAAAAGTCAAGTGTTTGAGTGTCGTAAGTAAGTGTAATACTTATCGAAGCCGTGAGTGAGCTTAACTGTAACTTATGTTAAAGCCTATTAAGTGGTTTGTCGAGAATGTCAGCCGTGACATAATGCAGAGCAAGGGCTTGTTATGAAAGGAGAGAGTAAAAGTGCTCTAAATATAGCCACAGTCGTGTGAAATGTATTCTTATCAATTTTATATTTATGTATTGATTAAAATATATTTTGGTACGAAATTCTGTCGGATATTGCGAGCCGAAATAATGAACCGAAATAAGCCATAGGTAAACTTATTTTCTTTCTTCTTTTCTTTTTTTTTTTTTTTTCTTTTTTTTTCTTTTCTTTTTTTTAGGTTTAATAGAAAATTTATCATTATGACATGATTCATATAATTAAATATTTCATTTATGAATAAATTGTCAATGGCCTGCCCCCATGGTTCCAAGCATTCCAGCGGATACGATTTTATTAATTTGGTCTAAAACCAACATCATCATCATCTGCCTAGCCTTTTCCCAATTATATTGGGGTCGGCTTCCGGTCAAACCAGATTCAGCTGAATACCAGTATTTTATGTGAAGCGGCTGCATACTAGACCTCCACAACCCATGAAATGGGTAACACGGTATTTCTTGGCAAGACTGGAGTCAGATTTACTGGCTTCTGACAATCCGTAACGACTGCCAAAGTTCTACAAATGACAGCCGAGATCAACGGCTTAACGTGCTTTCCGAGGCACGGAGGAAACTCTGTATGTTTAAGATGGTCACCCATCCACAGACCAACCTTGGCAAGCGTTGCCTAACCTTAAAGATCGATCTGTGTGGCTATGGATCGATCTGTTCTTTAGCCACGATCTCCTCATTCATGTTGATTATTTATTTAATTTGTAACAATAAAATTGCTTAGTATACTAACAGTTTGCACCAAAGGGTATAGCAAACCAGCAACATAGAACTAATCTTATAAACTAAAAAAAAAAGAAAAACGATCCATCAAAAATGTATCGTTTTTAGTTTGATCAGACGACTGCAGCATGGTGATATAACGTGATCGTTGTGCCGTTGGTTTGCCCTTTCCTTATAGTTGACATACGGTTGAACTAGCAGCTGTACATTCACTTGATGATGGCTTCACAGGCTCATGACTTTAACAAATGTCACCAGCAGAGTATTGCAGTGAGGTGCGAAGTGACCTGCTGACCTCTTTCGGTACTAATGGTTATTTGTTTTACCAAATAACTTTATTTTGAACTTTTATTCTTCGTGAGATTATGATTCCACAAATAGTGTCCAGTCTACTGCAACAGTAGTGTTAACAGCATCCCGGAGGATGCATCTGTTTTTGGTTGATGGCAATAGGCTCATTCAGTATTACAGGGGATCTAGGTTAACCAGGCTTCGGCCGATGGCTTGTGATCACCAACTGGGCAAAGACGTACCGCCAAGCGGCTTAGCTGCGTTCCGGTACGATGCTCAGTGTAGCCAATTCAGAGGAGCTGGGTCGAAATAGTTGTTCCAATGCAGGCAGACCAACCAGGCTCCGAGGAACGGTGCGTCGCTGGCCGACCAAATAGTGTGCTAGCCACACATGAAAGGCTGCCCCGCCATCTGACGAAAAATCCCGCAATGCACCATCGTGCTGGTTGGCGACCAGACGGGAGGACCCGATGGACATTCCCGGGGGGGCTCGGGCGCCCCCGCAGTCTCCAGACTGGTCCCCCAAATATGTCGTCCTGTCAGGGCGTGCCTGAAGGTCTCAACCTCCATCACTTTTTTATGAACAGGAATAAAAAGAAAAAAGCTGTACAGCGGCAGCACGTCCTTTCGCATAAAGCGCACCTCTCTAATATACGAGGTCTGCACTCAAATCTCGCCGCAGTCCATCACCACCTTGAGACCGAGAAACCAGCACTCTTGTTCCTGTCGGAGACGCAGATCGGATGTCCATCGGACGTGTCATATCCCCCATAGACCCCGCGCGGGCGCCCGAGACGACGTCTGCTATCGGCGTCTCCGTTACCTTGAAGACTCCAGGTTCTCAACGCTGTGGGCTATAGTGGACACAGGTCTAGACAAAATTGTCTACGCATGCGTCTACCGTTCGCACAGCGGTGATTTGAAGACAATTAGGCTTACACAGCACCTGAGTGAGGCGGCGGATGCGGCTCAGCAGCGGTACCCTTCTGCCCAATTGGTGTTACTGGGGGACTTCAATGCCCACCATCAGGAGTGGCTCTTCCCATACCAGTGCACAGACCATGTTGGACGAGAGACGCGAAAGCTAGCGCTTGCGTTAAATCTTACCCAGCTGGTCCAGGGGGCAACGAGGGTGCCGGATGTTGATTCGCACACTGCCAATTGCTTGGACTTTTTGCTGACAACAGATCCAGACCGCTATCCGGTGTCGATTTCTTCACCACTGGTTAGTTCCACCAAGAGGCACCCGGCGGGTATGGCGATACAGGTCAGCAGATTGGGATTGCATGCGATCTTTCTTCGTATGTTACCCTTGGCAGCCTACTTGCTTTTCTTCCACTGATGCTACGTCGTGCGCGAACGCCGTGACGGATGTGTTGCAGAGGGGAATGGAGTACTACATTCCGTTCTCTGACATAGCAAAATCTGGCGAACCTTGTCCTTGGTTTGGTGCCGAGTGCAATCGCGCTGATGCGCTTAAGCACGCGGCGTACCTAGCATGGGTCGACGCTCGTACGAGCAAAGCAAATGACGTGAGTCAGAAGAAGAGAGCCTTCAACAGGGCTGCCAAGTCCTGCAAGAAGGTGTTGCGGAGAGCTCGGTTTGACCACATTAGCCGAATAGGGAACAAACTTGCTTCATACCCAGCAGGTAGTAAGGCTTTTTGGTCCCTGGCTAAGTCAGTCGAATCGAACTTCTGCCGCCCCTCACTACCACCACTGCTGAGACCCGACGGGACGCTGGCCCACTCCGCTGAGGAGAAAGCGAACTTGTTTGCTTCTTTGTTTGCGGAATCTTCACGTCTGGATACTCGTGGCGCGACGCCCTCCGCCTCTCCTGGTGGATGCGAGTCGAATATGTCGAACATTCGCATTCATCAGAAGAACGTCCGTAGGGTACTGCGTAACCTAGACGTGAACAAGGCTAGTGGTCCCGACGGGATACCGGCAATTGTTCTGAAGACTTGTGCGCCTGAGCTGTCTCCGATCTTGACACGCCTATTTCGCCTTTCGTTTGAGACTGGAAAAGTGCCGAAGGCTTGGAAGCAAGCTAACGTGCAGTCCGTACCCAAGAAGGGTAGTCGAGCTGACCCGTCGAATTACAGACCCATCTCGGTAACGTCCATACTCTGTAAGACTATGAAACACGTGCTGAATCGTAAGCTCCTGGCGTACCTAGAAGCGAATGATATCCTTAGTGACCGACAATACGGGTTCCGCCGAAATCGATCAACTGGGGATCTTCTAGCGTATGCCATTCACATCTGGAGTGAGGCCATGGAGAAGCGCGGGGAGGCACTAGCGGTCTCCCTTGACATCTCGAAGGCCTTCGACAGGGTCTGGCACGCTAGCTTTATTATATATTGCTTCCTTCCTTCGGTCTGCCCGCCGGTTTGTGTGATTGGATCGCAGATTTCCTGAGCGATCGGCCTATCCGAGTGGTCATAGATGGCTGCTCGTCTGGACTGCTGGATATTAAAGCTGGGGTTCCTCGGGGATCGGTGCTTTCGGCAACACTGTTCTGGCTGCATATTAATGATCTGCTTAAACCCGGTACCTTTGGGTATGCAGACGACAGCACTGTTGCTGAGAGATACGTGTCCGACGCACGAGCTGGTGGGTCGCAGATCCGGTCACTCCGGGAGGCAATGGTTGTGCGCTTGAACGTGTCCTTGCAGGCTGTCTCTGAATGGGGCGATGCCAATCTGGTCAAGTTCAATGCTGCTAAGACCCAAGCGTGTCTATTTTCCGCCAAAAGGAGCCAATTCCACCCAGCTCCATTTTTCCGCGGTGAAACCCTGCCGATAACCGACCAACTTGACCTTCTTGGGGTTACATTAACATCTACTCTCAATTTTGGCCCTTTTATAGGCAAAAGCTCAAGTGGCTGCAAAGAAGTGCGGGATTCTAGCAAAGGTGAGATGGTACTTCACGCCGGAACAGCTGCTCAAACTCTATCAAGCGCAAGTTCGATCGTGTATGGAATACTGCTCTCATCTTTGGGATGGATCTGCCAGATACCAGCTTGATGAACTTGAGTTAATTGAGAAACGAGCCAAGAGGATCATCGGCAATGAGAGGCTCATCGCGACGAAGCTCCAAAGTCTTGAACATCGACGACGAGTTGCTAGCCTGTCGGTTTTTTACCGGTTGCATTTTGTGGAATGTGCGACGGAATTGCATAATTTAATTCCGCCAAGCCCGTTCCATCATCGGACCACAAGACGAACGGCGATGCGCCACCGGTACATGGTGTACATCCCACCCATACGCACAAAACGTTTTGGGAACACATTCATAATGCGTACGGCTAAGGAGTGGAATTCCCTGCCGGAGTCTGTTTCCTGATAGCTACCACCTGGGAGTCTTTAAATCATGAGTGAATAGGTTATTTCTGGGCAAGCGTGCTCCATCTTCGATCACATCATCGCTTACCATCAGGTGAGATAGTGGTCAAACGCGTGCCTATCTATAGTAAAAAAAAAAACCGAAATCGCGAAATGTGTTTCCTGATAGTGCAACCTGAGGGTTTCAAGTAACTAGGTACCTTTTAGGCAGCGTGCCTCATCATCGACCACGTCATCGCTTTCCATCAGCTGAGATTGTGGTCAAACGCGAGCTTATCAGTAACAGTGATGGCTCAGCTTATTACCAGAATGCCGCACTTGATTCGCTGGAACGCAGAGCTATTAGGCCTATCGGCGACGTAGAACTGGTGGATGCCAAGCTTAACAGCTTGGTTCATCGCCGCAAGGTTGCCTGCTTCACGTGCTTGTCGGTCTTCTACAGATTGTGAGTGGAATTTGTGACGGATTGTGATTGTGGATTGTCGTGGATAGCGGTTGTTGTGGTGATTGTGCCCTGGAACTCAACGGCCTCATCCCACCTGCCTCTTTTTACCATCGGACATCCGGACGCACTACAAGTTACCATCACTACCTTGTTGCTATTCCGCCAATTGGCACCAAGCATTTCCAAACGTCTTTTTTAATGCACACAGCAAAGGAGTGGAACTCTCAGCTTGCGTCTGGGTTTCCGAATGCTTACAACCTTGATCTCTTCAAAATAAGAGTGAACAGGCTCCTTCTAGGTAAGCCCGCTCTATCGTAGACTTTGTCTCGGTCATCTCTGACCTAGACTAGAGTCAAGAGCAAACCCATCACAAAACAAAAATTCAAGAGCTATAGTGGATCCCACTATATATCTTGGTACAGCTTTAGGTAACTTTGAAATAATATTATCATCTCGACCAAAAAATTACGGCATAATATCCTAGGTACGTAATAAAACCAGCTCCATTTTGATGCAAATTAAAATAAATTCAATCAAAATCAGTTGAAAGTTCTCTAAACCAGTTTATTTTAACATTCGTGATAAATTGCCGTCTCGAACGAATAGGATTGATTACGAATTCGGAAGGCAGCCAGGGCATGTTTTATTGGTTCATTAAGATCATTATCTGGGTGATTAAGAGCGTATAGATTGTATCAGTAGCGGTGCAGGTGTGATGATTGACGGCCGTGATGATAGCCGAGAAAATTGTCGAAAGAGAAGGAGGATTTGCTTTGTTTCGTGCGGAAATCGAACCCACGACACGCGGCGCAGCAGCCTATCGCTTAACCACTGCGCCAACCGTGTCGTCCAATAGTGGCGTGATAGCAGAGAAATTCGACAGCGGAGAAGGGATATTTAGTTATTGACTTATTTTCCATAGTGTTTTTGTCTTCGTTGAATGTAGCTTTATGCCATAGAATGGCCAACTAGTAGCGAAGAGAGCTACTAGATGAATCGCAAGTGTACTGTCTATGTTATGTCATAAAATACCTATAAGCAAGCCCGCCCACCTTTCTATTTCCAGCCAATGCAACTCCTGGCCGGCGAGAATCAAAGCGCCAACAAGAAGCAGCAGAGGTTCCCTATGAATCTTCTTCTTCTTGTTGTGTGGGCAGTAAGGTCTAACGACCCCAGACACCCTACTGTTTCTAAACCGCCTCTGGCCCCCTATATGACTAATAACTGATTATTGTTTAAACGACTGAAACGCCCTAATTCGGCAATATGGATTTTAAACCATTTACATACGACACACATACGTGTATCACTACTGTAATAATCGAACAAGTAGACAGAGGTATGTACATCTACACTCATTTTACGTTGGATATTTCTCGTTATCCACAAAAACTCACAAAATATTTTTAAAATTAAATATTTGCAAATAATTCGCTATTTACTGACTTCAAGTAAGTATAAAGTGCTCTTTTCTCTGTACAAAATGTTTTTTTTTAAGTATATTGTGTGTACATAAATAAATATAAGTTACATACAGAATCCAAGTTCTTGTAAAAACATTTTTACATTCTAAAATATTTGACCTCTTGACCTTCTTAATCCTGATAGCTAAAGAGAAGTAACTACCGTCGGTAATGGCCGTAATGGTCGTTACAGCCGCGCGTTACATAATGTATTATTGCTAATTACTGCAACGTGGAAGTTTGTGAGATATGTCTAATGTTGCAAGCCTTGTTGCATGGGATGTAATATTTAATTTGCCATCAGTTTTTTGGTGTGTGAGGTAATCTATCAGTACTGTTGGCTGTGACCATCTTAGTAGGTACATAGGTACACAGATTACCGCGGCCTTGGAACGCAACGGCCATTTGGAGGAACACGGGTGGGTTTAACCAGTAAGAATTTACTCCCCTCTCCGCCCAGAGCGGCAGGAGTCATTTGATGATTTCCCATCCTAAAAAAGCGTACCTACAGAGATTCCTCCTTACGTCGGAGACCACGTTTCACTGGTCCCGGCTGTCATTTATATACTCTATCCGAGTAGGTAGTTCACTAAAGGTAAACAATCTTCACATGTATATTTTTTAGTTAACAACACAGTTTAAAAATAAAATGCAGCTGAAAACAAATGTAATACAACAAAAACGATTACATAATCAATTAAACAATTTGTTTAAGCAGTAGTTGCATTTAATTAATAGATCTGTGACACTCTTTACTGATATTCAGAAACTAAGAAATCTGACATCAGTTTTGCATTGCGTGTTACCACGTTACTGGCTTCTGGGTAGATATGCAGTCGCTTAATGTTAAATACTAGTATTCAGCTGAAACCAACCAAACATAAATCAACCCTAACATAGTTGGAAAAGGACTAAGCTGATTGATTTTAGGCCGTCCATAGTAAGTGCCAGTGAACTAATTCTTTACAACTAAATTTATTTGGTCCTACACTGGTATGGTTTCAGGGTCTTAAACAATGACGTGTATGACAGAAGGAGTTAATGAAGCTATCGTGTTTGAATTCGCCGCTAGAGGTGCTAGTGTAGCATGAAGTTTTAAATGTCAAATGTCACTGTTGGTTGGCTATTGAGGCGAGTTTATTTACTTATTTGTTTTGATTTTAATTTTAATTTTCCTTCTAACTTTGTTCACATGGGCGTAATAACAACTTTAATGCTATAATTAAGAACCTTACTCGACAGTGGCGCCAACTGGTGAGTACAAAGACTGTAGCCCTCATTTATCAGGTACAGCATCAGTTGTAATAAACAGGGTATCACCTTAACCTCAGGAGAAACACCTGGCCGTCGGTAGTAACTCATTCACTCCACAAACAAAAAGAACCGCCGTTAATTAGCAACACGTAACGTGCACACATAAATCTCGTAGACGAGCACATTATGTACACAAACACGTCACGACTTCATCAGGTCGCTATCATTATCTTCACGCATTGTAATACTAGACAGTACAAGCAGAGATTAATTTCAATATCTTGGTTTTGAAGAAAACGTATTTAGCACATTCATGAAAGAAACACGTACCTACGATACATAAAAACACCAACAAAAAAAAAATTGTTAGATGCCTAGCCTTTTCCCAACTATATTAGGGTCGGCTTCCAGTCAAACCGGATTTAGCTGAATACCAGTACTTTACGCGGAGCGGCTGCCTACCAGACCTCCACAACCCAGTAACTGGGTAACACGGTACTTCATGGCAAGACTGGAGTTAGATTAACTGGCTTCTGACTATCCGTAACGACTGCCCAAGATCTACAAATGACAGCCGGGACCCTCGGCTTAATGTGCTTTCCGAGATACGGAGGAAACTCGGTATGTTAAGATGGTCACCCATCCACAAACCAACCTTGGCAAGCGTTGCTTAACCTAGAAGATCGACACGTGCGGCTGTTATTATCTAGCCGAGAACTACTCAAACAAAAACAAATTGTACAAGTGCCAAACACTGTGCTAGCGTTAAAAAAATCACTCAGCGATATGTTCGACAATTGATGCTACCTGATGCTGGTTTAGCTTAATCTTCATCTACGCGTGTTGATAAAAAAGAGGTCTGGAGCTTTGATAACTGTGACTGTTCGAATAAGATGACCCTAAGCTAAGCATGTGGATTGAGCGTGTATTCTCGTGGCAGCGGTTATTAGTAGTACGTTGTCCATGTTTGTCAGTAGCCAATAGCCGTTTACAGGTTGATGATTGAGTAGAATATTCCGAAAGACCCATGAACTAGGTATAACGTAAAGTTCAATTGTAACTCCAAAAATCTAAGCCTCTTTTAATGTCAGTAATAACTGCAGGCATTATGACGAAACTGCACAAATAGGGTCCAGCGACAAAGGTCAATCGGAACGCTCGCGTGACGAGCACAGCGCAACGTGTGATGTCATTATATGGAGAGCAGTTATGCTACAATGGGGGTTTATGGTTCCGCATATTGGGGCCAAGTACTGGTCATAGTCATAAACGATTTGCCCCTTAACTAGGCAAATAGGTCGAGAAAATTTTGCAATAAGACCCTGGTTGTTAGGCGTCATCTAACGTACCTATGTAGGTTAGGTTGTAACCTTTTGAAATCCAAGTTACTCTCATTTTGGAGTCTTAAAATGTGACTACAGAAAACACCCCTTAAACCTTCTAAAATTTATGTTACAATAACGATGAATTTGTGTACGAAACTGAAGATATTAAGATAATAGCAGATTTGAATACAAAAGCTAACCCTCACAAGATGATATACTTGAAGAGATTTTATCAGTTTTTGTTATTTGCAAAAATCGAATGTGTACGCCTTAAACATATGTTAGTAAAGGCAGTATCGTAACTTATCACCTGGGGAAGGAAATGGAACAGTTTTTATTTCATTTTCCTTTATGGAACCCCAACAATAAGGCTCACACGCACTTACTTAAGCTTACAAATAATAACTGTTATTGAGAACGACCTCGCAGTTATTATTACTATTGGTTTATTATTACATGCCGCACTTACACACCCACTCATTTGAGCAAGATTCAGACAGTTATAATTAACGACACGGTCACGATACGATTTGCAAAAACAGGACCAAAAGCGAGTTTTAATTCTTACTATTTCGTGTTAACTCTTATCACCAACGGTAACACCATTCGCTGACACACATGGTCCTCATATGTACAGGCGTTAAGTAATAGAGAGTAATGCCAAAGAATGGCATTGGGAGTTAACCGCAAAATAGTTAGCACTTATTTAGTTGAGCCTAGGTTAACATTGAGAAAACTTTATCTAACCAATAAGAGATCGCATTTAGACACTTTAGCGGTTACCTAGATGATTCCGTGCTTCGGAAGGCACTAAAGCCGGTGGTCCCGGCCGCCAAATGGCGGTCGTCAAATAAACCATGTCAGAGGCCCTTGAAGCGGTTTAGAAACTCTGACACTAGGGTGTGTGGGGTCGTTAGATCTTACTGCCCACACGATAAGAAGAAGAAGAAGCGGTTTTCACACAGCCTAAAACCACAGCTTACTTATCTTTCTTAGCAAAAAGGCTTATAGGTGACGAGACGTTGGTGGCTCAGCTTCACAGCCTAGGTCATCGGCGAAATGTCGCCTGCCTGTCGGTCTTCTACAGGCTGTTTTTTGGGGAGTGTGCGCAGGAACTCCACGACCTGATCCCACCGTCGCCCTTTTACCACCAGACGTACTGCAGGGTACCATCCGTACTTGGTCGATATCCCGACTAGTCGTACCCAGCGCTTCTCTTCCACATTTATTATACGCACAGCTAAAGTGTGGAACTCTCTGCCAGCATCTGTGTTCCCGTCCACATATAACCCGTCTACCTTCAGCAAGATTAGTGACAGGCATAATTTTAATACTAGAAATAGGAACAAATTAGATCAACCCCGATTCAGATTGGCCAAAGTACACACTTCTTTTATGGGGTACTGTGTTAAATTTTATAATAAAATACCAGTTGATATTCTCGAACTGAATGAGAGAATATTTAAAGCATGCATAAAACGCACACTATGTAGACAAGCGTATTATAAACTGGAAGATTATATCCTCGATAAAAACGCTTGGCTAAATGCTGGTCCTGCTCCACAGTCACAGCTGCTTAGGTCCACTTTTTAGGTTTTTATATTTGGAAGAGATGCTCGCTCTCTTTTTTATATATTATTGTTATAATAATTATATACTATATTATTATTATAATTACTTATTTATTATTTTTGATGTAAGAACTTAATCGTTGTCTTTATTAATTTATTTTTCATTATTTGGTCATTGACAACCATAGTTTTGTGTAAAGTAGAGGCATAATTTTCAAATTTTGTGAATGTGAGTACCATGAAGCCATTAACATTTTTATGTGATTAGTTATGGTTTTGCTTGTTGGACATGAACGAGCATGGTGGTTGAGAGCATGTCATGCTCACTCAATATCTCGCTGATGGCGGCGCGTGGGTTGGATCATTCGGTTCCCTTCGAAATGGTTGAGCTGAATGGTGCCGATACACGCGTCATGTTCATGAACGGGCGCCGTCGGTTGAGACTGGTCATGTCTTAACTGCCATTGGCTCAATTTAATCTTTATATTTTAAATTCTTATAATAAGCCCTTTTTTTTTCCTTTGCATTGTCCTCACATGCAGAAGCAACAGGTATATGTAACTCGGAATTTTGTAAAACAGAACATAATTTAAAAGAGTGTCCGTGGAGTTTCTTGCACGTTCTTTTCCATAGAGATCTACGCTTTGGAACGTGCAAACAGCTTCCATGTTTTTGACTGACCGACCTTGACGTTTCAAAAGCGCCTATGAATGGTTTATTTGAAATAAAATGCTTTGAATTTGAATTTGAATTTACCTTCAAATCAAGAGTGAACAGGCATCTTCTGGGCAAGCTCGCTCCATCATAGACCTCATCTATCGCTTTCCATCAGGCGTGATTATGGTGAAGAGCAAGCCCATTCCTAAACAAAAAAAATAAAATAAAAATACTTTTGGTCCACTTTTTTCACTTTTTCTGCATCAGAATATAAACTAATGCACCAATGCAACCAATCAACTTTTTGCAGGAGATCATCCAATCCCTGTGAGATGGCAAATAAGACAAACCTATAAACTTATCCACAATCCGAACATTAGTATCTCGAACTCATCTGTAACAGCCTTGTGCTCTTGTCACCACGGTCTGGGTCAGCTCCGCACGTTATTGAAGACACGGTCACGGTCTTCATGACCTATCCATTACAGTTGAGGACAAGAACTTCTTTAAATTCGACAGAAGAAGTTCTTACGTGTTTGTGATTGACAACATTCTTTTACGATTATCTGTACCTACCTACACTAGTGTGTAGAGACTATACAAGAAAGAGAGCAGCAACTGTAGCCTGTACCTACTTACATCACTATCATCATTACAGTTTCAGCTGAAATGCTCTGCTACTGCTAGACATAGGTCACACCAAGTGTTGCCACATCGGTCGGTCCCCTCGCATCCAGCAGATTCCCCCGCTACCTTTAACAAATCGTAGATCTTCCAAAGCTACGTCTCCCAGTATGCGTTCCTCACTCCACAAACTATCGACATCGTCCGAACCTTTCATGCTTACATAGGAGAACTATTCTTGTGACACACACATAGACAAGTACTTCACTAAGTATATTTCTGGTTTCCTAAAAGTATCTAAAGTGGAACTGGGCTGGCCACATGTGCCGCATGTCGCAACAGAACTGGGCAAAAGTAACAACCGATTGGATTCCGACCAACAGGAACCGGCGACGCGGTAGGCCCAGGAGGAGATGGCGGGATGAATTAGACTCCTACCTAAAAGATAGCCGTCATCTGTCCGGTACCACATACCGCACAGAAGTGGAAAGAAGGAAGGGAGACCTTTGCCCTGCAGTGGGACTCAACAGGCTTATAATAATAGTTGCTAAAAGTAGGAACTTAGTAGTTCATTCTTAGACAGCGTCATTATGAAGTAGAAATACCTCATTAAGCAGGTACGATACGAACACAAGAATGTTAAAAAGAAGGTTGTAAATACTATTCGTCGTCTTGCTAAATAGAGAAATCAATGTGAAGGCGAGCGGTCATTGTTTAGCGATTGTCTGGTTGACCCCGAGTGACACCTGGGCGGAGACCCGCTCCGACATGTATGATTGATAGTTTCGGAACGCCCGCGAATGTGTGTTACTTCACTATTTTTGGTAGTCTTAGTGGAGGCCATGTTTAACGATTATTTAATAGTTACACAAAGGAAAGTGTTTAAACAAGGTGTAGCATCAGTTTTTGGATTTGATGTGATTAAGTGTTTTTATTATCATGTGTGGCTTCAAACAAGGTGGACCGATGACTTGGAGAGGGCCGCGGGAAGCCGATGGATGCGAGACGCGCAGGAGCGGTGGTTGTGGTGACACTTGGGGAGGCCTATGTTCAGCTGTGATCGTTTTTCGGATGATATTATGAATCATCATAATATCATCCGAAATCATAACCATTACATGAGAATCATCATGTAATGGTTATGATGATACTATTGGCATAATTGGATTAATCATTGCTCACCTAGGTAATTGTTTTTTTTCAACAGAATTGAAATGTGTTTAGAGTTTCAAACAGTAACAAAACGTAGATATTTAACTTTTCAGCTTAACGCTTAGCGGCTTGAGGTTTAACAGAGAGTCATAGAGCACAGTACCCTGGGCAAACGTCACTCGGACTCGTCACAACGCTGCGCGTCAATACCAAAATCATGGACATTATCTAAAAAGCCGCTAAGCGTTAGTGGGATTTCGTCGCATGTTAAATGAGAACTAATGAAATGCCAAACCACGTCGCGGCAGATCAAGGCGAAGATGGCAGCTGTTACCGACAAGACTGGTCCGTACTCGCAAAGGATAGAGCTGAGTGGAAATGGGGGAGGGCTCTTTCTCCCCCATTTCCACTCAGCTCTATCCTTTCAACTCAACTCAACTGAAAGTATTTATTTCAAATAAACTATTTACAGGCACTTTTGAATTGTCAAGGTTGGTGGGTCAAAAAAAAAGATGACACTATTTGCAGGTTTCAAAGCGTAAATCTCTGTGGAGAAGGTCGTGAAAAAAATAAATTGTTATAAAGTTTTGTTTACATTATGTTGAAATTATACATACATTGTCCAGCCGTGGGACGAAATAGGCTAGATAGATATAAGTGATATGTATGTGCCCGACCCAGTTCTCGACAATGACCAAGTCACGTTGTACTGGGATCGGTCTATTATCACTGATAGGACTGTTGTTGCCAAAAGCCTGATATAGTGGTGATAGACCGATTAGCGCGCCGCACAATAATAATTGATGTTACCATCCCGCATGACGAGAACCTCGTGAAGGCTGAGAAAGAGAAGCAAATCAAGTATCTCGACTTAGCACACGAGGTTGTCGACATGTGGTATGTGGACTCAGCTGTCATTGTGCCGATAGTCGTTACGGCCAATGGCCTGATGGCCAAAAGTTTCGACAACCATCTGTCGAAGTTAGCGTTACGCGGTTGGATAAAGGGCCTGATACAGAAGGCAGTACTCCTCGATACGGCTGGTATTGTGAGGAGGTTCCTTTCTCTGGAGCCCTAACCACCGGTAGCTTGGACCCTGTTCCCGACTCCGGCGGACTACTACTCTTTAGGTAGCCATACCTCTACATTTAAAAGTTGTCTAAAAATCCTTGCGCTATAAAATAAAAGGAAATTGTCAAAATAATATCTGTAAAATAATAACTCTTACAAAACTATTCTCTGATTTACATTCACATTTGAATATCAATCAGAACTGTCTAAAAACACCAATAAAATAATTTGCGCATAGCAAACAACTAAGTTTTACATATAAACACAATGCTAGCCCCAATACGATGCTCAGTAGGGTTATGCTATGCGCACACTCTAGCGGCCCAGTGGCGCAACCGTGACGTAAGCAATGTTTACATACCATAATATGTACATAAGACTTGCGAATATGCATGGTGATTTTTATGGCTGTTTGATGTGCCCCTTGAGGTACTACTAGTAACTAGATACTGAGGGCCTAGCACGAATATTTTTGCGTAGATATAGTAACGTTAACGTAATTGAATTTTGGGTATAAAAAACCTGCAGCCCCATAGTATTCTGTCTTAATTTTCTGCGACATACACAATTTCTATCATTCAATAATATTGTTATAGTAAAATTTTACGTTACGTTACAAGACGTTAAAATATTCGTGCTAAGCCCTCTGGTGTCTTGAAGTATAGGTTTTGAAGATCTCGTTGAAGTCTAAAAGTTTGTAAAGCCCAATACATCCTGGGCTCTATATAAAGTGAAATTCTATCAGAGTTAACTATTATTAATATGTCAAAAATGTATGGAATTTACATGAGGTATCTTATACTCATGTGGTCAATCATTCCCTTTTTTCTTATTCAATGTGACTCCTAAGGCACTCCTTAAAGTGCAGTTCCAGCAGCGACAACGACTGTAGAAAAATTGAAAGCTATGTGGGGTTGACTTGGGTTACCCTTGCAGATTGGAATTTCCTTCGTCTACGCCCTTTGCTCATCTACAGGTAAGAACAGAAGTATACTTTAACCTTTTGGCTCACCAATGCCCCACCGTTGTATCGCAAATGGAACCTTTTGATTCCACCGGTGCACGTAGAAGTTAAGAATCAATCTGCTATTCCTTAACCTTAGGCACTTGTCTCACCGCCGGCGATTAGCGAGTATCCCGTAAAGCTTGAAACTCGAAACAAGTTGGCGAGCAGCGAGTAGCGAGTGACAAAATTCGATATTTTTAACGCTCGGCTTTCAGCGAGTGGTTTTGTGCGGTGGGCGATTACTCGGTCCGGCCCGCTCTGTAGGTAGAAATTGCTACTGGTTGGTAAGTCTGACCACCAAGCGAGCATCGCTGAACGAGTGTCGCTGAGCGAGTGTCGCTGAGCGAGTACAATCTTTAATAGTTCTTGTCGCTGCAATCAACTAGATGTACAAGCAGCTATCGACAATTAATGAATGTGTCTCTTTGACTCACACGAGAT
This sequence comes from Lacanobia oleracea, assembly GCA_950371165.1. Classification (NCBI taxonomy): domain Eukaryota; kingdom Metazoa; phylum Arthropoda; class Insecta; order Lepidoptera; family Noctuidae; genus Lacanobia; species Lacanobia oleracea. Next base: position 1,182,530 of record OX493397.1, read on the forward strand.
CTATGTATTTTAATAATAATAATAGTCGATAGATAATCGCTTCCTCGCTGTGGTGAGACCAGTACCTTAACCTTAGGGAACGGCTTCCAGCCTTACCAAATGTGTCTGTGTACCAAGTATCTATTTCCCAAAGAGCGACTGGCAATCTGATCCCCAGAACCCAGTAACTGGGTGACACCTTGGTGGTCCCTTGGCCAGAACGGTGTCAGAAATTATGACTTTTGACCAGTATGATTGTCAAAGATCTATAAATTACAGTCCAACGTTTTAACGTGCTTCCCGAGGCACGGAGGACTTCGGCATGTGAAACCATCCACGGATCGAGCTCAGCAAGCGTTGAATATCTATAGCGACAAGTTAGGGTCTGGATATTATAATAGTGTAATTGTTAAGTTTTCCGAAGGACAGCTGCTCTGTCTGCCAACCTACGCGGTGGCCAGCAATCGTCGTGGGTCGCGAAATAATTACCAACATACAACATAAATATACCACGTACATTGCACATGTGGATGGTCCAACAGTTCTATCTAAAACTATCGAAAGTTGTTGAAGGACCTTGACAAAAATAAATGGATTGTGGAATTTGTAATTTATTATGTAGCATTAATCAAGTTTATTTTTAGGGAAAGCTGTCTTAAGCTCAGATTAGTAGTAATTATCTTAGCATTGGTTAATTAAGTATTCATCGATGTTATACTATTTAAAGTATTTTGGTAGGGCAATAAAATTTTATGATGGATTAATTTTAATCGTAGGAAAGTGTGAATTAATGAGAGAGAGAGAGAATTAATGAGACTGAATTAATAAGAGGCCTAAAAGATTATAGTCTGTACACTGCCGAACATGACCCTTTGTCCTGTTTAAAGGTATTACGACTACTAACTGCCGTCCGCGACTGCGCCCGCTTGAATGTCGAAAACTATCCCAAGGGAATATATTCCCGCTGTCAACTATCCTATGTGTTATTCCAGACTGTAATCTACCTCTGTGCCAAATAACAACAAGGTCCTTTCTGCCGTGATGAGTAACAGACATCCATCCAAACTTTCGCGTATAATATGTTATAATATTGTTACTGGCTTTTGACCGCGACTTCGTACACGCATATCCGATTATATTTCTTCCTTCAGTTCTCAGCTGAAATGGCTGCCTATCCGTCAAATTAGATCCCTCTGCATGCTCCTCTCTATTTTGATGTATGAACGATCCTTGTGCTCCTGATTATCTAAAACAATATTTTAAAGTGTTGGGCAGCTCTCACAGTCTCAACCTCCGAGCATCCAAAAATGTCATTCTACATATTCCGCACCGGGATTTTGTCAAAAAAAAAAAAAAAACAAAACTAGGAACGAACAATGCATTGGTCGTTCTGTTTCTTTTTTTTAAACATCGCAGCATATGCATGTGATAAGGGCCTTTTGGCCTCGCGAAAACTTAATAATTATCATAGGTATTCCTAGCTTTCATTACATAAAATTAATTATTATTGTAAGTTTTAAATTTACCTATTTTACTTCTTTGGTTGTCTTGAGCGAGTCCCTAATAAACATTAAGGTTACCTTTCTTTATGGTTACTCTTATTTTTACAATAGACACATGGGCGAAAGCGTATCCATCACCTGTTATGTATTGTAGTTCCAAGGTCACAAGGGTCAACATAATTCACACAAAAGACTCCAAATTCCCCATACATTCTTTTCTGTCACCTATGTAATCCGTGATAGGCGTGATAGCGCATCACACGTTGTGAAATGACAAAGGGTCAGCAGCTGTCAGAGGTGTCTATGTTAACTTACGTGGCCGCCATGTTGTGACGTCACTGCTTATGTCATCGCTTTGTTTGGACAAATTGTTGACATACTGGAGGAAGATTTTAGGTTTGTGAGGAATACGTGAGTGTTGTAATGAAGACGAAAGGCAAATGAAGACGGAGAAATGGATGAAGGTTTTTGCAGTTGTTAAGACTGTTAATTTGTGATTGCCCTCCTAGGTTTGATTGACTATTGAGCTAAAAAACAGCATTTGTGGCGGAATAGGTACATACTGGTTAGTGACTGGGCGATTCAGCTTCGTTGCTATGTCCCAGCCAAGAGCGTGCCTTGTTTGCCTTTAGATAATGCATAGGTATATAAAACTTTTCAATTTTCTCACTCGTTACTTTTGCTTATTTTGGTTTTGTGGTGGTTATAATTATAAATGTTTGATTCAACACAACACGCAAAATATGCACCACTAGCTTTAGCCCGCGACGTCGTACGCGCACCCTTAGTACTTCCCTACACCCCCCAAGAAACTTACATGCCCAGCTTTCTACTGCCACTAGTTTCCCCCAGCAGTTTCGGCTGTGCGTTGCCAGTTAGTCAGTCAGTCAGTAACGGAAGGATTTTTTTAAAATAAAACAAAGACACAAAACAAAACATTATTCACACTTGCACTCACTCAATAAAACAATGGACATATTTTTTCAATTTGGTCTGTAAAAAGCAATGCACAATAATGCCGTTTTTTAGAAAATGTAATAACAACACAATTACACGACTATCCAGTTATTAATTTAAACGCCAAAACTTACTTCATATCATTAACTTTTTATTCATATCAAGTAAATAAGCTTGTTACTTTGAAGGTAAAAGAGGTGAAGATTAAAAAAACTAGTTATAATAATGTTTATAATCTCTACGTGATTACTTCTCATCCGGGGTACTTACTCGCTTCATTATTTTAGCAAGGTAAGCAGCATTGTAGGTCCAACCGTTAATTAGAGATTCGTTAAACTTAATAGTCATTTTAAGTAGTGGGTGTTAAGGGAACTTAAATATAATGAGATGCCTGTTATATTAACACCGATAAGGTATGAAAAAGTAAATTCTAGTTATTTAAGAATGCCATACCACTGACTCTGTCGAGGTGGTATAGTGGTCGTAAGCTGTACTGCTGAGCTGGAGGTTCTGGGTTCGGTTCCCACAATTCTGAGCTTCGGGTAGTGTTAGTGGATCTTTCCATTATATCTTACTATCAGGTGAGATAGTGGTCAAACGTGAGCGTATCGATAATAGTGAAAAAGTCGGACCTCCTTGAGTTGAAACAGCTGACGATCTTAAATCGCAATGAAGATCATGTGATGGTGTATTCAGTCCACACAATGGTCTTGTCTATGGTTCGCCTACAAATGACAGTTGCGCCAATGTTTAGGAATACGCGTTTTGGATTAAGTTGTATGAGAAATAAGGCTATTAATTATTCTTTAGATGTAACAACATAATATACAGATGAAGATTCAATAGGGTATTTTACTAAAAAAATCTAATAAGTCCGCCTGGTAGATTTTCAAAAAATATTGGACACGAATTTTTTCTTTTTTCACCTAAACAAAAAATAAAGAGTACACAGCGAGTTGAAGACACGCGTGACGTCATCTGGCTTGGTAAATTTAAATGTACCAAATTTAAAAATATAAAATGCACTATTCTGAATGCAGACAGCTGTCAACCAACACTACCTAAGTAACTAACTGGTTAAATTCGTTGTCTAAAAACGTAGTATCATCATCTTCCTGCCCTTATCCCATGTTACTTGGGGTCGGCGCAACATGTTTTTTTCCTCCATTCTGTCCTATCAGCCGTCACGGTATCACTAACTCCCTTTTCTTTCATATCGCTCCTCACACAATCCATCCATTTATATTCATAACTCTTCTAGTTACATGCGTTTCATCCCTCCTCTTGACATGACCGTACCAAGAACCATCTAAAAACCATGATGACCCAGCCCTTTCCCAACCTTGCTAGGGTCAGCTTTCAGTCTTGGTACTGCATGCAACTGAATTCCAGGATTTTGCATGAAGCGTATGGCTTTCTGACGTCCACATTGGATAGTACGATACTTACCCACTGGTAGGAGTGGTGACAACCAGATTTTGGCTTCCCATGGTACCTTCTTGAAACATTATCAAATTTCTGTGAATTAATACTTATGACAACCGGGAGCGATGACTTACCGTGCTTCTTCGTCTTCTGAAACACGGAATGGTTCCTTTTTCTTACAAAAATGTTAAAAACTGGTAATTTTTTATCATTATTATATGTCTAGGAATCAATCTTAGATCTTACATTTAGCACCCGATTCAGGCAATAACAACTAATTACAAATCTGTCCAGGAATCATTCTAAGACCTTACATTTGGCACCTAATTGAGGCAATAACAACTAAGTACAATTAAATTATCCAATAAAAAATTCCATAAACTCAATAATAGTTACTAAATGTCATAATCAATGGTTTTAGCACCATGTCCTCATTGACTAGTGATGTAACTGAGCAGCGTGCGCCCGCGCAAGTGAGCAGTTCATCGTCATGCACAACGCGACCCGGCGCACATGGCGCCTCTGACTACAAGATAACAACGTAATTAATTGGAGGCTCGTGTCTGACTCTGTCTGACGTCGGACGGACAAATTGCTTAATTTCAATTTGTATTTTTAGGAATTTATTGCTTTGTTTTCTTCCACAGATTTGAGAGAATGTTGCAGAACTTGTGGTGTGTCAGTGGAGCGATGAACTGGTAAGGGGGCAGGGAAGAGAATTGAGTACGAAAGACAGGAGACCAGAAATAATTGCTTGTATGCCAATAACGTAATATCACCAATCGTCAATATGTGAGTGAGCACCAAGAGAGGATTTCTTGAAAGTCCTACGAAAACGAGAAAAAACGAGATATGCGCGTACGAAGTTGCGGGCACAAGTAATTATAGACGCGTCACAGTTCTAAAAAACTGCACAAGCACTATTGGTAGCCAGATAGTATACGCAGATGATCTTCAAGGTTAAGCAACGCTTGCCAAGGTTGATCTGTGGATGGGTGACCATCTTAACATAGCGAGTTTCCTCCGTGCCTCGGAAAGCACGTTAAGCCGTTGGTCCCGGCTGTCATTTGTAGATATTTGGCAGTCGTTACGGATAGTCAGAAGCCAGTAAATCTGACTCCAGTCTTGCCATGAAGTACCGTGTTACCCAGTTACTGGGTTGTGGAGGTCTGGCAGGCAGCCGCTCCGCGTAAAATACTGGTATTCAGCTAAAATCCGGTTTGACTGGAAGCCGACCCCAATATAGTTGGGAAAAGGCTAGGCAGATGATGATAGTATACGCAGATGGGGATCGGGTCACGGTAGTTTCTTTTTTTATGTTGCCATTTCAGAATGCGGGCAACGCGTCTATATTTTATATCTCATTGATGTATGCGTACTATTATAAAGGGGGTGAGATACTTATAACTAATATGCTTTTTGAGATTTGATTTAGGATATAAATAATAAATTTACTTGTACACCAAGACAGGATTTCCCGAAAATCTTATGAGAACGGAAATAAACGGGATATGCGCGTACGAAGCCGCGGTCAAAAAATAGTTTGTAATAAAAACTGTACTTATTGATTTAAAGTTGGCGCTTATCCAAGACAACTTGAACTTTGCACGAGTTAGCACGTTTAGTAGCTGAAACTGGGACAAACTGACTAACTATCGTGTGTATAGCTACGAATTTTGGAGCATCGCTTTACGTTACCAAGTTGTTACGAAGTAGAGCTGGTGTTCTCTGGCGCCCCTGCGGCCCTGAAAGTCGATCAATAATGGGGAATTCGATATGATCATAAAGTATTTTAGCATAATATCACGCTGGTATGACCAAAAGAGCTATACTCTATCCGAGTAGGTAGTTAACTAAAGGTAAACAATCTTCACATGTATTTTTAGTTAACAAACAGTTTAAAAATAAAATGCAGCTGAAAACAAATGTAATACAACAAAAACGATTACATAATCAATTAAACAATTTGTTTAAGCAGTAGTTGTATTTAATTAATAAGCGTTTATGTAAAAAGACATGTGAAGACTGAGTTAACTAGCCTAACTCGTTAGTTAACCTTTATTTAACTACCTACTCGGATGGAGTATAGGTAGAGAAGTGTCGCCTGTTCGCTGAACTTCCACTACTAAACCAACGTGTCAAAAGTAGGTAGGAACTACTACTTCGATGTTAATGTTTACTTATCTATCTTCTTCATATCGTGTGGGCAGTACGGTCTAACCACCCTACACACCCTACTGTCAGAGTTTCTGAAGCGCCTTAAGGCCTAATCACCTCTGACATGGTTTGTTTGACGACCGCCATTTGGCGGCCGGGACCACCTGCTTATACGTGCCTTCCGAAGTACGGAATCATCTTTTTATCGGACAATCAGGTGACTCAAGCCTGCAACTTTAAAAAGTATGCTTCCCGTGGGTATCGAACCCACGACCACCGGGTCACAAGGCAAACGCCTAAACTACGGAGGCAGTTACTGGACTGATTTAGTTGATACACTTGTGAGCTTTTGTATGTCCAGATATTAAGCGTGTGGGATTTCAATATTTTTTATCATCATCATCATCACATCAGCCGAAAGAGGTCCACTGCTGGACATAGGGTTCCCCCAAGATCGGTTTTGCCATAATCGCCACGCTTGGCAGGCGGGCTGGCGATCACAGTGCATGGTGTTGAGAAAACCAACACAATATTGTTCACTCTCAACTAAATAATTCCTTACTGCACAGAGTGCCCTCTCGAAACAATGCCTATTTGTAAGCAGTAATAGTGCCGATAGCATCTGACGCACTCTATTTCTTTCTCTGTTAATTACGGAAACTAATGAAGATAGTATGTTAATGGCTGCAGATTATATATGTCAGAACATTCCATTAAGAATGAGAAGAATTACAAGAATGATGATGTAAGAAATGCGTTGTAGTCAGGTACAGTCGACGTCGAAACTTATTTATGAGTGTGGGTCCGCTAATTGCACAGCATTATGCTGAGTGTGAGCCTTATTGCCATAGACACGACGTTCATCTGTCTAGTTTCGAGTATTCCCTTTTTAGGTTCCGAATGTTCGTAAGAAACGGAACCCTCATAGGATAACTCGGGTGTCAGTCTGTCCGTCTGTCACAGTCAATTTTCTCCGAAACTACTGGACCGATTCTATTGAAATTTCGTACACATATGAACTTCGGTGATTTGATCATGAACGCGTTACGTAAATAAATACATTTTGAGCATGGGGATCACTTTTGGGAGTCAAAATAGAAAATTAAGAAAAACACTTCAAGCTGTAGGTACCGTGTGACATGTCAAGAGAAAGTTTTTATTGTGAGGGTTTCAAATAATTAATTTTTTCCTTTATTTTTAAATAAAAGTAGCAGTAGAGCTAAGCTCCATATATTTTATTTTTAATCCTAGAAAAATTCAGGGTTCCATTGCAAAAGGCTACGACAAAATGCTATCATTGTTCAGGTACAAACAATAGCATCTTATGAATGAAAACTTGCATTTTTCATAAGTAGTGTTTTCACAAGAAAATACGGTGTAAATAGAAAGCAGAGTTATAGTTGAATGAAAAGTACAGAGCCGCTATTTTTATAAAGCAAAAATACACTACAAAATAGACGTATGTCATAGTACACTAAACGTTCATTACTTTTCAATGCTGACTGTACCTAGATTCCGATTTAGGCAAAGTGTTAAAATAATAATAGTTTTAAGACTTTCATTGTGGTGAGTTACGAAATGCAATAGATTTTGATGACTTTACAATTAATGTTGATTGGTTGGACGTGAGAACCTCTTATTAACTCACCTGTGACCTTATAAAGGAACCCATTAAATCTCTTTCCGTAGCTGCAAGTCAAAATCGGTTATTAAGAATTGTTTTTTGAAAGGCACAATTATGTACTTCTAAACTTACCTACATACGGCTCACTCACTTCCAAATACAGTCATCCTTTACCACTTCCTTATTTATTGGAGTAATGTCTTAAGTACCAAGTTGCGTGTTTGAAATTTGGAAAGCAGCTGTGATGTTTACATGTGTGTGTATTTTACGCCTTCAGAGGGAAAATATTCTTGTTGATCCTGGACTTGGTGGTTTTCAGCCAACAAGCACAGTGTTAATATAGCTGTATTTCTATGCTTATAGTCTTTTAGAAACAAAAAAAAAATCGGCCAAGCGCGCTTGAGTACGAGTCAGACTCTCGCACGAAGGGTTCCGTACTTAAAACGAAAAAAACACGTTTCTTTAATTTTTAATTTAATTGTTAGGGTTCCGTACTCAAAGGGTACCCCTATTACCCCCTATAACCCTATTACTAAGCCTCCGCTGTCCGTCCGTCCGTCCATCCATCTGTCTGTCAGCGAGCTGTATCTCAGGAACCGAAATAGATAGACAGTTGAAATTTTGACGGATTGTGTATTTCCATTGCCGCTATAACAATAAATAATAAGGTTTATGTTACGGAACCCTTCGTGCGCGAGTTTGACTCGCACTTGGCTGGTTTTTTAGAGACACAGCCCGCTGTCAGACAGACGGATGGACGGACGGATAGATCGTTGGTTACCCACCGGGTAAAGCACCCTAAACATGGATAAGGACGGCGCTACCTAGATCAGAATGGAAGCAAATGAAGGGGGGCTTTGCCAAAGTTGAGCAAACAAGCTAAGTTCTAGATATTATTGATTCAATAGAGTATTCAAAATTTTAAAATACTAATATTTAAAAAAAAACAACTAGGATGGGACTCTTATCTCGGCGTACTGAGCTTAACCCTCAAATCAGACAGTTACTAGCTCAAAAGATGTTACTTTCCTGTATTACCCTTCTTCTTCTTCTTCTTTTTAGCGTGTCAATGGGAAAAAACTAATTTTATGTTTGGCCCAGTGTTCAGCAACGGTAACACCATTCGTTGACGAAGTCATAAGGTCCTCACATATATAGGTGACTGGGCATGCGGTGCAGGACGAAAGATGGGTCATGGGCTGCAAAGAGACAAACACTGAACATCGGAGCCATCCGAGAATAAGAATAAGAATAAGAATATTTTTATTTGTGAGAACCCCCACCTGAGGAGGTTATCTTTACTGCGGCCGACCCGAGTACGGAGTCTATTAAGAGTTATCCAGGTTGACCACGGCAAGCCGTACCCAGGAGGCAGGAACCCATACTCTTTAACCGTTCAATCATGTAGGTATTATCATGTTGACCAAAACATTGTTTTCATTTTTACTAAATTCATAAAAACATAATCGCAAAAACACTTTCTTGAGTACAAATATTGGTGTGTGACGTAACGTGACCCGACCGCGCAAGTTAGGTAAGTCGTGTGTTTGACATTATGTAGCTGTCAGTAGGTATATGTGCGTTCGGGTGTTGCTGGCATGTGTGAAACTAATATTTGCTTAGAAAACTAGGATTTAGGAAAACAACTAAGTGTTAATATTATTTTGATTGAAACAACCAGTCTTCAACTATTAGTTATGTGTAACTTTGTTGAATGGTCTAGCTGCGCCTGCCAGCGGTAGATCTTGATCTTCGTCGTTTCCCTTTTGCTGAGGATCACGACCACATACGACGCGTCTTCAAGTCATGTGGTCTTCTGCTGTGTGGACCACTCGGTATAAGCTGCCCCCAACAGCCTTCTTGTCGCTCCTGTCTATAAAGCTGGTGTTTTGTCTTGAGCGCGTTCCAGTTTCAGTCCATTCCAGTCTATGTTTAGATGAACGCAAAATATGTCCGAAAAGGCTGATGACACGTTCCCAGGCGTTACGCAGATTTTGGGATGGATGTTTTCACTTTGCCGCTCCCGCTATCGGCGGAGTGGAAGAGAGTGTTGAGGAAACCCTCCGCGCTCTTAAATGCTTTTTGCTATCCAAAGTATCTTTCCTATACCATCAAACATACTAACGCACACATATGCATCGTGCTTGTATCTAACATTAATATAACCGATTAATTTATTACGCTTGAGTCATTTACAAAAAAACATTTCTTTTTCATGTTCTCCAGTTTATAATTGCATTTGTTTTCCCACACTTAAAGCATTATCTACTGCTTTGACTCCTTTTCAGAGGTGATTGAACTTTTAATTAAATAATAAAAGAACCTGTTTGGTTTAGTTTACGATGCAGTTAGTAGGCAGAACTTTATAATGCGGCAACACCGAGGAGGTCAAGTTCTTGGTTCGGAACCTGTTTTGAGACAATGTTGGTAATGCATTCTAAAGAATAGAAGCTTTTGTTTCGTGTTATATCAGGGAAAAGATTTAAACTGAAAGGATAGATAGAGGGCCGGTGTTGGACACATATCTATACTAATAATTATGTGTCGGCACGGTTGGTGCAGTGGTTGAGCGATCGGCTGCTGCGCTGCGTGTGGTGGGTTCGATTCCCGCACGGAATAAATGTTTGTAGGACCTACAGATAGTTGTTACGGGTCTGGCTGTTTGTGTATATGACTTTGTATGTTTGTTATCGCACCCCCGATACAGGAGAAATTCCGAGTATGGGGCAACGATTTAAAAAAGAAATATTATAAAGCTGAAGAGTTGTTTTCTTTGGTTGAACGCGCTAACCTCACTGGTTCAAATTACAAAATTAAATTTATAAGCACATTTATCGAGGAAGGCTAATAACATCCCACTACGGTCAATAGAAACGGAGCATTCATGAAAAATGTGACGCAGACGAGGTCGCGGGTCAGCTAGTCGTTAGATAAGATGAGATCCCAAACACAAATCAAGAGCTATATAATACCTACACATAACCAGGCACAAGTCCTAGCTCCGTTGATTGCATTACTACTCAAATTCCAGATAAAATGATGAATACTAAACAGAGTAGACACCACCAAAGTGTGAAGTTGTGTTAGGGTTTAGTAAAGTCCTAACTACCATGCTTGACTAGAATATTCTTTGGTCTACAAGCGTCTGTATGTGATCTTGATTGTAGCTACAAGCGACTGCAGAGCGTGGGGTCTTGAGTTCGCTGTCCGGGTCGAGTAAAAGTGTTATTAAATTTATCGAAATTTGTGGTGTGTCGTTCCAGTGCTTAGTATAGTACCTAAATGTTGGTCCACGCCTGATCTCTGCCCAGTCGTGTCGTCGGATGGCCGTCCCAACTATGAGAGCCGATCTCCGTGGAGATAGGTCGTGATTGAAATTCGGTAATTAGGTAATTTAAAACTGATGGAAAGCTCAAGAAGATACACTATTTTAACATAACATCTTTCTCACCTTTAACGAAAAAAAAAACAGATCGAATACACAGTGTCATAGAGACAAAAATAGCCAACAATATTAACATAACTAAGCATAAAGAAAACCTGATAATTGTGAGGTTCATAACCGACCTCCAGCTCTTGGCACCACGCCCAGTAGAGCATCCCAACGAACTTGCTTAACGATTGCAGGCTTTAGTATAAGAGTTTCCTGATAAAACAGCAATGTTTAATGAAGCTTGACCTTAGCGGGCAGTGCCGCGCTGCGGGCATAGTGCCAGGACTCCATTGTGTAACCACAGCGGTGGTAATGCTGGTTAATTAGCGATTCTTTTGTTTTTAAAAGCTTGTGTGATGAAGGTGTTACGGAGGTTGTAAGTTTTCCGAAAGTGTGGAGTAGAGAGTATTATTATTATTTCCTTTATTTATTTTCTTTACTTATTTAGATATTTTTAAACATTTTTATACAATATATACATTAGAAAAATAAAAACATTTAAAAATATAAAAATAGTAGCCCACCGATATCGGGAACAGGGTCCAAGCTACCGGTGGTCAGGGCTCCAGAGATAGGAACCTCCTGACAATGCGAGCCGTGTCCAGAAGTACCGCTTTCTGAATCAAGCCCTTGATCCAGCTGCCCAACGAGAGCCTCCTAAGGTGTTGGTCGAGGCTCGTGGCTATTAAGCCATTGGCCGATACGACTATCGGTACAATGATTGCGGAGTCCACTTCCCACATGTCGACAACCTCGCGAGCCAAGTCAATATACTTGATTTGTTTGTCTTTCTCGGCTTTCACGAGGTTCTCGTCATGCGGGACGGTTATGTCTACAATCATTGCACGCCTCACAATTCGGTCCACCACCACTATATCAGGCTTATTGGCAACAATAGTCCTGTCAGTGATGATGGACCGATCCCAGTACAATGTGATATTGCCATTATCGAGAACTGGGTCGGGCGCATACCTATAGTATGGCACCTCCGACTCCACAAGAGAGTATTTCAGAGCAAGTTGCTGATGGATAATCCTGGCTACAAGGTTGTGCCTATGCAAGTATTCTCCGTTAGCTAGACGAGAACAACCAGAGACAATGTGGCGAATTGATTCTCCCGGACGGTGACATGCCCGACATATGTCGACCGTGCCGTCTTTCACAATAAATCTCCGGTAGTTATTCGTCATGATAACTTCGTCCATAATTGCACAAACAAAACCTTCGGTTTCTCCAAAAAGATCACCGAAACGCAGCCAGGCTACGGACGCTAGTTGGTCTACGTCAGGCCCATGTAGGGCCCGGAAAAAGCGTCCGTGAAGCTCCTTACTCTGCCATACCGCCCTGCGATCGTTAGTGTCAAGCACTGCAGGTTTGCGCCAGTTCTCATTTGCCAAGGAGAGCGGGGTGAGTCCCTTGTCCACCGCCACTACATTTCGATGCATACCCACGTCGACAGCTAGGAAATATTCCCTAAGACTGCATATCTCGCGATTGTGGAGAGTCTTAGCATTTAAAAATCCTCGACCTCCACACTTTCGCGGGATATACAGTCTCATTACCGACGACCGTGGGTGATGCATTCGATACGCAGTAAGCAGTGTACGGACCCGCCTATCCAGGGCGTCAAGTTCCGTTTGAGTCTATTTGAGTACGCCGAAAGAGTACATCAATACTGGCATGACCCAACCGTTGAAGGCGCGCACCTTGTTTCCGCCCGATAGAAGACTATTAAATACCTTCTATTATTATTATTTCGTTTATTTATTCTTATTACATACAAAGTATATTTTTAAATACATCTCTAAAAACCATAAAAAATACATTTAAAAATATAAAAAGTAGTAGTCCGCCGGTGTCGGGAGCAGGGTCCAAGCTACCGGTGGTTAGGGCTTCAGAGAAAAGAACCTCCTCACAATACGAGCCGTATCGAGGAGTACTGCCTTCTGTATCAAGCCCTTTACCCAACCGCGTAACGCCAGCTTCGACAGATGTTCGTCGAAGCTTTTGGCCATCAGGCCATTGGCCGTAATGACTATCGGCACAATGACAGCTGAGTCCACATTCCACATGTCGACAACCTCGTGCGCTAAGTCGAGATACTTGATTTGTTTCTCTTTCTCGGCCTTCACGAGGTTCTCGTCATGCGGGATGGTAACATCAATTATCATTGTGCGGCGCGCTAATCGGTCTATCACCACTATATCAGGCTTATTGGCAACAATAGTCCTATCAGTGATGATAGATCGATCCCAGTACAACGTGACATGGTCATTTTCGAGGACTGGGTCGGGCACATACTTATAATACGGTACCTCAGCATCCACAAGTTTGTATTTCAAAGCTAGTTGCTGATGGATAATCCTGGCCACTTGGTTGTGCCTGTGCAAGTATTCGCCGTTAGCCAGACGAGAACAACCAGAGATAATATGTCTGATGGACTCACCCGGACGGTGGCATGCCCGACACACGTCCACCGTCCCATCCTTCATAATATGCCTCCGGTAGTTATTCGTCAAGATAACTTCGTCCATAATCGCACAGACAAAACCTTCAGTCTCCCCGAAGAGATCACTGAATCGTAGCCAAGCCACGGACGCTGAAAAATCTACATCGGACCCATGAAGAGCCCGATAGAAGCGCCCGTGAAGCTCCTTGCTTTTCCATACTTCCTTGCGGTCATCTGTGGTAAGTATCACAGGTTTGCGCCAGTTCTCCTTAGCCATGGACAACGGGGTGAGACCCTTGTCCACTGCGACAACATCTCGGTGCATACCCACATCAGCTTTGAGAAAATATTCTCTGAGATTGCACATCTCGCGGTTGTGGAGAGTCTTGGCGTTTAAAAAGCCTCGACCTCCACACTTTCGCGGGATGTACAATCTCATCACCGACGATCGTGGGTGATGCATCCGGTTTGCGGTCAGCAGTGTACGGACCCTCCTATCCAGGGCGTCAAGCTCAGTTTGAGTCCATTTGAGTATGCCGAAAGAGTACATTAATACCGGCATGACCCAACCGTTGAAGGCGCGCACCTTATTTCCGCCCGACAAAAGGCTATTCAAAACCTTTTTCAGGCGGCCAAAGAAGCGTTCCTTCAACGATTGCTTCATGTCAGTAACATTAATGCCCAACGCTTCCGATATACCCAAATACTTATAGGTTTCGGTTGAGCTGAGGGATCTAACCTGTATGGAATCCGAGAGTTGAAATCTCTCAGATTCCATAATCTCCCCTTTCTTTACATGCATGACTGCACATTTGTCCACACCAAATTCCATCCTGATGGCACTACTGAAGGTTTCAGTCACCTTCAGTAGCTCCATCAGTCGCGAATTGTTGGGGGCAAAGAGTTTCAGATCATCCATGTAAAGAAGGTGAGATATGGCCTGACCACCTCTTCTCAACCGATAGCCTAGACCTGAACCCTCCAGCAATGTGCTTAGAGGATTCAGAGCTAAGCAAAACCAAAGCGGACTCAAACTGTCGCCCTGAAATATTCCCCGTTTAATCCACACAGATTCATCGTCTCCCTGAATTGGTCGACATCCTGGATAGCGAAGGACTGTTTTCCATTGCCTCATACATGACTCAAGAAAGGTGCGTAGAGTTGCATCTATTTTGTACAACTCCAACACCCTCATGAGCCATGTATGTGGCACAGAGTCGTAGGCCTTCTTGTAGTCTATCCAACATGTCGACAGATCCTTGCGAGATCGACGAACCTGTTGGCTTATAGCCATGTCTATGAGGAGAAGCTCCTTAGTGCCGCGGGACCCCTTCCTACATCCATTCTGAGAGGTGGACATAATTGAATTAGTCTCAATGTGTTCATTAATCTTCACTCTCAGAATGGATGTAAGAAGTTTATAGACCGTCGACAAACAAGTAATTGGTCTATAGTTCTTGGATTCCGCGGGACTACCGGTCTTATGGAGCAGGTGGGTAACGCCAGTTGTTAGAAACTGTGGTAGCGACCCAGACTCTAAGGATGACTGGAATTGAGTTGCCAGGAGCGCGTGTGAGCTGCTATACCATTTGAGCCAGAAGTTATGCAGTCCGTCCGGTCCTGGAGATTTCCAGTTCGGTAACGGACGGACTGCTTTGGCTACATCTAATGGGGAGATGTTAATTTTTTCCATTTGTGGTATAGCTTCACACACGCGCTCGACATCGCGCATCCAGCCATCCTCGGTATGACAGACGGGCACCGACCAGATGTTTCGCCAGAATGTATTCGTGGCGATATCATCCGGGCGGCACACATCCATCACACTTTGTTCAGGTCGCTCCCAAGCTCTATACACCCACCTCTCATCGCTTTGGAACATGCGATTCTGCGAGTATCGATCAACCCGCCGCTTATACCGCCGAATACGGTTCGCCCATGCATAAACTTTCTGCTTCAGGAAGTCGATGCGCTCCGTGACGCGGGACGTGTAATCTCGAGGGCTGATATCAGTCCCCGAAAACGCCCGCCTCACAAAGCGCATCACGCGTGGGCGTTTGTTGCCCTCCCTGAAGCAGTATAGTTTGCCGATGAGTGCCCTAGCCTCATCGATGCGCCGCTCGATCCTGCGCTGCCAGGCTGGTGCAGCAGGTTTTGGTCGAATAGCTTCATCAGTAGTATTAAAATTGACATTTGCTAAACGACATGCCGCAACAGCCCCGCAATACAGGATCGAGTGCGTATCAAGGAGGCTTTCGCTGCTTTCAAAGATTTTCTGCAGCAGCGAGTCCAAGGCACACACCAGCGCCCTATTTCTTTTGTGCATGGGTAACCGTGGTAGTCGGGGCCTAAGTTCGGTCGGAATTGACCTATACTCGCGAAGCGCATCCTCCAGTGCGCTCCTCAGTCTATCGTTGCACTGGCTACTTACCGTGACAACCCTATCATCTACCTCATCACTGACGTTGTTGGGCCGCGGTGTGATTGCGCCACTAGCTGGCGCCTGAACCGCGGTCTGTGTCGGGGTTGAGATGATAAGATTGCTCAGTACCTCTGAGCGCAGCCTGTCAAGTGCGGCATCGTCCAACCTATGATTACGTTGGATAACCCGCACCTGATCCGACAATCGTTGGGCCGAGACGTTCACGGTTGGTTCATAGTATGCGCGCATAACGTTCTCGTTCATGGATTGACACCATCTTATGCGCTGCACACAACCACCGGCAGCGGGGACCCGGCTCGGGGCCGGTTGGCCCCTAGGTCCCAAACCCCTCGGTGGCCGGCCTCTCCCCTGCCGACGCACAGGTGTTGGCGACGTCGGCGGGGAGAAATACTTGTCGCTGGAGCTCGACGCGACTGCGGCTGCCGGTGACTCTGGTGATCCGCTGTCCGGCGGCGGCGAGGCGGAGCTCAGCGACGGGTCCGGGGATGGTGGGCGTGCGCGTCTCGAAGCTTGTCTCGTTAACATTTCTTCATATTATTTTCATTCGTCGTAATTTTCTTTATAAACATAGGTGACGTATGTCAACTGCCGAGTCAAGTAATTTTCTTTTCTTTCGGTTCATTTTGGTGCCTTATGTTCCTGGAGAGTTTGTTTTTATTAAATTGTTTGTTTTTGGATCCTATTTATTTCGAAATTGTGCATAAATTTGATGGAAAACTGTTATTTTGAAATTAAATTATCTTGATCGAATGAAAAATATTATTATTATTATTATTATTATATACTTTATTGTACACCTCATAACAAGCACAGTAAAAACGAAAGATTTAGTTGACCTATTAAAACCTTATCAATTCTAATAAGGCCGCTAACCCAGTGTTCAATGTGATTATTATTTATAGCAGTTGCTAACAGTTCTTACGCTCATAACTGTCTTATTCTTGTATCACTGCATCATCATTTCAACGGAAAAACCTCCTCTGCTGACATAGGCCTCCCCGCTTGTCGCCACATCGACCGACCGGTCTGGCTTTTGTATACATAGCTATTAGTTTGGTCTTCTGCTTCCAATTACCTGGAGGGTACTATAGGTTACTCTATTAATTATCTACAGACGACTGAGAAGTAGTGCCAGCATTATGTATACTGGACCATAATAACAGCAATTCCTTTTTGCAGTCGTGTGTATTAATCCCTCTCATTCAGTTGAAATGACGATCCAAATTGGGCAGTGCATTTACATACATATGGAACATCCTGAGTGGTACATACATACATATAGACATGCACCATTCACATATCAAACCACTCCTTTATGATAAGACGAGTTGACCCGCGCAACTTCGTCTGCATCCCAATTTTCATTACTGCTCCGCTCCTATTGGTCTTAGCGTGATGATATATAGTATCATCACTCTAGATAAATGGGCTATCTAACACTGAAAGAATTTTTCAAATCGGACAAGTAGTTCCTGAGATTAGCGCGTTCAAGTAAACAAACAAACAAACTCTTCAGCTTTAAATATTAGTATAGAGTACGATTTAATATTAACATTGACACTTGAGGTCACCATGCTCGTAATTTCTTATGTTTATGGCAAGAAAAGCGTTTATTACAGATAATAAGTTAACAAGTAGTTTGGAGCTTGTACCGAATTAATGTTGAACGTTTTACGAAGTAAATTATTGAAGCATCCTGTTATTATGATTATGCACGGTAGTGGTGTGCGCCAAGTTCGGCGACAGCTTTGTTTGAATTGCAAGCTGGCTTTCAGTTTGTTGGGTATTAAGCAACTTTGGTACATACCTGATTGGGAAAAGTAATCTATTTTTGTAACTTATTCTTTTCGTCCATTTTAGGTTCTTCAGTTAATTTAAGGAACATACCTAAATAATAGCAAACCTAATTGGGAAATGTAATCGCTTTCCCAATTAGGTATTTACGAAAGTTATCATTCTTTAACATTTAGCTAGTCGCGCCTAAATACTTACACTATTAGTCGCGTGGGGTCCGTACGGACCCTAGTATTTACTTTTGAAAATGAAATATATGTGTAAGTGAAAATATTTTTTCTATATTAAAAATTTAAGAACAGCATCCAAATTAACAAAACAAAGAATGGCTTCTAGAATACATCAAAAATATAAACTTCTAAAGTAGTAATCAAAATTGTCTTATATTTTATTAGGCTCACGAATCACAAACTTTTGTAAGTATTCATTACACAAGAATTTGTTACATTTATCACATTTGGTTTTTGTTTTTCTATCTTTAGATCTTGCACATAGGTGATAACTGCCTTTGGAACCACTTGAACTACTTCCAGAAGAAGAAGGTTCAGCATCACATTGAAGTCGTCGTTTCAAGGGCCGTGGCAGAGTAGTTTATCTTCATTTAGCAGATTTGATATTTGCTCTAAATTTAAGTGACTTGCGACTGTGTTTTTTGAACTGTCAAATGTAATAAATAATTATAAAACACAAGTTTGCACAAAATTGTGAAACGAAATAACATGTTCATTTTTATACTTACTAAATTTGAACAACACTAATAGTCGCGCGGGATCCGTTGGACCCCAAGCACCTCCGTATGGCATGTGTGATCGGCGAAACGGGAGGGGTGAGTGAGCTAGGAAGCTATTAAAACGTACAGACGCGTAAGTGTAATATTTTTCGAAATATGACAAAAACAATCTCGCTTGGGGTCCAATAGACCACACGCGACTGATTTTATAACTTAAGTACTCATCTATTAAATTTAAGTAAGTAAGTAGTTTCGAACTTAATTTACACCGTTTAGGCATAATATCCTTTATTTTAGTTCATATTAGTTAACACTTATTCTCAGAGCCTGCTACGAGTACATGTAGGTATTATCATATTTACGTGTTCATATGCAAATATGCAAATTAAACCACGTGCTTATAAACTTAATTGCAGGTGGTATAAAAAAAAATATGAAAATGAACACTGAACAATGTTTAAAATATTCAAATTAATTATGAAACGTTTTCGAAATTGTATGTTAATTTTTCCAAAGTAATTTTATGAACATGCATATTTATGTTTTATCCAAGCAGGCTTTAGTAATTGAATTATGTAAACATGCAGAACATTACGGGACGTGGTTTCGAAAATACAACGAAATGGTCACCTAAATGTTTGTTTTAACTGAAAATTGTGGACTATGTAATGAACTTGGCTCTTCACTACCGAGTACAGATAATTAACAAAGGATATCAGACAGACTGTAGACCGACCATTAACAGTAATCCCGTTTAAAGTTCACGACTGATCGCAATCTGGTGTGTGTAGACATTACAATGTGGCCCTGGAACAATCAACGTCGATAAATGATCAATAAAATATGCCTGTAATGTTAAATTAACCGTTTGGTTGTAACTTGAGAAAGAACTAGTAATATACAAATCAATACTCACCAAAGACGTCTAAAGCTTTTGTTATACCTTGCCTATAATAGTTGTGGAGATTACCTAAGGGTGTTTGTACACAACGCATGTTTCATTCAGCTCGAATTCACCCCCCCCCCCCCCCGTTGAATACGGGCTTCTCCCTTCTTTTTCACTGAATTTATTACAAGAAAATCTTTACTACTGATATGAACGCGTTTGACCACTATCTCACCTGATGGTAATTGATTGATGGTAACGATGATGTGGTCAAAAATGGAGCACGCTTGCCTAGAAGTAACCTATTCATTCTTGACTTAAAGACTCCCAGGTAACCTAACTATTATTTTATTAGTCATGAACATAAGTCAAGCACTAGAAAAGTTGCTTTAACTTATGGAAATGAGTCGTGAAATTTAACGCGAGCCAAATTGCGGAACAAAAGTAGGTACCTCAATAAAAAAATATAGATTCAAGAAAATTTGCTATAAAATATCTGTTAACGACGCAAGTAAAGTCACGGCTAACTACAAGGGCCGCATAAATCAGTTCTTATTATTATTGAAGTAATTTTATGGCAAGTTATCGCTCAAGTAACGATGGACCGGTAAGAACTCAATGGTTTTGTCGATCACAGCCTGAGGGCAAGCCTTTATGGAGGATCTTATTTATTGCTAAATTAATTCAAGATGGCGGATGTCACATTTCATTGGGGTCATTAGTCATTTTGAGTAGATTTTTTGGTAAGAAAAATGACCTTTCTGATTCCTGCCTGCTCTGTTGTGCGTAATAATCGATAAACCAACCCATTTTGATGAATGTGGTAAGTATACCTAGGTACTATAGCTGGCACTTTTTAATTTGCATGCATGGGAAATCATCAAATGACTGACTCCTCCCGCTCTGGGCGGAGCAGAAGGGAGTGTCAGACTCTTACTGACTAAAACCCATTCGTGTTCCTCCTAGTGCCCTTTACGTTCCAGGGCCGCGGTGACTCTTTCGAACTCAATTCCGATACCCTGGCAGGCACTGGGCCCTAGCGGGCGCCGTCAAGATGGCACCCTGGAGACGGCTATAGGCTACTGTTTTTGAGTACCTAATAATTAAGTGACCATTATAAATGCTTTCTTTATTTATTTTTTCAGTTTTGGTGACGAATTCCGTGGAACTTATTTTACATAAGTACTGCTTCATTTTATTTTATTTTTATTACAAATAAGTCATAGCGATGAACCTTTTAATGTTGGTTAGTGTTACCCAATTTAATTATCAAATACAAATAAATGGATCGTTAACATATTAAAGGCAAAATTAATGTTTTAAGACATCTTGAAACTTAAAAAAAAATCTAAAAATATGCAAACTATTTTGTAACAATTTAAATGTTGAACACGGCTTAGATGTAGTCTTAATTAAAATTGCTTAAAGTCAAATGAGCAATTTAATTATTTCTTAACATGTTATTACTGACTTCGTAAATGTTCATAATATTAGTCTCAAGAGAAAGTATAATTACGCAAGGATTCAGTGTGATCTACTGAAATTAGAAGGTGAACATAAACTAGGGGAAACAGATATGTTCAAGATTGTTTAGTTTTATTAAGAACACGCCTGATTTGGAGTCATTTAATGATATCCCTTCCAATAATGGGGAATTCGCACACGCAGTGAGTCGGCCTCCAAAACGTTGTCAGTAGCGTTGTTATATAGGTACATAGGTACCTACGCGTTATTAAATTAAATAATCATTTATTTCAATCCATTCAGATCATAATCAAGATTTTGAACCAAAGTAATTATAATTATAAAAAAAAAAAAAAATATTAATAAAATGTCAATATCAAACCCAACCTAAATTAAAATCACAAAATAAAATTAAAATCATAAATATCATCATTATGTCCCGTGGGCTCGTAAGTATTTGTAGTACTTATTAGGAACAAGTATCTAACTAGGTTCCTAAATAAAGACACTTTAAGCACGCCATAGCAATATTACATTAAGCATTCCTTATCATGTACTACTCTGTCAAGAAAGTACCGGGAAAAGATCAATAATACACAAAATGTCTGTTATTCATCCAAATTTATTTTATCACCTTCAAAGTATGCTCCTTTAGAAACGATACACTTGCGCCAACGAATAATCCATTCATCAAAACATTTTTTAAACGCTGCTTCCGGAATTGAGTTCAGTTCTCGCCGCGAATTCTCCTTTATGTCTTCTATCGATTGAAAACGGGTGCCACGAAGTGGTAATTTGAGTTTAGGAAAAAGAAAAAAGTCAGCAGGAGCCATATCTGGTGAATATGGTGGTTGCTGGATGGTATTTGTTGAGTGTTTGGTTAAAAATTCGTTCACAATGATAGCCTTGTGCGAAGGCGCATTGTCGTGGTGCAAAATCTAAGATTTTTCTTTCCACAAATCTGGCCTTTTTCGTCGAATTTGCTCTCTTAAACGCCGCATAACGCTCAAATAATATTCTTTATTTACCGTTAGACCTTCCGGTAAGAATTCAGAGTGCACAACACCGCGATAGTCAAAGAAAACAGTCAACATGACTTTGACTTTTGATCGACTTTGGCGTGTTTTTTTCGGTTTCGGTTCAGTTGGAAGGCGCCACTCCGAAGCTTGTTGACTAGTTTGCATGTCAAACTCGTAAACCCACGTCTCGTCACCAGTAACAATGCGTTTCATGAATGTTGGGTCCGAACTGACTCGTTCTAGCATGTCCTCAGCGACTTTCATGCGATTGAGTTTTTGAAGAAAATTCAGATCTTTTGGGACTAGCCGAGCAGCAACATGTTTCATACCCAAATGATTAGTTAAAATGGTACGGATCGACTTGTGAGATACAGAAAGTTCGGCGGCTATCTCTCTCAGAGTTGAATGGGGATTTTCAGTCACTATTTCCTTCTTTTTTGCGATGTTAACTTCAGTTGCAGACGTTGACGGCCTACCAGAGCGAGGCAAATCTTCCATCACATCTCGACCACTTTTGAACGCTTTGAACCACTCATAAGCACGACTTTTTTATAAAGTCGATTCACCGTAAGCCTTCTGTAACATTTTCAGTGACTCCGAACACGAAATTCCATTGGCGATGCAAAATTTAAGACAAACTCTTTGTTCGATATTTTTGTTCATTATGAAATTCGCAATACACACTATATATGATATTACTAAAACCAGCACTGTATTTAATATAAATAACAGATGCAACTCAAACTCCGCGCCAAAATGGAAAACAGTTGTGCCAATCTAACAACTACAAAAAAACAAAAATTTGAATTTGGAACCATAAACAAATCATCCATTCCCGATACTTTTTTGACTGAATGATGTTCCTAAATCATGGTTTAACGAACATCTTAGTACAAATAACATTACTCTCCTTTTGGGCACCGATGCAGTTGGGTAGCAATAGACAGCAATCGCAGCTGAACGTATCTGTTCTATATAGTCCTGGAGATCCCAGGAGAAACGAGGATGATCTATACTGAACAGCGGCCATCCGTATCAATGCTGAGTAAGAACGGTGTTCATTTGTTATCGCGACAGGTGACAAGTGGCGCCATCTATCGTCAGGCTCGCACAACGCTTGCTAGATTTTATGCTGGAAACGATATGAAACTCGGATAGGTGAAGGTTCCACTAGTTAGGTACTTAATTGGTAAAAGGTTATAAATATAATATGCAGGTATTTTTATTTATTTTTCTTGGCAGGAGGGTTGCCATTCCTGTAAAATAAACAAAAACGCGGTAAATCAAAACCAATACATTCCACTATCGTAGAGCCAATAATTCCCGTTTGATAAGCCCAATTGATTGGCCATCACGATATCAATCTCCACCACGACCACCGTTTATCATCCGATTGGAAGCCGCGCGGGGGGGTGAGGTCTCCGGTCTCCTCTCTCGGAGGGGGGGTGCTGGGGTCTGCGGGGTGCAGAGTGGGAGGTGGAGGAGGGGGTCGTGCTCTCGGTGGGCGTGGCTGGTCGATACTGAACGAGGGCTCGCTGAAACTGGCTGGTATGTAAAGCGAATGATAAATGATGGAACAAGGTTAGGAAGTTCGGTGAGAAACGGCCTGGATACCAGTTTTTTTTTGTAAGGTTGGCACGGATTGCTGTTCGTAAAGGAACGATTCGATGGGAGTTAAGATTATGTGTGGTGTCAAAATCGCCACAAAACAAGATTTTTTATTTATAAATGACTCTGTTATTTATAAGCCTATAAGACCATTATCAACATTAGATTTAATTATATATCCATGCACGCTAATTTCCATAGACCTTCGGTTGTGTATAAGTACATGTGCATAAAACCTTACCCAAACTATGATGAATACGAAAGCAGTAAGCCTGATGACAAGTCCCAAATTAACAAAATCCTGTTTGGGATTCTGAAAAAATAAATTTAAAAAGCTTTCACAACATAATTATTTCTATCTCTGTAATAAAATATGAGGAAACTCGACTTGTAGACTTTCTATTAAATATTCAAATCAGTTTATTTATAATCCCTCATACAACGGGGGCACAAAGTGCAATGCCTTCCATTTCTCAAGGTACTCGTATTACATTGTATTAACTAGGAATACACATGCAAATGTAATCTTGACACAATAAAAAACCGGCCAAGTACGAATCGGACTTGCATATGGATGGTTCTGTATAGAACCATCGTACTATACAGAACAATCGATCTTAAGCTCGATCGAGCAAAAACGACAAAAAGTTTCTAGAAGGGAGTTTCTAGGGAGTTTCTAGGTTTCTACAAAAAATAATTAAAAATTAAAGGGGGTTCCCTTTAATTTTTAATTATTTTTTGTTGTTATAGCGGCAACAGAAATACACACTGGGAAAATTTTAACCGTCTACCTATAACGGTTCATGTGATACAGCTCGCTGACAGACAGACGGAAGGACAGCGGAGGCTTAGTAAATAGGGTCTGTTGGCCTTCGGGTACGGAACCTTAAACAGCACATGTTTAAAGCACGTGCATGCGTCCTATGATGTAAGGCAGCTATTTATATCGCAAGCTGGCAGCTTAGCACGCTGGCGATGGCGGCTCATTCAAGCGGGAGGCGTGCTCATAATGTTTCTATGGTTGATGCCAATCTGTGCTTTATTTCAGTTTGTGTTATTATTGTTGTGGTTTGCTATCGTAAAGGTAAGCACGACGATGAGGAAGAGTAGGAAAATAAGTATAAAATAATTCCTTTTGCAAAGAAGCATGTCTTTATTTATATTATACTCTATTTCTCTCGTTTATCGTAAGCTATGCATGCTGGGCGTACGCTGGGTAGTGTGCAGTCTTTGTATGGTGACTAGTCTCTCCTACATCATGCTTTTATGAAGGAGAGAAGCTGTCAAGCAATTGGCAAATGTATATTTTTGCAGCTGGTGGGTGGTGTCCCAATTAGTGGTCTTCCTCCTCCTTGCGTTGAATGCCTCTAAAGATGGTACCTCTGAGACTAGCAGGTATAGGTACAAATAGGGTTATTTATGGACAGTTCGCAACACAAGAGGCGCTGCAGGGTCGTTGTCAACCTGAGCTGAAAAATTACTTCTGTCAAAAGTGTCTGAAATTATTTCCCGATACTAGCAACCCGCTCCGGCTTCGCTCGAGTAGCAGAGCTCTCAATAGGCATAATTTTTCTGACAATCTTCCAATAATCATCATCATATTTTAGCCAATTTACACAAAACCTTAATGTATTATAGGTCGGTGGGTCATTTGAGGATACACCTGAACCTTCCTCATGAATCCCTTCGGTATGAAAATCCTTTCGGTAATTTTGAGTTTACAGCGTACAGACAGACAGACAGACGCGGCGGAGGAAGTTTGTTTAATAATATGCAGTGATGGTAAAATCCTCAAACCAAAACTCAACAATAGTATAGATTGTGTAAAAGCTGACAAGCGCGGTCACACAAAGCAGTAGCTTTTTTTTTTCACACATTTCCAACCACTGCAACTCCTGAAAGCCAGAATCAACAGTGGCGACCGTCAGAAAAACGCTGAGCTAATGAAACCCGACGAGTCCCGGAGAAACGATTCAACTGTCTTGGATCCTGCAACGAAATTAATCAGAAAAGTACAGCGAAGGAGTAGGAAAAAATATATAATATATCAAGCTGTAGCTACTAAGCATCACATTTTTCCATAAAGAGTAGAGAGAGAGTAGAGATTAAATTTTACCGGAAAATTTCATCTGACCTCAATATTTAAACGTGAATTAATTAGTGCCCAGGCCGTCCATTGCTTCAGCTGCTAATTACCGCTGTCCAGGCGCTACACTGGCTCCTCATTAATTGTGTTCCGTCGGCGACACGGCCCGCTGATAATTAACTTATTTATTTTAAACCCGACGGGTGAACAGGATTTAAGCCTGGGAATATAATTATTATGTCATTAGTATGTTGTAGAACATTTATTATCATGTTGGATTTTAGTGATCAGCAGATCGCCAGGTAGTCGCTAAGTATGTAGGTGGACCAGGTGTACCGGTGGACACAAATTTTTAGGTAAGTAGCAACATCTCTGCTGCTATTTTATTTTCTGACTTTCATAGTTGCGCGATTAAAGATAGTTGAATTGTTTCTCTGCGAGACGCCGAGCTACATTGACACGGCGCTTTTATAGTTGTAGGGAATAGTATCGGGAGGTTATCTCAAAAACAATCATAGGACTGCTTTTAGGGACGAAAATCTAAAAGAAAACTTAACTCATTTCTGTTATTGTCTAAGTCAGTGTAAGTGGTAATCTCAGCGAAAATCAATGATGGTAATCCGCAAGAGAACCAAGGTTACCGACATAGCCCGAAGGATCGTCAAACTGAAGTGGTCGATGGGGCTAAGTTCTGGAGTGGCGACCGCGTACCGGAAGACGTAACGTCGGAAGGCCTCCCACAAGGTGGACCGATGACCTGGTGAGGGTCGCGGGCAGTCGATGGATGCGAGACGCACAGGACCGGTTGTTGTGACGACGCTTACCTCCACAACTAGCACGATGGCTGGTACGAGGATGATGTTGTCAATCAATGGCAATAACTTCTCAAATTGCTTGCGTTCACAGCGTTTTTGACACTTAGCGACTGCAATGCGAATGCAAATGAACGCTACTTTAAACTACGAGATTTGATCTCTGATCACTAACTTGACATAATAATGAAACAGGAAACCGACCGAACCGGATCCTTATCAACCCTACAACGATCCAATATTTCAGTTATAAAGATTCATCCACAATATCTACATTATCAGACCTGATATAAAGATCTTTAATAATAAAATGTCTCTCACAATTCCATTGAGAGCGTTTCCAGTGGCGGGATGCATTCCAGTAAGTTATAGCTTTCCACTGCGGAACCATCGCGTGGAACCGGACGTGCTACTGAACCACTGTGTTTTAGGGTTCCATGAGTTGTGGTTTCCGAATGTCGTAAATTTTTTGGTCTTTTATTATTATTTAATACTGCTTTAATTATTTTTTATGATTGTTATGGGGTTCTGCTTCTAATTAAGTCTGAAATGTTTTGTGGCTCCAGTATCTTTATGAATAGTTGTTAAAACTGCTTAAATCATAAACCGTTTTCTTTAGTTACGAGAACCAAGGTGATATGTCCTGGCTTGAGGACAAAGTACCTAAATACACAACTGAGTAACACTTGAATACCTACAGTTAGAATCAAACCTAATGGCGAATCGGAACACTAGTCGCCATGCAGTAGCAAATTTATGTCACAGAGTGTAGTGAGGTACAGTGTAGTGAAGAGCGAACTTCACAAACGTTATTAAGGTTGAATCGACCTATAAAATGATATTTAAAGTTTATTAAAAGTTGACCACTTTGACACACAACAACATGTTTGCTAGTATGAAGGTTCGTGTTAATACCTCGCCTCAGTTTTGTGTTTCAGAAATAAGCTTTAATACGTAATTTTTTTTAGGATAGAAAATCATCCAATGACTCCTCCCGCTCTGGGCGAGCAGAAGGGAGTGTCAGACTCTTACTGACTAAAAGCCATCCGTGTTTCTCCTGGGGCCATTGTGTTCCAGGGTACGGTGACTCTTTCCAACAAATTTGCCACCCTGGAATACGTAAAAATACGGTTAAAACAAAGTTCTACAGCAGCTACAGCAGGACTATGTGGATTTAAGAAAAGACATAAAAAAGGTTGCGATCTATACCAGTCAGTAACCGTCACATTGAAGGGACAATGCTTATTCTTGTAAAAAGAACGCACATTTATCAGCCGTGACAGGTGAAGAAAAATATTAATTATCATCAAAAATAATCTACGGAACCACTTCCCAAAATTTCACGAAGGGCACTACTCTACCTTTTTCCCCGCACTAATGACGGAAGCGACCTAGCTCATAATGGAGCTGAATTAATGATGTCGAGTACGGGGCACATCTAAATACAGGGAGGGGGGCGAGTTATCTGAAAAGTTCAAATGTAGGGAGAATGGATTGATACTGGGTAGATGAAACAAATTGACCACTGTGTAGATAGAGTCGAAGCGGCTGTGTACTGTAGCCATTTGTTACTTGTCAATATATCTGTCGGTCGTAGTGATGAAAGTGACGCTTGTGACGAGTCCAATCATAACTCCAGAGTAAAGACCTACATTACAAGTCAGTTTGAACGAACCAATTTACCGGTACCGTGTAGTTTCTTGCCGGACCGCCAACGTAAAAAAAAAGATTTTTTATTATTTTGAATTTTATGATTTATTTATTTGTCATCAAAGACACAACTCTCCAGGTTACATCAGCCAGGATATTGGAACTTCAGTGGGCGTACTATGGGAAGTCTCAATTACAATATTCTCACACAATAGGTACTGGCTGAACAAGTATTCGGAACACGTGGCGGTTCTAGACGTGTGCACGTCTGCACTGCTCGATCGCCACCAGTAGTCAAACGCCACTAGATGGCGTTGGCGGCCCGATTGTTCAATTGACTGACATATTCACAAAATCCACAACACTTTAATGATTCGGGGTGTAATCTAGTTGGAGGATGAAATGTCTTGATTTACGAGAGCAAGACAACAACTCTCTCACTCGGTCGTATTTCCCGTTTCCTTATTCACTTCATATCTTTAAAGGGCCACCTCAGTTCCTTCTCCACTTCTATGCTAACGTTTTTAATGAAAAGCTGGTAAATGGACGCTCTTTCAAATTAAAAGCGCCAGTGACAGATACTGCGATGGTTTTAATAAATGACGCCTTTTGTAAGTAATGCACTTTATGATATAGTTTATTTTGACTTGTCAGTTGCAGTGAATAGACGCACGCTTTTGTGCATAAACCTTAGTTTCTCTGTTTTTGTTAGTTTATATTCATTATTCAGGTAGTGTTTCCTGAAATAGCTGTTGCTGCTGCTAGATGTATTTGAACGAAAGAAAGAAGGAATGCAAATGTTTGAGAATCTAACAGTGCACTATCAAAACAAAATAAATTTGTAACCGGCACCCGGGCGGACAGTCTCGAAATTATAGTTATTTACGAGATTGACTGTGTGCAGGCGGCCTTAGACTCCCCAAGGAAAGTCTTCTACCTGGCGTTAATCCCGGCCATTGCCAGGGTCCGCCTACCACTCCCCAAGGAAGGTCTTCTACCTGGCGTTAATCCCGGCCATTGCCAGGGTCCACCTAACACTCCCCAAGGAAGGTCTTCTACCTGGCGTTAATCCCGGTCATTGCCAGGGTCCGCCTAACACTCCCCAAGGAAGGTCTTCTACCTGGCGTTAATCCCGGCCATGGCCAGGGTCCGCCTAACACTCCCCAAGGAAGATCTTCCACCTGGAGTTAATCTCGGCCATTGCCAGGGTCCGCCTACCACTCCCCAAGGAAGGTCTTCCACCTGGCGTTAATCCCGGCCATTGCCAGGGTCCGCCTAACACTCCCCAAGGAAGGTCTTCTACGGCGTTAATCCCGGCTATTGCCAGGGTCCGCCTAACACTCCCCAAGGAAGGTCTTCTACCTGGCGTTAATCCCGGCCATTGCCAGGGTCCGCCTAACACTCCCCAAGGAAGGTCTTCTACCTGGCGATAATCCCGGCCATTGCCAGGGTCCGCCTAACACTCCCTAAGGAAGGTCTTCTACCTGGCGTTAATCCCGGCCATTGCCAGGGTCCGCCTAACACTCCCCAAGGAAGGTCTTCTACGGCGTTAATCCCGGCTATTGCCAGGGTCCGCCTAACACTCCCCAAGGAAGGTCTTCTACCTGGCGTTAATCCCGGCCATTGCCAGGGTCCGCCTAACACTCCCCAAGGAAGGTCTTCTACCTGGCGATAATCCCGGCCATTGCCAGGGTCCGCCTAACACTCCCTAAGGAAGGTCTTCTACCTGGCGTTAATCCCGGCCATTGCCAGGATCCGCCTAACACTCCCCAAGGAAGGTCTTCTACCTGGCTTTAATCCCGGCCATTGCCAGGGTCCGCCTAACACTCCCCAAGGAAGGTCTTCTACCTGGCGTTAATCCCGGCCATTGCCAGGGTCCGCCTACCACTCCCCAAGGAAGGTCTTCTACCTGGCGTTAATCCCGGCCATTGCCAGGGTCCACCTAACACTCCCCAAGGAAGGTCTTCTACCTGGCGTTAATCCCGGTCATTGCCAGGGTCCGCCTAACACTCCCCAAGGAAGGTCTTCTACCTGGCGTTAATCCCGGCCATTGCCAGGGTCCGCCTAACACTCCCCAAGGAAGGTCTTCTACGGCGTTAATCCCGGCTATTGCCAGGGTCCGCCTAACACTCACCAAGGAAGGTCTTCTACCTGGCGTTAATCCCGGCCATTGCCAGGGTCCGCCTAACACTCCCCAAGGAAGGTCTTCTACCTGGCGTTAATCCCGGCCATTGCCAGGGTCCGCCTAACACTTCCCAAGGAAGGTCTTCTACCTGGCGTTAATCCCGGCCATTGCCAGGGTCCGCCTAACACTCCCCAAGGAAGGTCTTCTACCTGGCGTTAATCCCGGCCATGGCCAGGGTCCGCCTAACACTCCCCAAGGAAGATCTTCCACCTGGAGTTAATCTCGGCCATTGCCAGGGTCCGCCTACCACTCCCCAAGGAAGGTCTTCCACCTGGCGTTAATCCCGGCCATTGCCAGGGTCCGCCTAACACTCCCCAAGGAAGTTCTTCTACCTGGCGTTAATCCGGGCCATTGCCAGGGTCCGCCTACCACTCCCCAAGGAAGGTCTTCTACCTGGCATTAATCCCGGCCATTGCCAGGGTCCGCCTAACACTCTCCAAGGAAGGTCATCTACCTGGCGTTAATCCCGGCCATAGCCAGGATCCGCCTAACACTCCCCAAGGAAGGTCTTCTACCTGGCGTTAATCTCGGCCATTGCCAGGGTCCGCCTAACACTCCCCAAGGAAGGTCTTCTACCTGGCGTTAATCCCGGCCATTGCCAGAGTCCGCCTAACACTCCCCAAGGAAGGTCTTCCACCTGGCGTTAATCCCGGCTATTGCCAGGGTCCGCCTAACACTCCCCATGGAAGGTCTTTCACCTGGCGTTAATCCCGGCCATTGCCAGGGTCCGCCTAACACTCTCCAAGGAAGGTCTTCTACCTGGCGTTAATCCCGGCCATTGCCAAGGTCTGCCTAACACTCTCCAAGGAAGGTCTTCCACCTGGCGTTAATCCCGGCCATTGCCAGGGTCCGCCTAACACTCTCCAAGGAAGGTCTTCTACCTGGCGTTAATCCCGGCCATTGTCAGGGTCCGCCTAACACTCCCCAAGGAAGCTCTTCCACCTGGCGTTAATCCCGGCCATTGCCAGGGTCCGCCTAACACTCCCCAAGGAAGGTCTTCTACCTGGCGTTAATCCCGGCCATTGCCAGGGTCCGTCTAACACTCCCCAAGGAAGGTCTTCTACCTGGCGTTAATCCCGGCCATTGCCAAAGTCCGCCTAACACTCCCCAAGGTAGCTACATGCCAAATTTCAGTTCTCTATAACTAGTAGTTTCTTGTCTGTCAGTCACTCAATTAGTGACGAAAGAATTCTATATCATCATCACCATATCAGCCGAAAGACGTCCACTGCTGGACACAGGCCTCCCCCAAGCGTCAAGCGAATCTTATATATTAGGGGGATATTAGCTTTTCATAGCTCGGCTCGTGACTTTGAAAGGGTTGTATAATCCTATCAAAAGTTTTTCTAAATTTCTTTTGATAGCGTCTCATTCATGATTGGGTTTATGAGGAAACCGCTTAATAAAGGACGATCTCAATTTTATCAAATGAAACAGGGAATTAAAAAAACACCTCTTACAGAAACCCTATCAAGACCCTGTCATTGAGTAATCGGAATGCTCCCACCTATAACCCAAGGGAACCGTGTATTTTCACGGGATGATAAGTGATCTATCGCACCCAGTAACAGCTTAGCGTAGTGCTTTACATACTCGTATATCACTGCAAGTGTTCTCTTAGTCGTATGTATTGTATATCTGAAATAATTCAATTTTGAAACAAACTAACAAGCAACTAGTAATATAGCTTAGATGTTTTTTATTTTTGATTTGTGCTGGGTTTTCTCTTGACTCTAGTCTAGGTCAGAGATGACAGAGACAAAGTCTAGGATGGAGCGAGCTTATAGAAGGAGACTGTTCACTCTAACTTTAAAGAGATTAGGGTTGTAAGAGTTCGGAAACACAGACGCAGGCAGAGAGTTCCACTCCTTTGATGTGCGCATTATAAAAGACTTTTGGAAACGCTTAGGGCTGGTGGGATGAGGCCTTGGAGTTCTTGGTATTAATTTTCACTTACAGTTCTATGAGTAAGCTCGCTCCATCGTAGACTTTGTCTCTGTCATATCTGACATAGACTAGAGTCAAGAGCAAACCCATTACAAATAAAATAAAATAAAATGTACTACCCACACATCACTCCAGGTTTGAGCTGAACACTTAGTAGGTACAAGTACTATCGTATTCCAGACTTACTTGACTAGGTATTCATGAGCCGTAAGTTGATATTCAATGTATAGGCGAACTAGATAACCTAGTTAAGCGTTACAAGTATCAAGTACCTACGAGTTTATTTAAAAGAAGATATTTATACCAGCATTTGGGTTTTACAAGTTATTTATTTTTTATGAAACTATCTTGCCATGCTATACCTAACCACTGCGACTTCTGAAAGCCATGATCAATAGTGAAAATCACAAGAAAAGCACAGAGGTAAAGGAACTGGGAGAAACGTTTAAAGTATATTTTTTTAACCAATTTACAAAATTAATAATTATCAAATTATTCATTATCATTTAATTTTACCAAAAATTTTATTCAAAAAGTAAGTAATCTCTTGTAGCAAAGAGATTCGATACAAAACGACAAGACTTAGGTAGTCAGGAGTTTTCCAAGTGGGTACATGTTTTACTTAGGGATTTTCCAACTACAATTTGTTCCCTGATTCTCTCATATTTCAGCTTAGGATTACGTGTCCCATTTTATGTCAAGAGCCCGTCTTTTTGCTCAATTACCAAATTGCTCTCTCCCACGTAGCTCTACGTATGTTTTCAAAGGTAACGAACTCAGATTTCTTCAACCAAATAAGTTCTTATTTTACCCAATTTAGTGTTTCTGAAAGCTTGGGCACGAATTGGACAAACTTCGGAATAAAAGTGACTAGAGTGGTACAAATTGTATAACTTTACGAATAATCTTTTGACATTGTCTGCAGCTGGTGACCGTTGTTCGACCTTACCTATCGAGCTTCAAGGGTGGGCCCCAGACTTTCACAAAGTCGTCTCAAGCTGAATAATCGTAATATTTGATCATAATCATTTGATCATGATAAGCGAATGTTACCGTTGTGTGACTTTCAAACTGACTCTAGGTCTCAAGGGTAAATAAGATGTAAAGCTATTTTTAGTACTACACAGAAACAAATGTTCACTTTATCTAGACTTCTATACTGCTTGGCAACTGGGTTTAACCCAGATGTATTTGTCCCTTTGTGCCTATTGGCCTAGTTCTATTCTGTCTCCTGCTTGATACGGAGGGAAGTGGAAATAATATTTTTTTGGTAGGTATTGTTTGTGAGATTGCGAGGTTTTAGGGGTTAATCTCTGGACCTACTGAAGTGATTTCGAAAATCCTTTTACCAATAGAAAGCCACGTTATTAGGGACTGTCATCTGCCTAGCCTGTTTTGTAGCCTCGGCTGGGGGCCTTAAATTCATTTGAGGCCCACACAGGCAAGTCCGGTTCAGTAGTTGACAACTCTCTAGGGCTGAAACGAGTGGCCATCGTCAAAAAAAAAAAAAACCTAGCCTGTTTCCAACTATATTGGGGTCGGCTTCCAGTCAAACCAGATTCAGCTGAATATCAGTGTTTTACGTGGGGCGGCTGCCTACCAGACCTCCACAACCCATTAATTGGGTAACACGGTACTTCTTGGATTACTGGCTTCTGACAACCCGTAACGACTGCCAAATATCTACAAATGACAGCCGGGACCAACGGATTAACATGCTTTCCGAGGCACGGAGGAAACTCATTATGTTAAGATGGTCACCCATCCACAGACCAACCTTGTCAACCTTGTTGACCAACCGGGTCGATCTTTAAGGTTAAGCAAAGCTTAACCTTAAAGATCGACCGTGTGGATGTTATTATATAGCAACGAGCTCCTCCGTGTTTATTAGGGATTCCTGTCATAGGCTATATTAACCCGAAAAATACCGCCCAACGAAGTGGGCACCGGTCAGCCAGTAGTATAATATGAATGGTGACACAACTTTTTTAAACAAACTCCTGCGGGTACTATGGCTGTCTTATCGTCGCGTCCTACTTGATAGCGAGTGTCCTTTTGAGCACTAACATCATTTTATGATGTATATAATTTTATTTATTTATCGCATAACGGGTTCGTTGTTAATTTAAAAAAAATCATGGAAATTTAATATCTCCCCAATGAGCATGTCAGACCAGTTTGTAGCCATAAAAGTATGACGAAATAAAAAAAAAACTTTGCAAACTTGCAGCTTCAGTGTATTGGCATCTCCCTCCTCCCATCGCATTTCAACTTGGAATGCTGTTAGATATTATTTAACCACGAGCTTCAACAGAGCTCTCATAATCCATCCAATTCTAGAGCCCTCCACTTCCAGTGTCCAATCAATACGGACAGACATCTGAAACGCTTCGAACTTGAAGGATTTTATATAAGATATAGGTAAGATGGCGCGTGAGGAGCCTGCCAAGCCCGCTGGGTAATGATACGTGGCCGGCCTGAGGTGAATCATCAATGCGGAGGAAACTTTGCCAGATATTGGTGGAATTTTCTTTGGAGGCTGAGTTAGAGGTAATTTATGGCGCTGTAAGCTTATAAAGATGATATACGTTGGGAAATGTGTGATTGAGCGGTTAAAATGGTAAAACTGGCTAAGTGCGAGTCGGACTCGCTTGCCGAAGGGTTCCAAACCAATTTAAAAAGTAAGCATGCCTTTCGATGGGTCCATAGCATAGCACAGGGTTCATAGTACCTAATAAGGATTGGGTACCGTAATCACTGGTGAATATATAAATAGCAGGGTGTATTTTGGGGACCACTTCTCGTTTCCTGTTTGGTCACAGATTCCTTAAACAACATTTTTTGTTAAACCACCTGTTATGTTATTTTTTTATCAAAAATCAGCTGAGCTGCAAATTAGCTTCTGACTACTTTTTGGTATTTCCATTAATCGCACCATCTTTTATCCAACAAGATTTTTTCTAACCCATATCGAGAAAATACGTTTTATGTTTTAATTTAATGTCACACTCAGAAACAACAAAACAAAATATCAAAGCTCGTGATAGGGTCGCCCCGCGCGACCCCTAAATCACGGGATACCGGCGCCCCGTCACGATAATCCCGTGTAATCCCGCACTACGACAGGATCGCTATCTTGTGATCGCACACATATCCCTAACAGTTTAAATATAAAACATTCCTGACATTAACAAACGAAATCAAATATAGGAAATTATTTCGTAATTAATTAAAGTACATATTTTAAATTCCCTTACTTTTCAATGTGGATTTTTGCAGAAAAAGAGTTCCACCTATCTCTGTTCTAAATTCCAGTTAGTCTTACACACCTTTCGTTTTGCGATTTAGGCGTAAAAACGTAATAAAAAAAAAAGTCACATTAATTTTAATATTAGTTAGGTTGTACTAAACCTAACAAAGTACAATATATACAAAAACTAAACTTAATGAACGTAGATAAATGATTGTTCTGTTATAAATACAATTTGAACAAAATTATATTTCGATTGTTTCCTCGGAAATGTACTGACCAACAAATTGTTCATTTGGGCTAACCGTAGCAATTTCACGTTAAAATCAGTTTCCTGGTAATCAGTCCGGTCGATACACAATTTGATTGCTATGCGAGTATGTAGGATGGTAGACAGTACACACTGGTAGGCAAATATATGCCAATCACTGTTATACAAACAGCGGCATTTCACAAAAGCAATAAATACATTTGAGCGAGATTTGCATGACATACCTAAGTATCTACCATTTCATTAATTTCACTTTATGAAATACTAGCGGACGTCACGCGGTTTCACCGGCGTAGTTTCCGTTCCCGTAGGTGTACGGGGATAAAGTATAGCCTATGTTACTCGCTGATAATGTAGCTGAAAGAATATTTCAAATCGGTCCAGTAGTGTTTAAGTTTATTCGTAACATACAAATCTTTCCTCTTTATAATATTAGTATAGAAGTATGGACAAGTGATGATGATGATGTGCTCGCAACTGAATACTAACTTGTCTTGTTTTCTTAATTAGTCGTAATTAGTCACAAGACATTTGGTTCCACTGTCACATTACTGGATCTCTAGTTTTGGCACCCCTTCAGCAAAAATTTAGAAGATAATATTATTGGGTTTCCATCACCAGTGTGGCGAATAGAGATTGACTTTGCAACCAGCACGCCAATGCAACTGAAATACGAAGTAGATAGAATTATTCAAAGTCTTCAATTTTATTCTCTTGTAGAGATATGTAGTTATGTAGGAACTGATGAACATGCCTACACGGGTACGTACGGGTTGAAATCACAACCCTTTTTTTTTCTTTTATAGAATGGGAAAATATCTAATGACTCCTCCTGCTTTGGGTACCGCAGGAGAGAGTGTCAGCCCCAGCAGGCACCAGTGCCTGCTGGGGCTGCGGACTGCGGCCCTAGCGGGCCCCATCTTCCGTGCTGACATCTCCTTGAGGCGCGTTGGGATCGCAGCGCGCCGCCAACCCGGGCCTGGTTCTGATCAGACGGCGAGCCACCCCATGCTCGCCGTCCGCAGACCCGCGCCTACAATGGCCGAGAATCGTCCTGCGACTCCCGACGACCGGGTCGTCTTCTTCTGTTGCGGCGGCTGGGGCGGGAGGTATCCCTCTCTCTCACGCGTTCGGCTTCTTCCTTTGCTAGCATTACTGCTTCGCAGAAAGAGGTAACTGCTTCCCATGTCTCCTCGCTCCGAACCATGGCTTGAACCAAAGCTGGACGCGAGAGATCACCGCCGCCGATCGCCTCGATGAGGACACGATGGTGCTCCGCCCAAGTAGGGTAGACCTCCACCGTATGCTCCACCGTGTCCTCCGGGTGATCCTCGCAGTTTTGAAATCACAACCCTCCTGTTTGCTTCTCCGTAGTCGAGTACAAATAGGAAATGCTTTTAAATTGAACCCATGTACTTAATGTAAAGTAAAATGAAATAAAAATGAAAGCTTACTAAAATGAAACTTGGCAATAAGCCAAAAACATTTCAGAATAATGAATGCGGCAACTAAACGTGAGTATTTACATTTCAAAGCTTCCAATATTTTATATTCGTAGGACAAACAAATTGGATGCCTAAATAAAATCAAGTTAAAGTCCTGAACAAACATTTTTTATATACTTTCCAAGCTTACGAGTTTACACGTGATCCCGTCTGGCTCACTAAACATTGAGGTCAACGTTATGTACTTTGAAAAATGTGGGTTTATAAATCCCGGGATCCCGCGGCCGGGACTCGCGATAATCCCGCGGTTTCCCATCCCTGCTAGACGAACGGGTGCCGAGATTGAGGTTACTTGACATTTTGGTATGTGGGTGGAGGGAGCTTGGAATTTTGTTCGAATACTTTTGCAGTGGAATTTGATTCTCAAAAACATTGCTAGTTTTCTGTCAGCCCAATTTCGAACATACTTTTTGAATCGACTGCAGTCAATTCAATTACAATTTCAATTTCTTACTGACTTGTAATTTCTTTCTTTGTGTGGGTAGAGCTACACAAAAATAGGTAAGTTGAAAGCGGTGCTGGGCTTCTAGACAAAGAATCATGCATTCTTTCAGTGATTGTTATTGTAGAAATTCAAAAATGTTTGGGATTGAAATTTCAGTTTCAGTATGATGACGGCACGGTCGGCGCAGTGGTTGAGCAATTGACTGCTGCGCTGCGTGTCGCGAGTTCGATTCCCGCACGGAATTAAACAAATTCCGTGCGGGAATTGTATAGTCTACAGATAGTTGTTCCTGGTCTGGCTGTTTGTATATGTGAGTTTGTATGTTTGTGAACGCACCCACGATACAGGAGAAATTCCTAGTGTGGGGCAACGTTTCTTTTTAAAAACAAACATAAACAATATAATTGACGTTTCTGGACGTTCACTTAAACAGTCAATCGTGATTTGCGAAACACATTGAAACAATTCCAGTGATGTATCTATAATTTAAGGGGAGGTTATATTGGCGCTAGAGAGTAAGCAGATTAAGATGTGGTGCAGTGACGTAGGCACAATATGCACATAGCTCGTAGGATTTAGTGCCTACTATATTTAGATGTATGATTGTATAGCCCGCCGGCGATATAACACCTAAGGTAAATATTCGGTTGACATGGTTCCTACACATTGCACACTTACGTATGTATAGAATAGAATACTCTTTATTATGTACACCATATTTGTAACTGAAAAGATAGATGAAGGAAACATTACATAGGGTGACACAATGGGCGGCCTTATCGCTAAAAGCGATCTTTTAAAACAACCTTTGTATGGATTTTAAAGAGAGAAGGAAAGACAGTACTGTATAATTATTGTTTTCACTTTCCCTAACATCACGTTTCTCAGCTAAAAATGTTAATGATACAATTTGCAAAGAGTTTAAGAGGTTGTTCCCACAAACTAAATTCCTTGGAAAATCTCCAAGAATTTTCACTCGATTTCCCAACTGAGAGAAATATAAATCAAGAGCTTCCAGAACATTAAGCCTTCAAAGTGAAAAAACCCTTTAATAAGAGCTTCATACAAAATTCTATTCGCCGCAAAAACTACGGCTAAGACCTGGAAACTGCCCCGGAGAGAACATTCACTGTCTTGTGGGAAAAGCGTTGTGAAGAAAATTCAACCTTGACTCATCGGGAAAGAGTTTACATTCAGAAGAATGAGGAAAGCTTAAGACGTTGCTATGAGTTATCGCAAAGGAGCTTAAGTTGAATCGTGGTTATTGAAAATTCAACCTTGTTCTGTAGGCAACAAAGTAGGAATTTGAATAAATAGGTTACGAGAAAAATTCCTAAGTCTTTGGTCTAAGAAAAAGAAGTGTTACAGGTAGAATTTTAGTACATTATTCTCGCCAAAAGTTGCTGTTTGTTGCCCGAAACGAGGTTTGTTCGTTATATTTTAAATGTTCCGAGAAAATATTTTTCTTCTTCATTGTTTAATACTGAGAACCTCTGAGGACTTGATGATGGAAGATAAATTGTGTGGGTTTATTTCTTGTACAAGTTGTAAGGCTTAATTAAAAGGAATGGATTACGGTGTGTACCGACGCCGACGCTTGAGGGCAGCTTTCCGCGGAAAATCTTTGTCCTAGATAGACGCTTTTCACTACGTTTTTGTGGTAAAATACTGTTGCTAGGGAGGTGGCTGTTATATTACCTACTTGATGGGAAATTGGGGACGTTCAATTACAGCACGTTTATTATGACTCGTTTAGGTACCAGTATACTATCTCACCATCTATTAATACATGAATCGACTTTAGCTTTGTATATCATTATAGTGACATTTGTATTAAAAAACCGGCCAAGTGCGACTGAGACCCTCACACGAAGGGTTCCGTACCACAAACCGAAAAAAAAACACTTTTCTTGTATGTAATTGGAATATGGAAAAGTACCGAAGGCTTGGAAGCAAGCTAACGTGCAGCCCGTGCCCAAGAAGGGTAGTCGAGCTGATCCGTCGAAATACCCATCTCGGTAACGTCCATACTCTGTAAGACTATGGAACGCGTGCTGAATCATAAGCTCCTGGCGTACCTAGAAGCGAATGATATTCTTAATGACCGTCAATACGGGTTCCGTCGAAATCGGTCAACTGGGGATCTTCTAGCGTATGCCATTCACATCTGGAGTGAGGCCATAGAGAAGCACGGGGAGGCACTAGCGGTCTCCCTTGACATCTCGAAGGCCTTCGACAGGGTCTCGCACGATAGCCTTATTGCTAAGCTTCCTTCCTTCGGTCTGGCCGCCAGTTTGTGTGATTGGATCGCAGATTTCCTGAGGGATCGGGCTTTCCGAGTGGTCATAGATGGCTGCTCGTCTGGACTGCTGGATATTAATGCCGGGGTTTCTCAGGGGTCGGTGCTTTCGGCAACACTGTGTCCTTACAGGCTGTCTCTGAATGGGGCGATGCCAATCTGGTCAAGTTCAATGCTGCTAAGACCCAAGCGTATCTTTTTTCCGCCAAAAGGAGCCAATTCCACCCAGCTCCATCTTTCCGAGGTGCAACCGTGCCGATAACCAACCAACTTGAGCTTCTTGGGGTTACATTAACATCTACTCTCAATTTTGACCCTTACATAGAGGCAAAAGCTCAAGTGGCTGCAAAGAAGTTGGGGATTCTAGCAAAGGTGAGACGATACTTCACCCCGGAACAGCTGCTTAAACTCTATCAAGCGCAAGTTCGATCGTGTATGGAATACTGCTCTCATCTGTGGGATGGATCTGCCAGATACTAACTTGATGCCCTTGAGTCAATTGAGAAACGAGCCAAGAGGATCATCGGCAATGAGAGGCTCGTCGCGACGAAGCTCCAAAGTCTTGAACATCGACGACGAGTTTCTAGCCTGTCGGTTTTTTACCGGTTGCATTTTGGGGAATGTGCGACGGAATTGCATAATTTCATTCCGCCAAGCCTGTTCCATCATCGGACCACAAGACGAACGGCGATGCGCCACCGGTACACAGTGGATATCCCACCCATACACACAAAACGTTTTGGTAACACATTCATAATGCGTAGGTACAGCTAAGGAGTGGAATTCCCTGCCAGAGTCTGTGTCCTGATAGCTACAACCTGGGAGTCTTTAAGTCAAGAATAAATAGGTTATTTCTAGGCAAGCGTGCTCCATCTTCGACCACATCATCGCTTACCATCAGGTGAGATAGTGGTCAAACGCGTGCCTATCTATAGTACAAAACAAAAATGGAGAACAGTGTTTATTCCAACATTGTTTGCAATTCAAATATGAATTGCATTAGTACTACAGTTTTTCCACTACCCCGTCCCACAGGTAGGATGCACTTTTCCGTGATAAAAATATTTCTTATAGCAATCAGTGTTCTATGTATTCGAGAATATTTCGTAATAGGTTCAGTAGTGTTATGGTGAGTTTTTTAACGTACTCGATCGCGTTAACGTTATCGTCAATCCTAATAATATATAATTCTTCCGTTACTGAGAGCCTTACAGACAACGCACAGCCGAAACTACTGGTCATAGTAAGCCGAAATTTCTACGGGAACGGGAAAGAACGGGATATGCGCCTGCAAAGTCGCGGGCAAAAGATAGTTTGTACTAAAACTGAGTAAGCGCCGTCTGATGACCATAACGGGACCTTGATTGGATCAACATCGTCAAATACCTAAAAACAAATAACCTTTAACCTATAGGTGGGTACTTTGACCTTTACCTTTTTTGAACATCATCAACTATTCCTACTGGACACAGAAAACGGATGAAAAACGAGCCGACACCGTTTTCGCCACTATTTCAGGACAGAGGTAAAAAACCGGCCAAGTGCGACACACGAAGGGTTCCGTACCATAAACCTGTAAAACCAAATTTCATCTGCATACGCTATAACGGTTCTTGAGATAGGTACATGCCGCCGACAGACAGAAATATGGACAGACAGATGGTCGGATGAATGGATGGACGAACGGACGGACGGACAGCGGAGGCTTAGTAATAGGGTTCCGACGGTAACCCTTCGGGTACGGAACCCTAAAAAAAATGCTAGATCCCAAGCAAAACCTTTATTCCTAAATCCCTTTGAAGTCGTCCGCATTACGACATTAATGTCGGGTTACTTTGTACAAGCGTTTGTTTCATGTTTATCTGAGCGAGTGCGAATTTGTAACCAGACGCCTGCGTGGCGTGAATAAATTGTTGTTTCTTAGCTAAACAAACAACATTAAACAAGATTTTGTACAGACTGAAATGATATTTTGTGCGTAGGATGTTTAGGTACTAAATTTTATGAATAGGAAAGTATGAGAACGAATTCCTAAGTATTATTTGAATACAGGATTGGAGATACCTACTTAGTTATACATATTTTGAAATAACAAACTCAAATCACATTTGAAACGGTTCTTGAGATACAGCGGGTTGTATCTTAAAAACCGTAATAGGTAAATAGTTGTAATTTTCAAAGAGTGTCCTTTTTCTTTTTTTTTTTACTATTGATGGGCACGCGTTTGACCACTATCTCACCTGATGGTAAGCGAGGATGTGGTCGAAGATGGAGCACGCTTGCCTAGAAATAACCTATTCACTCTTGATTTAGAGTTGTAGCTATCAGGAAACACAGACTCCGGCAGGGAATTCCACTCCTTAGCTGTACGCACTATGAATGTGTTCCCAAAACGTTTTGTGCGTATGGGTGGGATGTCCACCATGTACCGGTGGCGCATCGCCGTTCGTCTTGTGGTCCGATGATGGAACGAGCTTGGCGGAATTAAATTATGCAATTCCGTCGCACATTCCCCAAAATGCAACCGGTAAAAAACCGACAGGCTAGCAACTCGTCGTCGATGTTCAAGACTTTGGAGCTTCGACGCGACGAGCCTATCATTGCCGATGATGAAGTTGGTATCTGGCAGATCCATCCCAAAGATGAGAGCAGTATTCCATACACGATCGAACTTGCGCTTGATAGAGTTTAAGCAGCTGTTCCGGCGTGAAGTACGTCCTTCTGATGAATGCAAATGTTCGACATACTCGACTCGCATTCACCAGGACAGGCGGGGGGCGTCGCGCCACCAGGATCCAGACGTGAAGATTCCGCAAACAAAGAAGCAACCAAGTTCGCTTTCTCCTCAGCGGAGTGGGCCAGCGTCCCGTCGGGTCTCAGCAGTGGTGGTAGTGAGGGGCGGCAGAAGTTCGATTCGACCGACTTAGCCAGGGACCAAAAAGCCTTACTACCTGCTGGGTATGAAGCAAGTTTGTTCCCTATTCGGCTAATGTGGTCAAACCGAGCCCTCCGCAACACCTTCTTGCAGGACTTAGCAGCCCTGTTGAAGGCTCTCTTCTTCTGACTCACGTCATTTGCTTTGCGCGTACGAGCGTCGACCCATGCTAGGTACGTCGCGTGCTTAAGCGCATCAGCGCGATTGCACTTGGCACCAAACCAAGGACGAGCTTCGCCAGATATTGCTATGTTAGAGAACGGAATGAAGTACTCCATTCCCCTCCACAACACATCCGTCACGGCGTCCGCGCACGACATAGCATCAGTGGAAGAAAAGCAAGTAGGCTGCCAAGGGTAACATGCGAAGAAAGATCGCATGCCATCCCAACGGCACGCGTTTGACCACTATCTCACCTGATGGTAAGCGAGGATGTGGTCGAAGATGGAGCACGCTTGCCTAGAAATAACCTATTCACTCTTGATTTAGAGTTGTAGCTATCAGGAAACACAGACTCCGGCAGGGAATTCCACTCCTTAGCTGTGCGCATTATGAAAATGTTACCAAAACGTTTTGTGCGTATAGGTTGGATATCCACTGTATACCGGTGGCGCATCGCCGTTCGTCTTGTGGTCCGATGATGGAACAGGCTTGGCGGAATTAAATTATGCAATTCCGTCGCACATTCCCCAA
The DNA here is from genome assembly GCA_950371165.1 of Lacanobia oleracea. Taxonomy (NCBI): domain Eukaryota; kingdom Metazoa; phylum Arthropoda; class Insecta; order Lepidoptera; family Noctuidae; genus Lacanobia; species Lacanobia oleracea. The sequence continues at coordinate 1,226,078 of OX493397.1, forward strand.
AATTTAACCGGTAAAAAACCGACAGGCTAGCAACTCGTCGTCGATGTTCAAGACTTTGGAGCTTCGTCGCGACGAGCCTCTCATTGCCGATGATGAAGTTGGTATCTGGCAGATCCATCCCAAAGATGAGAGCAGTATTCCATACACGATCGAACTTGCGCTTGATAGAGTTTAAGCAGCTGTTCCGGCGTGAAGTATCGTCTCACCTTTGCTAGAATCCCCAACTTCTTTGCAGCCACTTGAGCTTTTGCCTCTATGTAAGGGCCAAAATTGAAAGTAGATGTTAATGTAACCCCAAGAAGCTCAAGTTGGTTGGTTATCGGCACGGTTGTACCTCGGAAAGATGAAGCTGGGTGGAATTGGCTCCTTTTGCCGGAAAATAGACACGCTTGGGTCTTAGCAGCATTGAACTTGACCAGATTGGCATCACCCCATTCAGAGACCGCCTGTAAGGACACGTTCAAGCGCTCAACCATTGCCTCCCAGAGAGACCGGATCTGCGACCCACCAGCTCGTGCGTCGGACACGTATCTCTCAGCAACAGTGCTGTCATCTGCATACCCAAAGGTAACGGGTTTAAGCAGATCATTAATATGCAGCAAGAACAGTGTTGCCGAAAGCACCGACCCCTGAGGAACCCCGGCATTAATATCCAGCAGTCCAGACGAGCAGCCATCTATGACCACTCGGATAGACCGATCCCTAAGGAAATCTGCGATCCAAACACACAAACCGGCGGGCAGACCGAAGGAAGGAAGCTTATCAATAAGGCTATCGTGCCAGACCCTGTCGAAGGCCTTCGAGATGTCAAGGGAGACCGCTAGTGCCTCCCCGTGCTTCTCTATGGCCTCACTCCAGATGTGAATGGCATACGCTAGAAGATCCCCAGTTGACCGATTTCGGCGGAACGCGTATTGACGATCACAAAGAATATCATTCGCTTCTAGTTACGCCAGGAGCTTATGATTCAGCACATACATACACGTTCCATAGTCTACTCCTCCGCTGTACTTTTCTGATTAATTTCGTTGCAGGATCCAAGACAGTTGAATCGTTTCTCCGGGACTCGTCGGGTTTCATTGGCTCGGCGTTTTTCTGGTGGTCGCCACTGTTGATTCTGGCTTTCAGGAGTTGCAGTGGTTGGGAATGTGTGGCGGGCTTGTAGTCTTACAGAGTATGGACGTTACCGAGATGGGTCTATAATTCGACAGGTCAGCCCGACTACCCTTCTTGGGCACGGGCTTAGCTTGCTTTCAAGCCTTCGGCACTTTTCCAGTCTCAAACGAAAGGCAAAATAGGCGTGTCAAGATCGGAGACAACTCAGGCGCACAAGTCTTCAGAACAATTGCCGGTATCCCGACGGGACCACTAGTCTTGTTCACATCTAGGTTACGCAGTACCCTGCGGACGTCCTTCTGATGAATGCGAATGTTCGACATACATGACTCGCATCCACCAGGAGAAGCAGGGGGCGTCGCACCACCAGGATCCAGACGCGAAGATTCCGCAAACAAAGAAGCAAACAAGTTCGCTTTCTCCTCAGCGGAGTGGGCCAGCGTCCCGTCGGGTCTAAGCAGTGGTGGTAGTGAGGGGCGGCAGAAGTTCGATTCGACCGACTTAGCCAGGCACCAAAAAGCCTTACTACCTGCTACCTGCGGCTAATGTGGTCAAACCGAGCCCTCCGCAACACTTTCTTGCAGGACTTGGCAGCCCTCTTGAAGGCTCTCTTCTTCTTACTCACGTCATTTGCTTTGAGCGTACGAGCGTCGACCCATGCTAGGTACGCCACGTGCTTAAGCGTATCAGCGCGATTGCACTCGACACCAAACCAAAGACGAGCTTCGCCAGATTTCGTTATGTCAGAGAACGGAATGTAGTACTCCATTCCCCTTCGCAACACATCCGACACGGCGTCCGCGCACGACATACAATAATGTAAGATGCTGCGTAGCATCGCGTTACGTTCCCCTCAGTGCGTGACGTGTTCATCTAAATTCATCAGATCATTTGCACATGCATGATGCTTTGATCTGCCGCCTTGTTATCTGCAGTAAGTATATTTGTAACACAATTGCGACATACATTTTTTATGGTTAATAATTAGTACGACATTATGCTCAGTGAGATTTTGATGTGGATTCGATATGGAACCCAAGGATTTTCTCTGAAAATGGACATCTTAAGGTGGAAGCGCCCGGTTAACCCGCGAAATCAAATATTTTTATGTTTTTTGCAATTTGCCGTTCAACAAAAAATATTTGAACCTAGCGGGCTACCCTGGTGCTTCCACCTTAAGTGCAATGTTTGTCGATTTACAGGCATTGCAAAATTTGAAAGAGTATGTTTAAATGATTTATCATATTGTGAGAACTTGATATACTAATATTATAAAGAGGTATAGTTTGTGAGTTTATCAGTTTGTGAGGTTGTAGGGGGATTCTCTGTATCTATTGAACCGATTTTGAAAATTCTTTTACCAATAGAAAGCCACGTTATTTGTGAGTGTCATAGGCTATATGTTAAACCGAAAAATATCACTTAGACTTGTCCTTGATGGCGTTCTGTCGTTTGTGCCCACCCCCTTTGGGAGAGTGGAAACGCGGCTGGTTTATTAGGGTTTTGGGAATTTGGGATATGGAAGCCGACCTCAATATAGTTGGGAAAAGGCTAGGCAGATGGGAATTTCGGATATGGGTTTTTGATAACGACAAATTCTTCATGCTTCATCCTAGTGGGCCTATAGCCAGCTTATTAACTAAGTCCATATAAAAGCTACGGCCACGCAATCGATACCAAACAACCTGTCCACAGGACCACAGGGCATAATGAACAAACACGTAAACAGTAAATTACCTCCTTTTGATTTATAAAACTTTCATGGGAAAGTGAACAAATGTACATTTTATGGCACCAGCACAATTCGGTTACGACTCCTTGGTGTACCATAGAACAGATATCAATTCGTTTCCGTTGCCCATCAAAGCATGGGGGTAAATATATTATGGGTGAAAGAGATAAACATATCAACAATCGTTCTATCTCTGTCGTACTACACGTTTTAGTTCCCAAAGGTAGGTGAGCATATTAAACCGTTCGTGTTATTGTAATATTAGATATTCCAACCCCTGAGGCGTATTGCCGGGGGGTGCCTTGAAACAAAGGTTTGATTACGTGGGGCTGTTTGTAACAAGTTAACCTTAGGAACTCGAATCTGTAAGGTTGCGGGGTTAAATGCCAATCGGCACGTGGAAATAATTATTTTGTATTATTGTTTGATTGGCAGCCAGAGTTAACAGACATGGCTGGTTTTATTTACATCGAAGTATGTACACATTTAACCTGTGGTTTGTCGTCGGCACACGTGTGTGCCATTGGGAGTCAACTGAAATTGAAGCTTAATGGCATCCCACATGCAATACCAAATCACGCAGTTTGAACTTCTTTTTTTTTTTAAAACGCAGTGTTTAATATCCTATGGCCCCTCATCGACCATACAACATGGCGGCCGTCGATTTTTTTGCAATAAAACTATTCATTTGTTATGCAACGGCTATTGCGACCAGGTGATACAGGTTAAGTTGACTCACAATTGGCAGTATTGGATGCAGATAGACTAGAGTCAAGAGCAAACCCATAACAAATAAAAAAAAGATAGTAGTTAATAATGTTCAATCAATACCCGTCGCCCCCGGGAGCAATCCGTTAATAACTTCACTCAGCGCCCCCGGGAATCTGCGAGGTATCCCTCTATTGTAAGCATAGATTACACCTACGTCCAGTATATATTACACGTGTATATGTAATATTAGACAGGGCCAAAAAAAACACTATTGATTATGTTAATTTAATTGGATTATCACACGAGATTTACAAAATACAATCTCACCGATCCAAGGAACTAGAAAAAGGATAGAAAAAGTTGACAGATCAACTTGACAGATGTCACAAGTGTGCGTTCAATAACTACGTACAATTTCGTTTATAAAACACTAACATCTTTAACATGTGACCTGTTGCTCTGCTGCCAAGCTTGCTAGTTACCAGGGATGTGGAACTGTTCGGGAGAGTGACTGCGGCTCTGGAAAGCAAAGGGCATTTGAAGGAACGAGGGTGAGTTTTAGTCAGTAAGAGTCTGACACTCCCTTCCGCTCAACACAGGAGAATTCATTTGATGCTTATCCATCCAAAGAAAGAGAGCAGAGGTGCAGAGGACGTTTGAGCTTCACGCTTCACTTCACTCTACGTTATTCCGATGCTAGTCGCTTCCACTAAGGGCGTCATCAGGTTTGACGAGGATGGCCGTACTTCCTTTACCTTTGAGGATTCCAGCGTGTGACCAATCCATCTTCACTTACGACGCTTGATTCGGCGGCCGATCGTGCTCTCGTGGCATTTCTCGAGTCATTTTATGATTTTCCTTCCAAAAAATGCATAATAATAAGGCGTCGCCGCCACGAGCGAGTATCTTGCGTACATTATAAAATACTCTATGAACGTGTTTCCACGCGTCGATATGTCGAACCGATTCGATGAGTGACATCGTTAGCAAAACGTCAACACGTGGCGATTTAAGCGAGAGACACAAATATTATGTTGCGTTGCATACGATAAGTGTGTTTCTATTTCATAATTTTTCATATAATAAAGAGTTCAGATATCGTACAAGTTGCATTCGTTGCGTACGTGGGACCAGTTTGTCTCCCATTTTACTAGCTTGTCTAGGTGGCGCCTTAGGTAGGTATTCACGTCCAGATTGGGCAAAGTGCAATCCATTTTACATGAGAATTTTCAGCGTACTGTAGTAGATGCACTGCTTGTAGAGCATGATAAGGTGGTCGAGCGTAGTGCGGAGTTCCGAGCAACACTCAAACGTAACGAGTTCCTGCTTCTTCAAGATGTATTGCAGTTAGAGAAAGTGGCACTTTTGAGAAGGATTCGTCTTAAACTTTACCTATTTGTTTTTACTTTATGAATCACACAAGGTAGGCACCACAAAGGATACCTGAGGACTTGTACCTACTACTGCTTAACATACAGCTAGTGTAATTTACTGATTTATTGAAATATGTATGATATAGATATTTCACTTAATAGAAGTATATATTTCACTGAACCACAGACAGAAGTAACTGTGCACAGACACTCGTTTTTTGTTAGTTAGTAAGGCTGGCATTTTTAATACAAAATACCTATAAATTGTTCCTGTCGGATGGATGCATGTCTAAAGTGCTAAGTAAGCGTTTTGTTTTTGAATTTTAGCCCCACGTTCAAATTTCAAATCTGACACTAGCTCAATAGCCGCTACACAAAATAAAACTCCAAGTAGCAATACCAATTTAGCGTACCCAGTGCGTCTGTTTTTATTTTAGGCCATTAGTACCGAGCCTGTCTGTGACTCCGAAGCGCCATGAATATGTAAAGATCGTCTGCGTCCCACAATGCTCCTCATTCAGCGGCGGCGGGAAAAGCGAGCGCTCTAAACGACTCCATTTTGTTCTGTAAATAAACATGGCGGCCGGAATAGTGTTTTGAGTGCTCCTGTCAATTAGAAAGGAAAATAGAGGACTGTCACAGGATAGTGCAGTTTTGGGAACTCTATAAATGTTGAGGTTTGGTTGATGTGTGTGAACTCTTTAAGCAAAGATAATAAGCTAAATTACAGTTTATTTTACTAGCAGTAGATTCGGCTGTACGTTGTCACGGTAGAATTTTAAATGAATAATTGATTATTTATTTCTAAGTGACTCAAATAATGTAGGTAGAAACAAGAGTGTTAAAAGATTACCTACATTCATAAGTACGAGCATCTGTCTTCTTGCCTGAATTAACATCGAATTGAAATTTAAAAGGGCCAAAGGGGAAATTCTCATATTTTTATGGACTGTTCGCAGTCAAAACTGTCAAAACCTTTTGAAAAGCTTTTGACATTGATTGTCGCCGAGATGATAGGTATAGCGACTTGAATGAGAACGCTTTTAATTACGAGATTTGGCCTTTACATATTTGGACTGTCTATTTTAAAGATACTAGTATATTTTATACTTTCCTCGTTTTAAAACCAACTCGTGTCTGAGTGACTCAACCTCTACAGGTAGAAACATGTTGAATGATTGCATTCATAAAGTTTGTTTCTTAGAGCTTGAAACATGCACGAAGAACAAATGTTTCAAAAGGATTCGAGTTGAAGTTTGAATGCGAACTAAGTCAAGATCAAAAGTTTATATAAAATTAATTAATTCTCTATAGGTACTACAAAATGCCATGTTTTATTGACTACCAAGACATGAATTTCCCGGCGTGGAAGTTCAAAACAAGCCACAACGAGTTGTGAGCTGCTTTTTCGCTCAATGAGAGTTTTCGGGCGTAACATATAAAAACCTACTTAAAAATCTGTTGTGTTGCAGAAACTCGAAATTAGCTCGTCGACAGTGTATTCGAACCGCTCGTGAGCTTTTGGAATTCAAGTGTCATAATCAAATCATAATTAAGTGGCATGTAGTTCACCGGGTTATTTTAGCGTTACATAAACTTTTTTATCTGCACATCATAATTTTGACAGCCACTGTAATTTAAAGTCTTAAATAGAGAAACATGTCTGACGTAGTTAGCTCCCGAGTTTGAGTTCACCCTGTGCTGTTAGATATAGGAATGATAATATATTATATGAACAGTTACGTAATACCATTCAACTAATCCTTAAAAGATATACAAAATTCATACTATACCACAATGTTCTACTGATTTACTGTCCCACATAGTAGCTGGGTACATAGTACAGCACATGATGAATGAGTTGGACGCCCGTCGTGCGCATGCGCGGCCACATCGACCGCCATATTTATAGTCTACACGAAATGCTGCACCGCCTCCGAGGATTCATCATCATGTACTGCCAGCACAGAGTAACAGATCCCAAGAAGAATGTTTAGTAGGATTGGAAGAACTGTTTTTTTGTGGTTTGAATTAAGTTAGGCGGTGGTGCTTGGGATTTCGGCAAGTTATCTAAGTTTAGATTTTGAAGAATAATGAAGAATGGCTCTTCCCAAAAGCGTTGGCTGAAAGTCTCTCAATGTAAATTAATTTAAATAAATGTTATGAGTGCCTTCCTATTATACTTCTTATCATCTGATCTATCTCAGTGAAGTGGCGCGTAACAGCAAAGGAAGAGTTGTATGAAAAAAGGTGAGAGAGGGTTTTGCCCAGGTATGGGTCAAAATAGGATACATAGATATCTCACTAAAAACATAAACTTAACAATGATTTATTTCAGTGTTCTAAACTAACTGTGGACATTACAACTGGAATGTTAGATCTCCCTTTTTTTTAAATAATGGGAAATCATCAAATGACTCCTCCCACTCTAGGCGAAGCAGGAGGGAGTGTCAGACTCTTACTGACTACCATCTGTGTTCCTCCTAATGCCCTCTGTGTTCCAGGGCCACGGTGACTCTTTCGAACTAATTCCGCAGCATACTTAAATTCTCTTTAGTAAGATAGTTCACTATTAGACGCTCTATGTATGTCAAATACTAGTATTTAGTTGCACCCACATATGTATTATCATCAGTTAGACTGAAAGTCGACCCCCAACATATGTAGTAAGGACAAGGCTAGTCAGATCATGTATGACATAATTGACCAACGAACCGTCTATGTAAAATCCAAACTATTAATTAAAACGAAACACTTTCAGTTTTGTTTCAGAGGCAGAGATAAATTAAATCCAGTGAATATTTTTTTACATTTAGTCAGACAGTAACAAAAATATGTACGTCGAATTGAAAAATATATCGCGATAGAGAAAACTACGTATTTTTATATTTGTACAGAGAAAAACAACATTACTTCGTCAGCGATTCCGGCTGTAGGCTGTAGGCAAATCGAAAATGTAATTGATGTATAAATTCGAGGCATATTCGAGCTGGATCCGAATGTATCCGAAATATCCGATATTGCTGCCTACGTGGCGGATTTAGTGCCGATATGGTCGTTACATCTGCGGGTCCAACAGTTGAGGATTACCGTAAATATTGAATGTATGTACATAAGTTCTACTTTTTTCTGTGATTTATTTGTTTGTTATGCTAAGTACTCATATTTCATCCAGAGTTACTGTAGATAAAACACGACTCTATACATTACGAATTGCCTACAATGTTTATCAAAAACATACCAACATTAGTATTTTCCAAACTACGAACTGTAAGGCAAATATGTATGTATTTTGCTTTCCGTGTTCAATAGAGTACTTTCTAATTAGAGATAATTCAATATGAGTATTCCTAATAATAATACCTTATTTTGATTGATGTTTGTCTTATCTATACTTCGATATTTGCAGATTAATGTACCTTATGTACCCTACCTACATACACTCACACATTTTTGAAGTGAACACTTCTTTAGCGGCGTTGTGCACTTTTTGTGATGGGTAAAACTCACGTCAGGACACGTGACCTGATCGAAAATTCGTAAGGCGGAGGGAGAGAAGCACGTATTCAAGTTTTCACTTCTGCCGGCACTCCCGGAGTGCAACCCGTTGTTTTTTTAAACTTTCTATAGTCTTTACTGGTATATAGGCGGATTTAATGAGACAAGTCAAAGTCCAATAAGACTAATGAAAATCACCTTTAAACTTCAACAATTGTAGTTAAAAAACAAATATTATAGAGACTCTACTGTCCATTTGCAAAGGTAGATTCTTACGGCGAACTAGCTGACCCGTGCCCACTTCGTTGGGCGGCATTTTTTGGGTAAATATATGTGACACTCACAAATAACGTAGCTTTCTATTGGCAAAAGAATTTTCAAAATCGGTTCAGTAGATCCAGAGATTACCTACCCCCTACAAACTCTACTTTATAATATTAGTCTTTGATTATACGAGTATAATATAATGTCATTAAATAATCTAAGAATATTATTATAGAAGTGTAGATAACGGACAAGAAACTCCATCAATACTCTTTTCAAAAGCATTATTTTTTAAATATTATGGAATGGCCACTTCTCTCGTCTTATTTAATAAAATTCTTTTAAAGCATGTTATACTTTCAAAGTATTATTATTATAACAACAATTTACGCCCTCTCTGAACTTGGTGAAAATATTCAAACTAATACATAGGAGCAATATAAAAGTTGTAAGCGCGTACTTAAAGTTATATCCATTATTCATGGCAGATAACCAGCTGATGTAGGCCCTGTTTATACATCCACGAACATTCTATCTTAAGGGAAAATAAAACTTCTTAAAGGTTTAACAGAATTATTTTAGGAAAACATCGTATGAAGATGATCAGTTTAAGTAGTTTGGGTTTTTAGAACACTTGTAAAAGTAGTTAGGGTTATTGGAGGAGCTCGTAGCTAGATAATAACAGCCTCACGGGTCGATCTTCAAGGTTAAGCAATGCTTGCCAAGGTTGGTCTGTGGATGGGTGACCATTTTAACATACCGAGTTTCCTCCGTGCCTCGGAAAGCACGTTAGCCGTTGGTCCCGGCTGTCATTTGTAGATCTTGGGCAGTCGTTACGGATTGTCAGAAGCCAGTAAATCTGACTCCAGTCTTGCCATGAAGTACCGTGTTACCCAGTTAATGGGTTGTGGAGGTCTGGAAGGCAGCCGCTCCACGTAAAACACTGGTATTCAGCTAAATCCAGCTTGACTGGAAACCGACCCCAATATAGTTGGGAAAAGGCTAGGCAGATGATGAGAAGTAGTTAGAATTATTGAACAGGTATTTTTATCTCCAGAGATACTGTTTTTTTATCGTTTTATTTCCAACGGTTTATAAAATACGCCTGCTTTTTATTATTTCTTCTCCAGTCTTAGTTGACTGATAGAAAAAAAAACTAAAGTTCTTTGTAACCCGAACATGAAGTCGAAATAAATAAATAGTTATGATTATGTTAAAGGTTTTTTTCTTTGGCGATAAGACCGCTAATTATATGAAAAATGGTATGGAACTTTAGTAACTTTTTTGCCGACTGACAAATATAATAATATTTCTTTTATTGACATAATAGGTTACAAAAACTTGTTTCAAGCTCCTGACTCCTGAACTAGAAGTACTCCTGAACCTGTATGTCAGGAGTCAGCGCCCTCTCCCGTTTTATTTGGCTTAGATACTAATGTCAACATAGAAATAGACAAACATGCATGCAGCACAATTTCAAAATAAGTAAAAACAAAATGAATTGAAATACAAAAGCTGTAACAAAAATATATTACAGAAAGATATCAGAAACAAATATACATAACATAACATACATAATCAGCCTATATTGTTCCCACTGCTGGGACACAGGCCTCCTCTCTTTCGAGCGGGAGTGGGCTATAATCCACAACGCGGGCCCAGTGCGGGTTGGTAGATGTCACATGTCTTCAAATTTTTGGTTCTAGGATATGGCCGACATGCCAAAGAAATCATCGTGAGGAAACTCTCACGATGTTTTCCTTCACCACTTTGAGAGCAGTGGTGATGAAATAATTTACACAAAGTAAAACGCCTGTCTGGGTTCGAACCTACGACCTAAAACTCGTAAGTCATAAATATGAATAATAATATCAAATGTGAAAGGTAGGCTAAACATCTTAAAATCCGAATAGATCAACCCGTCGGCAAGATGAATTAACAGTGTCTTGTTGAAAATCTTTAATTAACAAAGAGAGTGTTGTCAAAAGAATTATAAGCCATGGAATATTTTCTTTTTCATTATTGTGTAAGTCTTTCATCTATGCCCAATTAGGTTCTGAACGGTCTAAAATAAATTATAACATTGATAAATCTATACTAATAAATAAAGCTGAACAGTTTGTTTGTTTGTTGGTTTGCTTGAACGCGCTAATATCAGGAACTACTGATCCGATTTGAAAAATTCTTTCAGTGTTAGATAGCCCATTTATCGAGGAAGGCTAAGACCAATATCATCACGCTAAGGCCAATAGGAGTGGAGCAGTAATGAAAATTGTGACGTAGACGAAGTTGCGTGGGTCAACTAGTAAATTATATGATTTCAGTGACATTACTAGCTTGTTGTTAAATAAATATTATTCAATTTCTGTCCTGAAAACAGAAATCTTTAATGGAAAACGATTTTTTATTATTTACATAAATAATACTGCCCTTACTTAGTTTATCACTGGAGCCAGCAACAAAAAATATTCGGTCACATTTACATAAACCTCGAATCGTACATGAAGAAATGGTTCTCCTAATCAGATGAATGTTTGATAGCGCGGCGTGCCCCATCGACCGGCACAACCTATTTTTAGTCATCGACCGGTCTATACCTACGTGAAACTTTCAGCCGCTTGCCATTGGCTAGGCCGGTGTGACGTCACATTCCACCCCCGGCCAATGGGGAGGCCGCGTTTCGCGCATGGCCGCAAAGCCTTTTCATAGCGCTGTCGAGGCTCGGCAGTTCGGGCGAGGTGTTCCCAGGTGTGCAAGTACCCGCCAACACAAACAAAGGTCAATATATTTTTATTTTTTTAGACCGCCATATTGATTTCCGTTCGGTTTTCGAAATTGCCGACTTATTCGCGCGGATTTTGTTTTTCTACAGTTTTTTTTTGTAGTGTGTGCGTGAATTGTTCAAATTTTATTTTGAAATGTACGGCTGTATTGATTTTTTGGATATCAAAAATTGTTAATCCAGTGTTTTATTGGTATAGTGTGTTAGTGTAATTATTTGGTGCATTTGTGGTCAAATAGATGGTTTGTCAGTGTGTGGGTTACATAATTCTTACGTAATGGTATACATGTGTTGTGTGTGCTTGTGTGAAGGATGTGAGGGTGTGCGTGAAGGGTTGTTTGTAATTCTGTAGTTTCTTGTGTTTCATAAAAAATCTGCTTTTCTCAATCTTTGGTCTCAAAAATATGAAAAAGAGCGGTAAAGATCAATATTTTAAGCAGTTGATTCTTTCGATGTACAATCTAAATTTAACCAGGCCTTAAAATAAGATAGATTATTGCATTCTACACTTGATAATATTTTGCTTTTGAAGATAGCTTATCTCTTGAACGAGTGGTATAACTGATTAATGAATTAATAATGAGTTGCTGATGCTTTTAATATTACTGGGGTTGGTGTTTTAATAAATATAAAATATACGTACAGTGAAGAAAGTTTAAATACATGTCAGTGTTCTATCAACAACAGCAATAAAAAATCTACTTACATATTATTTCAATTATTGCTAGTCTACCCTTATCTGGGTTAAAACTTATTCACAGATATGAATTATGGTCTTGCGTAAAATAAAATTACCTCCTTTTTAGAAGTCGGTTAAAAATACATAAAAAATACATATCGGATTGAGAATCTCCTCCCTTTTTCGTCAGATTAAATAACGTATTCTCAATATTCCGTAGGCGCGTAGCACCGCCCGCTACGAAACCGTAGCGCCGTAGCCGACGGCTACGAGAAGTAGGCGCTTTTCAATGCCAGGGAAAACGGAGCCGTTTCTTATTAAATATGAATTTGAATAGTAATAAGCGATGCTATAATTATTTATTAATATGAGTAAACACCATTCTGAATCTAAACTAATATAATAATAGTAGATTTTGCAACGAGGGGATAAAGCAGTGTCCTGTGTCACGAGCGTTATATTGAATTCCAAACGCAACGAAGGATTAATACAAGCATCCTGAATGCAGCGAGGGATTCAAGCTAGCCCAAGGCAAAGACACTTTTATCCCCGAGGAGGATACTCTACCTTTCACAACTACTGCGAGAATATTGTTCGCAAGTCATGAAGAGAGATGGGTTCCCGTCGGTTTCAAAGTTGAGTTCCAAATTCAAATCGCATTATTGACCTCCGGGCAATTATATTGTAATGAATTTAATTATGACCCGCCGGGCAGCAATGACTAGCTTTAGGTTGAGTTTGCATGATATATAATGTGATGTTTTCATATAGGTGGTGTGAAAAGAGGATTTTTATATATTTTTGCGAAAGAAATTCATTAATCTCTGGGAGTGTTATTCCAATTACTAAAAATATTTCAGTGATGGGAAGCTGTTCTATTAATGAGTGTAATAAGTTACTTTTATCCCGTAAAATACTCGGTTCCTGTACAAAACGTCACGGCCTGGGGCAAAGCCGTGGCAATATAGTAGTGTACTTATAGTTTCATGACATGTTTTCAAGAAGAAAGATTGTTTTACAGTTCAATCATGACATTTCAAGTATGTGTTTATCTTAGATGGTTCATGGCATTTTTATGTATATAAGATCAAGCCATTCTTTCAGTTTCGTAGTTTGTTTCTTGCCAAAATACCCTTTTAATCTAATACCTTCTTACTTAACTCACTACCCAACGGACTATTATTTATTCATTTACCTCAACTTAGGGTAGTAATTATAAAGTCGTTAGACCTTATTAAACCAACCGGATTTGCAACCATACTCTGTCAAAGCCTTCACGAGAACTTCTAACTAAATTAATCCAACAAAAGCAAAATATATAAGTAATTCACAAAAGTTACATTTTGGTCTCACAAAGGGAGCGGAAGTCGTAAACCGCGTCTGTTTCCGGATGCAAGATGGCGGCCGGAAGTGGCTCGAGTGGCGACTTCCGGTGGTACACATCTGGTGTGGAGGCTCTCGACTTTAGATGAGGGAAATGCATGATTTTTTTGCTGAGGAACTTTGTGCTTTACTAATACTAAAAACTTATATTTTTGTGTTACTAAACAATTAAAAGTTCTTGAAGTGTTTCTACTGCTTTATAAAGTATCGTAACAAAAAGGCATTATTCGCCAAACCGATCGAAATTGACCAATTAGGTAGTACATCTTATCTTACGGGTTACGGGTTACGGGTTACGGGTGGTACACGTAGGCTTATCGATATCATAAAGCACATAATTACAAAAATAACATACTTTGCTTTAACAAGACTTTACCTATCATAATTTCTTGTGCCCAAAAACTACCACTTTTGCCAATAGACCTTTCTATTATGTCCCATCTTTGGGATGGGATCATGGGATTTATGAAATTTACGAAATCTAAGATTGATTGAAAGGCAACTAAACCCTTACCAATATTATAAATGCGAAAGTAACTCTGTATATCGTGCTTTCACGCCAAAACTATTGAACCGATTTAAATTAAATTTGGTACACAGATAGTCTAGAACCTGAGAAAGGGTAGGCTACTTTTTATCCCGAAAGAATGTTCCCTAGGGACCACGCGGGCGAAGCCGCTGGCAGAAGCGAGTACATACATTAGTATTAGCTGTATTTATTTACAATCTTTATCGTTATCATAGATCTCCCGAATGCGTATTATACTAGTTCTAAAAATACTATTACAAAAAACATTTACAACTAGTTATTATACCTACAGCCATTAGTCCTTTTCCATGGAAAATCATTAACTGACTCCTCCCACTCTGGGTGGAGCGGAAGAGAGTGTGCGTGATCTCTTACTGACTAAACCCTGCCGGTGTTCCTCCAAATGCCCTTTGCGTTCCAGGGCCGCGGTGACTCTTGCGAACAATATCTTAACTTAACTATTACAGTGACATTTACAACTAGTTTATAAGCCTGCAGCCATTAATATAAAAAGCAAGGCCTCTAGCCCTACAAAGTGTATCGGGGCCAATGCTGTGTCCTACATTTGTGGGGGTCGGGTAGAGTTGAAGATCTGCGATACGCTGGCAGACCGCCAAGGATATAAACTGCGGTTTAGCACTATTGGTCAGTGGTAGTTTGGCTGTTTGCTGTTAGGTTTTATAGCATAGTATCATGATAGACATAGGATTTAATGACATACATATATGGGGAGTATTTTGCTGACATATGGACGCAATATTGTCCTTTTATGAAGTTTGAGATGAGAATGTTGAGATGGATGTGTGGAGGATCGAGAATGGATAAAGTGAGAAATGAGTACATAAGAGGTAGTCTAAAAGTGATGCCAGTGACGGATAAGTTGAAAGGGAACCGCTTGTCTTGGTATAGTCATGTGAAGAGGAGGGATGAAACGCTTGTAACTAGAAGAGTTATGAATATAAATGTGGATGTATGGGAAGGGAGGCCATAGAAAAGATGGATGGATTGTGTGAGGAGCGACATGAAAGACAAGGGAGTTGAAGAAAGAAGAGAGAGGGAGTGATAGCGTGACGGCTGACAGGATAGAATGTAAGAAAAAAACGTGTTGCGCCTACCCCAAGTAACATAAGATAAGGGCAGGAAGATGATGACTGTCTTTTTATGATATTTAGAGGCCTATCTTAGAGATGTCTTGGTTAGATGAAGATAAAAGTTGAGTAGACCAGCAGTACTGCTTACTGCATAATGAACTTGGTGTTGGAAGAGTTTGTGGCTCAATAATAGCAGATTCCAAGTCATTTTTCAAGGTTTAACGCTTGTTGAGGACGGTGCGGATCGTGACAATGCGATACAAAATAACTCCTGTATTTTAAGTCATACAATCCATTCGAATCACTCAAATTGACACTTACAGCTTGTTATTTAGTAGTTAGAAACCCAAAACTCTATTGATACCCAATTACCTTGTGGAGGTCGAATAGTCGTTCCGGTAACCTACTAGTCACCTGTTTCTAGTTAATTAGTTGAGGAAAGGTTAGGTAAATGATATCTTTGATATCTACTATTGCAGTTTAATAATCTCGTACTATGTCTGTTGTTACAGGAGCACACGCGGACGCACCATGGTGAACGAGCCCTCAACACAGACATATCAAATCCTGCACTGATTACTTTTAAACTAACGTTTACACTAAATACAAACTATATACGCGTCTTACAAGCTAGGTTAAAAGTTGTGTGTTTAGAAACATAAAGGAGGCTGGGTATATTTGAAAGGTCTTCTGAAAAATAAAGGGCTAGGCATAATTGGATCTTTGGTGGAATAGAAGGGTTTTTAGAAGGATAAAAGGGGGGGTTAGTTCCGTGGGGGTTGTCGCAAGTGTCGACCGTGGAGGCGGAAAGCAGTGCGCTGTTGGGGCGACTGGGGGGCGCGCTGCGAGGAGGCGCCGCCGCCGCGTCGCCCGCGCGCGTGGCCAGCTCCATCCGCGGCTACCTCAGCAACAAGGTCGGCTCGCTGCAGCTGCGGGACACAGGTACGAACTGCTTCTCATTACTACTATAGGAGATGAGTATGTGTGAGGTTCTGCAGGTCACCAAGAGGCTCTAGACAAGTGACATTCTGTTACCGCTAGCGTGGCGATTGTCAAAATGTCGAAAAATGGATGGAATTAACAAACGCTGTCGTAATATCACGTGATCAATGCCTTATTTTTTTTGCTTTTCGATAATCGCTTTCGGCACTAGGTAATATGGCACTTTATCTAGAGTGTCAGGAACGCTGTCGCGCACTTTTTGTACTAGTTAACTTTGATATTATATTTGACTGAAGTTACCAAACACAATGTAAATAGCAAAAGGGTCGTTTGTATTAGGGGTTACCGGAAAACTGACGCCGCAAAAATAACCTGGAACTGCAACAAAATGCGCGGCTCAGGCGGTACTCACCGGACACGGTTGTT
Source organism: Lacanobia oleracea (assembly GCA_950371165.1). Lineage (NCBI taxonomy): Eukaryota > Metazoa > Arthropoda > Insecta > Lepidoptera > Noctuidae > Lacanobia > Lacanobia oleracea. The sequence goes on from OX493397.1 coordinate 1,242,604, forward strand.
TCGGGAGATACCTGTTTCGGATTCGGCGGGAGGACACGCCCGGGTGTCAACACTGTGAGGGTCACCCGGAGGACACGGTGGAGCATACGCTGGAGGTCTGTCCTGCTTGGGCGGAGCACCGCCGGGTCCTCGTCGAGGCGATCTTCGGCGGCGACCTCTCGCGACCGGCCTTAGTTCTATCTATGGTCCGGAGCGAGGAGGCATGGGAAGCGGTCACCTCCTTCTGCGAAGCAGTAATGCTAGCAAAGGAGGAGGCCGAACGTGTGAGAGAGAGGGAAACCTCACGTCCCAGTCGCCGCAACAGAAGGAGACGCCCCAGGCGTCGGGAGTCGCAGGGCGATTTCCGGCCGCCGTAGGCGTGGGCCTGCGGTCATCTCTTGAGGCGCGCTACGATCCCAGCGTGCCTCAAAGAGATGTCAGCGTGGATGACGGGGCCCGCTAGGGCAGGTGCCTGCTGGGGCTGCGGAATCTGTTCGAAAGGGGTGCCGTAGCCTTGGAACACAAAGGGCACCAGGAGGGACACGGATGGGTTTTATTCAGTAAGAGTCTGACACTCCCTCTTGCTTTACCCAGAACGGGAGGAGTCATTTGATGATTTCCCATCCTTAAAAAAAGAAGGCTTACATATTTCACAGCAGCGTTGTTGTTCTTTATCTACGGATAAAATGCATCTTACTACATCTTTCAATTAACAAACTACAACTTACAACAAATTACAATTACTTTATCGATGATGAATATACTTCGTCGTATAAAATAAATGAATTCAAAGGACCCACAAACCGTTATAACCGTTAGGTGTTGAAATTATAATACCAATTTCAACACCAAACGCGCACTAAACCGTTCCATTTTCCCTATCATCAATCTGATACGGAACCCCAATAATAACTCCTTACAAGCTCTCAACAAACAAAAGGACAAGCCCCCAGAAGACAAAGGTATTATTATTTACGATGATATTAAGACACAACGCAGAATCGCGGGGGCCCGCTGTGAACAAACATTGGGCCCAACAATCTCATACACACACAACGATCAAATATAAACCTTATTACGACGCTGTAGAGATTATGTGGACGGCAAATATTTGGCGAAGCTAACGATACGCAAATATTTGTGGGACAACGTTATAAAGTAAATTGGGGGAGGACGTGACGTCATATAAATAAAGGAGCAGCTCTGGTGGGAAACGAGAGATTCTGTATTTGATAAAAACATGGTCATCATTGGTAATTGAAACAATCAGATAGGTACTTACTCGCCGATTTCAAAAGGTAGAGTGAGATGAGAGAGTGTGAAACTACACCATGCGCTGAATCATTGAACTCCATTGACCTCAAAAAACATAGGCTTAGCAAAATAGTTACCTAGTGCAAGCTATAATACTACATATAATGCCCCGGTAAGAACCAAAACTGGACAAGGTGGACCGATGACCTGGTGAAGGTCGCGGGTAGCTGATAGATGCGAGATGTGCAGGACCGGTCGTTGTGGCGAGGCTTGGGGAGGCCTATGTCCAGCAGTGGATGTCTTTCGGCTGATATGATGAAGAACCAAAACTAAAATATGTATTATATTTAACTAAGCTTATAAACATTGAGATAGTCTTAGCAATTTGACAATATAAATAGTATCATACCATGTATTGACACAGTGACTTGAAACTCACACTCCCTATCCTTACCCGCAACCAAGAAACCAAAGGTTGTTCCTGACATTACTAGGTACGTTGACAACAGTCGGCATTAATCAAAACCCAATCAAATAATAATCGTAAGCCGGCTTCAATTAGCTCGTCGAATCAGCGCGATTGATGGCGGCGTCCGACCAGGCTAAATAATTAACGCACAACTTAGTCTATGAACTGACGGAATTAATCGGCGAGGGCTGATTACTTCTGGTCGTGGGTCGGGGGGCTTCGGGAAACGAATTGATTTCATAGGTAAATGTTTTAATTAAATGAGTTTGAAAATTGGGATGTTTTGGCTTGTTTGTTGTGCATGTTAATTTTCTTTGATCTTTTTGTTTTTACAAATGTATATCGATTTGAAAGGAAACACACGAAAAGTTTTAAGTTTTCAGAGGAAGGAGATTCCCTGTCGGAATTTGTTTCTTTATTAATGGCTATTGCATGGGGTTCTGTAAGAGTGAATAGGTAGGTTGCTGCTAGTCAGGCATTCTCCATCATCGACCACATCATCGCTTACCACCAGGTGACATAGTGGTCAAACGCATAGATATATAAACGTTAGGTAGGCTCAACAACAAAATAGTACGAACATGTAATCCACTGCAAATTATGGAGATCTTATACAAGTGTTTAGACATGTTCCTAATATATTTAGGTTACATTGCGACAACCAACAATCAATACTCGTAACAATCAGCATCTCTTTCCCACCTTTCCTTTGAACTCAAAGGACCACAAATTATAAACAAATTACTATTAAAACTACATAACCCAATTAAAATCTTCCGCACGGAACCCTTCGCCAAGAATCCTAAAACAATATCTATAGCGTGTATTTGTCTGTAAAAGCAAGCCTTCCTAATATTTGTACCTTTCGCCACAAAACCGACCCTCGTTGTCCAATTCTGCCGACTCTCCCCTCGGGCTCTAATTGCGTCAATTACTGCACCGTGGTGACGCAGGTTCGAGTCCGGGCTGGGGAGGGTAGGCTGGGGAATATCAAAGGTATGACTGTAGGTAAGGTTAGTTTGAGTTGCAGATTTTTTGTTCTGTTGAGGGATGAAAGAAATAAGATTTTTTATATTTTGAATTTGACAATAGTTGAAATTAATTAAAACTCTGTGTGAAGAATTTACCAGTAATAGGACTCTCAACTATAACAAAAAATAACTTTCAAAAACACAAAGTTCAGTGATATTTCAATTTTACTATTGCCAACTCTAGTTATAAAATGCCAGCAACAATTTTATGCTGAAACCTCAGTATACGCAGAGGCCTACAATTTTACTTTCATACTTTATTGATAGTCACGTGGTAACTCCATCCCACCCACACGCACAAAACGTTTTGGGAACTCATTCATAGTGTGTACAGCTAAGGAGTGGAATTCCCTGCCAGAGTCTGTGTTTCCCGATAGCTACAACCTGGGAGTCTTTAAGTCAAGAGTGAATAGGTTACTTCTAGACAAGCGTGCTCCATCTTCGACCACATTATCGCTTACCATCAGGTGAGATAGTGGTCAAACGCGCGACTTTCAATAGAAAAAAAAAACTTTTATAATCATGTTTTCAATCACACTCCACCGATACATTATACACGCTGAATTCATTTTCCTGGTCCTTAATTTTATTCCCTGCCTCGCCCCAACCTACCCCTTACCTACCCCTCTGCCGGTACCCTTCTCATTAGGCGCGCAACCTAACACGGACCTATAATTTTTCTGCTAATTCCAATAATGACGTCATTGGGGTGCCTATTTAATAGGCTATGGGTAATAACCGCTTTTCTAATGGACTTGCTCATAAATATCGCTTAAATTTTATAGGGAAATTATTCTTAATTGTGGGAATTGGGACGCTGTATAGGGTCCGAGGGTCCATTAATGATTAAACAAGGAAAATTGATTAAATTATATGATACAGTAGTAACTACAAATCGGCTATTGTTCGGAATTTCAGTAGCGTCCTCTCAATAATTGATATTGTGTTCAATGTTACGATCGTGTTTCCAAATACAGTAGGTAAGGACTACTTTTGTGAACTGAGAGATGGACTGGTAAAGAAACTACTAGAGTAGGACCCAACAAAAATGTTGTGTGTTACAAAATAAATAAGACCATTTATCATTTACGTATGTTAGTCAGCTTTCAATCCAACTGGATTCCGCTGAATGCCAGTATTTTTCTTGCAGCGATTGTCTATCTGACCTACACTACCCGTTAACTGGGTAACATAATAATCTTTACCGGATGCCTTTTCACCATTTTCTTAATTTATTAAGTGGCAGGTTTCCAGGCATGATCAATACGTAAAATTATTTCACAGGCTATTTTTATGCTTTCTAAAATGTAAAATCGCACTTACCACAAATCAACACGCAAAAATATACAATTCTGACGCAACTCCATTTGCTAACCATATTTCTGTATCACAAGCCGATTCCGCAAATCGAAATGCGAAAACGAGATTGACTGCCACCAAGACACTTCTACTTTACAAAAACAAACGAAGATTTAGGTCATGTCGCTTTACATCGCGGGTTACGTTCGTGATACGCTTGCGTGCCTTCAAAGTGAGCAGGCAATGTAAGTTGACATTTAATTTTTACGTCGATTTTACCGCACGGCACGGAATTGGATTTTCTTTTTGGATGTTAACAGTCACTGTCAAAGAGCTCTTTGTATGGAGATATGTATAGCGAAGTTACGGTGAGGGGGGTGAGCAGAAATGTAGGTGGGTATTATTTAGAGGGGTAACGTGGAGTAAAGACAGGTGGATGCAAAATTCATTAGGCCGTTTATTTATGCGTGGTGATTATTGATTGTTGTGGTTCCTTGGGGTTACTACACATTCTTAGAATTAACTTCAGGCTGAATATTCCTCATTCAGCAGATTTATTTAGGCTTTTGAGGTAGATACAGATGAGATCTAGTTCTAAGCTCGCTGCTCATGATTTTCTTTTAATACCGTGTGACATAACCGATGCATATCTCATAAAATGTTTCCATGAGGTGTAAACCGGAATCGCTCTACAGGTCGACTTGTCCCCCGGACTTATCTTGAGTTCAGGCAGGCGTTCATAAAAACTCTCGCATCTGCTGACTTTAAATTTAGGACAGAACAAGAGGTTCGTAACCAAAAACAGAGATCTGATCAATCGATCAAGGATTTTGTGTGAGTAAACCATTTAAACAAAAAACTTCGTAAACCAACTGACGAAGAATCGAACGGCTGGCGGTTGATTCTGTGAACATGTCGAAGTGAACGCTTGGGTGAAGTGATCACCGTCAATCCAAGTACTCAAGATGGATTGACAATTCACTTCGTGATCACTTCACCCAAACCTCCACTTCGTCATGTTTACAGAATCGACCGACTGATCAAATTGAAATGATTTCTCATAGATAACATAGTTAAACTGAAGTTGTTTCACGTGACCAACTCTATAAAAAACTTTCTTATAAATTATCATATCAAATACATTTAAAATAAAATGCATAAATTATTTTCTAAAACTCAATTTCAACTGTACCATACCCAACATACTTTCATTAAATACAAAGTTAACAATACACTCGACCGAGGGGAGAGTGGGGCGCGCGGACCCTATTTATGAATATTTGATATTACCCGCCGTAGCCGCCGGCAGGAGTCGCAACCCGTGTACTATGCTAATACCGCATGACGCGCGCAGACATGACATGATTATGTTTTGGGAAGGTGCTACCTTCCTGCGTTGATGTGTAGGGTGGAAATTGGTAAAAATATGCAGGGTTGTGCCTTTTATGGGACACAAAATATTGGAAAAGAAGGCTGGAAGAAAATTATTGGGAAGTGTGATGTGGTCAATGCAAGAGATCTACTTTTAGCATTCCAGCATCGATGGATAGGGTGAAAATTGGGAAAAAGGTGCAGATTTTGCCTTACATGGGCCAGAAAATATTGGCAAAGGAAGCTTGGAAGAAAATGATTGGGAAGTGTGATGTGGCCAATGCAGGAGATACACTTTAAGCATTCCAGCATCGATGGCTAGGGTGGAAATTGGTAAAAAGTGCAGGGTTTTGCCTTTTAAGGGTCACAAAATATCGGCAAGAATGGCGTAGGAGGAATTGATCAGCATGTGTGGTCAGGCTTTCGCAACGATACTACTTTAAGTGGGTCGATAACAACAGTTTTTAAAGACTAAAACCTCGTTCGTTGGCTGCTAAACCACAACGCTCTCTTTTTATGACATTTGCAGTACAAATGGCTAGGCCCATGTGTTTTCTGCGTAGAACTTATTGATTCATGAAAATTCGTTTACCATTCCATTCCAAGGTATTTGCTTTTCTTGCAACTTAAGTTTCCAAGAAGCCGCTACCAACGCGAAGCTTTACAAATAAGACAATTTTCTCGATAGAAAGGAATCGATACTCGGCAGCACTATTTATTATTTATATTCGTCGAACACACGCCAGGCCTCAGGGTAATGGGAAATATCGATTTCAAGAGTTTTACTTGCGGAATATTTTATTTGTAGCGTTGTCAGGGGAATTTGTAGTGGTGCAAAGAATTGTTTCTTGGTTTTTATTTGTATGAATATTGGATAGACGTAAGCTGATGGAAGAAATGGAAATCCGAGAATATAATAGGATTAACATTTTGGTAAAAAGCTATCTGTTTCCTCTTACTCACTCTAACATAAGAATTTGGTTACATAAAGAAAGAAAAATAAGGAAATTGATGCCGGTTTCTTTTCGTCAAACCCTGTATTTAATCAGTTTAATTACCAACAATAAAGGTGGAGGTGAAAGCTGTTATCGATTCCCCCTGAAACATAATTATATAAACGATATCTCTAAGTACTGATTCAATTCATTGTAACGTTATAAGTACCACTTACATACGTGACAATCACACAACACTCGACTCTTCAGTACCATACATATAATGATATGGAAATTATTTCGAGTGAGATCGATAAAATTATCCAATCAATCTCGCGTTTTATAAAGTACTTGCTTAGTTGACACTTCGTGTGACCCAAGGGCTGGCTTTTACCTCGCACTGTGGATAAGCATTGTCACACAACGTGGCAACGTCTTTTGGCCTCACTTACAGTCGACAGCGATGTGCACGAATTTTGGACGCAATATTTTAGTTAGAAGTTTTTGTTTTTTAAGTGTTTTTAGGAAGAATATTAATTAATCTACTTAGTTTTTTCCTTTCCAGCTATGTTGAGGTCGGCATAGTCAAACTGGATGCAGCTGAGTACTGTTTTACATGGAGTCACTGCCCTCCCTATCTGACCTTCATTGCTAACTGGGTTGCATAACTGGGTTGTACCATATTTGGTACCCCACCTCAGCACCTCTTGGCAAGCCTTGTGTCTGATTTCCTAACCTCTGACTATCCCTAACGTCAAGCATCTACAAATGACAGCCTCGACCAACGGCTTAACGTACTTTCCAAGTTACGGACGAGTCTCGGTATGTCATAGACGGTCACCCATCCACAGAAGGACCTCGGCATGCGCCGCTTATCCTCGAAGATTGAACCGTGTGGCTATTATTGTTTAGCCACGAGTTCTTTAATAAAATTAACCACACATAAAATACCAACAGACAATCCCTAACTTCTACATCCACATAATTATGATCAGACACACTCCTCATTTCCATATCACAATTGTCATCTCAAACACAATAAAACATCAGAATGTCTGGCCCACCATTACGGCAGTGCGCCACGCGCCGCCCCTTACGCTTTGACAGGCTGTGACAAATGGAGCCGGCGATAAGACGCGTGACGTAAGTGGGCCATGCATGATACTCTGTGCCAGGGTATGAAATATTATGAACAGTGTTCGTGGGGAAAATTCACTGTCCAGTGTTTTTTTTTCCTTCTTCTTCAGGCCTTGTCCCAATTCTAATCATTCATAGACAGATCGACAGACAGACAGACGCGGCATAGGAGTTTGTTTTATAATATGTAGTGAAGTATAGATTGTCACTAAAGTTTTGTTGATGCACGAATGCATCAAAAACTCTTTATAATGGCCAATTGCGTGATGATTCAACAATTCTTAATTTCATACAGTACTTACAGCAAAAACAACGATACCTTAACTAACTTAATTTCACTATCCTTACCTACTAATATAAAACATTTTACACGATTCGATCAGTATTCGGATCTCGTGTGAAGCAATCACGCATTGTATTTATCTCTCTGGTAACGATTCCTTTCCAACGTGCCCCGGCCTCCCCTCGCAAGTGAACATATCTCAATCACTTGACACGCGATGCATTTTGTCGAGATATTCTGCATTGTTTTTAACAAACTATAGGCGACTTTCTTTATCACGGATAAAAGAGTTGAAAATAAAGTGAAAAACCTTATTCTTAGCTTTAAGGTCATCAATTTTGCTATGCCCAACAGGTTCCATACTTCTTTAGATTTTTTTATATTTACCTCATGTACATTTGAGTAGTTTATGGGTTGCATTAAACATGCTTACAACCACACAACTCCCAAACTAAACTATTCAACATCAAGCACAACAGCAAGTCATCTTAAAAATTAATTAACCGCACAAATTATCACATAATCGGAAACCAGAAAAAAATCACACTTGCAATTTAACACGACCCTTATCGCTCCATCCTCCCCCAACAATATCCGAATACCCGCCGTATCCGCACTCCGCCGTATCCGCGGATCCGTACATTGTTGCGGGTACAACGGCAATAAATGTAAGCTGGGGCGAAGCGGACAATATTTATACGTAGAGGGGAACCGCAATCATTAAACCCGGGATTAAGTTTGTTTGTGATGGCATTGTTCGCTGCTTCACGCCGGGACCCGGGACTAGAGGTGTTCCATGAAAGACGTTTTGTTTTAGAACAGAATGGAACGGGGATAATGGGAGGCAGGGGTTGCTGTTTTTGCGTTTTTTTATTGCTTTTAAATTGCTCGTAATGTGCTGGCAGATCATTTGAAGGTGAATGTTAATTAGCATGAAAATAACAGTAGCCCCCAATTTTTTAAAATGGTTTTTAAATTGAGTGTTTCTCTAAGTCTATTTAGCCTAAACTCATGTTAAAAGTTGGCACATGCAGACTTTGACACGCTTTTACTCACTTCAGAAACCCGCCCTCAGTAAATCCAACAAAAAATTAAAGAATTCCATTTCATCAGCAAACATTAGGATTTTTCATGAACTGCTTTATATCATGTCATTGCCATTTGGCAATAAATCTGCTAAATTATTAGACTTCAGCTTGAATAACTTAGGTTATATTTCATACTCATGTGCAGGCGGCAAACTATCAACAAAACAACATAACAAAGGTTCATCGTTACCGATGTAATGCGAACATTGCGAACTAAGCTGAGCTGACTGAGCCTAGCTGTTGGTCTGCAATTGAACACAAGATTATTGAGTCCACACCCACCAACTGTATAATACTTTGGTGTCAGATTATTATACAGTTACTGGTGTCAGATTTTATGGTTTCTGACTACCTGTAACGGCTATCAAAGATCTACTATCAGTCTGGACCAACAAGCTTAACGTGCTTTCCGAGTCACAAAGAAATTTCGATGTGTTAAGATGGTCAACCATTCATTGAATTACCGCGGCAAGCTTTGCTTAACCTTGAACACCAACCCGTGGACATTTATTCACGACAGATAGAAATATACAATCTATTACGGTTCTTGAGATACCGCCCGCTGACAGACGGACGGACGTAGGGACGGACTGACGTACGGACGGACGGACGAACAGCGGAGGCTTAGTAATAGGGTTCCTGGTTGTAGGGTGGCTGGTTACCCTTTGGGTCCGGAACCCTAAAAAGTAGATTATTCCGCAACGAAGCAACTCAGATACGCTTAGCAACAGTCTATAAGGCATTTCAGAGCTACTGCTTATAATATCTTATTTTAAAATACTACATAGCATGTCACACGAGGATTCTGAAAGGTCGAGCGTAAAGGTCAGAGTTTCCTGAAGTATTTTACATATTATTATTTTTTTTAGACACAGTAAAGTTAAATTTTGATATGAAAAATCCACCTAAACAACTATCAAACGGATTTTTGCATCCTCATTAAAATGTAATAAGCACTCTATTATTACACACTTCTCCTCACATCGTAACTCATCCTCGCACCAGCATATTGCTCCAGCAATAACTATAATATTTCAGAATAAATACACCGTGAGACATAACCGTTCCGCTGAATGTCGAGCCATTATGATACAATAATATTTGCAAGATGGCTGCCGCCCCTTGCAACGGTTTATCATAACTAAGGGGCCTTGGATCTTTGCGATTTTGTCGTGCGACTATTTTGTCGTAGTTTCGTAGCTGTTAAGTTTTCAATGTGTTCAGTTTTTATATTACTTTCTTTATGAATGGAATAATTAATTATTTATTTGCACAGATAGTAGGTTGGTGGTTTTACGTGTCTTATAAAATAATATAATCAATGCTTTGGTAAATTACAATAAAAAAATCTAAATAGGAAAACTTTTGCAGCAGATTTTGGTACCCGTAACAGTAAAGTGAGAGTAATGTATCAAATAAGCACCTGCTGTATTGTTAAAAACATTAACGACGAAAGCTTTATCAAATCGATTGGTCGTGGTTGTGTGCAATTTTCTAACGTAACCTACTACTAAGTACTACATAGTACCTAATTCTAACAAGACTATTTCTCTCGACAGTCTCGATCATCTTATGCCAACTTTTTCAAATCCACGATAAAGTCGCAAATGTCCAATGAGCCTTACAGATCCCCTTGCAACCCTTGTTAAATTAGCCGTCAGTAATGTGTCGGCGGCGGGATGATTTGTGGCGATCGCCGCCGATAACCGCGCTGCTAATACCGCCTTGTAAGAGGGGACAATATACGGGCGCCACTAGTTTAAGTGGTTCAAAAAAACGTAGAGAAAATTGGCGAGAATAGCACTTTTTAGAAATGTCAAGTGCGGTGTAGTAGTGACGTATATACGTTATCCTAATATAATAAGACTAACTTTTACCCGCGATTTCGTACACGCATATCCCGTTTTTCCCCTTTCCCGTAGGATTTTCGGAAAATCCTCTCTTAGTGCTCCCCTACACTCCCCAAGGAACCTACCTACTAAATTTCAGCCTTCTACGACTGATAATTTCGGCTGTGCTTTGTCTGTCAGTCACTCTTGTATCAGTCAGTAATGGAAGAATTTATATAATTATATTGATTGATTCTACCGTTATTGACTAATTGAGAAAGTGATCACACCACGCACAGCTGAACTACTGGTTGTAGATAGCTGAAATTTGGCATGTAGCTTCCCTGCACTCCGTAGGGAAGCACTAAGAGAGAATTTCCCGAAATTCATACGGGAACGGAAAAAAACGGGACATGCGAGTACGAAGTCGCGGGAAAAAGCCAGTTAGACATACAGTCAAATAACTTACTCTCGCTTACTTTTCATTTTTAACTGGAGAGTTCATTTTAAGAATAAATGACTGTGGTGAAGAAGGTAGGTATAAAAACAATGTGAACAACAACGATAAAAACAGTATTTTCATATTTTAAATGGCTACGCTCACGCTTGGAACGAGAAGCTATGAATTAATTAAACCTAAGTACTAGCAATAATCATAAACAATCTTGTTTTTGCCTACATTTTCAAGCTTAGACAATTATTTTGTATACAAAATAAAAAAGGCCGACGACATTAATGAAACAAGCACTTGAACTCAACAAAAGCCCTAGAAACCTAATAGCGCTCGTACAATAAAATATGAGAGCCCCTGACGACAAAATCCGAATAAAATCTAACTGATCCAATCACGCCTACTCTTGACATTTCAATTCAAATTGCGAACTAAAATGGCGGCCATTTTCCGAAAAGAGCCGAGTGCGATCGGGTGATTTCGGGACTTGGGTAACAGCTTCATTGCCCGGGGATCCCTCGTTATGCCCGGGAGTGCCCGGACAGGGTCCGCAATAGGCACCTCTATAGATTTACGAGCCCAATTCCCGTTTTTCTGAACATAAAACATGTCTGCTTTTAGTTTTTGCGGTAGGCCTTCAAATATACAATCCTATTTTTGCTGAACGTGCAAATATTTGGATAGTTTGTTTTGCTCCATTTTATTTTGTTTTTTAAACCACGTGTGTTAAGCTTCGCTTTGCAAGAAAAAGTATGTGATAGTGTCCACTGCAACCCACGGACACGCTACGCATCAATTGACGTCATTTGTACATCCTGGCTTACTTGAATAAGGCGCTCACATAGCTCAACGCTGCCAACGCCATGCACGCTGTGCATGCAGTACACGAATATTAACCCGACTTTACAACTGTATCGCTACGTGACACAGTTTGAGATACACCTTAGGCCAGGGAGGCGTGTGAAGTGTGTACTGCAGTGGAAACGTAGACCTGCGTTGTCAAACAAATGAATCCCCAGGCACGGCCACGCGTCGCATTTCAGCGGGTCTAAAAAGGCCACTTTAGGAGGATCAGAAAGCACTTCACGCTACCCGTCACTGTCAAATTTTCGCAATCAACCTTGAACCTAATGCGTTAGCGATAAAGATGAAAATGAAAATTTGACAGATTCTCCTAAAATGGCCTTTTTAGCCCCGCTGAAATGCGTCGCGTGGCCGTGTACAGCGTCCCCCGCGTTTTCACGTAAAATGTTAATCATTTATTTCACACGGGACATAGTAAAGGTCATCAAAGGGCTAGAATATATTATTAAATGCTTAACAATTGCCTACCAAGTGACCCTAACCTAATAACCTACTGCTGCTAACTTGTAGAACAAGCGAGGAAAGGTCGAGAGCTTCGTCACGACATACTTGATCTCTTCTCGAGCCGCGATTCTAAGCGGACGTGTTTTGTGTTGTTTGTCATGAATTGCCTCTAAATAATTACAAATATTACTTAACATAAAAACTTGTGGACTCAGTCTAAATGAGTAAAGTGTGTCGCGCGTGTTAATTTTGCAAGTTACAACTTTTTCACAGTGCACGATGAACTAATTACTTTTATACACAAAAATAGTGCTGTGGTAGTTATGTCTAACCAAGGGTTTAGCCCCTTTGGTCGTAGCCAACTAATGCGGCGAAGTCCACCACCTCCTCCATCAACCTCTGACCAAAACCAACCAGTTGAAACGGAACCCCCCCCATCCACGGAGGATAACTTACTGGCTGATGTCATCGCTACGCCGGAGATCCAGAAATGGTTAGGATCCATAGAGACCTGTTTAAATGAAGTTTGCTCTACTGTTGCGGAAGGAAAAATGAACTCTGACCAGAAGCTCCGCGTCACCAATCTTTGTAGAAAAGTCGCACATGGGACATCTCAAATGGCTGTCCTATACCAATCCCTGAAACAAAAATCTATTCAGGCCTACAGCACTATCCAGTTCCTTCAAGAACAGCAGGTCGTTGCAAACACTCTGCACCAATTCAAAGAGGTCGTTGATAAAAAGATAACGCAACCAGACCCTAGTTCTTATGCCAATATGGTTAAAAAGGGTACAGATAATTTTATTCGCCCAGCTAATTTTAGTTCCGTTGCCATCTATCCTACCGATAAGAAACATTCAAGTGACGATACAAAAACACTCGTACAAAAAATTATCTCGCCGGAGGAACTAAAACTTCGAGTCCGTAGCCTAAGAAAAATTAGGAATGGAGGCGTTATTATTAGCACGGATAGCAAAGACGACATTGCTAAATTAAAAAGTTCGGAGAAACTGGTCTCGTCAGGCCTTAAAATTGAAGAACCGTCAAAACGCCGCCCCAGGATAGCAATAATTGGTGTCCCCGTAGCTCTCAGTGAAAAGGAGGTGTTGGATTGCGTTTATGAGCAAAACCTGTCTGAAAAATTGCCGAAAACTACTCGAGAAGCCTTTTTAGACACAATAAAAATGAGCCATAAGTCCGGAAAGAAAGATCGCCCAACATGTAATTATATAGTTGAAGTCCCTCCCAGCATCAGGAAAATACTGGTGAACCAAGGCCGTATTTTTATAAATTGGACATCATGTCCAGTTAGAGATTTTACATTGGTGACCAGGTGCTTCAACTGCCAGCAGTTCGGTCACGCAGCCAAGTTTTGCCGCGAAACGTCTCCAACATGTAACCTCTGTGGTGAGACGGGACACTCGTTCAAAGATTGCAGCAACAAAACTTCTCCTCCTCAGTGTGCAACGTGCAAACGTTTTAAGCGGAAACATGATCACCCAACTGGTGACGTGAATTGCCCAGCACGAAAATTCGCTGAGGACAATTATATTAATTCCATAGACTATGAAGGCGCCTAAGAGCGCCACCAAATATTTTTATAAATTCGCACATAAAAAGTAGATAAGTTAGTTTTAGTATTATGACTAATCAGCTAATCAGTGATCTAGACAGTTTTTCAGTGTCCGAAGCAAGAATCTGTAATCTTGAGGAGTGCAAAAATCTTCTTCGCGTAGGTAAGAAAATGTTAACAGTGCTCACACAAAATATTCGTAGTATAAACCGTAATTTTAACGGCCTTGAAGTGCTGTTACAGAATCTTGAAATAAGCTGTGACATTATTGTGTTAACAGAATGTTGGCTCTCCGAACAAACAACGAATATACCATCGCTAGAAGGCTACAACTTACACAAAACCAATAGCCACATTAATCAAAATAGTGGACTAGTTGTGTACATAAAAAATAATTTAGAAGCAGTGGTAGAGGAACCCTTATTTCAAGACTGTAACTGTTTGTTAGTTAAAACTTCCCCCGATACGGTATTTATGGCCATTTATAGACCACCATCTCAAAATATTGACAGATTTCTTGACTCGCTTAACATAAACTTGGATATAATATCATCTTTTAAAAATATAATACTTTTAGGAGACATTAACATCAACATTGCTTCCGGGAAAATTGATACTCATGCACATAACTATCTGAACATCTGCACATTTCATGGACTTCTACCAGCTTATTATTACCCAACGCACCAGAGCGGCTCATGCCTCGACCATATCATTATAAAGTCAAAAGCGCCGTCCATAACACTAGTTACTAATACGTCACTTACTGACCATCAAGCTGTTTTACTAACATTGCAAATACCTTCACCTAGAAAAAATTGCATGCGCAGCTATTCTAAAGTCAACATGACTAATCTTGAAAATGACATACGAGCAATTAATTTCGACCCAGTTTATAGTTTGAGTGACCCAAATATTTCATTACAGTGTTTCATTGATTTGTTACAATATGCGATTAAGAAGAACACTTTAACAAAAGTAATACCTAGAAAGTACAATAACATTAAACCATGGATTACGCCCGGACTTGTTCGCTGTATCAGACATAGAGACCGACTACACCAAAAATGTAAACTTTCCCCTGAAAATGAAATACTATTAGTCACTTATAAGCGATATAGAAATTTCTGCAACAATCTGTTGAAAAAACTAAAAAAGCAATACGAGAAAGATCAACTACAGAAGGCAGGGAAAAATAATAAGCTTATCTGGAAATTTATTAAAAGTAACACATTTAGATCCAAAGACTCAGAGCCTCCGCTTGATCTTTTAATAACCGACCTTAACCCATCCGCAGCGACAAATAAAGCAAACAATTACTTTATTAACGTTGGGAAAAATCTGGCAGAAAAAAACCTATCGCACAGAATGTCTTCTTTTCAAAGTCCATCTATGCCTCATACTACACTGTACTCTTTTGTACTATTAGATACGGACGTGAGTGAAGTGATAGGTATAATAGACGGGTTAAAGGACGTCTGCGCCGTCGGTTGGGATGACATTCCTAATTCTGTACTTAAAAAACTTAAATATCAAATTGCCCCTCCACTAACTCACATTTTTCAGATATGTTTAACCCAAGGAATATTCCCAAAATTGCTAAAAAAAGCAGTAGTCACCCCCGTTTTCAAATCCGGAGACAAAACCTGTGTTACTAACTATAGACCTATTTCAGTACTAACGGGACTTTCAAAGATTTTGGAAAGAATCATTAACAACAGACTAGTAAAATATCTTGAAAATAACAAACTACTGTCAGATCAACAATTTGGTTTTAGGCCTAAAAGATCAACGAGTCAAGCAGTACACAAATTGACAAATTTTATAAGTAAAAATCTCGATAATGGCATGCATACCATCGGGATCTTTTTAGACCTTGCCAAGGCTTTTGACACTATTTCTTGTTCTCTTCTATTACTTAAGTTGGAAAAAATTGGCATAAGAGGAGCTCAGTTAAAATTGTTAGCGGACTATCTTAGCGACCGTTGCCAGTCTCTTAAAATCGGTGAGTACACGAGCTCTGAACTTAAAAATAGTAACTATGGAATCCCACAAGGCAGTATTTTGGGGCCCACATTATTTTTAATATATATAAATGACCTTTGCCGCTTACAACTTCAAAATGGTTTAATTATGTCATATGCGGATGACACAGCTCTACTGTTCTCAGGTAAATTAAGAGCTGATGTGTATGAACTTGCTCAGAATGGCTTTAATATTGTGTGTAATTGGCTACATAATAATCTATTAACGTTAAATCCAGATAAAACCAAATGTATTCTATTTTCAATGAGAAATACTAACACGATGCTTACTAACCAAAACATTCGCGCGCACAATTGTAACACAAACGGTGACACAACATGCACTTGTCCTACTTTAACTAAAGCTGACCACATCAAATACCTCGGCGTCACGATTGACACAAACCTAAATTTCCGTAAACACATCGATTTATTATGCACTAGAGTGCGTAAGTTAACATATATTTTTAAGAATTTACGGGACATAGCCGACTACAAACTAATTAAACAGGTTTATTTGGCTTTGTGTCAATCTATTCTTGCATACTGCATAACTTCTTGGGGTGGGGCCGCAAAATCAACTTTAATACTGCTAGAACGTGCTCAAAGAGCAATTCTAAAAGTCGCTACACGTCGCCCGTTCAGATTTCCTACACACCAGCTTTATATGGCATGCAACGTCCTAACAGTTCGACAACTTTTTGTTCTAAGTATAGTTTTACTGCAGCACACTGAACTAGATTTTATACCTGTACCTTCAGACAAGAGAAGAAAGGATCTGGTCTGCACGAACCCTCAGACTAAACATGCTTTCGCAAAAAGATTTTATTTATTTCTAGGACCTTTCTTATATAATAAATTTAATAAATTGCTTAAGATATATAATGTAAGTTATAATAGGTGTTACATAATGTTATCTGATTATTTAGCAAAACTAAATTACTCGGACACGGAAAAACTACTAGAAGTGTTAACCTAAGCAGCTGACTATACTGTAATTACTCTAATTTAATATCTATTATTTTATGATAATTTTAGTTATATATATAATATAAACATTTCCCATAAGCCTAGTTTGTAATAAGGTTTCGCAAAATATTGTATAGCTTAGATATTGAACATTATGTAAATTTAATTCATTGATTGAATATGTACTTTCGTAGAGGAGATGGCCTGAAACACAGGTTTATATAAACCTAGATCAGGTAACGCACTACATTACCTTTAGAGTTCTATTTATGACTGTAATATTAAAATTTCATAGCCATAGTATATTTCCAAATTATTATAATTCTATTATAGGCCTAGACTAATATATACCTACTACTGAACCATATGTACACTTTTTGTGAACTTGTTATTTCAATAAAATTTATTATTATTTATTATTATTAAATTTATTATACTGCGATTTATCAACATTTAACGTTGTTTATAGAGCTTAGCTTGTAGCCATTAGTAATAAATTAAAAATAGGTAAGAGATTTTATTTCAAGGAATATAATATAATATACTGACGGTCCGTATGGTATATTTTCAGTCACGAGGTATCGTGGGTTTAGTTGCCGCAAGCTCGGTTGAGTGTGAGGTTTGATTCCCGGGTCGGGCAATGAGTTATTGTTATATGATAAATAGTTTTCCATGAGGAGCTCGTGTCTAGATTATAACAGCTGCACATGTCGATAATCAAGGTTAAGCAACGCTTGCCAAGGCTGGTATGTGGATGGGTGACCATCTTAACACACCGAGTTTCCTCCGTGCCTCGGAAAGCACGTTAAGGCGTTGGTCCCGGCTGTCATTTGTAGAACTTTGGCAGTAGTTACGGATAGTCAGAAGCCAGTAAATCTGACTCCAGTCTTGCCATGAAGTATCGTGTGACCCAGTTAATGGGTTGTGGAGGTCTGGTAGGCAGCTGGTCTTCGTAAAATACTGGTATTCAGCTGAATCCGGCTTGACTGGAAGCCGACCCCAATGTAGTTGGGAAAAGGCTAGGCAGATGGTGATAATGATAATAAATAGTTTTTCATCTGGATTTTCACGCATCAAAGGCAAAATATAAGTGGCAAAATTTGGGTACATCTAAGCTTTGGGAAAAGCAGGCGTGATGCAATAAAATCAAAATATAAAAAACAAACAAAAAGGACGTTACATTATTTTCATGACAGTGGCTTAGTTTTCGAAATAAACAGCTCCTAAGTTAACACGATACCTAAACAAACCCTCAGTAAATTTTCCCCGTAACTGAACCCAATATCCATACATTTTCTCCTGGAGGGAAATAATTTCCACCGGCATCGGCTTACACACAACAATCATTACTTTCACCAAACTACACATCACTCGAAACTCTACACCGACTTGCAGCATCCCATTTATCTATTTACAGTATCCCCCACCGTTTATTTTAACCAAACAGAGTCTAATTTCCTTTGATTTAACAGTACTGATAACTTTGCCTTTGCCTTTAACTAACAACTTTATTTCAACGAGACAGAGTCTGGTTTCCTCTGATTTAGCAGCTTTGCCCAGTTTTTCCATAAGAGATGGCTTCATTTGCGCGGCGTTCCCTACAGTGTACAGCGTTCTACACGAGTACACTGTCGAGCAATTACTGTGGTGTCTTATTACACGTCCGTGCAAATTTAACGACCCCACTAAGATATTTGTCTGGGAATGTTATGTTGGGCTAGTTTTTATTAAGGTTTTTATGATGGTCTAAGTTTACGAGTTTATGAACTTGGTTTATGGTTCATTAAAACCCTGGTTCCAGAAATATTAATCCATTAAATCATCATCATCTACCTAGCCTTTTCCCAACTACATTGGGGTCGGCTTCCAGTCAAACCGGATTTAGATGAAAACCAGTATTTTACGTGGAGCGACTGCCTACCAGAACTCCACAACCCATTAACTGGGTAACACGGTACTTCTTGGCAAGACTGGAATCAGATTAACTGGCTTCTATCCGTAACGACTGCCAAAGATCTACAAATGACAGCCGGGACCAACGGCTTAACGTGCTTTCCGAGGCACGGAGGAAACTCGGTACGTTAAGATGGTCACCCATCCACAGACCAACCTTGGCAAGCGTTGCTTAAATTTGAAGATCGACCCGTGTGGCTGTTGTTATCCAGCCAAAAGATTAACTTCATGCCTACTTAACCAAAATTAGGGGTAGCTTTTGGCATTTTGGTCCACACATACATTTAACAGTTTTTAAAATCACCTTATTCTGCAAAGTTAAAAACTTTCGTACATAATGTAACTCTAAGCTTTACTTCCAAAGCTGGAATTTTACAGAAACTAAACCATTTAGTCTCTTCCCCAGAGTCTTCTTAAAAGCAACTACAAAAATACATCACCGGGTCGTGCCCATAAACATTCGCTTGAAAGCTATTTCCACCACAGGGGAATCGAATAAATATTAAACGAAAACTCTTACGAACAGAACTGTAAATATTCCTGAAGCATTGGAGAGCTGTCGTTATAAAACTGACTGAAAATACGTTTCCACACTCCACAACTATTGAAAATAAAATCGACTTGGCTATATTTTCCGATACTTGCTCACAGAGGCAAAATTACTTGTATGGTCAGCAACGGTTAGCTTTTAACTCCTGAAATAGCATGTGGATGAACTTTCTCGTAACATTATACTACTAACTTATTTAAGGAGAGATTTATCGAGGATACTGTTTCGCCAGTTTTGTTAAACTCTCATATGGAAAAGGCTTGTAAGAGGGCCATCGGGCACAACTATAGACACATTCTATACTTATTCATATTTCTTTATCGTACCTACCTGCGTCTTATAAAATAATGGGGTATTTTACTAAAAAAATCTAATTAGTCCGTCTGATAGATTTTCAAAAAATATTCGACACATATATTTTCTTTCTTCACGTAAACAAAAAATGGAGGAGATACAGCGAGTTGAAGACACGCGTGACTTCATCTGGCTTGGTAAATTTGGTATATTTTTACTAAGCCAGATGACGTCACGCGTGTCTTCAACTCACTGTATCCTCTTTATTATTTGTTTACGTGAAAAAAGAAAAAATACGTGTCGAATATTTTTTGAAAATCTATCAGACGGACTAATTAGATGTTTTTAGTAAAATACCCTATTGCGAAATCTTATATAGGTACTCGTACTTATAGTATGTTGTCTATTTATTTGTCAATACGACCTCAGAAATCAGTACTAGCGTGACCTAAGAAAACCGAATGCTTTCAACGACGCCAGTTTCTAAATCAGGAGCAGGTTTATTGAATCACGAACTGACAACTTTAAATCTATTCTGATTTAAATAAAAAGTCGTATAAAACGACTGCCGTTCCCAACCGTACGTTTGTAGGTATTTGTGAACTACGTATTCTGTAGAGGAGGTCGGGGAGCCTCCTTTGAGAGGAGAGAGGGGTGAAGTGGCCGCCCAGGGTGAAGAGGGTTTAGCGATCAAGTGCTTTGCGATAGAATTGGGTTCGAGAGTGACAATTTCCTTTGTTGATTCACGAATTATGTGTGGGAAGAGTTGGAGCTTTATTAATCCAAGTTGTATGAGTTTAGTTAGGTTAGGAAACACCGGCTCTCACAATCCTCGGTCAAGTGTGAGAAGGAACACCGGGGTGGTTTTTAGTCAGTAAGAGTCTGACAGACCCCTTCGCCCGCTCCAGGCGAGGGGACATCCATGAGGATTTTCCACCCCGGCAACAAAAAAAAACACCGGCCTCATTTAGTTTGAACGAACCAAAAAAGATTGATGTGTAAAAGAATTATTTTTAACCTATTTACAAAATAAATATCATCCTAATATATACAATTCTTTCGTTACTGTGTGAGTGACTGAGTGACTGCCAGACAACACACAGCCGAAACTACTGGCCGTAGGAAGCTTGGCACGTAGCTTCCCCACACTCCATAGAGGAGCAGTAAGAGAGGATTTCCCGAAATTCCTACGGGAATGGAAAAAACGGGATCTGCACTTACGAAGGGAAAAAGCTAATTTATAACAAGATTCCTATCTTGTCAAGGTTATACCATGTGCCTATTAACTAATGAAGCTATGAAGTTGGAGTGACGCGATGGTGCATAGGCCGTCACTGGCACGCCATGCTTTACAACTGTCATTCAGCTAAGTGGTTATATGTATTTCCATTAATATTGATAGACTCATGTTCCACCACAATCTCTCCTGATGGTAAGCGATGATCTGGTCGTCAATGGAGCTTGCTTGTCTAGAAGTATACTACTCACTTTTGACTCTCTCTCTCTTTTGAATACTCTCAGGTTGTTGCTATCAGGGAAAATAGACTCCGGCAGAAAATTCTATTCCTTAGCTGTATGCACTATGAAAATTCATAGTTCAAAACGTTCAGTGTTCGCAAGCTTATGTTTAAACGTATGTACGAGACTGCTTGGCTACCACAAGCCAGTTACCCCTGAGGCTCCTTTCTCTGGCGCCTGTAGGCACCATAAAATAATTTGACTCAGTTCGGGCTTGATTGTTATTAAAACCATTCTTAAGGGTGCTCTCTCGGAAAAGCTTAAAAATAGCGCGCAGATGATGCAGTTTTTCGTCGGCTTTAACTGAGAAATTAATATTTTTTTAAATAATTAGTAATCAACACAATATTGCACGTAACTTGATTTAGACAAAATTTATGTATCGGTATCACATAATACGCAAAAAAATCACCAAATCGTTGAGATGAAACAATTTTACTCCTTCATTTTTTAACAAAAGACAAAAAAAAAATATCTACTGCTGTGCAATACAAACGAAAATAACTTGGTTTTACTACTTTTAAATAATATGTATTTGTTTTATTATAGAAAATTAAAAACACGGGTAGCGGAGTAGCGTGAAGAAGTGTAGTTAGCTCCGTTTGTATGCACAAGATCATTGGCATACAAGCCTTAAAGTAAGACAGAATCCCCGAATAGGAACGTAAGAAATATACATTCAAACTCAAGCATTTATTTCAATTAGACTATTTACAGGCACATTATTGTCAAAGTTGGTCGGTCAAAAAAAGAATGAAGCTATTTATTTGCACATTCCAAAGCGTAGAGATGCTATGGAGAAGAACATGCAAGAAACTACACGGACACTCTTTTTGATTCTCATTATAATTTAGGCTGCTCTAAAATTCAAACATTAGCTAAGTTTCTGATATCCCTAAAATTTACCTTATATTGCTTCATATGGCTTCTTGTGAATAACATAAACCCAATATTTTGTGTTTACGTACGTAGTTACCTATTAGGTATTCTGTGTGAGGAGGTCGGGGCTCTTTGAGCACAGAGTAGGGAGAGCGGGGCGCAGTGGAAGCCCTCGGGCCCAAGTGATCAAGTGCTTTGAGTTAGGTAATCGTGTTTAAAAAATAAAATAAGTGTAGAGTTTCTGGCTAATTGGTATTTTATAAATATGTGTGTATAATAATTCGAGCAGGCTAGTCGTCTCAAAATATTAAAAGTGATGTAAAAATTAAGTTATTACCTATTTATAATGAACGAAGGACATTTTTATCGAAGTAAATGAAATAGAATATTTCAAGATTTAAAGAATGCAGATATGAAGAATTATTAATTCAGCTCCAGTGTTTTTGGCCAAAAATTTACGACCAAGCCTTTCGAACCCGAATAGTGATATTAAAAAAAAGCAAATAAATAACCTTGATACCTTCGTAAACCGGGTGCCACAAACTACTGCCATGGGCACAACTGTCTGATAACATCACGAATGCATGGCCTCCAGCTTAAATAAATAAGGCCTGGAACCCTTCAACCCAAACAAGATTACAGCTGACTTACGTAAACTTTTCCCACTGTGCCCCGCTCCCCCCGCCTCCCCTGGGACTCGCGATATAATCCAGTTTGCCCCGTTCTCCTCTCAAAATGAAACGCTAACAAAAATACCAAGCTATTTAATACCGCAGCAACCATTTTATTAAACTTCTATTTGTGTAGCAATAAGGTCGAGTTTGGATTATCTGAACAGCAAGAAGAGCGCTTTTTATATTTTTTAACATGTCAAGTTGACGTTGAAAGTTGTTGGTATTATTTTGCGATGACAATGGATTCTTTCGTATTGGACCGAGTTAAGAAGTTTGTCATCATGTCGTCTCATGTTTCAAGTTAATTTACTTTGTGAAAGTAGATTGACAACGACTGCAATACCCACTTAGTTCCTCGATGTTTTTTTGCAAGGCGTTTTTGTTTAGTTTTTTTTTTTCGTTCTTAGAAGTGGTTAAAACGGTGACGGCATTCGTGATACAGGGTGATCCTAGTACGAATGTCAAAGCAGTTTTGTGACACCTTAAGTGCACATTTAACTTCTGACAAAAAGAGACTTTCAGTCTTCTTCTTATCGTGTGGGCAGTAAGGTCTAACGACACCACACACCGGTGTCGAAGTTTCTAAACCGCCTCAAGGGCCTCTGACATGGTTTATTTGACGACCGCCATTCGATGGCCGGAACCACCGGCTTATATGTGCCTTCCGAAGCACGGAATCATCTTTGGATCAGACAATCAGGTGATTCAAGCCTGCAATGTCCTAGCCAAAATGAAAACAACTTTACAAAGTATGCTCTTCACGAGGGAGTCGAACCCACGACCGACAGTTCACAAGGTAAACGCCTAAACCACTCAACCACGGAGGCAGTTTTTACCATTTTTTTTTTTTATAAAGATGCCTTTTTTTGTATTTTGAAACACAGTGCATTGGCGACTTGAGGTGCAAGATTTAGAGCAGATTAAGTGAAACTTTCAATAAGAACGTTCAGTAAGAAGAGTAAAACCCTGACTAAGTCAAACCACAACTATCTACCATCTCCATTATTCAAAAGAAAGACAACACAATCTTTACCAAGTATCTATTACAACCCTATGACAAAAAAACTTACAACATACAAAACAAAAGCTGACAGACTGTACGTGGGCTGAAGTAGTGGTGGGGTCGACTGCGATACGGCACGCTCGAGAGCCCTCGACCTCTGCGGAGAGACGCGGTGCCACGGACTTTTTAATTGATTTCATGGTGGCATGGGGTGCAGTGTGTTATGAAGAATTGTAAGTTTTGATTGGGTTGTCATGGGGTGGAATGGTGAATGAGTGGAACTGATATGAAAAGTACATTTTCTGATTGTGCACTTTTCTATCAATCTGTTTCTGTACCTCTGAAAATCTTTCAGATACATCATGCTGATTTTTCTGAGAAAGGTCATATGTTTCAATCCCATGCAAAACCAGTTACTTATGTTCATAACTTAACCATTTTACAAGTTAAGTGAACACCACACATTGCTACTTATACGAATACCCTAATCTCTTCAAAGTTAGAGTGAACAGGCTTCTTCTGGGTAAGCTCGCTCCAGCGTAGACTTTGTCTCTGTCATCTCTGACATAGACTAGAGTCATGAGCAAACCAATTTAAAAAAAAAAAAATTATTAACGGCTCACAGAAAATTGAATTTGACTATCGCCAACCAAAACCACATCCACATACAATAAATACACAGCTATTAAAATGGTACCTAATCATTTAATAAAATAAATCCTAATGAAGGTAGAAAAACACACCCTTACCCCATGTATTTGGAAGTGATTTTTAAAACAAGAAAAACTCATTTTGAAGTCCAAACCAAACCTTTCCAACTTTCATGAATTTTCCAGTACAATTTAGTTAAAATATATTTGCGTAGTCCCGTGCAAACAGTCGGTACTTTGGTCGCTCTCTATCAAAGGCGCCGCGGGACTCGCCTCGGCTTTTGTTCCCTCTCAGCAGGTTTACTGCTCCTGACAGCTGCCGAATTGTCTCTGTAGGATACTGTGACAAAGGAATTACAGTTATATTGGATACGTTTGAAACAGGTATCATGTCATTAGAACAAAAATATACGTCTGTACTAGTTGCTGACCTCGTCACCGCCCGCGTGGATTTGGCCCTCTTCGTAAATTATAACCTATGTGTTACTCTGATGTAAATACCTAACAGCTGTACAATAGTTGCATGGAAATCCCTGTAATAGTCTTTGCATGGAAGAGTCAAACGTTCTCGATCCTTATAGCGCTAATTTTGTAAAATTTGTGCAAAGCCATTATAAGCATATTATCACAGCGTTTTCCCGGAAGGGTTAGGCAAGGTGTAGATGTAAGTATTTCATGATGATCATCATTTCAGCCGAAAAATATCCAGGCCTGGACTGAGACCCCCAAGTGCCACCACATCGACTGGTTCTGTGCGTCTCGCATCCAAGATTTCCCGCGGCGTTTACCATCTTATAAGAATCATAATATTAATCACACAACAATCTGTAAAATTTAATTTTCATATTTATTGCTAAAGCATTAGGTTCAAAGTTGATTGGGAAAATTTGATAGTGGCAGGTAACATGATGTGCTTTCTGATTCTGCTAAAGTGGTCCTTTTAAACCATCAGAACATTCCACCTTGTGGGATGTCTTCCGGTACGCAGTTGCCACTGCAGAACCATATAACTCCATAGACTATCAGTTCTGCGAGCAATATGCACACAAAGTTTGACGATTCATAAAGTAAATTAGATATGTAATTCCATTTCAATATTTTCCCATTCGTCACGCCACTTCGCGACACATTGCCTCTCGTCAACAGTTATAATAGTTCGTTCTACGACCCTTCCACAGCACACCTACCCACTCTCCCCTATGCACCGATCAAAGCGGTAGGGTAGCCTCGCCCCGTGTGACGTCACAGCGGTGCATCGCACTGCCCCGACAGTCGTCACCTTTGTGATAATGTCACTTATTGTTCCCCGGACAGATGTAGACGGAAACATGAATAACTAGCATTTGCCCGTAGGTTTACTTGCATTAATAAAAGTTCTCCAAAAATACAGTCTCCAGGGTCTTATCTGTTTCTGTACAAAATTTAATCAAATTCGGTCTAGCGATTTAGGTCAGAAAGCCTAACAAACAAACTAGCTTTTGCCCGCATATCCCGTTTTTTCGCGTTCCCGTAGCAATTTCGGAAATCCTTAGTGCTCCCCCACACTCCCTAAGGAACCCACATGCCAAGTTTCAGCTTTCTTCGACCAGAAGTTTCGGCTGTGCGTTCTGTCAGTTATTTACTCACTCAATAACGGAAGATTTTTTATACATATTAGGATTGTTCTACGATATCTGATACACTGTTCGTCGTACAACAATCTAGGTTAAGTACATCCGTTAATTATGTCAAGATGTCAACCCAGAAAGACGTGAAACTTCTTCTGCTCATAAAATAACATCAATGAAAAATACAGTGAATAATCCAGAAGGTTACTCCAGCAGACTGTATAATTACTTCACTTACTAATAATTTAGTACATCCGTGAGCTCAAATCCATTCAGTATTTACGTCCAAAACCCTATATTTATTTCATACGAACAAAAATATAGCACGACTGGAAAATATTCGCAAAGTGCTCACCAAAAAAGCGTATAAAAAATTCAAAGGCTCTCCCCTCACTAGACCGGGACAGGTCACTCTGCCCCTCTCCCCCGGGAGAGGGCGCCTCCCCCGCGAAATTAACTCGCCCTAACTCACCTGCCCTTTGAAGAGCCGCCTGCACACCTAAACGATATATTGGCGTCTGATAGCTTTATAGTTATTTCGTAAGGAGTATTGAAAGATTTTTTCTTATCAGATCAAATTAACAAGAGACATTTAATCATGTGTTAATCGTTCTTACCTATAAGCAGTAATAAAAAATAGGATGTTAAGATAAACCTTTCCGAGTAACTTTGTAAACACATCTACAACGATTTAACCCGATTATTCGAACTAAACCTAGTATTATTTTATGGCTCGGGGTAACAAAGTCCATCTGAGAACAAAGGAAGTAATGCCCGGAGCAATCTTGATCAAAGGTGAGAAAGGAAAGTAGCTGAATAGGTTTCAGACACGGTTGGCGCAGTGGTTGAGCGATTGACTGCTGCGCTGCGTGTCGTGGGTTCGATTCCCGCACGGAACAGATATTTGTATGGCCTACTGATAGTTGTTCCGGGTCTGGCTGTTTGTGTATGTGATATTATATGTATGTAAACGCACCCACGATACAGGAGAAATTCCTAGTGTGGGGCAACGTTTTGTTTAAAAAAAAAAAAAAAAAAAAAAAAAAAAAAAATATTTGGGCATAAAACATAATCAGAATGTTTTTTGGCAGAGCTATAACATTCTAATATTAGCATAACTGAGCTGTTTTAAACATGTTATGAAATGCTTACTATTCATATATATTTAATGTTAAGTCTATTCAAATTTAAAAGTAAATTAAACCTTATGTAAGTGCCTTACATTCTTTAGGTGCGACATATTCTAGTCCTTGGTGACGTAGGCTTATGCTATTTTCAAGATATCTAGGTTCACATTTTATTTTATTGATTGGGACACCAACAGCTACTACAATCACATACAAAACTATAAATATAAAACATTTCTTTGTCTTAGAATCCTTTTTCTCCTATAAAATATTTTTAGACTCTCAACCCAAACTTTTGTACGATATGAAAGGACAAAAAGAATGCCCAAAGGCTTTTATGTCAGAAAAAAACTGCTTTTTCACAAGATTTTTGAGAAAGGAGAAATGTTTTGGGATGAACTTTTTCTAGCGAAGTTGTCAAGAATTTTTAGACCGTTTTCTGTAAGTGCTATGAGACCCTTATTTTAAAAGGCATTGCTGACAACACGAAACTAGAGGAAAGGCGGAATTGCTTTCTCAAGTGTTTGTCGAAATGTCGCACTATGACTGTTATAGTGATCGTTTTTATAGTTTTTTCCGAGTTTCGGGAAACGTGTTATGCGTGAAGTTAGTGCGTCTTTTTTATCTTATTAGCATAGGTTCGTTTTTTGTCATTGTTTTGTTACTTTTATTAATTTTAGAACTCAATGTATATCTTTGGCGAAAATAAAATCAAAAACCATTCGCACAACGGGGTAAAGTGTAACGATTAAATAAATTACTACAGGCCACTACAACAACATAGCGTGTTAAAACAATAAAATTGCATTTTAAATTAGACGGGTGTGGAATAAATGCAACGTGTAAATAAACACACAAAAAAAAACAAACAATAATTACAAACACGACAGCTTTCATGCAACAATGTCGTGTGCCTGTACACTCCACGGGGAGTCCGTCTCCCGTAGAAATTGCAATTTCATTTCATTTTAATGCGACTGTTTACCTTCTATATAATCCAGTTAGGGGGTGAGCAGAGCCCCAGCTATTACGTATTTCTGTCACGGCACAGTTCTTGTTAGACTAAACAGAGATAATATTTTAAAAACGCTGTGCGATAAATTGTGTTATTCTTTGTATCGAGAAGACAGAGCGCCTCTCTTGTGAGTAATACAGTATAATCGATTTCTTTTGTTAGGGTACGCTGTGTTCATTTACTTCCCGACGGGAAAACACGCACAAGTCATCTACCTATAATAATATAATCCTACCTTATCGTGATATCTCGTACCATTTCCAATTAAGTTTCGTAAGCTGACAAATATATTTTTTTTGCAAAACTTTGTTTTGCGTGTAAACCTATACCAATTTCGGCACTAAATTAGGGTTTCATACGTTCTTATGAAGGACGGTATGAAGGAGCACAGCTTTATCTATAACAAATTTCCTCAGAATGTATAAGATGATAAATCCATGTCGTACTTTCAAAAAATCTGTAAAGAAACATTTTAGCGGATTTAATTTTGTAGGCTAACGTCGGGTACTGGAGTACTGATATCTAACCTAACCTTATATTTGTGTAACCGTCGCGTCGCCTAATATATTTAAACTAATTCGAAGTAAGTTTTTTGAAATAAAAGTGAATGAAATTCTTTTTGATAAGAAATATTTTTAAACCATAATTATTATCTCCAAATATTGAATTTAGAAATAAGCTAGACACTCGGTGTATGTCTTATTTCTTTGATTAACAATGATTTTGATAGTCATAGTCAATTCTAAACCTAACTCTCTCCTATCAGCTATCACAGTTACAATGACTTAGTTTGTAACATGTAAATAGAACATAATTATGATATTGAGATCGTCCAGACTAATGGATTGATTTTGATTGGTTCTTTAATTTCCGGATTCAGAGGTACTTTATCGGTCGTTTATCTGTTCCATAACCACTAACCAACCAAAGGCGGTATGAGAAATAGCGTTAACGAACAGATAAACGACCTATAAAACTACAGAAATCGCTCAAACTAGATCCTAGCACTGTGTCACGCGCTCGAATACCTACCAGTATCTAGAAATAGAACAACCATTTTACACAAATCAATTACCTACCTCGGTGACTGAAAACGCGTGCGATATTATGATTAATAGCCCTCCGCTCGTTACCGTGACGGCCATTTTGTTTAATAGAGGTAGACCGTAGACGCTGTCGTGAATATAGGAACATACTAGGTTTAATATATATTATCTAGAGTTAGTTCTGCAATACGGGATTCAGGAATGGAGGAGCTCTTGGCTAAATAATAACAGCCGCACGGGTCGATCTTTAAGGTTAAGCAGCGCTTGCCAAGGTTGGTCTGTGGATGGGTGACCATTTTAATATACCGAGTTTCCTCCGTGCCTCGGAAAGCACGTTACGCCGTTGGTACCGGCTGTCATTTGTAGATCTTTGGCAGTCGTTACGGATTTTTAGAAGCCAGTAAATCTGACTCCAGTCTTGCCAAGGAGTACCGTGTTACCCAGTTAATGGGTTGTGGAGGTCTGGTAGGCAGCCGCTCCACGTAAAACACTGGTATTTAGCTGAATCCGGTTTGACTGGAAGCCGACCCCAATATAGTTGGGAAAAGGCTGGGCAGATGATGATGAGGTAGACCGTAGACGCTGTCGTGAATATAGGAACATACTAGGTATAATATATAATGTACAGCTAGTTCTGCAATGCGCTGAACGTCCCGTTGCTGAGTAGAATTGATTATTATAACCTTGAACTTAGACTTGTGTTTATTTCAAATTCAATGCTGTGTTTTATAGTCGTATTATGACACTGTTCGATTTGACCGTGAGCGTAATAATAAACTTACAAAGGTAGGTAGGTATTTTTTTTTCTAGAGCAATGTGTATGAAAACTAATCAGTTTTCGCATAGTTGTTATTTATTTATTCATTCAGTATTATTATTATACACCCTAACAGACACATCGAGGCGATTTTATAATATACATAGAAAACGTTACAAGACAATACAGTTTACGAGAGCCTTCAGGTATGGTAGTTTCGAATGCGATTTAGCTTTTAAAAAGCTTATGTTCAGTATAGGTTGAACTGTGGGTCTATAAAAGCCACTTTAGCAAAATCAGAAAGCTAACCACGCTACCCGTCACTGTCAAATTTTCCCAATCAACCTTGAACCTAATGCGTCAGCGATAACCATAAAAATGAAATTTGACTGATTATTGTGTGGTTAATATTATTTCTAATACTGCTAAAGTGGCCTTTTTAGACCTGCTGGACGTTTAATATTAATATTAATTAATTGAACACATAGTGAACACCTCTAGACAAATGCAGATAACAGCAACCAAACATAAACCCCGGTTTCTGTAATTATGTTCTTTCAAATTCTACATTCAGAAACCAGGGGACAGAAGAAAAACAACAAAGGATTTTAATAATACCCATTTCTTTTGACAAATAAATGGTTCCGTCCTATTCTATTCACCTATGTAGGTAAGTGGATGACACAGCAACCTGACTATCCTCCATCCTGTCCCATTTCCACAAAGCGAACGTTACAGCCCCATATCCGCTCGTAACGGATAATGAAATCATGGTTATGGGGCTGTAACCATAGCTAATGGGGGTGGTAGGGGGTTCTTTATTAGTTCCTATTGTTATCGTGAAATTTGTGAATTATGTCAACTTAGGGGTTTGGTTCGTGAGCGATCATGATGGTGAATCAGCTGTTTATATGCAGTTCCTTAATCCCTAGACGGTAGTTTTTAATATAACATGAACCTATTCTCAAATTGGTTATTGCAATCCATAATGTACACATTCAAATGGTAAAAAAAAAAAAAATAGAAATAGAAGCAAATTTTTAAATCAATGAAAGCATGATTTTTAGGGTTCCGTACCCAATGGGTAACTAACGGAACCCTATTACTAAGCCTCCGCTGTCCGTCCGTCTGTCTGTCTGTCAGCGGGCTGTATCTCAAGAACCGTAATACGTAGACAGTTTAAATTTTCACAGATCGTGTATTTCTATTGCCGCTATAACAACAAATAATAAAAATTAAGGTTCATGGTAAGGAACCTTTCGTGTGCGAGTCCAACTCACACTTGGCCGATTTTTCTATATTTCCTAATTTATACTGAAAAAAAAGGGTCCGCAACTTTATTGGGCACTCCCGAAGGTACGGAGCCTGTGGGAGTACCCGCTGGGACTGAACTTTAAACATCTACATAATGCTGTTTTTATTTAAAGGATTTACGTACGATTTTTTAATTAGATCTGAGGCCGAATATTTTGACGTATAGTAACGTTAACGTAAGTGAATTTTGAATGTGAAAAACTACAACCCCACAGTATGTTGGTGTAATAATATGGCACATACACAATTTATATCATTCAAAAATATGAATATAGTATCTTATTCAAATTAAAAGTATGTGCGAAACGAGTATTGTAGCTGTGGTAAAATTTTACGTGACGTCACAACACGTCAAAAAAATTTTTTTTTTAAATCGGTCCAGAATTGGCGGACTATCGGTGAAAATAAAATTTTTAAAAATTAAAAAAAAATACATACAGTCGAACATAGAACCTCCTCCTTTTTGAAGAAGTTGGTTCACTATCTTGAAAAATATTCGTGCTAGGCCTTCAGTATCACCTCAAACAAGTTCACATTTTTTCTCTTCGTAACATTAGTTTAGTATCCATCGTAAAGTGGTGGTGTCACGGCCCTTCTGATCGGATTTAAGTCGTGATGGTCAAGCTTGGCAGAGACTACCCATCGACGCGGCATATATGTATACAAACATACATGCAGTATCCCGTAAATAGGTACACAAAACATAAAAAGCTCCCCTTCAATTTAATACGCAGTTAAATAGATGCGATGACTGAGCCTTCAACCGTTTGCCTTGAAATTATGCTCCTACGTAAGAGAAACGGTTAAAACCAAAATCTGTATTTTTAACCTTGAAACGAGAACGAAACCATATAAATCATAACTTTTACAAATATCTGCCGCCAATTAAGTTACCCATAACCAACCCTACCTACTCGTACAAATCCTCAACAGTTCTTTAATTTTATTATCTCATATGAATTTGTGTTTTTTGGGTAATTATTTTGCATTCGTCACATTTTGTTTTCCTTTTAATTTGTTGTAATGTATTTTTGTTTATTTTCATGTTTTCTTCCTTGTCAAAATTGATGAACCTACCTAGATAAATAAATGAATGATGTGGTTCCCTATAATTAGAAGCGCACTCTTGTATTTGTCCCTGTCTGTATGTGATTGTGTGGCCTCTGTAGAAGATCCTATAAATAAATAAATCATGGAAATATTCAAGGCCTGAGGACCTTAACAACCAACACTTAACAAAAACGGTACAATAACAAAACACTTGATGTTTGAGCCAAACGCGTCAAGTTCGGGCTTGCGTGCGGCCGCTGTGAGGGCGGGCGGGCACGCCGACACACGCCAACACGACACGGATCGATACCTTCACCTGGGCTTACTGACTGAAGGTGGCGGGGCTTTTCATTCTATTTGGTAACTTATTGGGTTAGGTAACTTTTTGTATAAGTTAGATACGGATATTTTATTGGGATTGACTGAATAAGCTTTTGGCTGAAAATTGTATTGATTATCAAGCGATGTTAGTCGCCTTTATACCAATTTCTTTGGGATCAGTGCAGCATGTATTTATTTTCTTCGATACATCTCTGTTTTAATCATGTCAATAGTGAAGAATATGTTTGTTTGTAATTTATGTTGACGCATTCAAATATGTTAAAAAACTTGCACGTAAGCCACTGAATTTAATTCTGCATTTTGATAAATCGTAGCACTGTGCTACGCCGTAGCGCTTTGTGCTACGAGCTACGAACGTAAAAAGGACACTATTTTTTTAACCAATCTCTATGGTACATATGCATATGAGTTCCTCGGGCGCCAAGTATCCATAACATACCATCACGCCGGTTGTCCTCGAATGATTAAGCAGCAGGAGAATCTGTATTCAGGATCAGAACCCTTTATTTGTGAACATAGGTTGTGTGAGATGTTATACACTATATGAAGTAGGGCAAAATCCCGGGAGCATATACCAATCCAATAAGTAAAACAAAAATAACTGTTTATTATTAGCTCCGACACAACACAGGTTTTTTCCGTTCCAATTAAATTAGACCAGGCTCCCAGAAGACACCCACACGTCTCTGTATCACGTTTCTAAAGCAAATATTTACCTCCTGCGTACGTATGGCAGCCTGGTACTATTGATATCGTTCTGTGTGTTCATTTGTCCGTTCTGAAGAGTGCTCGCGACGAGGGGCTCACAGGAGCCTCTCGTGGACTAATTGATTACGTAAACATGGATGCTTTATTTACAAATCAATGTGGAAATAAGAATGAATGGCGTTTGTATCTCTTTTATTTTTCCTTCTTATTATGGTGTATTGACTATTGATTTCATTTCGTTTGTCTTTCAACTTTGTAAACTCTGAATAAGGTCTATAATTAAGGTTTTTTTGCCAGTGTTGCGGACTGAATGTTACTTTGTTTTTAAACCGAGAGTAATTTTTGGTATTTAAACGCGGCGTAAATAATGAGAAAGTATCACGTGTACAACCGAGACAATAGGAAAACGAAAGGGAAGACCGGGTGAAGTATAGGATTAAGACGCCTTGGATCGAACGGATTTCATATTGTAAGACGTAAGTTGCTACAAGATTTTATGTTTATCCACCTCTAAGTATCACATTTCAGGGCTCCTTTAAAAACTATTAAAATTACATACATTCAAGGAATAGAGACATGTCCATGTGCCCACTAAACTAAATATAAGAATTATTCGCCACATTTCTTATCTACGTATGTACGTATATTTGGGTAGCAGCTTTTGTTGTTAACACTTAACGCCTACTGGCTACCTATTTGTTTTATCTTAATTTACACAACTTTTACTTATTACTTAGTTAGCGAACTTACCTTTATCAAATAACGTAACTTGATTACAACTTGGGTGAAACAAAAGAACATTATGCTTACCAAACAAGCTTAGACCGACGCAAAGAGATAAGACATTATTTAGTCATTCAAAGTTCTTATTTTATAGCATACATTTAGAGACAACATGGTCCTACGTATGTAACGTATGCAACGCATTATAAAATTTGGACTCTTGATTTTATATGAAAAACTATGCAATAGAGACACACTTATCGTATGCAACGCAACATACGATAAGTGTGTTTCTATTCCCATCAACGAGCAGACCTCGGTAAACGTTGCTTAACGTGTGTGACAACCTTCTTCTAATAAGTCCTTTTGATCCAAATGTAACGGTGACTCAGTAGTTTAGCCTTGCCTCCCTCGCTTACCTAGGACATTAGTTTAGTTTTATACTCAACTGCATATATATACGTTTTAGTACAGTTCGAGGTAGCGGCGACACGCGACACTTCCTGCCTCTAATAGCTTGCTTCATTACTAACACTGAAATACCAGTTGTGGTGCAAGGCTTGAAAGTAACGAGGCTAAGAGAGTATAGAATGACTATACCTACATATATTTTTGTAAGGTGTAATGTGTTAAACTAATTGGATTTCCAGAAAAACAATCAAAACAAGTGTTACCAACACGCGAGTCCCAGCAATATGTGTCGCATATTTTCCCAAGTCTACTAAATAAGCCACTTATTTTATTTGTTTTAAGGTATTATACGAGGAGCTCGTGACTAGATAATCACAGCCGGACGGGTCGATCTTCAAGGTTAAGCTACGCTTGCCAAGGTTGGTCTGTGGATGGGTGACCATCTTAACATACCGA